>CM062817.1:139880767-141227274 GCA_031772625.1 Pinus tabuliformis
GAATCAAATACTTTCTTTGATCATTCCCACTTGTCTAGGGTAAGAAAATCATTGATTATTTCATACTCCCCAATACCCAGACTTGGCCACTTGGACACGTGTGGTCCCACTCTTTCAAAGGACTATTTTTCAAACACCATCCGGGATGCCAACTTTAACCAGGATTTAGGGTGCAGGGAACTCCTTTCAAATTCTATTCTCATACACCTAACCCCCGAAATCCTCCTTTCCTTGGAAACACATAGTCCCTTGCTTAGAAAACAAGCAAGCCCATTCTTCAAGAATCAAAACCTTCTTGGAAAGGGTTTGGGTCACTCATATCCATTGACTTGTTACCCATTGGTGACTCCATACATAGTCTCCTCCCATCGGTGAAAGTCCGTAAATAGAAGGGAGTTTTAGCTAAGGTGAAAGTGGGCTAAGACTCCATTTGTTGCCCTTGGCCTAGCATTTGCCCTTTAGGGATTCCCCTTAGGTACCCTGCTAGTTTGAGTGGTAACAGAGACGAAGTGTCGAATTACAATGAAGGCTTGAGACTAGCATATCTCAGCAATTCATGGTTTATTAAAGCAGGTGGATGCAATTATAGGTATAATTGGTCCATACCGAAGAAGGAACGAGGCGACTGTATCTAGCTTAGCATGGAAGAATCCAAGATGCACTCCAGGTATTATATATGTTCCTGTTTGGAACAGGTGGTGGATCATTAGCACACCTGGATTTCTGTCAAGACAAAAGGTATTCCAGGGCCTCTTTTCTAAATTCTGTTCAGTGAATTTAGTATAGGAAAAGTTGGAATCCCTCCTTGGATAGATTTCGCCTATGGTGGTGCCAGAGATTGCAGTTTTCGGGCTCTTCTTATATCGTGTAACCAGTCTGCAGATAGAGTACAAGAGAGTGTGATCTAGGAATCCTTGAGGATCTCCTTTTGGAGAAAGCTGCTGCCGAAGTCATACTACGCTCGATTCCAATGTGTATCCACTCCTATTGAGTTTAAGCTGCAGTCGCACAGAACCGATCGTTTGGGTGATACGTCGAGGGATCAACAGGAGAAACAGCCATCCTGTTGGTCTCTGTATTGTCATAATCCGGAAAGAAAAGGAACAAATCCCTTCAGCTTCTCTCAAAGAGGGACTCCTTCTATGGTAATTGTTGTTCTAACTCGAGTTTAAAGTGTATATGTTATCGCACTTCGACTTTGAGAGTGAGATGATATGCTGTCCTCGTGGATAAATAAAAAGTTTCAAGCCTATACAGATGCTCACGTGAGTCATGGTGAAATCAAGTCAGATTGGGCCATTGATTGGGATAAAAAACAGTTGGCCAATACGAAATTAAAGGCATTTATTGGTCAAGTATATTGTTGGGGACTGAACAGAACAAGCTGGGAATTTTTGTTCCCAATTTCATTTACAGTATTAGAAGTGGAGGTCTATCCGCAATCTCTAGTGAAGCTGACTGTCAGAGGGAATTCCAACAAACCAGTGGAAGACAAGAACGTCCGAATATTAATATGGATCCCAGAGAAAAGACCATGCTGTGTCTGTCAGTCAGTGGGATAGTTCATATTATTGTTTTGACGTGGGGGGAAGCCGGAACGAGCAGCAAATGGACAATACAGTTTAACATTCAGATCGACGGGTGGTCCTTAAGAATGCTCGATGAGAAACTGCAGCAGTCAGCAAGGAAAACAGAACAAAGAGGTTGGATCTGAGGTGGTGGAGAAGCTGCCATACACGCAGAGCAATTGGGAGGAAGCTCGGGAAAATGGAAGCAATACAAGCCTCGACAGTAACGAGGAAGCTGGAAAAGGAGAAGGGGTGCCATACGATGAAATGGACATGTAAGCAATCAGGATGTTTTGCAAATTTTGGTTTGCCTTAGGAGTCTTTTGGAGAGCCTATTCATGGTCTAGTTTTGAACAAATTTCTACCGTCAAGGGAAGGATGATGTAAGTGGAAATAGTCTTACTAGAAACCAGAATATAACCATACTCCTGGAAAAATGGAGAATGTAGCCATACTCCTGGAAAAATGGAAAAGCAAGATGCATGATGTAAACCGCACTGTACCTTTCGTACAGTGTTTTAATATCAATATATATTCAAGGTTCTGTTCAAAAAAAATAAGAGCTGCAGGAATAAATTAGCAATTTTATCTGTCAAAAATGATGCCATGGAGGATTGGCTGCATGATGTAGTTGTGGCAACGTTAATCGATCAATTTAAGGCAGAACTCATGTGATGGGTAGTGCATATGGCTTCCAAGCAAGGCCACATACAACTATATGCTAGAATGAAGCAAGCACAGTGCAATTAAACAACCACACAGCAATTTAACACACAATAAACATAGAGATTACCCTCGAGAAAACCCAATGGAAAAACTCCAGCGTCGAATGGCTTGCTCTTTATTTCTCAACAATCAGAATTACAATGGTGTTTTGGCTCTCTGGAGCATTGCAAATTATAGACTCAGAAATATTTTCAGCAAATCCCTCTCTTCTCTGAGAAAGAACCCCATCTCCAGCGCTTGCAAAAGTTTATGGGCAGAATTGACTTGCTGGGAACCACTGGAACGCTTGGTGCCCCAATTCTTCAGCTTTTCAGCTCCCTAACTCCAGTGCTGTTCTTCCCTTTGCCCTTTTGCAGGCAGCGTTCCAAGCAGAGTTCCGTTGTCAATTGTCTTTCCTTCTTTCAATCCTTAAATTTTTAATTTTTAACTCTGTGATTTCATTGGCAATGCTTCACCTTGGAAGCGAGCAGTAGCAGATTGAAGAACCATGGGGACCTTCACTGTATCACCGCTTCCTTCAACCTCGTCATCAACTTCGTAAACTCGAGCTCAGCTTTTGTAGCCAGTCTTTGATATTGCTGAGTTTTCTTCATTGAACTGAACCATTAAATCGATTTAATGTTTGAGACACTCGTGGCAATAATTTTGGGGACAGTCAGCTTACATGTTGCATGGCCAACTGAAAGTATAATTATGTTAGATGATCCCTGAAATTTTGCTAGCATTATGACTTTTATTAAGATTTTTTGGAAGTTCTTTTTGGTGGATTTTTTTTTTAAATTCAGCCCAAATTTATTGAAATTATAAGTTTTATTCGGAACTATTGAACAACACACAATGAAGTGTCCTATAAATTTTTCAACGTGTAATCAAAAATCAATTTAAATAACACAAATTAAAATTTCACCTCAAATTTTCTACTAAATTCCAACATCAAAAAATCTAAAAATCACACTAAAAACAACTCCCTCCCCTCCCCGTTAAACCAGCTATAAACCAGCTATATTCTTGCTATGGGTGCCCATTCATGTGGCCCCTTTTTGAAAAAATGACAAATATGGATATAGGTTTTTGCATATGAGTAATCCAAGAAGTATTAGATATTAGAAATGTGCTTGCGAATCAGATCTGCTGCCATCAAATTTATGTAATCTGGCGTGTTAATACACCAGTGCTTAAGATACAACGGATTTCGATTTTTTAAATCTAACCGAACGCAGGGCCAGTGCCAATGTTAATTCTTTCCAGAATTTATCCCCATGTGAAAGCTTTGTGTGCTCTGCCACACTACATTAATCTCTTTCATTAACAGTCCTAATTTTTTATCCAGCGACTCTGTTATCAATGACTGAAGTGCTCTTTTCATTGATGCAAATTTCTCTCAAATTCCTACTGTCGAATGATTTCTGTACATGTTAAATAATTGTTGACCAAATGATAGATCTATATTACCCTGTCAGCATCAAAAATGATCTAAACTACTCCAATACACAAAGATAATTAATTCCAATGGCATAAGGCAAGACGAGACCTTGATATAATATGCTTTTTTGATCTCAGATGCTGAGGCATCAACGCTCACTCCTAGAACTTCGTAATACTCTGTGTCCTTGGCCATTCTTTAACTAACGAAAGCTGCATCAACAAAATAGAACAGAAATCAACGAACACAACCCTAGATCGCTGGAATAATTGCTGTGCTTCACCGGATTTCGATCAAAATACATCAAATGTACAAATTTCCACCGCAAATGCTTTGTAATTGGAGCCATGAAAAAACTTGCTTACAACGAGATATCACAGCAGCGGGGAGTAGCACGAAAAGGAGTCAAACTTCGCTGACGAGAGTAGACGAACATGTATTTCGGAACTTGTCCAGGGTGCGCCTCTTTTTTAGCATGTCTTGACGTGGCTTCAATGCCAATCACATGTATTTAAGAACTTGGGAAGGTTATATTTTCACAATACAATTTATTGAAATTTTTTAAAAGGTTAAAGGAAGTGTCTCAAAGGAAAGAGGAAAGAGTATGTACTTTTTGTTTTTAAGGAAAAGTTTTTATGTTAAAATGTGAGGATTTATTTTTGGATAATTTATTTAGCGAAGAGTTTGTCGAGACACTGAGAGCATTTATTTTAAAACTTCACACCAAAAAAAGAAGAATAAAAAAAAACCACATAATCAAACAAATAAAAAAACAATATGTCTCATAAACTATCTTTAATTCTGTAAACTTTAAAATAAATTTTTTTTGGAATTGATTAAAAAATAACACCAACACACTCGCACCTTACAAATACGTGTGATGTTGATTATGGCGTCCTCCGACATCCATATTCTTGAATTTTTGTTTACCCAAGTGTCGAGCCTCTGCCACTTAGAGTTCTTTTTGCTGGTCTTCCGCATTTGCCGCTTATTAAAATATAGGTTTTCCACTAATTTGCAGTGGGGATTATTGGGATTATCGTTATGGGATAAGGTAAATTTTCGCAATGGAGTAGTTTAATCTGGAGAATAAATAAATAAAATTATTGGAATTTTTAAAAATAATTTAAAAAAAAATATATGTTTTTTTATTAAAGATTATTTTTGGGATTTAATTTCGTAAAACGTTCATCTATGACTATTTTGATGAGAGATATTCTTGCTAATTTCTCATGATTTTTGAATAGTCTATTTTTTATTTTTATTTTTGTAAAAGATTAGCGGGACTTTATATTAATAGAATACAGTAAAATACATGATGCAGAGTGGGAGTCGATGGGACCTCCCTGTGTCTGCCTTTGTACAGCTGAGCTAGTCTAGTCTCTCCTCTCTTTTTTTTTTGAGTGGATCGTTTACAGCTTGTAGAATTATCAGTAGATGCATATATAGAAGAATCAAGGGAGCTCGGCATCTGTTATGCTTGATGGTCTGCCTTGTTTATGGTGTTGCATTTCGCTCTGAGTTCCCCCTCCTCCAAGTCTTGCCAGAGGATGTGATAATCTTCAAGGTTGGATTGAACGCCGGCATTGCCTATGGCGTCAGCCAACTTATTTGTTGTTCTTCGGACCGCTTGAAAGGTGACACCTTGAATGTTGCTGAGATGGCCCTGCAGATCCTTCAAGATTGTCAAGAGCCTCCAACTGGGTGTTAGCTTGTCCACTTGAGTGTTGTTTTGAAGTTTTCTCATCATCTTGATGACAATCTCCGAGTCTCCTTCCACCACCAGAGGTAGAAATTTGTAGCGGTCATTGTGAAAAATATAATTTTTCACAAAATTATATTTTGTTTAAGAATAACTCCATGCCCAATGAAAGGAAAGGCTACTAGTCTGCAAGTCCTCAGCACCTTTCCAACAAGGCATTGTCCCCATTTGGAGCAAATGTTGTCACTCACTGCATTGTGGGTTTCAATTGGTCAAGGTTGCCCAAGAGCAGTGAAGTGTGGAGCCACTTTCCTATTGCAAATACTGAGAAGAGGGGGGGGGTGAATCAGTATTCCTTAGCAATTAGCACTTTTAAATATTTTTAGAGAATTAGTTAATCTTCAATTATTATTAATGTTTATGCAATAATAACAATAAATAAAAGAACACAATAGGCACAATAATTTTAGGTGGAAAACCCCCTCTGGGTCAACCACCGAATGCTTTTCTAATAAATTCTTTAATCTTCAGCCCCAACTGAAATGAAAGCAAAAACTTCCTAGAATTCTAGAAAAGCATTCTTCTCTAGCTCCCATTGGAAGGACGCCCCAACGCCCTGGTTTCTTCAGTAATCAACTGAATGGATGCCCAAACACCCTAGTGTGGCACAACTCGCCCTAGCACCACCCTACCACCATGACCCGTAGGCGACTTCATGCATAGGCCTAGCACCTCCCTGCCACCGTATAATGGCTGAAATGAGACAAGAGTGCGGATTCCTGCACCAGGGACAATGATCCATGATACAATATGATTTACAATGATTTTGACTAAACACCCAATCACACTATGACCTGCAACCCAACCATGACATCATCCCAACAGAGACTCATATACATCCCAATAATGTCTTTTCAACTCTAGGCATATTGACTCTTTTACAACAATGTCTATTCCAATGATGACACTTTTAAAAAGGGCTCTTTTACAGCTTCACAATGATGACTCTTGGCCTTGACACTTCTTCACAATATACAGATGGTTGTCATGTCTTCAAAGGATGTCCTACTGCAATGCTTCCTTCGATTTGATACTTCTGCTCTTGAATTCTTTCTTGAAGTTGTACTTGAATCTTCTTCTACCTGCATGCAAAATTTTCCCGACAAAACTAATCCCAAAACAAAACAAAATACCCTTCAACTTACCTCTGCCTGCAAAACACATGTAAGTCCATAATAATGAATAAATACAAATTAAAATTACAATGCGTACCTAAAGTGTGTTTGTCACTTTTGTTGTTGACTTGTTGCAGCAATAGACAAAGACTCCCACTCTTGATATAGGTCTGGACTCTATGCAAGACTATATCCAAAACTGACCTAAAATATATATACAATAAAAACTGATGAAAAACCCTAGACTTGTGATGGACCAAGTTCTAAGTACAAAAACAAAGACCATTCTATCAACTATGACAAGGCAAGTAACATGAACTTAAAACATCATATAGATTTAGCATACTTGGTCTAGCATCAAATGTGTAGTATCAAGAATAGGACATCTAAAATGTGGTATCAAAACTAACTGTGACATATAGAGACATAGAGATATAACCGAGACCCTGTATGTACTTATGTTGTCCTACAAAAACATATGTCAGAGATGAAACTCATATTTCAAATGTAAACACTAATCATACATACCTTGTTGTAGGAGACTTACCCTTGGCTATTGATGTGTGGTCCTTACTGCAGTGATCCTTGAATGCGTGTTTTTTCTTGCCTTCAAGGAGCTCGCTATTGAATCTGTTGTATCTATGTAATTTATGATCTCCATGGTCTAAAATCTCATTTTGTGCCACCCTCTGAGTCCTCTTTCCAACCCCATAGGTCTTATCAAGATTGGATTCTTCAAGAAAGAGTTATTCCCAATCGCCCACGATGACCTGATTATAGACTGTTCAGTAGAGAGAACTTGTACGAAGTGCCACATGTCATTGTTGTGACCTTCGGCCCTGAAAATGCTACTCAACAAACTACAGTCTGTCCTCTTTTTGTGGCTATTTACCAAATTTGAATCCAATGCTTAGAGAGAAAGTTACGATGATTTTCCCAACGTCACCTGTTTGACATGGAATTCAAAAGCTTGCAAAAACCCTAAATTCCTCATATCATATATCCAAAACTATAGAGAACCAAGATCTGAAATTCGGTCATATGGTTCATCAATATTTCGCTCAAATGGGTTTTAATTTAAGCTTCTAAAGCTTCTCAGAAAATAAGTTATAGAGAAAATTCCATGATGAATTGTTTGAAGCCACAAAATCCCTACTAGAGGAGGATATGAGGGTCAATATTTATATGAATGTTTTGAGTTGAGAGGGTCCTCAATAAGTGAACGTTGGAGGGATTTTAGTAGTAATTCTTATTATTATTAATTATTGACTATTCAATGACCACAACCAATTATGAGTGCCATGCCATAACCCCATAGGGTTTTAGCCCACTAAGTGGGGTTACTAACTTCAAACATGAATATCTCTCAAACCGTGAAGAATTACTTGGTGTGCCATATATCAACGAAAACATCTCGATGAGTAGAATCATCTAGAATATCCTTGACTTAGAATAGAGTAATATGTCAAGTCAAAATTCCCATGCAAGATCGGGGTAGCCCCTGGTGCTGCTTGGGTTGACATCAATGACAACCACTGATCAACAATCTCCCCCTTTGGCATTGATGGCAACACAAGTACTCCCCTTGCGATCATGACACCTCTTCCTACTGCCTTCTCTCCCCCCTTTGTCATCAAAGGCAAAGGGTGACTCCCCGTGACAAACAACCATCACGCAGACCTGTACACACCTCCACTCCCCCTTTCCACTCAAGTAGATAAGAGAAAGAGTCTAATGAAAACTCGGGAGAATCCCAAGCTTTTGGTGAAGATACTAAAATGCTTCACGAGGTAATGGTTTGGTAAAAATGTCATCAATTTTTTCCTTTGTGCCAACATATTCACGCTTGATATTCTTTTCAGCGACCTGCTCTCTAACAAAATGATTTTTAATTAGAATATGCTTCATTTTGGAATGCATCACAGGATTCTTGGAGATATTGATGGCACTGGTGTTATCGCAAAATATGGGAATAAGATCATCGAACTTGACTTGAAGATCTTGCAAATTTCACTTCATCCAAAGAACTTAAGTACAACAAGATGCTGTCGTGACATATTCTGCTTCTGTTGTGGATAACGAGATTGAAGACTGCTTTTTACTTAACCATGAAACAAGACAACCACCTAGATAGAATGCTGCTCCACTGGTACTCTTACGATCATCAACACTTCCTGCCCAATCTGCATATGTATAAGCTTGGATGACCAGATCATTTCCTTTGGGATACCATAGACCATATTATGTTGTACCCTTAAGTTATTGAATAATTCTTTTGACGCCAATAATATGAGATTCTTTTGGTGCTGCTTGCAATCGTGCTACTTGTCCAACTGCCTACATCACATCTGGTAGGGAGACTGTCACATATAGGAGACTACTAATCATGGATCTATACAACCTTTGGTCCACATTAGTTGATGAATATTCTTGTAACTTGTTACCATGGGGGTAAGGATAGGCTTGCAATATTCCATATTGAATTTATTGAGCATTTCCTTGATGTACTTGATTTTATATATGAATATTCTTTTATCCTGCTGAGATATCTCAATAATTGTTATATTGTCTTGATCCACTTTCACATAGAGATTTCTTGTCAGCGCTTCCTTTCTTGACTTTGTAATACTTCAACTATTCTTCTCCCCCTGAACATGTAATGAAACTGCCTACCTGTCTGTCAATCGTAGACTTGTGTCATATACTATTGCATAGACTCCTCATATTCAAATTTCTAGGAGTCGATAAGCTGAATTGTTCTGAATAGTGTGTCATTCAACAGACCATCTTGACTCGAGTCATTAACTGAAGCAACTACTGATTCCTCACAATCTATTACGAATCGTGAAAGCATAGTTGTTGGGACCTTATTTCCTTCTTGTTTTTCTTGCTCATCTTGTTCTTGTTCATCTTGTACTTGTTTTCCTTTCCAAACCTTCTTATTCTCGTCATCAAAGTTTTCATTCATGGTTGATTCTATCTTGTACCTGTAGTTACGAGCTATGTGTCCATAGTTATGACATTTGTAACATTCGATGTTATTCATAGAAGATTTTGTTTGGTGTCTATCTTGTGATCCTGCAAATTTGCTTCTAGGGTTTTGTCGATAATAGTTGTATATGTCCGGAAATTCACAATCCCTAGCCATATGTCCAAAATTGTTACATTCGTAGCATTCAATATCATCTCTCAAATGATCAAATTTGTTGATATTATGTTGAGTTCTGGAATATCCATTTCTGAAGGATCTCCTGGAATTATATTCATTCCAAACATACATGAGACATTTTGTAGCTCTCTGTCCAAAGCTTCCACATGAATAGAAATGACCATAAAAGATAGGTTGGTACTTGGGATGAAATCTTCTTCGAGGAATTATCTTCCAAGGTTCTTCATACGAGTCTTGATCTCTTGATCTAGTTGGGGGATCTACCCCTTTTGCATATCCATCTTCTTTAGTTGTCATAGAAGGACTTGACTCCTTTTAGATTTTTTCTTTGTAACCATGACCAGTCTTGTCACTGTATGATCGTTGGTTGCTGATGAGTTCATCCAAAGCCTTTGAACTGTTGGTGTAGCCTTGAAGAGTTTTTCCACTCTTTACTTCCTTTCACAGATAAACTATTTCAACTTTCAATGCTTCTCTCTCCTTGTTGCTTTCCTTTACTTCTTTCCTGAGTGATTCTTCAATTCGTTTGTATTCTTCAACCTTGATTTTAAGATTGAGGACCTATTTCCTTTCTGTATCAATTCATCTTGAAGAGTGTTAACATGCTCCTTTTTGGCCTTTAGCTCTTTGATAACCCTGATTACTTCATTTTGAAATTCGACTTCAATCATTTCTTCTTCTTCGTCTCCTTCTTCGTTAGGTGCCTCTTGTTTATTATGCTTGGCCATAAATAATACTCTTCCATTGAATTCTTCTTCGTTATCATTATCTTCTTCGGATGAGGAACTATCTTCTTTGGAGAAGAAAATTTTCTTAAACCATTTCTTATTGCCTTGCTTGTTGAACTTCTTAGGACTTTTCTTCCCTTTCATAACACCCTCATTTTTGTGAGGACATTTGGCTGCAAAATGCCCAACCTCACCACAATCAAAACATATTAATAGAAGTTTACCTTTGAATTTTCCCATACCTATTCTCATTTTCTTGTGAAGTATGCAAATTCTTTATCTAAGAATTCTTCTTCATCTTCTTCCTTTTCCTCATCCTTACAAATGCAAATTTTTGCTTTCAGAGTCTGCTTGTCCGTACTATTCTTCTTGAATGCGGAAAATGTTGTTTCTAAGTGAGAAGTGCCATCCTCTTCTTCAATCCTCATTTCATATGCTGTAAGAATTCGATGCAATTCATCTATGCTGAGATTGGTGAGATTATCTTCCAAGACGGATACCGTATGGTTAAATCTTGCTGGCAAGGTTTTGAGGAGCTTTCGGACAACAATTTTCATTTCAACAAGTTCTCCCAAACCTTCCAATGTATTTTTTGTTACATCAACACGCTGAAAGTATGCAGCAATATCTTCATCTTTCTCATTTTGAGTTGCTCAAATTTTGCCTTGAAAATTTGAAGCTTTGCTTCTTTCACCTTTGATTCACCTGCATATATATTTTCAAGCTTGCCCCATACCTATTTAGTAGTTTTGAAACTCAATACCTTAATATAAACAAATTCGATAAGCCCATTGATAATAAGATCTTTAGCCTTTGCATCATATACCATATTTTTCTTACCTTGTTGATCTTGGGTCAGTGTGAAGCCTTTGTCAACGATTTCCCATACTTCGTATCCTTGCACCAACAAATGAACCTGCATTATTCCACTCCAAAGTGCATAGTTATTTCTATTAGAGTTAACACAATGGAAAATTTAAAACAAATAAGACACACACAACATTCAACCATGAAAAACAGAGATTTTAACGTGGTTCACCCAACCAATCTGGGCTACGTCCACCAAATAGAGGCATCGGCAATCTTATTACTCAACAGGAGATTACAACAACAGATTTGCACATCTGGAATTCTTTTTCCTCACACCTTCTCATCACACATATCCTCTACGGGCTTACATCTTTATAGCTGGGAGTAGAAAACTGAATCATAAATTCACTCACAACAAATATAGGATGCAATAACTCCTCATCAGGAATAAATGGAGTTAATTTAGCAACAAATCCTATTGTTGTCACATTCATGAGATTTTCTCCAAATTTAATTAACAGAAAATCTCAACAATCTCCACCTTGACAACAATTAGCTTGATACCCTGTTCCATTATTATTTTTATCTTTTCTGCAAGCCAAGAGAAGCCAGACACCATCGTAGCTTCTCTAACAAAACTGGTTTCGTGAACATGTCTGCACAATTTTCCTTTGTATGCACTTTTTCAAGAGAGACTCCCCTTTCAGTGATAACATGTCTTACAAAATGGTACTTGATAGGTATATGCTTTGATTTACTATGATAGGTTGGATTTTTAGCCAAGTGAATTGCACTTTGACTATCACAAAATAACTTGATGTTGTCCTGCAACCTACCAAACTCACCAAACAAACCTTTCAACCAAACCGCTTCTTTGCAAGCATGTGAAGCAGCTATGTATTCTGCTTCTGTAGTGGATAAAGCAACAATGTTTTGTAGCTTTGACATCCAGCTTATAGCTCCACCTGCAAGAGTAAAGACATATCCTGAAGTTGACCTTCTCTTATCCAAATCACCTGCAAAATCGGAATCAACATATCTGCAAACAAATTCACTACTTCTGATATAAGTGATACAATAATGACATGTGCCTCTCAAATACCGAAGCACCCATTTCACTGCGGACCAATGTTCTTTTCCTGGATTTTCCATATACCTGCTGACAACCCCGACTGCATGTGAAATATCTAGTCGAGTACAAACCATTGCATACATCAAACAACCTACTACATTGGCATATGGAATTCAAGACATATATTCATTTTCTTCATTAGTGTTAGGACATAAACTTGAAGAAAGCTTAAAATGGGAAGCAAAAGGGACTAAAACAGGCTTCACATTCTTCATACCAAACCTTAAGAGTATTTTCTCAATATACTTATTTTGTGATAGCCACAGCTTACCATTGCTCCTGTCTCTGAAAATCTCCATGCCCAAAATCTGTCTTGCTGCTCCTAGATCTTTCATATCAAATGTCTTAGCCATCTGAGCCTTTAACTTGTTGATCTCTGTTATGCTTTTTCTTGCTAAAAGCATATCGTCAACATACAACACTAAGATAATGAACATTCCATTACTGAATTTCTTAAAGTAAACACAATGATCATATTCACTTCTTATATAGTTTTGACTCATCATGAAAGAATCAAATTTCTTGTACCACTGTCGAGGTGACTGCTTCAGACCATACAATGATTTCTTGAGTCTACAGACAAATTTCTTGTTGCAATTTTGAACAAACCCTTCCGATTGTTCCATGTAAATCATTTCATCTAAATCTCCATGTAAAAATGCAGTTTTAACATCTAGTTGTTGTAATTCTAAATCAAGTAAAGCAACTAATGCTAACACAATCTGAACTAAAACAATTTTTACAACTGGTGAAAATATCTCATGAAAGTCAATTCCTGCTTTCTGAGAAAAACCTTTCGCTACCAGCCTCGCTTTGTACCTGTCTTCTTTATCATCAACACCCCTTTTCAATTTGTAAACCCACTTACATCCCACAGTTTTCCTGTCTTTAGGAAGTTCTACCAGATCCCATGTGGCATTCTTGTCTAATGCCTTCATCTCGTCCTTCATAGCCTCTTTCCACTTACCACTGTTAGAACCTTCTACAGCTTCCTGATAGCACAAAGGTTCATCATCATTAGCAGTTAAAGCAACTGAAGTAACATAATCATCATACCTTTTAGGAGGACGTTTGATTCTCGTGGACCTCCTTAAAGATGTTTCTGGTACTTCCACAATTTGTTGATTATTATATGTAGGAACTTCTTCATGATCAACATCTAAAACATGTTCATGATCTGCATCTGAAACTTGTCAATGATCTGAATCTAAAACTCGTTCATCTGGACTATCATCAGTATTTGAACTGGTTTCACACTGAATGTGTTGAAGCTTAGATGCATTATCCTGTTTCAATTTATCATCTACATCTGGATTTTCAAGTGAAGATTCATTAAATTTAACATCTCTGTTAATGATGATCTTATGAGTAGTAGGATCCCACAACCTATATCCCTTAGTCCCATCACCATATCCAACAAAGATATATCTTTTTGATTTAGGATCTAATTTAGAATGCTGATGTTTCAGAACTAGAGCATATGCATCACAACCAAAAACTTTCAGTTTAGAATAATCACAAGGATGACCTTTCCATACCTCTTGAGGAATTTTGCATCCTATTGCATTTGATGGTGATCGATCTATCACATAACAAGTTGCAGAAACTGCTTCTGTCCACAATTCCTTCTGCAAATTAGCGTTACTAAGCATACTTCTTGCTCTCTCTAAAAGAGTCATGTTCATGCGTTAAACAACTCCATTTTGTTGAGGAGTATATACAATGGTTTTATGTCTTTCGATCCCAGCGTATTTGCAATAATTATCAAATTCCTTTGAAGTAAACTCACCACCATTGTCAGTTATTAAACATTTAATGGTTCTTCTAGTGATGTTTTCAACTAATGCTCTAAATTGTTTGAAAACTGTGAATACATCAGACTTCTTCTTTAACATGTAGACCCACACTTTTCTAGAGAAATCATCAATACAAAATATGACAATCCTCCATATGAGGTTGTAGGAGATGGACCCCAAACATCAGAATGGATATAATTAAGGATTCCCTTACTAGTATGTTTTCTAGTTTTAAACTTATGCTTGCTTTTTTTCCCAAATAGAGAATGTTTGCAGAAATCTAACTTAGAAGGTTTTAAACTAGGAATTAACTTACGATCAGATAAAAATTTTAATCCTATTTCGCTCATATGGCCCAACCTTTGATGCCATAAACGAATAGAATTACTGTCGTTTTCAAATACTGTAGAAGCTTGATCTGACTCTGTTCTTCCTTCTAACTGAAAAAGATTTCCAACCTTCTTTGCTTTCATTACTAGTAAAATTCCCTTATAAACTTTCATTACTCCACCTTGAATAAAGGTTATATATCCATTAGCGTCTAGTACTCCTAGTGAAATGAGGTTTTTTCTTAGTTCAAGTACATGTCTTACATCAGTTAGAATTTTATTTGTCCCATCAAACATTTTAAGCTAGATGCTTCCAATTCCCACAATATTACATGAGACATCATTTCCCATGTAAACAACTCCATCATTGATTGATTTATAAGTTTTAAACCATTCTCTATGAATGCACATGTGATTTGACACACCAGAATCTAACAGCCAATGTTGATCATGATTAGACAAACTAACTGATAACACTTCATCACTCATACCTGAAATGGATGCCGAACCTGCATCTGTCCTATTTGCTTCTTTCTTCTCTGTCGAAGAGTCTCCTTTGGATGTTTGTTGTCTCTTCCAATAGTCCTTCTTCAAATGTCCCGATTTGCCACAAAACCAGCACTTTACCTTACTCTTCATCCCTTTCGATTTTGAAGGCGAGTTATTGTGATTTCTGAAGCGTCTTTCTTTAGAACGACCTCTGACCATCATTGCTTCTGATGTAGAGGTTTATGAATTTGACCTCCTCCTTGTTTCTTCGGACAACAAAGCTCCAACAACATCATCAAATTCAAGGGTTTCTGATGAACTAAGACTTATAGAAGTAACAAAATGATCCCATGACTCGGGCAACGAGCATAATAAAGTTACAGCTTTATCTTCTGATTCAAATTTTACTTCTATACTTTCTAACTGCACCAGGAGAGTATTAAAGGTATTCAAATGATCAGTTATCGTCGTACCTTCCTTCATGCGCAAGCTATATAACTGTCGCTTCAGAAGAATCCTATTGGTTAAGGATTTTTTCATGTACAGCTTTTCAAGCTTTGTCCACAAACCAACAACAGTTTTCTCTGACACGATGTTAAACAAAACATCATCCGCCAAACACAGTTGAATGCCGCTTAGTGCTCTTTCATCCAAGTCACTCCATTCATCATCTGTCATGGTGTAAGGTTGTTTGGCTTTTCCCAACAGTGCCTTCGCCACGCCTTGTTGCACGAGTAGATCATACATCTTCACTTTCCAGATCTCGAAGTTGTTTTTGCCATTGAACTTCTCAATCTCAAATCGAGCACTTTGAGTTTTTGCCATGTTGTGTCACAAAAAATCTCCAATTGCAACTTTTAATAAATGAAGTTTTTATTTAAAAAATTCCCTTCACCAATAAAATGCCTTTCCTTTATTACATATGCAAATAGCATTTTACATAATTACCAATCGATTTTTAAAACAATTTTTTACAATATAAAGTGCCAACCTTTTTCAAATATAATCGATTGTACTTTAAAACACCACTCAAATCGATATAACAAACCTTATGCCAAACATCGATTTTGCATATCGATTTTCAATGACTATAAATCGACTTAAAAATATATATATGGCATTTTAATAAATCAATTTGATTGACATTACATAAATTGATTTTAATTTCATTGCACTTTTATGAACCTGTCAACCCATTTGCCAAACGTTTTGTAGGTTGTTTCACTTCAATTTCATTTGAACGTTTTATGAACCTGTCGACCCATTTCAAAAACGTTCAAATAAAAAAAAACGACTTACCATGTCTCAACTTCTCAGTCAACGGCCCTGAATGCTGCAATCCGTTGACTTAACGCTGTCACACGACAACCTTCACTCAAGTTGCCTCTGTTCAACACCAGTTAATAGCCTTCTCCAACGCTGCTAAAGACTTCAGCTCATGCGCTGACTTCACAGCTCCAGAATCTACGCCATTCAATGCTGCTGCGACTCACGGTTTGGCAGCTCTGGTGCAAGCACTCAGAACTGGCCAACCTGCAATCCTTCGCCTTGAAACACCATTGACTTTTCTGAAGCAAAAAATAAAAAACTCACAGCTTCAAATATCTCAAGGCTCTGCAAGTAGGCAATACGGCTTCTCTGCGGATTCTCACGGCAGAAAGACTCCACACAGTGGCTCTTTCGATTGCAAAACTCACGCACTGTACAAAGCTCACGGCTCTTGCTCTGCTCTCTGTGTAAGCAGTGCTGGTCAACCTCCAGTTAACGCAGACTTCAATTCGACCGCTCAACACAGCAGCTCACAACTCGACAGTGTACAGTTATGAATGAACAGCTCACGGCTTCTGCAATCGGTTTACACAGTGGCTTATACAGCACTAACGCAGCCACACGGCTTCTACCACAACTCTGATACGAAGTGTTAGAGTTAACACAACGGAAAATTTAAAACAAATAAGACACACACAGCATTCAACCATGAAAAACAGAGATTTTAACGTGGTTCACCTGACCAATCTAGGCTACATCCACCAAACAGAGGCATCGGTAATCTTATTACTCAACAGGAGATTATAACAACATATTTTCACATATGGAATTCTTTTTCCTCACACCTTCTCATAACACATTTCCTCTACGAGCTTACATCTTTATAGCTGGTAGTAGAAAGCTTAATCATAAATTACTCACAACAAATATAGGATGCAATAACTCCTCATCAGGAATAAATGGAGTTAATTTAGCAACAAATCCTATTGTTGTCACATTCATGAGATTTTCTCCAAATTTAATTAACGAAAAATATCAACAATTTCCATTGAACAAAGGAACTCTAATCTTAGTATACTCCATGATCTCCTTCCAGTTGTTAGATTGTTATTGAAGGAACCAAACTCTGATACCAATTGTTGGAAATAATGAGAGGGGGGATGAATCAATATTCCTTAGCAATTAACACTTTTAATCTTTTTAAAGAATTAGTTAATCTTCAATTATTATTAATGTTTATGCAGTAATAACAGTAAATAAAAGAACACAATAGGCACAAGAATTTTAGGTGGAAAACCCCTTCCAAATCAACAACCTTTGAACGCTTTTCTAATAAATTATTTAATCTTCAGCCCCAAATAAAATGAAAGCAACAACTTCCTAGAATTCTAGAAAAGCATTCTTCTCTAGCTCCCACTGGAAGGATGCCCAAACGCCTTGTTTTCTTCAGTAGTCAATTGAATGGATGCCCCAACACCCTAGCGAGCCACAACTCGCCCTAGCACCACCCTACCACCCTGAAGTGCTCACGGGCTCCAACCTATAGGCGACTTTATGCACCAACCTAGCACCTCTTGCCACCGTATAATGACCGAAATGAGACAAGAGTGTGGATTCTTGTACCAGGGACAACGATGCACGACACAATATGATTTACAATGATTTTAACCGAACACCCAATCACACTATGACTTGCAACCCAACCATGACATCATCCCAACAAAGACTCATATACCTCCCAATAATGCCTTTTCAACTTTAGGCAGATTGACTCTTTTACAATAATGACTCTTCCAATGATGACACTTTTACAAATGACTCTTTTACAGCTTTACAATGATGACTCTTGGCCTTGACACTTCTTCACAATATACAGATGGCTATCATGTCTTCAAAGGATGTCCTGTTGTAATGCTTCCTTTGATTTGATACTTCTGCTCTTGAATTCTTTCTTTTAAGTTGTACTTGAATCTTCTTCTACCTGGATGCAAAATTTGCCCGCTGAAAATAATCCCAAAACAAAACAAAATACCCTTCAACTTACCTCTGCCTGCAAAACACATGTAAGTGCATAATAATGAATAAATACAAATTAAAATTACAATGCGTACCTGAAGTGTGCTTGTGACTTTTTTTGTTGACTTATTGCAACAGTAGACAAAGACTCCCACTCTTGATATAGGTGCTTGGACTCTATGCAAGACTATATCCAAAACTGACCTAAAGATATAAACAATAAAAACTGATGACATACCATAGACTTGGGATGGACCAAGTTATAAGTACAACAAAAGAGACCATTGTATCAACTATGACAAGACAAGTAACATGAACTTACAACATCATATAGCTTTATCAAGCTTGGTGTAACATCAAGAATATGTAGCATCAAATTTGTAGTATCAAGAATAGCACATCCAAAATGTGGTATCAAAAGTAACTGTGACATATAGAGACATAGAGATATAATAGAGACCCTGTATGTAGTTTCGTTGTCCTACAAAAACATGTGAGAGATGATACTCATATTTCAAATGTAAACATTAATCATACATACCTTGTTGTAGGAGACTTACCCTTGATTGTTGATGTGTGGTCCTTACTGCAGT
Organism: Pinus tabuliformis; assembly: GCA_031772625.1. Classification (NCBI taxonomy): domain Eukaryota; kingdom Viridiplantae; phylum Streptophyta; class Pinopsida; order Pinales; family Pinaceae; genus Pinus; species Pinus tabuliformis. Next base: position 139,899,693 of record CM062817.1, read on the forward strand.
GATCCTTGAATGCATGTTTTTTCTTGCCTTCTAGGAGCTCGATATTGAATCTATTGTATCTATGTAATTTCAGATCTCTAGGGTCTAAAATTTCATCTTGTGGTAGCCCTCTGATTTCTCTTTCTAACCCCATAGGTTTGATCAAGATTGGATTCTTCAAGAAAGAGTTATGCCCAATATCCCACGATGACATGATTATAGATTGGTTCAGTAGAGAAAACTTGTACGAAGTGCCATGTGTCACTGTTGCGACCTTCGGCCCTGGAAACGCTACTCAACAAACTACAGTCCATCCTCTTTCTGTGTCTATTTATGTAATTGAATCCAATGCTTAGAGAGAAAGTTATGATGATTTTCCCAACATCCCCTGTTTGACATGGAATTCAAGAGCCTGCAAAAACCCTAAATTCCTCAGATCATATCTCCGAAACTATAACAAACAAAGATCGGAAATTATTTCACACGGTTCATCAATATTTCTTCTAAAATGGGTTTTAATTTTAGCTTCTGAAGCTTCACAAAAAAGAAAAGAAAAGTTATAACGAAAATTCCACGATGACCTGTTTGAAGCCACAAAATCCCTACTAGAGGAGGATATTAGGGTCATAATTTATATGAATGTCTTGAGTTGAGAGGGTCCTCAACAGGTGAACGTTGAAGGTATTTTAGGAGAATTTTTTTATTAATTATTGACTATTCAATGACCACAACCAATTATGAGTGCCATGCCACAACCCCAAAGGGGTTTAGCCCACTAACTGGGGTTACTAACTTCAAACATGAATATATCTCAAACCGTGAAGAATTACTTGGCGTGCCATATATCAACTAAAACATCTCAACAAGTAGAATCCATTTAGAATATCCTTGACTTAATAGAGTAAGTTGTCAAGTCAAAATGCCCGTGCAAGATTGGGGTAGCCCCTAGTGCTGCCTGGGTTGACATCATGACAACCACTGATCAACATTGCCATAGAAGATCTCAGAGCTTAATAAAACCCTCTCTAGTGCCTAGTTCTCAGAAAGAGCTTTTCAATGGTATATATAAGTCCAAAAAAGGACTCTTGGATCAGAAGTTAGAGCCTGTTGAAGATTGCCTTTGGAAAGCCCAGAAAACCAACAAAATGGCTAAGTATGAGGGCATCCTGCATGGCCCCACCAATACTTGATGGGGGGAGGATAGCCGATAGTGTTAAAGCATTGGGGAGGGCAGAGGTCGATTTACACAAAAAATCAATGAAAAGCAAAGGCCGGGCCACCCCATCTCACTCCTCCACATGGCGAAAGGTGGTAAATCCTGCAACCTGCATCCCGCAAACCCTTAGTATCAGTGGATCGATGGGTTCTAACACAATAGACCTTGCACGGGACGATCCTGTGATACAATGTAAAATTCCTAGGAAAGGCCAAAAAACCAAATACAAAGGAAACGCAGAGTACAGTGAATCTCGTAGCCCGCATCCCGCAGTCTTACAAGATAGGCATATCGATGGGTTCTAAACTTAAAATACCTTGTGGGGGCCGATTTGTGATATAATGTTGCATCGCCATGGAAGGGCTGAAAAGAGAACAAAGGAAAGCATGGAAAAACAAAGGTCGGGCCGTCCCCCTTCTCTCTCCTCCACGTGGCACAATCCTGCACTTGCGCCATCCCGCATCCTACAATATCGGTGGATCGACAAGGTTTTCATTCGAGGACCATGTGGGGGCCGGTTCTGCGGTATAGTGTAAAAGTTTCGGGAAAGGCCTAAATTCACAAAGGAAATGTCTGCCAAACCAAGGAGATGACCCCCTTTCTCTCTCGTCCACATGGCAGTACGGAGGGTGGCGTGGCCGTACGAGAGATACATGTCATTCAGTTTCAGCGTTTTCAGGGGTGAAATGGGGTCATTCATGGGTGCCACGTGTCACCACTCACAGGGTGACATGCGGCAGTGATGACGTCACCTCGTAGATCAAGGATCGCAGCTGTTAAGGGGAAAAGGTAAAGGTAAAAAGCACGGTAAAGCATCAGGATGCGGGATTCCAAGTGACAAAGGGAAAAGGCCCCCTGAATGCGATAAGTTATTACGGCATGATCTATAAGGATCTCGCGTCTGGATTGTTGGCCTACGTTGAGGAAAAGGGTAAAGGGTCCCCCTCTCCTCTAGTGTGATTGCGATGTCTTGGGTGGTCCTGATTCCGCAGATTAGCGATCGCAAGTGTCTCGGAAAGAAGCTTAAGGAAAAAGCACAGTAAAGCACCGATATTCGAGATTTTGTGATACAAAGGAAAAGACTCCCAGACACGGGTCTGAAGGCCTTAGCGCTTGAGGGCTAAGCCCCTGGTTCCAACCCCCGTCATATGGGGAAAGCCACACGAGGGGCTATAATAAAAGGGGGCTAAGTGGAAAATAAAAAAAATGCCCGTTTCACCTATTTTAGGGGGAAAAAACCGCGCCTACGAGACTGTACTGTTACCTTGGAATGCATATTACCCACTACATCAAGGCGCCAATAGTGTAGTACAGATGTTTAATGGGCAGATGGGCCAATAGCTAGAAGACTTAAATGGAGCATGGCACAATATTGGAGTAGTTGTTGAGTCCCAAACTTGCATCTTCCCTATACACCTTTTCAGCCTTTTTTTTCCAGTTACTTGAACCACCAAGCTGTCAAATCATTGCATATTAGTTTAAAAAGAGCATATAAAATGGTTTCCTAACTATGTCTTGTGACTGTTGTTTGATCTAGATTTTTGCTCAGTCAGTTGCAGAATCTTGTCACTTTCCGCAACCAGCTCAACTTTCCGCAGCCTTTTTGTTGAAGTCTATGTTACAGGTGTCTACTGGAGAATCCAATCACATGGGCAAGCTGCAAATGATGTGGACATGGAACGTGTCCCCTTGGTTCAACCGAATCACTCACAAAAGGCCATGGTCAAGGACAGTCAAAGCAGTGGTCAACCTAAGAGTTTTGTGGTGGCAGAACTCTGTTTTTCACCACGTGAAGACTTACGTGGCAAATTCCTCAATCTCAGGAGGCATGCTAACACCTGTGGATTGCTCCATGAACCAAATCTAACAACCACTTTCCTTGGATTTAATTGTCACGGCTACCATCACGCTAGATTTCCGGACGTGGTTATTCACGTGTCTGGTTATCAGCACAGATTTTAGGAAGTAGTTGTATCATCCTCAATTATAAATAACGCGTTATCATACGCATAGTAGTTAGCTTTTTCGTATGTAATTTTGACTGTTTTACGAGCCCACTGTGCCGTGACTCTATCTTTATATTATGATTGCATTTTAATACATGAGAAGACAATGTTCTTAAATTCAATTTGTGATTGATTGCTAATTGGCCGAGGTTGGAGAGGGCCCCTGTACACCAAGGTTCTGTAATTACTATATAGTTTCATGCTTTCTTCCTTTATGTTATTGATGCCATAATCGTTTGCTTGTATATATTACACTGTTTATGGTATTCATTTTAGTTGTTGTCCATAGTTTCTTTTATGCTTTCTAATGACTGTTAACTGATCAGTGTTTTTCTTTCAGGTTCTAATAGACAGCCCGGGCAATTGCACATAGCTTTTTAATGACTAATGACATGAAATTATCTTGTCCTTCTGCTGATTTATTTTCTTAAGTTCTAATTCCAGCACTGTTTATTTCTTTCAGTTTTGTTTTGTTCATTTACTTTTCTGCAAGATAGATATTAGACTACTCATGTCATTTTCAGTTACCTCCTATAGCCAGAGCGAGTCGAATGGTGAGGGATTGGAGTATGAATGCGTAGTTTGATGTTAATTTATTTTTCTGCAAGTTAGTGATTAGATTACTCATGTCATTTTCAGTTACCTCCTATAACCAGAGTGAGTCGAATGGTGAGGGATTGAAGTATGAATGCGTAGTTTGATCTTAGTTTCATTTTATGCAATTTAGATATCAAATTACTCAATTTGTTTATGATTACCTCCTATAGCCAGAGCGGGTCGAATGGTGAGGGGTCAAAATATGAGTTGATGTAATATGATTTAATTTACTTTGCTTACAGTTTTTAAATTGCTTTGAGTTCAGTTTTCTTTTTATACAGCAACAAGGATACTGGGTTTCATAGTCACTAGCTCATTGTTTGGTTTAATTAGAATTTAGGTACAGTTTTATTTTCTCTTAGGAATTGATTTCATCATTGCAAGTTTTAAAACCTTTTTGAGAACTTTGAAGTTTGGAAATCATTGTAGAGGTTACCATTGCCTTGAACACTTATATCCATACTTGACTTTTAATTTTGCCATCTCACATTAGGGAATCAACAAAAGATAAACCCAAAAACAAACCAAAAATAAAAAATGACAAAGAAATAAGAAATCGGTTATCTTGCATATATAGTGCACTTCACTTCAGCAGTTTACAACTCCCGGATTGACAATTTATATAGCAATTTAGGACACACTAAATTGACCAAATAGTAGTACACGAGACTCAGGAAGATTAATGGCTCAACATGGAGTCCCATCCCTCTACACAGAAAAAGACCACCAAGATGGGCACTTATAGTTGACCAAACCCCCACTTCACAGAACAAGGCATCCTAGTAGTAAAGGCAGAAGCGACGAGGTTAGTTGAGCAACACAAGAGGCCATACCGTGAACAAATTACAGCTTGAGGTAGAGGCGATCACAAGATGGACACAAAGACTTTCATTTACTTTTTTGTCTAATTATTTACTTATTTTTATACTGTAACATGCTTCCTTTCAATGAGGCTTTTAATTCTGTAATGTTTTGAGCCACAAAGCCATCTCTCGCTGAGACAGCTAGTCGATATTTTGAGCCACAAATCCATCTCTCGCTGAGACAGCTAGTCAATATTTTGATGTATTGAATGTTCTTGCTCCGCTCTCCAGATAAATAGGGGTAAGCAAGACTTAGAAAAAGTTAAGAAATTCTATAGAAAACACTGCATGTTATTTCAAGACTGTATCTCTTTGTAATACAGATATTTTTTAGAATATCAAGGAAACAGTGGTGATTCCCCCTTCAAGTATTACAGTATGTGTTCCCTTTGTCAATCTCATTTTATGTTCATCTTTCCTCTTTGTATTCATGCAAATTATAGCTACTAGAAATGTTTCAAGCTTCCTCATAGATTTATTTGTATTGATATGTGAATGCAAGTGCCTGTAATTATATCACAGATTCAGTTGTCTCGATATTGTTGATGCATATACCTGTGTGGGTTATTGAAATCATATCTTTAAATCTGTAACACATGAATCATAGCATTCCGCCCCTCCTTCATCCATTATTTTTGCTTGTAACTCAAATAAGTATATAAATCCTTAATGCCTCAAGATCTATGTGTTAAGTGTAGAATGATTGAAGCCTTATGCCCTATGTGATGAGTTGCTCGTTCTCTTTGTCCTCTCTCATCTGCTCTGCAAAAGTTTATTAAGATGTAAGACCTTGAAACACTTGGCCTCCACTATTTTATGCTTATTTATGAGATCTGAACCTGTGATGAAGTACCAGAAATCAATGTTTTATTTCTTTGGATAAATGAACCAACCCATTCCCTATATATATATATAACATAAGTGATGTCTCTAGCTTCATGTAAATCAATTGAGACACACCAATTTAGATGCAGATGTTGTAGAAAAATGGTTAAATCTGCTAGAAGGATATTTTTCCGTTCATGATTTTTCCAGCCGGGAAAATATCACTTTTGCACTTCTCAAAGCAGCCCCCATGTCAAGGACTGGTGGGAAACCTACTGTGAGCAGAAGGATGAAAGTACGAACTCACTGTTTTCAGCCGCACCCACTTGGAACTCGTTCTGGGATGCCATCAAGGAGAAGTAATACCCCGTTGGGAGCTATGAGGGTAAATACATAAAGTGGACAATGCTGCGATAGGGAAGGGACCAAGATGTGCCAGAGTTTATCAATGTTTTTCATACCCTTTGCACAAAGTTGGGTATCAAGGATTCTGAGAAGCATTTGGTTCTCAAGTACTGCGACTGCCTACACTATTACATCCAAGACAAGATGGAATTCCTGGACATCTCCTCGCTCGGCACGACATACCAATATGCCATCAAGATCGAGAAAAAGTTTAAACAGAAGAAGAGAGACTTTGGATTTACGAATCCGAAGCAAGGGAAAGGTGCCCCCAAACTGCAGAACAAAGGACAAAGTCAAGGCAGGTGTTTCTGGGAAAACTAATGTCTTTTCGATCTGCTAGTCCACTAAGATTGGCAGCTATCTTAGAAACAAACAATCAAAGCAATTTGTGATTTCCTCTATGTCTGATAGATAAGGTAGAAGCAAAGGGACCAACCTGTATCTTCCGCTTGACTCCTTGCTTGATTTCTCTCTCCCTTGATAGAGCTTGCAACTTCTCTCCTACTTGTCCCACTTTAGAGAATACCTGTAGAGACAAAGTAACAAAACACCATCAAAGCATCTCGATCTATAATATCATAAACAATGCAGAATCAGAAATACATTGAACATACAATGGCATTCACAAATAACAAGATTCACAAGTACACAATTGTATGGAGGAAAACTCAAAGAACTTTATTAAAATAGAAGGGAGAATTACAACCCAGCTATCTGATCCAGCATCATCCTCCCAGCATCAAAGCCCTCTTCACCTCATGAAAAGCAAGATCATGCAACAATACAATGCTTCTTCTCAAAGACAAACTAACAACACTTTCTTACAAATTACAACATTCCAGCCTCTAAATCTCTCAGATGAGGGATCCATTAATAGATTTCTGCAAGGGTGTGAGTCAGCTCTGGGTTTTTGATTAGTGTCATTCCACTCATAGTTCTTGGTTCCACTTGGAGATTTCATTGATCTCTTACTCATCCCTGGGCGAATTTAGAGAGGCAAGTGTCATAGGAGAAGTTTCTAGAAGATTCCATGAGCATCCACTTAGCAAACTGTCTCAGACATTTGTCCATCCTCGCTCATCACACCCTACAGAAGGCCTCTTCAGTATGCATCACACCTAGCTAGTGTAGCAGTCAGTATGCATCGCACCTTGACAGTGGAGCAGTCAGTATGGTCCAGTTTTGGCCAGTTCTGAGTGGTTTTTCAGGTGGAACTTCTGGGGAATGATGTAATCAGTTGACCATGATCCTTTAGAGTATGAAACAACACTTTTAGGGGTTAAAGAGCCCTTGGTTTATCAACATATATGATTGGGGTTGAAGTGCCCAAATATGTCTATAACAGTTGCCCCCTAAAGCATGAGGTCGTAAATCTTTTGATGTCGGGTGAAATGCTTTATCATGAGGATCTGAGGTATTCGAACTGGAAGGTGAGATGTATAAGATACAATACAATACATCATCATCATATTATTTTCATGATCTAGCTAAGGAAGGCATTCCCATGCTCAGCTTTATAAATTCATTTTCATGTACATAAGACAGATAATCGTCTACTGTCGCAGACTGGTGATTCTTTGTATGTAGAGTCATCATCCCTTAGCTTGGATGATCATTTGTATAGCTTCTGTGTACATTTGATATCTTTCTATTCCTGAATATATCACAGCCCGGATGGATGAAACTAGATCCGGGGTCTTCAAACTCGTTCAATCTTCACCCGATGTACAAGTCGATCCATCTGAAAAGATGTTCTGAAGTCGAACATGGAAAGACATCATCTGATTACCAGCTAATGATGCAAGTTGTTGACAAACATGAGAGGAATCACTGATAATGATAATGACCCTCAAGGTACAACAGTGCAATTCACGTGGTGTGAATATATGATCCGATGTCGAACACCACGCAAAATATTTCGGTCGAAGGCCATTGATGTAAACCTAGAAGTGAGAAACTTGCCATTGAGGCATGCAAGCTTCAAAGTACTGAAAAGGTTGTTTCTACGTCAACTTCTTGGATAATGAGCTAATGTCAACAAGAAGTGACCCGTTGTAGGAGGGCCTTGATGTATCCCACATCTACGACAGGAAATAAAGCAAATGATTTTATGGAGGTGAAAATGATCTGATGATACAAGGTTCAGGAATGGTGGTCATGAACAATGGAGGCTGAAGGTATTGCAGTGGATGAGGTATTAGCTAGATGGTGAATTCTCTGAATGACTTCTCTTGAACATATCGATGACACTGATATGGATTGGTAGCGTTAACCCCAAAAGATGGATGGTATGGATGACCAATGGTAATATGACCAGTGAACAGAATAACCCAACCTGACTCAATCATGGTGATGGAGTGAAAGTGTCATGTTCAAGAGCGATCTACTACCAATAAAATTCTTCAAGTTTTCTTCCCTTTTTCCCCAGTCATTGTTGACCAGTACCTCTTTATTTTTGTCAAGCTTGAGGAGGATAACATATGCTTGTTCTATAATTTTCCCTTCGGGCAAACCTGTCGCTATGTTTTAACGAACCTAGCGACAGTGAAACTCGTTCTTGTATAGATGGACAAGTTTGTCGCTATTGTTTTAACGAGTTTAACAACAAAGACAAGTTTGTCCTTTTCATGTTTAGAGAGTTTGAAAAGGGATGAAAATGAAACTCTAGTAGTTATTTTTCGTATCATAATCCCTTGAGTCCAAAAAAAGATTAAAATAATACAAAAGCGATGACTTTTTTCGATCACTTTAGCGAGCCGAAAAAGACAAGCGCTCGATCTTTTTTTGTGGGATAATCCCTCAAGTCCAAAAAGATTAAAATACAGGAGGGATGGCACTTCCAATCACTTTGGCGAGCTGGAGAGGCCAATTGCTTGAAAATATTTTCATATTTAGCGAGTCCAAAAAGAGTTTAAAGTAGACTCGTCTTTTGAGGAACGAGTGGCGTTCAGGGTAGCGACTGGTTCCGGGTAATCTTGGAACTTCTCAAAACGTGGTGATGTGAAGAGGGTGGCTAACAGGACCACTCATCGCAACTGTTCCTCAAAATGGTAAATAATCAAATGGAAGCGTATGATCGGCCAAAAGAATGGAGGTGATGGAAGGAACACAACCAAGGCTCAAAAGGCTGATATAATGGCAATCACAAAGGATATTTACCAAAGGTGGGTTCATTTTTTAATGAGCTTGAATTCTGGGGGAACATATGCTCTATTTTTTAACGAGCTTGAACCTTGCGGAAACATTGCTCATTGCAGTGGTCAAAGATGTTCAACTCATTGTTTAACACGTTAGATTCTTTCATCGATCGTTCAACTTGCTCAATTACTCCATCAAATTGATTAGAAATACATATATATGCATGAAAAATGAATTAAAAACTAACATTTTACTTGAAGTACGTGAATAGTAACATAAAAAGCCTCCCTATGAGGTTTCAAGAACTATAGAACAATGTCTTTCTTGTAAAAAACAAGATCAAATCTTCCTCCTAGTGTTGCATTGGGAATGGAGTCTATTTAGCATGAAATAAATACTTGAAAACAACATATTTACAATACCAAGGCTTGAAAGCCTTAACTGAAATAAAGTTCGAAGAAAAACCCATTGACTGGGCCATCAAAAACTTATCCTTCCTTTGATGCATCCCCTTTGAGAAAACAGTCACTAAACTGAAAATTGACCCTTTTTACCTTTCTATCCAAGGTTTCTTTCCCTTGGTCAATGTGCATATCAGAAAAAACATCAAAGACTTGCAAAAGCCTATTGATTTGATCACCTACTTCAAAAACTTTCCAGCATTTGGTATTATTAGGCAAAGATGGTCTATATTTCACCTCATCTCTGTATGCTTTCAGCCTTGGATGTTTTGCTTGGAAGGTTTTGTACACCTGCTGAATGATAAGGTCTGCTTCATACTCTGTTGTGTCATTTGTGACCTGAAAAGTTAATATAAAAGATGAATCAATGCATTCTTGTGTGGGGGACACAAGGACTTCACCTATTCTTGCAGCTTCCTTAGAGCAAGCCCCATCAAAGAACATGTCCCAAATATGTGGGCCTTCTTCCTCTGTGATCTGGCAAATTGGTTTTTTAAGCTGCGTAGAGGCCAACTGATAAGGCTTGGTAATGTCAAGACCGAGCTTATCCATGACAACCTTGGGCATTGGATTATGGCTGGCTCCAATGTCCAGAAGGCAATTATGAAGGATTTTATCATGAATAGTCAGAGAGACATAGAATGATGGGGAGTTGTCTTCACAATTTTCAATCATTGGGCTGAGAATAACAGCTGGTTGGTCATCTTGCAGATTTACATAGTCAGTGGAAGCTTGGATGGCATTAGGCTCAAGAGCCTCAAGGATATATTTCTTGAAGGACTCATTCTTCATTGGTTCAATCAGAGGCATAAGTATTCTTGGCTTCTGAATTTCTGATTGAAAACTGAAAGAAGAAGGGGACTTGTCAAGGCCTCTTACCTCTATGGATGGAGCTTTGAGGATGATAGGATCAACTGCTAGTTGCTTCTGCTTATTAGCTTGTTGTTCTGCAGGGACAACAACTTTATGAATAGGAGTCTCCTTGGCATTATTCATTTTTGATCTCAGATTATATTTGTGCTGATCTACAGTTTGTAGAACAGCTTCACCGTCCCACTCTTGGTTGATCTGGTCATCGAATAATGAATTCTCATAGGCAGCTTTGGTTAAAAAAGTGGTGATGCCTTTGTCTTCCATACAATCTCATCATTTTCTTCAAACTACTCTTCTTCCATGACTTGCATTTTGAAAAGGGGTCTTCACTTTTTGGTCTTCATTGGCATCTTTGTTTCTTTGCAAAATCTGCCACTGCTCGGTTGCTCTTCTATATGGATTTGGATTTGGAGGAGCAAAGGTATTAGGAACCCATCCTTTCCCAGAATGTTGCTCAACCTTTAATTTGGAAACTTCAGAGGCTAATGACTCTATCATCTTGGCCATTTTATTGATCTTGGGGTCTGAAGATGATGAAGGCTTGCCCCTCTGTCTCCTTCTATCAGCATTACTTTTGAGCTTTTCTGTAGCCATGATGTTTGATTCTACTTCCAGGGCTGCATCTTGCATATCAGCCAAAGAAGCACATCGCCTCTCCCTCAATAGTAAGCATAAGTTAGAATCAAAGGTGCTGACATAGATGAGTCTAGCAGAGGTAGTGGTGGGTTTCAATTCAGCTGGTATCTTGTTGTACATGTGGTTAAATCTCTTATTAAAATCAGACAACATCTCACCATTTTCCCTTTGTAAGTTCCCAAACTCAGTGTGGTAGTAAAGGAGATCCTTCTTATCCCCCCAATGCTTTAGGAATGCATCATCTAAGCCTCAATATCTGCTATAGATCTTGGGGTCAGTTCCCTGAACCATTTTCTAGCCTCTCCATGTAGGCTTTGGACAAAGACTCTCATCCAGACATCATCTTCACTAATGTCTAGGTTATCAGCATAGCTATATAATGATTCAAGATGTTCTTCAGTTGTAACACCTTTAGTCCCAATGAATTTAGGCATATACTTCTGATATTTTCCAGTAGGCATAACATTCAAAGGAGTGGGCAGTATTAGAGGTCCATACCTAGCAGCTATGATTCTTTCCATTTTGATAGGTGCTTGTGGACCTGCCATAGTTGTGGTGGCTAAAAGAGTACTGGCAGTCTGAATGATAAAGGGCCGAGGAGTGACTGATAAGACTAAAGGAGTATGATAGATAGGAGGTGAGGTTTCCTTTGGACATACAACAAAAGGAAAACCTAAAGAATAAGGATCTTTATGAATCTCTAAGAGTTTTTCTTCATTATTAGTATTTGAAGCTATACTCTCAACATGTATTTGTTCTATTACAGGCCTTCCTTGAAGAGATATAGGATATTGTTTAGGTTTACCTGAACCTGATGCTCCTTTCTGCAATACCTTTCTCTCTTTGATGATCTTTTCAGGGTCAGGTACTTGGTCAGCTTGTAGCTTATGAGGATTTCTCCGAGTATGCCTCACAAACTGAGCCAGAACTATGAAGTGGAGTCGCCAAATAGATGATTACAACCAAAAATGTGCCCAAACTTTGTCTATCATCAAAGTTGGATCTATGTCGTTTCCCAGGGAAGCTGAGCTTTAGTTTCCTCTCCCCGACAATGGCGCCAATTATGTTATCACTCCAAGAAACTCTTCTAGGTTGTAGATCTGAGCTGCCTGGTAACATATAATCTTCAATATTGTTCTCTGAACTATTGGAATAAATGATGGTTTGGATCAAGCCAGATAACTATTTCAACTAGGTTTTTACTCAAGACATGCATGAACACCCTCAACTTACAAGGCTTTAGACCATTAATGCTCAATATTTTGTAGATTCAATGAATGGATGGAGAATACTGACCATACCGGTAGATGCATACATAAACATAAATGAATGGCTAGCTATAGGTAGCAAAAGAGAATACTGACTGTACCGACAGATGCATATATGACCACATATGAATGGCTAGCTACAGGCAGCAAAGAAGCTTGCAAATCTAATTTATCAAAGCAGAGATAAGATGACAGTTATCTGGCCTTAGACACAAAAGAAAACATGAACAAATTCTTCAAGTGCAAGCTTAGAACAAAAGAGAAAATGGAATATTGAACATATAACAGCAAAAGAAGCTTGCATTACTAATGAATGAAGATGAGACGCTTGAGTAGCAAAGTCTCTACAGTCTCCAAAAGTTTGAACCTGTATTACATCTTACTTTCAGCTATTTATAGGCTGTTTACAATGCTGCTGAGCTCTAAGAGGCTCAGAGTCTTAATCTTGTCTGATCTGTCCCTTAACTGTTTGATTCCTTATATGGGCAAGCATGGCTCGGAGGTTTTCACCTTCTGACAGATGAATAACCACCTTCAGGTAGTTTGATGCGTTGTCTGGGAGCTGTCTCGTGCCAGAGATGCTCCATGATGTTTGTTTGATGAGCTGCGTTGGGCTATTGATGCGTTGTGCTGCTTCTCGGCCTCTATGTCGGTTTGGGGGAGGAGCTGCGCGTGTTATGGCCCTTTCAATGGTTTAACAACGCATGCTTTCTGTTAAAACAGAACAACGTTGACCTATTGTGGACCTCTGTTAAAAATAATGAATATTTCTGTTTTAAACAGAAAACACAGCAACATTGGGAAATATTTTCGGACTTCAACAGTCCTAAAAAATGATTAATTCCTTTATCGGGTTCGCCCTTCGGGTCGCTATTGCATATCGCAGCCAATTGGTTCCCTCGCTTCCCTTTGTATTTGGAAATTCGTGAAAAAACGCTGGAAACCATGAAAAATCGGCCCTCGGCAGACTTTAAATATTATATATTTCATGGTCCGGGACTCATCGCAATTAGCGCTAGCCAAAGGTTCCTTTGTATTTCGTTTAAACAATGAAAACACACAAAATACATTAAAAAATGGGCTTTTGCGGATTTGAAAATATATATATTTTGCTTCCCGAACCCTTTCGGGTCCGGGCTTCATCGCAATCGGCGTTGCCCTGTTCCCCTTTGTATTTCGTTATATAACGAAATACATTAAAATGCGTTTAAAACAGGCCTTCCCACGGACTTCAAAATTTATGAACTCTCATATATAACACCGTCGAGTCCGATCATCGGGTCGCACATATGCCTGTGCATAGGCCCCACCCATGGTATAGTGCCGATGCGATAAATCGCAATTGCGCGTCGCTCACTCCTTGAGTCCTTCATATAACATGGCATATGCTCCCTGCCGATAGCGATATCGCCAATATCGGTGATCAGCATATCGCTCGGCCCGATCTCATCGCAACTCTACTCCGACTGCCTCCGATGGCCACCACCGATGCGATTAGCCGCTTAGATCTGGGCCGTTGATCGGCCAGATCTAACGGCAGCTGTGCGTTGCCATGTTTATGCTTGCAATACTTTGTTTTTTCACTGTTTTGGAGTGTTTTAGCCTCCCAATAGTGTTTTTCCGCCCTTCCAAGGGCTCTCCTCCCTCACTTGTTTCAATCTTTGGATGATCTTAAGCACTTTTGAAGAATTAGGGAGTGCTTTGGAGCATATTTGGATCCATTTGCATGATTTTAAGCAAACTTTTGAGACTTTGGGAGTGTTTTGGATCCATTTTTGGGCCAAACACCAACAAAGCTAACAAGTCCCAAGTGGGAGATTTTTGGGTGTGGAGCCTGATTATCTTCTTTATTCAGAGGTATCACCACATTGGACCCCAGTTCGTAATGTGGTGGCAACACCGCCCGTAATATTTGCGCAGTAAGGGTGGTCAATCTGGGTCATTCATTATGCGGAGATCTGACGGTAGAAGTTATGTTTAATTTAGGATTTTTTGCCCTAGAAGGCAACCCCTCACTATATATGAGGGAATTGTATTGTGTCTATGTAGATCTATATTCTGAGTGAGAAAGAGAGAGGAGATTGTGTGAGAGCAAAGAGGGAATTACAACGGATCTGTTGTAGGTTGTATCTCTTCAGTTTGCTGGATAATATAAAAGAAAGGACTGGTTGTTTCTCCGTGGACGTAGCCCAAATTGGGTGAACCACGTATATCTGTGTCTCTCTTGTTTTATGTGTTTTCTGTGTTTATAATTCTACAATATATTTTATTTGTTCCATTGCTCTGTAATATATAATTTTCTAACACTCTAGACTAACTGAAGGGGGCAAAATATTTCAGCAAGATCGACTTGAAATCAAGATATCATCAGGTACCAATCAAACCCTCCGATGTGTGGAAGACTGCCTTCAAAACCAAGGAGGGCCTTTTTGAATGGTTGGTTATGCCTTTCGGGTTGACGAATGCTCCTGCAACCTTCATGAGGCTGATGGATGCCATCTTGCGGCCATTCACCAACTCATTTATAGTAGTATACTTGGATGACATCCTGATCTTCGGCCATAGTTGGGAAGAGCACCTCCACCACATCTGACAGGTGCTCCAAACACTGCGGCAACACAAGCTATGTGCCAATTTGGAGAAATGCACTTTTGGCATGACACAGGTTCAATATCTGGGATACATTATTGATGAACGGGGGGTGCATGTGGATCCAACCAAGATCCAAGTCATTTGGGATTGGCCAACTCCAACCATGTTGACAGAGCTCCACAACTTTTTGGGTCTTGCCAATTTCTACAGCAGGTTCGTGTTGGGATTCTCTCATATCACTCGACCCTTGAGTCAAGTCACCAAGGGAGGAGAGAAAGCAAAATTCTTTTGGTCTGAATCTCAACATAAGGCATTCATAGAATTGAAACATCGCCTCTGCTCTGCATCAGTGCTCACATTACCAGACTTGCAACAACCATTTGAGATCGAGGTAGATGCCTCTGACTATGCTATTGGGGCAGTCCTTACTCAACAGGAGCATCCAGTGGCATATCACAGTGAGACACTTTTAGACACAGTCCGAAAGTATCCCACTTAAGACAAAGAGATGTATTCCATTGTGCAGGCCTATCGACAATGGAAGCATTACATTTTGGGGAAGGAAATGGTTATCCACGCAGACCACCGTCCCTTGCAGTTCATACAGACGCAAGGGAAGTTGCAGAATGATCGCCATCAGAAGTGGTCCACATACCTGCAATAGTTCCATTTGAATATCAAGTATAAGAAGGGCAACACTAATAATGTTGCAGATTGCCTCAACCGACCACCGATCATGGCATTAACCACCGCGCTCAACTCTTGTGGGCATGAGACTTCTGATTGGACACTTGTTTACAAAAGCGACCCAGAATTCGGCCACACATATCAGACGCTCTTGGAGAGTCAACAAGTTCCAGATTTTCACCTCCAGGATGCCCTATTATGCCACCTAGGACACCTTTATGTTCCTTCACGCAAGTGAGCCAAGATGATTTGGGAAGCACACTACAGTCGAGCTGTTGGGCATCTCAGGGTCGAGAAAATGGTGGCAGTACTGTAGAAGTATTTCTATTGGTCGAATCTTCGACAGAATGTCGGGAAGCACATCAAATCCTGCACTGCATGTGCCATTGCCAAACCGACAATAAAGAAACAAGGCCTCTATACTCCGCTACCTACCCCTAGTCGACCTTGGGAATCCATCTCCATGGATTACATCTTAGGCCTTCCTTCTACTAAGCATGACAATGATTGTGTTTTTGTGGTTATCGACAGATTCTCGAAGATGGCCATTATGGCTGCCTACAAGAAGAATATCACAACGGAAGCCACTGCTAAACTCTTCTTTGAACGAGTGTGGGTACACTTTGGGATCCCACAGTCTATCATCTCAAATCGGGACAACAGGTTCCTTAGTACATTTTGGTCCAGTCTCTGGTCGATGCTGGACACCAAGCTCACTAAGTCCATAACTTTCCATCCCCAAACTAATGGCTAGACAAAGGTCGTCAACAAGATGATCATACACATTCTGCACATGTACAACTCAAAGCATCCACGCACATGGGATGAGAGCCTCCCCTATGTCCAACACAGCTATAACCAGGCTCTCCACAACTCGACTGGCCACAACCCTTTCCAGGTGGGCTTAGGATTCCAACCACTGTGTCCCATTGATGTGGCCATGCCATTCGCAACTGCTCAGGTAGATTCAACTCATGTACAGTCCGAAACCAATAAGGCAAACAACTCCATTGAGCACATCCAACATATCTGCCAGCAGGTCCACGACATTTTGGAGAAATCAAATGCCAAGTACAAGCAGCAACATGATCAACATCGGGTGTCACACAAGTTTTAGGTGGGCGACAAAGTCTGGTTGCATTCGCAAAAGGAACTCCTTACCGGAAACTCAGACCACTCCGATATGGTCCTTACACCATTACAAAGGTTGTGGGAGACAATGCATTTGAGCTCAATATTCCCCCATTCCTTGGCCTGCACCTAGTGTTTTTAACGTGGACTGCCTTCGACCATACTTCCCGCCATTGCTAGACACATCAGACATTTAAGAACAACTCACACCTATAGAGTTAAAATCCAGATTGCATAGAACAAGCCACAACTGATCAGATTAAGGACACGCAGATCAAGCACACTCGCCAGCAGACGATCCAACTGTATCGAGTTGTCAAAGCATACCAACTCCTTCACTAGGGCAAGTGGCTCACCAGGGACCAAGTTCAACAGAAGTTTCCCCATCTCATGGAGGAACTCAACGCATTGGGGAACATTGCTTCCTGGGGGGGGGGGGATGATCTAGGTAGATATTGGTGGCCACCCGCCAATTCCGCTTAGACCCCCACCATTGTTTCTTTACTTTTTTTTTTTAAGTTTCCTTAATTTTAGCACAATTTACTATTTTTAGTAGTTTTTTGGGTCCTAAACTTCTGGAGCCATTTTGAGGCCCTAAACGACGTTTTTTGGAAAAATTGGGAGCAACATTGCTTTTAGATTGATGTTGCTGAATCAAAAGTTGTAGTCCTCGGATATATCTTTCTAACGAGGTATTGTGTGCGTCAAACGAAGATCGTATGCCAAAGTTACGACCCCGGGAAGTTGATGTACCAATTTACCCAAACGGGGCTCACAATTTGGCATTTCATCTCTTAGGGTTAGGTTTTTGGATGTTTAGGGTTTTCCATTGTTTCTCAACAATAAATAGGCCTTCAAGCCTCATTGTAAGATAATTCAGAGGCATGTAGTTGCCACATCTCTTCTAAGAGATAAGCTACCATCGCCCGAGCTAGTCTTATTTCCATTCTGTTTGTAAGCATATTTCAGTGTTTGATATTAATGAAATGAAGTGTTATTTCTACTGCATCTTTTTATTTATGGTTATATCTGTAATTTGTTGCGTTCCTATTTAAATCCGGATCAACAGAGGATGCCATTGCGCATAATGGGTAATAAAGGGTTTGGTTAGCTACTAGTCTCCATCCCCCACATTCCCTATTAAAAATTTGGCTCTATCCAAAAAGAATTTGGATTGACTAAGAATTATGTTTTGTCCAAACAAACAATTATGATTTTC
Organism: Pinus tabuliformis; assembly: GCA_031772625.1. NCBI lineage: Eukaryota > Viridiplantae > Streptophyta > Pinopsida > Pinales > Pinaceae > Pinus > Pinus tabuliformis. The sequence goes on from CM062817.1 coordinate 139,917,589, forward strand.
CTTTCGTCAAAATAAAACTACCAATAACTTATTTTTTTCAATTATTTTTTGGTTGTAAATGATAAAATATATACATTATATCATTGGACATTTCAAATCGTTATCATTATTTTTCATAATTTAGAATAAGAACAATAACATGTGAAGGAAAAATGTATTATATCATAAATTATATAAACTAAAAACTAATAATTGAAAATAAATCGATTATCATTTTATTTTAAAACTTAAATTGCAAGTAATATTACATTGCATTAATAAAAAAATATAACTCATACAAATTAAAATACAAAATCATAAAATTTGTTTAAAAAATGTGGATTTATCACTAACCATTTGTAAAGTTCAATATTTTTTAAAGCCACTTGTGTCACGATAAGACAAGTTTAATCTCAATTAAAACCATTTGTGCAAAAGGTACATGATAGTTTACAAAACGGGTGGCTCTATATATATATAACCATTTGTAAAGTTTGACTTTTGTCAAAGTTACTTTTGTCCGATGAATCGTAAAGTTCAATCTCAATTAAAACATTTGTGTGCAAGGTACGTCATAGTTTACGAAACAAATGACTTTATAAGCGCGCATGAGTGCGCCCGCATATATATAGGTAAGTTGTTGGAGTAATTTGAGTTTGAGGTCCAACATAAAATTTGACAAATGTCATTATAACACCATGAGTATATCCAATAGTCAATGATTCACATATACTAAGAATTTATGACTTAGCAAGAGCTAATATTCCAAGAGGATGGTGGAGTCTACTCCTCCAGCTTTATCACAATGGGTCAAAGATGCCTCCCGTGGGATTTGAAACTAGGTGGAGGGATCCCCTCGACATAGTTTCAAATCCCATGGGGGATACATTTGGCCCCTTGTGATAAGGCTCAAGGAGTAGGCTCCCCCACCTTTATGGGTCCTTACCCAAATTACTTCAACAAATAATCAATTCATTATAATAAAATTGATCGATCACATTTTGAATATGATTAATGATATTAGACACATTTTGAATCTACATGGTATAGTTTGTAAATTTTCACTTTATTGACAAACAACTTTTAAGGTATCTCCAATGGAATTGTTTGTGATATTTGAAACACTTTTGTTTAGTTTTAGTGGCATCTCCATGTGAAATCATTATGTTGAGATGGATAGTTATACTAGAGGAGTTGGTAGTAGTTAGGTATTTAGTCATTTATAAGCATTTGCCAATATTAATTTTTTGTTGTTGTTAGTGTATATTACATTTAGTATAACATGTCAAATGCTTATAATATATAAGAATATAATGTTAATTACTTTTAAGAATTAGCATTCATACTTATGTCATATTTTAATATTAGTAATTTTGTGGAAAATTGGAATTTTGGATATCATTCTTAAAATGAAATAGGATTTGAAAAGCAATTAATTGTTTATGATTATTGGATGAAATGTGATGGTTTATAAAAGGAAGTAATGAGTGTGCTATATTAGTTATGAACAACTAATAATCTTCCTCTGGTTGGAGACACATTGCTACAACCTAGAAAATGTAATAAATTACACATTAAATAGGAACAAACAAGAAAAACTTTTTAAGTAATATACATGATGTGATTAATTAACTAATTAATTAATGAAACCTCAATTGTTTTTTAGTAAAGGGGATTATCTACATCACTCTCATGTACGTTGGGACTCCCACATTGAATATATTGGTGGATAAATAGATTTTTCCATTGGCAATACCCATTGCATTAGTAGTAGTTGTTTAAACATGCCTTGCCTAATTTTTATTACTATTATTAGCTTTATTTTTAAATTTATAATTAAAGCCATGTTTTATAATGTTTTTATTTCTGAACTATTTTTAATTACACCAAAGGTGCTTCTTTGTGGTATTGGGTTAGGAAGACATTGTTCATCCCAGCCAATAATATCCATCCATTTTTGCCTGCCTCCATCAAACCATTTTTGACCACGTGGCACTCTGAATAGTGCAATACTAAGAAAATGACACGTGTTTGCATGACGTGACGACAAGGTTTGTCAACACTTTGTGCTCATGCATAGTTTGTGAGTAATGCGCTGGCCTCATGACACTTACATTGAAGAGTTTGGTAGACCTTATGCCCATGCATTCAACAATGGGTTGTGTTCATGGCAAAATGATCTCTCCAAATCTTCTATTCGTGGCAAGATGATCTCCTGAAATCTTCTATTCCTTCGGTGTACCTTTGAAGATGATCTCCTCAAATCTTCTATTCCTTCGGTGTACCTTTGCACCTTTAGGGAATTGAATCGGTGACTTCATATCAAGGAGTGCCTTAACATATCACTGGATCACTGTTCACAAGACGTGTGGACAATTTTTTTTTGGATGTAATTTGACTAAGTGAAAATGTTTTAATTAATAATAATAATAATAATTATTATTATTATTATTATTATTTGTTTTAGTTTATTTTATTTCTTAATTTATTTTTTTTGTGTGTAACTTGACTTAATTAAAATGTTTAAATAATATGACACAATAACATCTCTTCCATATTAGGTTGGTTATTTTTATTTTTGTCTAATTTGACTTAGTCAAAATGTTTACCTAACATACCAAGACAAGACAACATCTTTTCCATTCTAGATGGAGAGCTAGCGCAATAACATAACACTAGCCTAGCCTAGATCCATCTTAACTCCAGATCTACAAATCAAATCTTTTTTACTCTAAAAGAGGTTTGTATCTCAAGAGATTTGATCCCTTCCAACCCTTTTGGTAGATCTAGAGTTAAGAGGGATCTATGCTAGTTTAATTCCCCCTTTAAATAGGCTATATTCCACATGAATACCATGGGTCAATAACATGGGTTCTCTAGAGCTCAAAAACCACTGTTAACTTGACCAAAATAAATATATACTAATTAAATAAACCTATTCAAATTTAATATATATATATATATATATTAAAAAATTTATTTTAAATTTAAATTTATTATTATGTAATTTGATATATATATCATTTGTTTTTTCATCTTTTTCATATTGTGTTGGAGATTGTGCAATAACTTTATAATATAAGTTGTTTGTCATAATTAAATTAAAATTCTAAAAATACTATTTCATAGAAAAATTAAATTAAACTCTAATTGAAAAAATTGTAGTCTAACTTATAGATTAAATGACTTTTTTCAACACATCTTTTCTAGTTAATTTTAATCAAAATCGAACAATTTATTTTTTTAATCTTGAATTTAAGTTGTTTAATTTGTAGAATCTCATTTTTAAAACGCTGAATCTATTTATACATCTAAAAATACATTTTAAATAACAAAAAATCACCCGATGCTATGAGTGTTAAGTAGACTATTCAAGATGGCAACCAGACCCCAAGTGGCACGCTCTCTGGAGCAGAGGAACTTGGCCCAAAATAACCCTGTTCTCTTGGCTGGTCCTGCATAATAGAGCGCTTACTTGGGACAATTTACAGAGACGGGGTTTCATCGGGCCCTCTCGATGCGCCCTCTGCGAGAATGATCAGGAAACGCTCAATCACATTCTCAACACATGCCCCACTGCTTGCGCTCTATGGGATGATATGGCCTTTGTATTCAGACAATCTGACAGAAACAAAAACTTGATCTGCCTCACCCTGAGCAATTGGCGATCCTCCATATCCCCCAATAATCTGGTCAACAGGGCATGGAACCTCATTTCGGGAGCCATGGCATGGATCATATGGAAAGAGCGAAATGCTCGAATCTTCAAGAACTCAGCGATGACAGTGGACAGGCTAACAGGAAAATTGTGGCAGCTAATCACAGAATCGATCCATGCCATGGACATAATGCCGCAAGAGGGGAACACGTCTCCGAACGACCAAAGGATAGTCCAAATCCTCAATCTCAAAGCCCGGACCACTCCCACAGGACAAATGGGGTATGCCTCCATTTCCATCATTCAAACTGAACTTTGATGGGGCATTAAAGCAAAACCCGAGAAAAGCTAGGTATGGTGGAGCAATCAGGGATCACACCGGGAACATCCAACTTATCTACCATGGCAATCTAGGCACAAATACCTACAAATTTTTCACAAAAATAGAAATACCTACAAATATCTCTAATTTTGAAAATAAAATTTTAGGAACTCATTATTTACAAGCAGTTCCAACAATTCACCATCTAAGTTTTCTAGCATGTAAGTGTTATTTCCCCTTTCTTCTATAATCTTGAAGGGGCCGAACGATAGCAGATCAAACTTCCCATGTTTGCCTTTGTCTTCTCGTCGGACATCCCACCTGAGAACTAAATCTTCTTGTTGAAGAGGTATGTCCTTAGTGTTCTTGTCAAACAGACATTTCATCCTTTGCTGGTAGTTTGGCAAATTGGTCCCCACATGCTCTTTTTTCTCGCACAGCTCCACCAACTTATTTATCTTTCTAGTCAAGGTGTTTGGCTCTTCCTCGACTTCTTGTAGTGTAGAAATTTTGAATAATATGACACTTATTCACAGAGATTATCCCGATTATACACTATTGCGGAATACATGCATAATACATAACCTCCTCTACGTTGATAATCAATTTTGCGGAATTAAAAACAATGAAACATCAATCGCATGCGCACATTAACATAGTATGTAATCCGGGGAAAGCATACAGCTGAAAACCCCACACTATCTGTATATTATAATGATAGAGAACATGTAACAATACATAGTAGAATACTCCTCACAAGTACTCAGTACAATCTCTACTTGCTACACATAAAACTAGCTGAGATCTGAACAAGTCACAGGTTCAAATCTCCTCCGCTACTTTGCCTGCCTCCACTGCGCAATCCTGCATAAGAATAGATGAGAATGGCTGATCCAAACTCGTATTTCCCTTGGCTAAACCACACAATCCTCATTGGCAATACTCAATCCATTGATTGTGCAAATCTCATGCACAACTATAGTCACAACTGATAGCAATCTCAACCTCTAACACCTGTCTCCACTGAACTGTCCATGCACTGAGTTAACTGATGTATTCTTTAGTTGCTTTATGAGTTAATAATTAGTGAATTAATTAATAATCAATTCACACAACTCATCACTAGTGTATTCTTTAGTTAGACTAAATACAACTAGTTCAACTAAGTCAAACTGAACACAACTCCATCAACTCCACATCCAACTCCACAGAACTCACATGCATGAGTTCTAACTGAAGTCCTCCATGCAATAGCTCAACTAACACATAAGAAACCACGTGATTTCTTTTGTCAGATGCATGTGCCACATCCGTAGCTCGAACTAAAGTGCTCCAAGAGAATAAGATAATGTTTAGAGTCCAAATATTACTAAGGGCTAATAATATTTGATTGTTTCTATTTTTAGCCTGGCAGTCTAAAAATAGACTCTTATCACTCTGCTGTGAACCAAAAATAGAAGTCCATCTATTTTTCCCAACATGACCAATCATCCATAAATAGCATCCTGCAACTCATAGACCATGATCCATATGTCTAAAAATAGACTTTGCGCCAAAAATAGCCTACGGGCCCACTTAGTGAAGGCGACTCCTTTCCACTAAGCTCCATCATCTTGTTGCATTTTCAACACTCCCTCTCAACAAGATATGGATTATCTGCAACCCCTATCCTGTAACTCTGGATTGTTCTGCATGCAACACATTTGCCCAGTCCACTTGCTCCAACAACACTTGGAACAAAAACACTCCCAAATGACCACTCTAATGGGCTAGGAACATACTCTGATGCTGAAGCTCTACCTGCTGCTGACAAGTGCTCCCTCTCTGACATTTGCGCTACTGCAACATCTCCATGCATATCGCACCATTGCACACTTCTCTGTGCCACCTAGCACTGTGCAAAACACTTGTGCCTCTCGCATTGCTGCAACCTACTAGCTATGCGCTGTCCTGGGATTCCCTACACTGCCGCTCTCTCTGCTACTCCATCCGCATCTATCTCTACCCAATCAGTCAATTCTTGCTACTCCACATCGGGGCTCCCATAGCAAGGTCTCATCCAAGAGGTTGGGTACCTCAAGGATCCTGCCCCTCTTCCTTGGGACGATCAATCCACATCACCCCACCTCCTAGCTGGAGGTATGGCTGCATGCGATCCCTCAGCCCACCTGGCTCGAAGTTTCCCCCTACTGGAGGTATCTGCATGAGTAGATGTCTCTACTCGATCTCCTCTCAGCTTCCCTTGTTGTGGCTGCTCCACAACCTCCTGAAGTTGCTGCACCAATCGTGGCTCCTCCACAATTGTCTGAGACTTCTTCTGGCTCTGCATATTGAGAGGTAATATACGCTCCCTCTCAACCACCAAGTCTCCATCAGTTGCCTCGCTGCTCAAGGCTTTGCATGCATCTTGAACCTCAAGAACATACAGGTTCTTGACCCGTGAACCAATCTGCTTCACCTGTCTAGTGATGATGTGTCTAAGGAAAACCTTTCCCTTACTGAAGACTACATCATAGACTCTGTCTTCCAGCATCGCGATCGACACCAAGTTTCTCTTCAGTCCTGGTACATACTTGACATCGGTCAAGGTAAGGCGAGCTCCATGCTCCCTCTGAAAAATAACCGTGCCTACACCTGAGACACTATACTTCTCATCATTACCCATCGCTATGAGTATCTGGAGATATTTCTCCTCCAAAGTACTGAACCAACTCTTGTCACCAGTCATGTGGAAAGAAGCTCCACTGTCAAGAAACCATCCACTTCCCACCATGGATGAAACCATGCATGCGAAGAGTGTGAAATCCAACTCAAATTGTGAAGCAAGTGCCTCACCTTCAGATCCTTCCCCGGATCCCTTCTTGGATTTCCTCCGTGGACAATTTGCAGCATAATGGCCCACCTCATGACAACGAAAGCATCGCACTTTCGATTTGTCAACCTTCTTCCCATCATTGGAAGAATTGGATTCGGAAAGAGAACCCTTCTCCTTCCCCTTTTTTGCTTTGGCAGCCAAAGCACAATCTTCTTCATCAGATGCCTTTGATGAAGATCCGTCCCTAGTATTCCGCCTGATCTCCTCTTGCACAAGATCTGACCAAAGTCTCTCCCATCCTGGCAATTTCTCCCGACCATTGACAAAGTCCTGATAGGAATTCCAACTCTTCGGAAGACCAAGGAGGGCCAAGCTCACCAAGTCCTCATCATCGACAGTCACCCCCACACTTCCCAGCTCATCCCGGCATTGGGTGAACTTCGTGAGATACCTGGGCATACTGTCTCCATTCTCACACTTAATGTTTCTGATTTTATCCTTGAGCGCCAACTTCCTCTGGTCGCTCTTGCTTTGGAATAAATCTTTCAACGCTTTCCACATCAAGTATGGAGAAGCCTTTCCATGCAGGCTGGATACAATGTGATCCTTCACGCCCTCCAACAGAATCCTTCGACACTTTGTTGTCTTCTTTTGCCAAGCCTCAACGTGAGTAGCATCAGTAGGCTTTAGGACCTCAGCCTCTATGAAAACCTTCAACGCATTATCATCTAACACGGCCTCCATCCTGTCTTTCCATGCAATATAATTCGAGCTGCCTTCAAGAGCATACTCCAATCGCAATCCGTTGAAAGACATTTCAACTTTGACACCAAGAAAACAATCCTGCAAATTCGAATTCCACCAGCTCAAAACTCAACTGCTTCTCATCTAAAATTCGTGAGAACAAAGTATTTCTCGTACAGAGATTGACTGTATGGGCTTTTACCGGATATCTCACCTTCCAAAGGAAGGATGAATCCAGAGGCTACCTGGCCCAATTACAGACTCTGCCTGAAGAAATAAAATGTAATTGCTTTCTGAATAATAGATCTGATGATCAACCTCGCTCTGATACCATGTAGAAATTTTGAATAATATGACACTTATCTGCAGAGATTATCCCGATTATACACTATTGTGGAATACATGCATAATACATACCTCCTCTATGTTGATCATCAATTTTGCAGAATTAAAAAACAATGAAACATCAATCGCATGCGCACATTAACACAGTATGTAATCCGAGGAAAGCATACAGCTGAGAACCCCAAACTATCTGTATATTATAATGATAAAGAACATGTAACAATACATAGTACAATACTCCTCACAAGTACTCAGTACTATCCCCACCTGCTACACACAAAACTAGTTGAGATCTGAACAAGTCACAGGTTCAAATCTCCTCCGTTGCTTTGCCTGCCTCCACTGCGCAATCCTGCATGAGAATAGATGAGAATGGCTGATCCAAACTCAATCCTCATTGGCAATACTCAATCCATTGATTGTGCAAATCTCATGCACAACTATAGTCACAACTGATAGCAATCTTAACCTCTAACACCTGTCTCCACTGAACTGTCCATGCACTGAGTTAACTGATGTATTCTTTAGTTGTTTTATGAGTTAATAATTAGTGAATTAATTAATAATCAATTCACACAATTCATCACTAGTGTATTCTTTAGTTAGACTAAATATAGTTCAACTAAGTCAAACTGAACACAACTCCATCAACTCCACATCCAACTCCACAGAACTCACATGCATGAGTTCTAACTGAAGTCCTCCATACAATAGCTCAACTAACACATAAGAAACCACGTGATTCCTTTTGTTAGTTTCATGTTCCACATCTGTAGCTCGAACTAAAGTGCTCCAAGAGAATAAGATAATGTTTAGAGTCCAAATATTACTAAGGGCTAATAATATTTGATTGTTTCTATTTTTAGCCTGGCAGTTTAAAAATGGACTCTGATCACTCCATTATGAACCAAAAATAGAAGTCCATCTATTTTTCCCAACATGACCAATCATCCATAAATAACATCCTGCAACTCATAGACCATGATCCATATGTCTAAAAATAGACTTTGCGCCAAAAATAGCCTGCGGTACCACTTAGTGAAGGCGACTCCTTTCCACTAAGCTCCATCATCTTGTTGCATTTTCAACATGTAGCAACTTAGCTACTGGCATTGCTAATTGGATCGAGAAGATAACAACCTTGCCATATACTAGCTGAAAAGGTGATTTCCTAGTAGATCATTTCGGCGTTACACGGTTAGCCCACAGAGAAAACTTTAGTTCGAAGTCTCAGTTCCTTTGATTTTCAGTGATGATATTCTTTAGAAACCTCACCACAGTTTTATTAGAAGACTCATCCAAGCCATTCCCTTGAGGGTAGTATGTAGTGGAGTGTCCAATAATGATATTGAATTTATGGCAGAAGTTGGTGAACTTGGCAGATTTGAAGACCTGTGCATTATTAGTGATGATTTTAAAAGGACACCCAAAGCGGGATAGTATGTTTTCTTCCATGAATTTTATCATCACTAAGTCAATAGCATTTCTTGCTAGGATAGCCTCTATCCACGTGGTGAAACAGTAAGTGGTTGTTAAAATCCATTTGTGTTGGCCACTAGATGAGGGGTTTATTTCTCCAATGAAATCCAATCCCCACTATCTAAAAGGCTCCTCTACATGCACAGGAATCAGGGGGGGAGGAGCAAACAATTGGCATTTTCGGCATGACCTGACCTGAGAATAAACATCTCCAAATAGCGTGGGCCAGTAGAATCCTACCTTGAGGATTTTTTGTGATGTTTCCTTCCAACTGTGGTGTCCTCCATAAACTCCCCCATGGAAATCATTAATCATTTCATGGGTTTCTCCCTCCACCAAACATAGTAGCAATACCCCCAACGGATCCTTCTAGTAGAATTGTCTTTTGGACATAATGTATTTCTATGCTTGCAATCTTAGACTCCGATATTTAGATATATCTAGTCCCAACGAGCATCTTAGGAATAAGAGGTAATGAACAATGTTCTTATACCTGGGTGATCCCTCATATTTGGCATAGATCTTCTGCTCATCTATTTTAATTCCGCTCTGGTGATCCTCTGGTCTGCCTTCCTCTGTGATCAGGCTTATCCCTAGAGCTTGGCAGTTGGATTCAGATAAAATCTTGGCCAACCCCTAGCCTTTGATGAGCTTGGTAGGCTTTATTTCTAACTCATATTCTTGTATTTTAGCTATCCATCTACCCCTCTTTCCTTCGTTGTCTCCTTGCACTAGGATGTCCTTGACTGCAGTCATTGGGACGAACGTTGTGATTCCTGATTGCAACACATACATGTAGAATGACTTCAACGCCTTGATCAATGCATAGGCTTATTTCTCCAATATATTATACTTCAGCTCAGTGTCCCTTAGGACTTGGATGAAAAATGCAATGGGATGCTTGTAACCTTATTTATTTTTCTGTAACATCACAGCAGCAATGGTATGTGGAGAGGCGAAAGAAAAGACGTAGAAAGTCACTGAATAGTCGGGGCTGACTAGCACTGGGGCCTCAGCCAAAGCTTCTTTGATCCTAGTGAAAGAATCATGGGGGATAGAGCTCCACTTAACTTCATTCTCCTTCTTGAGCATGTTTGTGATACCTTTAACTATCTCAGAATAGTTGGGTATGAATCACATTAAGAAATTTATCCTCCCCAAAAAGGCTTGGACTTCTTTCTTGTTTCGGGGCAAGGGAATAAGGTTGATGGATTTGACTCGTTCAAGATAAATATTTACTCCTTCCTGCATTACTATGTGTCCAAGTAGCTTCCCCTCACTCAGGGCAAACTAATATTTCTTAGGATTCAGGGAGAGGCCATACCTCGTGCACTTCTTGAAGGTAAGCTTTAAATGGAGGATATGCTTTTCATCAGTCTTAGAAAAGACCATGATGTCGTCTAAGTAGACTACCACGAATTTATCTTGCTCGCCCATGAAAGCTATGTCCATAGCTCTCTGAAATGTGGCCCCTACATTTATCAACCTGAATGGCATGCGAGTGTACATGAATGTTCCCCACGGGGTGGTGAAAGCAGTCTTTTTCTGCTCCTCAGGGTGGACCGCCACTTGGTTATATCTATAGAATTCATCCATCATGGACATTATGGCTGCACTAACTACCTTTTGCAATATATTATCCATGTTGGGCAGAGGGTAGTTATCTCTTAGAGATGCCCTGTTTAAATTCTGGAAGTCCACACATAGCCTTCTCTCTGTTCTTTTTCTAGACAGGGACCAAATTAGCTACCCACTTAGAGTATTTTAAAGGTACTATGATATTAGCCCGCAGTAGCTTCCTTACCTCCTTTTCAATGGAGGGGAGTAAGAGTGGATTTATATGTCTGAGTTTTTGTTTACATAGCTTTATCCTACTCTTCAAAGAACTCTTATGGTGAATAATATTTGTATCAAATGATTTCAAATCATAATAATACCAAGAAAATATAAGTTTTGAATATATCTAAATACCTATGTCTATATTGAAAGGGGATTCCTTTGGACAACCTGATCGTCTAGGGTTCCTCCTCTGATCCGATGTTGCAGTCTTTTACTTTCTCACCCTTCTATGGGGCCATTGGTTTGGACAATATGTCATCTTTATTGAAAATTCTTTCTGGTGGAACAAATCCATGAGGGATGGTGTTCCCTTTTAGTTGATTTTTTTTTTTCCCAGCCATTGTCTCTTTCCATGAAATGCCTTCTTGTTCTGCTTCTTCTTCTTCTTGATTGATGGAGGAGTGGGCAAACTCCCCAATGACTTCTATGAATCATTTTGCCTTCTCGCCATCTTCGAATACCTGCCAGGGTTTAACATTATTAGGTATTGAAGGCATGTGTCTGACTTCTATCTCATATCTGAGGAGTGAACTTTGTGGGGGCCTGAAAGTGCTTGCAGCTACCGTAAGAGAGTTAGCCATTCTGTTTTCCTCCTTGAGCAGAAACTAGATGTTAAAGGCCAGGAAGAAATTGTCGATTAAGTCCCACACTTCATTTTGGTACGTCCTCATCCTGGGGTGTTTGTCTTGGCATTGGTCTCAGATCTTCCTTACGATTAGCTCAGAGTCTCCATAGACTGATAGGCATTAAATGTTCACATTTCTTGCCATTTGTAACTGCAAGAGCAATGCTTCGTACTTCGCCACATTGTTGTTTGCCTCAAATTCGAGCTTGAAAGAGAGGGGTATCATGTTGCCTTCCGGAGATACCAACAATATTCCAGCTCCATTCCCATATTTTGAGTTTTCTCCATCGAAGTATAATTTCCATACTTCGTTTTCATTTGCTCGCAAGTGCTCTGACTGCCTTGTCAGGTGTATTGATGTTTCCTCTAGGAAGGTATCATCCTTTTCTAGGAACAGATAAGAGATGTCGCTATCCTTCCCATGCACTGGGGAGTTTTCTGAGCCTTTAGCTGGGGTCACAGTTTTCACAAACTTGGATTCTTTGTATAACCTCCTTTGCTCACCTCCAAAAGTGGGAATGGTGGCATAAGTCAGATCTAGCTTGATAGAGCCACCCACCTTGGAACCCTAAGATCTGGATAAGAGCATTCCAAAGCGAGGAGGTATATCAGCCACCACTATATCCATTACCACACTCTTCACTGAGATCTGACCCAGGTTTACCAACATATCCTTTATCATTCCTAAGAATTTGACTCTCTTGGAGTCAAAGGAGTACAGGTCCTTATATGGTCTGGTGATCTCTAAACCCACTTGCCCCATTACTGATAGTGGAATGAGGTTGTGCGAGGCCCCAAAATCTAGTATGAAATTATGCAAAAAAAGGTCATGGATCACCAAAGTCACATAGAACGACGCATTAGAAGCGTCCAACTCTTCCACATGTGGCTCGAAAACAACCTTGGGCCTCTCTTCTTGAAGGTTCAAACTATCATGGGATAGTGTAGAGGTGGTTGGATGCATGAATTGAGAGACTTGAGCTTTGAAATGAGGCTTCTTTATAATCTCAGTCAGAGGAACAAGAATTTTTACCTTTTCCATATCCTTCTCGATATTGAATGTATGTTGGGGCTTTTTTGTATCTCCTGGCTTTGTTCTTTCTCCCTCCCTACAAGCAGTTGTTGGCAAAATAGGTGCCTCCTTTTCTGTGTGCCCCTTAGGACCATTTCTCTCCTTATTTGCAGGGACTTTTGTCTTGGGTGGGTCAGGATGGAGCTTACCTTTCCCTTTGTCTGGTGCCAGAGGAACCACTTGGGGAGCAACTTCTCCTTGTTGTTATGGTTCTCTCGTCCTCTTCTTTGAAGATCTTAGATTATACTTATGTTGTGGATATGTTTGCATGAAATTTGAAAACTATTTGCATGCGTTGGTAGGCAGTCCTGTGAGAGTGACTTTGAGTTGTTGGTCGCTCCCTTGCCCATAGCATGAGAGTGACTAAGGGCTAAGAGCTGCAGAATATCAGTGTGACCCAGGGACAGGTTGTTTGAGTAGTTGACTTGTCTCCTGAGAGGTCTGTTGATGATGTTGGATGATTATATGTGTTATTCCGTCAGTCCCACTTCCTTAAGGTGACATAGGAGGTCAAATCTGATTGTAGAAGCATCTCTCTTCATGTTTACCCCAGTTGGCTTGGTTTTTTTGGGTAGACCTGGGAGGGGGTGTTACAAGCTTTGGCATGTACAGTTGTATCCAAGCTCAATAAGGGGGTTAACTAGGACCCTTTTAGGTGGTTTCAAACTCTAAAGTGGGGGACATGTCCATGGTACATCCATCAAGTGGTATGTGGCACATGATATAATGATGGGATGGAGTGGGGCATCATGGGAAGGCTCCAAGCCACATGCCACAGTACAAGAGTAGATACAATAGGTGAAGCCCACACTTGGGTATATGAATGTAGGAGGGAGAAATCGTGGTACATGAGTTACCCCGACCTTTTTTCTTACACCCTTATTCATATGCCTTTTGCCTTTAATTGATTTTTATTCATAAATTTTGGGGGCTCCAGGGGTTGAGAGCATGATGTGTAGGATATAACATCAATTACCCTCTTAAGGTGGGGTAATTCATCACCCACTAGGGGTTGGGACAATCATGGGTTCCTTAATGATAAAAGGGGTCAATATGAGGGACCCTAGGAACCAGGGTGACAGCCATAATGATAGGGGTAGATCTCTTGTTTGGAATTTTCTCACATGATAAATATGTATGTCCCAACCATCTTTTGAATTTTATGGTACATTTCTTGTTAAGAGTAGCCAAATTGTGCTTTTTCCTTCTCTTTTTAGCTGCATCAATCTTCGTGGCATCGTTCTAGACCCAAACCAAGGTGTTGGAAAACGGGATGGGAAAGCTAACTCCTTATGGAACAAATGTACAAATGTCGACCTGGATGGGAGAAGTGATGAATGGGTTAAATAAGTGGAGGGGATGTGATGTATATGGTGTCAGGAAGTGGGACCACGCAACCAAAATAGAGTTTTTCCATTTAGTGCCAACCCTAAAGTTAGTAGTCAGTAAAGGAGAAGCTCGAACCTTGACCTCTAAAATTGCATAATTCATCCCTCAAACCTAGCCTCAACTGTGCATTGTGCAGTCTCTAAGCTCAAGCCAAGCCCTTGATCTCCTGATCTGCGCGATTGCACAAACACCAGGTCAACTCTACCTCCCAGAACTGCATAATTGGCTAAAACTGTGGAAAACCCCTCAGCCCAACTCACTGAGTCTCAAAATTGTGCAATCTACATGCCTAGTCCAACCTGAACTATGCATTGCACAGTCTCAAGGCTCAAGCTTCAACCCTGAATTCCTTAGTTGTGAAACTGTGCAGTCATTAAGCCCCTCCCTCAGCCTGTCACCCAGTTCCAGCTTAGTTATTGGATCAACATGCAACATCTTAGACTAGGGGTTTATCATATTAATGTTGTCTTGTCATGAGTGGATTACAGATTTAGGTACTCTAGCATGTTATGGAAAGATGATGAAGAAGGATATGGAGGAGGAGGACATGCTATAAGATACCTAAGGAGTTGAGGAGATGAGATGATTATCAGGAAAGAAGACGAAGGAACGCAAGACTATAACAAGGATGGAAGATCAAGACCACATTGAAGACTCCTTATCTTCAAGTCATAAGGAGGAGGAAGAAGAAGAACACGCACCATCTTTTCAAGACAACACAAAGCAAGCAACAACAAAGAATGACTTGACATTTCCATGTCATCATGCAGTCTGTGTCATCAATGTCATGTCATGAGTCATCGTGTTCCACATCATTCCGTGGAATATACGTAGTTCAATATTGGAGAAATATAATGTAAGGTGGAAGTCCAAAAGTCATTCATGTAATGTGAAAAGTCATGTAGGAAGTCGAAAGTTCATAGAGAAGTCGAACAATAATGAGGGTTGCCTAAGAGTCACAAGGGAGGTGAAGGATCTTCCCATTTGTTATATATACACCCTCATGGTACAAGCAAAGGAATTTTTGCCTTGGCTTCTACCATAAGTCATCAAAGAGACAAAATTAGTACTTTTGGGGTGAAAGTCGTGGCTCCGATGCTCGACTATTGGGGCTAGTAATGCTCATTTTATTCATGTATCTTGGGAATTTTACTTAATACTTGAAGCTTGACAACTGACATATTTTCATGCATAGATTATGAATATTTGTAAGATTTTTCTATGAATATTTATGATTCATGTTTCAGTTATTTTAGTGCTTATCTAATTGAAGATGTGTTATAATGGTTGTAACAATTGTCACATCTATGTGAACTATTATGCTTGATGTTAGGCAGTTATCTTTTCATTTGTGTGCGCTTCTACTAGGGTGGTACTATTACCTATCTTTTAGAGGCTCACCTTTCCTCCCTCTGTAGTAGAAAAACTCGGATACACCTGCAACCGAATATTCACTAGGAACACTTGCTTTTCACAAAGGCACATATATGCTTCTCTCTCTTGCCGATAGTTAAATACAACGAAAATCTATAATAAAATATGGCAACTGGGCTGATACTCCAGATGAGGCTCCTATGCCAAACGATGTGAGGTCTAATTGGGAATTCACATCAAGGAGACCCCCTTGGTTGACAGATTTCTAGCATTGTCAACAAATGGCGCTATAAGGAGGGCTAGATGACAAGTTGTGCATGTTGAATCTGTTCTGAACCTCTGATCTAAAATGTCTCATCCTTAAATCTTACTCCAGGGGTGTTTCTCTAATCTATCCATTTGTCAATTTTCAATCCCCGATGAACCTTTTTATCACTTGTCCCCATTGAAGTTTGATGGTGAGGATGGAACATCCATAACTGAGCACATTCATAATTTTCTTAAATTTTGTGAATATTATGGAATCAATGATGAATATGCTTGTGTGGCTTTCTTCCTCACCCTTGAAGGTCGTGTTAATCGATGGTGTTATACCTTACCATCTGCTTCCATCCATTCTTTTCGTCATTTCCTACAAGAGATTTATCAAGCCTTCCATATGTATGATTACCGAGATGTTCTTAAAAGAATTAATCAATTAAGAATGAAGCCTAATGAATCAGTTGAGGATTTCTCTGATCGATTCCTTCACCTTTGTTGTGAATTTCCTAAAGAAGATACAGATTGGGATTTCTTCAAACAAAATTTTCAGTGCTTGGTTCACATTTCTTTGCACAGTGAACCTAAACCCCTTGGTGTTTCTACTTCCCTAAATCTTATGAATTACGAGACACCTCTAATTTTATAGGAGCAATTCACTACTCCTTTTGTTCCTTTTCCTCCTCCTTTTCCAGTTCCGATGAGGGTGCCTCTGCGCAATGATAAAAAAGTTGGGAAATTTCCAGATCAAATTCCTAATCCATCTCTTCATCCTCCCTCCTCTTTTCATGACTCAGATCTAATGGAAGAAACACTGGAATGGCTCATGGAGCCTAGGGCGAGGGCTAATTATTTCATTCCTCAAGATGAAATTAGCACTCTTAAAATCAACCTTGAATCTGGTTCCATTGAAAGTGTTACTTTTTCAAGGGACATGTGTCATCCTCTATCATATACATTTTATGACTTTGCGTATCATGATCTGCTTAACCAAGTAACTCTTTATGCTCTCTTGATTTTCGAGTTGTTGGTTCAAATTGCGACCAGGTTCAAGGCAGTCACATTACACTAGTAGAGGGGGAGGAAAGTGGAGAGACTATTGATCTCTCTTCCCTTTTTAAAAGTCCCCCATGTCAAGACAATGCGCTTCCATTCTTGGATATTTTCACTCTGCTAATCTCAGTAGTGAATCAAATGCAATCAATTCTTTCAATCAACCCATAACCTTGGGAACCAATCATTTTGATGGTGATGACTTTGTTGATATACGATCACGAATGCCCAGTTGCATCAGTTGATCTTTTGGTTTCTCATGAAGATTTTAATTTAGTTCTAGAATATGATATAGTGAAATAAGATGTTCTTATCGAAACTTCCTCTTCATCTCACTATCCCTCGTGCTCTACCATTTGTGATTCATTTATTTGTGACGGAGACACTCATGCTCTTCAAGTTCTTCATTCGACGAGTTAACTTCTCAATTGACTTAAGGTGGTAAGGTTATCCATGATGAAAATGAAAACAATCAAATCATTGAGTACTCTTCCCATCCCTTATCATCTCTTATCTCACATGAAGAAAACTCTTCAAATCATTCCCCCAATTCATTCATCTTCGAATTTGCGATCAAAAGAATATTTCAATTTGAGTAATCTGGTTGTTGAATTTGAAAAAATCGATCAAATCAGTGACAAAGATGATTTCCATTTGGTGAGAATTGGTCTTATTGACACCAGTGATAGCAACTATTCTCACATCATGCATGATCTGCTTCAATCTTCAGGATGTGATTTTACAGTCCTTGAAAAATTTGGGACTTGTTAGGAAGTAGAGGCACTTCAACTTCCGTTGATGGTTATGTCAGGATCTTGTGACTCTGGTAAGCACTCCGAACTAAGTCAGATTTGGTTTCTCTCGCATAATCCTTCTCTTTGCATGGTTTCACTCGATGTAGATATCTTTTTGAAAGATGTTTGGTATTTTTCAGATGTAATATTTCAAACTTTCAATATTTTGTTTCTGATCACATTCAAGATTTTATTTCATGATTCATCTCCATGCAAGGCTCTTGCATCAAACTTGAGTTTGGAATGTGTATCTCTCATAGAGTCACGAAACTATGAATTTGACCATCTCAAAGATCGTCTTTGGCCAAAGGAATCATATCAATCATATTTATTTCATGATGAGCAGCTCCTAGTTTTTCTTGTGAACATCATATCGAGAATCTTGTTCTTCATCGCACCTAAAATCCTCTTGAGTGAATATGAATGCATGAGTTATTGTGTGAATCAAATTCTTCTCCGTTCACTATATTCTGACTAGTCTCATATGTTTGCTATACTAACTTTCCTTTTCACTTCTTTCGATGATTACGATGCTAGTGCAGTATGTTACAAGCTACAAAGAAATAGTTATTACATTCATCACACGAAGAAGATGATTCTATTATTCAGAGCATTTGTGAAGATGTTCAAACTAATCTACCTTTGTTATTTTCTAAATCTCATGCCAAAAACGGTCCATCTGATCATGATATTAAATTTCATGTGTTTTATCATTTTGTTGCCAGTATATTCAATAACCGTTGTTTTACATCCTTTAATCTTCATGGCTCAACATATTCCTATTCGGATACTTGTCGAGCAGTTGAGGCACTTCAACCTTTGTTGATGGTTATGTCAGGTCCTCACTATCTTGGCATGTCTATTGAATATGATCAGATATTTTTTCATCATAAGATTCTCATCCCGATACCGCGCTTTTATTTGAAGATTCATTGTTTCAAAGTTTTCAAGGTTTTCAAGAGAATTGTTTTGAATTTCATGATCCAATCGTTGAATCGTTAGAGCAATATTACTTGGAAAGCTCCATTGCAAATAATAGGTTTCATCCTTTTCTCATGCTTGCTAAGCAAGATGACACAGAAGAAGGTGCATTCACAATAAGTTTTTGAGGTTTGTTTGATTATGGTTTTTGTCGAAAAGGTAAGAATGTGAACTGGTTAGAAGTAGTGGTTGTGACACACCTTTCTGCCCATAGGCAAGACCTTCTTTTTGTTATGCAAGTTCTTCAATCTCTTATCTTTTCTCTTGCACATTACTTTATATCAGTTTTAATCGATCGCATCATTATGATTGCAGGTTGGGAACAACTATGGTGGCTTCACTTGAAATTTCATTATACATGACCCTAACTTTCTAATTGTTAGGTTAGGAGTAGGACTAGTTGCATTCTAGTTTCCCCTCCCTTACACTCATTCTGAATTTGTTCTCTTTAGTCTTTCTTGTGTTTTTCTATTTCTGTCTTACATCGTGTTTGGGTTAGCCTCCCTTTGTTTGTGCTTTGGTTTTTCTTACTTGTTCTGTCGTGTCTTTTCCTTTTGTTCTATCAATAAGACTTTGCATGAATGGTTTCCTATTTGTGATCAAAAGATAATGTGGCAAAATAGAAAAGGACTTTGTGACACTGCAACATTTGGCTAACTCTCTATCCTCCTTTTATGTCTTGGTTACATCTATTGGTCATTGAAGTTCTGACGAAAAATATGATTTGTCCGTAAGGAGAGTTTTGTGTCAAACCATGATACCTATGTCTATTATGAGAAACCTTATGCCCGCACTTGGTTCTTTATGTTTCAGTGTTTTCACGCTTATCCAATACGTAGAGGAGGAAAATGGGAAAATTTTAAATGAGCAAATCTAAATCAGAAGTCTTTATATGCTTCTCTGAAGGAACAACCTCTTCTGCCTTCAATAAGTCAGGATTCCTCTTTTGCCCATAAAATGAATAAGTGAATATCCACAGTCCTCTTTAAATATAGAAATAAAGGTGAAATAAGAGAAAGACTTCCTACGTAAATAGGTGAAGCAAGCAACTCCTCCAGGGTACTGTCGAGGTTCGTTGACAACAAAGCAATGTTTGTGTTCCTGTAGTGACTCCACCGAGGTACTGTCCAGGCCTGTTGGCAACGAAGAAACACCAAAGATGAAAAACCATACTCTGGAAATCTAAATCTCGTGAGCTATACTACCCTTTCCCATTTCAAACATTATGATATCACAAATGTTATGTTTGTGTTCAACCGAGAAGGAACCAAGGGGATCATGTTTATTCACGTGGTAAGTAGGGAGTCCAAAGTAATCTGCACAATGAATCAATACTCCGTGAATAACTAAGACCCTATATAGAAGAACTGGCCAAGGTAGAGAAGTTGGAGTTCTTCCAGTGTGTCACTAGGTGTTGTTGCTGCGACAACCACCCTCCAAAATTTTACCTACACTTGAATTCTGGAGCCTACTGTGGATCTTGCGATCAGTTGTTCTGTATTCACTTCTTGGTCAATTAATGCTTTTGAGCTCCCTTTTGGATTGGAAGTGTCGAAGTCACTTTCTCACACATGCCCAATCTGTAACAAGTGCATGGGCGCATTCTTTTATGCAAGCTTGAACAAGCATAACATGGTCCATCAAGATTGTGCCCATGCGATGTCCAATCCATGTCGACAGTCAGTGCGCATTAACATTGACAATTTCTCACTTCTAGCTGCGTTTGTACTTCTATTTCAGTGAGTTTTGCAAACTTTCGCTTCACACACCTTTGTTTTAGCGAGTGTCATCTTCATGTTTTCGGTTGTCACTTCTACTTGATTTCCCTTTAATTAGTGATCCAAATGGATCCTAGAATACTCTTTAAGTCTTCAAAATCATTCAAAAGATCAAAACCATCGCATAAGGGGAACCTTCAAAAAGGCGAAAAACACTATTGGGAGGCGAAAAACACAAGAAAACAAGGAAAACAGGGTTATCAGAGGCTTCAACAGTGAATGCACAGGAGCCATCGAATCTGGCCGATCAACGGTCCAGATCCAATCGGCAAATCGCAATCGCGGTGGTAAAGGGAGGCTATCGACAGAGACCCCATGATATATGCGACTGCGATGAGCGGGGTCAACAAGGACCGTCGATCAAGCGCACAGATTGAAGGCCCACGTTGCATCGCAAAATCGCTATCAACAATTACAATGGAGCGGGGTTATATACATATACATATATGCGATGCAATGGCCGGACCCAATAACAATTATAAACGAAGTTTGATATATTTTGAAATCGGGAAACGTCAATTTCCTTTGTATTTGCGATTTTTGTTAAATAAACGAATATAAAGAATCAAGCGCTGATGCGATGAACCAGACTTGAAAAGGGTTTATTAACGTTGTTGAACACTATTTCAAGCTTGATAAAGCGGGTTTTTCAATGTTTTAACGCATTTTTAATATGAAAGGGAAATAATAAAACATGTAGGATTTCGGGAGGACCCAAAGGCAGTAAGTGGTTTGGGCCGGGTTCCACCCGATCCCATACAATGGCTTCCATGTGTCCAGGTTGAGGAGAGAGAAAACCACCCTCATTGGGCGGTTAACCCTCATACGAAAGAGCCGCCCGAAATGAACCACAACCGTTGGATCTGTATCTCCCAGATCAACGGTGGAGATGTGACGTCGATGTATAGGCGGATTCCATAGGAGTATAAGGCAGATTGATGGATATTTGAAGTCCTATAGGCAATGTTTGGCGGACTTTTCCTATGTTTGACTGTATTTCTCTATGTAAACAGAGAATGGCCGTTTCAGGGATTTCAAAGGCCCAATGCACTCATCCATTGCAGAACAGGTGCCTACCTCCCCTGAATGTGTTATGCAATGATTGTTTAACGTTAGAAGAGGGATTCGAGTGGACAAGGGCCGGGAGACAGAAAGACGAGAAGGTGAAATGAACAGACAACACAGATTGGCTTTAAAGCCACAGACAAAGAGCAAACAAGGCAAGCAGTATGGAAGGCAGTGCCAAGATAGAGCAAAGACAGAGATAGAGAGTGATTGAGAGAGTCTGTGTACTTAGAGAGGCTTGAGAGGTTCAAGCAAACTCTTGTTGTTGTATCTATTGTGTGTTGAGTCTCAAATTGAGCTCATACTGTTGTAAAACTCTGTTTGAAGACATAATAGAGAGGTCACCACTGTAGGTTGGACCAGGAGATGTAGCCCAGGAGTATTGGGTGAACTCCTTATTAAATTTGTTGTGTTTATGTGTGTTGTCTATTATGCTTCTTTATTGCTTCATTGTGTGTGTATTTCGCAATCTTATCAATCCCTTGCATAAAATAACATAGGAAAATCCATGCACATGAATCTATAATACCTTAATAATTATCTTAGATCTCATTCCCAGATCAAGTGGTATCAGAGCTTTAGGTTTGCTAAGGTTAGACAAGCTTGTGCTATATTGTTGAATGTTATCTAGGTCAAAGATCAAATTAGGAAAGGGAGAATTGGTTGAAGCTAACCCAGAAATTGGTAGAGTCTATCCTAGGAGGAAAATGGCAGAAGAAATTCCCTTGGAATCAGACTCTCAGTTCATGGACAGTTTCATGACCATGAGAGCCATGGTAGAAGAGATGTAACAAGAATTTAAGAAAGGTCGAGGTGAAGATACTTCAACCTCCAAACAAGACAAAGGAACAGAGGAACCTATTCTAGATGACCGTTTTGAAGGCAAAGGGAAAGGAAAAGAGCCTCCTCTATCCACACATCCTGATAACCCTGAAAATAAAAAGAAGAAAACATCTTTGAATAAGTTAGATGTAAAATTTGATTTGCCAATATATGATGGAGAATTAAATGCAGAAAAGCTAGATAACTGGATTAGACAGATTGATGTGTATTGCATGGTGCATAACACTGATTCATACAGGTGTAAAATTCAGTTGGCCAGCCTATGACTTGGAGGAACTGCCTTAGTATGGTGGGAAGGCAGGACACAAGCTGATTTGAAGAACCATGGTAAAGTTCTTTCTGCCTGGAGTGAATTTGTTTTTGCCATTAAAAAACAGTTATATCCACCAGCTTATATGCAACAAGCTATGATGATGTGGCAAACTCTTCGCCAATTAAAGGGGCAAAGTGTACAAAGCTACACCCAAGAATTTAGAAAAGGGATTTAATTCTAAGCATTTCTTTAGAATCACCTGAAACTTTGTTGAAGTATATAGGTGGTCTACATAGTTATTTGAGGCACACCATTCTCATGTTCAATCCTATTAGCATAGATGAGGTATCCGTTCAGGCTACACATCTAGAGGCTATAGGCAAGAATGTGAACCCAGAGATTGGGGGATCATCAAAACTCATTGCAAGCAAAAACAAGGAAAAGAGGAAGCAGAAATGGAAAGAGAGGAAGGCAAATTCTGTACAGAAAATAAACCTTCATGCACTCATTGCAAGAAGGATGGACATGATGATGAACATTGCTGGTCTTTGCATCTGGAGCTGAAACCCAAGAAGTTTGATGGCAAGAAGAAGAAGACTGCTGCTGCTATACAGAAGGATTTGGGGTCAGACTCAGGTGATGAAACAACAATCACAACTACAGGTATAAAAGGTAAAAATTCTGAAGCATCTACTAGTAATTCTGCACAAACTATTGATAATGAAGAAAATGAGAGGAAAAGACATGAGATTTTTCATATTAGAGTTATTTCCAAGCATCAAAAGATTGATACTTTATTTGATAGTGGCTCACAAGTAAACTTGATTTCTGAAGCAATTGTAAAGAAGTTGGGATTACTAACCACACCTCACAAGAAGCCATATCCATTAGGTTGGGTATGTGATAAAGCAAAGCTACAAGTGACTAGACAATGTAAACTTAAGTTTTCTTTTGGGTCAGCATTTGTAGATGAGGTTGAGTTAGATATCGTTCCTTTGGATATATGTGGAATTGTTTTAGGAAGTCCTTACTTGTATGATAGAAAATCCATTTTCTATAGAGTTGAAAATAAGTATCAACTCACCAAAGATGGAATAGAATATATTGTAAGAGCTCATAAACTCAAGAATAATTATACTCTCATAAACTTAGGGCAGATGAAAAGAATTGTAAATTCATGCAAGAAATTTTTACTGATGGTTGTAAAGGAAAAGAAACCTGATAAAACCAATGTATTTGAGGGTTGTGATGCTAAACAGAAAGTTGATTTAGAAAAAGTTGTTTCAGAATATGATATCCTATTTCAAGAACCTAAAGGTCTGCCACCCAAAAGGGAAATTGTACATGATATTCATTTGCAGCAAGATGCTCCATTGCCTAACATCGGAATGTACATGTTATCCGCTTTAGAGAATGCAGAGATCAAGAAGCAAGTACAGGAGATGCTCGACAAATGGTTCATAAGACCAAGCACATCACCATGCGGATCTCCAATCGTGTTGGTGAGAAAGAAAGATGGTTCATGGAGGATGTGCATTGATTACAGAGCACTGAATAAAATAACGATCAAGAATCGTTATCCCCTTCCTCGCATTGATGATCTATTGGATCAGCTGAAAGAAGCTGTTTATTTTTCAAGTTGAACTTACGTAGTGGTTACCATCAGTTCAAAGTAGCAGAGCAAGATGCATGGAAGACTGCTTTCAAAACAAAGCAAGGGCTATATGAATGGCTAGTTATGCCTTTTGGCTTAACTAATGCTCCTGCCACTTTCATGAGAGTTATGAATGATGTACTCATGCCTTTTATTGATGATTTTGTAATTGTATATTTAGATGACATTCTTGTTTTCAATAAAACATGGGAGGAACATTTGAAGCATGTAAAGAAGACTCTAGATGTTTTGAAAAAAGAAAATCTCTATGTTAAGTGATCAAAATGTGAATTTGGCAAAACATCTTTGAATTATTTGTGCCATATTGTAGGGGGTGGTGAATCGAAGATAGATACCTCTAAGGTCGAAGTCATTGTAAACTGGCCTAAACCCAAGTCTGCTACAAAAGTTAGAAGCTTCCTAGGAGCAGCACAATGTTGGAGAAAGTTTATTGCTAACTTTTCCTTAATTGCAGCTCCATTACATGCTTTAACAGGATTGAACAAGGTGTTTCAGTGGGGAGGCAAACAACAGAAAGCCTTCGACACGTTGAAAGAAAAAATTAGTACAACACCAGTACTAGCATTGCCAGATCTTCAAAGACCATTTGAGATCGAAACAGATGCCAATGATTATGCCATGGGAGCAGTGTTGATCCAAACATGGTAAAACCATATGCTACCATTATGAGACATTTAATTATGTAGTAGTTAATTATCCCACATATGATAAAGAATTGTATGCATTAGTACAGAGTGTAAAGAAGTGGAAACATTACTTAATGGGCAAAGAAACAATTATACATACTGACCATCAACCACTTCAATATTTGCACTCACAAACTAAATTGCAGCAATCAAGACACTATAGGTGGATGGGTTTTCTACAACAGTTTCATCTAGTCATTAGATATAAGAAAGGCATACACAATAAAGTTGCAGATATGTTGTCCAGACCAATCATAAATGCATCTACTATACTTAAGCATAACTCAGTAATGAATGAAAACTACATTGAACAATATGCTCAAGATATAGACTTTAAAGATGTATATGCGACTTTAAGTCATGGCAAACAAGTAGAAGAATTGGATTACTATGTCAAGGACCAACTCTTGTATCATTTGGGAAAGCCATGCATTCCACAAAGTGAAGAGTTAACATAATTAGGGAAGCACATACTTCCCTGATATCAGGTCATTTTGGTGTAAGTAAAACAGTTGCACAACTATAGAGATTCTGCTATTGGCCAAAAATGCATGAAACAATTTCTAGATATGTAAAAGGGTGTACCATGTGTGCTAAAAGCAAGCCCAGCAATAGAAAACTAGGCTTGTACACTCCACTTCCAGTTCCTTCTCGTCCTTGGGAAAGTGTTTCCATGGACTTTGTTGGGGGATTGCCAAAATCTAGAAAAGGTCATGACTATTTATATGTTATTGTGGATAGGTTTAGCAAAATGTGTATTTTAATACCTTGTAACAAGCAGATTACAGCTGAACAAACAACGAAGTTGTTCTTTTAGCATGTCTGGGTGAATTTTGGGTTACCCACTTCCATTGTATCTGATCGAGATTCCCAATTTATTGGGAAGTTTTGGTCAAGTCTATGGGAATTGATGGACACCAGACTGAAGAAGAGCATAGCCTTTCATCCACAAACAGATGGCCAAACAGAGGTGGTCAACAGGACAGTGATCCAGTTACTCAGGGGCTATTGTAGCAAGCATCCTAAGCTTTGGGATGAACACTTATGTTATGTGCAACATGCTTACAACCGTGCTAAACATTCTTCTACACAAGGATCTCCTTTTGAGTCTTGTTTTGGTTTTATACCAAGGTCTCCCTTGGATTTTGTCTTTGAAAAATACATAGCAGTTGATGGACACAGCGATGTGGACAAAGCAACCAGGTTCATTGAACAGATCCAAGAAATTCACCAGGTAGTGCAGGAACAGCTGGAAAAGAGCCAAGCCAAGTACAAGGCAAGGCATGATAAGCATCGGATGGAGCATAGCTTCCAAGTTGGTGATCAAGTCTGGCTATATATCAGCAAAGACAGAATGCAAGGTGAAGGAAAGAAGCTGAAGCCAATAAGGTATGGGCCTTTCAAGATACTTGAGAAAATTGGTGAGAATGCTTTTCGCCTTGATTTGCCAGCTTACATGCACATCTATTCAGTGGTAAATGCAGAAAATTTAAGACTGTTTGAACCTTCATTAATTGAAGATCCCGAAGAGCAAATTCAATTGCCTTCTATTGATGATTTGTTGCCTGAATATCTCAATGAGTTGCAGGAAGATACAGTTATGGACAGAAAGGTGAGAACCACATGTAGAGGGGATGTCGAGCACCTAAGAATTGGACTCAAAGGTTCAAAACCGAGCAACGCTCGATGGATGGAAATTGGGCAAGTGAGGAAGTTGTATCCTCACTTGGTTGATGCTTAAAAACCAACTTTTGGTGGTCCAAAAGCCTTTTCAGTGGGAAGGCGTGATCCAAATGGATCCTAGAATACTCTCTAAGTCTTCAAAATCATTCAAAAGATCAAAACCATCGCATAAGGGGAACCTTCAAAAAGGCGGAAAAACACTATCGAGAGGCGAAAAACACAAGAAAACAAGGAAAACAGGCTTATCGGAGGCTTCAACAGTGAATTCACAAGAGCTGTCGGATCTGGTCGATCAACGGTCCAGATCCGATCGGAAAATCGCAATTGGCGGTGGCAAAGGGAGGCTATCGACAGAGACCTCATGATATATGCGACTGCGATGAGCGGGGTCAACAAGTACCGTCGTTCAAGCGCGCAGATCGACAACCCATGTTGCATCGCAAAATCGCTATCGGCAATTACAATGGAGTGGGGTTATATACATATACATATACATATATGCGATGCGATGGCCGGATCCGATAACAATTATAAACGAAGTTTGATATATTTTGAAATCCAGGAAACACCAATTTCCTTTGTATTTGTGATTTTTGTTAAATAAACAAAATATAAAGAATCAAGCACCAATGCCATGAACCGGACCTGAAAGGGGTTTATTAACGCTGTTGAACACTATTTCAAGCCCGATAAAGCGGGTTTTTCAATGTTTTAACGCATTTTTAATATAAAAGGGAAATAATAAAACAGGCAGGACTTCGGGAGGACCCAAAAGCAGTAAGTGGTTTGGGCCGGGTTCCACCCGATCCCATACAATGGCTGCCACGTGTCCAGGCTGAGGAGAGAGAAAACCACCCTCATCGGGCGGTTAACCCTTGTACGAAAGAGCCGCCCGATATGAACCACAACCATTGAATCTGGATCTCCCAGATCAACGGTGGAGAGGCGACGTCGATGTGCAGGCGGATTCGATATGAGTATAAGGTAGATTGATGGATATTTGAAGTTTGATAGGCAGTGTTTGGTGAACTTTTCCTGTGTTTGACTGTATTTCTCTGTGTAAATAGAGAATGGTCGTTTCAGGGATTTCAAAGCCCGATGCACTCATCCGTTGTAGAACAGGTGGCCACCTCCATAGAATGTGTTATGCAATGATTGTTTAACGTTAGAATAGGGATTCGAGCGAACAAAGGCCGGGAGACAGAAAGCCGAGAAGGTGAAACGAATAGACAACGCAGATTGGCTTTAAAGCCACAGACAGAGAGCAAACAAGGCAAGAAGTATTGAAGGTAGTGCCGAGACAGAGCAAAGACAGAGACAAAGAGTGATTGAGAGAGTCTGTGTACTCAGAGAGGCTTGAGAGGTTCAAGCAAACTCTTGTTGTTGTATCTGTTGTGTGTTGAGTCTCAAATTGAGCTCATACTGTTGTAAAAATCTGTTTGAAGACATAATAGAGAGGTCACCACTGAAGGCTGGACCAGGAGATGTAGCCCAGGAGTATTGGGTGAACTCCTTATTAAATTTGTTGTGTTTATGTGTGTTGTCTATTATGCTTCTTTACTGCTTCATTGTCTGTGTATTTCGCAATCTTATTAATCCATTGCATAAAATAACATAGGCAAATCCATGCACATGAGTCTGTAATACCTTAATAATTATCTTAGATCTCATTCCTAGATCAATTAGTGTCATTTTCATGTTATCTTCACCCTGGCATGTGTTGTTTTCACTGTCGTTTGCATATCACAAGTGTTGTTCGCACTTTTATTTTTATATAGCAAGTGTCATCTTTTGGCGTGGGAATTGTCACTTATCATGTAAAGTGGAGTTTTGGTTTATTTCAATGGAAAATCTTTGAGATAATGAGTTGTTCTTATCATATAGACATGTTCCACACTCTTTTCCAAAGTTTCAGAGATTGTCACACAAGTGTCATCATTGTCGTCGCAAAGTGTATTTTTAGTGTCACACTTGTCATAAGTTGCTGCAAAGGTTGTCACACTAAGGGAAGTATGTATTTATGTGTTCCAAATGATCTATGTTGCATCGTCAAGTACTCTAAGTGTGTGATCACAATTAAGCCTTATCACTGTTCACATCAACTTCATCGATCCCACACTTAGTCGAATTGCAGAAGATCTCAAGTCACTTAGCCTCATCTGACCCTCCTGAATTGCGCATTGCACAATTCCAACACTCAAGCTACAACCCTGCCTCTTAACACTGCAAAATGTGTAGTTCCTACATCCAGGACTGTGCACTGCACAGTCTTAGTGCCCAAGCCCAGACCTTGACCTCCAAAATTGTGCAATTCAACCCTCCAGCCTGGCCTCAACTGCGCATTGTGCAGTCTCTCGGCTCAAGCCCAACCAATGATATTTTGAGATACACAATTGTGCAATCACCATATTAGCTTTGCCTCCCATAACTGCACAGTTGGCTGAAACAATGTAAAACCCCTCAACCTGACTCACTAAGTCTCAAGACTGTGCAATTTGCCTGCCCATTCCAACCTGAGCTACACATTGCGTAGTCTCAAGGCTCAAGCTTCACCCTTGACTGCCTGAGCTACGCAACTGCACAGTCACTAAGGCCCTCCCTCGACCTGTCACCTAGTTCTGACTTAGTCAGTGGATCAAATGAAACATCTTAGACTAGGGTTTTATCAGACTGATGTCATATTTTCATGAGTTGATTGCAAATGTAGGTACTTTATCATGCTATGGAGAGATGATGAAGAAGGATATGGAGGAGGAGAACATGTTATAATACACCTAAGGAGTTGAGGAGATGAGATGATCATCAAGAAAGAAGACGAAGGAACATCACACTATAACAAAAGATGGAAGATCAAAACCACATTGAAGACTCCTTGTCTTCAAGTCATAAGGACGAGGAAGAAGAAGAACATGCACCATATTTTCAAGAATACACAAAGTAAGCAGCAACAAAGAATGGCTTGACATTGCCATGTCATCAGTGTCATGTCATGAGTCATCATGTTCCACATCATTCTGTGGAAGATGTAGTCTAATATTGGAAAAATATAATGTAAAGTGGAAGTCCAAGAGTCATTCATGTAATGTGAAAAGTCATGTAGGAAGTTGAAAGGTCATAGAGAAGTCGAACAGTCATCAGGGTAGCCCAAGAGTCACAAGGGAGGTGAAGGATATTCCCATTTGTTATATATACATCGTCATGGTACAAGCAAGGGACTTTTCACCTTGGATTCTCCCGTAAGGCATCAGAGATAGAGAGAGTTAGTACTATTGGGGAGCAATTCGTGGCTCCAATGCTCCACTATTAGGGCTAGTGATGCTCATTGTATTCATGTATCTTGTAGCCAACTGCACTAACCAAGACTCTACATGCACTTATTTTCTCAAAACACACTTATCCACCAGGTCAGGGTTAACACAACTGTAATTAGATCTAGACTCAATCAAAATAGAAACAACTTGATCACAAAGCTTATCGTCCATCTCAATAATAGATGCCTAGTGATCCACCTGCCTACTATCAAATGTTGCATAGATCCGAGGAATGCTCTTCCCAGCATCCCCACGTTTTTTTTTTTTTGCATTGTACATTTGAGGCCTACCACCCTAATACGACAGACAATCCTTCTTGAGATGCTCCTTACCACATATCCAACACTGCAATTGCCCCCCCCACCGCCTCTATTCTGCTGTGACCCATGTCCCTTATCAACTGCATTAAAATTATTGTAAGGAACAAAATTCCCTTTCTCACCTGCATCCTGAGGTCTTGTTCATTTTGGTGGCCATTTACCTTTAGTTTTGTCATTCCCTTTCCAACCTTGCTTAGATTCAGTCTTACGCTTCAATTGCTCGTAACAATGCTTCAATTTCCCAATGACTTCTTCTAGTGACTAAGGCTCATCCTACTCAATACGATCCTTGAATGTTAATGTTAACCCACTAACAAATCTCTAAACTTTGGCTTTCTCATCCTTAAGATACGATACATACCTCAGTAACTCCAGGAACTTAGCCATGTACTCCTCATCTGTCATTGATCCCATCTTTAGCTCATAAAACTCCTTAGCTTTATTGTCATAATACCTCTCTGACAAGTACTTCTTCAAAAAAGCCTTTTGAACTGATGCCAACTCAAGTCCTCTTTCCTAATGTCTCTGACCCGCTTCACATCTTCCCACCAGATGTCCACTTTCCCTTTGAGGATGAAAATAGTTATCTTGGTCTTCATGTTCTCGATGTAATCATGCAACTCAAAGAACTTCTTCATTCCAAGCAACCATCCCTCTGCATCTTCTGACTTCTTCAATTCCCCATCAAATGTAGGTGGTTTGGCTTTCTTGAACTCATCCAACAGAAATCCCCTATCACTCCTCCTGCAAGGATGATAGCGATGATGACCATGATACTTGTCTGAACCATAACTGGAGTAAAGCCCATGTCCATTATTTTTCCTATCAGGTGTATTTAAGAACCTGCCATCTCTAACTGTGTCATCTTTATCCAACCTGTGACCACCATGATACCTACTACCATATGCTCCATTAGTCATGTCCTCATGTCCATAACTGATTTGTGGTTGTCCATGTCTCTGCAAATGTGAAAAGCTATGAAGGATGACTGCATTGACCTCTAGTTGTTTCTTCTGTGCCCTGGCAAGTCTCTCTTGTGACTTAATTATTCTATCATTATCTGCCTTGTAACTTCTTATATCGACCTTAAAAATTATCAAAGTGTTTACTATGTCAGGAGAGTACCCATCACCATGTTGTTCATCTGATATGTAGCGAGAGTCTCGTGAATTCTAATCCACCATTTTGCTAGTCATATTTGATCCTCTTCTTCCTGCAAGTATACAATGTCAGATAGACTAAACATAAACATAACCAACATAGCTTAGTATAGTTTAGGGGAGGATATCTTGTCTGCAAGATCAACTAGATTAGCACGATACATGTATAATCATAATCACATCAATATACTCACACCATGCATGACAATACTAATTGCATAACATGATGTCATGCACGACAACCATAACCATAACAATGCATGCATAACAAACACAACTAACACATACACAATCGACATGCATGCATGATAAACACATTCCGCCCATTTAGTCCAAGTGTTGAACATGGGAGTTCTAATACCACCCTATAACACCCTCCTCCCACACTTACCCAAGTTCATTGGTCCACTGAGGTAAATATGTGATGAAGAGCTACTATGATATGACTCAACCTCCTAGGTACAGTTGAGGAAGTGGAATCAATAAACTGGAACTTTACTGACCTTCCTCATAAGCTATAGGACCCCCAGGAGCTAAACAACCACTCCAGGTGCCCAAACCCTGAGCTAACTTGCTTCTTCACTGACTTGGACTCCTAGTCGCTCACATAACAAGGCAAGCCAACGATTGTAAGCCTCCAATCACATGGATAACCCTGCCTCCCAGCGACTGCAGTCTAAATTACTCAGTTCTGTGCATGTGACCTCGAGATCTGAGCCACTTTTTCAGGGCTAGGATCCAGACCTCTGCCCAGAACTTGATAGAACTTTCCATAGTGATGAATGAGACAAGGACAAAGACATTAATGTAAAACTTAGACAAGAAATTGACCTAACAAGGCCTAACCATGACAAGCATTTTGTCAAACACATAGTGAACATGTAGTTTATGGGTCATAATTACATATCTGATCATATGGTCTCATACTAATATGAGAATCGTTAAGAAGGTCTAATGTCCTCTCACAATAGTTGCATTATCATCTATTAGGTTATACATTCATTAACCATTCATTTACTAATCAAAACATGATGAGAGTCGTAACTAAAGTCTGTCATAAAACCATGCTTATAACCAAAATAATAAGAATGATATAACAACCATCAAAGCCACATAATAACAAGTATAAATACTCATGAAATACAAGAGGAAAGAGCTCTTATTAACATATGAAAATCCAACCAAGATAGGGACTTCCACGTACCACCCGACCATAGATTGGGTTGAACCAAATCTTTCTTTCAGCCAATCACCCTCGTGCCATATTCCAAGCATGAATGTGGGACTCACAACAAAACAACCAGGCTTCCTCAGGCTTTACCGCATATCCCGCCATTACTAGTCAAGGTATTTCTAGGCCTGAAGCAAGCACCTACCCAACCAAGCTTTACCACAATCCTGCCATTACCAATCAAGGGATTCCTAGGCCTAAACAAAGAAACATACACTATCAATCTTTATCGCAATCTCGCCAAAATAGGCCAAGGGATCACTAGGCCCTAAACAAGCATGGATTCATCTGGATTTCTTCACCAATACCTTGACGAATTTTCCTGTCTACACTCTTAGGCTTTATTGTGTATCCCAACATTACCAGTCAAGGGATTCCTAAGCCGTTAGGGAACTTTTTTGAGACCACCCCACTCGGTTCCAAACCATATGACAATCTAAGGCTCAACCAATGAAAGAACCCCATCACACCATGGCTATCCAGAAATGGAAAGGCAAGGCTGGAACCACTATTACACCTGGAAAAACCCATGACATTGACAATGAGAGAACCAAATACACACATGCATGCCAAATCTAGTAAGTAAATCATACATGCAACCTAATACTTGCAAAGTAATCATGTTGTAGTCGCTTGATCCAACTCTTCCTTGCTTGATCTTTACTTCCCTTTGCTTTCTTATCCTTCCTTTTGCCTTCCTTTCTCCAATGCTAGAGTGCTCCAAGAATGCTCTAAGTGTGCAAAAGTATAAGAGAGTGAGAGAGAGTAGAGTGAGAGCTCCAAAAATGAACTGACAAAAGATGTGAACTAATCCTCGTAAGCTTTTTATCAACGAGACCTCTAGTTTCTTCAACTTCCACTATTTTTCCTTCATTTTCTCCTCACATGCAACCTATGAACTTTCACTTTCCTTTTCTCCTATTTTCCATTATTTTCATAAATAAATGCCAACTAATGCCTCTTTTCCTTTTCAATGCCCTTGTCATTGCCTTTGTCAATTTCCTTAGCCATAATAAACCAAATGAACCCCACTAGGATGTTTTTCCCAACATTCAGCTTGGAATAAGTGTCCCATGACCTTGGTCTTATTATGTCTTTATTAACTTTATTACTTGAAATTTTAACCCAGGTCTGTTAGAAAATCAAAGAAAGGATGTTGAGGAATGCTACAAAAACTTGGGCAAGCAAGGGTTAAAAAGATGAAGATCTCAAGGGCTCAGAATAAGATACCCATACATAGGTTAATATGTGAATTTTAGTCCCCAAAATCCCCCCTAGGGGATACAACCTTATCCACGTAGATATGAATAAAAATAAGTGATTATGCTGAAATCTTCTGCATAATTGAATACTAAAGGAACATCAAAGATAAAACTAGGATGAGTGGGGTGAGAGTGAATCCTATAGGATTTAGCAAGACACCCTAAAGGAATATATTCTTAGAGTATAAGGGAATCCACCATCAACTTTGCGAAAGTGATTGCTTTGAGGAGAGGGATGTTTATGGTGAAGGAAATCAAAATAAAACATTTGATCACTAGAAAGGACTCCCAAATTATCGCAAGAGAATACAAGAGAAGGCAAATAAAATCCACCATTAATGTCTCCCTAGTAAATTGGAAATGATCTTATTACTAGAATGAAACACTTTTATGTTACCTTTCTTCCCAAAGATTTTGTTCAATATTAAGGTTAACTAGTAAAGTATTAGAGAATATTGAAATTTGGGAGCAAATTTAGATTGGGGTATTGAAATGGTGTGCAGTAAGGGAACCTTTGAAAGAATACTCCAAATGCTTAGGATCACATAAAATATTATCCATGAGTAATAATCATAGGGTCACTTCAACGTATTGGAGTATTTTAATAGAAGTGTACCAATACATACCACAAAGTTGAGCACATCAAGGATAATTTAATTATCATTGTAAACAATGAGCATCACCACCTACCTTCAGGAGCATGAGATATTATCACACCGTTTGACACTAGAGGGTCCCCTAAGGAAGCTAGGCAAATCAAATATCTCAAATAGATCCCACGAAAGTCATTCTGATATCAACATATAGTTTTTGTGCTTTGGTCCCTTTTGCTCACCTTTTTATGGTACCCATGAATTATCAAATGAGGTGTCAATGTTGGATGTATGAATCCATGAACGAGGCTAGATACTTACATGTTGTCAATGCTTTGAATTTTCTTAGCGTTCCACGAGGATGCATCCCCCGATGTGGGGGGCCCACACTCACTCGCACCATAGGGACGAGGAGGCACCTAGAGAAATGTTTCCCCATGTCCCACTTTGGGGGAAAGTTGGGGAAACATTTCACTAGTGTGGGGGATGTCTGTGTACCCCCCTCCCTTACACGAGGGATGCCTAGGTGCCATCCACCTCCTCCCCATATTTTTTTTTTCCAAAAACCCATGAAGATAAAATTAAAGATAAAGATAGAACTTTGAGGGGTGTGTGACCTTGGTATTAATGGAAATATTAAATTCTTAAAGTAAAATGATAGAAAAGGTAAAATAAAGATAAAAATGGTAATTTTTTGACCAACAATCCATGAAGATTAAAAAAAACATGGGGGTAGGGCTTTGAGGAGTCTATGACCTTGGTCATTAATGGAAAATTGAATTCTTAAAATGAAATAATAGGAAGGATATGATAAAGGGGAATGTTGATAAATGAGAATGAGGTAAAATAATGGAGAATATCAAATGGGGAATAGAAAGGATAAGATACAAGAAAATGTTGATAAATGAGAATAAGGTATAATAAAGGAGAATGCCGATAAAGGGGAATGCCACTTTTACTTACATTTTTAACATTATCATTAATTGTTTCAAGATGTTTGAGAGTGGTTCCAACCTCATCAAACTAATATGGAGAAAGTAGAATTGCATATCCCGTTTAGAATTCAACAAACTTAACAATTTTTAGGATTTCAAGGTTGGTAGGACTATAATGTTTCCATCGAATTGTACAAAGATGAATTTGCATAGGATGATTTGTAGATTTGACAATTTATCATTATCATAATTTTATAATTTTAGAGATGCAAACCCCTTTGTTATGGACCTCAATGTTCTCTTGTCCTATCTAGATTTCCCTAGAACTTGGGAGTGCTCCCACACATTTCCCTTATGCATCTCCCCACTCTCACGCTCCCTTGTCTCGGAAACTTGGTGGAACATAGAATTTTCCTTATTCAATAATATATAAGGTGTTTATTTATTACTGCAAAAAATAAATGTACATGTAACTAGATTAATAAAACATCAACAAATGGTTTAAAACTTTATTAATTTTATTACAAAGAAATCTATAGCTCCAAAGATTTTTTAAGGAGAATAGTGTTCTTAAGATTCAAGTTAATTTAATATGTTTGTTGATGTTACCTTATTTTTATAAATATGCCACTTTCACTTTTAACCAAATTACAAATAAAAAAATGATGATCAATATACATTTTTTGAATCATAATGAAGAAAATTATTATCATGAAATGAAATCTTATGAAAAATCTCTCTCTCTCTCTCTCTCTCTCTCTCTCTCTCTCTATATATATATATATATATATATATATATATATATATATATATATATATCTATATATATATATATATATATCTATATATATATATATATATATATATATATATATATATATATATATATATATATATATATATATATATGCGTGCGTGTGTGTGGGGTAAACACCCACACAATCACGACATCAAGCCCGTAATGATCATCAACATGCAGGGCATAAAACATTGTCTCTTCCACAAGCTAGAACAAAATAACTATGGTGATGAACAGAGCAAAAGATGGTCGTGTAATTAAGAATCAAAAAGACCAACATCACAAGTGAGTAATGCCAAAACCCAAACAACAAACTTTGCAGACAAGAGCACCGTGAATCAATCCACTCAACTTTACTTGAAACTAGCAAAAAGAAGGGACAAAGCAATATGTCTAATTCGTTGCCCGTAACGAGCGAGTGTCGAGCAAGAGCCATAAATCAAAACTAGTGTGAGATAAGAGGCGATGAAAAGCAATTGATAAAATCCACGAGCGAGAGCCATTATGGCCAAAGAGGCAACAAAGACCAACCAAGTAATGTCCCACAACACCATCATTGTATTTCTTGACCAAAAACATGAAGAACAATTGATATGGTAGCTATTCTCGGGGAGAAGACAAAAAAAATCAAAAGCATTCAAGATTATTAATCTGAAGAGATAAATGTAAAATTTTTAGTATTATTAATAGGAGGATCAGTAGTGCCTCCAAGAGGGTTCGACAGGTCCCTTGAAGTAGAGTTTGATACCACATAACCTTCCACCCTACTTAGACGAACATCAATATCATCAATGCAATATCAAATATTCCTAAGAAGTTGTTTTAATATCCTCCTGCCCAACAAAGAGTTTATAATTGTCCACTTGTTTGTCTCTTAAAACCATGCGAAGAAGAGTATCCAATTGCTGGTGAACCGAGAGGGAATGTAGAAAATACAATCTCCTCTTCCTGAACCTTCTTGAGTCTGGGAGCCATTGTAAACCCTTGCCTCCAATTTATGAATAAGAAAAGTAAGGGCATTCTCCAAACTGCTGCGAGTCCAATTGATGAATTTCCTTTCAAATTTTCAAAGGGACAAAATCAAAATACGATGCAACAAATTCCCAAGTGAAGAGTCACTGATGTTGAGGACCAACATGGCTAGCTTCCCTTATTCGACTTGCCTACCTTTGATGAGGAGGCATGGTAGTTGAAGCTAGAGGGTAATTCTAACCACTCAAAATAGAGCCTAGACCAATTCAAAAAACACAAAGATTACACACTAAATTGGGACTGACAAGGCCAAATACTAACAAGTTGTCACCCCAACACCCTAAATGAAGTTCAACATCAAATGAAACAAAGACTTCATAACGCTCACAATGCACCATGCTTAAATTCCACAAACTTCACTTATATAATAAACAACACTCAGAGAAAAAAGGCAGTGGAGGCGCAGACCCAATATATCAAAATGAAAACAAATGGAAAGGAAACCCAATTAAGATTGCAAATACCCAATTCCCCAAAACAAAAGATAACCTGAACTTGTAGAGGGGGACATAGCCCAAAACCCAAAATTGGTTGAACAACTCTAAGCATAATAGTAAAACCCTCGCACTAGTACCAGACAAAAATTACCTGGATACCAACAACTGCATACCAATACGGGACAAGGAAATGAGATACCTGTAGATTCATGAACCTGAAGAGTCGAGATGGAAAGAACCACCACTAGTTCGAAGACTGGCCTGCATTCTGTAGAGTGGAGGAATAAAACGAAGAACGTTGATTGGACACAATCAATAACATAACTAAAACTCATGATGAGGATGCCCTTATAACATCAAAGTGTGAAATGCAACCATCAACCACAAAGCAAAGGCCTGCCACTCCCAATCCCTCAGAATGCACTCCACCAACAATCCTGAAGCAACAATGACAACTACCAACAACAAACTCAGTAAGGGCCTTCACTCTCGATCCCACCAGATTCTAAACACCAAGAAACCAAAGGCAACAAGGTGAGGAGGACTCCTCACCTTCGTTGTGCTTCAACACAAAATTCTGCCACCCTAGCTGTGTTGCATTCATGTATTTAGGTTGACAAGACATAGGTTGACGAACCTGAGCCCGATTACCATTTTGTGCCATGCCATGTTAAAAAACGGACAAATGGGAGCCCGTCACCTCGTTCCTCATTAACAACCATCAAATATCTTAATATAATAATAACTCGTAATTACAAATATTAAATAAATAACCACTCCAATTTTGAGATGACTTATCATTAAGACTATATGTTTCCTCGTAAGAGGTCATAGGTTCAAATCTAGAGTGGGGTAGTGGGTAGAGTATGTACACCTTTGTAGACTTTAGTTAGTAGTCAAATCACTATACAAAAGCAGGTCCCTTATCCAACAAACAAGGAAATTAATACACCAAAGATTACCAACCATAGTAACATAATGGTAACGAAGAACATAGGCATATCAATATAATTGAATTTTGGGTTTTAAATAAACAAGTTTTTGATATAATCCCTTTTTCCTGTATTAATTTTTGAAATTATATATAACAAACCAAAATGCACCAACCGACTAAAAAAAGAAAAAAGGAAAAATCAATAGGTTTGTATTAAAAAGTTGGTTTACATATGTCTGAAAATCTGAACAAAAAACAGTGATATCCATGACAGATTTCTTCCAAAATTCAACATCAACAGGTTTTTGTGTTTTGTCCCACATGGAGACCAAAACCAAAAGTGACACAAATAAACATACTGTCTAATCACTAAAACAAACATAACTATTATAAAGTTCTCATCATGTCAAATTTACTATCTTCAACATATTAATAAGAGCTCATGAATAATAAATCTTGTTAGTGTTTTGTAGTTTGCCCATAACACAAGCATAATACTTGATATCTACCATATGGTATGATAATGATCATCCATAATAGAGTTTTGCTCCCTAAATATATGGGAAAAAGTTACCCTTTTGAAATGTCAGTCAATATTTCGATTCTGCGCATCTAGTTGATTAATAGAGGAGCCCTGAAAGAGGACTTTTTATTGATCCAATCAATAGTGACCTTGGAGTCCTCAAACACATACTGAGCCTCAATAAAAAGCCATCTAGAACATAATAATAAGCCCCATAGTGCAATGATCTTTGCCCTGGAGTTTATTCCTGAGTCGTTGTTCCAACTAAAAAGATAGTATAGCTTTGAGGATAAGATAATATAAGCTCCACAACTACATATATTTAGTTGTGCTGCCTCGTCAAAGAATCCAACAAGATATTTTCCCTTCCAATTTTTTGGTTGAAAGCTTCTATTTTTTCCCATTTGAGCCACAAATCCATATTCCTTGAAGTATGCACATATACTATTGCAATTTCTGTCAATATCATAAGGAATATAGTCAAATACGAGAGCATTCCTACATCTCTAGATGCCCCAAAATTTAAAGAAGGTGTTCTAACTTCCTTGTACTTCGTTTTCCACTCAAGGCATTCTTCAATAGAGGGATAGATCCATGCCACATTGATGTTTAATCTTTGTTAAACACCAATCCAAATGGCCATGACATATAGATGCTTGAAATAAATGAAAAACATCCTCATTTTCATCATGACACATAATACATTTGTTGTGGAAAACCAACTTGCAAAGATTCTCTCATGTAAAAATATGGTTTTGCCACACCAACCATCTGAAACATTTGAGTTTCAAAAACATATCCCAAGACCATCTGAAACATTTGAGTTTCAAAAACATATGCCAAGACCATACTTTCCGGAATCATCATTTCTCTAATGAAACCAATTGTGTAAAAGATATATGTCTAT
Organism: Pinus tabuliformis; assembly: GCA_031772625.1. Lineage (NCBI taxonomy): Eukaryota > Viridiplantae > Streptophyta > Pinopsida > Pinales > Pinaceae > Pinus > Pinus tabuliformis. The sequence goes on from CM062817.1 coordinate 139,957,743, forward strand.
AAACCTCCTCGAAAGAAATAAGTCCCTACTTTGTCTTCCCACCCCATTTACAAGAATTAGCCTCGTTCCTAAATGAAATGCCCTCCACATATAAATTAGAAACATATTTATTCCATATCTCCGCTTATAAACCCAACTCACGAGAACTTATCCATTTTAATATATATACCTATAAAACCAACCAAAATACATCGAACGAACTAAGATTTCTGATATTAATATATATAAAATTTAATAATTTGCCATTACGATTCTAATAGCTTGTAATTATACAGTCTCTTGGAGGCAGTTGTTCTACCTAGAATCGGTCCAGCAGTGATTCCGAGACCAAGCATCACGAATAACAGGCCTAGTTGATCCAGCCACCTCCGTGAGTGAGTTGAAGAATCTGAGTCTTGATATCGAGACTCATATCCAGCAGTTACGGGAAATAAATATTTGTGTGGGGTATTCAATCTGCGAGAGGAACTCGAAAGAAAACAAGAAATACGTCTTCTGTGAAGCACGCTACTTGAACTGGAGCGAATGGGTAATAATGACAGAAGTCCACAGCAATGGCAGTACTCGTGGGAAGCACTATCCCATGTCAAAACCCTTCGCTTATACTTATTTCAGCCCTCAATATCCCCTCAAGCCCAATGCCTGCAGCTGAGTACATCGCTGTGTCCTCCAAGTGCTCACTTCAACGGGTTATCTCTTCTCATAAAATGGACAGAGCCAAAAATTCCTAATGGGGGTTCTGTGCAGGTGTTCGTGAGGGTACCTGTACCACCTGTCGTACTGGACCATTCAATCCCCGTCCAAGCCAAGGCAATGTCTGATCATATTGAGGTTAAGTTAATGCTCATGCTTCCAGTTGATCACCCTCTTGTAAGCAGCCTCTCCTCTCTTATGGGGACCAATGATGGAGTTTCAGGAGACCGGCAGCAGGAAAAACTACCACCATTCTCGCTGGATAACGGTCAGTTAATTTTTTTAATTTAATGTTTGTGAATTTTTTGTTGTTGTTGCTGTTTTAGTTGCATTTGTGAAACAAATATCGGGTGGAAACATGAAAGTTTGCTTGAATATACAGTGCTGACTGCTGAACTCGTTTGCATTTCTTAGTAACTTTGAAATTTAAAATGCTCTTTGGATGCGCATCTCCACACACACAGAAGGGGGAGGGCAGAAGTCATGGAGGAAGAGGAGTGAATGGAGAAAGAGATAGAGGTCCATTCCAAAAATTTAACCCTAGATTTGGAGGAGCCAACAATAGAAACGGGATGTTGGGGGTCACGAGGGATTTGACGAAATCGTTTTCGAACCTGGAGAATCTTTATACTGTTTCGGTCGCGATCGTCAGGTCAAGCGTTTATCATGGGGAATTCAGGGATGAGAACCCACTGAAATCATAATTCTGAATAAAGTCCAGATGTGAAGTTCACGAGCCATCACCAAGAGTAGAGGAAGCCCTTTATATGACCCAAAGTCAGGTCAGAAGGTTTTGTGCGCACCCATGCCTCTCGTTGAGTATGAAGCCCGTAGACGTGGGATAGCGTGACAGCATTGGCAAACAAAGGAAGTTCGGAAGGGAATCAAGTTGAACCTGAAGGAAGTAGTCAGTCTGCTCAGCAAAGGCTAGAGTCTGCTTGCGATGGTCGGAAGCCTGAGGAAGTAGACAAAGGTTCCTCTGTTAAATGTTGTTGAAAACCACTCTGTTTCTTTTCAGTGTGAGTTTGGTTTGGAGAAACTGTCTTTAGAAGACTTGGTAGGAGGAGGAATAAGAGCTTGAGAAGGGAAGGGAGGAAATTTAGGAAAAAATAGTAAGGCAGAGGGAGGATCAGGAGGAAGAGGAGGAAGAGGAACTGCATTAAGCTATTGAAAGAAATAATGAAGTTGATAGTTTGGGAGGACATGGTCATAGACCAGGCCATCTCTATCGGGAAACAACCCTAATTGAAAAATTCCATGGCAGCACAGTCTGTTAAAACTCTGTCCAAGTGAGTAAACAGGATTTGGAAGCAGCTATTGGGATACTCTCCAATCTTCCACATTCTAGCCAAATGACAGATTACTTTTATAGTTGAGAATGGTAGGGAGGAGGAAGTTATAGGCGGGGAAAATGGTATTGGGACAGTCTTACTTTTCATGAGTAAGAAAAATAATAATGCAACGAAGACTTCAATACACGACGATGATCTTTGGAATCATTACAATTGTTGACATGTATCGATTTTTTTAATAAAGAAACTTTCATGGCTTTATCCATACTTCCATTAAAATAATGGTCCAAACTCAGACAACGTGCACTGCCCTCTTCTTCATTACTGACTCAAATCGAGGATTAAGATCCTCAAATTATAGCTCTTTTTTAGCAAAATGCATCTTGATCTTTTGCTTTTGTTGTGGAACTAAAGTTTCATCATAAATTACCAACTATGTTTCTGATAACAAATACAGGACTTTGGGATAAATACACAACGAACATAAGACTTTCAGATAAATACTTTCAAGGACAAAGGAAAAAATACCTGGAAAATGCTAGTTTCCAAGCTTCTGTTGCTTATATTGACAATGGAAGACCAAATTCTTGACTTGGATATCATGTTGTTGCTACCTTAATATCTAATATCAAATTCTATGTGCTTCTCTTCCATTTTTTGGTTGCTTGCCTTCTTTGTGATTTACATTACATTGTAATTGACTTTTACTGTACTATTAACCCTACGAATCAACAATTTATATGATAGTGCTGCTTGCTTTGATCGAGTTGTGGTTTATTCCCACGATAGGATGAAAGTAACCATGATGTCCATAAAAAATGCTGTGTCTAGGCCTACGCTATGTGGGAAACCCCCCACTTTGCTCTCAGATCATGCTTTGAGTGGGAGTGCGCATGACGTTGTTCCTATATTGCTCTTCAGGTGGGAACATATGATATTGCTGCTTGCTTTGATTGAGTTGTGGTTTGTTTCCACTATAGATTTCTCTTGGATGAAAGTAACCACGGTGTTCATAAAAAATGCTATGTCTAGACCTAAGCTATGTGTCTAGAATCTTAGGTTCTTGTAGCTACCTGTAGCCCCTCTGTTAAAGTTGGCAACTAGGGCCAAACTCCACATGGGTCATCTTATTTATGACAACTGATATTTTTCTTGGATTCCTCTCTCTGAGAGGTGTAGGATCGATCTAGAGATCATCCGATTCTGACATGTACAAATGAAGTTATGAATTTATTTTGATTATGGACAAATTGTCAAGGTCGGCCAACAAACTTATGTAGGCTTAGAAGTCCAACAATCACGTCTATTCATCCTCAACGTTTGCTATAAATACATGATGCCTTGTCCTCATTTGGATACACTCATCTACACATCTCTCTCTCTCTCCTCATTGATTGGGTACGCTTTTCTGGGCAACATCCTTCTCCACACGTGTGAAGGAAAGAAGGACAAACTTTATGTTTTGGGCGTTGACCAAGTTTGACCGAATTTTAGACGCTGTTTTTGGGTTGCGTTGACCTCCTTTGATTGCATTTTTGTGAAGGCTATCTTTGTTTGGGTAGGCCACATTTCTGGGCACAAAAATTGAGGCTAAACGTTGACTGCGGCTAGGGTTGACCACAGGTAGACTGTTTGACCAGACTTTGATTGGGCTGATTTCAGACTGTTTTGAGCGGTTGATTCATCTTGCTGTTTGGAGGCTGAAGTTGACTGGAGTTGACCAAATTGCTGAGGGTCAAATCTAGCCTGTTGACTAGCGTTGGCTTTTCTGGTTAGGGCTCTTTTGTTGCTGTTATAAATTATCAGATTTGTAAATTGTACTCTCTCTCTGCTGAACTATTGAAGACTATAAGAAGAATTGATCAAGGGTTTCCCCACATTGGGGTTTGTCCATGGCTGGTGCCACATCTTGTGTCCTCTTGTCTTGGCTTGTCTTCTATTGTTTATGTTTATGTTCTATCTGCATTTTACTATCATGTTGATGTGATTGCTAAACTGGATGTTGATATTGGGCTAATAAAGAAATTGAAGTAAAATTGCTCTAAAAGCATAAAACATACCATTGTTGCATAAAATTAACATGGTATCAGAGCTAAGGTGAAGACAAAGCCCAAGCAAGAGTGAAAGAGCAATCACCAAAGACAATTGGACAAGGACAAAAGACTCAATGGGTTCCTCATCCTACTTCTCGGCTGAAGACAAGCTCCATCATGTGGGACATCTTCGTATCTTTGGATGTCTCACATATTCTTTTATCCCCAAGGAGCAGAGGACGAAGCTAGAACCCATGGCAAAGTAGGGTATCTTTATGGGTTACAGTGAGACTTCGAAGGCTTATCAGATCTTCATTCCTTCTAAACGTAGAGTGGTGATTAGGAGGGATGTGAAGTTTGAGGAGGAGAGTGCCTATCGGAGATCACGAGAGTATGATGAGAGAGAGTCCCAAACTTCTCAGCAGGGAGGTCAAGTACAGGGAGCAGGACCTTAGGGTTTTGGATTGACTGGTATAGGAGGTACTTCAATGTCAGTGACATCTGGGGCAGTAGTGGCGAGTTCACTGAGCACTTCTTTAGGTAGTCCACTGGTACAAAGTTCACATGGCACTTCAGCTGACACAGGCATAGGTGCCAGTACAGGTTCTTCGAGGACAGGTGCTAGTACAAGCACACCGGGGTCAGTTGGCAGACCTTCAGGTTCACCGGATTGGGGAGCAGAGGATGAGGTTCCCTATGGGGAAGCTTCTTCAAGGAAGAGGAGGCCTAAGTGGCTTCAAGACACCTTGAAGGAAGCGGAGCCCATTGGTCCTCCAAAGAGGGTGAACAGGGAGAGTGTGCCACTTGAGAGGTTTTGCAATTATGTAGTCAAGGCTACCAACATTGTTGACTCTGAGCCTACTAGCTATGAGGAGGCTGCCAGCCAGGAGGTATGGAGAGAGGCTATGGTGGAGGAGTATGCCTCTATCATTAAGAACAATGTCTGGGAAGTGGTGCCTAGGCCTGAGGGCAAGTCAGTTGTGACTTCTAGGTGGCTCTACAAGATCAAACATGTTGCAGATGACAACATTGAGAAGTTCAAGGCGAGGTTTGTGGCTAGAGGGTTCTCACAGATAGAGGGAGTTGACTATGATGAGACCTTCACTCCCGTAGCTCGGTACACTCCTATCTAGTCCCTTATTTCTATTGCTGCAGAAATGGGCTGGCAGATCCATCAGATGGATGTGAAGACCGCATTTCTGCAATGGAGTTATAGAGGAGGAGGTGTATGTTGAGCAGCCACAGAGCTTTGAGGTACTTAGGCGGGAGACCCATGTATGCCAGTTGAGGCGAGCACTTTACGGACTTAAGCAAGCTCCGAGAGCTTGGTATTCGAGGATTGATACTTAGTTGCAGCAGAGGGGTTTCACAAAGAGTGATGTAGATCCGAACCTATACTACATTGTTGTAGGGGATGATCCGCTCATTCTTGTGTTGTATGTTGATGACTTGTTCATTACTAGGGCAAAGAGACTGATTAGTGGTTGCAAGGAGGATCTTGCTATGGAGTTTGAGATGAAGGACATTGGGTTGATGCATTACTTTTTGGGGCTTGAGGTGTGAGAGGAGGAGGGGCATATCTTTCTGGGGCAGGGGCAGTATGTTGTGGATGTGTTGAGCAGGTTTCACATGGCAGACTGAAGACCCATGTCTACACCTATGATCACCAACTGGAAGAAGCTTTATGCTTTAGATTCTAGTTTGGTGGATCCCACATTGTATAGGCAACATATTGGGTCCTTGATGTATCTGGTCAACACTAGGCTAGATATATGCTTTGCAGTGATCACACTTAGCGAGTTCATGGTTGAGCCTAGGAGGGTGCAATGGGTAGCTGCAAAGCACATTCTTCGCTACGTGTAGGGGACTATTGATTATGGTCTGGACTATAGGCGGGAGATGGAGTGAGGTTGGCAGGTTACACAGATTCAGATTGGGCAGGGTGTGCTTCTGACAAGAAAAGCACTTCAGGGTGTTGCTTTAGATTGGGTTCGACAGTTGTGTCGTGGTTCAGTCGAAAGCAAAAGTCAATTGCTTTGAGCTCTTCTGAGGCTGAGTATATGGCTGCTAGCTAGGCTAGTTGTGAGGCCATTTGGCTTCACAAGTTGTTGTATGGCCTATTTGATCAGGAGTTGAGACCGACGGTTATTCACTGTGATAATTAGAGTTGCATTAAACTCACGGAGAATCCATTGTTTCATGACAGGTCAAAACACATTGACATCAGATATCATTACATCAGGGACTATGTTGAGAATGGGGCAGTGAAGCTGGAGTATATATCAACAGATGAGCAGGTGGCTGATGTTCTCAGGAAGTCCTTGCCAAGAGGCAAGCATATCCATTTCAAGGACAAGATGGGTGTGGTGAGAAACGCTTTCCTTGGTAAGAGGGAGTGTTGATTTTTAATGTACCTTGGACAAGTGGTTTCCCATGGTTAGTCTCTACCTAGGGAAAAATGTCCAAAATAATTCTTTTCTTAAGTGTGACTTTGTAAAGTGAAAGTGACTTTATAATTGGTAAAGTCAATGTTAAATTATAAAGTGAAAAGTGACTTTAAACATAAAGTACAATGTGGGGTAATTTATTTAATGGGTGAGTTAAAAAATAGAAAGTGAGAATTAAATGCATAGTTATTCTCATCCTTTGATCTCAATGAATCTGAGCCATTAGATTTTAGGGTTGCCCAAAAGTCATTTAGGGAAACAAAAGGGGGGAAAAGAAAAGAGAGATTGCATTCATTTTTCATGAGCAGATTGGAGAAAGGAGGCTGAGAGCTAGAGAAAAGTTCTGAAGGAGAAATTTGTTGCAGCAAGTTGAAGGAGTGATTTGTAGGCAAAGTTGGGCATGTAAATCTAGCCATAGAAGACAACGGAAGGTACAGTACAAACATCATTTAATGCTGTGAGCTGCACACCTTTCGAGAGAAGTTTTTTTGAAAAAAAATGTGTACAATAATACAGAAATCTGTATCCGTACACTACATATTTTCAACTTCAAGTGGGCACGATTTTCAAGGAGTTTTGGGCTGAAGAGATAAGTTGTATTTTGCTGTTTTGTTTTGTCTGCAAATGTATTTTTTCTGAACTTGAAAGATAAATAAATTTGAAGAGTTCTCTAACAGGTTTTCCCTGGAGAAGATTGAAGGGTTTTTGCCTGGATCTAAGTTGACCAAGAATCTGCGTTTATTTTTATGTGTGTTGCTGGTTTGTTTATGTCCATATTTATTTTCAGCATGTGTTAACAATGCCATGTGTTTTAATATGAAAATTTCATTTCCAGAATTGTATATGTTGAATGTATGTTTATGGGTGTTGTCACAAAGTGTCTAGGCACCACGACATCACTCAGAGTAAGGGCTGTCACTCTCGATCCCTACTCACTCCGTTTAGACTCTCTCCTAGGCAAGTCAAGGGGGGTAGTCCCTAGGCAAGTGGATGAGGATAGCCTGTGAAAAACAGGCTCTAGGAGATTTTAATGATGGACAACTTGTTGAAAGTAAACGAATCTAGATTAACTTAGATGAATAGATTAAACGCTAATGTAACCAAGACGCGACCACAAGATAGAAACAATTATAGACCTGTGCCTTTATGCTCAATTAACCATTAAATAAAACAAGCTATCCAAAGAAGACTCATTTGTGTGGCAAAGCCACGATCATGAACAATTAGATGTAAAATGCCCAAAAAAGCTAACATGCAAGAGATTCAAGATTTAAAATAATTTTCATTAAACGCCCAGATCTAGATTCAATTAACTTTCTTTAATAGCCAAATATGATTTAAAATGTTTATCGCACCTTGACCATAGAAGAATCATAAAAATTTATGATTTAGTAGTTAACATCAAAAACACCAAAGGACTTTAGATTAGTGTTTTAATTGTTCTTTAGGCGATAACATTAATGAAGTAAAATGAATCAACGGGTTAAAAAAATTCGAAATTTTTAATTGGCCATAGGCCACATTAAAATTTTTAATGCTTAAGCGAAAACCCCGTAATTTGTTTCATTTTAAATTTGTTTCAGAATTTTTTTAAATGTTTAGTATTTAAAAGTTTTTATATTTTTATATTTTTAAATATTTTAGATTTTTCAAGTTTTAGGATTTTTAAGATTCTCTTTAAATTTTTAGGATTTAAATAAAAAATAAAAAGGGAAAGAATCAAATATCAAAAAGGTTACTTTTTTGAAAAAAGTTTTTATTTTTATTTTTTTATTGTTTTAGATTTTAGAGCTTTAAAGCCTAAATAAAAACAATCAAAATCGAAATCATAAAAAAAATGAAAACAAAATTAAATTTGAAATAAAAAGAAAAACTAAGAAATACGAAAATCAAACTATACAAACCTAAACTAAAATGAAAAATTAACTAAATCTAAACCTAAAAATCAAATGAAACTAAAAAAGATATATATATATATATATATATATTTTTTTTTTTCTTTACATATGCCTATCTTAAGTATATACAAACCTAAACTAAACAAAAAAGAAACTTAACCTAATGTATAACAATAAAAATAAACAAAAAATCAAAATATATGTTAACCCCAACCTAACCCTAACTTAAAAATACAATACAAAACTAAACTAAACGAACGCATATATACAAAGTAAAAAAAAGGGTCAAATGTCTCTTATGTTTTTTGCAGCTGCAGGTTTTTTTTTTGGTTGCAGGTCGACGGATGGAGGAGGGTTCAAGCTGCGGTGATGGCTTAGAGCTTTCAGCCAGTGTTTTTAAAACCGGAACCGGTGACCGAACCAGTCCACCTAGCTAACCGGTTTACCGACTGGAACCGGTCTAACCGGGACTGGTTTGGTCTAAACGAACCGGTTTTTAAAAAATACATTAAATAATTAATTTTTAATGAAAAAAAACTATTTTTAAGATGTAAAACCATGATTCCAAGCCAATAGAGACAAAATATGCAAAGTTTGCTCATTTATATACCATGCAAAGGTGAATATATCAAAATGGCACCGAGTGCAATACATATCATCGACAAAATAGCAAAATACATAAGAAATGAGGCTCTAAATGGCCTATAAAGTCCAAAAACAATGCTGCAAGCTATGAGGCCATTGGCCTACTACAAGTCTACAGTGTACACATGATCAATCATCAAGATCATCACCACTACTAGACACAGGATCATCATCAGGAGCTACATAGACATCATCTGGTTCAGAGTCTGAGGATGCCTCTGCCTCATCTGCAACATCAGTATCAATGCCACCAATGACAATAGAAGTGGACCTAGTGGAAGCACGAGTTCGTCGACCTGCACGACTAGTGCCTTCCATTGGTTCCTTGCCTTTCCTTGATGCCGCTACTGATCCTGGTTCTGATGCCGCCACATAATCTGCCTCATCCTCCGCTAAAGCCATGTCGATATCAAAATCAGCCTCAAACACAGGATCTTCAGTCTCCTCCACCCATTCTGATGTTGGATCAATATCGTCCAACACAATGGGATCTAGATCAGGTGATTTGCTCATCATTTGGTTCCTCCTCAGTCGAAGGTTGTATTGCACAAAAACAAGATCATTTAACCGTTTTTGTTCCAAACGGTTTCTCTTCTTCGTGTGTATGCGCTCAAAAACAGACCAATTGCGCTCACAACCTGAAGCACTGCAAGTTTGATTGAGGACTCTAATTGCAAACCTTTGCAATTGAGGACACTGGCCACCAAATGACTCCCACCAATGTGCTGCAAAGAAAAAGACAATAATTAGTAACTTAGTTTATAATTTGAATTGTAAAGAACGTAAACAATTTTAACTTGAAATGAAAAACAAAATGGAAATTGGAATTGCTTACCTGGTTGGTCCACATCTCTTGCCATCTTTGCCAAAAGTACCACTTGCTTGATTGAAAATAGTAAGCTGTCTATGTATATCCAACTGGTCTACATGGTTAGGGACCATGCGCTCCAAGCAATCAATCAATCCAGCTCTGACCTCCCCATCATGCTGATCTCCTAGCCGATTTTTATAGTGATACCTTGGGTTCAAAAAATACCCGGCTGCATGTATAGGACGATGGAGTTGATTGTTCCATCTGTTATCAATGATCTCCCATATACGGCCATATTTAGCTAACCTGTCATTGTAAGCTGCCCGTATCTGCTCCTTTGCCTGATCCATAGCTTCATAAATGTAGCCCATGGCCAATCTTTCCCCATCCACCAACCTTAGCACCTTAACAAGGGGCTCGGTAATTTTCACAAGCTCTACAGACCTTTTCCAAAAATAAGTGTCTAACACTTTCTTTTTGGTGTCTTTTCCATCTGGTCTACGAGCCCACCGAGATTCAGACCATTCATCAGAGGAAAACATTTTCTGCAAGTTTCTATGTTGACCATTGAGACATTGCAACGTGAGGAAGTGAGTTGCAAATCTCGTAATTGCAGGCCTAACAAGCTCTTTGCCTCCAGTGTGTTTCCTCATTAGGCTCAATACCCATGAGTGGTTGTAAATGTATTTTGTAATGCACTTGGCATGCTCTACAGTGTTTTTTACCCACTCCACCTTGCCTATATCCTCAAGCATGAGGTCTATGCAATGTGCAGCACATGGAGTCCAAAATATGGTCTTATATTTGGCCTCAAGCATCTTTCCAGCAAGAACATAGTTTGAGGCATTATCAGTGATGACCTGCACAACATGCTGCTCCCCAACTTCCTGAATAATGTTATCCAAAAGCTCAAATAGAAGGCTTGCATCCTTTACCCTATCAGATGCATCAACTGATTTCAAAAACATGGTTCCTTGAGGGCAAGAAACAAGGAAATTAATGATAGTGCGGTTCTTTCCATCGGTCCATCCATCTGACATAATGGAACAACCTGTTTTGACCCATGACTCTCTAAACTCAGTCAAATACTCATCAATGGAAGATATCTCTTTTTGCAAAAGAGCTCCCCTCAAGTCATGCATACTAGGGCCTTTGAAGCCCTTTCCTGCAGCTATAACAGAGTCCCACATAGCTTGGTAATAAGGTGAGCGAGCAGCATTAAATGGGATATCTGAATCATACCACCATCTAGCAATGTATTGGTGAGAAGTTTCTTTGCATTGTTTTTTCCAATGCTGATCCAAAGTGGGTTGAGAACTTGGCTGGGAGGAAGTGGGATTAGATTTAGAAGAAGCAATGGTGGCAGAAGATGAGAAATAACTTTGGATGTTTTGTCTCTTTGGTCCTTTTGATGGTTGGCCAACTCCAACAGAAGGATGAACATAGTGAAAGGGGTCATTGGTGGAAGGGATAGAAGTGGAGTCTTGAATCTCATAATCATCATACCCACTCTCTTTCATGGCTTCTAATAATTCCCTCTTCCTTGCAATTTCATCTTGGATGGCCTTCTCCCTAGCCTTATCCTCATAAAATTTTTCAAGCTTGGCAATGTATTCTGCCCTAATAGGACCTAACAGTGCATTTGGTGCATCACATGGCTTTACTTGGCCTCTTACCCCAGCCAAGTGTTGTTTCAACCTAAGAATACCCCCACCTCCAATAGATTTATGGCATAATTTGCATATCATTTTTCCCTCAACTACATCACAATGAGCCCATGCACTGTCCTTTCCTTTTGGAGCCATGTTTGCTTGAAATAATAACAATTTGCAAATAAATCTGCCATTTAAAAAAAAAATTGCAGCTAAGGAACATGGAAAACCAATGATAAATGTAGGAAAAAAAATGCACATGCAAGCTACAAAATTTGATAGCATAGAGCTAGAGAGTTCATAGGCTTAGCATAGATGATAGATCATTGAAATGAGAAGTTTATAGCACAAAAAAATTAATTCATGGACAGCAGACCCAAATGAGGAATTATCAAGTGCAAATCCTTACCTGGAAATGCAAAGTAGCTCCCTTAGCCTCCTCTTGATGATGGCAACTCCACTGACAGCTACACACTATCTCCAAAATAGCTCCAACTCCAACTCCAAGATGACTACTTCAGCAAAAACTCCACTCTCCAAGCTCACAAACAAACTCACAAACACTCACAAACACTCCAAATCAGTTGTGTGAGACAAATGAGAGTGAGAGGGGTGTCTTATAGCAAGTGTGAGGGTGTTTTTGGAGGGAAAATCCCTTTCCCTCACCCCCAAAAACCCTAAACCGCCCTCAGCTGCAAAAAACCGTGCGCTTTTTACCTTGACCGGCGGCCTGTCCCTAAACCGGCCGGTTTAGGACGGAACCGGCCGGTTAGCAATAAACCGGCCGGTTTTGACCTAAACCGGCCGGTTTTTACCGGTTAGGTCTAATTTCTGGGCAAGTGAGGCTTCTAACCGGGTTTTTTCACCGGTTCTGACCGGTGAGCCTCCCAACCGGCCGGTTAGGCCGGTAACCGGTCAGACCGGAACGGTTTTTAAAACTATGCTTTCAGCAGGTCGTTTGACAGGGTTATGGCAACAGAAATGGTAGCGAATATGCGTGGAAGGGAAGGCAGGCCAGATGGGGAAGAGGAAAAGCGATGGCAGGTCCGACGGAGGGAAGGATGAGGAATGCAGGTTAGACGAAGCAGGCATCGTGCAGTTGATGAGGATAGGTGGCTCGGATGTGCGGATGGGGAGCTGTAGCGATGGACAACGATGCGTGGATGGGCAACGGATGAAAACACTGCGGGAGCAGCGAAGGTTTAGAGACAACGTGGAAGGGATGGAGGTTTTAGCGATGGAGTATGGCAACGTGGAAGGGATGAATGATGGGAGTGTGCAGCTGTAGCAATGGACAACGAATTGAGGAGAGATGAAAAACAGAGGTAAAGAGGGCGAGATTAAGATTTGAAGGCAGAGAACAGAGATATGGCAGTCGGACTGGATGCCAGAGGACGAGATAGGAGCTGCGTGAGGGTTAGCAGATTTGGGAAATGTAGGCAAGCAGATAGCGATGATAGGCAGCGTATAGATGCAGAAAATTGATGGCAGAAGGGAGGATGCAGGTTGGGAAAGAAAACTTGGATTATAGGTAGAAATAGCAGCAACGAATTTGATGCAAGAGGATGAGAAAATACAGGGTTTGGTGGCAACGAGGGTCCTGTAATTTTTTTTCGAAATTGCACAATAAACCTCAAAACCAGGCAGCCAATCAATCTGCAAAATGGTGGCCCAAAACTTCCACCAGAACCTCTAACTTTTTTTCCAAAAATCTTAATTAAACTTTTAAATCGCTCTGCTTCAAATTTCTTTGAAACCCTTTTAAAATTTCCAAATTTAAGTTTTCTTTTTTTAAAACTCTTGGATTGCAAAATCTCTGGATAGAAACCCTGCAAAAAATGATGCTGATGGACCCCCAAAGATCCAGATCTTACCCTTCAGGGCTTAGATCTGGACTTTGCACAGCTTTCAGCTTCAAATCTACAGCTACAGGACAACAAGAAACACCCAAACAATATATACAATGACCCAAAAAACTAAAACCCCGAAAACCTAAATTAGAAAACTGAAAATAATTACAGATCTATGTACATGAATGGCAGATCTATCAGATCTAGGGAGTGTGAGCCCAACTCCGCTCTCAGATCTGATAATTTGAGGCCCTCAATAGCCAGATCTATCGATTTAGCACAAAAAATTTAAACATTTTGAATTTTAGAGGAGGTACTGAGCTCAAAACCCTTCATGCATCACCCATAAAAAATATCATATGATAAGCCCAGGATCAAATTTAAGCTGGGCTCTTCAAAAAACACGGACCAGGAGTTGGCTGGTTCAGCCGAGAACTTCCCTGAATGCCCGATGATCTAATAATCAAGGATTTCCTGCAAAACTCAATTTAACCATCAAGATAGAGTGAGAACGATAATAACATTCAGATAAATAGAGATACCTGCTATTATATTCAAAACTCAAATTATCATTCAAACCCCAGCGACTGAGCAAGATACCTATGCTCAAATCACTCTTCAGAAAGCTATCATCAATGGCTAAAAAGAAATCTATGCATGAAAATGACACATCTTACAGTATTTCCATGAAGAGTAACACCAATAGAAATTAACCCTAAAGTCTTTCTTTATTGCTCATAAAAAGATTACAAGAGGGCTTTTCGCTTGGTACATGATCAAAAGATCGGATGAATTGACTGACAAATGACTTCCTATTTAAAGATAAATCCTCCAACGACTAGTTCGAGTGATCTTTGTCAAAGCAATCTCGACTGTTGATGAGGATTAAAATTTCTTTTAATTTCATCCGTCGAAATTTTAAATTATTGAGGAAATTCAAAAATTTCAATTAAATGCATTTTAATTAATTCAAAAATTAATTTTTTTGAATTAATTTCCTCAAAATTTTGACTTTGACTTAACCCCAGGGACCAAAGGCTTAAAATTTAGCAAAATAATTAATTTACCTTAGTCCCTGGACCTCTTAAACTTTAATTTTTTTTAAGAACCAACGAATTTTGCCTTTGGAGAATTTAAATTTACCTAGGACCTAGAATTAATCAAATTTTTGGCTTAGTTTTTTAATTAATTTTGGCCAGAAAATTTAATTAATTAACCTATGAGGGGATAAATTATTTTTTTAACCCTCAAGGCACTTTACATCATGATTTTTACATTCTTTACATCTTAAGGGGAAAACCCATTTGCAAAAGACCCTCACAGACTACTCAGTTCTGTGACACAAAATATAATCTAGCAGATCAAACAATTTGTAATAAAATAACCTAACTAAATAGTTAGGATTATTCTCAAATCACTTTTACATAGACTCGATTTAGAACACTAGCGCTCCCCTCAGATCCCAGTGACAAGATCCATTCCGGCTTTGGGGTAAGGCTGAAGGAAAACTCTACCGACCATTCGAGAATGGATTAGTGAGACAAAAAACCTCCCGGAATGTAGATCGTCACCAGAAAAGTAGGTTTATTTAGGGGATTACATACACGGCACGAATCTGCTGAGATTATTTACATTATACACATGCAGACTCGGTTTACATTATAAGATGATGATCAAGCTGATGATGATAGTTGGATGGCACGAACACATCGATCAGGCGTTATTCCTTTTGCGAAAAAAGGAGGTGTGCTGCTATGGGTCGTTGACACGTAGTGGTCAACATTTGGCTCTACTTGGGGACACGTTGCGGCACTGGAGGAATGTGAGAATCCAGAATCTGCATCCATGCAACACAGAATTTAACATAAGTAGCGTCCATCCAAAAAATCATTATATAACGTTAAGCACAGGAAAGATATAAGCTCTTCATTTATTAACTATAACATGAAAAATAAATCTAATCCTAAAACAGAAATGAAATGCTGAAATGACAAGGTGTAGGGTTAGAAATACAATACATCGAATGCCTCATGGCATTAGATGCGTTCAATATAGTGCATACTGAGCATTTGCCTGCTTTAGGCAAATCTGTCAGCTGTTTCTCAGATGTGCCATGTTCAATCCTACACATGGTAGGACTTCTTCCTATCCAAAAATCAAGCTGCTCGCTGCCATTTGATGCATCAAATCGCTTTCTCATTCTCTTTTTCTTGCGCTTTTTCTTTGTGGCAGGCTGTATCACTGATGACGTGGAACATTCTGCTTCAAAACTCTCAGATGAAGTATATAAGATATGCGTGACATGTCTTTCTTCATTTTTTATCTGATTCTTATCAATTTCCAGTTTATCCGGGTCACCTTCAATTAGCCACTTTTCAATTGAACAAATGACCTCATAATAAGATGGAGCTTGCTACAGCAGACAAGGAGGCTTATGATCTGTTGACGTTTCCTTGTTTCTTTCATGCTCTGACTGATGTTGAAGTTTCTGTACCTGTATTGTTATGGCGTCCATCTGGCTAGAGTGTTCAACCTTCATAGCATTGACTTCCTTGGCATGGTTTTCCTCCATGGTCAATAACTTATTCTGGAGACATATCTGACCAGCTTCCACATCTTTTTTTACTTTTTCATTCATTGCCTTCATGCCCATGAAACAATTTTGCATATAGTTTATCTCTTTCTTATGATTTGCTTGCATGGTAGCTAACTGATTATTATAATCGAATGTCATGATGGTCATTTCTTCATCCATAGTTAATAAGTTTCTTTGCATAGAATTAATTTCTTTGCCATGATTAGCTTTCATGGTTTCAAGTTCCTTCTGCCTATCGGTCCTCATATCCTCCATATTCTGAGCACACTTTTCTACTACGGTGGTTACGTGATCGGAGTGTTTAATTTTGATGATTTCCATCTCCTCATCACGTTTTTCCAGTTGAGTGTATAAAGTTCTCATATGCTTGATGAAATTAGTTACAACTTTTTCTTGATTAAGCTCCATATTTTTTACCAGCTGCGTTTGACTGAACTGCATGTCTTTAACCAACTGCTTTAGTTCTTCTATAATTTGCTTATCATTTTGCCTTTCATTGTGGACACTGATTTGACAACTTGTCCCTGTTTTTCCACTGTCATGGATTTGACTTGCAACGGTACAAGTGGATGGCACATTCTGATATGGAGAATTGTCTTGAAATCTTTCATTGACGGCTGGATCCTTGACAAGATTACTTTCATTCTGTTGCATAATTTTAGGGGCACAAGGCGAGCTACCTTGATAACCATATCTATCTGTAAAAGCATTGACAATGTCTTGTAAAGAAGCAAAAGAATCTTCAGGACAATTATTAAACCAATTCAGAGCATCACCCTCTAAAGAAAAGGTAAATAGACACATTTTAACATCTTCATGATCATATTGGGGAGAACGACAATATCTGAGTATTGTATGAGTAAATTTGCATAGATGCTTTCTAACAGCGACTAAATCACCACCCGAGAACAAAGACAATTTATGGATGGCCACTTCCGGAATATCATGGAGAAAATTAGTAAAATTACACGGGGTAAACGAATCATCCATGATGAATTGCCTGAAGGATTAATGAGGGACCAAATGGATGATAGAGAGAGACCCCTGTTCAAGAAAATCAAGAGATCCACTAGAAGTGAGCTTCTAGTAGAAATTCTTGTAAGAAATGGAAGAAATGGAGTCGCCCCTTGAACATGAATCTAACTTTAGGATCCAAAAAGCAACAAACAACCGAAAATAAGGGAGGGCTTCTTGTGTGAGAAATAATAGATGGAAGAAGTGGAGTTGCCACCCAAACAAAAAACGAACCAGAATGTGTAGGTGTTAAAAGTGCAGATGAAACAATTAATGAGATGACGAAAGATAGGGCGATGAAAAGATCAAATGACGCCAGGAAATGTTGTGCCGCTTGACAGGCTAATGAATGGCGGAAAAGATGAGATGATTAAAACGATGTCGAAGAAACCAAGGACATAAAAAACTCTGTCCCCGGTGGCAATGCCAAGGAGTGTTGACTTTGCCAGCTCAAATGAGAGATGAGAAAGATGAAAGATGAATGTCGAAGAGCCAAGGCCCAATAAATTGGTCCCCGACAGCGGCGCCAAAAAATGTTGTCGCACAAAGTGTCTAGGCACCGCGACAACGCTCAGAGTGAAGGCTGTCACTCTCGATCCTTACTTACTCCGTTTAGACTCAAGTCAAGGGGGGTAGTCCCTAGGAAAGTGGATGAGGATAGCTTGTGAAAGCAGACTTTAGGAGATTTTAGTGATGGACAACTTGTCAAAAGCAAATGAATCCCGATTAACTTAGATGAATAGATTAAACGCTAATGTAACCAAGACACGGCCACAAGATAGAAACAATTATAGACCAATGCCTTTATGTTCAATTAACCATTAAATAAAACAAGCTATCCAAAGAAGACTCATTTGTGTGGCAAAGCGACGATCATGAACAATTAGATGTAAAATGCCCAAAAAACCTAACATGCAAGAGATTCAAGATTTAAAATAATTTTCATTAACCACCCAGATCTAGATTCAATTAACTTTCTTTAACAGCCAAATATGATTTAAAACGTTTATCGCACCTTGACCATATAAGAATCATAAAAATTTAAGATTTATCAGTTAACATCAGAAACACCAAAGGACTTCAGATTAGTGTTTTATTTGTTTTTTAGGCGATAACATTAATGAAGTAAAACAAATCAACGGGTTAAAAAAAATCGAAATTTTTAATTGGCCATTGGCCACATTAAAAATTTTAACGCTTAAGTGAAAACCCCGTAATTTGTTTCATTTTAAATTTCTTTTAGAAATTTTTTAAATGTTTAGGATTTAAAAGTTTTTAGATTTTTATATTTTATATTCTTAAATATTTTAGATTTTTTAAGTTTTAGGATTTTTAAGATTCTCTTTAAATTTTTAAGTTTTAAATAAAAAATAAAAAGGGAAAGAATCAAATATAAAAAAGGTTAATTTTTTGAAAAAAAGTTTTATTTTTTTTTAGAGCTTTAAAACCTAAATAAAAACAATCAGAATTGAAATGTTGATAAAAAAAATGAAAATAAAATAAAATTTGAACAAAAAGAAAAACTAAGAAATACGAAAATCAAACTATACAAACCTAAACTAAAATGAAAAATTAACTAAATCTAAACCTAAAAATCAAATGAAACTAAAAAAGATTTTATCTTAAGTATATACAAACCTAAACTAAACAAAAAAGAAACTTAACGTAATGTATAACAATAAAAATAAACAAAAATTCGAAATATATGTTAACCCCAACCTAACCCTAACTTAAAAATACAGTACGAAACTAAACTAAACTAACACATATATACAAAATAAAAAAGAAGGTCAAATGTCTCTTACGTTTTTTGCAGTTGCAGGTTTTTTTTTTGTTGCAGGTCGACAGATGGAGGAGGGTTCAAGTTGTGGTGATGGCTTGGAGCTTTCTGTAGGTCGATGGACAGGGTTATGGCAACGGAAATGGTAGCGAATATGCGTGGAAGGGAAAGCGATGGCAGGTCCGACGGAGGGAAGGATGAGGAATGCGGGTTAGACGAAGCAGGGAGCATGCAGGTAATGAGGATGGCTGGCTCGGATGGGGAGCTGTAGCGATGGACAACGATTCGTCGATGGGCAATGAATGAAAAGACTGCGGGAGTAGCGAAGGTTTAGAGTTAGCGTGAGGGGGATGAAGGTTTTAGCGATGGAGTATGGAAACTTGGAAGGGATGAGCAATGGGAGTGTGTAGCTGTAGCAATGGACAACGAATTGCGGAGAGATGAAAAACACAGGTAAAGAGGGCGGGATTAAGATTTGAAGGCAGAAAACAGAGATATGGCAGCTGGACTGGATGCCAGAGGACAAGATAGGAGCTGCGTGAGGGTTAGCAGATTTGGGAAATGCAGGCAAGCAGATAACGATGATAGGCAGCATATAGATGCAGAAAATCGATGGGAGAAGGGAGGATGCAGGTTGGGAAAGAAAACTCGGATTGCAGGCAGAAATGGCAGCAACGAATTTGATGCCAGAGGATGAGAAAATACAGGGTTTGGTGGCAGCGAAGGTTCTGTAATTCTTTTTCGAAATTGCACAGTAAACCCCAAAACCAGGCAGCCAATCAATCTGCAAAATGGTGGCCCAAAACTTCCACCAGAACCTCTAAATTTTTTTCTAGAAATCTTAATTAAATTTTTAAATCGCTCTGCTTCAGATTTCTTTGAAACCCTTATAAAATTTCCAATTTTTTTTTTTTAAACTCTTGGATTGCAAAATCTTTGGATAGAAACCCTGCCAAAAATGGTGCTGATGGACCCCCAAAGATCCAGATCTTACCCTCCAGGGCCTAGATCTCGACTCTGCACAACTTTCAGCTTCAGATCTGCAGCTGCAAGGCAACAAGAAACACCCAAACGATATATATAATGACTCAACAAACTAAAATCATGAAAACCCAAGTTAGAAAACTGAAAATAATTACAGATCTATGTACATGAATAGCAGATCTATTAGATCTAGGGAGTGTGAGTCCAACTCCGCTCCCAGATCTGATAATTTGAGGCCCTCAACAGCCAGATCTATCGATTTATAGAAAAATTAAATATTTTGAATTTTAAAGGAGGTACTGAGCTCAAAACCCTTCATGCATCACCCATAAAAAATATCGTATGATAAGCCCAGGATCAAATTTAAGCTGGGCTCTTCAGAAAACATGGATCGGCCGAGAACTTCCCCGAACACCCGATGATCTAATAATCAAGGATTTCTTGCAAAACTCAATTTAACCATCAACATAGAGCGAGAAAACGATAATAAAATTAAGATAAATAGAGATACCTGCTATTATATTCAAAACTCAAATTATCATTTAAACCCCAGCGATTGAGCAAGATACCTGTGCTCAAATCACTCTTCAGAAAGCTATCATCAATGGCTAAAAAAAATTTATGCATGAAAATGACACATCTTACAATATTTCCATGAAGAGTAACACCAACAGAAATTAACCCCAAAGTCTTTCTTTATTGCTCATAAAGAGATTACAAGAGAGCTTTTCGCTTAGTACACGATCAAAAAATCGGATGAATTGACTGACAAAAGACCTCCTATTTAAAGATAAAAATCCTCCAACGGCTAGTTCGAGTGATCCTTGTCAAAGCAATCTCGACTGTTGATGAGGATTAAAATTTCCTTTAATTTCATTCGTTGAAATTTTAAATTATTGAGGAAATTCGAAATTTTCAATTAAATGCATTTTAATTAATTCAAAAATTAAATTTTTTGAATTAATTTCCTCAAAATTTTGAATTTGACTTAACCCCAAGGACCAAAGGCTTAAAATTTAGCAAAATAATTAATTTACCTTGGTCCCTGGACCTCTTAAACTTTAATTTTTTAAGGACCAACGAATTTTGCCTTTGGAGAATTTAAATTTACCTAGGATCTAAAATTAATCAAATTGTTGGCTTAGGATTTTAATTAATGTTGGCCAGAAAATTTAATTAATTATCCTATGAGGGGATAAATTATTTTTCTAACCCTCAAGACACTTTACATCATGATTTTTACATTCTTTATATCTCAAGGGAAAACCCATTTGCAAAAGACCCTCACAGACTACTCAGTTCTGCGATACAAAATATAATCTAGTAGGTCAAACAATTTGTAATAAAATAACCTAACCAAATAGTTAGGATTATTCCCAAACCACTTTTACATAGACTTGATCTAGAACACTAGGACTCCCCTAAGATCCCAGTGACAAAATCCATTCTGACTTTGGGGTAAGGCTGAAGGAAAACTCTGTCGATCATCCGAGAATGGATCGGTGAGACAAAAAACCTCCCGGAATATAGATCGTCACCAGAAAAGTAGGTTTATTTAGGGGATTACATACACGGCACGAATCTGCTGAGATTATTTACATTATACACATGCAGACTGGGTTTACATTATAAGATGATGATCAAGCTGATGATGATAGTTGGATGGCACGAACACATCGATCAGGCGTTATTCCTTTTGCGAAAAAAGGAGGTGTGCTACTATGGGTCGTTGACACGTAGTGGTCAACAATGGGAAAGGGCATTTAACTGAATGGGAGTTATAAGGTGAAATTAAAACTGGGTTGGGATTGCAAGAAACTTTTTAGTCATCAAATTTTAACAAAACCGTGACTTTAAGAGATGAAGTGGCAGAAATAATTCAGGCCTTGAGGCTAGTTACCAGTGTTGCCAACATCCCGATTTTATCTCAATTTTGTGATTTTCTGGCTTTGCTGATGTTTGCTGATTTTTACTGATATTTTCACGTTTTTTATGGTTTTTTGGTTTTCTGGACCCTTGCCGATTTTATCTCGATGCTGATGTTTGCAACATTTCCCATTACAAAGGTTATTCCATGCTTTAATAAATTATAATGTTCCTATTATAGCTGAGGAGTTAAGTTAGTAACTTTATTTGATAAGAAATTCATGTTATAAAGGTATCATGACCTATTGTTGATAAAGTTATAGTTAATAATTTGATATTGGTGTGATCCAATCCTATCATCGAGGCTATGGAAATGACTGACTGTTGAAATACACATTGATTCGAATGGTTCTCTCTCTATTGTTGGCTTTGCATATTTTGCTATTGTGTCTGCAATTTCTGTTATTGTATTAGAGCCATAGAGTCAAGAAGATGATTTTAGGAATCACGATGAAGAAGCTGAAGCGTTGTGAGATTGCATAACAGAGAGTCAACTCTGGAAGGTAGCACAAGTTGGAGACTCTATGAGAGAATTGGAAGTGCTGGTACAAGTTTCAAGATAGGTGCAACACAATTCAAGGTGAGTTTATGGTGAAATTCAAGTGAAAGCATGAAGTTTGAGGAAGTTAACATGCACACTTTCCACAACAGATCTTGGGCACAACAAAATGTATGCATGTATTCCAAGGCAAATGTTGGGCACACATATTGAGGTAGAGGAGTTTGCACAATGAAACCTGGGTGCACATCTCAAGCTAAATATTCTACATAATGAAATATGAAAATAATTCCCAAAATAGAAGATTTGCTGTAGAAACTATGCACAAATGCACAATTCTCGAGGAAACAGATTTTGGAAAATAGAAATATGAAAATAATTCCCAAAATAGAAGATTTGCTGTAGAAACCATGCACAAATGCACAATTCTCGAGGAAACAGATTTTGAAAAATAGACTTTGTGCCCAGATTTTGAAGCACAATCTCCAGGCATTCTTTTTTCCGAAACCCATACTGTTTTTAAAGTTTCATGCAACTTAGATCAGATATCTTTTTTCAGTGTGCTCCTCAGCAGTGTTTTTTGCCCTGTTTCTGGTTTGGCAATATTTGGTTGAATTGGTAGAAGAATATAAAGTAAATCATAATAGACCAAATTTAATTTGGTGGCATTGATTTATGCTGAGGAAAAGATTAAAAAGTTTCATAAACCACTATACTAAAGGCTAAGCCTTGAATTTTGTGTAATAAACAAACTGGACCTTTACAAGATGCCTGCAAAAGGTAGATAATTACGATGCAACGTTCTATTAAGCATGATATTTTGTGGAGTCTGAACACAAGAAGTCAACTTTTAATTGGAGAAATAAGTTTTTTTCTTTTTATAGAATGGTATGATGAATCTTTTTTAAAGCTACGTAGCTAGTGAAAATTATGCCTTAAAAAAGAGGAAATGCATATTATTTCTTCAATTATTGGCCTCATTCTTCAAACAATATTTTGAGGGCTATAAAATTAATCACCAAGCTCATTTGGAATGAAATGAGGATAAGCCAATATGAATGATTTCAAGAACATACCAGTTTGAAAATGAGATCCAGTTCAGAAGTTTGTAACTAATATTTTGCTTTTTAAAGTATTCTAAGTGCTGTGGTCATAGAAAGTTTGAGCCTCACCAGTTTGTGTAAACTCTCCATTTATGTTGATACCGCGACTCCAGCAACATATAGCTTGGTAAGTCGGTGAACGATATAAATTGGATCATTATATTGTTTGTCATCCATCTCGATGTTCTAAGTTAAAATGAAAAATCATTTGAGAAAAAGCTACATGACTGGTACATGCAGACACAGAACATGTATTTATATTGGGTGGGGTGGGGGTTTATGTATATGTATCTTTTTTCAAAGAAATATAATCCCTCACTCATCCATGTATTAATCATTCCAAGTGAGGATGCCGGTACCTTGCTAGTTCCCTGTTGAATTCCCACCTTCCCTAGTTTTCCCAGATAGAGAAGGGTAGAAACTGTCAGCAAAAATACCAGCTGATAACCACAAAGGTCTCAATGGGATTTGATCCCAAGAGCTCTCTTTAACTTTGCATACAAGCATCTATCAATTGAGCCAATTGAGCTAACCTTTAGGGCTTTACTATAAATAAATAAATATATAAAAACTAAATAACACTACAGAAATAAAACATAGACATGAATATGTAATTTTTTCACCATTAACAAAATATAATTATATCAAACATGTCAGGATACACATGAACACAAATTTTAACACTTTTTTGATAATTTGTAAACATTCTGTGCTGTCCTTTGTTGGACATGTCAGGGTCTGTGCTGTCCAAAGTGTTGGACATTGTGGAACACGTGCCCCACATGTGTCTAGCATTGGGACAGTGAGTGTCCAAGTATCTGACACACTGGGTATGCAACATGCAGCGCTGGGAGGGCATGCCCTGATTCAGAGAAAAAGATCAGTTGCAGCACACATTATTGTAGGTCCTAAATATTGAAGTCATGAATCTGTATTTGTAATTTTTAATAGTGAGTGTGAAATGATGATTTTCTAAATTACTCTACTGTGCGAACTAGATAAAAGTCCTGTTGGCAAACCAACTTATGTCAGCACTGTAAAAATGCATTGTCTTATTTACTTAGATCCAAAACATTTGGTCAATTGACTTTCCAGGTTTTGAAATATCACGGTTATCTGTTTCTTGTGAAAATTGAAATATTATGCCTGTGAACGAAATTGAAGTTTCAGAGTGATATAGCTCTATTTTAAGTTTTTTCTAAAATGCAGCAGGCAGGTTCATGTTCAATCTAAGTGAGAGTTCATGATCCAGATACACGATTTCTTGCAATGGAAGGAGAAGTTCACTTTTACTGCAGGAATTGTACAGCAAGGCTTACTAAAGAACCTCTCAGGTAACTGCTTACCTTTTATGTGCTGTGATCAGAGTGCAAATTATTTTCTTTTACTTAGGATTTGAAAAATTCACAAAATCTTTTCCTTTCATTTCAAGTGGCACCTGGGTTCATTAGTGACTCAAGGTGGAATCTTCAGAGGTGATCACTTGGTGGTTATGTAGATAAAAATGATCCTGGAATCATGCTTTTCTGTACAGGAAGAGATGTATGAAGTCACTTTTGTACAAAAGAACTTCAAAATTTTGGATTCTCCAGTAATAAAATGAAATGCTGAAACCCATTTCAACAATGGGAAATTTTTTATGAAGAATCTTCGGCGAAAATCACATAGAAAAACTTATGTCGACGCGTTTCGAACCTTCCAGTGCGGTTCATCATCAGGACAAGTTGAATGAGCAGATCTCATTTAGCACTTTAAATAGACAGGGCAGAGAATCCATGACTCAACGGCTAAAACTAAAAAATAACAGCTAGAAAATGATAACGGTTAGTTTGACCGAGATGGAAATTAATAATAATAATAATATTATTATTAAAAATATTTTCTTTTAAAATAAAATTGATAATCAAAATTAATAATTTTAAATATGTTGAATTTAATAGTTAGTTATACATAACAAACCTATTATTATTATTATTATTAATATTTTCTTTTAAAATTAAAATTACTAATAAGAAAATCAATAAATTCAAATATGTTGAAATTACCAAAATGCGTTTTTGGAATGCAATATAATGCTATTTGCTGTGGAACGTAATGTGGGATTTATTATAAACCAAAATATCTGGAATATTCAAAGGTGACCACTTCTTGGTTCTGCGGAAAAAGTAGTCCAGCAAGCATGCCTTTCCTTAAAGGAAGGGATGCAACAAGACAGTTTCGTACAAAACAACTTCAAAAGCTTGGTTTGTCTGTAATAAAACGATAGAGTGCCAAAATCATTTCTACAATGGGAAATACGAAAATGAATTTCTGGAATACAACAGAATGCTACGAGGTGTTTGGCATAATGTTTATGGCTTTTAAGTTTTAACAGATTCTAGTCTGTGCCTGTGTCATTTCCGGCGATCAAGGATCATTTTTTGTTTTGGTTTTTCGTTTTTTTTTTATCTTTCACTGCTTCCTGGTATTTGAGAAAAGCCAAGTTTTATTGCCTTATTCATGATTGTATCTGTTCATGGTTTAAAATGTTTTCCTGAATCTACAGATCTATCAAGCTCCAAGAGGGATCAAATCTCTTGAGGTGCAAACCTTTCCTCAAGTTTTGCACTCAAAAAAGAGGTTTGCTCTTTTAGAGATCTGATCCCTTCCAGCATTTGATAGATCTGGAGTTAATATGGATCTAGGCTGGTATTTTAGTATTCTGGAGTTCAAAATTCTAAAAACAATTTGCTTCCCTGGTAACTAACCTTTGGAAGATATTCATGATCAGAAGAGGTAAGGATCCTAGTGGTTGGTTGAGACTTGAAACATTCACCAGGAACATTCTTTCTTCACATTTTCATCACTTTTTGAAGGTTCATGATTATTTTTTGCACAAACTAGATATTTCTTAGCATCCATCATATCATAGTGAAAATGTGTTTTGAGCCTCATCAGTTCTTATACTATTCACCAAAGAATTATGGCTTTTTGCTATTGGGTGCATGCTTTTTTTTCCATGTAACAAAGCATCCCACCCTCCAGTTTCTAGGTAAATTTAAGATATCCTTCATGTTAATTTTCTGGCCCCAGCCACTGGCAATTTATTCTTGGGTAAATACCTTGCCGTAAATTTATTAACTGCATTTTTACCGAATAATAGCACTGCTGAGATTTTTAACAGTTAAATAAATAGTAAACAGTGGAAAAAAAACCAATTTTATGTACATGCACAGACATAAAGTATGCCCTTCAAATCTGCTGTTTCATTAATTAAATTCTTCAGCATACAAGGGCTTTCCCAACTGGGAAAATAGATGCCTACTGAAGAAAAATTACAAACAACAAATTCTAGAATTTTTCCAGCTGAGAAACTCTTTCCTTAGCTAATTTTGCAGCCGTACAGCCTGCTGCCCATTCATGCGTGACCATTCAGGGTGGTTTTTTCCCCTTGTCCACACATGTTGACTATACGATCCTGTCTTTGCTGCTGCAGACCTGCCTGTGCCATATTGCTGCCATGCCTGAGCCTTTTCTTGCCATTGCCAATGCTCCTACGGCTTCCTGCCCGTGCTGTATGACCTCTGCAACTTGCATCTGTGAGTTGTACGGTCTCCTGCTACAAAATGACTCCAGGTCAGTCCTTTGATAGTGAGGAGCAGAAGGCTTCAAAGGATATGGGTACAGATGCCTCTAGTCTATCTGTTCATCCTTCAGACTATCATGAGGAGTCAGTAGAGCCAGCAGACCCAGTGGACCAGCCTAGGGATGTTGCAGAGATCAGGAAGAGGCCGGCATGGCTTCGTGACACTCTGTAGGATGCAGAAAGACATGCAGTTCCCATGGGTACTGTTAACCACCACTAGTGGGTGACCCCATAGGAGAAATTTTCTCCTAGATTTGTCTTCAGCCGACAGCCAGCAGCCCTGACAGCCAAGAACCCTGATAGCCACCAGTGTAGCTGATATTGTGCCAGATGTCTCCACTCCCTGAGCCAGTGATATATCCCCTCGCCCATCCGTCGAGAGCGTATGTTTGAAGGTGGGCCATCCAATCCTAAAGGTATGTCTTTCATTGTGCAATCAGATGCTTATGATTGTTTTTCTTGGGCACACTTCGGTATGGATTATTGGGTGACTTGTAAGGAGGAGGGGTTTCCACTATTTTCTTGTTCCCTCACCTTAACTCGGGGGTTAATCCTCAACCCTAGTCCCGTGGGATCTGCCCCAATGGCTTATAGCTTTAGAATGAGCAGCACTTGGGAAACCCTGATTTTGCTAGCGCGGTCCCATTTTCTTGTTCCACATTTTTCACTCCTCTCCGCACATTACATGTCCTATTCATCATCTTCCCTCTTTGGGTCCACATGACCACTGGGTCCACAAGGCTTTGGTACTCCCCCCTCTGCTTGTCCACATGTCTGGGTTGGGCCTGGAATGACGCCCTGGAGGTTGATGTAGCTAAAAAAAAGGTGAAAGCATATCATGGGCCCATTCAAAAGAAAATATTACGACAAAATACAAAAGATGGCCGAGACAATAAAATTTAGCATGTGGGAAAAGATCCTAGCTCTACCCCTTATCATTATGGCCATCACCCTGGTTCCTAGGGTCCCTATGAGTGCCCCCCTTGCATCATTAAGGAACCCATGTATGTCCCAACCCTTGGTGGGCAATGAACTGCCCCACCTTAAGGGGGTAATCTCTGCTATATCATACACATCATGCGCTCATCCCCTGGAGCCCCGAATAGTAAAATTAAAGAACAATCAATAAAAGGAAAAAGGCAAATGAAGAGGGGTGGAAAAACAAAGGCCGAGGTAACTCATGTACCTCGATTGCTCCCTCCTACATTTATACACCCAAATATGTGGACATCCCTCATCATTACCACCCTTGAGCCCATGGCATTTGGCCTTAAGACGCCTGTCTCCCAATCCACCTCATTATTATCCACACAGCACCTACCACTTGAAGGATGTACCTTCAACATGTCCTTCCCTTTAGGGGTTGGGAACATCTAATAGGGTTGTTTATTAATCACTCCTACTGAAGTAGGTAACACTATTACATGTTCAAAGGCCCAAATTTGGAAGGGAAGCCCATTATGAAGTGCCATTTGTGCCCTAGACTAACCAGCTTGATTCACTTAGATGCACTAATGAATGATTGTACCTAAACGTGAGGAGGAGATGTTGGAATTATTGAGAGGGGGGTGAATCAGTGTTTCCCTTATTTTCACAATTGGTTAGTTACTCTTTTTAAACATTCAGTGCATCAAATAAACAAGAAACATCACCGCATCAGTACACAAGAGATTTGCTCAACAAGCTTTGGTTATGTTTGGTTTACATACAAATTTACCAGTTGAACTGGAAAGAAGTAGAAGACTCCCCAAGGGTTTTATCAACAAGGCTGGAAGGAAGCAAATGCTCCTTGGATGAGTTTGGGCTCCCCTACCAGGGACAATGACCCAACTACAATCAACTCCTTATCAAGATGCAGCCTCTACTGCTGCCCTTCATTGCCACTGCTGTCCACTGTTGCTGCTGCTGCTGCTACTTGCCACTGCTGCTATTGTCTACTGCTGCCTCTTACACTGTTGCCATTGCTGCACTACTGCTGTACTGATGCATTACTATCCACTGCTTGTCACTGCCCATTGCTGCTGCACGAGTGCTATCACTCACGATTTCCTCTGTTGCTACTGTTGCCACTTACTGCTGTCACTTTCTTTCACAAGGTCATTGTTGTATGTGTCATACAATCTTACTATCATGAGTTATATGTCACTGTCACAAGGATTCATCTCTCTTAGGTCACTTTCTCTCTGCCATATAGGACACTATGATATCACTGTCTCACTGTCTCATTGTCATTGCAACATAGGAGACACTATCATGCTACTAAAATCACTGTCATGTCAAATCAAAGACACTGCGACTCATCATGGGTTACTGCCATCAAACACATATATCAAGTCATGTTGTTTCATTGGATCGCTGCCATATCATAGACATTGTCATGTCTCTGTCATATTTTATAGGGATTCTGCCAACACAGTCATAAGCCATTAAGGTCACTGTCGTATAAATCACTTCTATACATAGTTACAACCATATTAATTGATTTTTATGTATAAAACATAGTTATTCAAGCTCAGTGTCATATAGGACACCGTCACACATCACTGTAACAACCACTGCATTCCTACTACTCTTACTGTTCATACACAAGAAGCTATATAGTCACAATATGCCTGTCAATTATAAATGACTACAATACAAACTCTAGCAAGCCCTAGCTTCTGCTCAACACTTCATGTCAACAAGCTAATGCCTCACGCAATATCGGAACATAGACTTGGAATGTGCTCCTTGCATATCATATGCAGATAACCATCAACTTGTCCATTCATAGCAACTCTACTTGGTCTGTCGTTCTTTTTAAGCTACGTGCAACAGAACACATGCACTTCGTCTCTTCACACAGACAACTAACAACTTTCTCATTAACTTGCACTAGTTTATTGCACCAGAGACTAAATTAGTGCAGGAAGAATGTATCACCAAAACCACTGGGCTTACGCACTGTTAGGAAGATTACAATCAAAGTCATCAAATGTCGCTGTCATCATCAATAAAATGTCGTCAAGGTTTCACTATTGTCATACAACTAGGTGACTGTCACATTGATTATTGGCTCGCTGTCATAAAGCCTGCTGTAGCCAAGGTCTCTATTCACAGTCAACAGGGTCACCATTTTATTGTCAACAAGGTCTCTGTTTCTATTGTCAATAGGGTCACTGTTTTACCATCAGTTATTTCACTGTCATCTATCAAGGTCTTGTCACTGCTATAAGCAAGTTTACTGACATATAAATCATTATCTCTGTTATACATCATTAAGTCTCTTTTGCGAGGACAATGCCATACTTATCACTTGCTAGCATATATAAATTATTGTCAAGTCCTTCTCTACATATAACACTGCTTCAACATATGTCGTTGTAGAAATAGTCCTCATGCGAGTCACAAAGATTCATTATGAACCATAGAGATTATGTACGCCACAAAAGATATATATGCAATGTATAGAATGTTCCATAAAAATTATGCGACTTTCAGAGGATAAATATGTGATGCACAGAATGAGCCATAGAAATTATGTGAACGTTCAGACCGTAGATAAATATGCGAGCCTCAGAATCAATTCAGCCAAAGAGAATGTAATGTGATCCACGGTGAATAGTAGTGTGCCATACAGAGAAGCTGCAAGCCTTATAATGTGAGCTACTATTGTAGAATGTAAGCCACGAACCATCATAAAATGTGAGCCATAGATTTGGTTTTTGAAGAACGAAAATGCATGAAATGACAGACAATGATACCTGAAATAAAAACTCAGCGAAGACACAAACACATCGTTGATTAACCAAGCCACAGATGTAATACGGACCGAGCTTCAGAATTTAGACCAAAAAGGAGATCAATCTGTCCATATAGTGCTCAGATGCATTGCACCTGCAAAAAGACATTGAACCCCATGAATTCCATCCAAAAACCATACTGTTGAGATCCGTTATATAGTTTTTGGATGGTATTTGTTACCCATCACCCGTGGGTAGTTTCCATAGGAGAAAATTTTGCTCCTAGATGGTCCTTAGCCGTAAGCCAATAACCCCTTGCAGCCACTCAATAGCTCTATGTGTCACTATCTCCGCTACCTGAGCTAGTCGCATGCACCCTCGCCCATTTGCTATGATCATATGTTTGAATGTAGGCCTTACAACCCCGAAGGGATGACTTTTCATTGTGTAGTTGGGTATTTTTGTTTAATTATCATGGATACTTATGGGCATGGATTAGTGGGGGGATTCGACGGAAAGAGTGGGCTTGGCTTGTACTATTGTCTCCTCTGTCCAATTTGATGGTTAACCTTGTATCTTAGTCTCGTGGGATCTCTTTTATTGGCTACTAGCTTTAGGGGTGGCACTACAAGAGAAACCCTGATTTTGGCTGCGTGGTCTCGCTTCCCGACACCATATACATCACTCCCCTCTACTCATTATAACCCCATTCACCATATTTCCCATCCGGGTCCACATTTGTCCATTGAATCCACGAGGAGTTAGACTCCCCCTCTCCTTGTCCACACCTTGGGTCAGGCCTGGAATGATGCCTCGGAGGTTGATGCAACTAAAAGAAAAGAAAAGCATAATTTGGCCACTCTCAACAGGAAATGTACCATAAAATGCAAAAGATGGCTGGGACATACAAATTTAGCACGTGGGCAAAAGCCAAACATGAGCTCTACCTCTATCATCATGGCCATCACCCTGGTTCCTAGGGCCCCTCATATTGGCCCTTTACATCATTAAGGAACCCATGATTGTCCCAACCCCTGGTGGACGATAGGCTGCCCCACCTTAAAGGGGGTATTCACTGCTATATCTTACACATCGTGCTCTCATCCCTTGGATCCCCGAGCACTTACAAAAGAAAAATCTATAAAAGGCAAAAGGCATATGAAGAAGGGTGGAAAAACAATGGCAAGAGTAACTCACGTACCATGATTGCTCCCTCGTACATTCATATACCTAGGTGTGGGCTCTCCTTATTTTAGCTACCCTTGTACTATGGCATGTGCCTGGAGCCGTACCCTAGTGCCCCACTCCATCCATCATTATCTCACACACTGCCATTTGATGGATGTAACATGGACATGTCACCCCCTTAGAGGATGAAACCACCTAATAGGGTCCTTGGTTAACTATCTTCTTGAACTTGGAGACACTTGTACGTTTTGAACCCTTTTGAAATTTGATGACTAAAAAAACTTTTCATGCAATCCCAACCCGGTTTTAATTTCACCTTCTCACTCCCATTCAGTTAAATGCCCTTTCCCATAAACATATATTCAACATATAAAATTCTGGAAATGAGATTTTTAGATTAAAACACATGGGACTGTCAGCACATGCTAAAAATAAATATGGACATAACCAGACCAGCAACACACATAACAATACACATATTTTTGGTCAACTTAGACCCAGGCAAAATCCCTTCAATCTTCTCTAGGGAAAACTTGTTAGAGAGTTCTTCAAATTTATTTATCTTTCAAGTCCAGGAAAAATACATTTGCAGACAAAACAAAACAACAAAATACAACTTATTTCTTCAGCGCAAAACTCCTTGAAAACCATGCCCACTTTGCCTCAATTTCCGTGCTCACTTGAAGATGAAAATATGTACTGTATGGATACGACTGTACGGACTCCGTACAGACTGTACGGATTTCCGTACTGCTATACAGGATGTACGGATTTTTTTTTTTCAATTTGTTTTTGTTTTTGTTTTCAAAAACTTCTCTCGAATGGCCTGCAATTCACAACATTAAATGCTGTTCATACTGTACCTTATGCTGTCTTCTATGCCTTGATTTCCATGCCCAACTTTGCCCAGAATTCACTCATTCAACTTGCTGCAACAAATTTCTCCTTCAGAACTTTTCTCCAGCGCTCAGCTTCCTTTCTCCAATCTACTCATGAAGAATGAATGCAGTCTCTCTTTTCTTTCCCCCCTTTTGTTTTCCTAAATGACTTTTGGGCAACCCTAAGATCTAATGGCTCAGATTCATTTAGATCAAGGGATGATAATAAATGTGCATTTAATTCTCACTTTCTATTTTTTAACTCACCCATTAAATAAAGTACCCACATTGTACTTTATGTCTAAAGCATAGTTTTAAAAACCGTTCACAAAAACCGGTAACCGGTCAAACCGGCCGGTTAGCTAGCCTGCCGGTCGGAACCGGCCTAAAAACCCGGTCTGAACCACCATGTGCCCGTTTTTTTGACCTAACCGGTAAAAACCGGCCGATTTAGGACGAAACCGACCGGTTTGTAGCAAACCGGCCGGTTCCGTCCTAAACCGGCCGGTTTATGGCAAGCCCACCATAACTTGCAAAAAGCGGTTTTCTGATTGTGGTTTAGGGGTTTTGGGGGGGAACTAAGGGTGTTTTCCCTCCAAAAACACCCTCTCCAAGCTTATAAGAGGCCCCTCTCACTCTCATTTGTCTCACACAACTGATTTGGAGTGTTTGTGAGTTTGTTTGTGAGCTTGGAGAGTGTTGAGTTTTTGCTGAAGTAGTCATCTTGGAGTTGGAGTTGGAGCTATTTTGGAGATATGTAGCTGTCAGTGGAGTTGCCATCTTCAAGAGGAGGCTAAGGGAGCTAGTTTGCATTTCCAGGTAAGGATTTGCACTTGATAATTCCTCATTTGAGTCTGCTGTCCATGAATTTTTTTTTATGTGTTATAAACTTCTCACTTCTATGATCTACCATCCAGGGAGTCATCATGCCTCCAAAAGCCAAAGACACTGCATGGGCTCATTGTGATATGATTGATGGCAAAATGATCTGCAAATATTGCCAAAAATCCATTCAAGGAGGGGGTATTAACAGGTTCAAGCAACACTTGGCTGGGATAGGAGGCCATGTAAAGCCATGTGGAGCACCAAATGAAATAATAGGGCATATTAGGGCAGAATACCTTCAGAAGTTTGAGACTCAAGTCACTGAACCAATAGAGAAGTTTGTGACTGCAAAGTTTGGGAGTCGAGACTCAACCGAGTTTGATCATGATGACTGAGACTCACGAGAAGTTTCAACTTCAAGTGATAACGTTGATCACTATTATAGTATTACTATTATCATATATGTAGAGTCTACACTGAAGTCTTGTAGTAGGCCACTGGCCCCATAGTTTGTAGGCTTTGTTTTTGCACTCTAGAGGCCATTTAGAGCCTCATTGCTTATGTATTTTGTCGACGATATGTATTGCACTCGGTGCCATTTTGATATATTCACCTTTACATGGTATATAAATGAGCAATCTTTGCATATTTTGTCTCTATTGGCTTGGAATCATGGTTTTAAATCTTAAAAATAGTTTTTTTCATTAAAAAATAATTATTTAATGTATTTTTCTAAAACCGGTTCGTTTAGACCAAACCAGTCCCGGTTAGACCGGTTCCGGTCGGTAAACCGGTTCATTAGGTGGACCGGTCCGATCACCGGTTCCGGTTTTAAAAACTATGGTCTAAAGTCACTTTTCACTTTATAATTTAACATTGACTTTACCACTTATAAAGTCACTTTCACTTTATAAAGTCACACTTAGGAAAAGAATTATTTTGGACACTTTTCCCTAGGTAGAGACTAACCCATGGGAAACCACTTGTTCAAGGTACATAAAAATCAACAAAGCCCATTATGGAAGGGCATGCCACTATGAAGTGTCCACTTGGTTCCATGATTTGTAAGATCATTTACTCAATTACACTAATGTTTGGTTGTATTGAAAGGTGAGGGGACACATTGGATCTTATACAGGATTGCAGGTGGGTCTTTGTCTAGGGTATGGTCTCCCTATACAGGGTACAAGCCCAACAGAGGGCCATATTGGCATTTGTAGGGTGAGCGTTGAGATCCACGGGTCTCCACCATAGCAGAGAGAAGATTGCCACTTCATGGGATCTCTCAGTTCCACTTGTTGCTTGCTCGTGTTCCACCTATTGGACGATGATGATGCACCCGAATCACCTTGCCCAACCGGCTCTACTCTTGCACCACACACTTGGCAGCTGATCTAGGGCCCAGATGAGGATGTGTCTCGCCATGAGAGACAATGGGAGGGATTGCATCGTTCTTCCAATTCTTACAAATGGGGTACAATCTTGTTCGACCCATTTGGAGACCCATGAGGATGTTTTGTGCCCCCATAACCACTTGGGGGCACCATAGTTTATTTGCTTGGATATCAAGGGCCAACCCCTTTATCACTATGTTTGGAGCTCATTCATTCATCTTGACACACATTGGACTCCACTAGGCCTCCTCAATGGCCCTTCAACCTATTGTATCTATTATTTTTCCCTCTTGGGAGGTTTATTTTTGTATTATGGAGCTATCTTGGTGGGCTTGTCACCAAGGAATGTTATTTTGGCACATTATTTTATTAGTTGGGGCATTATTAGGCCTTATTAGGCAAATCAAACGCCTTAGGGAGGATATTTATTGATGTTATGATCATTTCATTGATCATCACTTGGTTTTGGACTTATATCTCTTTTTGAGAATTTTGCTAGCCTTATTGATGGCCGAATCAGAATCTTGATGCAATTCGATGCGTGGAAGAGCTTGTCTTTAATCTTGGAGCTTCGATTTTTGTCTCTATTGATGATTGGAAGATTTCATTATTCTTGTAGTTTTCTTTTCAGGTTTATTTCTCATGTCTTGCACTTGTATAATGTATGGAAAATTTTCGCTCATGAAGCTAGTGTAACTGCCTTAAATTAAATGTGAATTTGTTTACCTTGTCTTTGTGATGGATTTTTCATAGGTTCATGCGAAGTATAGTGAATGATTGTCCAAGGGGTATATGATTGCCTTGATAAGTCATCAATTGCAACATCAAAGAAGTATAAATTTCCCTAGTGACCTAGTTGTTACTTCTAGGGCCATGCAAAGTTGCTGGGGAACTCCTTGATTGGGCATAAGCATCCTTAAACATTGAATCTTACTGACTCCATTCTCTTAATAGGCTAGGCACTGGTGTAGTCCCAGGTGGTCACCAAATGAACATCTTTCTCACCTCTTTTTTTCTTTCTAAGCCCTAACCCTAGTAGGCTTCCTAGGGCATCACATAAAATCCATTGTAGGCATCCAAAGCTGATGAAACTTGGTCAAGAACTGCGCTGGTGTGTCCTTGAGAGGTCCTCCAATTTTCAAGCCATTCTGGCAGTGGAATCTCAAGTTATCCCAAGCCCTAGCTCAAGAATCATTTCTCCCTAGGCTTCCTTTGGTTAGTGGCTTCATTAAGGGTCATTGCATTGAAAATCCAAGTCAAATCCTATCTCTTTGATCCTTTTCTCCTCCCTCACTTGGTCAAGTCCATTTGTTTGAAGTTCCACCCCAAACCCTTGACCTCGTTTGGGTCCACTAGGGCTTCTTTGTGGTCCCGCAACCTTGTCACTCCAATTTCACAAGGATTGCTTAGAAACCCTATTCTTCTAGGATTCTTAGGTTTAGGGCACTTACCAAGAGATACTCCTCAACCCTAGGTCTAGGTCGCCCTCTAGCCCTTCTTGGAGAGCCTTTCATCTTGCTTCTAAAAAGCTATCCCTATCATTAGAGTCTCTCCATTGAATAGGCTCTCGGAATCACTAACTTTACACCATTGCTATATTTTGCTTAGTGATTTCCTTAATACTGGGACTCCTCCCATTAGTGAAGGTCTATAAAGAGCAAAGAGATTTCGCTGAGGTGACAGTGGGCTATTGGTCCATTGCTGCCACTTGACCTAGTAGTAGCTCTATAGGAACCCCTGCTAGGTTGAGTGGTAACAGTACCAAAATGGGCAATTGACTTCGTGATTAGGAGGGAAAAAATTCATTTCAAATTTAAATTTTTAACAATGAAGCCAAACTTTTGAGCCCTTAAATTCGAAATTAAATTCTAATGTCTTATAAAGATTAATTTGATTTTCAATGAGAAGTCTTTTGACCTCATGGTCAATTAATATTAAACTGCCACATCAACTACCTTTGGGGTTTTTGCCCACATCAAGGGGCTTGAACCTTTGACCAAGCATATCTCTCCAATCGTGAGGCTGCTCGTGATGATCCACATACCGTTGGAATCGACATGACGAATAGAATCTAATGGCAAGTGTCTCCAAGGTAAATTTGGTGGTCTGCATCATCAAAATCATCAACAAGTGTGGGGTATGTCCATCGTCCAAGGAATCCAAACCTTAGAGATAGGGTTTTATAACAACATCATCTCATCCATGCATACCACATAACGAGGACATCAATGACGATATCCTACACATGCTATGACATCCCGTGCCTGCACCCGCTTTGACATCAATGACAACATACTCAACAAGAGACACATTGGATCTTATACAGGATTGACAGGTGGTTTCATCATGGGTTGGGCAACTTAATTGGGGCCCAAGCTCACCAGAGTATCATATTGGCACTTGTAGGGGAAGCATAGAGAGCCATGGGTTTCCATCATATGACAGAGCATTATCTCATGCCATGGATAGCCTCAGTGCCTTCAGCAACTTGTTCATTGCCCCATATTATATGCAAGATGATGCACTTGAACCATCAGTGCCCCCAACCGGCTTAGAAGTAGGTTTGGTAGCTGATCCAAGGCCCAAAGGAGGTTTGTCACATCCTTGAGACATGGC
Source organism: Pinus tabuliformis (assembly GCA_031772625.1). Lineage (NCBI taxonomy): Eukaryota > Viridiplantae > Streptophyta > Pinopsida > Pinales > Pinaceae > Pinus > Pinus tabuliformis. The sequence continues at coordinate 139,995,214 of CM062817.1, forward strand.
AGGGCAAGCACCATCTTACGTGCCCTCATTTGGAGCAGTCTACAAACTTATTTTTCATCAAGAGACCTATGAGACCATTACTTGTGCCCCAAAGCCACTTGGAGCACCACATGATGTTTTGCTTAGAGTTTAAGAGGCCATCCCCTTAACTATCATTCATGAAGCCCTCACTCTCACTATGGCACCTTGAGGACTCAATGAGGCCCTCTAATGGCCCTCCTCCACCATGATTTCATCATTTCAGCGCATTTTGGATGGCTTATTCTTCAATTTATGAGCTACTTGGTGAGCTTGTCACCAAGGATATGTTATGTTGCACGTTAAAATAATTTTAGGGGCATCTTAGGTTAATTTGAACTATTAGATGATCATAGAAATAGAGATCTCTCCCCTTGAGAGAGGATCATCATCACACTTGGATCTCTTTGTAAAAGAATTTAACACTTCTTTCTCTTGGATGAAATTGGATGTCTTTGATGCTTTTCAATATCTTTGGGAGCTAATTTTGCTTTCTCTTGGAGCCGCTTCTTGATCTTTGGATTGGATATATCTCTTGTTATCTTGTAAGCGATTTTGTTGAAGGTTTTCATGAAATGATGTCTAACGTGTGGAATTATTGCAACTAGCTAGTTCTTTTGTGCCCTAATTTATTGAAAATCATTGTAAATATTTTTGAATTGTGAAATTGCACATGTTACTCATTGAGTAACAAGTAAATGAATGTTCCAAGTCAATTGAAATTTGATTTTCTTCCATGAACGTCCGTAGATCTTGGGTGGGTAATTGTTGAAAAGTGGTTGCTAGGGCATCACTTTTAAGTTTTTAGCCTCCTTGAAGATGAATCATCATTGACTCCATAGCCAGGGGAAGTAGGCACTGGTCCAAGGAAGAATTGGTGGTCGCCCTCTTTCTTTCTCTTTTTCTCCTCGTAAAAATTTTCTGCCCCTCCTAGATGGCCTACTTAGGGCTCCTTGAGAATTCCATTAGAGGAGGGATTTTTCAATTCCATTTGGACAAGAAACTATGTTGGTGTCTCCTCTAGGGATTCTCAAAGTTTCAAGGAATTTCCACAGTTGGTTTGCGAGAAAACTTGAGCCCTAGCTCTCACCTTGAAAGCCTATCTTGAACGTCATAGGTTGAGAGGTCTTCTTGAGTGTCATTTTCACATAAAACTCTGAGAAATAGATCATCCTTGACCCTTTCCCTATCCTAACTTGACCTAGTGATTGATTATATTGGAGGAATTCCTCCCACGATTACTCATGACTCACAAACCCTAGGACTTGTATAGGTCTCTCTAGTGGAGCGAAAGCCCTATTTTGAAGAACAATCATCTTGCAAAGCCCCTAGAGAGGTGTTGCATCACCTTGGATGTCTTGATCCTGGATATGCTCATCATCATTGAATATCTATAATTCTAGGTCTTTACTCTCCTCGTAGGTATTTCTTGGAGAGCCTTTCCTTCATCAAACCATAATAAAGCCTCTCCCTTGTATGGCGCTTGGGAATCACTTCATACCTTATCATTTATCCCATGGTAACGAACCATCTTGATTCACGAGTAGCATAGCAATATTAGCATGCATACGAGGCATGCATATGATAGCTAGTAATGTAATGATCCACCTTGAGTTATCAAGAGCATGGAAATATTAGCATGCATACAAGGCATGCATATGATAGCTACATATTCTTGTATTGCATGCACGACACTAGTAGGCATACTAACTAATTATGGAAAGCGTCCAAGTATAAGGTAATGAAGTTACGTAAATACTAATGTACCAGAATCTAATGAATATTTTTTGTGAAGTACTTATACGACCATCATAATATATGATTAATGCATGCAATGAATTATGCAATAAAAAAGGGGATTGAAATCTATATATATATATGTTCAAAAGGACAAAATAATATAAACCATTCAATAATGAAAACCCAAACAAATTCAAGTATGAAAAGTTATTAAATGTATAAATTTATTAAAAGGAATAAATAATGTTACCAACCACATTAAATAAAGGTAATAAAACATTGGAAGTAATGTAGGGACTTAATGATCATAATGCCACTTAATAAAACAAATATCCTACCTACCATTAACTTAATAATATGACTGCCTCTAAATTTCAGAGGGAGCATGTTGGATGCAAGGGCTCGCTCCACCTGTGACAGACTCAAAGCCCTTATTTTAAACCTGGACATGAAGACGATGGGGGAAGGGGTGAAAGGGGGATGTTATAAGGGAATCGAAGAGGACAAAAGGGGTTCTTGGGGGGGGTTCTTAGACATATAGAGAAGGAAATTGAAAGAAACTTGAAAGTCATAGATAGAGAAGAAATTTGAGCAGTTGTTCTTGAAGATCTTGGGCACGGGAGCCAAATTACTTCAAATTGGAAGTATTTTGGAGTTGGGTATCGAGACATGCAAATGATAGCTAGTAATGTAATGACCCACCTCGAGTTATCAAGAGCATGGTAATATTAATAACATGCATATGAGACATGCATATGATAGCTACATATTGTTGATTTGGGGTAGCATCGGATGTGCTCTAGCCGCGAAAATTGGTGGAGAGGCTAAGGCACATGAGATCTCCAATACCCAGAAATGGTTTGGGCAAATTCTAAACAGTGTGGGAGATATTAAAATAATTAATATTTTTAATGGAGTCCTTAAGTCTAAACTTAGGGAAAATAAAATATTAATGTGTATTAATATAAAACTGTGTTAGAAGGGTCCAAAAGTCATGGATCAAGGCAGAGTTAATCTTAGTTGTTCATTAGGACTTAATCTCGGCCGTTGATTTGTCAACGAGAAAAGCATATAAGGAGGCTTGAACGTCACTTGGAGAACACCAAAGTGATCAGTCATTCTATTCTCTAGAGCGGGGTTTGCTAAGAGAAATAGAATCAGTGATCAACAGCGAGGGGCAATGAAGACAAAAGCAGAGAGGCAAAGAGACAATACCGGGAGGATCAGCGCAGAAGCCGAGAGAGAGGACGCAGAGCCAGCTAGAGGCCACACAGAGCCAGCTAGGGCCCACGCAAAGGCAGCCAGGAGCTGCGCTGCCTCAGAGAACTAGCGTGGGTGACGCAGAGGCTCTAGAGGTTGACGTAGTGCCTCCAGAGGTTGACGCAAGGGTTATTGGGCTGACACGGTCCCTAGAGGCTGACGCTGGGGTTTTGTGGGGCAGATTGGAGCTATGAAGCTGCTGGAGTGATTATCTGGGGTTTCAACTGGAACATCTGTCTTCGACTGAGAGGTACTGCCACGATATTTCTCTGTTGGGTGAGCCGGTTTTGGCACCCAGATTGTATTCAAAAACCGCATAATAATAAAACCCTCAGATAGCTGCACCAGTTTTCCTGCATTGGGTTTTTCCGTGGACATTGGTCCAAAAACAACGGTGTCACTTGTGTGCTTGTTTTGTTTCCTTCAGTTGATGATCTGTAATGTGTTGAGCATGTACTTGTATTTATTTCCAGTATTTACATGGTAAATGACTTGTTAATTAATATAACAAGTAGGTAGGAATAAATTAGTAAAGTACATGAAGGGTTTCTAATAGTTAGACTTAGAAATTCCAACATGGTATCAGAGCGTGGTTGCAGATCACAAGAGAACTGAGGACATCAGCTGAGCAGAGCAACAACAACAAAAAACAGTTGTCCCGAGTGACAGAAGTTGTTTCTAGCAGAGTAGCAACAAGGAAGGGGTGACGCAGTGCCTGCGTCATCAAGATTGAGCCAAGAAGAGACTAGCGTAGAGACTAAGGATGGCAGAAATAGCTCATGCAGAGCCACGCAGAGACCAAGAGGATTGACGCAGTTGGCTAGGGGAGCATGTCAACCAGTACCTGATTGCGCAGAGGCTAGGAGCTCTAACCTTCAATTTGCTGGGGTTTAGGAGGCTGTGGGTAAGTTGCAGAGTGGTGCTGGTGGGGTACTGTAGTCAGAACAATACCTAACAGGGCAAGGCCAAGGAGGATGGAGTTGCTACCGAGGATTTCTAGTCGAGAAATCCGGATCAGTGGTGCAGCTGCACTAACAATCGCATTGGGGGCATCTCGACATTGGCAGAAGGGTTTCTAGGAGGGAAATCGAGGCTCAGAGGGAGTCATACGAAGAACTTCCAGGAGGGAAGTAGAGGAGCAGCGGGATGACATTGAATGGGGTAAGAGACCAGAACAGGTTGGACGGAGCGTCAAACTTCGTAGTCTGGAAGGCCATAATCTTATCCGTTCTAGACAGGAATTGTGTCAAGCACTTCGCCTTGAGAACGATAGTGATTCCAGTTGGCCCAGCTGATAACGACAATTACGAGGAGGCAATGGCAAGGGCCAAGAGCATCATCCTTGGCGGGGTCAAGGACCATGTAGTACCACATATTGCCGAAAAGGACACGACAAATGAGATGTGGGAGGCCCTAAAGAAATTGTACCAGCATACTTCTGTGCAGAGAAGGATGTTACTAGAAAATCAGTTGCGGTCATATCAGATGCAGAAGGGAGAACATATCGACACCTTCCTCGGACGATTGAAAGAGATCCGAGATCAACTGACTTCCATAGGGGCCACGCTGGATCAAGAATTGATGGTGAGAACAACCTTGAACACAGTTTATGAAGATTGGGAGGTGTTTGTCCAGAGCATATTGGGCAGGGTGACCCTTCCAGATTGGGAGGAAATGTGGGCGGCTCTTTGCCAAGAAGAGATCAGAAGGCTGAGCAAGGCGGGAAGCAGCGACAAGGGGATCAAAATCAAGAAGGAGGAGGAGGTGGATGCTGCCTTAGCATCAGAGGGAAAGCAGGAGAAACGAAAGAAGAAGGACCTCTCCAAGGTCAAATGTTTCCACTGTGGGGAACTGGGTCATTATGCGACCTAGTGTCTAAGGAAGAAGAACAAGAGAGAGGCCTCCAAAACCAAGGCTGCGCCAGCAAGGGAAGAGAAGGAAGTGGAGACAGACGATGACTGTGCCATGAGTGCACACACACCACTTGAGCAGAAGTGGGGAAACATTGAGCTGTAGTCAGATGGACTACAGACAATGAGGGGCAGGATGCTCGAGGTACCTAGCCTCTTGGATTAGACCTTGCTATGGGAGCCCCGAAGAGTAGCAGTACCAGAGGACGTCAGTAGAGACGGATGCAGATGGAGCGACAGTGCAGGATTCCCAGGACAACGTGAGGTAGTAGTGCGAGAGGCACGAGAGTGTTGCACCAGTGCCAGATGGCACAGAGAGGTGTGCAAGAGTGCGAGATGCATGGAATAGTTACAACGGCGCAGAGGTCATAGAGGGAGCACTTGTCAGTGACAGAGGGAGCTTCAGCATCGGGAGTGTTTCTAGCCTGACGGAGATGTCAGAGTTGGGAGATCAATTACTTACTTCTTAGTAACTGAGTTGCAGTGCAGCAGTTAGCAGTGGTAGTGCTATGGGCAACAAGATGCAACATGATGAGAGGGGTTGCTGTGCAGATGCAACAATCGCAGTGGCAGGGCCATGGGCAGCAGCACGGATGCAAAGGGAGCTGCCGTACAGATGCAACAGTGGTAGTGGCAAGGCCATGGGTAGCAGTACAGGATGCAGTAGTGCAGAGGATGTTGGGCAACAAGCCTAGCATCGGCACATCAACCGATGCCGGATGATCAGGGTGATACTCAGTGAGGAGTATTACTAGAGCATAATCCTCGCTAAGAGGGAGTGTTGATTTGGGGTAGCATCAGATGTGCTCTAGCCACGGAAATTGGTGGAGAGGCTAAGACACATGAGATCTCCAATGCCCAGAAATGGTTTGGGCAGATTCTAAACAGTCTGGGAGATATTAAAATAATTAATATTTTTAATGGAGTCCCTAAGTCTAAACTTAGGGAAATTAAAATATTAATGTGTATTAATATAAAACTGTGTTAGAAGGGTCCAAAAGTCATGGATCAAGCCAGAGTTAATCTTAGCCGTTGGTTAGGGACTTAATCTCGACTGTTGATTTGTCAACGAGAAAAATATATAAGGAGGCTTGAGGGTCTCTTGGAGAATCCACTAGAGTGATCAGTCATTCTATTCTCTAGAGCGGGGTTTGCTAAGAGATATAGAATCAGTGATCGGCAACGAGGGGCAGTGAATACAGAAGCAGAGAGGTAGTAGCGGGAGGATCAGCGCAGACGTCGGGAGAGAGGGACGCAGAGCTAGCTAGAGGCCACGCAGAACCAACTAGGGCCCACGCAGAGCCAGCTAGGAGTTGTGCAGTGCCTCAGAGAGCCAATGTGGGTGACACAGAGGCTCTAAAGGATGATGCAGTGCCTCATAGGTTGACGCAGGGCTAGGAAGGGCTGACGCAGTCCCTAGAGGCTGACGCTGGGATTTCGCGGGGCAGATTGGAGCTGTGAAGTTGCTGGAGTGATTATCCGGGGTTTCAGCCAGAACATTTATCTCCGACTGAGAGGTACTACTGCCGAGATTATTCTCTGTTGGGTGAGCCGGTTTTGGCACCCAGATTGTATTCAGAAACTCTATAATAATAAAACCCTCAGATAGCTGCACCTCTTTTCCCGCATTGGGTTTTTCCGGGGACATTGGTCCAAAAACAACAGTGTCACTTGTGTGCTTGTTTTGTTTCCTTCAGTTGATGATCTGTAATGCGTTAAGCATGTACATGTATTTATTTCTAGTATTTACATGGTAAATAACTTGTTAATTAACATAACAAGTAGGTAGGAATAAATCAGTGAAGTACATGAAGGGTTTCTAACAGTTAGGCTTAGAAATTCCAACACATATGCATTTATCGCATGCACGAGACTAGTAGGCATACTAACTAATTATGGAAAATGTCCAAGTATAAGGTAATGAATTGAAGTTACGTAAATATTAATGTACCAGAATCTAATGAATATTTTTGGTGAAGTATTTATACCACCATCATAATATATAATTAATACATACAATGAATTATGCAATAAAAAAAGGGGATTGAAACATATATATATATATATATATATATATATAGGTTCAGAAGGACAAAATAATATAAACCACTTAATAATAAAAACCCAAACAAATTCATGTATGAAAATTTATTAACTGTATAAAGTTATTAAAAGGAATAAATAATGGTACCAACAGCACTAAATAAAGGTAATAAAACATTGGAAGTAATGTAGGGACTTAATTATCGTAATGCCACTTAATAAAACAAATATCCTATCTACCATTAACTTAATGATATGACCGCCTCTAAATTTCAAAGGGAGCATGTTGGATGCAAGGGTAGCTCCACCTGTGACCGACTCAAAGCCCTTATTTTAAACTTGGACATGAATATGGTGGGGGAAGGGGTGAAAGGGGGATGTTATAAGAGAACTGAAGAGGACAAAAGGGGTTCTTGGGGGGGTTCTTACACAAACATAGAAGGAAATCGGAAGAAAATCATAGATAGAGAGGAAATTTGAGCAGTTGTTCTTGAAGCTTTTGGGCATAGGGGCCATATTACTTCAAATTGGAAGTATTTTGGAGCTGAGTATCAAGATTGTGCCCAGATTGGCAGCGAGGTTTTGGTCTTTTGGTAGCGGGAGTAGATTGGGAGCTACAACAGCGCGAGATCGACCTTAAACTCGGAAGCCAGGTATGTATTTGTGAATTAAAGTGATAAATTCGGTTTAAATTATAGCTGGTAAATTCTGTAGAATTTGGAAATTTAATTGGGTTTGCTCATTAAATTATTCTGGTGAAATTTTAGAATTTAAGCTTGAATTTGGCCACTAAACCCATCATTATTAGTGATTTCCTTCATGTCGGGACTCCTCCCATTGATTGAAGTTTGTAAAGAGTAGGGGACACTTACTGAGGTGATAGTGTGTCTTTGTCCCATTTTTGTCATTTGGTCTAGTAGATGTCCCATTGGTACCCTTCTTAGGACCCCTGTTAGATTGTGTGGCAACAAGTACTTTTAGGGAGAGCATACTGTTAATAAGTGGTTGTCGTTGATGTCAAACCAAGCAACACTGAGTGTTGCCCCGCCCTTTTTCACTCAATATGACGTGGCAATTCTTATAATCTCATGTTAGGATCCTTCTAGATAGATTCTCCTCTACGAGATGTTTCTGGTGGTATATGGCATACCATGTAGTTCTTCATGGTTTGAAAGTTATTCAAGTTTGAAGTCAGGGACCCCAATCAATGGGCTAAAACTCCATAGGGTGGTGTCATGGCGCACTTTTATTGTTTAATGATCACTAAATATCTAAAATAAGGGTTATTTATTATTATTAATGGGTTCATCTTGTTTTATACTCGTAGGAAGTTGCTTTCGCCAATTAAAAATGAAAGAAAGCCACATTTATCCTCCTTAGGGCTACCGAACTTCCTCACTTAGAACACAAGGCATGTGTTATTTAAAATTGAATGTCTTAAGCTCTTATGGAGCCCCTCCTTAACAATCAACGTCATCGATTTTAGAAGTCCCTTCCATTTAAGCCTTGTATATAAAAGAGAGCCTTACTCTTCCATGAGGTATGCACTACAACAATTAATCTTAAAAGAACAATTATGAAATTCTACCACCACCCTGAGGCAGAGAACACATGAATAATAGAGGGTTAGGTTTCGGTTCCTCTTGAGCTTGGTGATTCGTTTTGCTTGCAGGGTGCTTTGCAAAGGAAAGCAAAGTCATTTGGCGCATGTTGCAAGCAACCATGGTGCAAGTCTAATTACTTCGGCCCTCATCTAGGGCACGATTTTTAAAACAGCTAAGGTACAAAATTTTGTTTGTCATCCTTTTGATTGTGTCTTGGAGGTTTGTTAAAATTGGCAACTAGGGCAAAACTTCATGTGGGTCATCTTATTCATGGCTGATAATATTTTTATTAGATTCCTCTCGTCAAGAGGTGTAGGATTGATATAAAGATCATCCGATTCCGATAAGTATTCATGGAGATATGAATTTATTTTGATTATGGAATTATTATCAAGCCGACCTACAACTCATGTAGGCTCAGAAGCCCAACAATCACATCTATTCACCCACCAACGTTGTGTATAAATATAAGAGGATTTTTCCTCATTTGGACTCACTCATCTCATCACATCTCTCTCTCTCTACTGCGCAGATATGAGTCTCTTCTCTACTGCGCTGAAATGGGTCTCTCTCTCTCACACGTTTGAAGCCGGAAACTGAAGCTGCAACTGCAGAAGTAAAGATTGACTTGCGTGGCCTAGAAGATCTCCTCTTTGGAACTGCGCTGTAGGTTCATCTGAACCTCCTTTGAAAGCCGCAACTTTTGGTGGTGGAATGAAGTCAATTCGACGAATGGTTTGCAAGATATCGACTGCCCTAGTTTGAAGCCGGAAACTGCTGAAACTGAAGTTGCAACTGCAGAAGTAAAGATTGACTTGCATGGCCTAGAAGATCTCCTCATCTGAACTGCGCTGTAGGTTCATCTGAACCTCCTTTAAAAGCCGCAACTTTTGGTGGTGGAATGATGTCAATCCGATGAACGGTTTGCAAGATATCGACTGCCCTAGTTTGAAGCCGGAAGCTGAAATTGAAGCTGCAACTGCAAAAGTAAAGATTGACTTGCGTGGCCTAGAAGATCTCTTCATCTGAACTGCGATGTAGGTTCATCTGAACCTCCCCTGGAAGCCGAAACTTTTGGTGGTGGAATGAAGTCAATCCGACTGTCGGTTTGTGAGATATGGTCTGCCCTAGTTTGATAATGAAGCCGCTAATGCTGATGCTACTGATCTAGGGTTTGCTACTGCTGATATGAATCAAATTTATTGTACTATTTCTCTCTGCTGAATTATTGAAGATAAAAGAAGATTTGATCAAAGGGTTTCCCCACACATTGTGGGGTTTGTCCCTGGCTAGCCGCCACATCTTGTGTCTCTTGTCTTGGCTTGTTTTCTATCGATCGTTTAATGTTCTATCTGCACTTTACTTTATGTACATGTGATTGCTAATCGATGGAATATAATAAGAAAAAGAAGTAAAGTGTTATAAGCATAGAACATACCATAACTTAACAAGGTTCGATCTTTATTACAGGTTATCTTGAAAAAAAGGTGAAGGAAGGATAACTAGCTAGTTAACAAAGTTTGTCTACAATCTTCAACAAATGGTAAGTCTGCGTAAATAAAGTTCGGACCTGTTGTATTGTCTTCAGTCTTGCGTAGGAGTATTATCTAAGGCTTTTTGCAATTTCAAAGGTTTTTGTCATATTTTTTCTTTTATTGGTCGGGATCTGCCTTATATTTTCTTGCAGCTAGTAAACACTTGGTTCTAGGTTCATTTTACCCTTTCGCTTGGGGTTTGAGTCTCACTTTAATTGTAGTACAAGTCTTAAATATCATATCCAGTTTGAGGGTGACCTTACATGGTATCCTACAACACATTTGCTTGAACAAAATTAAAGTCCAGTAGCTTGGGAAGATAACCTTGCATGCTTAAAGCTTTATCATCAAGAGTAGAGCATTTCATCATCTCCAAGTAAATATGCACAAAGCCAATGATTGGTTTCAAGTTTTGTTGAAGTAGTAAGTTGTTGTGATATCTCCAAGTAAATATGCACAAAGCCAATGATTGATTTCAAGTTTTGTTGAAGTAGTAAGATGTTGTAGTACCTCCAAGTGATCTAACATTCATTCACCAAGCAGTATAACTCAGAAATTGTGTAGTAGCAATAATGGGTTCATTTAACAAAGTGAAGATTACTTCCAATCAGTGTTCCACGAGGATGCGTCCCCCAGAGTCGGGTGCACGCACTCCTTACAACCCACTCACCCGAGATGATGGGAAGTTCAGGGGTGCGTTTCCCCACACACCCCTTTTGTGGAGTCATGGGGAAACATGCGGGGGGGGGGGGGTGTGCGTGTGCATTTTCCCAGTGTGGGGGATGCGACTCAATAAAAGGGGTGCTTATGGGCGTCCCCTCTCGAATTTGTCTAATAACACGTAATATTTTTTTTTTTTGAAAATTTATCTTAGATGATCCAAAAATAAAATATTATCATAGGTTATAAAGTTGGAATAAAATAATTATTAATTAAAGATATTAAATTAATAATTATTATTCCAGAATGTTTAATTATTTAATTGAGACATTTAGAATTAGTATATTGTTGTAACTAGATATGACTCTCCAAATGTGTCGTATCTTAGGCTCTATTTTAGGAGATTAGTTAGCTAGTTGTTTTGAATAGCATTTATTGTAAATGGACACTTGTTATTTAATAAGTGATCCATAATTAGATCTAGTTAGGACATTGAGCTTATAAATAGCTCATTGCAAGAGTGTTTGGTTGTTTGGGTGTAAACTCTTGTTTTTCTGATTAATAAAATTACGTGTCTGAGGACACTTCTGCCATTATTGTGGTATCAGAGCTCCAGTAATGCTGCAGTGGATGTGAGGAGGAGATTCCAGCTCTACAAGTTTTTGGAAAACTCCATTAAATTGATCAGTGAATGATTGGTATGAATTTGTCCAGTTTTATGTTCAAATGAAAAGAAATTTTATTATTTTAGTGATTTTAGATTATTATTATTATTTTTTTTTAAATCTGAAAATCAATTGTAAGAATTACTGCTGCCACTGTGTACTGTCAAAGTGAATGCCTGACCCATTTAAAGAACACATTTCGGACCTGTTCCTTCGATTCCTGGTCAATGCGTGGAGAGCTCGATCCCCGCTTCAAGGCTGTAGAAATAGACGCAGATTTCTAATGTAGATTGCATTCAATTCTGAATTTGTAATATAGCATGCGACATTGTATTTTAATGACCAGTTTACGTTGGAAATTTGTATTGAAGTCTGAGTTTAATCTGCATCGAAGGAGCTTGTAGTCTGTGTAGGGGAGTTAGCGAATAATGCGTTGAGGATATACTCATAGGGTTCACTGCTAAACACGATCAAGGGGAATCGATTATGGAGAGAAAATGGATCTGTGATCTGCGCGGGTGCCTTACATGAAACCTCATTGTAATTTCTCATAATTTCTCATCGGAGTCGCAGAGTTCTCGATTAGTGCCATCGGTTGAATGTGTAACAATAAGGCATCCATTGACACTGCTGTAAACATTACAACTTGGACCCTTGTCCTCTGCGAATCGCGTGATGGGCATAAATAAATCGACCTCCATGTGTGGGCTGGGTATTGGAAATGAAGGAAATATAACAAGGTTTGGAACTCTGCACGTTTGAAGTTGAACAAGGTAGCATGACCAATTGACATCGTCTAGTGGTTAAATAATGCAATGGTAGTTTGGATTTCAGTGGTTCAACCAAAACTTTTGTTGGTATTATTTTCAATTACTGTTAGTGCGTATAATCCCTGAAACACTGCGTTAAAATTCCATGCATAGTCAATTTTCTGTGCATTGGGTTTTGTGTTGTTGGTGGTCAATACAATGTTGAAGTGTCGATTGAATGGAGTGTTGTAAAAATTCTTGCTATTGCTCTTTGCGTTGATATCCTACCTGCGTTGGAATGCTGCATTGATTAAAACATGTCATTCTTGCAAGTTAAATCCCAAACATACATTAATTCCAGTCAAGAAGAATAGACCGAATTATGCAATTCGTGTAGAGGTTATGGAAAGAGCAAGAAGCCAGAGTGAGCCAGCCTGCCAGCAAGAAGCCTGCTAGCAAGAAGCCAGAGTGAAGCCTGTCAGCCTGTTAGCGTGAAGCCAGAGTGAAGCCTGTCAGCTTGGATCATAAAGTTTTTTTTGTAATATAATGCATATTGTATTTTGGAGAGATCTGGTGATTTTTTAATTTTGGGAATTTATTGTTTGTGGAGTAATAAGGTGATTTGTAAATTTTTGGAGTAATAAGGGGATTTCAATTGTAATTTTTTGAAGGGATAAGTGCAACTCAAAGTAATTTTACTTTGAGGGGGGGTAACTTTTTTTTACCAAGTTTTGCAAGAGCATCGTTGTAAAAGTCAAATTTTGAAAGTTACCTTGTAATTTTTGAGAAATTGACTAGAGCCAAGTGCAAAGCTCAGTGATTTTTCTCCTGCTTCAATGATTATACGAGGGTCAAGGTCAAGCCCCGATAGATTGTTTTTTTTTTTTTGGTATTGTGTAGTGTGTTGCGTGGTTTTTTTTTTTTTTTGGTTCACTACTGGTTCACGGATACCCATGGTCAGTGGGTCCGCTACGTCCAGGATTGAACAACGCTATGGTGGACGCCACCCGAAGGGGGTCACACCCCTCGGCCTATTTACTGACCTGACCCCAAGAGCTTTTGGGTTTCGACCCTGTGACCTCCCATTGGCGAGGCCCCGACTTGACCGACTGAGCTAACCCTTGGGGCTATAGTGTGATGCGTGTTGTGTTGCCCATCTTGACATTTTTTGGATTCTCTGTGCGAAGCTTCAACACTACAATGTCCAAGTTAATTAATTTGTTCTCTGATTCCGACAAACTTGAAGGTAAAAAATCCTATAAAACATGGCACTGCCTCATCGAAAGCACTCTCATTTATAATGAATTATGGCAGGGTATATGTGATGGTGATATTAAGCCAAATAAACCCACAGATGCAGCTTCACTAGCAAAATGGGAAGTTAAGAATGCCAAAGCCTTAGCTCTTATTAAATCTTTTGTCAATGATGAAATGTATGTCCATATAGAAAACGCTATAGATGCGTGGTCTGCTTTGAAAACTTTTAAAGACCTCTTTGATACTCAGCCTGAATCAAAGAAAGTTGATCTACAATTAAAATTGTTGCAACAAAAATTGATTGAAGGAGGTGATGTTCTTGAATATATCTCAAGACTTTAAGAATATTAGGCAGGAAATTGTCAATGCTGGTTTTCGAGCAATAGATGATAGTTTTATGGTAACAATTGTAATTGCTGGACTTCCTTCTTCCTACACGCATTTTTTGGAAACCCTACAATTAACGAGGAAATTAGAGAAACTAAAGTTTGATGAGCTCTGTGAAATGTTGACCCAACATGATAAAACCTTTGGGAAGAAGAAGAAAGTTGGTGAAGATGTTTTTTTCACAGAGGCCAGCACTAGTAAATCATCAACAGACAGTTCTCGAGGCAGAGGGAGAGGGAATTTCAATAAGAATCAAGCAACACATAATGTACAAAGTCGAGGTCGAAGCCAAAGTAGAGGAAACAACTTTAATAGAGGCAACAGTTCAGGAAGGAGTAATTTTCAAGGAAGAGGAAACAACCAAGGAAGAGGCAATTTTCAAGGACAAGGAAATAATAATAAAGGTAGAGGACAATCTCAAAATAGAAGTCAAAGCAGAGGCAAAGGACAATCTTCAGGAAGAGGAAGAGACTTAAGTCAAATTGTGTGTCGAAGATGTAACAAAGTTGGCCATTATGCTGAAGATTGTCGAACATCTCTTAATAAAATTCCTAAGTTTCAACAGCACTCAACGCAATTTGCAAATGATCAAGATGATGATAACTTAGAATATGTTTTTACTTCCTCGCCAGCATCACAACTTTCATCCCATCTTAGAAGTGATTATGAAGATGTGTGGATCTTGGATTCAGGGGCAACTCAGCACATGACTTGTCGACGTGATTTTTTTGGAATTTTCAAGATTGCCAACTTAATTCCATTTTTCTTGCTGATGATACAAAACATACTCCTTATGGAAAAGGAGCAATTAAAGTTTTTCTCCCTGGCATTGGAGAAAAAATGATTTCCAATGTATGGTATGTGCCAACTTCTAAGAAAATTTGCTCTCTTTAGTCACGATTCGACAAGCAGGACATCAGGTAATTATGGAAGATGGTTTAGTCAAGATTAATTCAGTCAAACAGAGCTTGAAAACTGTCATGACAGGTTATGAAGATGGAAAACTGTTAAGGATGAAAGGGACAGTTATTCCAAGGCATTTTGATTTTGTAGGGGCAGTCACTACATATAGTCTTTCTCAATTGCAGAAACAAGGAATGGTTAAAGGACTTCCCACTTTCAAAAGGGAAAATGCAAAATGTGAAGCTTGCATTTATGGCAAACAAAGTCGAGAAAGTTTTCCAACAAGTTCATGGCGTGCAAACAGGCGGCTACAACTAGTTCACAGTGATGTTTGTGGACCACTACAAACTTCATTTGGTGGATGCAAATATTTCTTACTATTTATTGATGATTTCAGCATAATGACTTGGGTTTACTTCTTGAAGAACAAGACATAAGCATTTGAGAAGTTTAAAATTTTTCGCCAACTTGCTGAAAATGAAGTCAAAGAAAAGATAGGTACTCTGAGGACAGATAATGGGGGAGAATTCACTTCAAATGAATTCAAAACTTATTGCAATGAAAATGACATAAGACGACATCTTACTAATGTTTACACTCCACAGCAAAATGGAGTAGTCGAAAGAATGAATCGCATCTTGTTAGGAATGGCAAGATCCATGTTAACTTTCAAGAGGTTAAGTCCAACATATTGGGTAGAAGCAATACATAGAGCTGTCTACTTAAGAAACAGATCTCCAACTGCTTCTTTAGACGGAATCACACCTTATGAAGCTTGGTTTGGTTTCAAACCTCAAGTTAAACATCTTAGAGTTTTTGGATCAGTATGTTATGCCTTAGTTCCAAAAGAAAAACGAACTAAGCTTGACTCAAGAAGTTTGAAATGCACAATGATTGGCTATTCTGATGAGAAGAAAGGGTATCGTCTTTTGACCAATGGAAAATTTATTGTGAGCAGGGATTTCATTTTTGATGAAACCGAGAGTAAGAGTGCTGAAGAAATCGAAAAGCTTCTTCATAAGTTAGAAACTAAGGGCAGTAAAAGAAAAGGAAAAATGCAAAGTCAACCAACTTCACCAAATTGGTATGAACTTGATTTTCCTTTTTCTGAAGATGAATCATCTAGTCCATCAACTTCAACAACATCATCTGGGTCTTCTAGCAGTTCATCCGCATCTCCAAGCAGCAGCAGTTTTTCTGACAGTGATTCTCCAGATTCTTCACCTGAACGAGGAACATCAGTTTATATTAATCCTCTTTTCATTCAACTTTTGAAAGATGTAAAGCCTGATGAGTAGAATAAAACGGGCACTAGAAGGGCACATAGAAGTGAAGGCAATTTTGCCTTGATAGCAAATGATTTTACTGAACCTTCCACATACAAAGAAATAGTAAAACATAAAGAATGGAAACAGGCTATGGTTGAAGAATATCAAGCAGTAACTGATAACAACACTTGGAAACTTGTTGATTGTCCACAAAATGTTAAACCCATAGGATGCAAATGGGTTTAAAGAATTAAGTATAATCAAAAGGGAGAACTTGAAAAGTATAAAGCACGACTTGTCGCAAAAGGTTTTGCGCAGCGGGAAGGCATTGGTTTTGAGGAAACGTTTGCTCCTACAGCTAAATGGAACACCATCCAATTAACACTTGCATTGGCCGCTCAGAAAGGATGGAGAGTTCATCAAATGGATGTGAAAAGTGCTTTTCTCAACGGGGATTTACAGGAATAAGTGTATATGACACAACCACCAGGTTTTGAAATTGAAGGACAAGAACATAAAGTCTGCAAATTGATCAAGGCTTTGTATGGATTAAAACAAGCTCCCCGAGCTTGGTATGCAAAGATGGATGAATACCTTAAGAAAGTTGGTTTTCAACGAAGTGAATCTGATGATACTTTGTATGTGCGACAACAGGGAAAATATCTGGTAATTCTTGTTATGTATGTAGATGATTTGATCATTACAGGCAACCATGATGATCATATTGCACAAGTGAAAAAGGAGTTACATGTAGGTTTTAAGATGACAGATTTGGGATTACTTCACTACTATCTTGGAGTTGAAGTCTTCCAATGTCCACATCATATTTTCATTTCTCAGAGTAAGTATGCAGCAGAGGTTCTTCAGCGCTTTGGCATGCAGGATTGCAAGCCCGTTCTCACTCCCATGGAGCAAAACTTGAAACTTTCAAAATTGAAGGGGGGAAAAGGTGGACAGTACAACTTACAGACAATTGATTGGCAGCTTGATTTATTTGAAAAAAGCTCATCCTGATCTATCTTATGCAGTCAGTATTCTTTCACATTTTATGCAGGAACCACGAGACAGCCACTGGAATGCAGCGAAAAGAGTTCTTCGATATATCCAAGGAACAAAAGATTTTGGTCTTCTTTACACAAAGACTAAAAACTTTGTACTTGGTGGATATTCCGATGTCGACTTTGCTGGAAGTATTGATGATCAAGCATCAACATCAGGTTATTTAATGAACACGGGGTCAACAGCAGTGTCTTGGAGTTGTAAGAAACAAGCTACAATGGCCACTTCTTCAGCATAAGCAGAGTACATTTCAGCATGGGAAGCAGCATGTGAAATTGTTTGGTTGCGCAGAATTTTGCAGGACTTGGGCATTTCTCAGGCAGAAGCTACATCATTATTCATTGACAGCCAATCAGCCATCAAACTTGCCAAGAACCCAGTTTTTCATTCAAAGACAAAGCATGTGGACACCAAGTATCATCATATCAGATCTCTCATTGCCAAAGATGTCCTCAAGCCAGTTTATTGTCCTTCCGAAGATCAAATCTCCGACATTTTCACGAAACCACTTGGCAGAATAAAATTTACTAAGTTCAGGGATGAACTTGGTATTTGTTGTAATGTATCTTTGGATCATAGGGGGGAATGTTAGATGATCCAAAAATAAAATATTATCATAGGTTATAAAGTTGGAATAAAATAATTATTAATTTAAGATATTAAATTAATAATTATTATTCTAGAATGTTTAATTATTTAATGGAGACATTTAGAATTAGTATATTGTTGTAACTAGATATGATTCTTCAAATGTGTCGTATCTTAGGCTCTATTTTAGGACATTAGTTAGCTAGTTGTTTTGAATAGCATTTATTGTAAATGGACACTTGTTATTTAATAAGTGATCCATAATTACTAATTAGAGGTAGTTAGGACATTGAGCTTATAAATAGCTCATTGCAAGAGTGTTGGGTTGTTCGGGTGTAAACTCTTGCAAAATCAAATATGTAATTGTTTGGTTTTGTTTTGTTTTGTTTTTTTTTTTGATTAATAAAATTACGTGTCTGAGGACACTTCTACCATTAATTAAAAAACCTAAAAAAAGAAATAAAACAAAAGTTAAAAATAAATAAATAAATAAAAAAGTTAAAAGTTACCTATTCATTTCCCAAATTCTCTTGCCTGCCGTCAAGCTCTGCTGAGTGCTCTCTTGCCACCGTTGAGCTCTACTCTCTTGTCTGTTGTCGAGCTTTTCTAGAATGATGAATGATGAATGATATGGATCAATGTATTTGAATATTTCATTATTGAATCTCATGTAATGGATGAATGATGAATATGTCATATGAATGATGTAAGTATTAAAATGAATGATGAGGATAGATAAATGTATGTCATTATTTAATTCAATTATGAATTTAAATTTTATGTGTACAAAATTAAAAATTATATACCCTGATGCCCCCCTGCACCCTCCAAAATTTCCCTAAAATTTGAGGGTACTCCCACACGTCCACCCTACGTGTCTTCTCGCACCGGAGTCTTGGTGGAACATTGCTTCTAGTCATCAAGTCATACATTGTCTAGTATTGTTGATTCATCAAAGCAACACTACATTTGACAAAGCATATCAAGATAAAGGCAAGTATTCAAAATAAGCTATTATCAAGGCCAGGGTGATACATCAGCAAGGACAAATGTTAAAATTGGCAACTAGGGCCAAACTCCATGTGGGTCATCTTATTAATGGCAGCTGATATTTTTCTTGGACCCCCCTCATCGAGAGGTGTAGGATTGATCTAAAGATCATCCGATTCCGATAAGTATTCATGGAGATATGAATTTATTAGTGTTATGGGACAATTTGTCAAGGTCGGCCAACAACGAAATAAACCCCACTTGTGCTCAACGTTTTAGTATAAATAGAGGTGGCCTTCAAGTCATTTTTACACACACTTGGGATCTCTTTTTCGCTACATGTATTTAGGTTTTAGTGCGAGAAGAGATCCTAAGGGATAACGCTGCCCTAATGGAGAAAGGCTCTACGTTGCCCTAATGAAGAAGCCCTAACGTAGTTAATCAAAGAAGGCTCTACGCAGTCAAAGGGAGACCCTCACCACTGTCATGAAGGAGATTGAAGTAGGATCCCTCGCTATCTTATAAGGGTTTACTATATGCCCTAAACTGCTATGCGTTCAAGACCTAGCCCTAGCCCTAGCCGCATGTCTAAAGGGAGATCTATGTTTTGAGGCCACAACATGGGAGGCTAGGGCAACATGGGTTGGAGGACTGTTTCATGGGTTGAACAAAGTCCGAAGTCTGTTGTAGGAAGCCGTGATGCTTGTTGTGCCAGGCCGAGGCCTTGGGAGTTGAATGCTAGCTTGTTTAAAGGCTAACAGATGGTTTGTATCATTATTGGAGGGTGTCGTGAGCAACACTAGTGTTGTGTGGTAGGCCACATGCCATTCCACTACAACAAACCTAGCATGGGCAGATTTGAGGGCTGTCTAGAGCCCTTACCTTCAACGTGGAGGAGCATCTCTCCTTGCCTAGTCCGCATTTTTTGAAGGGCTGTTCGAGGACTGTTGAGAGGAACTTAGGGCTGCAGCAGTATGCCCAAGTTCCCTAAACAGAATAGTCAGGAACAACAAAGTGTCAAGCAGATTTGAAGCAGTGTTAGAGGTGCATTGGGTCAAGGATATTGACTAGATTTGGATCAGACTTGGAACAGCCTGTGGGAGCCACATGTTGGGTCAACATGGAGTGTTGAATACCCCAAAGGAGTGCAGCCTGATGTGATGAATGCTGTGACATAGACAACATAGTATATGACAGCTGTATACATAGTACAACATAGTGCTATCAACATACAGTGATGGGTAGCAATGCAACATAATGTAAAAAGGGTGCAGCATGGTATGATGCATAGTACAACACTATGTATGATGCAACTACATGGTTGGATGCTACATGTCTTCATGCAACAGTTAAATACAACAAGCTTATACATGGGACAACTGCAATGACACTAGGACAGCTGCAAGTGGGACAACTGCAAGCTTGGTGACACATGGGACAGCTGCAAGCATGAAGAATCATGGACAACAGCAACATGGTAAAGCATGGACAACAAGTACAGTGCAACAAGTACATTGGGACAACAGTAAGCATGGTGCAACAGTGGCACTATGTACAACAGTGCTAAACACTGGGACAACAGCAGCATGAGGTCCAACATTGTGATGATGGGTGCAACATGGTGCAACATGGTGAGGTGTAGCATGATGACGAGATGCAACACTATGATAGGTGAAGGAGTCACCTTGGAGAATCAGTTGAAGCAACATGTCTTCAACTGATCTCATGTATCATCATCCTAGGAGATGATCTATGCTCTTATCTAGATAAGTCAAAGTGTTGACTTCTGTTGTAAATGTACTATCTCTATCTCTCTCTCTCTCTACTGAACTATTGAAGATCATATAAGAAGAATTGACAAAGGGTTTCCCCACATTGGGGTTTTTCCCTGGCTAGCGCCGCATCTTGTGTCCTCTTGTCATGGCTTGTCTTCTGCAATTTATATTTATGTTCTATCTGCAGTTTACTTTAATGCTGATGTGCTTGCTAATTTGGAATAGATATTGAGTTAGCTGTGAAAATTGAAATAAATTGCTCTAGCATAGAACATACCTAAATTTAACAACAAAACATCTTTATCATTTCACAACATTGAAGGAAGAAAAGATACATCAATCTCATCTCCAACATCAAAACATTGTGTAATAGGTCATTGTACAAGTTGTTGTGTTGTCCAAAGTTTTGTAAATTTTGTAAAGGGTTTGTACTATTGTACAAAAATTGTAGAAGTATAGTTGGGATAAGGGGTTTGGTTTGCAGTTGGGACAAGGTTTTTGGTCCTAGGGTTTGTTGAGTCAAGGGCAATGGAGTCTAGAGTTGTTAGTTAGTCAAAGTAAAAATCATTGTATATCATTGTAAGTGGACCTTTCTCCCTAGTACGAGAGTCCACAATTTTTGTATTTAATTTTTGTCTTTTTAGGGTGGTAGGGTGGTGCTAGGGCAAGTTGGTGTTTGCTAGGGTGTTGGTGCATCCATTCAGCGGATCGCTGTAAAACCTTATTGCGTTGGGGTGTCCTTCCAGTGGGTGCTACAGGAAAATGCTTTTCTAGAGTTCTATGGAGTTGTACCTTTCTTTTTAGTTGGGGCTGAAAAGTGTAAAAGAACTTATTAGAAAAACATTTGGTAGTTTTTGACCCATAGAGGGTTTTTCACCTAAAAATTCTTGTGGTCATTGTGTTTTGTTTATTTACTATTTTTAATATTGCTGAAGAATAACTAATGCTTTGAAAAGATTAATTAAATACTAATTGATAAGAAACACTGATTCACCCCCCCTCTCAGTGTTTCCAACATAGACGACCACAAAGGTTCTTGAGTTGTACGGCATTGATGAGCCACATCATTGATTCCAAACCTTCCAATTATGAGGAGGCAACAAGCCAACAGGTTTGGAAGGATGCCATGATGGAGGAGTATCGATCCATCATGAAGAATGATGAGTGGGAGATAGTTCTGAGACTAGAGAGGAAGTCAATAGTGTCTTCCAAGTGGAACTATAAGATCAAGCATGCGACAAATGGCAACATCGAGAAGTACAAGGTGAGGTTTGTGGCGAGAGGGTTCTTCCAGGGAGAGGGAGAGTGAGAGGACTATGAGGAGACTTTTGCTCAGTCGCCAGGTACACTTCCATCAGGACTATTATTTCTCTTGTTTCAGTTATGGGTTGGAGGTTACATCAAATGGATGTAAGGACCGCGCTCCTCAATGGTGTGATTGAGGAGGAAGTGTACATATAGCAACCTTAGGGTTTGTGATACATGGGAAGGAGTCCCATGTTTGTAGATTGAAGAAGGCTTTGTACGGACTCAACCTTTACTCCAAGGTTTTTGATGGTGATCCTTTGATCTTGGTGCGGTATATTGATGATCTGTTCCTTACTGGGGCAGTGAAGCTCATTGTCAGGTGTAAGAGGGAGTTGGATTTGGAGTTCGTGATGAAGGATCTTGGCTTGATGCATTATTTCTTGGGATTGGATGTGTGATAGAGGCCATGTGAGATCTTCCTTGGACAAGGGAAGTACATATTTCAAATCTTGATGATATTTGGTATGATGGACTGTAAGTGCATGGTTACACTTATGGTGACAAATTTGAAAAAGCTAAGCGATTCCGCTTTATACTCAAATTTGGTGGATCCCACCATGTAGAGGCAATTGATTGCATCCTTGATGTACCTGGTTAACACCAGGCCAGATATTTGCTTTGCAGTGAGCAACCTAAGCTAATTTATGTTTAGTTGAGGCATGTACATTGGGTTGCAACGAAGCATGTGTTGAGGTACCTGCGTGGTACTATTGGATATGATCTGAGATATGTCTTAGGTGTGAAGTGTGGCTGCAGGGATATGCTGATTTTGATTGGGCCGGGAGTGTAGTGGATAGAAAGAGCACCTCAGGTTGCTACTTCAACTTGGGGATTAACTATGATATCTGGTTTAGCAAGAGACAAACTTTTGTCGCACTTAGTACAGTTGAAGTGAAGTATATCGCAACGAATGTCAGATGTCAAGAGACGAAGCTTCTTGCAGGGCTTTTTGATTAGGCGCTAGAGATGAACTTGATGTTGGAAAATGTAAGTAGGTTAGGTCTTCATTAAATGTATTTGAGTTATCTTGTAATGTACTTGTCAAAAGAATAAAGAAAAGAATTCTTATTATTATTATTATGACTTGTTAAAGCATGGGTTTCATGCTTGGGTCATCATGTTTTAGGTCAAAGTCCCCATTGAGGACTTCGAGGATTTATTCTGAGTCAATAGAGTCATTGTACTTTTAAAGAGACCCTTCTTGGGCTTTTGAATCATGTAAACATATTTAGTATTGAGTCAAATGTAATTTATGTGTCCTCCACACCAAGTCGGCCTAAGGACATCAATTCAACCTCCCTTGATGCCTATACATAGAAGCAAGTCGAATTCATTTGGAGGAGACCATCTCAAGCAAGTTTGATATCTCTAAGGAAGCCAAAGAAGTGCGAAGTGAGTCTAAGGAAGCTAAAGGAAGTGCGAGTTGGGTGGAGTCTAAGGAGAAGAAGAAAATCAAAATTTTGGTGCCTCTTTTTGTTTTGTGCCCTAGTTTGGGAGATCGAATTCTTCCAAGTTTTGTTGATGCCGGAAGTTGCCTGATGCGGAAAGATGCTTCATAGTCGAAGTTGCTGGAAGAGAGGTCAAAGATCTGGGAGGCTAACTTGGTGTGGAGGGAAGTTTGGTCTTTGTCTAAGGTGAGTCTCAAATAATACTATTGAAAGGAAGAGAATTTCGACTGGGTTTTCCCCTCGAGGGGCGTTTTGCGCTGGCATAGTATTTATATCTAGTGTCCTGTTTTATGTGCTTTTGCTTTGGTAATTGCGTGATGAACTAAAAGAAAGAAGATATAAAGAGAACCTAATAAGAAGTCAAGAACATCTTAAGTAATTATCAAGTATAAATAAATCTTTCTTCCTTTCTGATTTCCTAACATGGTTTCAGAGCTTTGGTGAAGAAGGAAGAAAAATGCAGTGTCAAGCACTTAATCAAGGAACAAATCAAAGGGGTTATTTCAAGGAAGAAGTCACTATATTCAAGGAATATGTGTAACACAATCAAGGGAGAGAGCAAACTTGAAGGAGCCTCAAACTATAGGTCTTGGAAGAAGAGGATTGACCACATCCTTGAAAAGAACAATGTTCCAGAGTTGGTCAAAGGAAAAGTAAAGAAGCCTACAAAAGATTCCAGTGATGCTGACAAAGTAAAATTCAGAGAATTGGAATTGGTGGCCATGACTCTAATGGTAGGAGTAAAGGAAAATCTTGTCCCATTTATAGCCAACATCAATCATGTTCAGGAAATGTATGAAGCCTTGTCAAAGTTGTTCACTATTAAGAACATTGGTCAAGTGGTAAGCTTGAAGAATGAACTAAAGACCACAAAGATGACTAAAGAAGATACAATGGCCTCCTTTTTTGTGAAGATAGCAAGAATCATAGATGATCTTTTGGCCATTGATGAAATTGTTCCAGACAAAGAACTCATGATCACTGCTCTATTAGGATTGCCACCTACTAGGGGTGCATTTACTGTAGGTCTTAACAATTGGAAGGAAGCTCCCATTTTTGAAGAACTGTGGACTTCCTGCAGTCAGGAAGAATTGAGGATCTCATTAGTTGCCAATTCTGAATGTTTCAAATGCCTACATTGCTCAACATAAAGGAAAGAAATCGAAAGGACCAAGGAAGAATGTTGACAAGTCTAAGGTAGAATGCTATCAATGTCATAAGAAGGGTCACTACAGGAGTGATTGTCCCGACAATCCAAGAAACGAGAAGAGAGAAAGAGATCAAGCCAATGTTGCTGAAGAGGAAGACCTAAAGAAAGCCAAACCTGAAGAATCTGACATAAGGGACTTACACTACTAAGTCCTTTGCTTGTAGCCTTAGATATCTTATTTTATATTTTTGATGTTTTAGAATTTATAGGTTTTTAACATGTTTTTGGAAAAAGACATTTTTTGTTTTTGTAAGTTTATAGGTATCCCTCAAGCTTTGGAGGGAGCCCCCAACAACTCCCAAAGATAAGTATCTCATTTCCTTTCAATTTTTGGTTTCATGTACTCATTTAGTTGTGATTATATTAAATACTAATCATCATTCTCCCTCTATTGTCTTGATTAGGAAAACATCTGCTATATTCTCAAGGAGTATGAAAGAGGACCTCTCAAGACAAGGTTTGTCAAAGAACAAAGGTATGCTTTAAAACATTGATTTCTTTATAATAAATGTTTATTCATTTGACTATCTATTACTAACATTTGTGACTAGCCACAATGAATCATATTGATTCTTATCTTGGGAGATTCATCACTTGGTAAATCTACCCCACTCCTATTCTTAATTGATATTATAGAAGTCTAGACAGGTTCTTTGGAAAACCCTAACCTAAGGATACGCTAATGTGAATGTCTGAAACCCTAAACTGCTTGGGGTTATTGTGAAATCCTATTTGAAGTTCTTGTTGATGATGTCATGTTTGGATTTCAGTATAATCATGAAATGTTAACTTAGGGTTGAATGATAAAGTCTAAAATCTTGGACCTTTGAAGTTTTGGTAATTTTGGGTTTGCTATGTTCTTATATTGAAACCCTAACTCATTAGGGTTTGGTGGAATGTGTAAGCAAGACCCTTATAATGTCTTAGAAATGATTTCCTTTGAATGTGTGTTTTTCTGATGAAACCCTAGTTTGTTGATATTTGTGAAGTTGGGTTTGACTAACTCATGATATGAAATGCCTATGCATGATGATGAAATCCTAGATGTATGAGCTGAACTATTTGTCGGTGGTCATGAATGATAGAGTTTGGAAACAAGCTCTAGTCAAAGTTTGTCTTTCTAGGATGATAGTATTTGTGAAATTCTAGGGATTTGGAGTTAAACCTTAGTAGAAGTGAAAATCTCTGATGAATGATAACAATATGATAATTTGAAATTTGTGTAAGATTGTTGAAATTTGAGTTTTAGTTGGAATTGATGTTTGATTGAAAATCTAGGATTTGCAACTAACCCTAGTGGAAGCTGGTCATGTTAATGACTAAGCTGTGATTGGTTTTGATTGATTCTCTTGTATGAAATCTAGGATTTGTATGAAACCCTAGTGGAAAATCTAACATATGAATATTGGCAGTTGTTAGATGCCTTGTAAATCTATATTTGTTTGAATTGTTTCTAGGGTTTGCTATATGTTGTAGTAGGGTATGTCACACCTTTGAAAGAAACATTGAAACCCTAGATGGAATGAAAGTTGTTATGAAGCAGTCTAGGGTTTATGACAAAGTCCCTAGCAAGATGTTGAAGAATATATGTTTCTTCTTTAAGTTTGGGTATTTGATTGAAATGCTTATGTAATTTTGATATGGCTAACTTCATGCTTCTATAGTTTTGGTTGTACTTTCTATCTAAGATGTGCAGATAAACAATCTTCAATATGGTGAAGATGTTTGATGTGATAAGCATGATGGGGATGATGATAACTATGATGAAAGGGTGGAAGCCATGAAAGGTTCTCCGATGACGAAAATAGAAGAGATCTCCCTTAGATTAAGACGGGGTTTGGATAAAGCAATGCTCCCTGGTTGAGAGGGAGGACATAACTTGGTTTTGATTGAAGAATGAATTTCGGAAGATATGTTGCTGCATGAGAAGTAGGAAAGGAAAGCATATGATCGAGGAATCTTTTGTTAGAGATTCGGTTGATAGTCCTACTATGAAAGGTTGAGAAGCAACATCAAGTTCTCTGGAAGACCCCGAAGGTTTGTATTGATTATGTACATATGAAAGTATATTATTGATTGGGGTTGTGTTTGTACAGGTGAATCTCTCGAAGGTTTTGATAGCATGTTGGTTACCAATCAGTTTGATTGGGAGAGATTGGTTATCCTTGATTTGCTAGTTCAAGGAGTGTTGAGGCTTTGTGAGGGAAGCATTGCTCGAGAGGACATCTGTCCGACACTTTGTGTTGATGTCTAGGTCCCGAAGTTGGAAAGGTGGTGTTGGTTATAGAGCTTTGTTTTTGGATACACACCTGGATTTTTGGGTTGGTGGTTAGCAAGTAAGCCCGATGGTACCTAGAGAGGCTGAAAGCTCAAGTCCATCTTAGTCCCACCAGGATAGATTGCCCTGGTTAGGAATCTAGTCCGTGGCATTGCGGTGCCTAAATTGTTGAGAGATCAATGGATAGATTGACCTTGTCAAGAATCTAGTCCATAGCATTACGGGGCCTAAAGTTCTTCATGGTTCATGTTGTACCTTAAGAAACCAATTTCCTGGCTGTGTAGAAATTGTGCTTAAGACATTAATGTTTATAATCATTGTCACTTGCTTGCCCCTTAATTGTATGTTGTATTCTCAAATGAAGGACCTGAAAGACTTGGTTTTAAACCCTCAATACTTAGGTGACATGAAAATCTCAGAATGCCATTTGCTTGTTGAATATAAATGATGAATGAAGAAAGCTTGAAGAAGTCATAGACAATATGCTGTTTTACACAGAATCTACTACCTGTGACACTTTGAGAAGTTAAAGATAATATGTTGTCTTACATAGAAACTACTATCTGTAACTTAGAAGAATTGCAGAGGTGGGAACTTCAAGTATAGGGGTCATAGACAATACGCTGTTTTACATAGAATCGACTATCTATGACACTTGGAGAAGTTAAAGATAATATGCTATCTTACACAGAAAGTTAACTACTATCTGTAACTTGGGAGAATTGCAGAGGTGGGACTTCAAGTATAGGAGCGCTCTTTTAAGGGATTTTAACTTCATTTACATAAGCAAATAAAGACTTGCAACTTCATTACCATACTTAAAGGAAGAAAACATTTGATGACACATAACAGAGAAGTCACAAAATCATACCCAACATTGTATGGAAAACTTCTGGTTCTTTCATTAATCAATAATTGTATCAGGCATACAGTGGCTTAGTCTCCAGGTTCTCCAAAATTCGAACCCCTCTCTGTAAATTTTCCTCTTTTTATATATTATGAGACGGTAATCACCAAAACTGTCAAACTACTTAACTATTCTCCTAACTGTCTAAAGTAAAAATTATTACAGAGTATTACATAAAGGGTAAAAGACACCTCATTCTCAAGAAAATAAAATAACAGGAAGTAACAAAAATTAGAAGGTGATGGCTGTTCACTGTTCGAATCTATAACTTGAGCCTGTGGTTCTCCTGATGTATCATTGTGTTGCTCTACAATCCATTAATGGAGAGTGGATGAAGTGGCGGGGTATGGTGAGTGACATGGGCGATTAACAGATGAAAGCAGTGGAAGATGTGGAATGAGCGACGTGAGGCGAAAAGCTTTGGGAGCTCACTGCGGGGGTAAAGAATGTACGAGAGCTTTCAACAAGGTTGAACCTCCGCAGTAATTTTAGGCCACACATTGCGGTCAATCATGCTAACGTCACGGTCAATTGCAGGGGTTGAGCTTTAATTAACCTTCATGCTCATTGCTTCCCCGCAACACACCTCAACATACTTATCAAGCTATCGCTTGATTGCGCCTCTTGAACTTGCATGACTTTTAGACAATGGCAAACCTTCAGAACTCAAAAGAATTAACACTCTGGTTCATAAACCTGTCGTGTCCGCCTTTTCAACGCCCCTTTGACTCCCATACAGACTCGATAGGAAATAAAAACTGCCAGTTAATAATTTATTAGGTCTGATTTTAAAGACAAAACTCGATTACTTTTCGACCCGATATTTGGCCCGGACTTCAACGAATTAAACTGTATTTGATACACCATCGCGTCCGATCTCCGAAATAAACCCCATTCTAGTTAACTACACGATTGCCGTCGGATCTGTGGCCTGTTGATCGGATGACCCAGATCTTCTCGCGGGTTTATCACTTTCAAAAGCCATTAATAATATAAAATCAACCATTTCTTTCATATTTTTGTTTTTTCTTTCATTTTGTGATAAAACTGACAATAAAACTTAAATAACAATGGATGCTACAACAGTTCATATAATTGAGATCTTCCTTATACTTGTATATGATGAATACCTCTTTAGTTAAGAGGGAGTGTTGGAAAATTTAACTAGGTTCGGTCTTCATTAAATGTATTTGAGTCATCTTGTAATGTACTTGTCAAAAGAATAAAGAAAAGAATTATTATTATTATTATTATGACTTATTAAAGCATGGGTTTCATGCTTGGGTCATCATGTCTTAGGTCAAAGTCCCCATTAAGGACTTCTAGGATTTATTTTGAGTCAATAGAGTCATTGTACTTTTAAAGAGACCCTTCTTGGGCTTTTGAATCATGTAAAAAGGTTTAGTATTGAGTCAAATGTAATTTATGTATCCTCCACACCAAGTCAGCCTAGAAGAGGTCAAGTCGGTCTAAGGACATCAATTTGACCTCCCTTGAACCCTATAAATAGAAGCAAGTCGAATTCATTTGGAGGAGATCATCTCAAGCAAGTTTGACATCTCTAAGGAAGTCAGAGAAGTTCGAAGTGGGTCTAAGGAAGCCAAAGGATGTGCGAGTTGGGTGGAGTCTAAGGAGAAGAAGAAAAACGAAATTTTGGTGCCTCTCTCTCTTTGTTTCATTCCCTAATTTGGGAGATCGAAGTATTGCAATTTTTGTTGATGTCGAAAGTTGCCTGATGCTAGAAGCTGCTAAATAGTTGAAGTTGCTGGAAGAGAGGTCGAAGATCTAGGAAACTGACTTGGTGTGGAGGGAAGGTTTGGTCTTTGTCTAGGGTGAAGAGTCTCAAAGAATACTATTGAAAGGAAGAGAATTTTGACTGGGTTTTCCCCTCAAGGTGGGTTTTGCCCTGGCATAGTGCCTATATATGGTGTCCATTGTTTTATGTGATTTTGCTCTGGTATTTGCTTGATGAACTAAAAGAAAGAAGATATAAAGAAAACCTAATAAGAAGTCAAGAACATCACAAGTAATTATCAAGTATAAGAAAATCTTTCTGCCTTTCTGATTTTCTAACACTTGATACATTGTGATAATCAAAGTTGTGTCAAGCTTTCAGAGAATTCAATATTTCATGACACGTCGAAGAACATTGAGATCAAATATCACTTCATTCGAGACATGGTGTGGAAGGGAGCAATGAAGCCTTAATACATATCCACAAATGAGCAGACTATGAATATTCTCACCAAGCCTCTGTCTAGGGGGGAGTTTGTATACTTCATAAACAAGCTTTGCATGATGTCGAATGGCTCCCTTGTTGGTTGGGATTGTTGATGTTTTTGCAGTTTGCAACATCGGGTAGACATTCTCACATAGAGGTCATGATGATTTGACTAGGGGGGAATGACACATTCACCCATGGGGCCATGTTGATTCAACTAGGGGTGAATGGCCCAAGGCAGTCTTTCTCCCATTAGCGCTGATGTCTGGCTCGGGGAGATTTGCCCACGATACTCACTTTGCTTTCTTCAGGATGTAGTGATGTATTTTTATAGAGCGGGTTTGATTTGCTTATTTAACGAGGTTTTTCACCGACTAGTGGAATAAACATTTCTAATCTATTGTTGGGTTGTAATGTAGGATCATTAAGTAAAGGAGTTCCTTTTTGATGAAGGGCTTCTTAATGGGTCTCCGCTCAATATTAGAGCTTTATATAAATAGACATGCAGGTGAGGAGTATTGATTTTGGGTAACATCGGATGTGCTGTAGCTTCAAAATTTTGTGGAGGGGCTAGAATACATAAGATCTCCAAGACCCAGAAATCGTTTGGAGAAATACCATCCGGATTGTGAGTTATTAAAATAATTAATATTTTTAATGGGGTTCCTAAGTCTAAACCTAGAAAAATAAAAATATTAATGAGTATTAATAAAAATATGGGTGAGAAGCTTCTAAGAGATGAGGATCAAGTCTGTTTTAATCTTAGCTGTTAATTAGGGACTTAATCTCGGTCGTTGATTCATCAATAGGAAAAGTATAAAAGGAGGCTTGAGGGTTAGTTGGAGATACACCAAGTGATCAGTGAGTTCGATTTTTTGGGGGCGAGGTTTGCTGAGAAAATCGAATAGGTGATTTGAGTTGCTGTGAGAGGGGCAGAAGCAAAGATTTTGATTGGAAAGGAGTTTCGAGCCAAAGAGTACCAGGCAGAGAGGCAGAAGTAGCATCGAAGATGCAGCGCAGAGGCATACGCAGTCCAGGAAGGGGCTCATGCAGTGCTGATGCAGGCCAAGAGGGTCTCTTGCAGTGGCAGTGCAGGATATTTGTTAGAAGTTCGAGATTTTGCCGGAGAAGCGAGGTTCTGAGCCGGGAGGGTAGAACATTAGTCTTCTTCCAGCAAATCGATCCAGCTGAAGGGGTGACGCAGTCTCCTAGAGGCAAGACGTTGGCCCAAGCAGTGATTGTGTTGGGATTTCGCAGTTTTTGTTGGAGTCAGGCCACTCAGTGGATCAGTTGTGACTTGGAGAACGAGGTAAACCCTCGTATGTATTTCTTGCTTCTGTGATTTCTCTGAAAGGTTAGCTGATGTGAGAGGCAACCTGTTGTACTCAGATTCTGCTTGCTTAATAATACAGACCCTCCATCTGCTGCATCGATTTTCACGCATTGGGTTTTTCCGGGGACGTGTTGTCCAAAAATAATAGTGTCCCTTGTGTGTTTGTCTCATATATTTTTAGTTTATGATCTGTATGTCAGTGTAGTTTGCAGTAGTGTTTTTCATTACTGTTTATAAATTTAATAACTTGTTGAATGTAATAACAAGTAGGAGATGATAAACCAATGATTGCAGTAGGATTTTTGATATGTAGATTCATAATTTTTCACAAGGAGACACTCATCAACATAGCAAGCTCATTTCATCTTTTCTACTGGAGGAGAAATTCAGGTAAGGAGAAATTTATTCATCTTTTGTCTTTTCGTCATCATTTTATCTCTCTCTTGGAGGTCCCACATGTGAAGAATTTGACTAAGATTGAGGAAGTTTGACTAGGTCGCATGTGCGAGGATTGACCACAGTTTGACTTAGTTTCACCAGGCTGTGTTGCACACATTTTTGTCAAAGTTCCAAGGAAGCGAACGTGCCCAATTTCTTCAACGTGATTAGGTCATCTATCAACAATTTACATGTCATTGTAAAACCATTCTGCAAGTTATATAATGTAAATGATCTTAGTAAGACATTGAATATATGTAACAACTTAGGCGAGGCTATAATTTTGATAACAAATTTCATCCTGGGAGGTTTTTTAACCTTGCTGGTTACCTGTGTTTCTAGACACGGCTAATTAGAAGAGTTTTTTCCCTCCAGTTTAAACCCCAAAGCTAGGGTGAAATTTATTGTCAGAATCTTAGGTGAGTCCTAGTGTTTTTAGTTGAGTCTAATGTAAAAGTGATTTGGGAATAATTTAAGTTACTTGGCTTAATTATTTTATTACAAATCACTTGGTCTACTATATCATAATGTGTCATAGATGGGTTATGTGTCTTGAGGGTATAAGCCAAATGTGTATTCCCCCTTTGAGGGTTGTAAATGTAAAATCTTATGTAATAGAGGGTGGAAAAATAATTAAATCCCCTCATGTGTAAATTAATTGTCCTAAGCCAAAAAAATAATTAATAGAGTCAAAATTAAATTGTCTTAGGAAAAATAATTCTCTAAGTGGAAAAATTCGTGGGTCCCAAAGGAATCAATTTTTAAAGCTCCTTCACCAAGGAAATATTATATATTTCAAGAAAATTTGGACCCTTGGACCTTGGTGGTTAAGTCAAAGTCAAAATTTTGAGGAAATTAGCTCAAAATAATTAATTTTGAGCTAATAAAAATGGGATTAAATGATAATCTCGAAAATTCCTCAAAAATAAAAAATCAAGGGCCAAGATTAAAAGATCTTAATGTGTTTATCAACGGCAAATATTATTTTGACAAGGATCAAAGAAACTAGCCATTATTTTTCCACTTGGAGGATAAATCTATAAATTAGAGTAATTTTAGTCTCTAGCATCTTGATCTTTGGCTAGAAAATTGCTGCTGAGGCAACTTTGTAACTATTGTCCCGTTGGGAACGATTTTTTTAATCATAATAAATACTTTGGGCTTCAATTCAAGGTGTTTTTGCTTATTGATTTGTGGTATGTGCTAACTATGGGCGTCTCTATGTTGTGCCGAATATTGGTAAGATTTGTTTTTCATTAGATGGAGATAAAACCATATTGTTGATAGTTTTGGGCTAATCTTAGGTGGTTTGATTCCCCATGTGATCTAATAAATTATTTTTGAGATAAATTCGTAGTGCTTGCAGGTACTTCAGTTCCTGGCCTCCAAGTTCACAAACTTGGGGCAAGAATCACTATTGCTTGGATTCCAAATATTTATTTGGTGGATTAAATATTCGCTAAGCTTATAATATACATTGGGGTTTCTAACGTATTTTTAGCCATTCTTCAAAGGAAAAAACTCCATAATAATATTTTTTTCTCAAAAATTTAAATTTTTTCAAAACCTTTGTATATTTGTAGATCTTGTGAATAATTTTGTAAATATAATTTGTAAATTACTTTTTCTAACTTGGGTTTTGGGTTTTAAGTATTTTTGTATATATTTGGGGTTTGGGTGTTGTATTTTCATTTTTGCAGGTTGGATCAAGGGATCAAGCTCAAGAAGAGCTAGATCTAGGTCCTCGAGGATAAGGTCTAGTCTCTTGAAAATTTTTGCAGGGCTATTCAGTAAAGGTTTTGCAGCAGAATTCAGATCTAGAGGATTTTTTTTTTCGAGACAAGGGTTTTGCTTTTCAGCCCTCCCGGGACTAGATCTGGCCCCTTCAAGGCCATTGTCAACCTCTTTCTTCCCTGCGTTAGCCCTCTGATCCCCTGTGTCCAAACTTTAGGCCTCTCTGAGGCTTAGAGGCTTGGGCTTCCTCCCTTCTCCCCTGCGTAGAGGGTTTAAACCTTTTTCAGGGCTAGTCGTGGACTTTTTTGGCCTCGACCTCCTGAAAAGGGTTTAAACCCTTTGGAATAATTATTGAATTATTTATCCTGTTATTGCAATAATTGTTAAGTACTCTTTGCTCCAAGACAATTCACACTAAGTACTTAAGTATCTTAAGCAATCTTAACTCAAGATAATTTCACTCGTCATCATTGCATAGCATCCTCGATCTAGCTTGCATTAAAAATTACCTCCTAGCGTAAGCTAGGTTGATAGAAATCTAGGGCAACCCTTATCACCTAGCTTGAAGGGCTTGACAACTCTTCGGTGGTTAACACGGTGACTTTGTAGTCGTCAGAGCCACAGTCTTTGCAGAGCCCGAGGCATTGGATGATAGGAGCACAACAGAAGGTATCATTAATCAGGGCCTAGCCTGTTTCCTGTTGGCCTCCTTCTCACAACCTACCTTGGAGCCTAACTTCAAAATAGTTAAGGGAAGACCATACTTAGATTAGGCATATAATTAAAATCAACCAAGATCACTGCACTTCACATAGGTCCTAGGACTTGCATATCATATAGGTTAGTTAATCATTCAAGCAGCGGGTGCCCATTCGGTCACTTGTTTTTTTTTAATTTCTCATAAGCAAGAATTGTGACTCCATTAAAGCACTGGTCTCATACTTAAAATCTAATCTAATAATTAATCTTGCTAAATTTAACCAAGTAACTAGGCCACTCATCTATGTCTCCCGAGCAAGTTGGTTCCCAACTCGTTTTCCTTCATCTCATTTCATAAGGACTACCCCCCATAGCCTGCTAGTGGAAGACAAGCTAGAACCATACTTAGATTAGGCATATAATTAAAATCAACCAAGATCACTGCACTTCACATAGGTCCTAAGACTTGCATATCATATAGGTTAGGTAATCATTCAAGCAGCGGGTGCCCATTCGGTCACTTGTTTTTTTTTTTTAATTTCTCATAAGCAAGAATTGTGACTCCATTAAAGCACTGGTCTCATACTTAAAATCTAATCTAATAATTAATCTTGCTAATCTTAACCAAGTAACTAGGCCACTCATCTATGTCTCCCGAGCAAGTTGGTTCCCAACTCGTTTTCCTTCATCTCATTTCATAGGGACTACCCCCCATAGCCTGCTAGTGGAAGACAAGCTAGAACGGAGTAGGCGGGGATCAGAGTGATAGCCCCTGCCTTGAGTGGTTGTCGCGGTGCTTGTACAATTTTGGTGACAATAGGATGCACATGTGATAATTAACCACAGTGTAATCAAGTTTGACCAGGCCGCACGTGTAAGTGTTTGACCGCAGATTGCAGTTTGACCAACGTTGACAGTGTTGATTTTGATTGGTTTGACCAGCATTTACCAACAACTGTTTGACTAGGTTTGACTAGTGATTTGACTTGTAATGTTGGCTCATATTTCTAGACAAATTTGTGATTTGTAAACCTTCCTGAAAAGACAATTTCTCCTCAAGAAAAGATTGTTGGGTTTTCTCCTGGATTGGGTTTCCTAGGTGAAAAATATTGTCTGCTATGCATGACTGTCTTTCTATGATCATCTATGTTTCCACTGCATTTACTGTTGATATCTTTTATAATTATTCAATGATATCAGTGGCATAAGAAATGCTATTTGAAAAATCATTAGAAAGTAATTATCAGATCAGAAAATTGTATTCTACAACACATGCTTTAGAATTTCAACAGTTGGAACTACTCTCAAACATCCTGAAACAATTAATGGTAATGTTAAAAATTTAAGTTAAAGGGTGAAAATGGATGAAAGATAACATTACCATTGATTACCAACATTGCCAGGGTTGAGTTAGGTCTTTTTGTTTGGGTTTTGCGTTTAGGAGGGGAAGGGTTGGTTTTATGGCGAAGGGGGGCTGTCTTGGGAGGAAAACAACCCCTGGTTTCCTCGAAAACCACCTAAAAAACTGCCAGTGGGGGTCTTAGACTCCCCCACATATGTGAGATCTAACTGGGCAGGTTAGGGTTGGAACTGGCTGGTTAGGGACGATTTGTGTTGGTTAGGTACTAAACTGGCCGGTTTGTACCGGTTAGGTACCAAACCGACTAGTTTGTACTGTTTAGGTACCAAACTCGCTGGTTTGGTACCTAACTGGTACAAACCAGCCCTCCAACTGGATTTTTCTACCAGATTGTTACCTGGGCCTATTTGACCGGCTGG
Organism: Pinus tabuliformis; assembly: GCA_031772625.1. Taxonomy (NCBI): domain Eukaryota; kingdom Viridiplantae; phylum Streptophyta; class Pinopsida; order Pinales; family Pinaceae; genus Pinus; species Pinus tabuliformis. The sequence goes on from CM062817.1 coordinate 140,030,980, forward strand.
TTTGATCAGTTTCCTGTTTAGACCGGTTGGTTTTAAAACTGTGTTCTCATTGCTCAAGAAGGGTGTAGTATCTCAAGGAATATCAAATCAAGCAATAAGAAATAATATGCCATGAAACCTATAGAAACAATGTAAGCACACTGAGCCACCAATGCACAATATCGAGGAACAGCAAATAACCAATATTACTTGAGAACAACGTTTGGTTGATGGTATTCCTTTCGTGAATGTGCTAGGGGTAATCAAGAGTGCACTATTCTAAACAAAACCCCTTGAAGGCTCCAAACAACACTAGTGCATGATGCAAGATTTGTACAAAAAGTGCTAATTCATAAGCACATATGCATTCCAAAGCACTAATACCTTGTCACTAAAGTAAAAAAATCTTCAAAATGCAGCCTGCTTGGGTACGGTCTTCGACTTGGGACAATCCTCATGCTATATGAGGGGTAACACAGCCAACTTGGATTCTAGGGGTATTGATGGCCATTCTTTATACCAGGAGCCTTGAATGAAGGGATGAAGCATGCTCAACAACAGACCTTCTATGTGGCCAAAATGTAAATGGTTAAGTTTTAATACTATTTGATATCCATTGCAATTCTTCATGTGGCAGAATAACACACATTCCTGGTTCATCGATTCATGGCTCAAACTCATCATGTTCATCATCACTCATTTCAAGTCAAAGTGAAAGTGATAAAGTAAAGAGATATGTGATCCCCATTAGGAAATGCCACATGATCTTGTTTCATTGATTCATGGCTTGAACTCAGCATGTTCATCATCACTCATTTTCAAGTGAAAAGTGGAAATGATAAAGGAGATATGTGATTCCCATCAGGAAATATCCTGGATGATGCATCTTTATTAAATGCAATTCATGCAGGAATCCTGTCTAAAGTTCCCGCTTGATATCCCTTGGGTCAAATGTTTATCCACTTTGTTTCAGGGCGATAGCTAGATGGAAACATAAATCGTTAAAAGTCAGCAGTGAGCACATTATGATTTCTGAATTTTGTTTATTATTAATAGAGGTCATGCTCGATTGGGTCTTGTCTTACAGATTTTCACAAGACATTCGGGATTAGAGGCATTAGACACAGATATTGATATAATGACAGCAAGGCACATCTTCCCAGAAATCCTACACTACCAGACCACAGGGATGTTTTTGCAAAATTCCTATGGTTCTTTCACCTCAGTTCTCAACTCACCTAATTTTAGATCAAAATTTTCCATCTCTTAGTTCTAGCAGTGTAGGGTTATCTTGTACTGGTAATTTGTATTTGGCTTATGATGGATACTCTGTTGCAGTGCTGCTGTCCCTTATAATGTTGCATCTTTTAAAACTCCTGATTTTTTTTTCTTTTTTTTGGAATACTTGATGGAAACAATTCACATCGAAAGTTTATTTGGGATTACAGCTTTTAAGCAACTTTATATATGAAAATATGTGAATGTTTGGAAGTTTGAACTTTGAATGTTATCTGATTTTATTGACTCTATGGAGGTTTTGTTCTTTTGCAGATCCTTTAAGGAATTACCATCTGTCAACTGGCGTGACAGTGCTGATAATTGGTTTGGAACATGTTGCTGCTCATTTGGAGGAGTGAGTCAGTCTCTAGTTTCTAATTTTGAGAAGTTTTCAAGTGTTTCCAAAGGAACATGCTTTATAGGGTCAACTTCTATTTTAGTGCATGTAGATGAGCTTGCAAGCAATGCTGTCATTGAAAGTGGCAAAACCTTTGTACCAGATAATGGTGAAGCCATTGGATTTATTGTAAAACGGAATAAACTTCTTCAGATGAATACATCAAGTCACAATGCTATAAGAAATGTTGGCAATTTGCATGATGTTGGGGGTAATGGCGTAGCTAAATTAGAGAAGAAAGATTATAAGAATAGCCATGTCCATGTTTCAGGCTCTTTGCTTGGGCTAACTAAGACAGAAAATGCTAATGCCATCTGTGATCAGGAATTGGAAACTATGGCATCTGCTAAGAAAAATGAAATGGATATTCCAGCATCTGATTCTTCTGGTCTCCGTCCTATTGAGACAAGTTTGTCGGAAAGTGTTGCTGAGGCAACCTTTCAACCTTTAGAGAAACAATTTCATAGAATTCCAGCACTGGGAAATCCCATACAGAATGACAGGAAGGATTATCTTGCCACTGATTCTGGCTTGCTGGCAAGTTCTCATGACACCTTTAGTTCATATGGAATCAAGAATGCTCTACATTGTTGTGGCAATAACAATTCAGAGAATGTATCTCTTCAGCAGCTTCGAGTCACTTCAGAACCTCAGAAAGATGAGACAACTACAGGAAGCTTTTATCTTGGAAATGGATTTATGATGGGACCTCCTGATGTTTCAGATACTATAAAATGGGTTGCGGTACGGTGTTCTTCATGTTTATCCTTGATTGGTTTATATCCTGATGTTAAAGGCAAACCTTGCTCAGCTAGTGAAAGCATCCAGTTATTCAAATGCCATATATCAACAAATGAAGCTGTTGGTGGACCCAATGATGTTTTCAGGTCAGCAATATATGCATGGCTCTAATTGAAATTTTTTATTTAAATGCTTGTTTCTGTTTCTGTAGCTTTTCTGTTTCCAGGTAATGTGTCCCTTTGAAAATCCACATGCACTTCCTCTCATTTCAAGGATGGTATCCATGATAAACCCTAGATTCTTCAGGGCACCAGGCCAGGTCAACAACAGGACTGAAAGCCATTGCAACAGGGTACTCATTATGAGTTCAACATGTCACTTACAGGATTAAACCCTGGGTGGGCATGATAATACTCCATCACAAACCTGAAATCCAAACCTGAAGGTCAAACCTGATAGAATTCGAAGCTCAAGTCGAACCTGATCGAATTCAAACCTCAAGTCGAACTTGTTACCACTCAAACTAGCAGGGGACCTGTTAGTTCTGAGATGTAGTGCTGCTATTTTAACGGAAATGTCCCCTGTTTTAGCTCCGACGGTCCACGTCTCCTCTTGCTCTGCTTTGGCCATAAGCCGGACTTTAAAAAATTATACACCCGCGCTCATAAATATCAGCGGGCCCGCTCTCGGTTCCTCTCCTTTCCGCTGCACTCTCCATTCTCCGATCCCCGCCGTCGATCTTCCCATTGATCTGATGGTCCACACTTTATTCGACTAACGATTTACGCTCACCCGCTCCGACCAATCACCATTGTTTATTTCCGCCAGAGCTAACGGCTATCGCACATATCGCTCGGGCAACAAGTGAGAGGGATACCCACCCGATAAGGCGGTTTCCTCTCTCCTCCTTGGTGCTATGTGTCACTTAATAAGTGGAATCGGGTGCCAATCCGAATTACCACTTACCTATTGTGATATCGCCCGAAATACACCTTTTGCTTTCAAATCTGCTGATGCGATATCAATTCCTCTATCTTTGTGATATGATCCTGTCCATTGATCATATCGATCCAACGACCCCGTATCCCACTTCCCACCAATCACTTGGGGAGGAAATTTGTTGGCTCTGTCAGTGTTTTCTGACAGTTAGACAGTTGAACTAAAATAACGGAATATATGGTCGAAAGGGGAAAAAACAACAGCACGATGTAGCCGAACCAACAGAAATGGTCATGGAATATCGCTGGCAAGAGCGAGCCACCTGATAGCGCGACAAAATTACCAGAATATGGTTACTGTGTTGTTAGAAAAAGAGACCTCTGAGCTCATGTTTGTCTAGTTATGGCATTAAGTAGTTGAGAAGACAGAGGGGATAGATTAAGACATCTCGAGCCTTAGAGGGTTCGAGAGCATTGTAAAAACACTATAAATGGTTGAAAGTTCGAAGTATCAAGGGTTCAAATTTCGGAGACTGTGAATACTCTATTCCTCCCAGCGTGTCATCTTCATTCCAGTGATACAAGCTTCTTTTGCTGTTACATGTTCAATCGCCATCTTCTCCTCTGTTCTAAGCTTGCACTTGAATGGGATATTCATGTTTTCTTCTGTGTCGAATGCCAGATAACTGTTATCTTATCTCTGCGTTGATAAATTAGATTTGTCAGCTTCATTTACTTTCTGTAACTAGCCATTCATATGTGTTTATGTATGTATCTGTTGGTACAGTCAGGATTCTCCATCTGTTCATTGAATCTATAAACTATTGAGCATTAGTGGTCGAAAGCCTTGTGAAGCTGAGGGTGTTCATGCATGTCTTGAGTGAAAACAGAGTTGAAACAATCATCTGACTTTATCCAAACCCCAATCCATTCCAATAGTTCAGAGAATGATATTGAAGATTTATATGTTTCCAAGCATCTCCGAGCTACAACCTAGGAGAGTTTCTTGGAGTGCTAACATAATTGGCGCCGTTGTCGGGGACTATGTCACAGGGTTCAGCGAACCTGAAGCTTCAGGTTCGAAATTCGGCGAACCTGTAAAAAAATTTGCAGTTCGTTCAGGTTCGCCGAACCTGAAAGTCGAACTGAAGGCGAACCTCAACGAACCCGAACCCTGTCGAACCTAAACGAACTTAAACGAACCTGAAAAATCGAACCTAAAAAATCGAACCTGAACGGATTTTTGAACTCGTTTTGGGTTGTCTCGGTCACACTTCTCCCTTTTCTGAACTCGTTTTGCCGCTTTGCGTTGTCTATAGTCTAGCTCACGTTTCTACGTTTGAAGTGAATATGCTTGGAGACAATAGGTGACAGGTCAATAAATAATGAGTGTAATAGAATATATTTACGTTGACCACCGCCGATATAATCATATAAGCATGGCTGGGGCACTGTAAATCAGTCATTGACTGGGCTTCGGGTTTTCAAGTTAATGTATGCATAAGATGACCGCACTGCATTTACTTAATTAGAAATTTAGAACCTATCTGGGTTGATCCTTTGCTCTGGTGTCTGCTGTTTTTTTTTCAATTTTCAGGAGATTCATTATGCACTTTTGCATAGACAATTTTTATTCATATACTTTCCACTGTCCAGTGTCATAAGTTTCAAGTTTTCAACATGATAGTCTCAGTGAGAAATTTATATGAGACATTCAGAAGGGTGATGGCCCTCTAACTGGTGATTAAATTGGGATCTCTGGCCTTGGGAATAAGTTCGATGATTGTCATCTCCGATAGGGATATGGTCAGCTCAGCCAATGCCAATGAATGATCGCATTCTCACTTGCACGTCACTCAATTTCTCCGGGATCATGCCCACATAAGTTCACATGGCCATCCTACATTTTTTGTTCATACCTTGTGACTTAAATACCTTCTTATAATCATTTGACAATTTTTTTTCAATGTCTGCCTGCTGGGTTAAGTTTCCCGTTCGTATTTTAAGGGTCAAAACATTCTCCATGGCTTCCTTTGAGGCCAGTGCTTTCAAGAAATATTTTTGGGGCATATCCTTAGTTTTCAGGCTTCCAGTAGATGGAGAAATGTATTGACTGGTGGTTTGACAGGATTATCACAGCTAACACTTGAACAGGTCAAATTCTCAAGCTGTCAAAAGATAAAATATGCTGTTCTGAAAGCATAGTTCTGACTCCTGAGTCCTGACTCATAGTTCATCTATGAATATTAATATTTGTTTTTTTATCACGGGTCATGTGTAAATTACTAAATAGTAATATATATCTCCTCTTTACTTCAATCAGATTATTGTATTGTCAAGTTTTGCTACAGGGTGTTTACTTCTCTTTAAGTCTGAACATTGCTTCCATCTCCCATGGTCCTCATCATCTCTCGTCACCTGTTAATGCATCTCCCTAAATTGAAATTATGGTCAAAGTTTCAAACATAAAGTTTTCAATAATTGCTTTGGTTGATGCACGCTGTTTGTAAAAAAGTTTCAACCAAAAAAATATATTGTTTGCATTTATTTTATCATTGCAAATTTTGATATCAAATTAATCATGTCTATATTGGACGCTAGCCATAATGGTGAAATATATACATCAGATCCGTGACAGTGTTGTGGAGTCCCTACCCACCTACCTGACCAAGATATTTGGCCTTCAGAATTGTGATCCTATATGAGGATGCCACTGCTTTGATGCCCTGATTTATAGATAGCCCATGGTGCATGTTGCAGATTCTCTATCTCCCTGCCTACCCACCTTACAAAGAGTGTTTATGGATCGATTTTGAATTTTCTATTATTTTGTCATATATATATATATGTATTGAAAAATATGTATAGTCGAACCTCCGAACCTCATTCGAACCTGATTAGAAAATTCGAATTCGAATCGAACCTAATCGTTGTCGAACTCGAATTCGAACTCGAACCGTGTGACATAGGCCGAGGAGAGGAGATTGAAGCTCAGCTTCCCTGGGAGACAACACAGATCTAACTTTGATGATAGGCAAACTCTGGACACTATTTGGGTTGTAGTCATTTATTTGGCGACTCTACTAGAGGACGAACTTTTGGTGACTCCACTCCATAGTTCTAGCTCAGTTTGTGAGGCATACTTGGGGAAATCCTCAGAAGCCACGAGCTGACCCAGTACTTGACCCTAAAAAAATCATCAAAGAAAGAAAGGCGTTGCAGAAAGGAGCATCACGTTCAGGTAGCTCTAAACATTATTCTATATCTTTTCAAGAAAATCTTGTAATAGAACAAATACATGTTGAGAGTATAGCATCTAATACTAGCAATGAAGAAAAAATCTCAGAGATTCATAGAGCTCCTTATTCTTTAGGTTCTTCTTTCGTTGTAAGCCCAAAGGAAGCCTCTCCTCCTATCCATCATACTCTTTTAGTCATATCAGTCACTCCTCAACCCTCTGTCATTCAGACTTCCAGTACTCTTATAGCCACCATAGCTATGGTAGGTCCACAAGCACCTACCAAAATGGAAAGAATCATAGCTGCTAGGTATGGACCTCTAGTACTGCCCACTCCTTTGAATGCCACGCCTACTGGAGAATATCAGAAGTATATGCCTAAGTTCACTGGGACTGAAGGTGTTACAACTGAGGAACATATTGAATCATTCTATAGCTATGCTGATAACCTGGACATTAGTGAAGCTGATGTATGGATGAGAGTCTTTGTCCAAAGTCTAGATGGAGAGGCTAGAAAATGGTTCAGAGAATTGACCCCAAGGTCTATAGTAGATATTGAGGCTTTAGATGATGCATTCCTAAAGTATTGGGGGGATAAGAAGGATCTTCTCTACTACCACACCGAGTTTGGGAACTTAAAGAGAGAAAAGGGTGAGTTGTTGTCTGATTTTAATAAGAAGTTTAACCTCATGTACAACAAGATACCAGCTGAAGTAAAACCCACCACCACCTCTGCTAAACTCACCTATGCTAGTGCCTTTGATTCTGACTTTTGTCTACTGTTGAGGGAGAGACGATGTGCTGCCTTGGCTGATATGCAAGATGCAGCCTTGGAAGTAGAATCAAACATCATGGCTGCGGAGAAGCTCAAGGGGAATGTTGATAAAAGGAGACAGAGGAGCGAATCTTCATCATCTTTAGATCCCAAGAGAGATAAAATGACCAAGATGATAGAGTCATTAGCCTCTGAAATCTCCAAATTAAAGGTTGAGCAACACCCTGGGAAAGGAAGAGTTCTTAATACCTTTGCTCCTAGAAATCCAAATCCATATAAAAGAGCTAATGAGCAGTTGCAGATTTTGCAAAGAAGCAAAGATGCCAATGAAGACCAAAGGGTGAAGACCCCTTTCCAGAATGTAGTCATGGAAGAAGAGCAGTTTGAAGAAGATGATGAGATCCATTATCTGGAAGACAAAGGCAGTGCCTCCTTTTTGACCTCAGCTACCTATGAAAAGTCATTATTCAATGACCAGATCAACCAAGAGTGGGATGGTGGAGCTGTTCTGAAAACTGATGATCAACACAGATATGATCTGAGGTCGAAGATGAATAATGCCAAGGAAACTCCTGTTCAAAGAGCTGCTGTCCCTGCAATATAGCAAGCTAAAAAGCAGAAATGATCAGCAGTTGATCCCATCATCCTCAAAGCTCCAGCTCACGAGGTAAGAGGCCTTGACAAGTCTCCTTCTCCTTTCAGCTTTGAATCAGAGATTCAGAAGCTAAGCATACCTATACCTTGATTGAACCAGTGAAGAATGAGTCCTTCAAGAGATCTATCCTCTCGCCCTTGAGCCTAAAGCCATCCAAGCCTCCATTGACTATGTAAATCTGCAAGACGACAAACCAGTTGTTGTTCTCAGCCCAATGATTGAAAATTGTGATGACAACTCCCCATCATTCTATGTCTCTTTGACTATTCATGACAAAATCCTTCACAACTACCTTCTGGACACAGGAGCCAGCTTAATCTAATGCCCAAGGCTGTCATGGATGAGTTGGGTCTTGACATTGCCAAGTCTTATCATGACCTATTTTCTTTTGACTCTAGAAAAGTGAAATGTTTGGGGTTAATCAAAGACCTAGCCATCACCTTTCCTCAGCTGCCCATGAAGAGCATGATGATGGATATTGTGGTAGCAGATGTACCCCCCCAAGTTTGGCATGTTGCTTTCCAGAGGTTGGATCAAGAGATTAGGTGGAACATTGCAAAATGATCTGTCCTATACTACTGTCCCAGTTTTTGGAGGTGAGAGTAGGAGATTATACAGAAAAGCTCAGTTGGCTTATATCATCAGTGATGAAAGGAATCCCACTAATCATCCCATCTATGCTGTCAACACTGATTTTGGAGCTTGTATTCTTCAGATTGAAGAATCCCAGTTGGCCTCCGTGTATCTTAGGAAACTGGTTTGCTAGATCACAGAGGAAGAAAGCCCACAAATTTGGGACATGTTCTTTGATGGAGCTTGCTCTAAGGAAGTTGCAGGGGCAGGTTAGTCCTTGTGCCCCCCACACAAGAATGCATTCATTTATCTTTCAAGTTAACTTTTCAGGTCACAAATAACATAGCAGAGTACGAAACCTTGATATTGGGCTTAAACGTTGCTAAAGAAATGGGCATCAAAGGTTTGAAGGTGTTTGGAGATGCAGACCTTATCATTCAACAGGTCAACAAAACTTTCCAAGCAAAGCATTCAAGGTTGAAAGCATACAGAGATGAGGTATGGAAGCTCGAGGGTTCTTTTAATAGTTTCAACATTTCTTACATCCCTAGAATGAAGAAACAACTTGCTGATTCCCTTGTTGTGTATGCTAGCACGTTTATTCCTCCTAAATTGACTTATGAAGTTTAGGTGAAATATAGACCATCTCTGCCTGACAATGTCAAATACTGGAAAGTTTTTGAAGATGATGATGAAATTAATAGGTTTTTACAAGTCATTGATGAATTTTTTGAAATGCACATTGACTAAGAAAACAAAACCATTGAAGAATGCAACCAGTCCAAGCTAAAGGACGAGATTGGTCAGGATAGCATTGTTCAGCTGCCTAGTAACCATATACCCAAAGGATTGGTGCCCCTAGAGAAGCTGTTTGATCATAATGATGTACCTTATAAGCCTGCCAAAAAGGAAAATGAGTCTGCAGTTCATAGACATAATGTAGGGAGTCCAGCCCATCCAAAGTACATAAATCTGTCCACTCACTTGTCTTCTGCCCAAAGTTCTGAGTATTGCACCCTGATGAAACAATTTGCTGATATTTTTGCTTGGGAGTACAGTGATCTTAAGACCTATGACACCAACATCATCCAACATAAGATTCCACTGGAGAAGAACACCATCCCTTTTAAGCAGAAATTAAGACCTATCAGCCCTCTCTTATTGCCTTTGATTGAAAAGGAAATCAAGAAGCTGTTGGATGCCAAGATCATAGTTCCCCTAAGGTATTCAAAGTGGATAGCTAACCTTGTGGTAGTAAGAAAGAAGAATGGAGAAATCAGGCTTTGTGTTGACTTCAGGAATCTGAACAAATGCTCTAAAAAAGACAACTACCCCCTGCCTAAGATGGAACACTTGCTGCAAAAAGTTTCAGGGGCTAGAGTCATGTCTTTCTTAGATGGATTTTCAGGTTACAATCAGATTGCTGTACATCCAGAAGATCAGGAAAAGACCGCCTTCACTACTCCTTGGGGCACTTTCATGTACTCCAAGATGCCTTTTGGACTGATGAATGCTGGGGCTACTTTTCAGAGGGCCATGGACATAACCTTTGTGGGAGAAAAGGACAAGTTTGTCCTTATTTACCTTGATGACATAACAGTCTTTTCCAGCAGTCACGAGGACCATTTGCAACATTTGAAGAAGGTGTTTCTAAAATGTAGACGGTTTGGAATTTCTGTGAACCCAAAGAAGTCATAGTTTTCTCTAGAAGAAGGCAAACTTTTGGGACATATTGTTTCTACTGAAGGTGTGAAGATCGATCCAACGAGAGTTCAAGCAATTCAGACATTGTCCATCCCAAGGTCGAAAGGGGACATTCAATCTTTCATGGGAAAGATTAACTTTGTCAGGAGGTTTATTTCAAACTTTACAGAGCTAGTGAAGCACATCACTTCCATGTTGAAGAACGGATCAGAAATAAAATGGACAGATGGTGCAAGAAGCTCTTTTGAAGCCATCAAACAAGCTATCATGGAAGCTCCCACTCTAATCAGTCCAGATTATACCAGGGAGTTTTATATCTTCTCTTTTGCCTCTTATGATACACTTGCAGCAGTTCTATTGCAGAAAAATGATGAAGGTATAGAGCACCCTATGGCCTTTTTCAGCAAAACTCTGAGGGAGACTGAACTAAGGTATGACCTTATTGAAAAACAAGCTTATGCTCTCATAAAATCTTTAAAGACATTCAGAATTTATATTTTGCATTCCAAAGTGGTTGCGTATGTACCTTCAGCTTCAGTAAAAGATGTCCTAACTCAACGAGATATTGATGGAAAGAGAGCTAAATGGATTGCAAAATTCATAGAGTTCAACATAGAGGTGAAGCCCACCAAGCTTGTCAAAGGCCAAGGCTTGGCTAAGCTTATGGCTGAGGAAAATTGCAGTTTGTTAGACATCAATTGCATGGGTTCAAATTCAGGTGGTGAGCGGATAAGGAGGAAGCAGCAGAAGAGCAAGAGCAGAATCAGTCTTTGGTTGAAAATCTAGCCACCTGTGAATGGTATTCCTGTGTAGTTCATTTTTTGCAGAAGCTAGAAGTCCCTCCAGGGCATAACTCAAGTCAAGCCCGGGCCATTAAGCTCAGATCAACCAAATTTTGCATTACTAAAAACCTGCTTTATTTGAAAGACCCATCAGGGATCCTCTTGAGATGTCTAGACAAAGGGAAATCTGTGGAAGTCATGCACCAGTTCCATTCTAGCATCTGTGGAGGGCATCATTATTGGAAAACCATAGCCCACAAGATCCTGAGAGCTGGGTATTATTGGCCTACTCTATTCTCTGATGTGTTTTCTTTTGTGAAGTCTTGTGACAAATGTCAGAGGTTTGCAGGAAGACAACAACTAAAATCTTTGCCCTTGAAGCCAGTACACGCAAATGGTCGCGTCCAACAGTGGGGCTTGGACTTCATAGGTGAGATCAATCCACATTCCAGTGGCCATCACAAATGGATCTTGGTAGCCACTGATTATTTCACCAAATGGATTGAGGCTATACCCACTAAAAATGCTAATCATCAGGTTATCATAAAGTTCTTGAATGAGAATATTTTCACTAGATTTGGTTGCCCAACCAAACTAGTCACTGATAATGCAACAGCTTTCAGGGCAGAAGAATTGGTGGACATGTGTGAATCCATGAGCATTCAGTTGGTGCATTCTACCTCATATTATCCTCAAGGCAATGGCCTGGCAGAATCGTCTAACAAGAGTCTTGTAAGGATAATAAAAAAACTGCTGGAGGACAACAAAAAGAATTGGGATTCCAAGTTGAAGTTCGCACTGTGGGCTGACAGAGTTACCAACAAGAAGTCCATAGGAAATTCTCCTTTTAAGTTGGTTTATGGCGTTGATGCTCTTTTTCCTATCCAGCTGATTCTCCCGGTGGCCAAATTCTTGCAAGAAGAACAAGATGAAGATAACGACATTGCGAGGAGAATGAGTAACTTGGTTGAATTACACCGGATCAAAGAACAACTGGTTGAGAAGTCAAGAATTCATCAGAAGAAGATCAAAGAAACCTTTGATAGAAAGGCAAAAATGGACAATTTTCAGGTTGGTGACTGGGTTCTCGAATGGGATGCATTGAAGGAAAAGAAGGGCAACCATGGTAAATTTGATGCCTTATGGACGGGACTGATTGTCATTACTCAAGTTCAGATAAACAATACTTTCATTCTGCACAATTTGGAGGGGGAAGGTGTTTTTGATGGCCCAGTCAATGGGCAGTTTTTGAAAATTTACTTCATATGAGGCTTTAAGGCCTTAATATTGTAATAGGTTTTTTCAATGTTTGTTTTCTATGCAAATAAACTCCATGCCCAATGGAACATTAGGAGATAAGTTTGTTTTGGTTGTTACTGGAAAGGCAGTAGTCTGTAGTTCTTGAAACCTCACAGGGAGGCTTTCATCCCTAGAAGGAGCCAGTGTTAGCCCTGAGGTGCAGTGCTGCTATTTTAACGGAAATGTCCCCTGTTTTAGCTCCGACGGTCCACGTCTCCTCTTGCTCCACTTTGGTCATAAGTCGGACTTTTAAAAATTATACACCTGCGCTCATAAATATCGGCGGGCCCGCTCTCGGTTCCTCTCCTTTTCGCTGCGCTCTCTATTCTCCGATCCCCGCCGTCGATCTTCCCACTGATCTGACGGTCCACACTTCATTCGACTAACGATTTACACTCACCCGCTCCGATCAATCACCATCGTTAGATCATTTCCGCCAGATCTAACAGCTATCGCGCATATCGCTCGGGCAACGAGCGAGAGGGATACCCACCCGATAAGGCGGTTTCCTCTCTCCTCCTCACTGCTACGTGTCACTTAATGAGTGGAATCGGGTGCCAATCCGAATTACCACTTACCTCTTGTGTTCTCGCCCAAAATACCACCTTTCGCTTTCAAATCCGCTGATGTGATATCAATTCCTCTATCTCTGTGATATGATCCTGTCCATTGATCATATCGATCCAACGACCTCGTATCCCACTTCCCACTAGTCACCTGGGGAGGAAATTTGTTGGCTTTGTCAGTGTTTTTTGACAGTCAGACAGTTGAACTAAAATAACGGAATATATGGCCGAAAGGGGAAAAAACAACAGCACGATGCAGCCGAACCAACATAAATGGTCATGGAATGTCGCTGGCACGAGCGAGCCACCTGACAGCGCGGCAAAATTACCAGAATATGGTTACTGTGTTGTTAGAAAAAGAGACCTCTGAGCTCATGTTTGTCTAGTTATGGCATCAAGTAGTTGAGAAGACAGAGGGGATAGATTAAGACATCTCGAGCCTCAGAGATGGTTGAAAGTTTGAAGTATCAAAGGTTCAACTTTCGGAGACTGTGAATACTCTATTCCTCCCAGCGTCTCATCTTCATTCCAGTGATACAAGCTTCTTTTGCTGTTACATGTTCAATCGCCATCTTCTCCTCTGTTCTAAGCTTGCACTTGAATGGGTTATTCATGTTTTCTTCTATGTCGAATGCCAAATAACTGTCATCTTATCTCTGCGTTGATAAATTAGATTTGTAAGCTTCATTTACTTTCTGTAACTAGCCATTCATATGTGTTTATGTATGTATCTGCTGGTACAGTCAGGATTCTCCATCTATTCATTGAATCTATAAACTATTGAGCATTAGTGGTCAAAAGCCTTGTCAAGCTGAGGGTGTTCATGCATGTCTTGAGTGAAAACAGAGTTGAAACAGTCATCTGACTTGATCCAAACCCCAATCCATTCCAATAGTTCAGAGAATGATATTGAAGATTTGTATGTTTCTAGGCATCTCCAAGCTACAACCTAGGAGAGTTTCCTGGAGTGCTAACAGGACCTAAAGGGGCAAATGCTAGACCAAGGGCAACAAATGGAGACTTAGCCCACTGTCACCTCAGCTAAGGCTCCCTACTATTTACGGACTTTCACTAATGGGGGGAGACTCGGTATATTATGGAGTCACCAATGAAGGATAAATCGATAAGTGGATGTGTAGTGACCCATAGGAAGAGGTTGAAGAATAGAGCTTTCTTGCTTTCTAAGCAAGGCGCAATGTCTTCTAGGAGAACCTTGCCTTCCAAAGCAAGCAAGCCATACATTTGAGCCTCCCATGTGAATAAGCTCCTTATGATCACCCCTCACCCTTTCATTGATCTATTCATCTCGTGGTCCTTGTTATACCGGTTCTCCTCCCATTAGTGAAAATCCATAAAGAGCAAGGAGTCTTAGCTGAGGTGACAATGGGCTAAGACTCTGTTATTGCCCTTGACCTAGTAGTGACCCCTTTAGGATTCCCTTTTAGGTCCCCTACTAGTTTGAGCAGTAACAAAACCTAAAGCTGAATTTGATAAAAAAATTGAGGGTTGGGCTTATGGATTATAACTACTTGACATTATTGACTTCCCTTTTGAAATTTTGAAATTTGAATATGTTTGTCATGATGTTGCAATATAGTTGTATTGTAATTTGTATGTTTAAATTTTGTGATTTTTCAAAGGTTACAAGTATTTGACATTATATACATTCTTTTAAATTTTGAAGATTAAAAATTATGCCATTTCTTTTTGCATTTGCAAATTACTATGGTGTATGTGTATATTTAACTAATGCCATCAATAATTAGATGTTACTATGATTAAGTTATTCATGTATGCTTGCTAATAATAATTCTTACTCATATGTGTTTATTGCTTGATTTAGTTTTTTTATTATTTTATGTCATATATATATATATATATGAAAAATATGTATAGTCGAACTTAATGCCGAACCTCATTAGAAAATTCGAATTCAAAGCGAACTTAACCATTGCCGAACTCGAATTCGAACCCAGACTGTGTGACAGCTTGAAATACACATATGGGTTAACAAAGTGAAGGTTTTTATTTTTGATGTAAATATAAATTAGTGATAAATGATATTACTACCAGAGACTAAGGAAAATGTGATGGAAGAGGGATACATGTCTGTACTTGTCATCATGAATATATGTGTGTGTATTTTTATGGTAGAAGAAAAGATATTGGTATTACAAAAAATACCAACACAGATATAGCATTACATTCAACTTGAAGTTTGTGTGCCACGACAAACTGTAGAGAAACCAAGAATACCAAAAAATCACCCTTTCTTTTTTCTTGATTAGAACGGCATATGCTCAGTTTGAATAGTGCTTTTTCCCTTTTTTCTATTATAGTGCATTCTTGATCTCGGATTTATGAAATTATGATCAGTTCTGGATATATGCACTGCAGGGGGTTGATTTTCATTATTGATTGTTGCAAACATCTTCCAACTTTTCTAATCTGGTGTTGGAGAGTTAAGTGATGTGGCCACATGATCAATTGCTTTTATTGATTATTCCTTTTGGGATGGGCTCTGGGATGTCTTCTGTTAGATCTAGGTGTAGGATCCGGGATTCCTTCTCCTAGCTCAATCAGATCTGAAACAACTGGTTCCTTAGTGTGATCAATCTTGGTGGGAATGCCTGCTGATAGGTGGTGCCCTTTTGGATCCTTCTACCATGAGTACTTTCAAGGTTTTGAGGGCCTGTTAGTGAAATCTGGGCAAGCATCCATGGCATGACCATGCTCGAAGCATGTTTGACATTGAAAAGCTAACTGCCCAAATTCTATTTTCTGAGTCCATCATCTACCTTTGCATTCTAAAATGATATTTGCAGGATGACCAAATTGCATATTAACCTATTCACAAATTCTTGCACGAGAGAGCTTGTGAATTTTGGACATTTCAAGTGAGTTAGATAGATCTCCCTATAGAATTCCTTATCATTATCACTTCTAGAGATTTGACATGCCTATACTCCAAATTTAGGCCAGGAAGCTGTACGCATATGGGCTCAGGTGATTGAAATTATGAATGTGGATCAAACCCTAGCTGCCAAGGTCTCACAGACAGAGATGCACTACCCCAAACCCCTTTCGTTAATGACATGGGCTCTATTGAAGGGATCAATGTATATTACGATGGAAAACATCCTTGCCTAGGGGTGGGTAATGACAACTTTTGTCTAAAGAGCTTTCCAAAAACACAAAACCCACTTCTAGAGATCTTGGAGTGTGTAATGAACAAAGTTCATATACTTAGAGGAATGCTCTGATACCAATGTTACGAACAAAGTTCGTATATTGCAATAATCTTCAAAACACTTTAAAGACAAAATCATCCATTGTAGGACAAGTAATTGTATATAAGAATATTTGAATACAAATGAGATGATGATGAATGTTACAAATAATGCCTGCTTATATACCTAGGCAGGTGCCTCTTCATGAATGGTCATGTCCTTAAGACATGCCTTTTCATTACTAATGACTATTTAGTTAACCTTATTATGATTATATTTGTTTACATTTAATTTATTATTTTTATATAAATTATATTCATAACATTGCCTTCCTCTTCAAAAATCTTTGTCCTTAAAGCTTATGGATGAAAGGGCTCAATTTCTTTTCTTGTTTCGAATATATTCTCGTCTTAGAACTTTCATCTTTTTGATACAAGACGATATGATCCTCAGAGTGAGAAACAAAATTGTCGGACTGATAATGCATTTGACCATCCTAGATTAATCTTCTATGGAATATTCTGATCACTGGAAATTCATAATGAGTTGTTATCATAGGACTGGATTCTGCAAACTTGAGTATTCCTTGGAACATAAATATGTTGTTTCGGTTTTGAATGGTTCAAATATGTATACTGACTTAGTTGTCTGATTTTGTGATTCGAATGTCGATAAGGAGTTCTTTTGGTTGGACTTTCCCTTATCATGTGTGTGGCAATTTCCTATTTTATTTTAGATACTGTTGTTGTTGAGTTGGTTACTGAATCATCACTTGGAATTTCCATTGTTTGAACTGCAACATCTGAATATGTTTTAACTTCTATTGGTTTCTCATCTTCTTGAGTTGTGATATTGATTGGATTGATATTTGTTCCTTTATCTTCAACTTGGACTGTTACGACTAGAGACTTCAATACTTCTTGAGTAAGTTGTTCTAACTTGTCATTTAGTGACTTCTTGTCACTTTTAAGCTTCTTTATTTGCGTAAGAAGGTTTTGATTATGATTCCTTAGACGTAAAAGCTCTTCGCTTTCTGGATTGTTGACTTTATTCTTAGTATCCTCCTCATCTTTTAAACTTTTGATTTGTTTTAATAACCTTTGGTTAAGGTTATTCAAGCATAAATTTTCCTCCTCTTTTTCTGATAGACTTTCGTTGAGTTTCTTTTCTTGTTCTAACTAGTGTTTCTTAGCTTTACATTTTTTGACTTGTGTAAGTAGTTTCTAATTATGCTCCTTCTAGCTTGAATTTTCTTTTTGTTTGTTTGTTGGATATGACTTATTCAAGCTCTTTTTGCGTTTTTGATACTGTTTTTGGATTCTCTTGAAACATTAGTTTCGAAATATCCTTAGGGTCTTTTGATGAAGGCATTATCAGTTCTGATTTCATTGTCATGTCTTGGAATGTGACCATCTTCTTCTTGTAAGGGAACATAAAGATATATATATATATATATATTTTTTTTTTGTGTTTAACATGAATGTACCTAATTCCTTGAACCAAGGTCGACCGAGAATTATGTCAACCTCTTTGTCAAGCATAGTTATGACACAAAATTGAGATATGTACTCATAATGATCAACTGTCACTTGTAAATCATTAATTTCATACCCTTTTTCGCTAAAAATACCTTTTCTTTCACCTATATTTGGCTTTGGAACTAATAGTTGATTCGCTAAATTAATATTGATGTAATTATTCTTGGCTCTTGTATTAATAGCAATACTAAGTTCTTTCCTGTAGACACACCCCTTTAATGTAAATAATCAAAAAGCTGCAATTGGAATACCTTTATAGGAGTATCTTCCTTGCTTTATTTCCAAATTAGAATCCATTTTTTTTATAACTCTTTTATTTATTTATTTATATATAATCCTCTTTGTTTTTTTTTTTAAATACCTTGACTTTAATTTTTTAAAAACTTACTCCTTTTTTTTAAAATATACCCCCTTTGTCCTTATATATATATATATATATATAAATGTAACTTTTTTTTTGTAAGCTACGGTGTGACCTTTTCTATTATATATTGCAACAGTAAAACCATACAAACGTACGAGACCTCAACCTGCCCCGCAGGGAAACCGGGTCTGTTGGTCTCTCATAAAACATTGTTTGAGAATGTTCACTTGTCCACTTTGAGAAACAACATATCAAAAAGCATAACAGTTCCATATCTACATTTTGTCTCTTAAAGACTAGTCTTAGATACATAACAAAACTACCATACAAACTGGTTCACTACAACTTATCACAAAATTCAAAAAAATAGCTGGGTAAGACATTCAGTCTACCATGATTTCTTGCTTGATTTCCGCCTCATGCTTCACTTTGGTAAGCTCCTTCAGCATGCTGCGAATTTCCTCTATTTTGTTGTCCTGCTTCTGTATCATGAGCTGCAGACTGGTCATCTCTTTCCTCATGTCCGACAAACCTTGGGCTATCTCTGTTATCTCAACAGCGACCTGCTCCATTGCTCTGGCTAACAAATGTTTCATCACCCAATACATGTGTAATGCCTGTTTATATAGCGTTAGTCGCCCTCTCGTATTCCCGGGATCCGGAAGCAAGGTGTTCCACTCCTCCATTTCTGGATCGGAGGGTTCGTCCAGAACTCTGTTTTCCAGCGCGTCTATAATCCTCCTGATGTCTTCGTTGGTCTCTTT
Source organism: Pinus tabuliformis (assembly GCA_031772625.1). Lineage (NCBI taxonomy): Eukaryota > Viridiplantae > Streptophyta > Pinopsida > Pinales > Pinaceae > Pinus > Pinus tabuliformis. The sequence continues at coordinate 140,049,801 of CM062817.1, forward strand.
GCCGTAAGCTCTCTCCGCCTCCTGCGCAGCCTGCCCAATGGAGCGACGACCCCTCTTCTGCTGGTTCGAGGCCGGAGTCTTCGGCTCACAGTGGTCTGCCTGCCAAGATCTTCCACGTCCCCTACGCCTCCTTCCTTTTCCTCTTTTTGCCGGTCTGCCCCTGTTATTGCTTCTGCTGCTTTGCCCTACTTCAAAGGTCACCCTCGCCCTGCATTCCTCCTCCCCTATCTCCATTTCCCTTTCTCCGGAATTATCAGTTTCCTCCGCTGTTTGCTCCTGCTCTCTCCGGGTATTCCTCCTTTCTCCCTCCTTCACCTGCCTTTCCCTTCTTCCTCCCTCCGCCATATTGCTTTGACGTCATTTAAGTCTATGATCCGAGTCTCTCTGCCAAACTCCTCTGTCCTTCGCCACCTTCCCAGGTTTCCAATTATCTGTCGTTCTACCTGCTTCGGTTCTTAAATGAATACCGCCACCTAGCCCCTGTTGCAGCAGATGATCGCCGCCGATCCTTTCACCTGCCATTTCCATGATTCGATCTGCTCCTCGTCTTGGTATGCGTACTCCTCTGCAAGCCGCCGCCGTTAACCTGATAATGATAGCCTTGATGTGTGGCGTGTGCTGGCCAAGTCCATATCTCATTACTGCCTTGAACTGGCCGTATTTCTCCACCCCGATCGGGGAGTAACTTAACTCTTAACACTTTGTTTTTTTTTTCAATATATGTATATAATATAACTTAACTCTTTAATTATATATATAATATAATATAATTATATAATTATATCATTTATTATTATATAATTAAGTTTGGATCTTAACCCTCCAATTATATGCAATTATGGTTTGATTAAGGGTTACACCTTATACGTGTATGAGTCACGGTTTTTCACTTCAGAAAGCGACCATAGAACTATGCAAATTGCGAAGGGAAATATGGGTAAGAAATGGCAATGATACATGGATGTACGATGGTACGGTTGTATGATACACTGTTTTATTTTTATTTTTTAATTTTGCAGCTGTAAAGAAGACAAAACAAGCAGTGGTAGAACTCAGAAGGAAATAGGAGAGGGACAGGCATACTGTGTCAGGGGTTGGCAATGTTAATTTGTGTTGTGGCTGCAACAATGTCTCATTTGGTAGAGCGAGGGAATGGCCGATCAACAGGCGAGTCGGGTTGTAGTGGTAGCATGAGAGGATGGAATGGCGACTGGAGTGTGCAACGCCGTTTGGAATGACTACTGGAACATTACAACAACATATTGATGACGATGCACAAAGGGTGTCCAAATGAGGTTGTTGGGTTGTTGGTTGGCAGTTTAGTCGACGACAATGGTACTCACGTGGAGGTGTTAAGGTCAGTTGGAATGAATCAACGGGGCAATTGAGCAACGACCCAGGTAAGTTTTTATTTTAATATATATAACTCTTTTTTTCTTATATATATATTTTTATTTTTATTTTTTATTTTTTATTTTTTATTTCGAGTTTTATTTTGATTTTTTTTCTATGTTTTTTAAAGATAATTATTTTATTTATATAATATTTTCTTGACTTATTTATTTATTTTGGATTTTTTATAATATATATATATATATATATTAAATGGCCATGGGTTTGATGGTGAAAATGGGACAATCTCCATAAACGATATAGGGAACTGCTTCGATCACAACAACAAAGTTGGTGGAAAGTTGATGGCCAAAGGCTGGATTAGACTAGCTCTTTGCAGTGGTTAAGCGGCCAAAGGATCGAATAACTTTGATACCAATGTAATGAATAACGTTCATATACTCAAAGGAATGCTCTGATACCAATGTTATGAACAAAGTTTGTATACTGCAATAATCTCAGAACACTTCAAAGACAAAAACATCCATTGTAGGACAAGTAATTGTATATAAGAATATTTAAATACAAATAAGATGATGATGAATGTTACAAATGAGGCCTGTTTATATACCTAGGTAGGTGCCTCTTCATGAATGGTCATGTCTTTAAGACATGCCTTTTCATTACTAATGACTATTTAGTTAACCTTATTATTATTATTATATTTGTTTACATTAATTTATTATTTTTATATAAATTATATCCATAACATATATTCATAACAGAGTGAGTGCCATAAATTGTCAGGTTTGCATGTTAATCTCTTATTGACAAAACAAGAGATTGCTTGTTGTACACATTCTAAGTGCATTGAAACTTGAACCCATGAGGGCTTTTGCCATCTTCTCACATTAGAAACAATGTTGGTAGATCAATAAGAGACCATGGGGATGGTAGTTTCAAGCTTGGATGCTAACTATTCCACTTCAATAATAGTGTTTGCACTCCTCGCGATGTGTTCTTGTTGCTCGATTTTCCCTTTCTTCTTCTCTAGACATTGGTTGGTGTTGAAAAATGTAACCAGTGTCAGTCTTCATAATTGTATTTGAGTCATGTTGTAATGTATTTGTTTCATGCTTGGGTCAATGATTTTTAGGTCAAAGCCTCCATTGTAGGTTTCTAGGGTTTATATCAAGTATTATTGTCCATGTCATAATGTAATAGACACTTCTTGGGCATTATCAATAAAAAAAAATATTTGTATGCGAAATAGGTCATTTAGGCGTCCTCCACCAAGTTTGCCTCAACTTGGACAAGTCGGCCTAATTAAGAGGCAAAAACCACTATATAAAGGCAACAACTCAACCTCATTTGGAGCACATCAATCACAAGTTCAATCTGCAGTTGCTGGAGGCATAAAAGGGTGCGAAATTGAAGGAAGAGGAAGGAAACCCTAGTGAAGGAGAAGGATGCCTTTGTCAAGCATTGCTTCTTCCATCTCTTGTATCATCTCTTCTATGATATGACCTATTGTTGTTGTAGCCATGGTTAGTGTTGTAGGACCTTGAAGTGTTTCTTCTTGGAGCATCTCTCTTCTTAGGGCAATCTCGAGCATAGTGACATTTTCGATGACAATTGTAGCATTCAACATCTCTATCTCGTCTTCTTGAGTCCTTGGAATCTCAGTTGGCTTGAGGAGGTCATCTTGCATTAGATGGCTTTGCCTTTCGTTTCTTCTTGTTCTTCCTCTTCCTTGAGCAACAAAGGAAGTAGGCTCTCCTTCATTTCCACTTGATTGCATAGAGAAAGTAGCTCATCAAAAGTAGGGATCCTTTATCTATTGTTGATAGAAGTAATGAACATGTCCCATGATGAAGGAAGACCACTAAGGGCAATCATCACCAATTCCCTGTCAGGTACAATTTCTTGAGCAGTCCATAGTTGATCCGAAATTTCAGTGATTCTCATGAAGAATGATTATATAGTCTCTCCTTTACGAATGATTGTATAGTCTCTCCTTTACGCATCTTAGACCCCTTGAGTTGATTATTCAAATCCATAATGTGGCTCAAATTGTTCACTTCATACATGCCAACGATCTTATCCTACATCTCTTTGGAAGTCTTCAAAGATGAAATATAAACAAGTAGATGATCTCTTAAAGAATCAATAATGATCTTCTTAGCTTTAATCTCACCTTTCTTGTACTTGGATTTGGCAGCTTGGGGAGCATTTTCTGGTGGCGGTGAAATCTTTCCCTATTCCAAGACGTCATACTCATCTAAGGAAACATTGATCTTGGTCTTCCAAGCTGCAAAGGTAGATGCATCAACTAGCTTTTCATTATCCTTTAAGTATGAGGTAGACATTTTTTACCAGACCAAAAAAATCAACTACTAGAAGATGGATGCTCTTGCTCTATGTCTCTTGGGCTTATCTTCACCTCAACTCTGATACCATGTTAATTTTTCATCAAGAATTGTTCTATGCTGCAACTATCACTTCAACAATTTCCAATAGCATCCAATTTACAATATCCACTTCTTCAATTAATCGGTAACAATAGAGCAATAGTAGATAGAACAATTATACAATATGCGCAATGAAAGACAACCAGGAGACAAGAAACACAATATTTGGTCAATGACCAGGGAAAAACGCCACAAGGGGGAAAACCCTTTGCAATTCTTCTTCTATTAGATTGTCTTCAAATGTTTAACAAAGAGACTATATCATCCAAGAGTAAAAGTCAAGATTTGACTAGCCAATATCCAAAACCAATATCCAATATGCAACCAAGCCAATGTGCCATGCAATTTGTCCAAAAATAGAGACAAGAGAGAGAGTCAACATAAGTCATCTTTTGTGCAAATCTGTCCAAGCCAACAACAGTCAATAGCAACAATGTGTGCCCTAAATAGTTAACAAAATAGTCCTCCAAGAGCTCGGTCAAAGGTCAATAAATTCGGCCTTCTTCACTAGTCAACTAGGTGTCAAAACAGTCCAAATCTGAGTGGTCAAACTTCTGTCAAAATAGTGATTTAGCCTGCGGTCAAAGTTTGCAATAGGTCTGCGGTCAAAGTGCCCAGACTTCCTTGGTTTTTGTGCCAAAGAATGCGGCCTGCCCAAACAAAGATACCCTCAAAAGATCAAACCAAAATTCTGTTGAGAAAGTCAAAGTCAATGCTGGTCAAAGTTACAGTCTGCTTCAGATTTCGGCCACCTGTAATTTCGTCCTATTTCTCCTTCGCACCTGTAAGAGAAGCTCTGCGATTTTTAGATAGATCGAACCCAAGAAGAGAGAGAAGATTGTGGGATGAAGTGTGTCCAAATGAGCATGAGGTGACCTTGATTTATAGGCGTTGGAGGAGGGCTAATTAGCCTCTTAGGATGACCTGAACAAATATGCCAATGTGGGTTTTCCATAAAAAATATATCTTTCCTTGTCCAAATTGATTGCTCCAAATGTCAATTTTGGTCCTCTTGGAAGGAGGAATTTAATGCAAAGGTTGGAATTTGTCACTGAGCTGCCAAATTAACATGCGAGGTAAGAAACATCTAAATCTGACTTGGACATTCTAATGCTTCTGAGCTTGTCCTTCAACACCAACTTTCTGGCCTCGCTCGAACCTTGATAGAGACCAATGATGGCAGTCCATATTTCTTCTGCTTTTTTCTTCCCACGCAGGTGAGGGATAATGTGGTCTTTTACTCCTTCCAAGATAATCCTTTTGCCTTGGCATCCATCTTATTATGCTAAGCCAACTGCTGAGGATCTGACGGTGCAACTGGGACATTATCAACAAATTCCCAAACCCCTTGTTCCTCCAAGACCACTGCTATCCTTTCACGCCACGAACAGAAGTTGGACGCGCCGTCTAGTTTGCCTTCAAATCTGAGACCTTGATATGCCATACTGCGAAATCGAACTACTGAATACAGGTCACACTGTTAGAATCAATGTGCACTGCTTAGAACCCTAGCGGCCAAATCGATCTGAGAACTTGCTCCCTTGGAATCACAAAAACTGCTCATGAAGGTAAAATCTGTGCTTGTTCTTCAATCACAAAATGAGCTTTTATACCATGTTAGATTTCCTTAAAACCCAGTAAAACTGATTTGCAATTTCTAAGTGTAAAAACCCAAAAATATAAACAATTGGTATATTGGAAACTTAAATCACAAACACATTTAGTTTTCTAACTTAATATGCACAATGTAAAATAAACCAGAAGACAAACACATCAACCATAGAACACACGATATACCTAGGAAATCCCAACTCTAGGGAAATTCTGAGCACTGTGTATTTTATTATTCTTTTGCAGCAAAAGATTTTCTTCTGAGAATTACAAGGGAGAAACTTCCCAATTTATCGCAAGAAAAATACTCGTCCACTCTCCAGCTAAATCGAATCCCTTCATGCACATTGGATGTGCGAAATTCCTGCATAGACCAACAATGTGATCCACACGTGCGAATAGACCCTCTGCGCTGGGCTGTAAAGGCTTGACTCTCTGTCAATTTCCTTTGCTTGGATGCTGAGTTCTACAATCGGCTTAAACCCTTGCTTTTCCTTCGCTGCTCTTTCACACCTTCTTGTGCTCAACTAACTTGCCACCAACTCGCTCTATTTCCTCTTATAATTTTGACCTCAACCCAAATCTCCTTCTCAATGGCTGAGATTAAATCTTGATCCATGGATGAAATTAAATCATAAGTTAACTTAGGAACTTCTACTTTTTCCGAAGTCTAACTTTAGGAAATAGTTAAGTAAATTAATATTCTGCTAAAGTGGCTGTCTTCTGTGTTCTTCTGCTAGCCTTAGCACTTAGACAATCAGAACACTTCTTCTCTCCTCCAATCAACACAATTAATTAAGGAGGAGAAACACCCACTAGAAAATTCATAAATACAAAGGAGTTAGTCTTTAGAATCATTTTGATTATCGTTGAATTGGATTGATTTGTCTCTGTTTTTCTTTGAGCCTGAGACTTTGAGGGTTTTAAGATCCCTTTCTCTTCTATGATTAGTTTCGCTGGAGGCGATCCCACCCTACCGAGTCACCCTCCTTGTTCTGGTACAGGTCCTTGGAGCAGTCGGGCTTGACTTAAGAATCGAAGATTTTACCTGTTCTGGCACAGCATAATTATTGGAGCAAATTTGGCTACTGGCTAAGAGGTTTCACTGACAGCTTCGTTAGTCAACAAATTCGGCCCTAAACAGCGGAAGCACAATTGCTTCTGTTTATGTCCTGTGAATTGAACTTGATTCCGTGATATAGATGGGAGAAAAGGAAAGGGATATGATTTATTGATTTGCTACTTAAGATATCACATCTGACTGTTTCCTTCTTAAGCAGCTGTTCTATCACTTATAGGTTGCAAATTTCTTGGCTTGGAGATTTGTAGCAAGTCTTTCTTCAACTATGGTGAAGAAAAAATATGGGGCATCTGCATGGGGCGGTTTACTGTAATCTTTTTCTTTTGATCATTTATCCAGCTTGAACTTCCCCTTTTTAATTCCATCGGAATGTATTTCATATCCATATTGGAGCTGTGGCCTGATATCTGGAACTAGAGCTGTCCTGTGATTTACAAAGGTCCTTCTTGATGATGAGGATGCTACTTCCCAAGCTTTCTTTTTCTGAGTTTAAGCATGATGTTTTTTTTTCACCAAATAGCAACCTTCTCCAGACATAATGGCAAGATCTGGAAACTTGTGTGCTGGGTGGAAATGCTGTAATTTCTGGGAGATGTCTCTTAAGCTACTGTTATAAATACAGTGCCTTCACTGCTGCCAATAATGCCTGAACATGTTCCAACATCAATGCAATACATATGTGCACCCATTAGATCTAGTCTGTGTTGTTATTTGAAATAGATGGTATCTAAGAACCAACTAGTGCTGAAGCATATTCCGTTTTAAACTTGTGCACAATGAGGCTACTGATACTAAGACCAGTTTACCCTCACTATCCAATTACCAAAATGGATTTTATTGATTGGCGAATATGCTACTCCACATATGTTATGCCTTGAAATGTTACATGTTAACCGTCTTTGTCAATTCCAATTATCAGACAAAAGAACTCCAAAGTTCATAAAACAAGCCAAAGGATGACATCCTATATCCAACGTGCAACTCTGCTATTCATTGTCTGCAACTTACTGTGCTACCAGCTGAAAAGCATAAAGGGTAAATAAGGTGTGCATTTTGAGGGGTATCACACTGTCCAAGGATCTTCAGTTTATTGTGTTAGTATTTTTTCTGTTAACTTCTTATTTTCTAGTTTATGAACATGGGCATTAACCAATATGGTATTTTGATGTCTGCCTTTTGGAAAGGGAATGTAGGAATGTAGGATATTTATTGTATCCAACTGTTTTGGTTATGGATCTTTTTTCATTTCATTTATCTAAAATAAAAATGTTTTACTAACCACCACTTTCTGTTAATAATAGGAAACACACCCTTCAGAGAATCTTGGTAAACCAACTTCAGGCTAGTGCAGAGGATGAGTCGTCATACAGGACGGTGATACGGAACCTAAACACAAAAATTCCGATGTTGCAAGTGGTCCTTCTAAATGTAAATGCATGGTTTTGTAGTGGCAATTGCTGGGAAAGGATCATTCCAGGTGAAAAAGCTACATATTATACGGAAATATCAATTGATAGGTCAGAAGTGTTTTGTGACGATGTCTCTAAAGGCCTAGATGGGACAAACTCAAGACCTTTAGTAGTCACTGAAGCTGGTGCAACGGAACAATATAATTGCAAAAGCTTGAACCCCGTTGTTAAAGTGCTGTTCTCTGATTGTAGCAGCTTCACACCAGATGAATCAAGGTCTGTATTTACATATGAACTAATCTAAAATTTTTCATTGTGCACTTTACATCCTTTCTCTTTTATTCATAATCTAGTTAATATTTTGTGCATTCCTAAAATTTATTGGTTATGCTCACAAGTCTAGTTTTCAGCAGTTGCATTCATCATATATCAACTTTTTTTGTGTTTGCCTTACACTTTCTTAAATGAGTGGTTCAATTGTAATTTTCTTTTGAAATTTTCATGCTACTGAAGTTTGAGCTGTTTTGAAGAGCTATCTTGTATTACTTGATGTCATTTACTCAGTTAAGGTGGAAAGGAAATGTTGGATACACTGGGGGGGGGGGGCGCGGCGGTGAATCAGTGTTTCTTAGCAATTAGCGATTTATTAATCTTTTTTAGAGCATTAGTTAATCTTCAGTTATTATTATTATTGTTCAGTAAGAGCAGTAAACAACAATGCAAACTAGAGACAGTAGGCACAAGATTTTTAGGTGGAAAACCCCCTTTGGTTCAACAACCACCGAACGTTTTTCTAATAAGTTCTTTAATCTTTGGCCCCAACTGAAAAGAAAGCTACAACTTTCTAGAACTCTAGAAAAACATTCTTCTTCAGCTCTCACTAGAAAGACGCCCCAACACCCTGGTTTTATCAGCAGTCAGCTGAAAGGATGCCCCAACACCCAAGTGAGCCACAACTCACCTTAGCACCACCCTACCACCCAGAAGTGTTTACAGGCCCCAACTTGAAGATGACTTCATTCACCAGCCTAACACCACCCTACCTATAAAGAATGGATAAAAAATGTGGACTCCTGTACTGGGGACAATGATCCACATTACAATGATTTTCAATAAATGATAGACAATACTAGGACCTACCCTTATCCCGACAAACTTGACAATAGAATAGACTCTCCCCAATAATGCCTTTACAACTCTAGGCAATTTGACTCTTTTTACAATGATTTGACAATGCTTCACAATATATAGACAACAGTTGATGATGGCTGTTATGTCTTCAAAGAATGTCTCATTGCAATGCTTCCTTTAAGAGATATTGATTTGACACTTCAGACTCTTGAATGCTTGCCTGGTGTTGTCCTTAATCTTCTTCTACCTGCATGCAAATTGCCCAAACGAAACCCAATCCCAAAGCAAAACAAAACACCCTTCACTTACCTTTGCCTGCAAAACATGTGTGAGTATAAAATAATGAATATACAAAATTGAATGCTTCAAAACATACCTGAATTGTGCTTGAGACTTGCTTATTGTTGTTTTGTTCTTGGCTTGTTCAATTACTATCAACAATCTAATATTGGACAAAACTGTTGACCAGGACAGACCTAATGAATGCTTTCAATTCTACCTAGACCTTACCACAAATCGTGAAAACTACACAAGAATTCTAATAACCTTTAATTACACATTTTATGCAGACCCTAATCAATGTGACAGATTTTAATGCAAGGTGTGCGACAAATTTTAATGCAAGGTGTATGACAGATTGTAATGCAAGGTGTGTGACAAACTTATCATAAATGTATGACACACACACACAACTAGACAACATAAACTACTCACTGTAGTGGAATGCCCTAAGAGCCTTAGAAACATATGCTTATGTACACAATAGTCCTAATGCATATCCTCACAAGATTTAATACACATGCACCAGGAATATGGCACTAGACTTTATACCACAATCCTAATTACAACAAGACCTATACAACAGACTTAGAATACAATGCCTTAGCCTTGTTGAACTAGACCTTAAAGAAAACTAAACAATACACTTGTTTACACCTCAGACCTCAAGAATATTCACAATTTTATGTCTTGATTAAACCTTCGACGCACCTCGCACTTGAATCAGGCTTGTGGATGATACCTTTAAGAGCTTGGATGGCCTTCCAACTGGTGCTAGTTCCTCACTGGTTGTTGATTGATTCTTTTCAAACTTTATGCACCAAACATCATTCAAACGTCACAAAGGTTTCCTTAAAATGTCATTCGCTGCCCTAGAATGAATGTTACAGCCTACGGTTAGGTCTTCATGTATTGATTGAGAGCTTGAGTAGCCTTCCAAACACCTCACTGCCTACATAAGTCTTTTAAAAACCATACAGGTCTTGGTTCATCAAGATAAGAGCTCGGTCCATGATCATTAGGTAAAGTCAACACAGCTTAGGCCTTCGCTCGCCTCTAAACAACTTTGCTGCTCCTACTCCAGAACTTCTGTAGCATACAGTGCCTTAAAAGGAGATTCCACAGGTCTCGGTCAAGGCATACAATAGTTCAGGTCAGTGAAAAACATTATCCAAACAACGATATAAAAACCTTCCTCGCACTGCCACTAATCTCTGTAATTAAAATGTTCAATGAAGCCTGAATTTCAGAGGAGACCTCCTCCTTTTATTAGACGTTAAGCACTTCCATTCATTTATGAGATAGAGAGTAGTTTTTATAGTGATGGGTGACCGTTTAGGATAAGAAGAGTAGGGCTTCAAAAGTTGATCGTTGGGTGTTAAGGAGGGGCTTCTTAATGTACGTTGTAGGAGTAATTGTTAATTTTGGTATGTTCTATGCTTAATAGTAATTTACTTCAATTTCTTTATTAGACCAATATCAATATCCAATTTAGCAATCACATCAACATGATAGTAAAATGTAAAATGCAGATAGAACATAAACATAAACAGTAGAAGACAAGCCAAGACAAGAGGACACAAGATGTGGCACCAGCCAGGGACAAACCCCAATGTGGGGAAACCCTTGATCAATTTTTCTTATATTCTTCAATAGTTCAGCAAAGGGAGATAATACAAATTTACAAATCTGATAATTTTTGACAGCAGCAGTAAAGGCCTAACCAGAAAAGTTAACGCTGGTCAAACAGGGCAGAATTCTTCCTTCAAGAAGCTCGGTCAAACCCACTCAACTTCGGCCTCCAACAGCAAACCCAAACAGTCCAAAACAGCCCTGAAAAGTCCAGTCAAATGCTGGTCAATGAAAGTCAAACTGCAGCCAGCAACTAGGGCAGTCAATGCTGGTCAAACCAGAGGTCAGATCACCCTGGTTTCCATGCCAAAATCTGCAGCCTGCCAAGGAGAAGAAGCCACACAAAAAGCGCAGTCAAAGGGAGGTCAATGCTGGTCAACACAGCCCAAAACAGTCTCCCTACAGCTCGGTCAAACCTGGTCAACACAGTCAAACAGAAAAGTCTTCCTTCCTTCGCACGTGTGAGAGAAAGCTGCCAAATTTGCGTACCCAATCAAGTGAGGAGAGAGAGATGAGTGAAGATGAGATGATGGAATAATGACTTGAGGTCTCCTCCTTTTATATGCAACGTTGAGGATGAACTGGGGGTAAAAATGCTTGTTTTGATTGCTGGCCGACCTTGACAATTTGTCAATAATACAAATAAATTCATATCTTCATTTTTACATGTCGGAATCGGATGATCTTTAGATCAATCCTACACCTCTCAGAGAGAGGAATCCAAGTAAAATATCAGCTGTCATAAATAAGGTGACCCATATGGAGTTTGGCCCTAGTTGCCAATTTTAACACTTCCTCTCAACTAGGGAGAACTCCATCTGCTAATCCATCTGCCAGTCGGTACTATCTCTGCCATCAATGCACTGCTCTACACTTCTCTACTCTTCTCTACTGAACTATGAAGAAGAAGAAGTGATTGAGAATGTATCATACCATTCTCTACTGGCCCGAAGTCAGACCCAGATAAAAGAGAGTGTCTCTTACCACTCTTACTGACCTAAAGTCAGTTCCAATAAAGAGCGTGTCATACCACTCTTACTGACCTGAAATCAGTTCCAATAAAGAGCGTGTCATACCACTCTTACTGACCCGAAGTCAGTTCCAATTGATTCCAGATCAATATCATCCTAGCATAGGGAGTACGGTAGTATACGATATGTCCAATGGTAGTACTATGGTCCCTATCCTCATTTCCCTACTCATTGGCCAGATGAGAGGTACTTCCCATGAGTCCCAGACTGCATGGGTAGGATGTCCCAGCAGGAGAAGGATGAACCACTCATCCTGCCTACATATCGCCATGGGGTATCATAGGGGAAGGCTGAATCATTCACCCTGTACACAACAAACCACTAGGGGAAGGCTGAACCACTCACCCTGTACACAACAAACCACTAGGGGAAGGTTGAACCACTCACCCTATGGTTGCTCATTGCTCCAAGAAGTACCCCAAGCCCTCGGAGCTCTCAGAGCTCAATGTCTATATCATACAGGACCCTCAAAAGAGGGTCTCTCCATGACTCATAGTCATTCTTGGAAAGTCGAGAACTTGACCTTTCCCAGGGGCTTTGTCAAAATTTCGGCGACCTGCTTATCAGTGCCAATGTGATGGAGCCTTATTGCTCCTCGTTGTACCATATCCCGGATAAAGTGGTACCTGATATCTATGTGCTTGGAGCGATCATGAAATACGAGATTCTATGATAATCAGATCCCACTCTGGTTGTCGCAGAGGATCACGATGGTATCCAGCACATGTCCAAACAGCTCACTGAAGAGCTTCCTCAACTAGACAACTTCACAGGAGGCCATACTCGCAGCTATGTATTCGGCCTTAGCGGTGCTCAAAACAACCGACTTTTGCTTCCTACTCATCCAGGATATTGACGCAGAACCCAAAGAGAAACAACACCCAAAAGTGCTCTTGCGATCCACCACACTGTCGACCCAATCAACATCCGAATAACCATGCAGCCTCACATCTCCGGCAGTGTATTTCAGTCCATGAGTGATTGTGCCCTGAAGATATCTCAGAAGATTCTTGGCACCAATCCAATGTATATGATGAGGCTCAACCATATATTAGTTCAACGAATTAACTACAAAACATATATCCAGACGGGAGTTCACCAAGAACATCAACGCTCCTATGAGTGGACGATACTCAGAAGCATTTCCCAATACAGGTCTGGCAGCACTACCACATAACTTCTTAAAGTTAAGTTCCGTCGGGGTAGTCACAGGCTTGCAGTCCACCATCCCAAATCTTTTCAATATTTTCACCACATATTTTCCTTGAGATAGGAAAATTTCTCCTGGCTTTTGCCAGACCTCCAACCCTAGGAAGTAGTGCATCAGTCCTAGGCCTTTCATCTCAGAGTCAGAAGCCAACTCCCTCTTACATTTGTTAATGAGAGGGTCTGCACTTGTCAGAAAGACGTCATCCACATAAAGTACCAGTATGGGAGGTTTATCATTTTCAACCTTCAAGTAAAGGTTTAGATCGACTTCACTTCTAGTGAATCTCACCGTCATCAGACAACTATCAATCTTCTCATACCAAGCCTGGGGTGCTTGCTTCAAGCCATAGAAAGCTTTCTTCAACCTGCATATATGAGATTCCCGATCATGAACCTCAAACCCCTCGGGTTGTTCCACATAGACTTCCTCTTTAATCGAACCATGCAAGAAAGCGGTCTTGACATCCATCTGATGTAGGTTCCATCCTTGCGAGATAGCAAGGGCTATGATCGAGTGAATGGTGGTGTATCGGGCAACAGGTTCAAATATCTCATCGTAATCTATGCATTCCTTTTGAGAGAAGTCTCGAGCAACAAAGCGAGCCTTGAACTTTTTTGCGCTTCCATCAACTCCATGCTTGATTTTGTAGAGCCACTTAGAGGTGACAACCGATTTGTCCTAGGGTCTAGTAACCACATCCCAGAGATCATTATTCATTCATAGCATCCTTCCATACTTGTTGCTTCACGACTTCTTCAAATGATGATGGCTCATTTTGAATGATAGTGCTCATAATGGTCAAGTATCCTTGATACCTGTTCGGATTCTTGTTTTCACGGAAAATCCCCCTTGATGCAATATGTCTTTCGGCATCTTCGAGAGTCTCACTAAGCGATGAGGGTCTCTTCTTAGAGGAGGGCTCTGGAGGAGGAGGATCAATAAGATCCATAGGTTCATCAACATCTGGCATTGTCTCATCCTCTTTTTCACCCTGTTTTCCGGTGTCAGCTTCTTTGTCCTTCCTTGGAATCAGAAGTTTGTTGATCTTGTTGAGGGCCATATCTTCGTCAAAGGTGACATCATGACTTATCTCAACTTCCCTTTGACCAGCCACATAAATTCTATAGCCCTTAGAATTTTCTCTATAGCCCACAAAGATTCCTTTCTTCCCAGATGCACCCAATTTGCTTCTTTTCTCTTTCGGCACATGAAAATATATGGGACTTCCAAAAATTCTAAAATGAGAGACATCGGGTTTCTTACCAGTGAACATTTCTTTGAGAGCCTTGGAGTCCAATGCTTGATGAGGGCATCAGTTTTGAACATACACGGTGATATTCACAACTTCGACCCATAGAAACTTTGGAAGCCCTTGATCATGAAGCATGGCACAAACAACTTCCACAATAGTACGATTCTTCCTTTCAGCCAATACATTCTGCTCGAGAGTGTATGGTGTTGTGGTCTCCCTCTTAATGCCAGCTTCTCTGCAATAGTCATGGAATTCATACTCGGTCCCATTATCAGTCCTCAATATCTTGATTCTATTCTCGGATTGGTTTTTGATTGTGGCTTTGAAGTGACGAAACCAGGTGAACACTTCATCCTTCTTTTTCAAGAAGTAGATCCAAGTCTTGCGGGAATATTCATCCGTAAAGGTGAGATAATATAAGTACCCTCCCATAGAGTTTACGGGCATCATACCAGATATGTCGGAGTGGATCTACTGCAATATATCTGTGGTGTTGCTATTACTTGAGGGGAATGGTCCCCTTGTAAGTTTTCCTTCGGCACATCCCAAACATACACCTTCATGCTCTACTTTGAATTTGGGCATACTTGTCACCATTTGTCGCACATCGGGTAGAGCCTTATAATGTAGATGGGCAAACCTCCGGTGCCGTAGCTCAGATTGAAGAGATGCATCGCAAGACATGGCTCCTAATGGACTTCCTCCAACTTGATATAAAGTGTCAACTCGAAACCCAAGATTAAAAACATTTTTAAAATTTCTTTTCCAAACACGTTCCTTTCCATCGATGAATGCCATCTTGTATCCTTTGTCTTCCATTGGCGAAATGGATACCAGGTTCTTCTTGAGATCAGGTACATATAGAACTTCTTGTAAATGAATTGTGTTACCTTGATTCAATTGAAGAGTAACATTCCCCACTCTCTTCACGGGATAGGTGGCATCGTCTCCAAGAATAATCTCTAAGTTTGTCTCTTTCTCTATCAGATTAGAGAGAGCTTCCTTGTACCCAGTGAAGTGCCTAGAGGCACCACTATCAATAAGCCAATTCCCCAAAGTGTCCGGAGGAGAGGTAGTGGAGAGGGCTGATATAAGACAGTATTCCTTTTGCTTATTGTTAACAACATTTGATTCTTCATACCCGGAGTTCCTTGCTTTCTTAGAGGGTTGACCATTTCTTTGATTTGCCGCATTCCTTTTTCCTTTGCCATTGAACCTGCCATTCCGTTGATTGTTGTTGAAGTTGCCCCTAGAATGATTGTGATCATCATCATGTGATGTGTCTCTTCTATTTGGACATTCCCTTGCATAGTGGCCAAACTTATTGCAAACAAAGCACCTTTCCTTCTTTCCACCCTTAGATCCAGGCTTTCCATTGAAATGACCTTTAGACCTTGCATTATTTCTCCTTTTGGAATGAGCGGAGAAAGCAGTGGGGTTTCCTCTATTAGAAGGCATTTCTTGCTCCACCATTCTTGTTTCTTTTTGAATGCATCTCGACATCAATTCTTCAAACCCTAGAATTCGATCATTATTGAGAATAATGGTTCTAAATATATACCACTCGGGTGGGAGTCCTCCAAGGGTAGTGGTAGTAAGTTCCTTGTCAGGAATGACGTCTCCAATCGACAGAAGATCATTCTTGATCTCAGTGATCCTTAAGAATTAGGATTGAATATCCTCGTCCTTGCCCTTCTTAATATCCTTCAATTTATTTTTGAGAAATAAAATTTGATTTGCATCACTAACCTTGAACATGCTGACCAACCCGTCATAGATCTCCTTGGAGGTGTTTAGATTAGAGATGTAGGCTACCAAACATTTGTCAATGGAATCTCTGATAATCTTCTTCGCTTTGATTTCAGCCTTGTTGTACTTGTTCTTTGTAGCAGCTGATGCATTTGAAGGAGGCTTAGGGATTTTACCTCTCACATAATCCAACACTTCTTGTTCTTCCAATGTTAGATCAAGAGACATCTTCCATCCATGATAGTCAGACTTTTCACGGAGCTTGTCTTCTGTCGGGAAGTGGGATGAGGAACCCATTGAGCCTTTGCCCTTCTCTAACTGTCTTTAGCGATTGCTCTGTCATTCTTGCTTGGGCTTTTGTCTTCACCTCAACTCTGATACCATGTTAATTTTTGGTATGTTCTATGCTTAAGACTCAAGAGCAATTTACTTCAATTTCTGTATTAGCCCAATATCGATATCCAATTTAGCAATCACATCGGCATGATAGTAAAATGCAGATAGACCATAAACATAAACAGTAGAGGACAAGCCAAGACAAGAGGACACAAGATGTGGCACCAGCCAGGGACAAACCCCAATGTGGGGAAACCCTTGATCAATTCTTCTTATATTCTTCAATAGTTCAGCAGAGAGAGATATTACAAATTCACAAATCTGATAATTTATGACAACAACAGTAAAGCCCTAACTAGAAAAGTCAATGCTGGTCAAACAAGGCAAAATTCTTCCTTCAAGCAGCTTGGTCAAACCTAGTCAATTTCAGCCTCCAACAGTAAACCCAAATAGCCTAAAACAAACCTGAAAAGTCCAGTCAAACGTTGGTCAACGAAAGTCAAACTGTAGCCAACAACTAGGGCAATCAATGTTGGTCAAACTAGAGCTCAGATCACCTCGATTTTTGTGCCAAAATCTGCGACATGCCAAGGAGAAGCAGCCACACCCAAAGCGCAGTCAAAGGGAGGTCAACCCTGGTCAATGCAGCCGAAAACAATCTCCTTGTAGCTCGGTCAAACCTGGTCAATGCAGTCAAACAGAAAAGTCTTCCATCCTTCGCACTTGGGAGAGAAAGCTGCTAGATTTGTGTACCCAATCTAGTGAGGAGAGAGAGATGAGTGAAGATGAGATGATGGAATAATGACTTGAGGTCTCCTCCTTTTATATGCAACATTGAGGATGCACTGGGGGTAAAAACGCTGGCCGACCTTGACAATTTGTCAATAATACAAATAAATTCATATCTTCATTTTTACATGTCGGAATCGGATGATCTTTAGATCAATCCTACACCTCTCAGAGAGAGGAATCCAAGAAAAATTTTAGCTGTCATAAATAAGGTGTCTCACATGGAGTTTGGCCCTAGTTGCCAATTTTAATAGTAATTCGTAATATATATTTAGAATGTTAGATATTTTAAAATATGTATCTTTTTATTCTAAGGTAAGTGGACGACTTTAATATTCCTCCTAACATTTGTATTAATATTTATTGACTTAAATTATTTCTTATTAGTGACATATCCTAAATAACTCTTAATAAAAGCCTTAAATTTGATGCTAATAGCAAACAAACCAATGATAGGCTTAGTGCATATGATCCAACCTAGATTATGAAGTCAATGATTGATTTATCATCTTTGGTTCTTCGAGTTACGCAACTTAGATGTGGTGAGATTATGGTGATCAACAATGTCATATATTGACAACCGTAGGAGGTGTCAATGTCACTACCTCTTGGGGTTTTAGCCCACAAAACTGGGTCTTCAATTTCAAACTCAATTCTCTCAAACCAAGAGGAACTATAGGGCGTACCATACATAAACAGAAACATCTCGTCGATGAGAATCTATCTAGAATTATCTTGACACGAGATTCCATGAATTGCCATGTCAAATTTGCCATCGAAGATCGGGGTAGGTCCTGGTGTTGCTTGGGTTGGCATCAATGACAACCACCTATCAACAATCTCCCCCCTTGGCATTGATGGCAATACAAGTACTCCCCCTCCGATCATAACTCCCCCTGACACCATGCTTCTAACCTTCCTAACACTTTCTCTCCCCCTTTGACATCACTAGAAAAGGGTAACTCCCCCTGACAACCTACCTCTCCTGTGGACCTGTGACTTACCTTAACTCCCCCTTTCTTCTTGACTAGATAAAATAATAGTCTAATGGGAACTTAGGAGAATCCCAAGCTTTTGGTGAAGATACTCAAATGTTTCACGCGGTAAAGGTTTGGTAAAGATGTCAACGATTTGTTCTTTCGTCCGGATGTATTCAACCTCGATGTTTTTCTCGACAATGTTCTCTAACAAAATGGTACTTGATCGGAATGTGTTTCCTTTTTGAATGCATCACAGGATTCTTGGAGATACTGATCGCACTGGTGTTATCTCAGAAGATTGGAATGGGCTCATCAAACATCACTTGAAGATCGTGCAAGTTTTGTTTCATCAAAAGGACTTGGGTACAATAAGCTGCTGTTGCTATCTATTCTGCTTCTGCTGTGGATAATGAGATTGAAGATTGCTTCTTGCTCAACCACGAAACAAGACAACCACCTATATAGAAGGCTTCTCCACTAGTGCTCTTACGATCATCAACAGTCCCTGTCCAATTTGCATCAGTACAAGCTTCGATGGTTAGCTCATATCCTTTAGGATACCATAGTCCATATTCTGTTGTTCCCTTAAGATATCGAAAAATCCTTTTTATCGCAATGACATGGGATTCCTTTGATGCTGCTTGGAATCTTGTAACTTGTCTAAGTGCCTGCATCACATCTGGTCTAGAAGTTGTTACCTATAAAAGACTACCAATCATAGATGTATACATCCTTTGATCCACATCTTTGGATGAGTCATCTATGCTCAACTTGCAGCGTGCCACCATTGGGGTGAGAACTGGCTTGTAATCTTCCATTTAAAATCTCATCAACATTTCCTTAATATATTTGGGTTGATAGATAAATATTCCCTTGTTTTGTTGAGATATATGAAGTCCCAAAAAATATGTCAACTCACCAAGTAGTGACATCTCGAACTCACTCTGCATATTTGTAGCAAACTTTTTACTTAACCTGTCATCTATGTCACAGGGTTTACCGAATTTGAACCTTGAGGTTTGAAATTCGGCAAACCCAAAAAAAAATTGAAATTCGTTTAGGTTCGATGAACCTGATAGTCAAACCTTAACGAATTCAAACTTGATAGTCGAACCTCAAATTTAAACCTCAACGAATTCGAACCTGAAGGTGAACCTAAAGACAAACCTGAAGCCCAATTGTATAATTTTTTTTTGGGGTTCAAGGTTAGATTTCGGGCTATTTTTGTTAGCTGCTTTAAAGTTTATGGGAAAAACCATGGGCAGCGCATGGTTTTCTCTTGTTCCGCTTCCCACCAATTAGTTTCCCGTAGTGGACACTGGTTTGGCTTTATTTACCATGTTTGTCGATAGATTTTCACAAGCCAACTTCACTCTGAGTGTACTTGCTCTATTGTGCTCAGTGTTGCCGCTGCGTGTTGTATTCTCTACAATTACCTGAATTCAAGTTCTAGACGTTGCTTGCCCCCATCGCCCGGAGCGTGAAGTTAATAGTGGCCGTGATTTGTGGCTCGTGGGTGCTCACTACTACTCATATAGTTTTATTGATTGATTTTGATTTTTTATTATTTTATGTCATATATATATATATATATATATATCTATATATATATATATATATATAGTCGAACTTAATGCCGAACCTCATACGAACCTCATTGGAAAATTCAAATTCGAATCGAACTTAATTGTTTTCGAACTCGAATTCGAACCCAAACCATGTGACATAGCCTGTCATCATCACTCCGAAAGATTATATCATCCACATACTCTTCAATAATCGTCAGATTATCATGTTCAATCCTTACATAAAGGTTGCTATCCACACTTCCCTTCTTGAATCCTTGCTGTTGTAAATTCTCGTCAAAACAGGCATACCATGCTCTGGGTGCTTGTTTGAGACCATACAACACCTTCGTTAACCTGCAAACATAATCTTTCTTGTCAGTGAGCAAAAATCCCTCAGGTTGTTCTATATATAATTCTTCTAATTCTCCATTTAGAAATGTTGATTTCACGTCCATTTGATAAACTTTGATCTTTCTCGAACCCACATAAGCCAAGAACATCCCTGATAACTTCTATTCTAGCAACGGGAGCAAATGTTTCTTCAAAATCAATTTTTTCAACTTGTGCATATCCTTTGCAAACCAACCTTTCCGTGTTCCTAGTAACTGTCCATCCTATTTTAACTTGTTCCTGAAAACCCATTTTGTCCCAATGACATTTTTATCTTTTGGGTGTGGGACCAATTCCCAAGTGTCATTCTTCTCAATTTGATCCATTTCTTCATTCATAGTAGCTGCCCAATATTCATCTTGACTAGCTTCTTCAAAATTGTTTGGCTCAAATGTAGCTAAAAGAGCAAGATGGGCTTGTTGTGGTACATGAAGTTGTCGATTTCTTCTAGTTCCTATTCCTTCATTGAGATACCCAATGATCTGATTTGATGGATGATTCTTTTGATACCATTCTTTGGGGGTGTTTGGGGGTGATTCTTGTTCAACTGGTTGTTCATCTCTTATCTCTTCCTGGTTGGTAGTTGTTTCCTTATTCAATTGTGCTTGCTTTAGGACTTCTTCTTTGACCTTTTTTGGTTTTGACTCGTGTATCTTTGATTTTCTTGAAGAGGAGCTTTCCTCATTAACCTTTGAGCCATAATCTTCATTAAATGTTACATTGATGCTTTCAACTATTCATTTAAGTCTCTGATTGTAACATTTATAAGCTTTTCTTTTGCGTGAATAACCAAAAAAAAAACCTTCGTCTACTTGAGAATCAAACTTCTTGTTTTTTGATCTTCTCTTTAATGCAACATTTGCTTCCAAATACCCTAAAATATTTGACATTTGCTTCACTCATGATTTTTATCACAAAGGTAGGTTTACACTTTACAGGTTTATGGAGCTTTGGGCTTATGAGCTCACTTGATGATTTTGATGCTTTGGTTAATAGTTGATGAGATGATGTAGCCATGGGTGTCTTGATGGCGTTTTGCTTTCTATACTTGCTCATCATAATGAAAACATTGCGCTTGATCACGTAATATTCTAGCCTTCATTTTTGCTAGATGATTGGATAAAAGGATATATGATTCTCTTGATGGAACACCCTAACACTTTTGGGTTAGTTTGGTACTACATAGACATCTTCATTTGGTTGGCATCATAATGGGATAGAGCGCTTGACGCTTCCCTTGTCTTTCAATTATTTTTACCTTCTTTTTGGGGTGATTTTACATGGTTTAGCATCATTGGAGCATTGGTGTGAGTGCCCTAGCTTATATGGAGGATCTTCACATATGGTGTGTATCTTCATTTGTTTGGCATCATTGTTATGGATATTGCTTGGCATATAACCCATCTTTTTCATATGGTTAATATTTTTGATGAGAAAATCCTTACTCTTATCAATGTTTTCACAAATGGATAAGATTAAGCTTGGTTGATAGACTCCTAGGACAACCCTCTCTCATCTAGCTTGAGGGATTCAACCCTTCTTAGTGGTTAACACTATGACCTTGCAGTGGTTAGAGCCACAGTCTCTGCAGTGCCGGAGGCACTTGGTGGTTGGAACATAGGGGGAGGTATCGTTAATCAGGCCTTTGCCTGCTTCCCATTGGCTTCCATCCCACAACTTACTCTAAAGACTGTTTCTCAAAACAATTGAGGGAGAGGTTCAACTTAGAATAAACATTTAATCCAAAATTTACCAACATTCTTGCATCACACCTAGCTCTTTCTTGTATCCCATATAGGTTAGTTTATCATATCAAGCAATGGGTGTTCATTCGGTTACTTGGCATTAATTTACATTAAGCAAGAATTGTGACTCCATAAGGCACTGGTCTCATACTTAAAATCTAATCTAATCATTAATCTTGCTAAATTTAACCAAGTAGCTAGGCCACTCATCTATGTCTCCCAAACAAGTTGGTTCCCAACTTATTTTCCTTCACCTCATTTCCATAGGGACTAGCCCCCATAGCCTGTTGTTGGGAGACAACTAGAACGGAGTGGGTGGGGATTAGAGTGACAGTCCCCGCCCTAAGCGGTTGTTGCGGTGCTTGTACAATTTGAGAGACAACAACTCCCAAGCAGGAGCTTCAGCCATGATCACAACTTGAGTCTCGACCTGGTGGTAAACAGGCCACACATTAGGATAACCAGGAGACATTACATGACGAGGAGGAGAGACCAGGACGAGTGGAGGTAGCCACTCAGCTAGTGACTCAGAGAGCCAAGTGGGCTGAGAGGTTGACTCAAGAGGCGTAAGAGCGAGTTGGGACTCCTAGCTCAATGTTTAGGAAAAACAAGTAGCCACAGAGATACACCAGATATATGGCATTGATGACCGAGTTGTTGGACATGTTACCACTCAAACTAGCAGGGTCCTCGGTGGGGATCCTATAGGGAAACTACTAGGTCAAGGGCAACAATGGAGCGATAGCCCATTGCCACCTTCGCTAAGGCTCCCTGCTCTTTACAGACTTTCACTGATGGGAGGAGACTCAGTGTAAGAGGAATCACAATAATGGATGTGTCAATGAGAGGATAAAGGGTGATTCCCAAGGCCTATTCGTAAGAGAGACTTAATTATGTGGCTTTCTTGCTTGGAAAGTAAGGTGATAGGCTCTCTAGGAAGGGGGGCTAAGAGGATTCTCGAGGCTAGAGTTTGGGAAAGTATCTAGTAAGGATGATTCCTAGGCTTAGAAATCCTTATGGAGACTTAGTCTTTATGTGATCTTTACAGAGTTGGAGTTGTAAAGTTGTGGGACCACACGGGACCAAGTGGACCCAAAATTAGGTCAAGGAAGTGGAATTGATCAACCAAGGAGGGGCTTGACCTAATTAGGGAAGAGAAGAGGATCAAAGGACAAGTTTTCTTTTCATATTTAGATGCAATGATCCTAATGAGGTCACTAACCCAAAATCAACCTAAGGCAAGAAATGGTCTTGTGGTTAGGGCTTGTTATATCTCATGATTCCATTGTCAGAATTGCTTGAAATTTGGAGGACCTCTGGAGCAAACCACAATGCAGTAGTGGACCAATTTTCTAGGTTTTGGGATGGCTACAAATGGTTTCGTGTGATGCCCTAGGAGACCTTCTGGGGCTAGGCCTAGAATTGGAAGAAATGAAGCAAAGAAATGTTATTTTGACCACAAAAGGGATACGAGGATTAATGCCTTACTGGTTGGGCTTAACGGAGTCAAGATACACACAGATCATGAAATTTTATGAGTTAAGGAATTGACCTTTGCTAGCCTCTCCAAGGGCAGCAACTAGATCAATAGAGATTTATACTTCAAATTTGCGAAGGAGATATTTTCGAGGTCTTTAACCTAAAAGGTGTCTCTAGGAACATTCGCCCAATCTCTCAAAGGTCAACGCATGCATTTAATCACTTATTCAAGGTCCCAGAAGAATTTCTCATTACATTTAACCCATACAAGAATAAATATAACAACATACATGCATTAACCAGTGAGATAACAAGAATAGCATCAAAATTTTGACTTACATGAGAGAGAGAGTATATCCATTTATCAACTTCGCATTAGAGAAGATCCAAAGACAATAGCGAAATCCAAACAACATAGTGCATCAAGAAAAGCTCCAAAAATTCATCCAAACAAGAAGCGCGAAAATCTCATAAGAGATACCAGTGTTGAAAATATCGGTATCGGCAAAATATCGGCGAGGGTCTAGAAAATATCTTATCAGCAATATCGGCAAATATCGGCAAGCATAAAAAATGCATAATATATTCATTTTTTTTTTCTTCAGATTTCTAAACATATAAAGCAATAACAACATGAACTAAACACATTGGCACATAAATATGAAGAAGGCACTGATATATATGATGTCAAATAGAAATGATACATCAAACTTCAAAGGCGATACCAAATCCTGCTAATCCCTAATAATTTTCCAATCAAGGACTCAAACAAAATAACATCACATATCCTGCTGATCCCTGATAGTGATAATTGTCCAATCAAGGACTCAAACAAAATAAGTTCACATATATAAAACCAATGTTCCACCAAGGTTCCGGGACGAGGGGGCACGGGAGCGGCCTATGCAAAAGCTCCCTACCATTTTTTAGGAAACGTGGGGGAGCGTCAGGGTCTTAAAAATTTATAAATATAAAATATAATTTATTAATTGAGTCCACTATGACAATTTGGTTTGAATTGAAAAGCTGCAAAGCATGATCATTGATATGAATATCATTTGACATTATCCAAATTTATAATATCATATAAAATAATAAATTTAAAATTCTAATTCAGCTTGGTCAAATTCTAATTTAGATTTTGGTCAGACAGAGGGAGAGCTTCAGCTTGATAAGGTAGCCACTGAATTTTGTGAAATGGTAAATGAACAGATCAAGAACACTGCATTGGCAACAGAAGGTGCAACTACAATGGGTTGTCCAACTGTATTGGATCCAACAGCTAGAAAGTTTGTTATATTATATATAATATAGACAGTACACCATATGCTAAAAGAAGAGTTTTAGTTCCAGGAGAGATGAGAAGATCACATGAAAGAGTTTCTGACAGTTTACTATCAAATGACATTGACTGCAGGATGACCATCTGCGAACCAACTTGGGTGACCAACGATGGCATGGATAATTTGTCTACCTTATTAGAGCAATGCCATGCAGTTCAAACTTCAAACTAGCAGTGTATTTCAGGGGTGAAAATAATTTTCAGACCTGAGAATTCAAGCTGAGCCACTGTGCTCTGTGTAAATTTTGTAACTGTATAAATTCATATATAACGACAGTTCCTGAGATTTCTTGTTGCCCATAGTATTTTGTCATGCTTGCAGTAAACGCATGTTAGTCTATAGTCCACCCAATTATTTCCCACATGACATAGGTGCTGCTTCCATAGTTTGTATGTCAAATGTCATGCAAATTAAAAACACAAACTGAATGTCTCATATTCTTTGCCTGTCACTCCAGTTATCTCCCCACTATAATCCAACCATCACTTGAGAAAAAAGGAGAAGTTTTAAAAGGGAAAATTCATGTACGTGCTATATGGTCCAACAAATTTCCATGATACTGACCCTCTAAAATAACGCTTGTTAAAACCAAAAGACAGCACAAGACGTTATCCCCATACAGAACATGAGTAGCTTTTTACCACTTTAGGTCTATTAAATCATAAACTATAAGCAAGGCCATTTTTTTGGGAGCGTGGGGAAACGTCCCCTACTCGTCCCCAAGTCCCCAGAGCGCGGGGGAGCGAGGAAACTAGACCCCTAGGGGGGGGGGCGAGTCCCCGTGGAACACTGTATAAAACTTTAAAAGTATTTCATCATCATGAGTTATAAACTTATATGTAGCAAAAGTTGCAAAACAAATAAAACTAGCAGCTATCTATCTGAGACCATTGGCCTCTCCCTAGCAGCTTTCTTTCTGTCTTGTTCAACAATTGCTTCACGAGATTTTTGTGTAACCTCTGCACTAGAAACCATACAAGGCATTACATCTGCATCATATGTAGAGAGTCTAGCCAGATGGTATTTCAAACATGTAACCCCTCCTGACATCTTGTTCCCACACAAGTTGCATGATACATATGCTTGATTTGCCCCACCAACAGCCTCCCCATACTCCCAAAATGGGTTCAAGGCTTTTGGCATATTTGACATTTGTAGTGAACTAATTCAAACCTAGGGCACAAAAAAAACAAAAAATTGGCATTAAACCCCCCAACACAAAATGAAAAAATAATAAGTAATAACCACCTCATTCAAAAAAAATTACCACATTATTTGCATTTTGCAATGTGAATGAAAAATGGCAATAAGAGGGTGCATAAGAAAGTTGAAAAAAAATGAAGCTTGCTGTCCAAATATGGAGAAAAGTTAAAACCCTTGCATCGGTTCATGGGCATGAAAATCATAGCAAATGGAAAAAAACAAAGAAACAAAATGTTGGTAGGCAAAGAGGCAAGCAAGAATAACCCTAAATCTATGAAAAAATCATTAACATAGGGGTTTTTAAGAACATACCTGTTAATGGAAGAATTGAAGTTTGTCTCACTATTCTTCAATCTTTGATCCACAAAAAAATCTAGTTGGTGGTGATAATCGTTGTTTGATCCTCAAACCCTCCTTGACAACCACCACAAAACTCTTCTCCTTCCTTCTCCAACACTCAGAAACAAAAATGAAGAAAAAAAACCAAGTTTTCCTTTTTCTAGCCACGGCAAAACACGCCTGGCGATATTTTTTATCGTTGCGCGATATTTTACCGATATATCGCCGATATCTCGGAAATATCGCGATATTTTCGGGAGCCGAAAATATCGCGATATTTTCTCGGCGATATTTCGGCTCGCCGAAAATATCGCGATATTTACGCTATTCGGCGATATTTCGCCGATATTATCTACACTGAGAGATACTAATCCAATCCAAGTGGTGATGAGAGAATGAATCACCCCTCATCTATTTATACAATCTTTAATGAATTTGAATGGCCTAATTTGGACTAATAATGCCCCTAAAATAAAATAATGTGCCTAGTAACAATACTTTCGATGACAAGCCCACCAAATAGCTCAATAACATAAAGATAAGCCTCTCAAGAGGGCAAGACGACCAACATAATGAGTCGTTAGGCCATTGAGAAGGCCAAATGAAGTCCAAGGTGTGCCATGATGAGAGAATGGACTCCAAACATAGTGGACAAGGGGTTGGCCCCTTGTTTTCCAAGCAAAAACCCGTGGTGCTCCCAAGTGGGTGTGGGGGCACAAGGACATCCTCATGGGTTTCCAAGTGGATAAAAAATGCCTGTAGACCATCTGTAAGGGATAAGATGACAACATAAGCCCCCCCTCTGCAGCGAGAGACATCCTCTGGACCCGCGAACGTCTGCCAAGTATATGGTGCAAATATGGAGCCGACTGGGTATAGTGAACCAGGTGCATCATCCTCATCGAAAAGGTGGAACACGAGCATTCAATGATCGGTGTTGGGGATCTATGAAGTAATCTTTGCTATGGTGGAGGCCTATGTCTCTCAACGCTCACCCTACAAGTGCCCATGTGGCTCTCTGGAGGGCTAGGACCTCGTATAGGGAGACCAATCCCCAAATGAAAACTCACTTGCAATCTTGCATAAGATCCAATCCGTCCCTTTGCCCTCAAATACAACAAATCATTAGAATAATCAAGTAAAATAGTTTACAAATCATGGAATCAATGAGACACTTCATGGTGGCATGCCCTTCCATAGTGGGCTATGGCATGTACAAGTGTCTCCAAGCTCAATAAGGGGTTAGCCAAGGACCTTATTAGGTGGTTCAACCTTTAAAGGGGGTGCCATGTCCATGGTACATTCATCAAGTGGAAGGTGGCAAGTGACATAATAATGGAACAAAGTGGGGGTCAAGGGAATGATCCAAGCCACGTGTGATGGGACAAAGGGTAGCTATAATGAGGGAAGCTATAAGTTACCTTGACCTTTGTTCTTCCACCCTTCTTCAAATGCCTTTTGCCTTTTATTGATTTTTCTTCGTAATTGCTCGGGGCTCCAGGGGATGAGAGCATGATGCATGGTATATAGCAGTAGGTACCCCTTTTTAAGGTGGGACATTTCATTGCCCACCAGGGGTTGGTACAATCATGGGTTCCTTAATGTGGAGGGGGCTCATTTAGGGCCCATCGGAACCAGGGCGATGGACATATATGAGGGGTAGAGCTTAGGTTTGGCTTTTGCCCACGCTAAATTTGTATGTCCCGACCATCTTTTGCATCTTGTGGTACATTTTCCTTGTTGAGAGGCCAAATTATGCTTTTTCTTTTCTTTTTAGTTGTATCAACCTTTGGGGCATTATTTCAGGCTCGACCCAAAGTGTGGACAAGGGGAGGGGGAGGTTAACCATGTGTGGATCTAGTGGATGCATGTGGACATGGATGGGAAACATGATGAATGGGGTCAAAACGAGTGGAAGGGATTGATATATATGGTATCAAGAAGCGGGACCACACAAGCAAAATCGGGATTTCCCATGTAGTGCCAGCGCCAGAGCCAATAGCCAGTAAAGGACATCCCACGAGGCTAGGATACAAGGTTAACCATCAAATTGGGTAGAGGAGACAAGACCACAAACCTAACCCACTCTTTTTGTTGAATCCCCCCACCAATTCATGCCCAAAAGTGTCCATGAAAAGTAAACAAAATCACTCAATTAAATCAATGAAATTCATACCTTTGGGGTCGAGAGGCCCACCTTCAAACATACAATCATAACAGATGGGCGAGGGACCACATGGCTAGCTTAAGTGGAGGAGAAAGTGGCACATCGAGCTATTTGGTGGTTGCAAGGGAGTTGGCTGCCAGCTGAGGACCATCTAGTAGAAAAAATTTCTGCTATATATACTACCCTCCTATATAAGACAAAAATATAATTCTGGTTAGCAAGAGTGGGGTTGATCACCTCCTTATAACACCTTAGCTTCCTTTTCCCCTCTAACTTCTTGTCACGACACGACTTATCCTTAAATTGGAAGTAATAGTGTTTTTAATATTATCCTTATTCTCCAAGATGATCTCCTCCTTTATCCCCAAATGGTCGAGCCAGGACTGGGCATCCTTATGCCACCTTGCTTGAGCCGAAGGTGGGGGTTTTGACTAGAGTTAGAAGCAATTTTGGGGAGCCTCTTGGCTTCCACGTTGTACAACTTCTCATACATCAAAGACCTAAACATAGGCATGCTTTCAATGGGTGGAAGACTAGCTTCATTCAAGAGAAAAGGGTAGGGAATATTTCCTTTAATCTTGGTTGTAAGTTACAAATTGGTTTTTGATCATCTCAATCTTTCTCCATGATTCTCTAGATATACTGCAGCCCCACAACTCACATCCATATAAAATAACAAGGGTGGCGAGAGCCTCGAAGAGGAATTTTTTTTACTCCAAACCAAAAGATCTGTCAACTTACAAATGTTTTCAAGCTCATAGTAAGCTTTCCAACCTCCTATAATCCTTTTCTCAATTCTATAGTTCTAGTTGAGATGATGGTGAATGTCAATATATAAATATTCGTATGAAGAAACTCTCTAAGTAATTGTTATCATAAATGAAATTATCGTAGTTGATCTTTTTGGATTTAGTTATCATGAGTTTAGTCCTTGCCAATATTAAGTTTTAACAGTCATACTCATCTTGGAGCAGTAATCATGGAGGGTTCTAAGTTGCTTGTCGAGATCATCAACGATTCTAGCAAGAAGAACGATATCATTAGCATAAGGGAAAAGAGTAATGACTATACCACCGAGCTTGGGTTCCCTCACAACCAACAACTTCTAAGCACTTTTAGCTTATCAATGTAAATGCCAAAAAGGGTAGCGGATAGGGGACATCCTTTCTTAACATCGATGTTGCATTTAATCTCTTCAGACCAACCCTCAGTGGTATTAAGCTTGGCAATAACATTCTCATATGACCTAGTTAGAGCAACCCTCAGTGCGAGAGGAACCATTATCTCATCGAGTCTTTGCCATAACTTCTCCCGAGGAACTTTGTCGAAAGCTTTTCTAAAGTCAACAAAAGAACATAATAGATCAGTTTTGTATATAAATATATAAGTTTATATAATTTAACTGTCAATCACTGAATGGTATAAATAAAAAATTAACATATCAAAATTGTGAAGATAAAGATAAACAAATAGAAATGAAAATATTATTAGAAAAAGTCGTGTTCTATGTAAATTAACACAACATGACTTCGAACTTCCTCTCAAAGCTAACTTGACCCGTATTGGTCTCTCCCTCGTTGTCAAGTTTGACATTCAGAGACAACATCCTATTATTGCAGGTAACTTGGAAATTTTCTTTTAAAGCGAGTAGGTTTTAACCTTTAGGATTTTATTGTTTTTTATTTTTTTAGTTTTATTTTTTTATTACAAACTTCTTTGAATTTCTTGTGATTTCGTAACGAACTTGAAATGAATTTCAATAGAATTTTAGAGGAATTTCGTGAAATTATTCACATTCATGTTTGGCTTCTTTGTGTTCGACTTGAGATTTGCAAACCTCATCGAATAAATGTGCCCATGAATGAAATTCAGCGAACCTCTTTGAATTTCCTGTGATTTCGTAACGAACTTGAAATGAATTTCAATAGAATTTTAGAGGAATTTCGTGAAATTATTCACGTTCATGTTTGGCTTGTTCATGTTCGGCTTGAGATTTGCGAACCTCATCGAATAAATTTTCCCATGAATGAAATTCAGTGAACTTCGAATTTTATCAATTTTGTTTGCCGAACTGGGTGACTTATCCAAGAACAGTTCCTAGAATTCAAGTGGCAAGGGAAAATTAATAAGTTATATGGGTCAGAAACCTTATATCACAAGGTAAATCTGTACCGCTCCCAACTAGTGAAAAAAGGAAGTTTCAAAGAAAATCTGTTTACATATCAAACTCATTTAAGCAAACATCATACTAATGATCACCAAGACACCACATTCGTGACATGTTTTAGGGTCAGGTTCAGATTCTAGTTGGGCAACTATGAAAATCACATAAAATTCAAATTGTACAATGAAATGGATTAAAATTCAGCATTAGGCTCATCCACATATAATTCATTTTTGTTTTCCATTAAAAATGTATTTAATGACTGAAAACGACAATAAAAAAAATGTCGTGAGATTTGCCTTGAATTTCCTCTTTGTAATTTTGTGAACCCCACCAAATTTCTATTTTTTCCGAGATTCAGTGAACTTTGAACCTCATCAATAAAATTCCCGGAACGTTGCGACTTAGCACCATGTCACCCAAGGTTACTCTCTTCAGAGATTCTTTGGGGCCAAAGTATCTCTAAATGGGGAGGCATTGTAGCATATCATGTATGTATAAATTATATACTAACACTTTACATAAAATAATAATAATAACAATTTAGTGACTAAACGATGTAGCCCTTCACCTTGTGACCAGTCAACCAGTCAATGAATATATCTGGCACAAGTTTTTGTAAATCATCATCAACCATTTATTCGATAATATATTTTATAGTGTAGATATATCTGTGCATTTGAGTAATAGCACCATTTGTGGTTATTACACAGGTAAACTCAATACAAATTAAATTCAACTAATCTCAAATACTATTCATGTGCTTATGATATGGAATAGCTCTAGTTTGTGAATCTCTAAATATTATGTATTGAGATTCTTAGAAAGTAGCTGGTATAATATCTTGTTTCTTTTCATCAAACTGCAAATAAATGCACTCATAAGCTTGACTAATACAATATCTACATGAAAATTTTGGTAGCCTGTGTTAGGAATTTTATTCTATCTGTATGCTGATTTATTTCTTTGTTTTTAATACCAGGGCCATTAATGACTGGGCACTCCAAAAGCATGCAGAGGAAATATATATTCTAGAAGAGGAGATCAAGACGTTGTTAGAGGCCTTAATAGCTATGAAGTTGAGACTTCCAGCATCATGTAGCTCATTACAGGGTTTTTACTTGTCTTTTTTGGAGAAATAGAGTTCACGTGCTTAAAACATCAGAAATACAGTTTTCATGCAATTTTAAAAAAAGTGGAGTTTCACCAGATTTGTCTGAATTCAGCGTCACTGAGATATGTCGTAAGTTTCTATGTTGAGCCATTCAAGAGATGTTTTAATCGGCACATTTTTGCTTGTCACTGGAATTAGAACCAAATCAAAGAGATCTGATCGCTTTATGGAATTCCTTTAACTTGCTTCATATGACCTACTAACGACAAACCATTGAGCAAGGTAGGATGGTAACCATCGTTCTTTATTTGCTGCTACAGAAATGATTTCTTCTTGTCGTTTGATGGTGATCTGAGGTCTGAATTGGATGGAAGCAAATTTGTTGGGACTTGGGGCATGGTTTTGACAATTTCAATTCCTTGTAGTTTGCCCATTACATTTCAATTTTATCTGTTAGAATATGTCTTACATATTTGGAATTTGATTTTGTTTAAACTTTTAGCTTTTCCACTTTGTACTGAATGTAAGCCTGTCATTGGGGGATGGGCAGAGTCAAATCGTATGAAAATATACATCCGAAATTTAAGATGTAGTAACATTACCTCAAAGAAATGCAACTGATGGTGTAAATCATAATTGTTCTAACTTATCATAGAGTTTTGCTTGTAATGGATGCAAACCTTATCCATTCACCACAGTAATAAGCTAGTGATACTATCTTTCGAGTTTCTTGCTGGCTTTGATAGTTTGTTCTTGTAGAGGAAGGGAAAGGAAGTGCTTAGGAAAAAAAGCTCCTAAACTCTTGTTCAACATAGAACTCTAAATAAGCATGTTTGCCATTCCCAGCCTTGTAAAATTGGTTTAGTGTATTTAGTTTAAAAAAAAGCTCTCTACAACTTTTCTACATAGTCAAATTCCCAGAGGCCCATCATGTATAATAAAGCTAAGGTTGAATCCCTATTGACATGACCATAACATGCCATATATCCCGCTTCCTATGGGTATCATTAGACACTTAAATCTCTTTGGGTTATGGTGAGTAATATGAATAGTCAGGGGTCCAATAGACGTTGGAATATGAATGTAATGGACCATGGTCTTAAATGTATTTATATGTCTATTATTTTAATGATGAAGTAATCCATGGTTCTTTTTCAATCTGCTGTGGGCATTCTAACAGTGGTAATAGAGTACAGGTATTTTTAAGTCGTATTTTGCTCCTACTTTTCTGAGCTCTGCTTCTCCTGCGTTGTTAGATATCTGCTCCCATTTGCATCCAAGAATCTTCTGCATGCTGTCAGCTGTTTGTTTCTGCGCATTTGAAAACCTAGTTGTGGAGCAAATTAACATAGTAATTGACAGAAATGCATATATATATATATATATTAATACTTGAATGATGAATGTTACATAGAAGGACCCCTGGCTTATATACCGCCTTGGGCGCCTCTTGGTGAAAGGGATGATCTTCTGTTCATGCCCTTTTGCCTAATTAATCTATAATTACAAAATTATTAATTTATTACATAACAAGTTGTTTCATCTAATGCCCATTCTAGCAGTGGTATCAGAACAGGTTTATTCCTGTCTTGCCTGATTGTTTGTGAACTACAGTTTTGATACCCTCAACTTCGGGACTTTTTCTCCTCACCTCCACTCATCATTACTCAACCCTTGATCGAGATTGAATAGCAGTCCCAGATCCCTTGCCTGGAGAAGCAAAGCACGTAGAGGTATACATTATAGGAACAGGGGCATAGGTATAAGGAGTTGTTCCGCCTTTATTTTTACATACGTTCAATGCTGTGGCAAAGGCAGTTGAAGTTGCAATTATTATATGAAGCCTTTTATGCACCCGTTGATTCATCAATTGTGAAGCTAAGGCACAACCATCTCATCCTTTTTGGGAGTCTGTTGTTCCAATGCGTGCTTGTCTGCAGCCTATCAAAGTTCTGAGTGCCCCTTTCTTTGTGCACTCTTGCTTGCTACATTATTGTGTCAAAGAAGCCCTATGCTGTCCTCATCTTTTTGCTTGGTCTCACAAGAACCCATTTGGATTGAAGGGAGAATGTTAAATACCTAATCTGTTTGGGTTGTGGTGAGGAATATGAACAGTCAGGTGTCTAAGAGTCCTTGGAATATAAATCCAATGGTTGCAAAATGTATTTATATGTCTATTATTTTAATGATGAAGTAATCCTTGCCTATCTTTCAATCTGTTTTATGCATTCTAACAGCGGTGTCAGAGTTAAGTTCCAGAATCGATGAAGTATTAGAATTACTGAATACTCTAATACTCTCTACTTATGATGATACAGTGAAATTGACAAAGCCACTCTCGCCAATGTTCAAACTTGTTTACAAAATTCGCCAGATAAAATTGAATTTCTCCAGTGTGAGACACACCTCAAATGAGGTGAACTACAACAAAAGAGTGATCATTCTGGACTAGTCCTTGTTCAGAGGATTGACCCAGTGTAATTTTGAAAATGGTTAGTGTTCTCATCCTCGTGAAATAACCATAAGCCTTGAATCTTCATATCCCCTCTTGGAGTCCTCCCAATCCAGTAAGTTTCTTTTATTTTCCTCCAAAGCTGTTTGGGTTATGGTGAGGAATATGAACAATCAGAAGTCCAAGAGTCCTTGGAAGATGAATTCAAAGGTTGCAAAATGTATTTATATGTCTATTATTTTAATGATAAATTAATCCATGGTTATCTTTCAATTTGTTGTATGCATTCTAACTGTGGTGTTAGAGTTGAGTTCCAGAATTGATGAAGTATTAGAACTACTAAAACTCTAATAATTGTTGAGAAATCGAGAAGCTTGCATATTAAATTAGATTTCTCTTTCTTTGATCATTGTTTGTGAAATTTGTTGGTTTCTTATTAATTTAATTATGTTTTTCTTCATTAAACAATTATAAAATGTAAAAACATGATGCTCCAAGCCAAGGCAAAACCCCTCCAAGGGGAAAACCCAAAAAAATTCAATTCTTATATAATCAAATCAATGTGAGATATGCAAGGTCCATGACCAAGCTTCTAGATGCCAAGCCAAACCCTCTTGTTGCACAACAAATCCATCAACAAGAGACCAACAACAGATCTTTAACAAAAGATATGATAAGGTATAACTTCTTCGAACCCTTCTTCAACTTCAGACTTCAACCCTCCTTCTGCAAAGTTTTAGAACCAATCCAACAAATTTTGTAATGTCCAAATGAACTCAAATCATCCTTTATTTATACTTTTCAGAGGGGTGAGAATAGACATGTCTTTTGGGGCAGGACTAACTTGACAGGTAGGGTCGACTTGGCATCAGGGGTTTTTGACCCAAAATACATATTTGAAAATTCTTTTTCTTTTTTCTTTACAATAGGCCCAAGTAGGACTTTGACTCTTTGATTGATGAAATCCTAGAAACATGAGAAACATGCTTAACTAATAAAATAATAATATCTTGGGCATGAAACCCATTCTTGATGAATATTTTTTTCTTTTTCTACTTTTTGTTTTTTTACATAAAATATATAATGACATAAGTACAAAGATAATTATGAAGACCGCACCTAGTTACATTTTCTAACACTCCCACTTAACTAGGGAGGTATTCATAATTCCTTAATAGGTACAATGATACTTTTCAAATTGAAATATTCTCATAAAAAGAGTTGGATTGATAAGCCATTTTTAAGCATCAACATCATAACCAACATTGTCTAATAGCAACACAACAAGGCCTTGACTAACAAGCTCTAACTCTCCATAAGATTAAAGCACAATGTTGGGAGGCATACATTTGGACATCACCATAGCCTCTCAAGGCACATACTCCATTCAGATGTTCACAAGGTATGTTCTTCCATGACTATTCTTACCTTGGATTCCCAATCCTTAAATAATATCGGTCTTCTTTGACCACTCTTATCTTAGATACCTTGTCAGATTCTCAAAGAGTGTCGGTTCACAGGACTATTTCCTATCTTGGATTCTCAGTCCTCAAGGAGTACTAGTCCCATATGCTTATCCAATCCTCTATTCTCCCTCCTAGTGTGATGCACTAGACGTATGATGGTTAGTCCTGACGTAGTGTATGACACATATGGAGAAGATGATGTCCACCATCACTACCTCTCAACTAGGGAGGAGGTCCTTACTCCTCAAATATGGAGGGGATTTCTTACTCCCTCTCAATTGGGGAGACATCATCACAATCCTTAGTTGGTCTCATACTTCATTAATGCATCAACTATTTGTTCTTCTGTGGAGATCTTAGTGTTAGCTGCAAAGACTCCTATTTTACAATACATCATATCTGAGCTTCGACCTTCTTTTACATTTCATCTTAATGATAGGGTTTCTCAGCTCCCAACAACATCATGACATATGAAACTTGAGCTTCCTGGATCTTGTTAATCATCAAACAACATTGTCATCCACTGGTTCATCTGTCTCTACAAAGCGCCGAGCTTCCTCACAGTTGTTAGCACATGTCTTCTTCCTTTAGAACATAGTTTTGTGTCATACATCATATCAACTTTATTAATTCTACTCTCATGTTTATCCAAACCATCAATAATGCTATTCACGCAATCCATGTGTTCCATGATCAAATTACGCAGGTGTAGGTACATCATTATTAGCCATCAAAATATGTCAACTGTTATCCTTCCAGCCTTTGCACATATTTATGCAATATGTCTTTCTAAGGAGCCAAATCATATCTCAAACAAATCATCAGTATCGGACTTGCCAAATCATAATTGCCTTATATCAAGGTGTCAAATTTTGCTACTTACTCCTTTTGAAGTCAACATTCCTTTGCATGTTCTATATTGCAACAAGGTTTTGCTGCATCTTTCAATTATTAATGTGTTTCTGGAATATACTCATCAACTCGAAGTTTCAATATCATCAGAGTTCCTCTAACTCCCTCTTCTCATCATGCTCATCATTATCAAGGAGTCATCATCAAGCATGAGTCTTGCTTTACTTTGTTCTCGCATCCTCGTCTTGCTTACACAATTTTGACATCCTTCATTATGTGCCTGCAATTATCACCAACAAATAACAATGTAAACTTTGAAACGGGAACTATAAACTCAAAACGAGAACTCTGGCCAAAAAACCCCAAAAAAACATCAAAAACAGTGCTCAAAACGAAAAGTGTGTATACTGGAACGATGTTTTTATTTTTTAGGCGTCAATTTTGAACATGTTTTAAAATTGGCAGTGACTACAAAATTTACTATGAAATTTTCGTGCAAAATATAGCTTCAAAATGAAACTGATGACATTGGAACAATGAATTTTTTTTAGGGTCAATTTTCAGTATTTAAAAAAAATGCTAATAAAACCAAATTTCTATGTGTCAAACAAAGTTGTTTATGCAGGAAAAAACACACTAATGTTTTTGGTAGAATATCATTTTTCTTTCCTAAATATAAATTTAACATGTTTTCAACCATAACATGCTAGATACAAAAAAAATTGAAATTTTTTCAACTATAAAATAAAAAAACCATGACATTATGAACAAATTACATCA
Source organism: Pinus tabuliformis (assembly GCA_031772625.1). Taxonomy (NCBI): domain Eukaryota; kingdom Viridiplantae; phylum Streptophyta; class Pinopsida; order Pinales; family Pinaceae; genus Pinus; species Pinus tabuliformis. The sequence continues at coordinate 140,087,156 of CM062817.1, forward strand.
CTAAATGCATTCAAAAGTCATTATTTGTATATTGAATAAAACATATTTTATATCTCTAATTTAATATTGCATTGTAGATATTTTAAACAATAAAATTTATCATAACTAAGACATATAATCCAACAACATAAAAATGCCTCATAACTTCTCATTTAACACCATATGGAAAACATTAATTTTATTTGAAGATACGATGCATACATCAGTTATATAAACTGTCTTAAACAACTATTCAAAATCACTCATGTTTTCTGGCACACCATCAGAATTCACATCTTCAGATGAGTGACTGGATGCTGACGAAGATGTTCCATATTCTTCTCTTTCATCAACTAGTGCCCCATCTGAGTCCACATGCATTCCCAACATTTCAGGTTTCAAAATTCTTCTAGATCTACGACTGGTTTCAGGTGACTCCCATGTCAACACTGTTCCTTCTGGGAATAACCTTTTCAGAATCTCTATCGTCTTGAAGCAAAGAGTTCCTCTCTTTGTTAAATTGAAGTCATAAACAAGTATGTCTACATCCTCCAATTTTAATATGTCTGTGCGGCGGCGATTTACATTTGTACCCTTTCTTTTTCTTTTTCCGCCATTTTTTTTGTCAACTGCCATCTCTGGCTTATACACACCATTGAATGGGTGTGTATTTGTGGCATACCAATGTACTTCAACACTTGTAACATCCTCATTTTCTGTAAAGACCTTTATAACTTTAGCAACCCAAAATGGATAGCCATTGGGATCTCCATCTGCTAGCACTGCAATCATGCAACCCTCCTTAATATCCTGTACTGAACCCCTATAAAGGTCTTCCATGGCTTCACGTTGTGCACTAGATCTTCTGGAACCAATATACATCTCTCTTTCCTCTGCCTGTGAAGAATTAATAATACCTTGAGATTGTTGCTGTTCAACAATGTTTACTTCCTCATGTTCATTCGACACATTATGTGGCCAAATAAATGGATTTTTCAAAGGTATATCTTCATTTATTGTTGTCGAAATGATATCACTTTGATTATTGAAAAACGACTCCCACCAAACTGAATCAACAATGTCAAAGTACTCATATGTATATCTAATACATTTTTTAATTTTTTCCAGGCAATCAGAATAATTTATAGCCCTGTTCTGTCTACGTGCATTCTGAACTTCACCAACTGATTGTAATAACAATATTTTTGATGCAAATATTGGATGATCTGGAATGAACTTCAAAAATTGCAATCCTGATGACGGTGCCCATTCTGTAGTAGTTGAATACTTCTTGCCTCATATTAGTGTTTTCCCATCAATTTTTTTGATATGAAATTGATGTTGGAAGCTAATGTCATTAAGTTGTTCAATGCATCTCCCCTCACCATATGATCCCAGAATAAACCTTCGCATGTCAATAGTTTCTTCCAACACATCAAAAGTAGGCTCTGACATGTATGATTTCTTAATACATTCAATTAGTGATGGCAAGCTACCAATTTCCTTCCTCCTCAATGTGATTGAAAAACGGCTGAACATCTGATCAATATGGTCATGAGTGTGCCCAACAAGAAGGAAACCAACCTTTACCTTCTGAAAAATTCCCAATTCAACAAGCATGTTTAGATATCCAAAAACAACCTGATTTTTGTTTTCACGACAAGTGTTGTCCAATTGTAGATACAAAACTTCAGGAAGATTACCATACCACTGAGAAATCACATCATGAATTATAGTTATGGTCAGATTTGCATCATTGTGAATATTTGGAGCTGTGAAGTACACCCTTGGCAACATTTTCCCATTGAAGACCATACAACCGACCAAGTGAAATTGAATAAAGTTTTCCTCCTATAAATTTTTGGATGTGCGAACAAAATGTGGTAAAAGTGTTTTCTTCTGGTCCATACCATCAATTATCAAACCCAAATATTTATTCGGATTATCATAGCACTTTTTTCGATGCTTGTGCAACTTCTTCCTTTCGTTTGTTTGTTGTTTGCGATGCTCCTGAAGTTGTTTGACAATTAAATCTACACAACATAAAAGAGATTCATTAAGAAATATGTTTTCATAGTTGATGACTATACAATTTTAAAAGTTAAAGTTATAAACGCTTACCTCTTTCTGAGCCTTCACTTTTGTCCCTTTCTGATTTAAGAGAAGCACATGTACTGCAAATCCCCATCCTTGTCTTCTTAGGAATATGAACATTGTTGAATTCTTTCTTCCATACCTTCACAAAATATTGATATGTAATAAACTGGCCATGTCCCTCAGCACCTTCTGCATATCCTTTGTATAAGTTGTAGATTTCTCGTCTTGAAAAATTATCTGGAATATGTATTGTCTCTCCATTTGGCATACACTCTCCATGCTTTGAAAAGAAATCTTTCATCCATGACATTGCAGTATTTGATAATGGACCAAACTGTCTTTTATGACGTACTTCTGAATAAAATGTGGGATCCTTTTCCAAATTTTCTTGAATTCTCGAGAGACGAAAATTCCCAATCGAATGAAACATTTTGAAACCTTTTCTACAGATAAAAAAAGTCCCAATATGATAATCATAACCTGACAATGTAGATTGCATGCACCCAACTAAATATGAATTTTGCATGCTTTTATTCATTGACAAATATCTCTTCCTGCTTTCTAATGCAAATTTGAAATCCATATGTTTCAAGCAATCTTTTTGGCAACATTCACTTGAAATGAGAGCACTGATAGAACTTCTTCTCGTCAAATATTCTGCTCTACCCCTTGTATAACTAGAACAACTTGCATTGATACGAAAAGGTCTGCTCCTACTCCTTGATACAATGTTTCTTGGCAACATCTCCATCATTTGATCATCATTTGTATAAGGCTTTTCATCATCATTAAGAGGAATGTTATCCACACTATGATCATCATTGCTTTTCAAATATTGACTTGGAGGATATTCTTCATCTTCTGCTTCTTCAGTGCTACTGTCGTAGTCCTTAGAATTCGGACTGAATGGAAAATCTGACTCGATGTTTAATGTATATTCTTCTTCATATGCATTGCCAGTGCTACTCTCATAGTCCACAGAATTAGGACTACGTTTGATCCGGATTTAAACAGGAACGCAACAAATTACAGAGGTAACCATATACACAAAGATGCAGCGGAAATAATACTTCATTTCATTAATGGAAAATACTGAAATATGCTTACAAACAGAAATGGCAATAAACTAGCTAGGGCGATGGTAGCTTATCTCTGAGAAGAGATGTGATGGCTACATGCCTCTGAACTGTGTTACAATGAGGCTCGAAGGCCTATTTATTGTTGAGAAACAATGGAAAACCCTTAACATTCCAAAACCTAACCCTAGGAGATGAAACGCCAAACTGTGGGCCCCGTTTGGGTAAATTGGTACATCAACTTCCCAGGGTCGTAACTTTGGCATACGATCTCTGTTTGACATGTACAATAGCTCGTTAGAAAGATCTATCCGAGCACTACCACTTTGGGAAGGACAACATTGGTCCATGGACGCATGTTGGCCCCAGATTTCCCAAAAAACGTCGTTTAGGGCCTCAAAACGGCTCCAGAAGTTCAGGACCCGAAAAACTGCTAAAAATAGTAAGTTGTGCTACAATTAAGGAAACTGAAAATGCTGAGAAAGACAATGGTGGGGGTCCAGGTGGACTTGGCAGGTGGCCACCAATATCCACCTGGATCATTCCTCCCCCCTTAGGAAGCAATGGTCCCCATTGCGTTGAGCTCCTCCATGAGATGAGGAAACTTCTGTTGAACTTGTTCCCTGGTGAGCCACTTGCCCTGCTGAAGGAGTTGGCCCGCTTTGACAACTCGATACAGTTGGATATTCTGTTGGCGAGTGTTCTTGATCTGTGTGTCCATGATCCGATCAGTTGCAGCTTGTTCCATGCAATCTGGATTTAATTCTGTGGGTTTGAGCTGTTCTGCAATGTCGGATGTGTCTAGCAATGGTGGAAAGTATGGCCGAAGGCGGTCCACATTAAATACTGGGTGCAGGCCAAGGAATGGGGGAATGCTGAGCTCAAATGCATTGTCTCCCATAGCCTTAGTAATGGTGTAAGGACCATATCGAAGTGGTCTCAATTTTCGATAGGCTCCAGTAAGGCGTTCCTTTTGCAAATGCAACCAGACTTTGTCGCCCACCTGAAACTTGTGTGGCACCCGATGTTGATCATGTCGCTGCTTGTACTTGGCATTTGATTTCTCAAGAATGTCATGGACCTGCTGGCGAATATGTTGGATGCGCTCAATGAAGCTGGTGGCCTTATCTGTTTCGGACTGGACATGAGCTGAATTCATGTGAGTAGCTGCAAGTGGCATGGCCACATCAATGGGGCATAGTGGCTGGAATCCCAAACCCACCTGAAAAGGGCTATGGCCAGTGGAGCTGTGAAGAGCTCGGTTGTAGCTGTGCTGAACGTAGGGGAGGCTCTCGTCCCATGTGCGTGGATGCTTTGAGTTATACATGCGCAGAATGTGCACAATCATCCTATTGACAACCTCTGTCTGGCCATCAGTTTGAGGATGGAAGGCTGTGGACTTCGTGAGTTTGGTGTCCAGCATTGACCAGAGACTGGACCAAAAGGTGCTGAGAAACCGACTGTCCCGATCTGAGATGATAGACTGTGGGATCCCAAAGTGCACCCACACTCGTTCAAAGAAGAGTTTAGCAGTGGCTTCTGCTGTGATATTCTTCTTGCAGGCCATCATAATGGCCATCTTTGAGAACCTGTCGACGACCACAAAAACACAGTCATTTCCATGCTTAGTGGAAGGAAGGCCTGACATGTAATCCATGGAGATGGATTCCCAAGGTCGACTAGGGGTAGGCAACGGGGTATAGAGGCCTTGCTTCTTAATGGTCGGTTTGGCAATGGCACAGGCAGTACATGATCGGATGTACTTCCCAACATCCTGTCGAAGATTCGGCCAATAGAAATAGTTTTGCAGTACTGCCACTGTTTTCTCGACCCCGAAATGCCCAGCAGCCCGACTGTAGTGTGCTTCCCAAATCATCTTGGCACGCTCGCTTGAAGGAACACAGAGGTGACCGAGGTGGCATAATAGGGCATCCTGGAGGTGAAAATCTGCAACCTGCCGACCCTCCAAGAGTGTCTGGTATGTGTGGCCGAATTCTGGGTCGCTTTTGTAGAGAAGTGGCCAATCAGAAGTCTCGTGCCCGCAAGAGTTGAGCACGGTGGTTAGCGCCATGATCGGTGGTCGACTGAGGCAATCTGCAACATTATTGGTGCTGCCCTTTTTATACTTGATATTCAAGTGAAACTGTTGCAGGTATGTAGACCACTTCTGATGGCGATCATTCTGCAATTTCCCTTGGGTCTGTATGAACTGCAGAGGTCGGTGGTCTGTGTGGATGACCGTTTCCTTCCCCAAAATGTAATGCTTCCATTGTCGGCAGGCCTGTACAATGGAATACATCTCTTTATCATAAGTGGGGTACTTCCGGACTGTGTCTGAAAGTGTTTCACTGTGATATGCCACTGGATGTCCATGTTGAGTAAGGACTGCCCCAATAGCATAGTCAGAGGCATCTGTCTCGACCTCAAATGGTTGTTGTAAATCTGGTAACGCGAGCACTGGTGCTGTGCAGAGGCGATCCTTCAACTCCCTGAATGCCTTCTGTTGAGATTCAGACCAAAAGAATTTTGCTTTCGCCCCGCCCTTGGTGACTTGACTCAAGGGCCAAGAAATATGAGAAAATCCCAACACAAACCTGCGGTAGAAGTTGGCAAGACCTAGAAAGCTGCGGAGCTCTGTTAGAGTGGTTGGAGAGGGCCAATCCCGAATGACTTGGACTTTGGCTGGATCGACATGCACCCCCTGTTCATCAATGATGTATCCCAGATACTGAACCTCGGTCATGCCAAAAGTGCATTTCTCCAAATTGGCACATAGCTTGTGTTGCCGCAGTGTTTGGAGAACCTGTCGGATGTGGTGGAGGTGCTCTTCCCAACTCTGGCTGAAGATCAGAATGTCATCCAAGTATACTACTACAAAGGAGTTGGTGAATGGCCGCAAGATGTCATCCATTAGCCTCATAAAGGTTGCAGGAGCATTCGTCAATCCGAAAGGCATGACCAACCATTCGAAGAGGCCCTCCTTGGATTTGAAGGCAGTCTTCCACACATCTGAGGGTTCAATTGGTACCTGGTGATATCCTGACTTCAGATCGATCTTGCTGAAATATTTCGCCCCCTTTAGTTGGTCTAGGAGGTCATCAATCCGCGGGATCGGGTACCTATTACGGACAATGATCTTGTTCAGCGCCCGATAGTCAATACAGAGTCTCCACGTCCCATCCTTCTTCTGTACCAACACTATCGGGCTCCCACAGGGCGAAGAACTCGGACGGATGTGACCTTTCTGCAGGAGCTCCTGAATTTGCCTCTTGATTTCATGGTTCTCCAGAATGGAGCGCCGATAAATTGGTCCATTGGGTAGCGGCGCACCTGGGGTCAGATCGATGGAGTGCTTGACTTGACAGTGCAGAGGAACCCCTGCCGGGGAGGTGAAGATGTCTTCGTACTCCACAATCTTGTCCATCTGTAGCTGCCGTGCAGAGGGACCCCGTTTGGAGGCCGCGGCCACTATCTTCTTCTTCCCTTGAGGGCGTATCATCAGGAAAACAAATTTTCTGGTTTTGGAAATGATCTTACTGCATTGTTTTGCAGTAATCAAAGAGATGGCGGCAGGTGGTGCTACCTCTGGTATCCTGAACAACTTATTTCCCAATGTAATAATAACAGCACGGGGCCTTGATTCATACACAGCATGTCGCTTCCACAAGTATGGTTGTCCTAGTAATACATCACAAACTTCAAGGGGAGCAATGTCACACAATACCTCATCCGTGAAGGGCTTGATGTTGTATGGAAGGCGACACTGTTGGCTCACGCGAAGATCTCGCCCTTGGTGAAGCCACCAAATGGTGTATGGTTGTGGATGTGCTGTGGTCGGTAAGCCCAACCGCTTCACGACCTCTGCCGAAATGAGGTTCTTTTGACTCCCGCTATCAACAATGAACTGTATCGGGGAGCCCTTTACCCACATCTGGGAGTGGAAGAGACGCTCCTCCTCCTCTGGATCTTCGGGTTCATTTTTCTGGATCTTTGCGGTAGCAACAGTGGCGCTGGGATCCGCATCAATGATCTGCTTCCCTTTTTCATACCCCTTATCGGGTTCTGACTCAGAGTCGGAACATGCATCTGATTCTGAAACCTTTAGCTCAGCCACCAGTGACTGCTTGGCCCGACACTCACTTGTGTTGTGAGTGGAGCTCTTATGGAACTCACACCATTTTCCAGTGTCCTTTCTCGGCTTCGCGACGTTGCTCTTTGCTTGCAGCTTCGGCTGGTTGTCTTGGGCTGTCCCGCCTTGGCTTTGTCCTTTGTTCTGTGGTTTAGGGGCACCTTTCCCCTGCTTTGGATTCGCAGATCCAAAGTCTCGCTTCTTTTGTTTAAACTTCTGTTCGACCTTGACGGCATACCGGTATGCTGCGCCGAGCGAGGGGATGTTTAGGAACTGTATTTCTTCCTGGATGTACTTGTGCAGGCAGCCACGGTATTTGAGTATCAAATGTTGCTCCGAATCCTTGATACCCAACTTTGTGCGAAGGGTATGGAAAAGATTGGTGAACTCCGGCACGTCTTGGTCCCTTCCCTGCCGCAGCGTGGTCCACTTTATGTATTCATCCTCATAGCTTCCGACAGGGTAGTACTGCTCCTTGATGGCATCCCGGAACGAATCCCAGGTGGGTGCGGCTGAAAATAGTGAACCAGTACTTTCATCCTTCTGCTCGCAGTAGGTTTCCCACCAGTCCTTGACGTGGGGGGCTGCTTTGAGAAGAGCAAAAACAATCTTTTCCCGACTCGAAAATTCATGAATAGAAAAATAACCCTCTAGCAGATTTAACCATTTATCTACGGCATCGGCGTCTATCTGACCCTCGAATATGGGGATTTCAAAATTAACTTGTACCTTAAAGGGTGTGGCGTTTCCAGAGGAGCTGCTGGAAGCCGATGCGCCGCTTCTGGGTAGCCGCTGAAGGATTTGCGCAAAGCTGTCCATCATCGCGTTCCGTTGTCACTCGAGCGCTTCTTCGAGCAAGATTTTGATGGGATCTCCTGCCCCCTCGTCTTTCTTCTCGTCTGCCATGGGAGGCCGTCGGGATTTGCGAGGCTGGTCTTGCAAAGGTTCAACCAGTTCAAGCCCTAACTCCTTATATCCCGACCTTGTTGGGGACATGCAAAGAAAAACAGAGAAAAAACAGACCGCTCTGATACCACTGATCCGGATTTAAACATGAACGCAACAAATTACAGAGGTAACCATATACACAAAGATGCAGCGGAAATAATACTTCATTTCATTAATGGAAAATACTGAAATATGCTTACAAACAGAAATGGCAATAAACTAGCTAGGGCGATGGTAGCTTATCTCTGAGAAGAGATGTGATGGCTACATGCCTCTGAACTGTGTTACAATGAGGCTCGAAGGCCTATTTATTGTTGAGAAACAATGGAAAACCCTTAACATTCCAAAACCTAACCCTAGGAGATGAAACGCCAAACTGTGGTACCCGTTTGGGTAAATTGGTACATCAACTTCCCAGGGTCGTAACTTTGGCATACGATCTCCGTTTGACGCGTACAATAGCTCGTTAGAAAGATCTATCCGAGCACTACCACTTTGGGAAGGGCAACATCGGTCCATGGACCCATGTTGCCCCTAGATTTCCCAAAAAATGTCATTTAGGGCCTCAAAACGGCTCCAGAAGTTCAGGACCCGAAAAACTGCTAAAAATAGTAAGTTGTGCTACAATTAAGGAAACTGAAAATGCTGAGAAAGACAATGGTGGGGGTCCAGGTGGACTTGGCAGGTGGCCACCAATATCCACCTGGATCAACGTTGAAAATGTGACTTACTTATTGAAGATGCTACATCCCGTCCTTTGTCACTGCTACCTTTATACTCATTAGAATTAGGACTAAGTGCATCATCCTGTCCTTCATCACTGCTGCTCTCATAGTCCGCAGAATTAGGACTAAGAGGACACAGTGACACTCTATTATTTTGAAATTCATCATCACGCTCTTCATAACTATTGCTCTCATAGTCCGCAGAATTAGGACTAAGTGGACACTGTGGTACTCCAATCTTTTGAATTTCATCATCCCACTCTTCATCACTGCTGTTCTCATAGTCCTTAGAATTTGGACTAACTCGACACCGTGACACTCCATACTTTTGAAAATCAACATCATGCTTTTCATCACTACTGCTCTCATAGTCCTTAGAATTAGGACTAAGTGGACACTTTGACACTCCATACTTTTGAAAATCAACATCATGCTTTTAATCACTGCTGCTCTCATAGTCTTCAGAATTAGGACTAAGTAGACACCGTGACACTCCATTCTTTTTAAATTTGCCATCATGCGCTTCAAAACTGCTGCTCTCATAGTCCTCAGAATTAGGACTAAGTGGACACCGTGACACTCCCTTCTTTTGAACTTCACCATTATGCTTTTCAAAACTGCTGCTCTCATAGTCCTCAGAATTAGGACTAAGTGGACATCGTGACACTCCCTTCTTTTGAACTTCACCATTATGCTCTTCAAAACTGCTGCTCTCATAGTCCTCGGAATTAGGACTAAGTGGACACCGTGACACTCCCTTTTGAACTTCACCATTATGCTCTTCAAAACTGCTGCTCTCATAGTCAGAATTAGGACTAAGTGGACACCGTGACACTCCATTCTTTTGAACTTCACCATCATGCTCGTCAAAACTGCTGCTCTCATAGTCCTCAGAATTAGGACTAAGTGGACACCGTGACCCTCCATTCTTTTGAACTTCACCATCATGCTCTTCAAAACTGCTGCTCTCATAGTCCTCAGAATTAGGACTAAGTGGACATCGTGACACTCTGTTCTTTTGAACTTCACCATCATGCTCTTCATCACTGCGGCTTTCATAGTCCTTAGAAGTAGGACTAAGTGGAATCTGTGACTCTTTATTTATTTGAAATTCTCCATCCCCTCTTTCATCAGTGCTGCTCTCATAGTCCTTAGAATCAGGACTAAGTGGAAGAAGTGACTTTCTATTCATAGTGGAAGAATTCCCGCTATGTTCATCAATATGAATAGAGTTGTTACGCGATGCAGAAGTTGATGGTGTATAAATCGAAACTTCACTATCAGAACAATCCATCCCTTTCAAATAGAAGATGTTGAATGATACAAATGGAGAGTCTCCTAAAGATATTATATAGCTTAAAGAATGGAATTTTCCCTCCAAAAATTTTCCCTCCAAAAAATTTCGCGAAAATATTTCCCTCCAAAAAGTTTCGCGAAAATATTTCCCTCCAAAAAATCTGTTAAATTTATTTACCTTTATTACTTTGTTCTACAATTTATTGGAAAATGTAAACTAAATTTTTTTATGAAATCATAATTAAAATTGTACACTACAACTTCTACAATTATTATAATAGTTAAACCATATAATATTCGCTTTCCAATACTACAATATTCACTTTAAAATATTTTAAAACAAATTATCCCACATTCAACCTGTTGTAAAACAAATCAACAATATTCACTTTATAATATTGTAAAACAAATTATCCCATATTAACTGTACAGTAAAACATCCTTGTAACTTCACTTACATATTAAAATTTCATTATGACTATTATTAACATCACATCCAGGTTTTCTGAAAATCGTTGAAAGAGGTCGTGAATTTGTGGAGCAGCTAAATCGCTATCAACAACATAATCAACGAAGAATTCTCGCAATTAAAAGGTAAGTTAATTTTTTTTCTTGAAAACTTTCATATTAAATTAGTTTCATGAAAAATCGTGAGCATGGTGGGCCCGGTCAACCTCATTTTCTTAACACCAGTGGGTGCTCCACACCCCCCCTTGCCTGCTTGCCCGCCCGCCCGTCCGGCCCCTCCAGGCGCCTTAACAGCGCCCCCCCTCACCCGCCTGCTCGGCCCCTACGGGCGCCCTGACAGCCCCCCCTCACCCGCCTGCCCGGCCCGGGCCCCCTCATCCGCCCGGCCCACACACACCGTCCCCCCTCACCCGCTTGCCCAGCTCGGCCCGGGCCGCCTAACTTGCCCGCCCCACCCCTCCGGTCGAACCACCGACGCCCCCCTCACCCGCTCGCCCGGCCCGGGCGCCCTCACCCGCCCGCCCAACCCCTCCCGGCGCCCTCACCCGGGCACCTCACCCCTTCGGGTGGGCCACCCACCCCCGGGCGCCCTCACCCGCATGCCCCACCCACCCCCGGGTGCCCTGACCCGCCCGCCCGCACGGCACGGGCGCCCTGACCCGCCCACCCCACTCGCCCGCGGGCGCCCTGACCCGCCCGCCCCACCCGCCCCTGCACGCCTCGACCGGCCCGCCCCACTCGCCCGCGCCCGCCCCGACCCGCCCGCACGTTCACCCCACCCGCCCACGGGCGCCCTCACCCGCCCGCCCGCCCGCGGGCGCCCTCACCCGCCCGCCCGTCACAACCGCCCGCGGGCGCCCTCACTCGCCCGCCCGCCCGCCCCACCCACCCTCGGGCGCCCTCACCCACCCGCCCGACCCACACCCGGGCGCCCTCAACCGCCCACCCGCCCCACCCCCGGGCGCCCTCACCCGCCCACCCGCCCGCCTCACCCGCCATCCGCCCGCCCGCCTCACCCACCCTCCGCCCTCGGCCTCAACCGCCGTCCGCCCGCCCACCTCACCCACCCTCTGCACTCGGCCTCACCCGCCCTTCGCCCGCCCGCCTCACCCACCCTCCGCCCTCAACCGCCCGCCCGACCCACCCCCGGGCGCCCTCACCCGCCCACCCGCCCGCCTCACCCGCCCTCTGCCCGCCCGCCTCACCCACCCTCCGCCCTCGGCCTCACCCGCCCTCCGCCCGCCTGCCTCACCCGCCCTCCGCCCTCGGCCTCACCCGCCCTCCGCTCGCACGCCTCACGCACCCTCCGCCCTCGGCCTCACCCGCCCTCCGCCCGCCCGACCCACCCCCGGGCGCCCTCACCCGCCTCACCCGCCCTCCGCCCCCCCGCCTCACCCCCCCTCCGCCCTTGGCCTCACCCGCCCTCCGCCTGCCCGCCTCACCCACCCTCCGCCCTTGGCCTCACCCACCCTCCCTCAGCCCCATGAGCGGGGCTAGTGCAGGCGCACCCGGGCCGCCCGCGCCCTCGCCCGGCAGGCAGGGCGATTCCCGGAATCTCCCTGCCTGCCGGGCGAGGGCGCAGGCGGCACGGGTGGCGCCTGCACGAGGGGTGCTGTAAGGCCCTCATGACTCGGGCAGGCGCGCGACAGATGGGCGCTCCGTGCACGATGGGCGAACGGTGAAAACAGGCGGGCACTCCGTGCACGACGAGCGGGCACACACGGGTGCGACGAGTGGGCGACCTTACATCCGGCACTTATGCGACTCGGGCAGGCGTGCACGATGAACGAGCGGGCGCGCGGTGGGCGAGCACACCTTTGGTGCGACGAGCGGACACGGGTGCGACGAGCGGGTAGAGGTGCGATGGTGGGCTGAGCCACATATGCGACGAACAATGCGACAAAAAAAGGTAACAATGCGACATAAGCGAGCAACACTTAAAATAAAACTAAGTGTTGGCTCATGATTTATATGCGATGCTTAAGGGAGTTGGGCCGACTTGTATTAAGGCATATTTGGGGCGTTGAGCAAAGGTTATGGGGGTCGGCCTTAAGGCTGGACACCCCTCCTAAACCTCACGCAGATTGTGTATATATACAATGAGACTTGAGCTCATTTGCACCATCGAAGATCAACAACTTCGCTATCTCTTCTACGATTGGAGCAGGGGTAAAAAGGGCGCAGTTGAAGTGCGCATATCTCATGCGCTGAGATAGAAGTGCGCAGATTTTACCGGAGCTTGACGTGGGTTGACAGTGGACGGTTTTAAGGCAGTTTTGTGCAGAACTGAAAGGAGGAGTTCTTGGTGTCTCGGGTGAGCACCCTCCTACCGTAAGAGGTTGGCACATGGTTGTAAAAGGCTGTCTTTGCCTTGATTGTAAATATTTCTAAGTGTTGGCTTGGATTTTGCCAAGCACACTTGTATGATGTATTATTGAAGAATTGTCATAATATATTGTTATCGGGCAGACTTGTTCGGGAGTTGCCCCTCCCTTTATACTTGTGTGCAATTGTTATTGTCTTGGTTAATTGCATATTGGATAATGAATGAGTATGGGCTTCATTAAGTATAAAGGCTAATGCATTTTACTTGGTTGCGAAACACAAACTAAGTATGCTAATGTGAAAAGGCGTAGTCCATGTGCACGAGTATTGTTAAAAAGAAAGTGCACGGTGGTGCCGCACCTCGCCGGGCACGGTTGGAAGACTACCGTAGGCTTGGGGGCGTGACAGGTGGTATCAGAGCTCGGTCTAGAGCTGGTGAGCAGGGTTGCTCGTGACAGGTTCTTGCAGGTGAAGGAAACCGTTTCGCACGAAGTGGAACAAGGGTTGGTTCAGGTTGCAGAAAGCTGTTGAATGGTTGAAACTAGATTGCAGAAGAGCAAGAAGTTGTTAGAAATGGCAGCTGATTCTCAGGCTGGGTCTAGTCACACAATGAAGGACACAATGAAGGATACTACTCTTGGGTTCATTGAAAAGGTGATTGAAAAAATGGAGGCTTTGGAGACTTCTTGGGATAAAAAGATGGACTCACTTGCTAGAGAGAAAGAGACCAACTTGAAGACCAAAGAAGAGCTTGAAGAACTCCGAGTACAACATGATGAACTCCGAGCACAGTATGAGTACACTGATCTTATGTGTACACAACTTGAAGTAAGGGTCAAGGAGGTTGAAGAAGCAAGGGATCAGGGTCTTGCAGAGATCGTGAACTTGAAAGGAACTCTTGACAAGGTAAACAAATCTCTTGATGAAGCCAAGGATGAGATTGCGGTATTGAAGAAGGCCGTGAGGCATAACTCAGTTGGAGGAGTGCCTCATGTGAAAGTCAAAGAACCAGAATCTTATGATGGTACAAGGAGCGCAAAGACTCTTGGCAACTTTCTATGGGACATGGAACAGTACTTGGAACGGTTGAGTCTACCTGATGGTGAGACACAAGTCAAGGTGGCTGCTCAGTTCTTGACAAAGGATGCTAAGATGTGGTGGCGAAGGAGGATGGATCAGATTGTCAATGGCAGTGCTGATGACATCACTTCGTGGGATGACATGAAGAAGGCTTTGCAGACCCATTTCAGTCCTCAGGATGAAACATGGGAAGCAAGGACGAAGATCAAGTTCATAAAGCAAACCGGAAGCCTACAAGCATACCAGCGAGAGTTTTCAAGTGCAGCTATGGAACTTCCCGACATGGCGGAGAGGGACAAGGTGTTCAACTTCATTATTGGGTTGAAGCCTTGGGCGCGCAATGAGGTGAAGAGGCAGAAGATTAGAACACTTGAGGAGGCTTTTGCTGCGGTTGATAGGTTGGTGGATCATTACGATGAGACTTCTAATGAGAAAAAGAAGTCCGACAAGCCAAAGGAAAAGAAGAAGGATGATGCTTCGAAATCGGATGATAGTCCGAAAGCAAAGAAGCCTTTGAAATGTTGGATATGTGCAGGACCACACGTGGTGAAGAATTGTCCCTCTAAACCGAAGGTGGCCGCTGCTGCACAATCTGATGATGATGATAATGCTTCTGTGGGGATGATGTAGATACTTGGTGCTTCTGCTACTACGGAAGTGACCTCTAGAAGAGATCCAGAAAGAAGCAGGTTGGAGTATGTTCAGATGAAGGTTGGAAGTGCTGATGTACTCACTATGGTGGATAGTGGGGCTTCACACAACTTCATGAGTGAAGATACTGCGAGAAGGATTGGGCTGAAATTTGTAGCGGTAAAGGCACAAATGAAGACATCAAATTCTCCTCCTATGGGGATTCTTGGTATAGCAGAAAAGGTAGACACTATACTTGGTGAATGGACCGGGAAGGTGGACTTCACTATAGTGCGGATTGATGACTATGAAGCTATATTGGGGATGGAATTCATGAAACAATTTGAGGATATGGTTGTACCACATTTGAGGAAACTCTTCATTTATGATGGAAGGGAAGATGTACCCATTGGTGTTCCAACCATTGGCGTGACAAAACCTGATCATAAATTAGGAGGAATGCAGATGGAGGATAAGGAGAAGGTGAACAAATGGTTGTCCACTGTTGAGGCAAAGCTTGTGGAGCAGTAACTGGTCGTTAGATCACTTTCAGATAGCATCTTGGACTTGTCAAGAAGGCTAGAGCTAGTGGAGGACGATGATGATGATGAGGTATATGTGAGGCCGAATATCCAGAAGGAAGATCGGGAGGCATATCTACAAAGGATGGAGATTGAGGATCCTGATAGGTGGATTGAGTTGATTAGTGAGGGAGAGCCTTCAGGCTCTACTCCCTCTACATCTTCTTAGATAACATAGAAGATGGGGCTCATTGTTAGCTGCTCATGGCAGTGAGCCCTTAAACATGGTTGAGCAGATATGATTGATGGTGCAAGGATGGCTTGGCATCAAGCATCATGACATGTTGCAGATGGATGGAGTTTCCATGGACCTGAGCATGGATCGTAGATTCTTGATGAGTCAAGGATGTGGCTGATGTTTGAAAAACAGTTGATGAGGACATGAGGATGTTCACTCTCATGGATTGGGCGTGATGGTTGGATTAGCTACCCAACTAGTTCAGACATGGGGTCGCGAAGTGTACAGAGATGTGTTGACATTATGCTGGAGTATCATGACATGAGTTCACATGATGATCATTGAGATGACTATTGATATAGTGTGGAGATGAGTTGTTGACACATGGTTGAGATGTGTTAGCACTTGTTGACATATCATGGGCAGTTTTGCACATGGAGATGATGACATGATGGAGATGGAGCTTTATATATGTTGCAGTGATGTTTGCCTTATATGGAGAAGTCCACATCATGGTTAATGATGATCTTGGTGGAGAGCTACCGGGATGGTATGTTGTCGAGGACGACAACGATTTCAGGTGGAGGAGGATGTAAGGCCCTCGCGACTCGGGCAGGCACGCGACGAATGGGCGCTCCGTGCACGACGGGCGGGCGCTCCGTGCACGACGAGCGGGCACACACGGGTGCGATGAGCGGGCGAGCTTACGACGGACCTCCGACACTTATGCGACTCGGGCAGGTGTACACGATGAGCGAACAGGGCGCGCGGTGGGCGAGCGCACCTATGGTGCGACGAGCGGACACGGGTGCGACGAGCGGGTAGAGGTGCGACGGTGGGCCGAGCCACATATGCGACGAACAATGCGAGAAAAAAATGTAAAAATGCGACGAGCGAGCAGCACTTGGAAATAAAACTAAGTGTTAAGCTCACCATGTTTATATGCGATGTAAATGGAGTTGAGCCGACTTGTGTAGAGGCACGATTGGGGCGTTAAGCAAAGGATATGGGGGTCGGCCTTAAGGCTGGACACCCCTCCTGAACTACGCATAGGATGTGTATAAACACAACAAGGTTGGAGCTCATTTGTACCATCGTTGACCATCAAATCAACTCGCACTTCTCTTGGGGATTAGGACAGGGGTAAAACAAGTGCGCATATCTCATGCACTTCTCTTGTGAAAGGCGCAGATTTTACCGGAGGTCGATTCTAAGGTGTTCAAGGTGCGGTTTGGTTGCAGATTTGTGCCGGGCTTGAGGTAGTGTTGTGGGTGGTCCGGGTGGACATCTTTCTACCGTGCAAGAGTGCACAAATGTTGTAAAGGCTGTCTATGCCTATATTGTAAATTATTCTAAGTGTTGGCTTGGATTCTGCCAAGCACACTTGTATGATGTATTATTGAAGATTATCATAATATATTGTTATCGGGCAGACTTTACCGGGAGTTGCCCCTCCCTTTATACTTGTGTGCAATTGTTATTGTCCTTGGTTAATTGCATGATGGATAATGAATGAGTATGGGCTTCATTAAGTATAAAGGATAATGCATTTTACTTGGTTGCGAAACATAAACTAAGTAAGAACAAGTGAATTAGGCGTAGTCCATGTGTACGAGTATTGGTGAAAAGAAAGTGCACGGTGGTGCCGCACCTCGCCGGCACGGTTGAAAGACTACCGTAGGCTTGGGGGCATGACAGTTGGTATCAGAGCATGGCAAGTTTGGGAGAAGGTGAAGGGAAGCTCTTGCTTACCTTATACAGGTTGAAGAGGTTGGGAAAAGAGAATCCCCGAATCCGAGATAAACTTGAAGTCTTGGAGAAAAACATTGAAGGGGAGCTTCTTCAACTCGGTTGGACATTGGGGCAAGGTGAAGTTGCAGATTATGCAACCCGGGAAGAGGAAGCCATGGTAGAAGAAGATGCTGCAGACTTGACTATGATGGAAGTCATACTTGAGAATGATCAAGTTGAACCAGGATCATACAGTTTGTCAGCATGGAGGGATGAGGACACTCGTATGGAAGAACACCATGATGATGAAGACATGATGGAGGATGAACTTGAAGCTGTTCAAGTTGGACCAGGATCGTGCAGTTTGTCAACATGGATGGATGAGGATACTCATATGGAGGAACCTCATGACAATAATGATGAAGTAAGTATTGGTACTTGTGTTTCATTTGGACATTTGGGAGATGGACCGTTTGCAGGGAAGGGCAAAACCAGTTTGCCTATGCTAGGGAGGATCTTACCATGGATGACTACAATGGAACCTTGTATGGAGAAGCAAGGATTATCGATCGTTGCAGGACTTGTTGGGGCTACTTGTGACCTTATGGTTGAAGGTGCAAGGACCCTTGACAAGGGTGGAACTTGATGATCGTTGTGGATGATTGGGTCATGCTTTAGCCACTTTGGCTAAGTGCCCGGCATGACTCATGGACAGTTGAAGAGGGCACACACTTGTGATGTTTTGGGTGGACTTCTCATGGCCGAGACCAAGAGATAGTCTTGGTGGACACTTTGGTGGAGGAGCTATGATGGAGGGAATCATGACATGATGATATGGTTGGGTGACCGAGTTCACTAAACCGAAGATTGAAAGACTTGGATGGACTTGTGAGCAGCTATGAAGTATTCCTACTACATGGGGAGCTGAGGCATTTTGTATGCTTGCTGAGGTGTTGGTTGGGGATGGTTTATGGAGCTCATGATGACATGAGATTGTTGTGACTTTTAGGGACTTCATACATGGTGGACTTGGAGGATTTGATGCATTAAGGAGCTGAGGTCAGGGGACTTTGATGCAGTATGGGATGCATACTTTCAAAGTACATGTATGGGCATGACTTGGAAGAGTGACTTGATGTGGAGGATCGATATGAGACACTTTGGAGTGATGAAGTTACGATGATGATGATGCCTTGGTGGCTGCACTTGGGCATGGGTTGAGCTGAGACTCAACTACTTTACTCACATGATGATGTTGGGATAGATGTGGCTGTTCACTTGCACAATGACACCAAAACATCATGGACAACATGTTGCAGATGAGGTGGATGGAGTTCCATGGACCTGAGCATGGATTATGGAGATAGATTCTTGATGAGTCAAGGATGTGGCAGGATGTTTTGAGAAACAACTGATGGTGGCATGAGGATGTTCACTCTCATGATTTGAGCGTGGCAGTTGGACTGGCCATCCGACTAGTTCAAGACATGAGGGCATGCAGTGGGCAGAGATGTGTTAGCATTATGTTGGAGTATCATGGCAGCAGTTCACATGAGGACACATGATGAAGACAGGAGGTCAGTAATCATGGATCGAGATGACATCTGATGGAGAGCATACCGTGGAGACCTTGGTATGGTTGTCTTGGTGACAGTCAGTCACTAAGGTGGAGCGTGATGGAGATGGAGCTTTATATATGTTTGCCTTATATGGAGGAGTCTACATCATGGCTGATGATGATCTTGGTGGAGAGCTACCGAGATGGTATGTTGTCGAGGACGACAATGATTTAGGTGGAGGAGGATGTAAGGCCCTTGCAACTCGGGCAGGCGCGCGACGAATGGGCACTCCGTGCACGACGGGCGGGCGCTCCGTGCACGACGAGCGGGCACACACGGGCGCAACGAGCGGGGGAGCTTACGACGGACCTCCGACACTTATGCGACTCGGGCAAGCGTACACGACGAGCGAACAGGGCGCGCGGTGGGCGAGCGCAACTTTGGTGCGACGAGCGGACACGGGTGCGACGAGCGGGTAGAGGTGCGACGGTGGGCCGAGCCACATATGCGACGAACAATGCGACAAAAAAATGTAACAATGCGACGAGCGAGCAACACTTGGAAATAAAACTAAGTGTTGAGCTCACCATATTTATATGCACTGCAAATGGGGTTGAGCCGACTTATGTAGAGGCACGTTTGAGGTGTTGAGCGAAGGATATGGGGGTCGGCCTTAAGGCTGGACACCCCTCCTAAACTACGCACATAATGTGTATAAATACAACAAGGTTGGAGCTCATTTGCACCATCGTTGATCATCAAATCAACTCGCACTTCTCTTCGGGATTAGGACAGGGGTAAAACAAGTGCGCAGAAAGAGAAGTGCGCATATCTCATGCGCTTCTCTTGTGAAAGGCGCAGATTTTACCGGAGGTCGATTCTAAGGTGTTCAAGGTGCGGTTTGGTTGCAGATTTGTGCCGGGCTTGAGGTAGTGTTGTGGGTGGTCCGGGTGGACATCTTTCTACCGTGCAAGAGTGCACAAATGTTGTAAAGGCTGTCTATGCCTATATTGTAAATTATTCTAAGTGTTGGCTTGGATTCTGCCAAGCACACTTGTATGATGTATTATTGAAGATTATAATAATATATTGTTATCGGGCAGACTTTACCGGGAGTTGCCCCTCCCTTTATACTTGTGTGCAATTGTTATTGTCCTTGGTTAATTACATGATGGATAATGAATGATAATGGGCTTCATTAAGTATAAAGGATAATGCATTTTACTTGGTTGCGAAACACAAACTAAGTAAGAACAAGTGAATTAGGCGTAGTCCATGTGTACAAGTATTGGTGAAAAGAAAGTGCACGGTGGTGCCGCACCTTGCCGGCACGGTTGAAAGATTACCGTAGGCTTGGGGGCATGACAAGGAGGATGTAAGGCCCTCACGACTCGGGCAGGCGCGCGACAGATGGGCGCTTCGTGCACGATGGGCGAACGGTGAAAACAGGCGGGCGCTCCGTGCACGACGAGCGGGCACACACGGGTGCGACGAGCGGGCGACCTTACATCCGGCACTTATGCGACTCGGGCAGGCGTGCATGATGAACGAGCGTGCGCGCGGTGGGCGAGCACACCTTTGGTGCGATGAGCAGACACGGGTGCGACGAGCGGGTAGAGGTGCGACGGTGGGCCGAGCCACATATGCGACGAACAATGCGACATAAGCGAGCAACACTTGAAATAAAACTAAGTGTTGGAACCTTTATTTATATGCGATGCTTAAAGGAGTTGGGCCGACTTGTATTAAGGCACAGTTTGGGCGTTGAGCGAAGGTTATGGGGGTCGGCCTTAAGGCTGGACACCCCTCCTAAACTGCATGCAGATTGTGTATATATACAATGAGGTTTGAGCTCATTTGCACCATCGAAGTTCATCAACAACTTCGCTATCTCTTCTACGATTGGAGCAGGGTAAAAAGGGGCGCAGTTGAAGTGCGCATATCTCATGCGCTGAGATAGAAGTGCGCAGATTTTACCGGAGCTTGACGTGGGTTGACAGTGGACGGTTTAAGGCAGTTTTGAGCATAACCGAAAGGAGGAGTTCTTGGTGTCTCGGGTGAGCACCCTCCTACCGTAAGAGGTTGGCACATGGTTGTAAAAGGCTGTCTTTGCCTTGATTGTAAATATTTCTAAGTGTTGGCTTGGATTTTCCCAAGCACACTTGTATGATGTATTATTGAAGAATTTTCATAATATATTGTTATCGGGCAGACTTGTTCGGGAGTTGCCCCTCCCTTTATACTTGTGTGCTATTGTTATTGTCTTGGTTAATTGCATATTGGATAATGAATGAGTATGGGCTTCATTAAGTATAAAGGTTAATGCATTTTACTTGGTTGCGAAACACAAACTAAGTATGCTAATGTGAAATGGCGTAGACCATGTGCACGAGTATTGTTAAAAAGAAAGTGCACGGTGGTGCCGCACCTCGCCGAGCACGGTTGGAAGACTACCGTAGGCTTGGGGGCGTGATAGGCGCTGTAAGGCCCTCACGACTCGGGCAGGCGCGCGACAGATGGGCGCTCCGTGCAGGATGGACGAACGGTGAAAACAGGTAGGCGCTCCGTGCACGACGAGCGGGCACACACGGGTGCGATGAGCGGGCGACCTTACATCCGACACTTATGCGACTCGGGCAGGCGTACACGATGAACGAGCGGGCGCGCGGTGGGCGAGCGCACCTTTGGTGCGACGAGCGGACACGGGTGCGACGAGCGGGTAGAGGTGCGACGGTGGGCCGAGCCACATATGCGACGAACAATGCGACAAAAAAATGTAACAATGCGACATAAGCGAGCAACACTTGAAATAAAACTAAGTGTTGGAACCTTTATTTATATGCGATGCTTAAAGGAGTTGGGCCGACTTGTATTAAGGCACAGTTTGGGCGTTGAGCGAAGGTTATGGGGGTCGGCCTTAAGGCTGGACATCCCTCCTAAACTGCAAGCAGATTGTGTATATATACAATGAGGTTTGAGCTCATTTGCACCATCAAAGTTCATCAAAAACTTCGCTATCTCTTCTACAATTGGAGCAGGGGTAAAAAGGGGCGCAGTTGAAGTGCGCATATCTCATGCGCTGAGATAGAAGTGCGCAGATTTTACCGGAGCTTGACGTGGGTTGACAGTGGACGGTTTTAAGGCAGTTTTGAGCAGAACCGAAAGGAGGAGTTCTTGGTGTCTCGGGCGAGCACCATCCTACCGTAAGAGGTTGGCACATGGTTGTAAAAGGCTGTCTTTGCCTTGATTGTAAATATTTCTATGTGTTGGCTTGGATTTTTCCAAGCACACTTGTATGATATATTATTGAAGAATTGCCATAATATATTGTTATCGGGCAGACTTGTTCGGGAGTTGCCCCTCCCTTTATACTTGTGTGCAATTGTTATTGTCTTGGTTAATTGCATATTGGATAATGAATGAGTATGGGCTTCATTAAGTATAAAGGCTAATGCATTTTACTTGGTTGCGAAACACAAACTAAGTATGCTAACGTGGAAAGGCGTAGTCCATGTGCACGAGTATTGTTAAAAAGAAAGTGCACGGTGGTGCCGCACCTCGCTGGGCACGGTTGGAAGACTACCGTAGGCTTGGGGGCGTGATAGGTGGTATCAGAGCTCGGTCTAGAGCTGGTGAGCAGGGTTGCTCGTGACAGGTTCTTGCAGGTGAAAGAAACCGTTTCACACGAAGTGGAACAAGGGTTGATTCAGGTTGCAGGTGACTTGGTGAAATATGGAGAAGGCTGAAAAGGCAGTGATGGTAGATGAACCTATGGAAGGTGAGTCTAACCATAATGCGGTTAAGGCTCTCCGGTACGAAGTGTTGGAACATATGAGTCGATTAAGTTCTAACTGGGTTGCGATGAAGGCTGAGAACATGAAGATTCAAGAAAGCTGTTCGGAACTAAGGAGGGAACTTGAAGAACTCAGAAGCCAATGCGAAAGTACGACAGATGTTGAACTCAATGAGTTTGATGAGGAAATCCGACGAAGTGGACTTGGTCTTCAAGAGCTCTTTGATGAAAGAGCCCGGTTGAGGAAGGAAAGGGCCAAGGTGGAAGCCGAAATCAAACAAGTTGAGGAAGAGATAAGGAAGAAACTTCTTGGTAAGAAGGTTGTTGTGATTGAGCAGGAAGAGCTCGACTACATTGACAGGTTGGGAACTCACTACCGAGAGCATCCATAGGACATTCAGAAGTTTAGTTCCATGGACTTGGTCAATGGACACTTGGTTGGTACACTTGAGCAGGACACGGTGGAAGGAAAGCTTGAAGCAAGTCAAGCTAGACCAGGGCCGAGTTCCCTAGAAGAGCCAAGCAAGGAAGTAAAGTACCTTAAGAGGAATGTCAAGAAGGAGCATAAGCCTATTGACACTTCTGAGGCCGAATTCTTGAAGAAGGTTGCTGAGATAAGGCGCAAGACAAAGCCAATAGAGGAAGATGGTTCCTTGAAGTTAAGTTTTGTGCAGGTGACCGTGAAGGGAAAGAGATTTGCAGCTTTGATTGATACGGGGGCTACTCATAGCTTCGTAAGCAGGAAGGCAACAAAATCTTTTGGAAAGAAATCAAAGATGGAGAGGGAATGCAGTGCTTTTAAAGCAGTTAACTCTTCCATTAGAGCTGTTGATGGTGTATTAAAAGACACTCAGGTGAAGGTAGGATCATGGTTCAGGAAGTTGGATTTGAGAGTTGTGGATATGGATGATCATTCTATGGTGTTGGGGCTGGACTTTATGAGGCTTGCACAAGCCATACCGATGATGACCCGGGACCTTCTCTTGATCACAGCTGAAGGGAAGAACATGATGGTACCGATGAATAGAAGAAGTTGCTTGGGGTATAGACCAAGGATGGCTTCTATGACTTTGTATCCCAAAGATCCAAATGTGAAGCATGAGGATGTGGAGCAAAGGGGACTTGGGAGTGTGGTTCAAACAACGAAGGAAAGGAAGCTTGTTGACTTCGTTGCAAGAGCTGGAAAGAAGAATGAAGAAAGTGAGGGGAGAACCTCACGAACATGGAAACACTTGTTGGGAGCATCTTCTACTAATGATCCTCACAATGGAGTTGCAAATGAAGCAAGCCCGAGTGCTACTTCAAAAGCAGTGGTTGATGAAGGTTACGAGGGTAGAGATCCTGCCGGGATAGTGGACTTTTGCAGATATGCTATGGGCATATATGACTTTCAGTTGACAAAGGACAAGCTAGGTGAGCTTGGATGTACATGTGAAGAGATTGAAGCTGTGCATAGCTACTTGAGGACACAACATCAATCTGACACATGGGTGGATGAGAGTCAGGGAGGAAACTTCCTGGCCCTCCTTTCTCTATAGATAACCTTGGAGGAAGGTTGATGTGGAGGCCTTGATAGGGAGGAACCACATCAACTTTACAAGGAGCCTTGGGGGAGGCTTCTTTATGACAGATGAGAACTTGGATGCAGATGATCAAAGGTTGGGATGGAGTCTACATGAGTTGGACATCATGGACAGCTAGAGTCATGGACATCAGGTTGGCTATACGAGACATGTTGCAGATGAGATGAGGACTACTTCATGGACCTGAGCATGGATTTACTTACATGGATGGATTCTTGATCGAGTTCAGGATGTGGCAGTATGTTTTGAGGACCGACTGATGGTGACATGAGGATGTGCATTCTCATAGTTTGAGCGTGACAGTTGGACTGATCACCCAACTAGTTCAGACATGGGGTCGCGAAGTGTACAGAGATGTGTTGACATTATGCTGGAGTATCATGACATGAGTTCACATGATGATCATTGAGATGACTATTGATATAGTGTGGAGATGAGTTGTTGACACATGGTTGAGATGTGTTAGCACTTATTGACATATCATGGGCATTTTTGCACATGGAGATGATGACATGATGGATATGGAGCTTTATATATGTTGCAGTGATGTTTGCCTTATATGGAGAAGTCCACATCATGGTTAATGATGATCTTGGCGGAGAGCTACCGGTATGGTATGTTGTCGAGGACGACAACGATTTCAGGTGGAGGAGGATGTAAGGCCCTCACGACTCGGGAAGGCGTGCGACAGATGGGCGCTCCGTGCATGATGGGCAAATGGTGAAAACAGGCAGGCGCTCCATGCACGACGAGAGGGCACACACGGGTGCGACGAGCGGGCGACCTTACATCCGACACTTATGCGACTCGGGCAGGCGTACACGATGAACGAGCGGGCGCGCGGTGGGCGAGCGCACCTTTGGTGCGATGAGCAGACACGGGTGCGACGAGCGGGTAGAGGTGCGACGGTGGGTCGAGCCACATATGCGACGAACAATGCGACAAAAAAATGTAACAATGCGACATAAGCGAGCAACACTTGAAATAAAACTAAGTGTTGGAACCTTTATTTATATGCGATGCTTAAAGGAGTTGGGCCGACTTGTATTAAGGCACAGTTTGGGCGTTGAGCGAAGGTTATGGGGGTCGGACTTAAGGCTGGACACCCCTCCTAAACTGCACGCAGATTGTGTATATATACAATGAGGTTTGAGCTCATTTGCACCATTGAAGTTCATCAACAACTTCGCTATCTCTTCTACGATTGGAACATGGGTAAAAAGGGGCGCAGTTGAAGTGCGCATATCTCATGCGATGAGATAGAAGTGCGCAGATTTTACCGGAGCTTGACGTGGGTTGACAGTGGACGGTTTAAGGCAGTTTTGAGCAGAACCGAAAGGAGGAGTTCTTGGTGTCTCGGGTGAGCACCCTCCTACCGTAAGAGGTTGGCACATGGTTGTAAAAGGCTGTCTTTGCCTTGATTATAAATATTTCTAAGTGTTGGCTTGGATTTTGCCAAGCACACCTGTATGATGTATTATTGAAGAATTGTCATAATATATTGTTATCGGGCAGACTTGTTCGGGAGTTGCCCCTCCCTTTATACTTGTGTGCAATTGTTATTGTCTTGGTTAATTGCATATTGGATAATGAATGAGTATGGGATTCATTAAGTATAAAGGCTAATGCATTTTACTTGGTTGCGAAACACAAACTAAGTATGCTAATGTGAAAAGGCGTAGTCCATGTGCACGAGTATTGTTAAAAAGAAAGTGCACGGTGGTGCCGCACCTCGCCGGGCACGGTTGGAAGATTACCGTAGGCTTGGGGGCGTGACAGGCGTCCTCGTGTAGGCGCCACCCGGGCCGCCCGCGCCCTCGCCCGGCAGGCAGGGTGATTCCGCGAATCGCCCTGCCTGCCGAGAGAGGGCGCGGGCGGCCCGGGTGGCGCCTGCACGAGGGGGGCGCCCTCGTGCAGGCGCCACCCGGGCCGCCCGCGCCCTCGCCCGACAGGCAGGGCGATTCCGAGAATCGCCTTGCCTGCCGGGCGAGGGCGCAGGCGGGCCAGGTGGTGCCTACACGAGGTTGGGCGCCCTCGTGCAGGCGCCACCCGGGACGCCCGCGCCCTCGCCCGGCAGGCAGGGCGATTCCCGGAATCGCCCTGCTTGCCCGACGAGGGCGCCGGCGGCTCGGGTGGCGCCTGCGCGAGGTTGGGCGCCCTCGTGCAGGCGCCACCCGGGCCGCCCGCGCCCTCGCCCGGAAGGCAGGGCGAGGGCGCAGGCAGCCAGGGTGGCGCCTGCACGAGGGGGGGCGCCCTCGTGCAGGCGCAACCCGGGCTTCCTGCGCCCTCGCCCGGCAGGCACGGCGATTCCCGGAATCGCCCTGCCTGCCTGGCGAGGGCGCGGGCGGCCCGGGTGGCGCCTGTACGACGGGCGCCCTCGTGCAGGAGCCACCCGGGCCGCCCGCGCCCTCACCCGGCAGGCAGGGCGAGGGCGCGGCCGGCCCGGGTGACGCCTGCATGAGGGGGGGCGCCCTCGTGCAGGCGCCACCCGGGCAGCCCGCACCCTCGACCGACAGGCAGGGCGATTTCGAGAATCACCCTGCCTGCCGGGCGAGGGCGCGGGCAGCCCGGGTGGCGCCTGCACGAGGTTGGGGAATCGCCCTGCCTGCCGGGCAAGGGCGCGGGCGGCCCGGGTGGCGCCTGCACGAGGGGGGGCGCCCTCGTGCAGGCGCCACCCGGGCCGCCCGCGCCCTCGCCCGACAGGCAGGGCGATTTCGAGAATCGCCCTACCTGCCGGGCGAGGGCGCGGGCAGCCCGGGTGGCGCCTGCACGAGGTTGGGCGCCCTCGTGCAGGCGCCACCCGGGCCGCCCGCGCCCTCGCCCGGCAGGCAGGGCGATTCCTGGAATCGCCCTGCCTGCCGGTCGGGGGCGTGGGCAGCCCGGGTGGCGCCTGCACGAGGGGGGGCGCCCTCGTGTAGGCGACACCCGGGCCGCCCGCGCCCTCGCCTGGCAGGCAGGGCGATTCCCGGAATCGCCCTGCCTGACGGGCGGGGGCGCGGGCGGCCCGGGTGGCGCCTGCACGGGGGGGGGCGCCCTCGTGCAGGCGCCACCCGGGCCGCCTGCTTCCTCGCCTGGCAGTCAGGGTCGCCCTGCCTGCCGGTCGAGGGCGCGGGCGGCCCGGATGGCGCCTGCACGAGGTTGGGCGCCACCCCGGCCGCCCGCGCCCTCGCCCGACAGGCAGGATAGCCCTGCCTACCGGGCGAGGGCGCGGGCGGCCTGGGTGGCCCCTGCACGAGGGCGCCCTGGCGGAGGGCGCCTAAAGGGGCGGGTTGGAGCGGGCGGGTGAGGGGGTGCGCGGTGTGCGGGCGAAGGGGTGCGGGGTGATGGGGTGTGGTAGGGAGCTCGGGCGGAGGGGGGTTCGGGTGAGGCAGGCTGGTGGGTGATTGCACCGGGCGGGGGAGGGCGCCGGGAGGGGTTGAGCGGGTGGGTGAGGGGTGCATTATGGGGTGCGGGGTGGGCGGGTTGGGGGAGAGGTAGGGAGCCCGGGCGGAGGGGGGTTTGGTTGAGGCGGGTGGGTGGGTGAGGGCACCGGCGGACGGGCGGGCGAGGGCGCCCGAAGGGGTGAGGGCGCCGGGAGGGTTGGAGCGGGCGGGTGTGGTGGTGCGGGGTGGGCGGGTGTGGGAAGAGGTAGGGAGCCCGGGCGGAGGGGGGTTCGGGTAAGGCGGGCGGGTGGGTGAGGTTTTCGGGTGGGGGGCGATTGTTGATTAAAATTTATGATATGTTTTCGTTGTTACTTTAAGTCAATATGTTTTTATTATTTACTGATTTATGTGTTTCTATTTTTCAGGAAAATGGCATCAAAGAGAATTTCAGTGAATCTTTCTGGACCAAAGACTCATAAAGGTGCATCTAAAAGAAACATTGGTGAACGAACTCCACCTGAGCTCATGACTACAAATCTTTCAAGTGCCTCAAGTGATAAGAAGATGATTTTAGACTGGAAGAATTCGAAAGAGGTGAAATTTCCATCAAGAATGTGGTATGTGAAAGAAAGAGAAAGCGCAAATGTGAATATATATCTATATATCGATATACCGAATGATGGTGGAATTTTTGAGGTGATGGGAAGAGTCGTAGATATGTGTTCGATACCGAACATTGAAGTTGTTTACGTGCTTACAAAAGCTCCCAAGTCACATGAAAGGGTTAAATACCAACTATCATATTCATTGTATGACATGAGCGAGGTATCTACAAAGTTGTGTAGTCAAATCGTAAATGAGATGAAAGAAAGCATCATAAGTATTATTATTTATATTTGTATTTTGCGTTTTTTAAAGTGTCTCACTATATTTTTTAACTTTGTTTTTTATTGACATATGATATTTTGTTTGGCAGAATTTCGTTGAAAGTTGTTCAACTAGGTTGGTGTTATAGCTCCAAATCTCACTCTTATGGTTTGTGATGCTGCACTTATGGCCTAGGGCAACCCCTCCTTCCAGACCTGGTCCAAAAATTTAAAAAACAATGTTTTATTCCCTATACGCGACTTTGCCCTGTATTAAACGCGTGTATACGCGGGTCTGTCATACCCAACCCGCGTGTATCTATTAAAACACTTAAAAAAATATAATTTCCTCTTTTTCGGGCGGTGATCGCGGGTTTACCTGCTGGATCACCTGTTAGTGCCCGTGGCCCAACTGTTCCCAACCAACTCCTAACTAAAAAACTACTTTGGAGAGGGTATAAAAAGACATCAAAGGGAAGGCCAAAAGGGAGAGAGAAAGGAGAGCAAGATTATTATGCTGAGATTTTTCCCTTAGACCAGGTCTGAAGTCCTTGGTGCATTCTGCACTTCCCCCATTTTGCATAGGAAACCCTTGTTTCCATGTGTATTGGTGATCATTCATCCTTGACATCATCATTGAGTAAGACTTGGAAGGAGCTCTTGTTGGAGGCTGGAGGCTGGAACGAATCCGGGAGGAAGCTTGCTTGGAGCCTGCTGAAGGTGTTCAGGTGATATCTTTCCGATATATGTACTTTATTTGCCTTTATATATAAAGAAACACGTCTTTGTTCCCGAATAATCTTTCTTTATGCTTATGAGATTCTTGTGTTGAATTCTTATGAAAGTGGTTACTTAAAGATTTTTTATAACTAACTTTATAGCATAAAGATGATTTATATATAAACTTCTATACATGTACTGTTGTGTTCTTTGATTTGTTTGTCTTGCAGGTCAAAGAAAGAAGAAGGGAACTCCAAGAAGGGTTTGCACCCTAACGGTCTTCTCGAACGTAGGACCTTAGGTATGTACCCTAAACATTAGAATTTGCTTAAAAGTAAAAAAGATGGCTGTGTGTGTGTGTTTCTTTGTATAAGCAATTTTCAGTCTGGTAGAGTCTTAGCCCAAAGGACTCTAGGGGTACTTTCCCTTCAACCAGAATTGGCGACTCCACTGGGGACAACACTCTTGTTGTTCCTAGTTTGGGTAGTCCTCAAGCCAATCAAGGCTCAGTCCCTCTGTTTGTTGGTTCTGACTGTCTGATATTTTCTTGAACTCCAAGCTTTTCCAGTTTTTCAGTTTGTGTTTTTTATTTTTCTTGAAAGACTTCATATACGCACTTTTTCTGGATTACAGAAGCGTATATATGCAAGTTGCACTAAGTAAACCCGCGTATACGCAAGTTTCCTTAGTTACAGTCGCGTATACACGCATTCTGCAAATAATTGCAGGCGCGTATATCACATAATTTTCAAGATTTATAATTTTTCTTTTGCTGAATGTCTGTCTGGTGGTTTGGGTCAGTTTAAAACAGTCAATTCCCAGTGACAGTTCTCTGTTTAACAGGGGGCATCTTGTTTCGAACTCTCTCTAGTTATAAGGAGTGCTAGTCTTGTTTTTCGTTGATTGCAAGCGTCATTGATTTTTGACACACAAGATTTCTGTTTAAGAATCTTGATTGCTCTGTTTCGGCAGAGTGGGAAGATTGTCTTCAATCTTTGTGTCCATTTTGTTTTCATGACATTTGTGTTTGCTTAACGAAATCATTTTTATGACCATTTGCTCCTTCGTTTCGGGAAATTTGTTTGTTGCCATTTTCCTTGAAACTTGTCTTTTGATATTTTGGACTTTCATTGCTGCTTTTGATTGTCAAAAGCGTTTTCGAACACATTTTATTTTTGTTGAGTTTTCATCATTTGAAAGGTGTCAATTCACGAAAGTGTTTGGTGGCTTGTTTATCAATCATTAGTGTCAGTATTGTTGAGAGTTTTCCTTTGAAAAAGACTTTTTGGTTTGATTGAAAGAAAATCTTTTGAAAGTTTTTGAGTTTCGCTTTCTTAAACTTGCTTCTCATCTGATTTCCTTTTTTGCGAAGTGAAAGTGCTTTGTTTTTTATCTTAAAACTTGTTTTTATTGTTTGGACGAAATGATTAGTAACAAATCATCTTCTATCTAAGCATTTTAGTGGCAAGACAAAATTTGGTAAAGCAGCAACTGTCCTTTTTTGTTTTTAGAGTAGTCTTTGAATCTTGCGTCCACATTTAGTTCTTGCATTAGGCTAAGATTTTCCTCCCTTTTTATGCATACATAGCTTTGTTAGCTTTTGTGAGTGTGGAGTTTGAAAAGAAAGCAAAATTTTTTGTTTATATTACAAGTGCCTTCTGAACCTCATAGAAATTGCTATTCATCGAAAACAAAAGTGCATGTGCATGTAGCTAGGTTTTATTAATTTCTTTTGCGTCCATAAAACACCACAAGTTTCACCTCCATTACCTTTGACTTAAAGAACAGCCTAATAAAATCAAGCGCTTAATTAAAATCCACTAGAACTTTTTGTTTTAGTTATTACACCAACAAGTTTAGGATTTTAGGGCCTTGGATTAGGCGAGTGGAGAGTTAACTCTCCAAGGCCACATAAAACGTCAAACATAAGAGTCTGATTAAAGAGAGTAAATCCAATAGCGTTAGGAAGACCAGGAAAGCTCCGGATCTGGGAGTTAAGCACGAGGGTCTGTGAAGACAGGGAAGAGAGATACCCCCTCTCCTACTTGTCCGAACTTACCTCACGACTGTTCCGCCTGGCTTCTGCGACGAGTTGGTACCCATAGTTGCCTCTCCTAGGGATCTGCATAGGTGGCTGCGGAGGGGAATCCCGTGGCACCTGAGGTCGACGTTGTATCACTCTCGACAGTACTTCCGGAGGGCACCCTTGCGAAGCTTGGGGGCTTGCACCGGCGCAGGCTGTTGTTAGGAGGTCAGCGTAACTTCCTCTGTTACCTTCGCTGATAGGACTGGGCCGTCATTATCCCAGACTATCTTCGGAAGGCCCCTGACTCCGCTTTCTTGTATTTTGGTGTCCGGTCCTCATCACCCGGAGTGGAAATACTTGAAAGTTTTTTGACTAGCTGTATCTTTAGGGACTTTATAGTGAGTGCTCTTTGCTCCTTGTATATAGTTGGCTTTAGGTATTTTTGTCTAGTCACATTTGGACTTTGTGGTCTGAGTGACTGGCTTACCGCTCTACCGATCTTGAAAGGCTTTTGGTCGTTCTTTCGGAAGTTGTGGAGTTGCCTCCTCAAGGGCAAAGGTTTTGATTGCTTATCCATATTCTTTGAAGAGTTATTTCTATGTTCCCGCAAGGGAAAGGGTCTTTGGATCAGTTAGATATGGCTAATATTCCTGTGGAAACCAACCAAGGTACCCTTCCAAAAGGGGATCCTTGTGCTTTTCCTTTCTTTGGAAACGTTGGTACTCCCTTGATGGCCACTTTGAATATTCCTGGGTTGAATGTTGGACTACCCGTTTGGCTGTGGTCCACTCCGAATATTCCGAATGCTCTTGAAGCTTCTCAGATGAATGCTTTATTTCAGGGGCATCATATGGGTGCTAATTGTTCATCTTCTTTCAAAGAGAAATCTGGGATTCCTTCTTCTTCTCCTTCTTGTAATAAGAGATCTAAAAAGAGGAGAAAAAGGAAGTCAAAGAAGAAGAATAATTCTATCCCTTCATCTTCAACCTCTGCAAGTCATGTTGGAGATGAGTCTTCAGCCGCTGCAAGTCATGCTGGGGGCACAAGTCTAGTCACTGCAAGTCATACTAGCACTTCATCTTCAACCTCTGCGAGTCATGTTGGAGATGAGTCTTCAGCCGCTGCGAGTCATGCTGGGGGCACAAGTCTAGTCACTGCAAGTCATACTAGCACTTCATCTTCAACCTCTGCGAGTCATGTTGGAGATGAGTCTTCAGCCGCTGCGAGTCATGCTGGGGGCACGAGTCTAGTCACTGCGAGTCATACTAGCAATGAGTCACCAACCTCTGCAAGTCATGTTCAGGACTCTCCGCAAACCACTGCTAGTTATGTTGGTGGAATGGAGGTTGATAAGAAACCTGGACGTAGAAGTTTTAAACCTAAGTTCCCTTGTAAGATATGCAAGGGAGACCATCTTACTCATTTATGCCCTGGTATTCCAGAGGTTCAAAGGATATGGTCCGAGTCTGAAAGTACTTCTACTCCTACACTTGATATGGTTTCTCATCAATCCCATCAACCATCAGTTGAAAATGTGGTAAAGCCAGTGCAATCGCTGGCCGATTACACTCCTCTTTTGGGGGGTGAAGTGCCTAACAAAAGAGTCTGTTTGATCTCTAGTACAGAGTCTTCTAGTATAGGGGGCATTCCGGTTTCTTCGAATGTTCCCCCTCCAAGTTCTAAGAGTGTTTCCTTTGATTGGGATAGTCTTGTTGAGCCTCGTCTTCCTTCCGCTGTACCTTTTCAAATAAAGGTCAGAGTTAATTCCACAAATGTCTATCGATGTATGGTGGATGAAGGATCCTCTACAAGTATTATATCCTCTTTGACTTGGAAAGCTTTGGGTTCCCCAAAGTTGTTGACAGCTCAGAGTCAGTTGTTAGCCTATGATAGAAGGCCTGGTGAATCTATGGGTGTTCTTCCTCAAGTGCCTATCACTTTAGGTGGGAAGACTGTCTTAATCGATATGATGGTGGTTGATAGCCCTTTAGACTTTAATATGCTACTTGGGCGTGATTATGTCTATGCTATGAATGCTGTGGTGTCTTCACTCTTTCGAGTAATGTGCTTTCCTCATAATGGGAATATTGTCACTGTTGATCAGCTTGCATCTGACAATCACCACCCTAATTCGACTTTACTGCAGAATGCCCCTTGGTTTGTTCCAAGTGTTCAAGTAGACTCTACCCCGCCACAGGTGAATTATGTGGCATTGAGTTCTCAATGTTCAATCGCTTCTAAGAAGGATCCTTTGACTTATTATTTTCCTTCTTGGGACTTGGTCCCGACAGTTGACCGAGAGATTCTTCCTATAAGGACATGGGACCCTTTAATTCCCTCTTTTGATCCTTGTAGTTCTCATGATTTCTTAGAACTTGTTTTGCCTTCACAGGAGGAACTCTTTGAAGCCATGAGTTATGACTACCAAAGGAGCCCTTGGCCTGAGCCCTGCAAGGGGTTTGTTCAACAAAACTATTATGCGTAAGCCGCAAGGCTGCGTGGTTCCCTGTACCATATTGTATATATGAGGTACGCATCTTCAAGTTTTGTATCTTATAACACAAAGATTTTATATGAAGTTTATATGTGGGATGTATTAACTTCGTGTCTAGTGTTCCTATTTATGTTTACAGAACTTGGAAGATTTCTCCTCTGGAAGTTTATGGTTGGTCCGTTCTGACAGGTATTGGTTCTCGAACTTGGCATATAGGTTAGGTTTTTCCGCCTGCATTGTGCATTTATCAGTTTCCTTTTCCATTTTGGCCTTAGGATCGACCCCACCAAGTTATGATGCGGAACCTTCTCATTGCTTAGAAGTATCATGACTTGTGTGGTAGAGCCTACCTTATCATGGGTGCCCTAGTTAGTACCTGATTGTCACTTGGCACTCATGCTGATTTTTTGTCACTAGGCTCGGGAGTCCTCTGTAGTCCCGCCATGACTTGTGCGTTGAAGACTCATTCCTCTTTGCTTCCTCGCCTCGTTCTGGCCTTATACCCTAGAGGCTCCTATGTGTGTTGAATTGTACTTCTGCATTGCATGTTGACCATTTGCACCTTTTGGCCTAGAGCCGGCTTCACTTGGACTCGTGTTTAAGCCCACTTTTGACCATGGCGTCTGCAAAATCAACCTTGCATACCCTTGACCTCTGCAGCTTGACATACCCAGATCCGTGGAAGGGACATACCTCTGAGTGTCACTGACCAGTTTTTCACCTCCCTGCATTGAGCATAGGAACGTTCCTTTCCCAGGAACTAGATCATCTGTTTCACCGACACTCGTTCTTTCCACTGTACCATAGCATTCTTTTATTCTTTTTCCGGCTTATCAGAAAAAGACAAAAAAATTAAATATTCCAAAAAGAGCGGGAACAGGGACATTATTTCCATTTATTGTTGGCAGCTAGAGTCAGTCGTGTCGCCCTTGAACAAAGCACTCAAAACAAAGTCTCCTCCGTATGGGTGGGATTTAGTTTGACTTAGGTAAGCCATAACCTTGTTATCGAGTCAGTCCTCCCCCGATTGGTTATCTCTTCCAATCATATGGAGGGTTCGTTCGTGCCTCCTGCATGACGAACTTATACAGATTCATTATATGCTGTCACATAGTCACATTGAGTCGTGCTTTTGTTCAAGGGAAGTTAGCCTGAGTCGGCCTTTCTGCGGTGTCTCTTGACTCATTTTTCAGTCGGCCATCCCTGGTTGTCAGTGTCATGTCTATCATCACATCAGTTATATTGGTCCTTCACTCGTGCCGGTTTGAGAAGGTCCCCATTGACTTCTTGCTGGCGGGTCTTGTCCTTATCGACGACGACACATTGCTCTGAGGGCAGACCTAGAGACCGCACCCTGGCCCTATTTTCATTATTGATAGGTCACCTTGTGCTCAGCATCGATCAGTATCATGGGTCTTTGACTGAGTGGTTTCCCTTGTGTTCGACATCAGCATACATTATCACACATTGGGATTCGTGCAGTACCTTGGTTTCCATTTGACCCTATTGGTGGATACCTCGCCTCTGTGTCAGCTTTCATTATTGGTTGGTTCAGAGGGTTTCTGCCGTGCGCTAGCCACATCTTGTGTACGCCGGAAACGTACTTCGGTTGGGTTACTACATCTTTTTCGTCCGATTCCTTCCACATTATTGGCCTACGGGTTACACTCGCGCTAGATTGATGGAGGATGCCTTAATGCCTTCCTTCTAGCGGATCTTTCCCTATCGACTCCGACTCATTGCTCTGGGGCAAAGATCTAGAGTCCATTTGGCAGTACCTTGGGGTTTGCAGTCATTAGTGGCAGATTCCTCGCTATCGACAGTGGGAAACCATCATTGTCTCCTGATTGATAGATTCTTACAGGTGTTCGACTTCAGCTCATCTATTCACACTTGTTAGATTGTACTGGGTACCTTGACGCTCATTATCATTATCGGTGAGTAGTCTCGCATTTGTTAACGGTATACATCAATGACCGGTAATCAAACGATTTCTCACATGGTCGACTTCAGATCATTTATTCCCATGGTGTAGAAATGTACCACGGCGGTCGGTGAAGACCTCAGGTTGTATCAGCATTCATTGGTTCACTTGACAGTTGCTCCTGTTGCTGCTAGTTGATACCACTCCACCTTATATGTTGCAGTCAGTCATGGCGACATTCTATATGCTGGCACCTGAGTTTGCAGTGTAGTACCATCCTATTCCATCATGTTCAGTTGGTACCTTATGGGATCAGTCGTTGATTTCAGTGATCCGTTGCATCTTTCAGCATCATTGACAGTTTTATATGTGATATTCAGACATGTACTTACTCATTATGATCAGATGATCCATTATGTATTTTACAGTCATTTATACTTGTATACTTAGTGGATCCGCTTGTACTTGATATGCGGACATGCTTTACTTTTCCTGAGCATGGGTATGCCTGCCTCAGACAGTGTTTCTTTCTGATCTCCTTTCGGTGGCTTGGCAGGCTGAATTCTGGTGAAGTCCTCCTCGGTTTTTCGGCAGAGTTCCTTTCCTTGTACTTACTTAATGTATTTCGGCCATCATGTTCCCCTTCTGATCTCATACATTAGGGGGCATCTGTTATAGCTCCAAATCTCACTCTTATGGTTTGTGATGCTGCACTTATGGCCTAGGGCAACCCCTCCTTCCAGACCTGGTCCAAAAATTTAAAAAACAGTGTTTTATTCCCTATACGCGACTTTGCCCTGTATTAAACGCGTGTATACGCGGGTCTGTCATACCCAACCCGCGTGTATCTATTAAAACACTTAAAAAAATATAATTTCCTCTTTTTCGGGCGGTGATCGCGGGTTTACCTGCTGGATCACCTGTTAGTGCCCGTGGCCCAACTGTTCCCAACCAACTCCTAACTAAAAAACTACTTTGGAGAGGGTATAAAAAGACATCAAAGGGAAGGCCAAAAGGGAGAGAGAAAGGAGAGCAAGATTATTATGCTGAGATTTTTCCCTTAGACCAGGTCTGAAGTCCTTGGTGCATTCTGCACTTCCCCCATTTTGCATAGGAAACCCTTGTTTCCATGTGTATTGGTGATCATTCATCCTTGACATCATCATTGAGTAAGACTTGGAAGGAGCTCTTGTTGGAGGCTGGAGGCTGGAACGAATCCGGGAGGAAGCTTGCATGGAGCCTGCTGAAGGTGTTCAGGTGATATCTTTCCGATATATGTACTTTATTTGCCTTTATATATAAAGAAACACGTCTTTGTTCCCGAATAATATTTCTTTATGCTTATGAGATTCTTGTGTTGAATTCTTATGAAAGTGGTTACTTAAAGATTTTTTATAACTAACTTTATAGCATAAAGATGATTTATATATAAACTTCTATACATGTACTGTTGTGTTCTTTGATTTGTTTGTCTTGCAGGTCAAAGAAAGAAGAAGGGAACTCCAAGAAGGGTTTGCACCCTAACGGTCTTCTCGAACGTAGGACCTTAGGTATGTACCCTAAACATTAGAATTTGCTTAAAAGTAAAAAAGATGGCTGTGTGTGTGTGTTTCTTTGTATAAGCAATTTTCAGTCTGGTAGAGTCTTAGCCCAAAGGACTCTAGGGGTACTTTCCCTTCAACCAGTTGGGAGGCATTCATTTCATTGAGAATGATATCATGAAAGTTGTCAGCAGTTTTTACTCAGTGTCAGAAGAAAATATGGAAAAAAGGCAAAAATGAAGTAATTGATAATGCTACAAAACTACATCCAAAGAATCAGAAAAAAAGGTCTCTGGTGGATAAATCTAGTAAGGGTAAACACGTTACTTTTGAGAACGATGAAGTTGAAATTGACGATGAAACATATGTTGTCATTACTGAAGATGACATTGGAACTGAGAAGAGCCATAAAAATCCAAAATTAACAATGCCCAAGAATAACTCTGGTGGGAATGTTATGACCAAGAAAAGTAGAGTTGATGATTTTGAAGCAGTCATTACAAGCAGTCAAGAAACTAGTGAAACTTCAAAAGAAAGCAGAGAAATCATTACACCGGGAGCTGATTTAGAAGATGGCATTATCAAAACAAAACAAAATGTCATTCGAGAGAATTTGACAAAGAGAAACTTAATTGATGGTGGTCTCACATTTCAGCTTAATGTCAGGCAAACGTATAAAGCAAGTGAAGGACAATGTCAATATCAAGTTAGAAAGCCACATCATCTGCATGTTCACAACTTGAAGACATTGATGAGGTACAATCCATATGCTCATGTGGTTAGTTATGTGCTTCTTGTTGATCCACTTCAAGTTCCCAACAAAGAAGCATTTGATAAGTCAAAATGTTTTGAATACAATTATTATGTGCTTGGGGGGAACCATTCTGTAGAAGCTCAAAGACAATTGATGGAGGAATATCGTAATAACCCACGTTTTGAAACAATGAAATGTATCATTTACGCTGGTTTATCTGATACAGAAGCAAAGTTAGTGGCATGGGATCATAATTCAGATAATGAATATAGGATGTCTATGACTTTCATCCAAAGTGTTAGATTTATTCATAGTGAATTTGAAGAAAAATGTGGTGGGGATAGGACAAAAGTTACTGCAGAGTTCCGAAAGGAATTTTGTATGGAAATAGGATATCAAATTGAAGAGAAAACCAATTCAAAAGGTGGAAAGGGCAACAAACATAGTGATTTATTCAGAGGTGTTGATAACATTTTCCAATTGGCATTTAGAACTGGAGATGTTTGGAGGTTGATTGATGAGATTTTTGGCATGTGGGAAGACATTGCCATTAAAAACCAGAAGGTCAAAAAGTCTAAGCCATTCATATGTGGCAACAGTAAATTAGCTCCTGAAATGAAGCATCTTCCAGACGATATGACTATCACACCTTGGAGGGCGATGCAAGGAGTGAAAGATGAGAAAATTGTCAAAACAATATTATCTCGTGTGAGGTCAGGGGAATTATCATTGGAGGAAATGTTTGAAGAATTTCAAAAGTAAGTTTCTTGAAATATTCTTATTTATTTCTAGATTATAATTATATTTTAAATAAAACATGTTGTCCTTGGTAGTATTTGTTATACATATCATTATATTAACTTTTTGTTACTTTATCTATGCAGTCACAAAGTTTACATGAAAATTCAAGAACAAATGGTTAGATTGTTGAATGAAGATAGTTGGGATGATGTCGTACGCAACTATCCAGATTCAAGTTCTACATCAACATTAAAATCTTTTTATCTTGCATTTAAAAAGGTATCTTGATTTATACATTCATTTTTATTCACCTGTGTACTATTTTTAATTTATAACTTACACATATATTTGTTTATTTTACAAAAGATGAGGAAGGATGATAATGGAGTGCCAGATAGTTTCAAAACCTTTATCGAAAAGATAAAGATCGAAAGACTGAGGAAACAACGTATTAAGGATATTCAACTTGATCCAACTCTTAATCATTTCATTTGGAATGGGCTAGACACTATTCAATATCAAGTAATACAAGGCGACTGTGAAGACATTGCTAAACTCATACCTAAAAGGGATTATGCCCTAGTCATTGCAGATACTCCCCATGGTTTCAATATTCCAAACATTGACTATGATAGTGACCCTTATACTTATCAAGCTTTTAGTAAAGTGGTTGCGGGATTTGTAGAAGTCACATCATCACCATTATGGAGATTTGTGACATTTCATTAAGACACACAATTGGCAATGATATTGTCAATCTTCAAGGGGAAAACAAATTCAAGGATGCAGCTTACATGGTAAGACGTTTAAAATGTATATTTGATTAATGTTGAAAAATTTATTTATGTACAAGTTAATTTAACTTTTACTATTTCATGTTACAGGGAAAAGCCAAATCTTCTTCACAATGAAGATCAACAATTTATAAATGATTGTGAGTTCATTCATATTGATAGTTAGGCAAAAGATGATAGCCATATGTCTATGATTTTTAATCGGGTAGACAGAAAGAGTCATAGCCAAATACTGAGTTATGATGCTGTTGTGAGAAAACTAACATATGAAGACAAAGAAGCAAAAGGAGAGATAGTTAACATTTATCAAAAACCACAGTTATTGATTAACTATCTTATAGACATTTGTTCAAATGAAGGAGATTGGGTTTTGGATTTATTTTCTGGCTCAGGTAAGTTTTATTATATGGAATTGAATTTCAATATGTTATTTTTTTAATTAATATGTCATTGTACTAATTTAGTTCATTATTTCTTTTGTGCTTGAAAATTAGGTACAACACTAGCATGTTGCCTTCAAAAAGGAAGAAATTGCATTGCAATTGAAAAAGATCCAATACAGAGCAATTTCATTCAGCAAAGAATTAATGCTCTTCAATTTCTTCCAGATGCAATGCAAGAAATTGGGTTGAAGAAAGGGGACTTTAGTGAATCACGTGTGGCAAAAAAGGCAAAGGAACCCCAACCACCATTA
Source organism: Pinus tabuliformis (assembly GCA_031772625.1). NCBI lineage: Eukaryota > Viridiplantae > Streptophyta > Pinopsida > Pinales > Pinaceae > Pinus > Pinus tabuliformis. The sequence continues at coordinate 140,127,250 of CM062817.1, forward strand.
CATGGAATGTTTGGAAAGACATACATTGGGAGTTTTGCAGACATCAAAGACCCATTAGAAGAGGAAAATGAGCAAAATGAAACAAAAAATATTGTGGAAGAGGACAATGATGAAACTATAGAGGACGAAGAGTTTGGATTACGTGACATTGTTGATTAAATTTAAGTTATGCTTGTAAATCAAGCTTTGCAATGTTTTGACTTTGACATTTTATGAGAAGAATAAACACTCAATTATGGTTGTTATACATTCAATATTGGTAATATGTGATTTTTGCATTGATTTTTAAGTTAATCATTATTTTTTGAAAAAAAAGTGATTTTTATTATTTTTTTGACATGAAATTCATAGAAAAATCTATCATTTAACCATTTTTAGTTAAAATTATCGTATAAAAATTGTGATTTTGACATGTCAATTCTAACAAAAAATTATCAAAACGTGTAGTTTTTTAGTTATATTTATGTTAAAAATGGTTATTTTTATGTCCATTGTTAAAAAATATTGTTTTTTAGAAACAATTATTTCATGTCGATTGAAAAATTAATTAAGGATGTATAAATATGTAGAATATCGAAAAGTCTAAATATCGACCTTCTAATTTAAAAATGCAAAACAGTAAAAATCTCACGATTTTTTTTTTAAATTATAATAAAAAACAGGAAAATGTGAAGAAAACGACCACTTCAAAAATTATCAAATTACTAAATAATTATTTACATTTTATACATTAAAAAATTTAAAGCCAAAAAACAGGGCTTTTAAAAGAGGAGTGTGATGCAGAATGCTCACTTTTTAAAATCAGCATGAAAATCACTACCATTCTAAAACGTGATGTACATAAAAAAAACTAAAGTGCCAAAAACTATGCTCTAGAAAAAACATGTGCGTTCTGCATCACCCATTTTCAAAATCAGGTCACTTTTTAGCTATCTCTACGAAACAGGTAACAATATCAGTTCCCGTTTCAAAGTTTACATTGTTAAATACAACCAAGCAAAAATATATAAAGACGAGTGTGATGTTAAATATGTCAATCTAGGCTTTCTATGATTTCTCAAAAGGTATTTCTAGGGTTCTAGTTACAAAACCTATATACTCCTTGACTTAACCTTTATTAGGGTTTTTACTTTTATCCAAGAGACCCATTCCTAGTGGCTTTGACTTTCAAAACTAGGGTTTTGATATCAGAGAACATATAGGCCTGCAAACCCTATAGAACAACTCCCAAGAGCTAGGGTTTCCTTAGAGGGAACAATTAATTAGGTTTAGGGTTTTCGATCCTAGGGTTAATCCAATCTGAACAAGGGTTTAGAAAACCTAAATGCCATGAGTCTTCAAGACTTCCCAAGTTTACAAGGCCTACAAACCATAGGTTCTTAAGATTTGTAAAACATGCAAAGGAACAACTGCAAAATCCTAGAAAATATTGACCCATAAAATGCACATAAAAATTTCACATACCTCTGGGACCTTACCATACCTTTTTCTTTGGTCTTGATCAACTTTATTTAAAAGAGAACTTCTAAGCGCATGAATGAGCTTCATCGATATTTAGATTTAGTACTACCATAGGTTACAAATAATAGTCAAGGTAACATATTCCAAGCTTTCTTCAGTGTTTGTGGGAAAAGTTCCCTAATGTAAGGGTTGACAACCTCAACAAAGCAGAACAAGATAATCAACAAAGAGCAGTCAAGCAAGCACGTCAAACATATGAATTACTATTCGTGGACTTGGAAACATACCTAGAGGTACTACGTTTGATGATGTTCCCGTAGGGTCCAAACCCTCTGCTTCCTCCAGAACAAGCAGGTCTGCAAGTCAATTCACAGAAGCATATACATAATAGATAATTCAGTGTGCATACATAAAATATATGTTAGATCATCATCTATAAGCATACAAATTACTATACATGAGACAATAGCATATCAAGAACAAGACATGAGCTTATTTATTGATTAACAACAATAGGTACAAGAAAGGTACAACCTGATCCAAGCCAAAGCATCGATAGGTCCTTCTTCCGGATCCATCCAACCCAAGCCACGAAGACATCCTCTCTAACAAGTGCAAGGAGATGCTATAAAGATGATGAACATCTTTGCAAAATAAACCAGAGTTTCCATAGAGATTGGGAGTGTAGGAGGCACGGGAAAATCAGACTTGATCTTGGAGAAAAATGGGTATAATATCGATAACCCTTTTCTTATGTCCTTTAAGCCTACCCAAGGGGTGTATATATACCACTTGAAATTAGTTAATTCAGTTATGCTACGAGCTCCTGTAGGTGGGCTCTCGGTAAAACTCGTAAACCCGCTCGAAAAATAACATATTGTTTTATTTTTTCATATTTTAAAAGGTATACACGGGTATAGAGTTATAGTACCTATGCATGTACACACTTTTGTGTGGGCAGAGTCGCGTATGGACTTAAAAATATTGTTTTTAATATAAGATCAAGTTTGCATTTGAAAACGCTGTCTAGGGCCATATAAGAGCATCAAGTCTACAAGAGTGCTAAATGATGCTATAATAGATGCCCCCTAATATATGAGGTCAGAAGGGGTACATGATGGCTGAAATATATTAAGTATAGAGAGAGGAGTCATCCGAAAACCCGGGAGGAGATCACTAGATTCCAGCTCATCGAATACTTGTGGAAGGAGTCAGAAAGAAAACTCATGTCTGAGGCGGGCATACCCATGCTCAGAAGTAATAAAGCATGTCTATTAATCAAGTATAAAGCGGATCCAGAATGTATACATAAGTGAACAGAAGGAGTTGTAGAATACATAATGGATCATCAGATCATAGCCGCAAAAGAACACAACGGAGCTATGTCTCAATATCACATATAGAAGAACATCTGATCAATGATGTAAGCAGGCTCTCTGATCAATGATCTTGCATAACTGATCCTCATAAAAATACCAAGTCATATAGGTGGAATGGTGGTATTGAATAAACTTGGGTGCCAATATATAAGATGCTACTATGAAGGACTTCAACATATAAAGGTGGAAGGTGTCACTGGCAAAAAACTGAAGGAGCTATCAAGTGCACCAAAACGTTGACACAACCCGATATCTTCACTGACCGCAGATGGTACATTTCTACACCATGGGAATAAATGAGTTGAAGTCGACCATGAGAAATCATTTGATTATTGGTCATTGATGTATACCGTTAACAGATGTGAGACAACTCACCAATAATGATAATGAGTGTCAAGGTACCCTAGTACAATCTAACAAGTGCAAATAAATGTGTTGAATTCTAGCACTTCAAAGAATCTGTCAATCATGAAACATTGATGTATTCTCATTGTCGATAGCGAAGGAGTCTGCCACTAATAACTGCAAACCCCAAGGTACTGAAAAAAGGACTCTAGACTTCATTCCTAGAGCAAGTTGGAGTCGATGGGAAAATATCCATTGGAAGGAAGAAATTAAGGCATCCCACATCAACCAACGCGAGTGTAACCTGTGGACCAATAATTTGGAATAACTCAGACATAGAGAGATGAAGTAACCATTTCAAAGTACATTTCCGACGTACACAAGATGTGGCTAGTGCACGATAGAATTCCTATGAACCAACCAATAGTGAAAGCTGACACAGAGGCGAGGAATCCACCAATAGGGTAAAATGGAAACCAAAGTACTACATGAATCCCAATGTGTGATAATGTAAGCTGATGTCGAACACAAGGGAAACCACTCAGTGAAAGACCCATGACACTAAGCGATGTTGAGAGCAAGGTCACCTATCAATGATGTAAATAGGGACAGGGTGCAACTCTAGGTCTACTCTCAGAGGAAATTGTTGGAGTCGATAGGAGCAGAGCCACCAATAAGAAGTCCATGGGGACCTTCTTAACCAATGCGAGTGAAGGACCAAATAGATGGTGTGATACTAAAGATAACTTGATAGATCAAGTATGGTCGACATAAATGAGTGAAGAGACACCACAGAATTACCAACAACAGGTACTTACCTTGAACAAAAGCACGAATCAATGTGACTTTATGGCAACATAAGATAACTTTGTATAAGTTTGCAATGTAGGAGGTATTAACAAACTCTCCATATGATTGGAAGAGATAACCAATCAAAGGAGGACTGACTCACGAACAAGGTTAAGGCTTCCCTAAAGCTAGACTAAGTCCCATCTTGATGGAGGAAAGAATTATTGTAACTTCTTTGTCAAAGGGCAACACAACTGAGTCTAGCTACCATCAAATGGAGAAAAATCATGTTCCCACTCTTTTTGGAATATTTGATTTTTTTGTCTTTTTCATTTTGAAACCTTGAAAAGGAATAAAAGAATTCTTATAATACAATGGAGAGAACGAGTGTCAAGGGAAAGTGCACTATTTCCTAGGACTAGAACAATCCTATGCTTAATAGAATGTGGTAAATGCTGGTCATTGACACTCACGCTATGTTCTCTCCATGGAAAAATAGGTGTCAAGTAGCAAAGACTAAAGAATGAATGGTTTGAACTTGCAATAGGTCATGATCAAAAGTGGCTTATACACGAGTCTAAATGAAGCCGACCTAAGGCCAAAAGAGGTACAAATAGTCAAAATGCAATGCAGTAGTACAACTTAACACACGAGAGCCTCTAGGGTATATGGCCAGAAAACAACGAAGAAGAAGAAGAATGAGGCTTCAACGCAAAGTCATGGTGGGACTAAATAGGATTCCCTAGCGTACACAATACTTGAAGCATGGGTTACATAGGTCAGCGAGGATATAATGGGGAAGCCCATGGAACAAGGCTCTACCACTATGTTATGATTTTACAAGATGAAAAGTGAGTGAGGTTGAAAAATAGCAACATAATGGGGTCGAATTTATGGCAAAATACCGTAGTATGAGGTCAAGAAGCATAATGCAACAAAAAAGTGATATGTATTAACCTATATGCTAGTTACAAAACGATACCTGCCACAATAGGTCAGCAATCGTGGAGTCGAAGCAACGGAAAAACATCACTAAGTCTTCGTTACCCTGAAAAATAAACTCTCCCAACACTTCAAGCAAAAGTAAAATGTTCATAATGTTAGGATATTCCGACACATAGGAAATAATTAAGTACAAATTAGTCTAGTGTATAGTTAGGTAAAGTGTGTTTCTTTAGTATGTACTTTTTGTAACTTACAATCCGACGGTCATGATATGTTATAAATATGAAGCGATCCGACGGTTCATTCTCTCCTCGGTATTACCGACACTTGATTCATGGCTTAACACCTGATTGGTCCATGATCTCTATTTAAAGAGCATGGATGATCATTTGTTAGGTGACCGTTCATGAGAGAAGCTTATGTAATTTTTTTTTTTTTTACATTAATAAATTGCCTGAAGTCGCTGCGTTGGCTCAGACCGTGGACTGTTTCCCTCTTTGAGGGTTTTAACAACGTCAAGAATACTAGTGTACTGATATGTGATCTATTTGTGAGCGGTGTCCTTTGGTGTTCTATCTAAGGGACTTACCCTGTAAATTCTTACATGGTATTAGAGCTATTCAAGGGCCGCATCCGTTGGTGAATCAAATCTGAAGCTGGTACAATTGCATCCAACTATCATTTCCTAAATCCACTATTTTTGTCCACTTTCGGGCTAAGAGGATTGCTCTATTGTGTTGGGAGCATCTACTCCAGTGAGGAACCCCTTTCGTTTCACGCGAAAAGGTTTCTAGTAGCCTTAGCTACATCATTTTTAAGATCTAGAGGTATACATCGTTTATTTGCAATTATAATTATTTATCTCTCTTTTTAATTCAGTTTATAGGCCTATATAATTTTTTATTACCAGATATATACCTTTCATTTCTACGTATGCTCTTTGCTTCGTGACTCTGTGCAATTTGGGCAAATCAGAAACATAAAGAAAGTTTTTTTCTCATGCGTATGCCCTTTTCTATTGCGCCTTAGGGTGATCTTGGAAAATCAGAAACATTGAGGAAAAGATTTAGTTTCCGGCCAAATCTAACTTTAAGTCGGAAGGTTTGGATTACTTTTGTTGGTTTGTTTTGGGTTGTGTGTTTTTTTTGTTGGTAAAACATGGTTTTTTTCAAACAAACACGCACTCCAAAGCTTCAATGAGCAAAAAAAATAAAAATCCTCATCTTTTCCAAAAATTACTAACCTTTTAAACTAACTCACTTGGTCGAAAGTTACTTTATGATAATAGAGGTCTTGGGTTCAAGTCTTTATTTTTGTTGAGTTACTTTTTCAAAAAACACATGTAACTTATGTTTTAAAGTTACTTTATGTATAAGTGTTCTCACCCATTCTAAAAGTTGAGTCACTTATAATACTAGTCACTTTATCTTTTATTCAAGTTACAATTTAGTGGATAGTTTATAAAGTACCTTTGTAAAAGTGACTTTCACTTATTTATAAAAGTGGGTCACATTAGTAATATTTTTTTAAAAGTGAGCTAATTAGATTAAGTTTGGAAATGAGAGATTTTTTTTTTTTTTATATAACATTATGATTCACTTTCCAACATTCACGTGGTTCGTTGGCATCTTCAACAATTTTTCTTCAAAAAGTCATAACTTTTTCATCCGGAAGCCGTTTTCAGAGCCCTTTTTTTTAATGAGCCTAATTTTTTGAGATATTTCCATTGGAACACTTAGTTTCAACATCTACAACTTTAGTTTCTTTTAAAATGGAAAGTCCATGCCTAGTTATTCTTGATAGCACCAACTACTTCCAATGACTATCCTTCATTGTGAACTTACTTAGAAGTAAAGGTCTTTATATAATAGCCTTAGGCAAAGAGTCTAAACCTAAACATGAAGATAAACAATCCAAATGGGAAAATAAGCAAGATCAAGCACATGGGTTGATAGGGATGTTTATTTCTCCAGACCTTAGATTCCATATTGTAGAAATTGATACCCCCGATGAAGCAATGAAACAACTCAATAAAGTTTTTGGAATTAAAAATGAAATTAGAGCCCATCAAATGGAAAATGAGTTGCTTACATTGGACCCCAATATTTTTTCTTCCATTGAAGATTTTTTGTCCAAGTTCAAAACCCTTAGACTTCTCTTGGAAGGTATCAAAGTTAAGAAAGAAGATGGTAGCCTTATCTATTCCATTCTTACTAAGTTAGGACCAACCTACTCTGTGTTTGTTTCCACCTTCCATTCTACTAGAGAAGCCTTTATTTCTTAAGGACAAGGCTAGAAGTCCCCCTCTTTTGATGCCTTTTGTGATTCTTTAATAAGAGAACAAGAAAAAATCTCACATCTTGGTCTTCTTAATACTGGAAACTCTTTTAAGAAAGCCTTAGTAGCCCAACAACAACCAAGTTCAAAGAATCCTAAGAAGCATCATCCTAAAAAGAATGGTCCTAAACCAAACAAGGGTCCTAAGCCATTTAAGTTCCAAAATTAAAAATCAACTCAACAAAATGATAAGACAACTAAAATCAAAGGGAAAAATACTGATATACATTGAATCTTTTGTAATCGTGATGGCCACTTAGAATCGCAATGCTTTAAGAAGATGAAAACCTTGGAAGCAACAATGAAGAAGCATAACATCCATTTGGAGTAATCTTCAACTTCAACTTCATCTTCAGGAATAACACTTTTTACATGTAGTCTAAGCATCTTGATCTGGTTGTGCACTAAATGTATCTTCTTCTTCTCATTCTCATGAGTGGCTCATTGATTTTGGAGCTTCTTATCACATGAAAAAAAACAAAGCCATGTTTTCTTGTTTACATGATTGTAACACCAGAAATATATATGTTGGTGATGATATATCTCTTAGTGTTGTAGGGTCTGGAACTATGCATCTAGACAATGATCAATTTAATGATGTATTATGTGTTCCTACCTTATCCCGCAACTTTCTATTTGTATATCAGATAACTCATTTAGGTGAAGGTAAAACCGTTGAATTTTCACCTCACAATGTTGTAATTAAGGACCTGAGGGATTCCAGACAAATTTTAGCTACTAACATTGTTGATGATTCTACAAGGATGTATAAGGTTAAAAACTTTGGGTCATCAACTCTTCCATCGGTATTTGTTGCTCTTCATGATGACGTGAACAAACTTTGGCATGAGCGATTTGCTTACTTAAACTATCACTCCCTTCAAAATCTATGTAAGGAAAATATGGTGATAGGTCTTCCTATGGTATCTTGCAGAGATTGTATTTGTTCTGGATGTGTACTCGGAAAACATTATCGAGATAGTTTTGAAAAACATGTCTCTTGGCACACCTCAACCCCTTTATAGATTGTGCATAGTGATTTATGTGTTCCACTTCTAGTTGTTTCATTCTCTGGCTACAAGTATTTCTTAACTTTCATTGATGATTTCTCCAGACGCACTTGAGTATACTTCTTAAAACTCAAGAGTGAAGTCTTTATCATGTTCTTCGCCTTTAAGGTCTTTGTTGAGAAACAATCTGGACATCAAATTCTTAAGCTAAGATCTGATAATGGCAGAGAATATGTTAACAACAAACTCATCAACTTTTGCACTGAGCATGGAATTCAATTAGAACATACTATTCCATATACTCCACAACAAAATGGTGTCGCTGAAAGGAAGAATTGCACCTTAAAGGAAATGGCTAATTGCATGCTTCAATCTAAAGGACTTAGTCTTAATTTTTGGGCAGAAGCAATTAACTGTGCAAATTACATAGTAAATCACACTCCTACTAAGAATTTAAAGAATATCACCCCAGAAGAAGCATGGAGCTCAATTAAATCATATGTAAGTCACTTTCGTGTTTTTGGAAGTGAAGAATGGGCCCATATTTCAGATGAGAAACATAAAGCCTTAGAACCTAAGAGTGAAAAATGTATTTTTGTTGGATATTCTGAAGATGTCAAAGGATATATACTTCTTCAACCTAAATCCAAAAATGTTATCATTAGAAGAGATGTAAAGTTTGCTGAAAATATATCAGCCTACGAGCCTAGTTCGACGGACGGGCCACCTCTCCCTATCCCTTCTACTTATGAAAATATTTCTTCTTTAGATGATGACAACGAGGATGACAATCCTCCCCCACCTTCTCAAGATCCTCCTTCAGCTCCTCAACTTCCAAAATCGGGCTGTGCTACTCAGGATGCAGTAGGTGCTCTTGCAGGTGATCCTACAGATCAACGTCGTACACATTCTCAGTTCGATAAAGCCTCTTCTTTACTCGCTCAAGCTTCAAAGAATTATGATCCTGACACCTTTGCAGAAGATTCAGACAATCCATATTGGGATGCAACTATCAATGAATTATATTGGTCATTATTGGCAAATGATACATGGGATATTGTTCCTCTTCCAAAGGGAGGAAAACTTGTTTACAGAACCAAGTTTGGACCAGATGGAAAAATTGATAAACATAAAGATTGTCTTGTTGCTAAGGGTTTTTCACAAGTTGAAGGCATTGACTATACTGAAACCTTCTCCCCTGTTGGAAAAATAAACTCTATCCACCTTTTTCTTTCCCTTGCCGCCTCTTTCAAATGGGAAGTCCATCATATAGATGTTAAATCTGCCTTCTTGCATGGGGACTTGCATGAAAAAAATTATATGGAACAACCTCCCAGATTTATACAAAAAAACTCTATCCTTCTATGTCGGCTTAAGAAATCCATTTATGGTCTCAAGCAAGCCCCTCAGGCTTGTTATGCCAAAATGGATAGCTTTATTTTAGATACTGGCTTTTCTAGGTGTCATTCTGACAACACTGTCTACAAAAAGAAAGTGGGTAAGTCTCTTATCACTCTTTTTCCTTATTTTGATGATCTTATCCTTAATAGTAGTGATCCCAACCTTATAAACCATGTGAAGTCCAACCTTAAAAAGCATTTTGAAATGATAGACTTAGGACACTTGCATTATTTTCTTGGTCTTCAAGTCTTGCAATCCAAATAAGGTATTTCCCTTTCCTAGTCCACGTATGCTTGTGATCTTCTACACCACTTTCACATGGAAGACTGTAAGCCAACCCCTTCTCCCTTTCAGTCTTGAGCCAAACTATCAGTCACTTGTACTTCCCCTGAAGTTGATGCTACCTTATACTGTCAGCTTGTTGGAAAACGTATGTATTTGACCCATACCTATCCTGACCTTTCCTTTTCTGTTGGCCTTGTTGCTCGATTTATGAAAAACCCACATGAAAGTCAATGGAAAGTAGCTAAAATAATACTTCGTTATGTTCAAGGTACAATTTAGTTTGGGATTCATTAAAGTGAGAAAGCATCTCCTCTATTGGTTGGTTTCACTGATTCTGATTGGGCTGGTGACCCTAATGGTCAGAAGTCTACTGCAGGTTATGTCTTCACTTTTGGTTCTGGACCTATTACATGGGCTTGCAAGAAACAGAGTGCCATTTTTTTCTTCAGCAGAAGCAGAGTATCGTGGTGTCGTTGAAGCTAGTAAGGAAGCCCTGTGGCTCGTTAGATCTTGTCAGAGTTTGGTTTTCAACGGCAACATCCGATTACACTTTGGTGTGATAATCAAATTTCCATTCAACTATGCAAAGATCCAATCCAACCTCAGCGTAGAAAACACATTGAACTACACATGCACTTCATCAGAAAGCTCATTCATGACCATGTTCTTGAAGTGCAATATTGTTCAATTGATGATCAAGTTGCAAACATATTTACAAAGGCTCTCACTAAGGGGGGTTATGATCTAATGCCACCTTCCTTCTCCTATTGTGTCATATTTGTACAACCTTTAATCCTATCCCAAGTTGTTCTTAAGGGGGGATGTTAGGATATTTTGACACATAGGAAATAATTAAGTACAACTTGGTCTAATGTATAGTTAGGTAAAATGTGTTTCTTTAGTATGTACTTTTTGTAACTTACAATCCGACGGTCACGATATGTTCTAGACATGAAGTGATTCGATGGTTCATTCTCTCATCGGTATTACCAACACTTGATCCGTGGCTTAACACTCGATTGGTCCATGATCTCTATTTAAAGAGCATGGAGGGTGATTTGTTAGGTGACTGTTCATGAGAGAAGTTTATGTAAATTTTCTTTCTTTTACATTAATAAATTGCCTGAAGTGGCTGCGTTGGCTCAGGTCGTGGACTATTTCCCTCTTTGAGGGTTTTAACCACGTCAAGAATACTGGTGTACTAATCTGTGATCTGTTTGTGAGCGATGTCCTTTGTTGTTCTATCTAAGGAACTTACCCTGTAAATTCCTACACATAAAATTATAAAAATTAAAAAATATTGAACTTTAGAAAAGTTGGTTTTAAAAATTTGGCTATAAAAGAACTTTTTGAACTCACCCAAATCCATTTTCACCATCCAAGTGTTGAGAAGAGGGCTCTTGGAGCAAATTTGGGCAAACCGAATCGATCAAATCCACCGACGAATTCATCACATATGTTCTCTAGGTAATTTCTATCCTTAAACTCATTCATATGATCCAAAATTTCATGATTTCAAATCAATTTTAGGGAGGGATTTTGTTTTTAAATGATGCTCGACGTGTACGTGGGTTGAGAACTTGAAAACCACGTATAGAAATCCCTATACACGAGTTTTCAAAGGAAAAGCCATGTGTATATGCGACTGTTCTTTACCTAAGTAGCATACACGCAGAGTAAAAAAAATAAAATAATTTCTAATGGATGAAATATTTTAATTTTGTAGGATGTTGATCATTTGGAGAGAGAGAGCATACTGATGTTGATAATGCAGTCTTAGAGGATCAAGAATCATTGGATGGATTAAAAAATTGCAGATTGCTCAAATTCTTCATGATGCCCAACATGAAAACACAAACTCGATTGGTAGTGATGTTAGTTTATTATTGGGACCTATAGAAACAACTATTTGTTATAGATCTTATGCCTTTACAGATCGAAGTAGAGGATATCTACTTCATAACATGGCTTTCCCGAAGGGGAGAAGCAGTTGACCTGAAAGGAAAGGCTCATGGAGGCCTTAACACTGTAGATTATATTAACGTATATTGTTCACCAAATACTAACGAGGTCAGATCACAGGTTATGGTCAAAGCAATCATGAACCTGTCAATCAAAATCATCCCCCTTATCATTGCTAAGATAGCAGGTTCAACCTCACAACATCAGGCTTCACGGCTTGCTATGTTCTTGGCAGTAGAATGTCTAAGGCCAGTAGTTTATGATTGGTGTACAACTCTCTTGATCAACATGAAGAAACAATTGACTTCAGTAAGACAGGGTAAAAAAAAATCTCTATGGTAGCATCCTTTGCTCATTTTTCTTTGAGCGAATTCCAATGCTATGCGTTGCGGGAGAGATGCAGAGAGAGCATCAAAAGATTCTGAGAGTTCTTCATGCCATTCAGAGGAACTTGGAGAGTTTGACTCGCCAAGTTCCCATGGCAGCGATGGAGGATCTGCCTAAGGCTATACAAAGACAAGTGGTTGAAATACCACGAGAGTGGGTGCGACTCTTCTGACGAGTGGCAAATTCCACCATCTTCTTCTGAGATGCTCATCCAAGGCAGGGCCTGCAACCTTATATTTTTAGATGACTGATATTTTTTTATATATGGACATGATCAGGCTTAAGCCCTAATTTTGTAGGACATTTGTCCACATTTTGTAATATTTTGACATATCTTATCTATCTTAATATAAATATTTCGTGATGATTCGATCATATATACAAATGATTTTGTGATATTTTTGATTTAATTTGATGAATGATTAATGTGCTAATCCAATGCTTGGTTAGCTATAAAATTAGCGAATGCATTATCTGATCATTGAATATGAATGAAAGTATTAAAAGTAAATGATCTTTGCAATAATCTCAACCAGTTGTGAATCGAAATCAACCACTAATTATTCAATACCATATGATATTGCTTCATATAATAAATTGATAATGACACTGTATTCCACCATATTATTAGAAGAATAACCAATACATATGCCTCTTGAGACTAACAACCGACCAAATGGATAATAAATTACCCAAGAGGCGAAAGGTAAATTCCGAGTATGTCTGCTAGCACCATCTGCGAATGCTAAATACACCAAATCACTCATCGAAACCTGTCAAGGAAAATAAAAAATATCATCATCACCATGAGACCCATAGACAGAAACAAAATACTATGTACAATATTTACAAAACAAAGCAAATGCTAGGAAAAATCCTAGGCATAATACTTCTTGAGATATTCTTCAGCGGAAGAATCAACTCCGATGAAGATAACATTAGGAATCTTGGAGATGTTCACTGGAATAATTCTCGACATGTTACCTTCGGCATAAATATGTGATGAAGCCAAAGGGTTATGAAAATTTCCAGTAGAAGAAGGACTAGACAATTTTGATTCAACTTTATGCAAGTCAGGGAGAAAATAGGACAGATGATGCAAGTCATCCCACAATATTTGTACACTAGTCATTGCTTCTTGAATTGGCTCATGGATGGTAAAAAAATATCAAGGAAATCCATAGTTGAAGTGGAATCAATGGTCCAGACCGAAGCCACATCCCCGTCTACATCCTCTGATGGGAGAGGGATGGGATCGGGATCTGCAGAACCACAATAGATTGATACGCAATTTCCACTGTACATATTGGATAAGCCATTCCACATATCTGCACCTCTTCTAATGCGGCAGTAGGAGGGGGAAAGGGCCAATGATCAGAAAAATAATGAGTTCTAAAATAACATTGCCAAGGAACGATCCTGGAGGATGAAATTGCATTGACATGAGCCACTGGAGATGTAAGATCAAAAGTACCCATCAAAGAAGAATTCTCGACAGGCTGCTTGGTATTCTTTACCAAGGGAACAATTCAGTCAGTAGATGCATTTGTATCGTTAGGAGAATAAGCTAACTGATCAAGTGTAACAATTCTCCCTTCATGAGGGAAGCATAAGATGCGAAATAAATATGAGACAATGGCATCCATTGTGTAAACCCATTTGTGACCTAACAAAAGATTGTAATGAAGATTGGAATCAACTATATCTACTTCCACATTAGCGACCTTCCCCCCTACACAGATAGGGAAGGAAGGTAGAATCTCATGAGTCCTATGAGAATGGCCATCGAATGCAGTTAAGAGAGTAGGAGAGGGAAAAACTTCAGGTGACCCAATAGCCTTACAACATGACATAGACATGATGCGTGTGGAAGCCACTTCATCAACTACAGTTCGAAACATGGTCTTCTTCTGATATGTAGATTTAATTATTGAAAATGAAATTAACTCAAATAGATTACAGAAAAACACACATAAAAATCAGACACAAAATATTGGCGGAAAAAGGCTGAAGCCTCATGTTTCTCTCTCACTTTCATACCTTAAAAAATTGAATATAGTGTTACAAATAAATAGACGAGAGATAGTGTTCTCAAGATAGTGCGTGCTATCTTAGACACTTTTGGTTGAGATAATTTCTCCTTTGGTTGAGATAATTTCTCACCAGACACACACCAATATAGGAGTTACCTAAACTAACTCCTATCTTAGAGGAACAACCCAAGAGTTAGGCACAATTTCCTAACTTGGAATATTTAATTAATTAATTTATTTTTGGATTTATTATTGTTTTATGAGAGAGGCTAACATTCCCCCCTTCAATGATAAATCCAAAATAAGAACGATGAACCATCTTCCAAGTTCTCATGTTGATCCTCAAAAACATTGCCTGAAAAACCGCCAAAACTGGATGCTGGAAAAAAACTCAAATCTGAAGAGAACATGAATCAGCTGCTTGATTCATCTCTGAATGTCGCTTGACAACTCCATCACGTGCCAAGGCACAAAATGATCCAACTGTCCTTTGTTTGAAAACAGCATCCGGTGTCCACCGACACAATTTGATGAACGCCCACTGGTGTGTTTGCTGATGATGATTGCCCACTGGCTGAAGATGTCGAAAAACAACTCAATGTTGTTTTTGCTATGATGAAAGCTGCTCACCACTGCTTTGGCTATCGATCGCCCACTGGCGAATTTGCTGATGCTCACTGCTGATGACAAATGCCCATTGGCTGATGAAGATGCCCACTGGCTGCTTCGCTGATATTTTCGAGACTTTCAGTTTGACAACCACTTGTCAATTTCATTGAAATTTTCCCCCCTTTGTCAGCTGAAAGGAGAGACAATCTTCTTCAAAATATATTTGAACTCCCCCCCTTCAGGTGTAGGAGAGTTTCACTGTTGTACTCCCTCGTTCAATTGCATGAGAGTACCATCATCGGTTCACTGCTGGCTGCACTATGTGTGATTGTAGTCTGTTGTAGAACTGAGACAATCTTTTGACTGTGGATGACCATTCCCAAGGATCGATCCATTCATAATGTATCTTCAATCTAGTTGATTTGTGTTGGTTGCTACATTTTTCTGAAGAATGATTGGGCTTGCCACAATGGCAACAAGGATGGAAATAAAAACATTGATCTTCCATATGAACGGTTCTTTGGCAATGAGAACATTTCGGTTGGACGTTAACTTCAGCTTGCATGCTATTTTGTTTGTCTGCAATTTTCTCAGAACCTTCTGAGGTGTGTTGTGCAAGAAATCCTGCACTGATGAACTTAATTGGCTTGGAATAATCTGGGATATGTAAGTTGGTGTCATCAGAGACATATCCTAAGCCTCGTCTATTCTTGTTATTTTGAATTTCTTCCCAGGGCTTGATGATGGGTTTGGAAGAAATTTGAATTTGATCATGAAAAACTTCGACACTTGAAGTTGTTGGGATGAATGAATTATCATCTGGATGGTTCAAAGACTTGAAAGTATCACTCTTTTCTTGCAATTCATTCCTTTGAAGTTGGGACTCAAGTTGAAGAAACTCAATGGTTTCATGTGTTTGTTGTAGATGCCGTGAAATATCAGCAAGAGTTTCTTTGCTGATGTGCACCATGTCTTCATCACTGGAGATGATCAAACCGTGAAGAATGTTTAACAACTGAATATGTTGCGCCATCTGAACTTGCTCACTTGAAATCAGGCTCTCTTGTCGTAGATGGTGTGCTTTGAACCGTTGCACTTGATTTGTTACTTGGATGACAGGGTCGCTTGCTATGGGACTTGAACGGCACGCTCGCTTTATTTGTTGCTTATTGTACTTGCTGAGAACAATTTCTAGAGTTGTAGAACTTTCTTGCTTAAACTCTGGAATTCACGCTCGCTTGATGACGATCGCGTTTGTGTGAACACTCACTTGCCTTACTTGATGACTTCACGCTCACTCGAATGAATAGCCACGCTCGCTTGATGTCGATCTCAACTTGCTTGATTGGTGTTAGAGTTGAACTTGTTTGGTTGCTTTGATGGTTGCTGCAATGATCTTCACTCTGGCTCGCTTGAAGGTTTGAACTTTGTACTGTTTTGACGCAAATTGCTTGAATGAATACTCACGCTCGCTTGCAGGAGATGTGAATTTGTTGCTTGTTTGCTTTAGAGTTAAAATTTGTGCATTCACTTGATTCTGCTTAAAGGAAGGGTGTCGAACACTGTCGAAAATGCACCCAAAAAATGCTTAATGATTTAATGACTCACTACAATGAATTCAATTTGACTCAATTCAAGACTTGGGTGTCGGTTCAACCGAGAATGCACCCTTACAATTCAATGTAATTCGAGTTTGATTACAAGTTCAATAATGTTGATGTAGACTGTGCTCTGAAATGTTGAAGTTTACAGATTCATTGACTTGAATGTAGTGATGTAGACTTTGCTTTGAAACGCTGGAGTTTACAGATTCATGAACTTGATTGTATTGAGTGAAATTGTTTGTTGAGGTAGAATACCGATGTTGAAAACTTTGATTATTTGTTGTAGTGATGCAAATGCATGTGTTGAGCTTAATTATCCTTCCTTGAAACTATTTTGTTACAAGTGTTGTGCTTTCTTGCATTGAACTTTATGTGTGTTAAATGAGATCATTTATGTGTCAAAACTAGACACAAATCAAAAGCAACAACATGAAGCCATAAAAACACTCCCATCACAAATACACATGGTGTACCTAAGATCCCCTTATTCAATTTCGGGCAGATCTAGGACACAATCACCACAAATAATATGTCTTTATTGAGTATTAAGATCATCAACCTTTCATCTTTTACAACATTGCCATGGAAGCTTTCTCAAACAGTGAAAATTTGACACTCACAAATTTTGGAAGAAATTGCTTTCAAAAACCTGACTCAACCTCCTACACCAATGAGCCTTCCACTGAAAAATTTATCACTCCAAAGATTTCAAAACATCACCCTTATTACTCCATGACAAAGCTTTATCATGATTGGAAATCTTGAAAAAAAATCTTTCATAACTTTATCTCTCCAAAAGCTCCATAAAAAACTCTACTTTATCATCCCACTTAAAAATGAATTTATCATTCTTTTATGATATCACTTTATAAAAGGTGAATTCACGTTTAGTTCCAAACTAAACTTTTAAGTTTAATGCATAAAGTAAATTCTCACCATTCAAACCTTGAATTTGGCGTTCACAAAGAGTTCTCCACCATCGTTAAAACTCTCTCCACGTGAATAGTACCCTCTTCTCTTTAAAACACGTCCTCCAGTTTTCTTATTTATCTTCACGGGATTTATTGACAAAGTGTTTTATGGTGTTCGCTCCAGGTCAACAATGGCAGTATCACGCCAAATACTCGACGCATATCAATCAAACACGCTGGCTATCCTCCACGCTCCTCTTCAACGAAGTAGCTTTTTGAGAGGCTTTGAACGAGGATAGTCTGCCATTGCTTCTGATTTGGAGAGCAGAGCATGTGTGGATTGCCCGCACAAGATATTAGCAGATTGACCGAAAGGTTCTGTAGTTGTTGAGTGCGCCCACATAATCTAAATGTGCTCTTTCCACAGAGGGAGAGATGCCTTGTTCTCAAGACGGTGGATGGAACAACAAACAACAGTCCACATGTGCAAGTGATTGATTGTCTCAATAGCTCGAGATATCTATTTTAGCTTTGTAGAACAGAGATGGGTTTTACCAAATTCACTTTCGCCATCGCATTTTCTGGTGCAAGAAATAATAGGAAAATCCATATCGTCACATCCTTTCAATCTAAACGCTTTAATGGAGTTTTCAGAACCATTACGAATTCTCAGCCTCAGCCTAATGGTGACCAAAACCCCACTAAAAGCCTGGGGGCTCGAATGATTTTTGTCGGGCAAGAGCTCAAGAGCGTTCAGAAGCAAAAAACAGAGAAGGGTGTCGCCCTCCAGAAGCTCAGGGCATGGAGGGACAGAAATTCAGTTGTTTCTGCAACTTCTAATTTTCAGGAATGCTCCGTGGTTTTGAAGGTTGAAAAAAAATAGATGAGAAAGAGAGCATAAAAGGTCGATCATAAAATGGAGAGCCAATGTATGAAAATTCACCGATGTTGCCTGAGCACAGAGACCCACCTCATGAAAGAGCTTCAGAAATTTACTGAGCAGACAGGGCACAACATATCCAACCCTTCACTTTTGCACTTCAATATTGTAGTGGATTCACACTTCACACCAGGTCGATTCACTGAGTATCGAGTCCGATGCAGCTGCGCTATGCAAACCATCCAAAGCGATGAATAATTCCCGATATTTATTGTGCTTAGTGCACACAAAGAAATTAACTGGAGCGATTATCGCAATTCTTGATGTGTCTTCCTCTCGAAGAAATCTTAGCTACAATCCATTCTCCAAGATCAAAAACTGACAAGCTAACCACTACTCTCAACCTTCCTCTGATACCACATATTGAAAATGAAATTAACTCAAATAGATTACAGAAAAACACACATAAAAATCAGACACAAAATATTTTCGGAAAAAGGCTGAAGCCTCATGTTTCTCTCTCACTTTCATACCTTAAAAAATTGAATATAGTGTTACAAATAAATAGATGAGAGATAGTGTTCTCAAGATAGTGCGTGCTATCTTAGACAATTTTGGTTGAGATAATTTCTCCTTTGGTTGAGATAATTTCTCACCAGACACACACCAATATAGGAGTTACCTAAACTAACTCCTATCTTAGAGGAACAACCCAAGAGTTAGGCACAAATTCCTAACTTGGAATATTTAATTAATTAATTTATTTTTGGATTTATTGTTGTTTTATGAGAGAGGCTAACATTAATCTGGAAATCCGTGCGATGAGGGAGTCTAGTCTTAACATTTGACATATCAAATGTGAATACCATAGAATTATTTGGGTCTACTGCTCCGATCGCAGTGAGAAAAACACTCCTATGTGTAGGACACGATTGGAATACCTCTAATTCCAACATGGTATAGGGACTCTGAGCTAAATATTTGACAATAGAGTAGTTCTGAGCAACCCTCGCATTGGGATTATAGGTCGAACGTGTTATCACTCTATAATTTTCTTAGGTTGAGGAAGAAAACTACAAAGGTAACCATAACACCACTTTTAAAGCTAGGATCTAGCCCTTCCAACTTTAGAGAGGGATCTCTCTATAAGATTTAGATTTTTGCTTCAGATTTTAGGCTAGCTATTTGAGTTCAAGATGGGTTTTTCAAAGGTTTGGTTGAAACATGCACGAAAATTCCATTGTGAATGGAGTCATGAGTCTTTGGGTGATCAAACACAAAAATGATAGAGTAGTTGTAACAGGGTAAGATAAAAAAGCTTTTGGATCTTTTAAAGTATTTTTTGAGTGTATAGAATGAATATGATTTAAGTTCAATTAAATATAGAGCATGCTGGGATGAATTCTATACTTAACATCAGAATGAAAACATTGATATTGTTTACAAGCTAGAGCAGAGTACACTTAAGAAAATTCGACCCTTTATCTTCTTGAAACAATAGAGATTGAAAACATATGGAAAATGAGAAAATAACAATTTTACATGGGAAAGTACATCACCAATTGTTTGACATAGGAATCCTGGAACAAAACTCTCTGTATTATTTGTAAATTGATCATTTCAATACAATGCACAACTTACATCAAAATATAACTCCTTTCTTCATACAAGTTCCAACCTATACTATGTCTTAATACAACATATTTATAGATTTCTTATTAAACTAACTTCATATTCCAAACAAGAACTGATTACAAAATAATATTTGATAATTTTTGGAAAAATCCGAACAATAAACTAAAGATAAAATCAATTGCTAGAAAACTGCAGGAAATCTGGAACTGCTGGAAAATATTCATCTTTCAAATATGGAAATTGGTTTTTAAATGTTGATCCTTTGCCTTGGAATATGAAGAAGTTGAAGTTGTCTTCACAAAACCTGCTGGCTGCCCTCTCAAATCTGATTAACTTTGCTACCTGAATCAACTAGATGTCCCTTTGACTGCTATTTCTGAGCCAAAAAAATTGAAAATAATTGCATATTTATTGATGTTTTCTACCTACTTCATCAATAAATTATTTGTGTTTTGGAGCTAAATCAATTTTTTTGTGTTGAAACTTTTTCCCATAGTCTTTACCTTGATGATCTTTAAATACTTCATCATTGTCACAAATATTTGGGAAGAAAATATTTTGAATAATATTTCCAAATATTTTTCTTAAATTTGTAAATGAATTTCATAAAATAAAATTTTCGAAATATTTTATTTGAATGATTTAATAAACTATCCTCTTGTTTTGAAATCCATGTCTTGTTTTTAAATCCATGCCCTGTTTTTTTCCTTCCCATGGATTCTAAAAACCATGTCTTGTTTCTCCTTCCCATGGATTTTAAAAACCATGTCTTGTTTCTCCATGGTTTTTAAAGTATTTTTACTTTCCCCTTTTACTCTTGTAATTTTTTTTGGATAAGTATTTATCCAAATTTCATTTCTCGTGCATTTCTCCTCTTTATACCATAGCAAAAGCATTGAATCTTTTGTCTTTGTCAAAGTTTCGTTTTTACTCACCCTCCTTTTATTTTCACCTGTAACCTCATTTACTTGCACCTGTAAATTCATTTCATAAATATATGACCTGTAAAAATCCTTTCACCTCAGTCGCATTTTACTCAGCCTCCATCAGTAAACTCATTTCATAAACATATGAAATTTCCCTTATTTCCTTTCCCGCCACATTTTATAAAATTCGAATGAATATGAATAATGGTTTTCAGGGGGTGGGGTAGGTAGTAAGTGGTTTAGGAGTGGGGTACGAAATGAGTGAGAGTGGTAAGGTAAAACAACTTTTTCGGGGGGGTGGGGGGTAGGTTAAAAATCGAATAAGAAACCCTCCACCCCCTCCCTCGAAATTCATTAATAACCATTGATTAATTTTTGTAAGTGGTTTAGGAGTGGGGTACGAAATGAGTGAGAGTGGTAAGGTAAAACAACTTTTTCGGGGGGTGGGGGGTAGGTTAAAAATCGAATAAGAAACAGCCCACCCCCTCCCTCGAAATTCATTAATAACCATTGATTAATTTTTTACACATCTCGAGGCATGAAAGTTTAAGGTATGAAGTGCGGGGTGGGGTCACAACTTTAGTTTGAATTTTCATTTTGACTTCAAAATTTATGATTGGCTGAGGGATGAAAGTAAATGTGGTTCTAATGTTTTAAATATTTGGCTGCTAAATTTTTTTTTTTTTTTTTTTTTTTTTTGTTTTTTTTTTTTTTTGTGTAAGCTTGACAATACGTTCTTTTTTTATTAATCATATATAGGTAGGTAACAAAAAATATTTCAGGTGGCCTCAACTTGCCCGAGGGAAACCAAGTCCGTTGGACACCAATCAACATCATATGCCGTCCAAAATTTAAAGAGTTTGAGAATATCCATCCATGCTAAATAAACTATTGTATCTACTATATGTTTAATCATTCTACTAACGAAGTAAATGCTATCTGACAAGATCATTATAGTAACAAAAAAATGCATTACTTCAAATATAATCTTCTTTCAGTCATCTGATGATTCAATGGGAGCCGGGTCCTTAGCACTCGACCCATGCATTTCATTCTGCAGTAGGCTTTGAATTTGTTTCTCCATTCGACCTAAGCAGACATTTTGATGATATTGCTGCACCTGTACAACCTGAATCTCCCTTTGAATATCCTTTAAACTTGGCCCCTCTTGTTGTGTTTGCTGTGGTTCCTCTAGAGTCCTGTTTGCTGTCATTTCCCTAGACAGCAAGTTCTTCATCACTCGGTATAGCTGGATTGTCTGTCTAAATAGCGTTTTCTGGCCTCAGGTGTGTCCTGGATCTATGAGCAAGGGATCCCATTCCTCCATTGGAAGCGGCTCTGTCGCTGCCTTGGCGTTTAGCTCCGCATCCCATGTTGAAATTATGGCCTTAACTTGTGCTGGAGTTCCCCCATGGTATGTATGCATGAGGTTATGCATGTTTTACTCTCCAGTTTTTTAGACCCTCTTCCACTGGGTCATGCTAGTTGAGGCAACTGACATTTTCTTTTTGTTGTCTATCTATTTGCAATCACGACGAACCCATCTTCTTCCTGGTGCTGCTTCCACCTTCACCATTTTTCTTTCACTCAAAGTTTCTTCCATCCACAACCACTCACGATTTCTTTCCTTGT
Source organism: Pinus tabuliformis (assembly GCA_031772625.1). Lineage (NCBI taxonomy): Eukaryota > Viridiplantae > Streptophyta > Pinopsida > Pinales > Pinaceae > Pinus > Pinus tabuliformis. The sequence continues at coordinate 140,149,781 of CM062817.1, forward strand.
CCTGGAGTAGGAGCACCAGAGTCATAAGTGGAGGAAAATTAAATAAACCTGTAAGAGTAGCATAAGAAGAAACATTATAACCAAACCATATGTCAATATTGGCCTTCGGCCATTCCATGTGAAACACTATTACAAAGTCTCGAGTCCGGGTTTGAGGGAGATGAATCGACTTCCCCCCAGTCCCTTCACAACTTGCCTTCAACCTTACTATGCCTAGATGTAAGTGATTTTCATTCCTCTGCCTCTTAAATCCCCCCTTAATGTGACTAGCCCGCTGATTTCCTGTCTTAGGCCCAACGACAACCAAGTTTACAGAAAAGCAGGGTTTGGGATGCTCACGAAAAAGGATGCAAGTGGTTGACCCAGTTCTAACTGATATAACAGGCCGCTGAGGTCTGGAGCCCTCGGTTCCTCCCTCCTACCCCTCTGGTCATTGAAACTACCTTGCAACCCAACTTTAACTGAATTGGCTGAGAGAATGGTGAAGAACATACCCAAGACCTCCCCTTGGTCAGTCATTCAACCCTCTACCTTGCTATGTCTTCGGTTCCACTGGATTAAACTCACTATGGAATAATTTCCAGCCGCACTAGGTTCGAGTCCCCAATTCCTGGTTATTTCCCCTCTGCTCCAAAGGATTACCAGGAAGCCAAGCTATGGATGGTTGGTCAAGCTTACCGACTGTGTGGTGCCCCGACTCCCCGTTCCTACCCAAGTGGGTCTGAAATTCACCCAAGCACCAGAGTAAGCTAGACTAGACAGACATGAAAACGTTGTGAATCCCAAACCCCCCACTCGTTCCTCTCTGTCTCTAAGAATTTCCAGGTGACCACAGGCCCTCAGGGGAGCCTCGACCCCTTCTTAGTCCCAGACATCTGGTATTAATGAAAGAGGGAGCGAATTTCATGACCTAGGAGCCAAGAGCCACCCCTAACCCTCCATGGATCCCCTTTTTCCCCAACAGGTTACCATATAATGCAAAAATTAAAATACCAGACATCAACAACAGAGAAATGAACCAAATTTCTTCAGAAACATTCGAAACCACCACCATTTGTTGCCAGACTAACCTCCATTCTTGCAGCATTGACTCCATATTAAGACTAATCCAAGCTTGAATTACATACTAGTTTCCTTTCGAGGCATTGGTGGCGTCTTCCTAGTGGTGACGACAATCCCTCCTCGCGCAGGAAAGTTTCTCCCCCAGCTTCCAGTCTTGTCTCCCGCTTCCAAATTCCACCTCCAACCTTGCATGCATGCTCTATTGTTCCTCACCGCCTTGCTCCTTGATTAACATATGAACTTCCATTTTGTTTTCTTGAGGTGTTCAACACCTGTTGCCTTTCTCTCCCGATTCCTCCTGCCTTGCGCTTGTGGGGTCCTTGGGTGGGCCGCCCACTAGCCATAGCCACTTGTCCCTCATGCATGTCCATGATCCGTGGATGGATCTCCTTTCCCATCACACCCCGATCAAGGGCCCTGTCTTCCTTCCTTGTCCTTTTCCAGAATCTCCCTCTGGGAATTCATCCATTCTACCTAGTTTATCTCATTCCTGGGGATGTATAGGTTATTTCCCAGATTACCGCAACCCCAATTTGCTAGGAAGTCAGCTGCAACATTCCCCGAATGACGTACATGTGCCGGGATAAGGTATGCTATCTCTTTGACGAGGACCCATATTTCCTGGACTAACCTTGTTGTGCTCCAACTCTTGCTAATTTTTTGCCAATGAGTACCTTGCTGAAGCTTTTTAACAATATCTATCACCAAGGTAGAGTTTCCTTCCACCACAAATTTATGAAATCTTTCTCTTCTTGCGATTTCCAATCCATGTTTAAGTGCATTGAATTCTTCCTCATTATTGCGCATGATTCAACAATCCATTGGAAATAACCATATTGTTTGACCATGGTGATCTCTAAATATACCTCCAAATCCGGTTACACCAGGGTTTCCTTTAGCTACTTCGTCAAAGTTCAATTTTATGAATTCCTCAGGAGGGAATGTGAAGTGTGAGAGGGCTTGAGTGGGGGTAGTTTTTAGTTTCCATGAGTTTGGAATTAGCATTTATGGTGTCAAATTGAGCATTGCCAAGATTCGACCCTCCTCGGGCGTTGCTTCCGAGTCCTTTGGATACCATTTCTCTGCAAGAATTGTTTCACAGATGTTTTGGTTGATGATATTCCATACTTCCACTATTGTATTTTTTTCATCCTTGAATAACATCCGGTTCCTTTCTTCCACACCGCCCAAAGGAGAAATCCTATGAGATGTCCTAGGCACGGTTGAGGATGGGGCTCTCATAGATTTTCCTTCTCCAATTTTCCATTGTTTCCTTTGTGCTTGAGCAATCTCGATCTGAATGGCCAAAGAGGATTTTGTGATTCATCCATAGTTGGTTAGTAAAGGTGCATGAGTTCAAGAGGTGCTCCATCGTTTCCATTTGGGACTCATGCATGCAGCAAGCTGAAGGTCCCTGAACCCCTCGTTTCTATAATTGGTCCCATGTGAGAGCTCGGCCATGGAGAACCACCCAGAGGAAAAAATATACCTTCGACCATAACTGTCCCTTCCATATTCTTCCCCAGATGGGTGAACATTGCTGCTGCTAGTGTTATGCTTTCAGGTGATAGCCCTCCTGTATTGTAAACATGCTTTTAATCCCGTATCCCGATTTGATGATGTCTGTTCCTTCAGAGATCGTTATTCTTCAGGAATTGACCTCTTTGTCATATGCTGCCCATTGGGGAGAGTCTAGTGCTTTGGGCCAGTGCTGTCTCCTTTTCCACTCTCTCCATGTTGATCTAGCATCCACTTCCCAAAATTTATTCACAGTTTGGTTTGCTGGTCGATTTGTGAATAGGAATATCTTTGCTAGGTCCTATCGACTAAAGAGTTTTTCCCTCTACTACCAAGAATCTTTCCAAACTCTTGCCTTATCCGCCCTGATCTTCCAGAAGGTATGGTTCGTTATCATATCTATGTTTTCTGCTGCCAAGTTCCATATGGTCGATCCCCTTGTATTTTCCTGAGTTCTCAGTCTCCCTTCTGTCGTCATCGACATTCTGTATTTCCTTTCCCAAATTAATTTCCATAAGTCATTTCCTCCCTGGATCCATCTCCACCAAAGATTTTCTCCCATGACCTGGTTTAGAATATAGGGGTCCCTAAGGCCTAGACCCCTTGTTAGTCTGGGCTTAGTTAACCAGTGCCAAGAGAGGAGAGCCCATTTCTTGACGTTTTGGGGTCCTTGCCATAGGTATTTTCTAAAGATATTTTTCATGTCATTGCATAATGTTTTGGGTATTGCTAGACCTGAAAGCTGGTAAATGGGGATTGATTGTAGCTCTTCCTTTAGAAGGATAACTCTGCTTTCCAGGTGAAGTGCTTGAAAGGTATAGTTTTGAAGGCGACCTTGAATTCGATCAAGGAGAACCTTCTAGTTTGATACTCAGAGGAGATTGAGAATTATGGGGATACCCAAATATTTCGAGGGAAAGGTACCTATTTGAAACCCCATTATTCTAGCTAGGAAGGCTTGAGATTGGATAATTGTGTTAAAGAAAAAGATATATGACTTTTCTTTATTGATCTGAGTTTCTGAAGCATTCATGAAATATTAAAGGATAACCAAGAGATATCTTGCTTCTCTGAGGGTGGCTTGGAAAAACATCATAATGTCATCAAAAAAATGTTGATGAGTTAATGGTAGATCATTCCCCCACATTTGAAGTCCTTTAAATTGTCCTTCTTGGACCTTCGCTTTGACATATCGCCCCAGGCCTTCAACTACTAATATGAACAAGGGGAGACAGGGTCAGCTTGTCTAAGCCCCCAAGTGGCATTGAGTGTCTCGGTGGGGGCTCCATTGAGAACGATGGATAACACAAGGGTCAATATAAAAGATGAAATCCAATGTATCCAGCGGGGATCAAAACCAAAGGCTTTCAATATACTCAGAAGATGGGTCCAACTCAGGCGGTCATAGGATTTAGACAGGTCCAACTTAATCATCATACCTTTAGATTTGAGGCTCTTGAGGGAGTGGATGGCTTCTTGGGCTATCACTATGCCATCCAAGATTTGGAGGCCTTTGACAAAGCCAATCTTCTCTTGGGAGATTAATGCTGGGAGGATCAGTTTGAGCTGATTTACCATAATAGTTGAGAAGATTTTATATATGAAATTACACAAGGATATAGGACTGAATTCTTAAGGCTCTTCTGAGTGATCAGATTTAGGAATTAAAGCTATGAAAGTAGAGTTTAGGGTTGGATGTACCTTTCTCATCCTTCTAGATTCTTCAACTACCTCCAGTATGTATTTACCTAAAATAGGCCATGCTACTTGAAATAATTCAGCGGTAAATCGTTCAGTCTGAATGCTTTTTTTTGCCAGTCCTTTGACCACATCCTCCACCTCTTCCAAAGTGACAACTCTCATTAGGGCCAAGTTTTAATCCCTACTGACCAGTTGAGGTATATGCCCGGCTATCCGGTCAATAACTTCTAATCTATCAGGCAACAGTTCTGACCTGATATTTTGGAAGTGGTTCACCAACATATTTTCCATCTCTTCATTTTGTACCAATCAGTTTCCTCCCGGGTCTAGTAGTGAGAATATTTGATTATATTGCCTATGTTGTATCATGGATTTATGGAAGAAGCGGGTGTTTATTTATCCCTCCCAGAGCCATTGAACTCTCGACTTTTGCTTCCATAATTTTTCTTATTGTTTCCTCCTTTCCTCAATCCTGGTAAGAAGTCTACCTTCTTGCTCCACTAAGGAGCTCAAGTGACTGTTTGTTATCATTTGTTATTGGACTTGTTGCATCCATACCTGGAGCTATTCCTGATAGTTCTGGATGTTACCAAATTCTTCTTTGTTCTATTTCTTAATCTTTTCCTTTATCTCTTTCAGGTGTAGATGGAATGTATGCATTACATTTCTCCCCTGTTTAGTACTCAAGGTCCACCAATCCTTCACTTTGTCAGGGAAGGATGGATCGTGTAGACAAAAGGCTTCCAACCAGAAGGGCCGGTTTTGCTGCCCCTGCTTCAGGTCTACTTCCAACTAGATAGGCCATTGATCAAAGCCCATGTGTGGCAAAATTGAGGATTCGTAGTAAACATCCTTGCTTATCAAGCCTTCGTTTGCCAAAAAACTATCTAACATTTATGCTACCTGACGGGCTCCTCCCCTTCGATTATTCCAGGTATGTGTTCCATTAATGGTTGGAATGTTGACCAACTATAGATCCGCTTGCATGTCCCTGAACTGTTCCATTTCTGGTTCTTCTCTCCTTGTCCCTCCTTTTTTCTCTGCTAGTGAAGTTATCAGATTGAAATCCCCTCCTATCAACCATAATTTTTCTATATGCATTTGAATCAATTTCCTTATACTTTGAAGGAAGCTTTCCTTCTCTCTTGGAGTGTGAGGGCCGTATACCGCTGAGATAAGAATCCATTCCCTGGTTCCAATGTTGTGAAATTGACTTGTCAAAATGTATGACATTCTCATCTAATAATCTATCATTACCTTTGCAGGATTCCACAATATTGTAATTCCTCCTGCACTTCCTTTTGCATCGATTGCTACTGCTTCATATTTGGGTTTAATTTTTCTAAGAATATCCTCTATTTTCTCCCCTGATACCTTGGTTTCCTGGAGAAGCATGATCTGTGGCTTCTCCTTTTTCAATTTGTCTGGTAAGTATCTTTGTTTGTATCGGCTGTTAAGGCCCCTCACATTCCAAGAGATAACTATCATTGGGAAACTTTGTGGAGTTGTTGGAATACCGTTGAGAGCAGTATTACCCTTCCCCTATTAACTAGAATCTCTCCCATTATTTGTATTGACTCCTGTAGGTTTCTCCATCCCCTTTTCTTCCCTCCTTTGCTTCAAATTTGTTGTTCCTGTGAGTTGTCTTGTTGCATGCCTAGTTGTTTCACCAGATCTCCCTGCCTCTGCCCTTGGTTAGCCATGTATTGCTGGAATGTTTCTTTATACAATTTCTTTTGGTCCTCTGGGATGAATCTTTCATCTAGGTGCCTCCATTCATTTAAGAGTCTTTTTAGAACCACTTCCTCCATGCTCAACTCTTCCCTGGCAACATCGACTTCCATTGCAGTGAGATCTATTGGTTCCGACTCTTCTTTCTCCGTCAAATATATCTAGGATTTCCTCTTTGGGGTGATCATGGATTTGGCGGGATTGCTTCCCCTGTCCCTATCTTGATTCTATGTTGGTTTAGTATCTTTTGAGGTTTCCCCTTCCTCTTGCAACACCTCATATCTATTATTGTTTTCCCTTTGATTTTGGTTGTTAGATCCTAAGTTCTGCTGCATCCTCGTGTTCTTCCTTTTGTGCATGACCTCTTTGAACCCCTCATTTATTTCATATGGGGGGTTCTTTTCCTGATCCTCCTTTAGGTCTACCAGGCCAGCCTGGTTCAACAGGAATGCTTTGTAGAGGTGGCCATACTCATGACACAGACGATAGAGAAAAAGGATGTGCTCCTAATCCATAGTTTGTTGCCAAACCTCTTCTTGGTGGTCTAGTTCCCTTGAGTCAAGGATGGGCTCCAAGATATTCATATAGACAAAAATTCAGACATAAGAGATGTATCTTCCCCTGCATGTGGATTCTTCTATTTTCACAAATCTTCCTATTGAGTTACCAATGCCTTCCAATATTTCTGGATCCCATAAATCCATTGGGAGGCCGAAGAGGCGAACCCAAACAAGGGCTGTCAGGAATTGCTCCTTGTATGGGTTATAACATTCCTCCCAGTATCGCATGAAGAGCCCTGAATTATGGTAAAAATATGGACCATTTAAAAAAACCCTTTCCTTATCTTGTAGGTTCGAGAAGATTACTGTAAAGAATTCTCTGGCTCCCAGTTTGAGTTCTATATGACCTTTTGGATGCCATTTTTGCTATATCCATTTTATCAAATCCTTCTCTGTGGCCATACTCCAATGAATTTGTATATCATCACATGGTCCTTCATGTAATTGCGATATTTTTCCAGTTTTTCAGTGGGATTACAAAACGGGGTTTCTCTGTTGCACAAGGCTGACATTACCCACAACTTCTTGCCTGCCATCAGGCTCCAAGGACAGGACCATTTTTAGGGATTGAGGCTTCAGGGGGATTGCACTGGTGGCAAGCTTTTCCACCTGATTCACCGACAGCTACTCTATGGTAGGAGGGGATCTCACCCCCCCTCTGGGGCTTGCATCGCCTCTGTCAGATGAAGGCTTGGCGTATTTAGGAAGAACATTTAGGGTTTGTCGACATACTATAGGTCACCAAACCCTAGCTTGCTTGCATCGATTTATCCGTAGGATTTAAACTCGTCTTTTTGTTTTTGACCCAATGTCGGCATACCGGCCTCTATCAGGGCAGGATCTTCAAAGGGGTTCAAAATGATCGAATTATTGCGCCCTTACAGCACGCAGGATAAAAAGATGATACACATCGCCTCTACAAGGATATCATTTTTAGGCCTCGTCTCCATCCATGAGATTTGGTCCGGCCTCCCTGAGTTCAATTTATCCCTTCCCCCGCTCTTACTTAGTAAAATAGCGTCAGAATTCGTAGGAGCTACATCCTTTTTCCGTGGTAACAGAAATGACACCGTGGTACCGTTTACCCTGCCCTGCTCCTTCCTACTGAAATGGCTTGTTCCATGGTGGTCCGATCCCTTGGCTGCTAAGTTATTTTTGTATTAAGTTGAATAATTCAAGTAAATAATTTTACAATCAATAGATATATATATTTTGTAAAATTAAAACTCATTTAAAATAAAAACTATTAAACATAGCTTAGAGACGTTTCATCATTTAGCAATGGAAAGGGTTGTTGACAACTGGCTTACGACACCCCACTGATGACCCCTTAGGGACCTTTGTACAAAGACAATTTAGACTGTAAGAACTGGTGAATTTTTAGGTTAAATTTTACCGGCTGATTCCCATAATAAATAAATGGACATATAGATCCTTATTACCTATATTATAGGACCCTTACATAACGTTTTGAGGAGCCTTTTAGTATCAAAGGTATCAACTCTATTGTGGGCCTCTCAATATGAATAGGTTCTGAGGTATCAAAAGTGGTTTTAGCTTTAGAAGGTTCTGCCTCTCTGTAATATGAGCTCTTGTTGAAATATCAACATGAGACTTAACCATATATACATTTGATGTAGATTCCCCATCCTGGTTTCCCCTTGCAGGGGTTCCAACACTAGCATTAGCGCCAACAAATAGTTACTGCACTTGGGGAAAAGGGTTGGTAAGCACAATTTGGGAGCTAGAAGAACCTTGATGAGTTAACATGTGTTAAGTGTGCTGAAAATTGGGGCAAATATGGGTAAGGTGATCCCCATTGCATAACTTACATGGGAACTTAACCTTCTTCTTAAATTCCTTTTTTCTCTCACCAGTGTCATCACTAGGTTTATTAGCATTTTTGTTCCATCCCACGTCCCTTCTTCTTCCCATCAGATTGTTGATTTCCTTTGGGATTGGAAGACTAGACAATGTTAACTACCAAAGGTTGAGAAGTAGCTGACACAAATGTCATAGTTTGTGTTGCAGAAGAAGATTGTAATGACAATTGTTGTAATTGATTCAATAAACTAGCCGCATTTCTATCGATTGATCCTATAACTCCGTCGACATGGGGCCTACTTTCAACTTGGCAACATTGATTTTCAATCTAGGATCATGAGGCAACATATTATAGAGAACTCTCGACTGGGATTAATGAGCTCTAATTGTTAGGATATGAAGATAGCCTGTTCTTCAGTGAAAACCCCAAAATTGACACACCCTTAGAAATATCCGGTTGCAATGATTTCAAAAACCATTCCAGAAGGAACTCATCAGGGATATAGGCCTTTATCATTCTCTTCCTTCTGCACCACTCTTGAATGTGGTCAGAAATATGTGTAACCTTGTCTTGCTCAAAATTTTCCAAAAGCTCAGTTCCGATGTCGTAACAGACATGAAACTGAAAATGGTTTAGAAACATTGTGGCTAAATAAAAAAACGTAGAAAATGTACCCCCCCTTAACTCGATGTACCATTTAACCGCATTTCTAGTTAAAGTGCATTGGAATAGTCTCAACCTAATTGAATAATTAATCAGGGAGTTTGAGGAGCACCATAAATGGAAAGTGGTTATATGGTCGGCTGGATCCTCACCAGACTTCCCTTCAAATTTGGGAATATCGAACAAAAGTTTAGTAGGGACCGGAGGCCAGGCCAGGTTATAACAGATCATATCATTCATTAATTTCGAAAGATCTGGCAAATTAAGCATTGTCAAGAATGGTAAGCGCAGAGGAATAGGATAATTCCAAGTGGAATTTCCAACATTTGAAAAAGCATATCCTGGATTTTGATAGGCACTAGACTGCCAAGGGCTACTCGTAGAAACACCTGAACCATAAGGAAAACCTTGTAGTCTAGGGGTATACAGAGGGTATCCACCCCCTACTGCAGGGTTACTTGTCATAGGAAAACTTCCTCCTAGCGGAACATTATATGAAGGGAAAAGCCCCTGATAAGGATTTCATGCACTAGCTAAAGGAGGAAAAGCCTATGAAGTACCAGAAGTAGGGAAGGGGATAATCCCCTACTGACCAAATAGATGGGAAATATTCCCTAACCCAAAACCACTCATAAAAGGATACGCCAAGCTGTGGTTCCCTTGAAAAGGATTAATGTTTTAAGCATGACCAGAGAAAGGCATTGATCCTAAATTCAACGATGGATCGGAAGGAGGGACATGTCCACTTCCAAATTGAAAACCTTGTAAAGGCATGGAACCAGTAGCCATCGAAGTCATAGATGTAGAAGAAGTAGAGGGTAAAGTTGAAGACAGCGAGAGAACCCCACTAGATGGCATTATGAAATGATAAGATCCCATGAAAGGAGCTGAAGGTTCAGTGCCCCCACTCGGAATTGGGATGGAGGTAGAACCAAAAGCTACCGTACTAGGTGTAATAGTAGATATAGGAATAGTACCTCCTCCTACAACTGAGGAAGGAGTATGTATACCAGTAGTATTGACAGAGTCACTAATATTGGCCATTGAGAAGAGTCAGACGACCTATGCGTCGGAGTACCCACATAGAAAATGACGTAAGGAAGATGAGAAGGAAGAGGTTCCTTAGGAGTCTCAGGAGGCTCCGAAACGTTTTTAATTTCTACTTCGTCTTCCGACTGAAGGAGTACTCTAGCAAGAACAAGAGAATTTCTGTTCAGATTATGGACTAGACTAGGTTCACCCTGTGAAATGAGAACCCTTAGAGAAGGTTCCGTCTCCGCTGCGTTAGCTAACTTTGGTTCAAAATCATGAGAATAATTAGTCATACCCCTTCTAGGTGAAGGCTCAACACTCGCATGTGAAATCCCATGAAGCCTTCTAGACTGAAGAACCAGTCAGTCAACCACCTTTAATAGATCAAGAGAAATTAGAGACTCAAAACACCTATGGAAAGCTAGGAGCACACATCACTCACTAAAAATATCCTAAAGATACAACCAAGCAAACAACTTTTGGGTATGTCCGCTCCAGGTGATTAGGACCAGACACCAAAATAAAAGAAAGTGAAGATAAATATATCCCGAAGGTAGTTTGGGATGATGAGGGCCCAAGCCTACAAGCAAAGATATCAGAAGCAATTACATTGACCTCAAGACAATTCCACTCTTTAATAAACTTTTATACTTTGAGTTCAAGTGGCCTTGGAGAGTTTTCTCTCCACACACCTATTCCAAGGCCCTAGACTAGTTGATGCTACTATGACAAAAATAAAAAGTCTAACTCATTTTAATTAATTTATTATTTTAGTTGCTTTTTATTTAGGACAAGGGAAGTGGAAGTGCAACTGATGATGTTATGACGAAAAATAAATCAATAGAAAACCTAGGCTACATGCAAATGCAACACTTATTTTTCCTCAATGAAAGCGATTTATACACGAGTTATATGAGAAATCTAAGAAAGAAAAACTATTTTTCTTTTTATTTTTTAATACTCACACTTTCAACACCTAATGAAAAACTAAATGATGTCTAAAATGCAACTTACCCTAATGCACAATAGAATGAAAATGCAAGATTCAAGTAAAGCTGAAAAACAAACAAAGGTGAACTCAAAAGCAAAAGCCAATTTATTGAGCAAAAAGAATAAAATGTCAAATAAGAAACACTCCTTAAAGGAAAAACACTCTTAGCCCTAAAGCAAGAATTCACACTCTTGCTAAAACTCAGGAGATTGAAAAGTAAAAAAACCAAAGAAAAGAAAACCAAGTCAAGTGTTTTTCTTTTTCTTTAGAAGATTTTAAGACTAAACGTTTCAAAAAGTGAAAACAAACATAAAATTCAAGAACAAAAAAAATAAAAATAATCAAATCCCACTAGTCATCAATGATCCCAAAGATTAAAAAAATAATGTGAATAAGAGACTAAAATACTTTGAATGATTTGGCCAAGAAGACACAAAGGATTCTGGAAATTAGAAAGATTCCAGAGAACTAAAATCTCTCATTTACCCAAGAATTGCAAACACCTTTCTCAAACAAACAATGAAAAGAAAAAAACCAACCAACTTCAAGAATGTAAAAGAAGAAATCAACAAGACTGGGTTATAAACAAGTTGCAGTAACAACCAACTGTCTCAAAAGCACATAACAACTAGACACTTCTTAAAGAATGAAACACAACTTTAGATATTCAAAAACTACAAACCCTAGGTTGACATAGGCTTTTAAAAAAAGAGATGGAAGAAACTGACAACAACTGATAAAAAGATAATTCCAAGCCTCATTTAAACTAGAAAGACACAAGCAAACATGGTCAAACCCCCAACAAAAGCCAGAAATGAAAAAAATTAAAATTTTCAGATCTGTACGTGACTGTGTGACTTCAGAACCACTTATGTATGTGATTGTGTCTGAAGAAAATAGCATATACACAGGTTTATTTGGAAGAAAACATGTATATATGCTACTGTCTATAATAAAAGACGCGTATTAATGGATAACTAGGAAAAAATAAAAAACACATCCCTGATCCAAGAGATCAATTTGAATGACCAGATTTCTTAAGAGTCAGGAAGGCTGGAAAAGTCAAGAAACAGTAGACCAAACCCAAATAAAAGAATAAAAACCCTTCTTGGAAATACTTGATGGTATTCCCCAGTGGAGTCACCAATTCTGTTTGCGGGAAAAGTTCCCTAAGGTAAGGGTTGACAACCTCAATAGAGTAGAACAAGATAATCAACAAAGAGTAGTCAAGCAAGCATGCCAAACATATGAATTACTATACGTGGACTTGGAAACATACCCAAAGGTCCTACATTTGATGTTGTTCCCATAGGCTCCAAATCCTCTGCTTCCTCCAGAACGAGCAAGCCTGCAAATTAATTCACAGAAGCATATACATAATAGATAATTCGATGTGCATACAGATGTTAGATAATCATATATAATCATACAAATTATTATTCATGAGACAATAATATATTAGAAACAAAACATGAGATTCTTTATTGATTAAAAGCAATAGGTACAGGAAAGGTACAACCTGATCCAAGCCAAAGCATTGACAAAGCCTTCCTCTGGATCTGTCCATCCCGAGCCATGAGGAAAACCTATCTAACAAGTGCAAAGAGATGCTATAAAGATGATGAACATATTTGCAAAGAAAACCAAGGTTTCCATAGAGATTGGGAGTGCAGGAGGCACGAGAAAATCAGACTTGATATGGGAGAAAAAAGGGTATAATGTATATAGACCTTCTCTTATGTATTTTAGGTCTACCCAAGGGGTGTATATATACCACCTGAGATTAGTTAATTCAGTTGTGCTACGAGATCCTGTAGATGAGATCTTGGTAAAACCCGTGAACCCTTCCCGAAAAATAGCATATTATTTTATTTTTTCATATTTTAAAAGGTATATGCGGGTATAGAGTTATAGATCCTGCGTTGTACACGCTTTTGTGTGGGAAGAGTCTTGTATGGATTTTTTTTTTTTTTTTTTAATATAAGATCAAGTTTGCATGGGAAAAGGCTGCCCAGGGCCATATAAGAGCATCTAGTCTACATGAGTGCTAAATGATGCTATAACATTTAGGTCAACTTTATTGTATATATCCTCCATTTATGTAGTTGAAATGAGGAAATCATCATAGCTCCTCATACTTGTGGTTCTCTTGGTCTTTGATGCTAGATTTACACTTAGAGACAATTCATTCTTTTGTCCACCGATCATAGTGATTTTATTGAATATAGTACTTGCGTTGTCCCTGTCCAGTATGATCCATTAAATAATTTGATGTCATAGAGATACTAAAATAATACTTCGGATTACAGAAACAAGTGTGATGGAGTTCTATCACATATTATAAGTGATATCATGTAGTGAGTGAGAGTATGTTCAAGTGCGAGATGATGGTTCTATGTGTTGAGAAATTTATAAGGCAATTAATCAGGATGATTTCTCTTAAACTTGATAACTACTAGTGACGTCTTTTTACTTTTTATTACTTATTAGCTTCTTCTCTTATTATTATGTTATTCTTATCATAAAAAAACTACCAAAACAATAAGATCAACAATACACAGGATATAGGCTGCAAGCCAGGGCCAAAACCTCTCCACTTGAGAGGAAAACCCACAAATCTCTTCTCTTCTTATAGATTATTCAAATGATGAATTCCAAGACCTCTAGACTAATAAAAATACCCTTCCAAGACCAATTCTGACCTTCATGATGATGTGATTCCTTTTTCCAAGTCAAACCCAGTAAAATCTCTTCCATCTACACAACTTCGACCCCTAGCTATAGAATTTTAGCGTCAACTGCAGGTCTGAAAGTTTTGCCCCCCGCAACTGTTATTGCCTCCACACGTGTTAGAAAATATAGGTCTTCCACAGCGTGCTTTGACCTTCGCTTGAGTTTCTCATTATTCTAGGGCTTGAGGATGACCTAATAGACCTTCCTTCAACCTTCTTCCTGCAATTTCTGCAAGACCGATCTTGCAGCAACAAAACCCTAGACTCCTTCCTTTGCACGTGTGAAAAGAGAGAGAGAAATAAACTAAACACTTGTCCTTCGTCTGTCTCCTTCTTCGCTAGCCTTCTTCTTTTACTTTGCTTAATTGGCGAGAGAATTAATGATGTCCCAAGGAGACCGAGTTCCCTCCTATATATAAGCTTCCAAGGTGGACGAAATTCTCTAATTGAGGTCGACTTCTTAGTTGCCAGGACGACTTGGTCTTGGAGGGTATTTTGACACTTTTAAATACAAAAATGATTATTTTTACAAGTTACAATGTGCCTAATGGCGTCTTCTTCATATGAAGATGATTCTTTTTACTTCTTGACCCTAGGACAAACCCTAGAAGCACTCAATGGGTGCTTGAACTCTAAAATAAAATACCTTGAGAATGAATCCCATGCTTCGAAAATAACAATAAATTGTTTTCTTTCATTTTACAATACACAAGAATCGAAAGTACATTTCATATTTATGAATACTGAACCTAGTTACACAATATTCAACACTCCCTCTTAATTAGCTAGGTATTCATATAGGGTACATGGACATTCTCAAACTGACTAGATATCATAAGAAGAGTCATATTGGTAAGCCATCTCTTTGCATCATTCCAAAGAACATTGTCACATAGCAAGACCTTGACAAACAATTCTATCTCTCCACAATATCAGAGGACAATGCTGGCGAGACCAATAACTGATAGACACCATCATCATTGTCTCTCAAGGAACATACCCCACTTGGGTGTTCATAGGTTATGTCCTTAGAGGATAATTCCTATTTTGGAATACCACATCCTCAAGGAATTTCCTATACAACTACTCTTATATTGGATTTCCTACCTTATCCTTAATGAGTATCAGATACCAAATGCTAACCCACCCCTCCATTCTTGCTTCAAGGAGTGAAGACAATAATGATGTGTCTATCTCCCCCTCTCAACCAGGGAGGATATATCAACTAGTCCAAGATTTCCTCTCAAACACACAAGCTTCTTATTAGGAAGATATTTTTCAATATGTCAGAACTTGTTCATCAGTGGAGATATACCATAGTTGGAACACTCCATCCTGCACCAACTTTCGAATGTAGTAATACTTTTTATTTATGTGCTTTGTCTTTCCATGAAACAGTAGGTCTTTAGACAACCTTATACAATTGGTGTTGTCACAATGTATCACCGTAGGGTCCATCGGTCCTTCAGACAAGTCGGACAACAATATCCTCAACCAGACAACAATATCCTCAACCGGACAACAATATCCTCAACTGGACAACTTCTTTGCTTACTTCACAGGCAGAAATATATTCAGCCTTAGCACTACTCAAAGAAATTAATTCTTTCTTTCTACTCATCTAGGATATCATGGAGGATCCCACGCTAAAAGATCCTCCAGTAGCGCTTCTCCCATCCATCTCACTGCCTCCCCAGTTGGAATCTGTATATCCAATCAAGTGGACATCATTCCCCTTATCATACTTCAGGCAATAGTGGATTGTTCCTTGCAGATATCTCAGTGTATGCTTGCCTACTATCTAGTGATAATGCTTGGGATCTACCTGGAACTGTATGAGAACTTTTATTGCAAAAAAAATATGTTCAAGTATTTACCAAATACATCAATGAGCCAATCAAATTTATATACCTTATCGGATCCATCAGAATTTATTCAAAACTTCTTAGCCTTTTCAAGTTTTTGACCATAGAGGCTGTCATAGGTTTGAAATCCATCATGTTAAACCTTTTTAGCACCTCAATCACATACTTTCCTTGACCTAGATAAATCTCATCAGGTCCTTGCAAAACTTCCAACCCCAAATAATAGTGCATCAAACCTAGATCCTTCATATCAAATTCTGCTACCAGTTGCTTTTTGAACTCTTAAATATGACCTTCTACACCTGTCATGAGAATATCATCCACATATAGAAGAATGACTATGAGCTCATCCTTCACAACCTTGATATAGAGATTTAGATCAACAAAACTTTTCAATAAGCCCAATTTTTGTAGGTATGCATCCATCCTTGCATACCATGCCCTTGGTGCTTGCTTAAGGCCATACAATTCCTTCTTCAACCTATAGACATAAGTATCTCTATCTTTTACTTCAAATCCCAAGGGTTTTTCTATATATACTTTTTCATTGACAGTTCCATTCAAGAATTCTATCTTGACATCCATTTGATGGATGTCCCATCCCATTGATGCTGCCAAAGAGACCAAATCATATACTTGTATACCTTGTGGTAGGTGAAAATGTTTCTTCATGATGCCTTCATGTTGAGAGAAGCCCCTAGCCACAAATCTTTCCTTATATTTATTAATACTTCCATATGTTGCATGTTTAATCTTGTAGAGCCACTTGGAACTTGTTAGGTCCCTATAATATTAGTGATCCCCCATTACTATTGTCGTTGTATCCCTTATTGTTATTATTGTGCCCCATAACATCCCTCTATTGTTATTTTTGTGCCTTTATATTATAATTGTTAGGTCGACTTGGTTATATTGTGACCTCGTAGACTCCTATATATAGAAATGAGGTTTTTTCATTTGAATCATCTAAGAATTGTTCATTTGTGTAATGTAAAGGAGGTTTCCCCCTCGAAGAGGCTCATTTCTAAGGCATTGATCTATCTTTTCTATCTTTTTTTGAGGTGGTTTCATAACATTTGGTATCAGAGCTTTGGATTCTAGGGTTTCGCTGCTCCAGCAGGTCATCATGCCATTTTCGCTATAATTTTTTTTTGCGACGTTTCAGAAGCTAAAAAAAAACCCATTTGTGCCGAAATAGTTCTAAACTTTGGGTCCAAATTTTAGAGATTTTCTCGCTATATTTGCAGAGATATGATTTGAGGAAGTTGGTGTTTTTGCAGACCCCTGAATTACATTCCAAATAGGTGACCTGGGGAAAATCGTCATAACTTTTGTTTTGAGCATCAGATTGAAATATCGTAAGAAGTTTCAGAAAGAGGACGGCCTCTAGTTTTCTGTGTATCAGTTTCAGGTACTAAGGTCGAAACAATGACATGTGGCACGTCGTACAAGTTCGCTCTACTGAACTAGTCTATAATAAGGTCACCGTGGGAGATTTGGCATAACTCTTCCTTGGAAAATCCAATTTTGATCAGACTGGTGGCATTGGAAAGAGGACATAGAGGGCTACTGCAGGTCACGATTTCAGAACTGGGAGATCCAAAATTGCAGAGGTACATCAGATTCAATATCGAACTGCTACAAGTGAAAAAAAGGTGTGTATTTTTCAAAATTTTGCATAAGCTTGGTTTGGAAAATTAGTTTGAAGGAATTCAAAGGGCACAGTGAAGCATTATTATCGATAATTGATGCCCCGAAGAAAGAAAATGGAAACACCTAGTAAGCAACCTGAAAGTTCTAGCATGAGTCATGAAGAAGAGGAAGAAATGCAACATGATATATCAATATTACGAAACCAAGTGCAACAAATTTCACTCGCACAAAAGGTAACGGAAAATAAGATGGATGGTTTAAAGAAAGGCGTAGAAGCTAAGATGGATGGTTTAAAGAAAGGCGTAGAAGCTAAGATGAATTACTTGGAAGCTAAGATGGACGACATGGAAACTATAATGGATGGTGTGGAAGCTAAGATGGATGGCATGGACGTTAAGATGGAAGCTAAGATGAATGGCATGGACGCTAAGATGAATGGCATGGACAATAAGATGGAAGAATTGAAGATAAATTTGAATAAGTTGCTACAAGAAATGGTCGCTAATGGTGAAAGGGTAGTAAAGGAAACTCATGATGAGATCAAAATAAATGTTAATCATGATTTCATAGACTCTAATGTTGGATTGAAGACCCACCCTGTTCCAAAAATCGATATGAGGAAGTTTGGTGGCAAGGATCCTGGAACACGGACACTATAGATGGAGCAATTTTTTGATCTCCATAATGTGCAAAAGACACAAAAGGTACGTATTTCAACTTTATATTTGGAACCAAATCAGTTTGTATGGTATCGATGGCTTTGCTCTCGTAAACAAATTGTCATTTGGGCAATTTTTACAGAAGAAATGATAGCACATTATGAGGATACAAAAAGCAACACCTTTTTTAGCCAATTGATAAATATCAAACAAAAGCGTTCAATGATGGAGCAAATTGAGGACTTCCAAAAATTGAACCTAAGGGTAAAAGATATTCCAGAAGAGCATAAGATTGATGTGTTCATAGGGACTTTAAAAGATAATATCCAACATGAGGTTTGCCTTTGGGAACCTGATTCATTGGAGAAGGCATTCAGGTTAGCAAGAAAAATGGAAAGCAAAATTATGGCAACCAGGAAGCCTACCACTCACAACTATAAAGATGGAAGTGTTGCTGCCCCTAGCCTTCCACAACCTACAAGGTTGACACCACAAAAATTGGAAGAAAAAAGAGCAAAAGGGCTTTGTTACAGTTGTGATAACAAATACACTAAAGGTCATAAGTGTGCTGAGAAGAAATTATTCTACATAGATTGTGAAGAGGATGAAGAAAAGGAACAAGAAATGTCAAAAGAAGAGGATATACTCTAGGAACAAACCCTAGATAAAGAAGAAATGAATCCGACCATATCTTGTAATGCATCGACTAGAATTACCACTCCTCAAACTATCAAGATAGAAGGACATATCAAGAAGAAAAAGGTAATAGTGTTGATTGATTCGGGAAGTACCCATAATTTTACTCATTGTAAGATAACAAAGGAATTGCATTGCTTCCTATATCCAACACCAGTCTTAGCTACACTAGACTTCACAAAAACCTTTATTGTGGAATGTGATGCCTCAGGAAATGGAATCGGTGCTGTTTTAATGCAAGAAGAAAGACCCATTGCTTTCAAAAGTCGTCCAGTCCAAGGTAAGTATTTACACAAAACTATTTATGAGAAGGAAATTTTGGCAATACTACATGCACTTAAGAAATGGTGACCATACCTAATGGGAAGACACTTCAAGGTAAAAACAGATCATGATAGTCTTAAATACTTTTTAGAACAAAGATTATCTTCAGAAGAGCAGCAAAAATGGGTCACAAAAATGTTGGGTTATGACTTTGAAATCATCTACAAAAAAGGGAAGCAAAATGTTGTGGTAGATGCACTCTCAAGAAAGGATGAGGATGTGGAAGCATTTCTTTGCGCTATTTCTATTATCCAACCAGATTGGATAAACGAAGCAAGGGATGAATGGAAGAAGGTTGAGGAAGTGTGGGAAATCATTCAAAAGATACAACAAGATCCCAGTACATATGATATATTTATCTGGAAAAATGATGCGTTATGGTACAAGGATCGGGCATACCTATGTAAGAAGTCCCAACTCAAACAAAATATTCTTAGGGAATTGCACACCTCTCCCTTAGGAGGACACTCAGGATTTCTAAAAACCTACCACAGGGTTAAGAATGATTTTTTTTGGGATGGACTTAAATCGGATATTCAAAAGTTTGTGGCGGAATGTTTGGTTTGCCAACAAAATAAAGTTGAAACAATTAAGACTCCAGGACTATTACAATCTTTATCCATTCCAAGCCAACATTGGGAGGAGGTTTCAATGGATTTTATCACAAGTTTACCCAAGTCCGAAGGAAAGAGTGTTATCATGGTGGTAGTGGACAAACTTACCAAGTATGCACACTTTTGTGCATTATCTCATCCATTTAAAGCGAGTACAATTTCTACTGCATTTATGGAAACAATTCAAAAGCTACATGGAAACCCAAATATTATTGTAAGTGAAGAGATCCCATTTTTACTAGAAATTTTTGGACAAAATTATTTTCTTGTCTTGGTACTCAGTTAGCTCATAGCTCATCTTATCATCCTCAATCTGATGGGCAAACTGAGATAGTAAAAAAATGTTTGGAAGGATATCTTCATTGCTTTGTGTCTGATAAATAGACACAATGGGTCAAATGGTTGCCTCTGGCTAAATGGTGGTATAACACTTCCTTACATACTGCAACAAAAATGACCCCATTTATGGCACTTTATGGATATCATCCACCATCCATCACATCATATTTAAGAGAAAATTCTAAGGTTCAAGTAGTGGAAGATCACATCGAGCATCAACAACAAGTTCTCCAACTCTTAAAGGATAACCTCACCTTGGCACATAATAGAATGAAACAACAGGCAGATCAACATCGCAACAAAATAATTTTTTATGTAGGTGATTGGGTATTCCTACAATGCCATATAAACAAATGTCCCTCAAGCAAGCTAAGAAGGATAACAAATTGTCACCAAAGTATTATGGCCTGTACAAGGTGTTGCAAAAGATAGGTACTATGGCATACAAATTGGAGCTTCCTGCAGCTTCTTGAGTACACCTAGTTTTCCCTGTTTCATGCCTAAAGAAGGTTATAGGTGACAAGCTCCTAGTTTATACAATATTGCCAGAACTTGATGAGGAAGGAAAAATCATATTGGAACCTGAAGCAGTCAAAGAAACAAGAACTCGAAAACTATGAAATAGATCAATTTCAGAGTATCTCATCAAGTGGAAGAACTTACCCGTTGAAGATTCCACATGGGAGGATGAGAATTTTATACAAAAGAATCCAGAACTACTCAAGCATTGAGGACAACACTTTTTGAAGGAGAGGGGCATGTTAGGTCCCTATAATATTAGTGATCCCCCCATTACTATTGTTGTTGTCTCCCTTATTGTTATTATTGTGCCCCATAACATCCCTCTATTGTTATTTTTGTGCCTTTATATTATTATTGTTAGGTTGGATTGGTTATATTGTGACCCCGTAGACTCCTATATATAGAAAGGAGGTTTTTTCATTTGAATCATCTAAGAATTGTTC
Organism: Pinus tabuliformis; assembly: GCA_031772625.1. Taxonomy (NCBI): domain Eukaryota; kingdom Viridiplantae; phylum Streptophyta; class Pinopsida; order Pinales; family Pinaceae; genus Pinus; species Pinus tabuliformis. The sequence goes on from CM062817.1 coordinate 140,170,711, forward strand.
ATTTGTGTATTGTAAAGGAGGTTTCCCCCTCGAAGAGGCTTATTTCTAAGGCATTGATCTATCTTTTCTATCTTTTTGTGAGCTGGTTTCATAACAAAACTTACCACAAATTTGTCTTCAAGTCTAAGTACGATCACCCAAACTTCATTTTTCATTATTGATTGATACTTTTCATTCATGGAATCTTTCCATTGTTGATGTTTGACAATCTCTTCAAAGGTGGATGGTTCAGCTTCTATTAATTTCATCATATAGGCTACATACCATGGATATACTTTGGGCTTCTTACTTTCCATAAATGTGCCTTTGGATGCTCCATTTCCTTCATCTTGAAGGGTATACTTCAACCAATTAGGTTTCCTTTTTGCTTTCAGGGATGATCAAAGGTTGCATAGGTTCATTGGGACCTTAAAATTTATGATTTGATTTCTCTTCCTCCTTGGTACATTCTTCTTCAAATATTAGCAGTTCTTCATCATCATAGTCCATTGGGAGGTCCTTTCATTTCTTGAATGCAATACTTTAATTAAATATCACATCTCGGCTTACATCTATTCAACGTCCTTTCTTTATGTACATCCTATATGCCCTTTAATTATTAGTCTATCCAACAAATATTCCCTTCATGCTTGTAGGATCCAACTTCTTACTTTTATCCTTCGAAATGTGAATATAGACAGGACAACCAAATATTCAAAGATGGTCCATGCTTGGTTTCTTCCTAGTGAATGCTTCTTCAAGAGTCATGTTGTCTAGTGATCTATGAGGAATTCAATTTTGAACATATACAACTGTATTTGTTGCTTCTCCCCACAAAAGTTTTGGAAAGTCTTGATCATGTAACACAACTCTTACAATTTATTCAATAGATCGATTCCTTCGTTCAACAAATCCATTTTGTTCGGGATTATATGAGACTATCAACTCCCTCTTAATCCCATCCTCCTTATATAAAGCTATGAGTTCCTTTGAAGTGTATTCTCCTCCATTGTCAGATATTAGAACCTTTATTCTCCTTTCTGTCAGGTTATCTACTTTAGTTTTGAATTCTTGAAATTTGTTCAATACTTCATCCTTGGATTTAAAAAAATAGATCCGAGTTTTCCTTGAATGGTCATTAATGAATTTTACATAATATAGATTACCTCCAAGACATTTTGTAAACATAGGACCACAAACATCAGAATGAATGAGATCTAGAATTTCTTTTGACCTTGAAGCACTGCTTCCAAATGGTCTCTTAACATTTTTATCTAATTCACATCCCTCGTATACTCCTTCATGATCCTCCTTGAGTTTAGGGATTCCATTAATCATTGAATTTAGAGTTGGTAAGATTATGTAGTGAAGGTGACCAAACCTTCTATGCCAAAGTTCACATGGAATTACTTCAATGTGAACCAAAGCTTGAGAGATAGGAGTTAGAAATTTGTAGAGTCTTCCTTCATGAACCCCAATGATATTTTCATTTTCAATACTAGAGTTTTTATCCCATACTTCAACCTTTCCATCTATAAAAGCGACTCTATCTCCGTTATCTTCTAGACATGAAATAGAAAGTAGATTATTTTCCAAACCTAGAACAAATATGATGTTGTTGAGATGAATATTTCCTCCATTCTCTAGATCCAGCAAGGTTGATCAAATTCCCCTTACTGGATATCTCTTCTTGTCACCAAGCTCAATGGAGTAAAAATATTTTCCTCTTGATAATATATTTAGTTACTTGTATTCACCTGTCATATGTCTTGATGCTCCACTATCAATTACCTAAATATTCTTATCTTCAAATGTGCCAGTAAGTGCTGAGAATAACCATTCCTCCTTTGTAGAAGTCTTGGTCCTACTATTCTTGATGGATAATAGGAGATTCCATAATGCCTTGATACCTTCCTTGAGATGACTTTCTACCATAGAAAAATTCGGTTAAGCACTTGTTCGCGGATGTAGTGATCTTCATCATGCCCTTTGCCAACCTTAGCTCTGAAACCATGTTGAGAAATCTATAGGGAAAATAATTAGGATGATTGATCTTAAACTTGATAACTGCTTGTGATGTATTTTTAATTTTTCTTACTTATTGGCTTCTTCTCTTATTATTATGTTATCATTATCATCAAAAAAATACGAAAACAAGAAGATAAATAGTACACATGAACACAAGATATAGGCCGCATGCTAGGTCAAAAAATTCTCCAATTGAGAGGAAAACCCACAAATATCTTCTTTTCTTATAGATTCTTCAAATGACGAATTCCAATACCTCTACACCAAGACAAATACCCTTCCAAGACCAAGTCTGATCTTCTTAATGATGTGCTTCCATTGTCCAAGTCAAACTTAGTCAAATCTCTTCCAACTACACAAATTCGACCCCTAGCTACAAAATTTTGGCCTCTACTGTAGGTATGAAATTTTCGGTCCCTGCAACTATTGTTGCCTCCACACGTGTGAGAAAATCTAGGGTTTCCTTTGAATTTTGCGCGAGTTTCTCCTTTTTCTAGGGCTTGAGGATGACCTAATAGACCTTCGTTCGACCTTCTTCTTGCAATTTCTCCAAGATCAATCTTGCAGCAACAAAACCCTAGCCTCCTTCCTTTTCATGTGTGAAAAGAGGGAGAGAAATAACCCAAACGATCGTCCTTCATCCTTCTCCTTCTTCACTAGCCTTCTTATTCTTCTCCTTCTCTTGATTGATGAGATAATGAATGATGTCCCAAGGAGGTTGAGTTCCATCCTATATATAGGCTTCCATGGTGAACAAAATGCCCTAATTTAGGCCGACTTCTTAATTACCAGACCGACTTGGACTTGGAGGGTATTTTGACACTTTTAAATACAAAAAATAATTCTTTTTACAAGTTACAATGTGCCTGACAGGGTCTTCTTCATATGACAATGACTCTTTTGAATTCTTGACCCTAGGAAAAACCCTAGAAACACTCAATGGGTGCTTGACCTATAAAATACAAGACCTTGAGCAAGGAACCCATGCTTCAAAATAACAATAATGATTTTTCTTTCATTTTACAATATACAAGAATCAAAAGTACATTTCATATTTATGAAGACCGAACTTAGTTACACATTTTTCAACACGATGATTAGTCATGAATGTGAGCTATAGGTTATATAATGATGATGCCATCAATTATTATAGAGAGAGACCATTGTGCATGAACATGTGATGCTATCATAGGAAATGCAAGCCCCCATTGGAGAAATTTTGAGGTAAAAAATGGGCCTCAAAACAAAAATGTAAAAACAAAATCAACTTTATTATAACCAATAGCATTCAAGATGATGATGTCAACCATGGGGGATGATTCATTGTTTTTGGAGTAAAAATTAAAAAGATTAAAAAATAAAAAATAAAAAACTACTTTTTCAACTCATATTTTCAACTTTTTCAACTCATTGGATGAAGAAGTTAATTCCTCATCTAAGGAGAACCGTGTCTAATACTTTCGATGGACCCTGCTACATAAAAAATGAGAAATACATGAAAAATGTGATTGCAATAACTTTTGTTGATGTATTTCTCATTTTTTAGGTAATAGGGTCCATCGAAAGTATGCAACATGGGTACTCCTTCGATGAGAAATTAAATTATGCATTTGAAGAGTGCACCCACTCAAAATTTGAGTAAAACCATAGGGAGATAAATTGAAAATACGAGTTGAAAAAACAATTTTTTTTCCCTCTAAAATTTGATGATGTGATCTAATATTATTTTATTATTTCCACTATTATTTTATAATATTCCTTAGGAGGCCCATTTTAGACCTCAAAATGTCTCTAATGATATCAAATGGATATGACTTTTATGGTAAGTGCGAGCGACCTCAAAAGCAATTCACAAACAACAAACAACTAAAATTGGATGAGTCATGGTTATGAATTAATGTTTTTACGTCAAAAAAAATTCTAAGATTTGATACTTTATTACTGAGCCATCATGATTACTAAAGAGGTAGATCTAAATTTTGTATGAGCCACAACAAACTACAAGTGCCAAAGCGGTGCCAATCCATGATGCTAGATCGTGCCACAAAAATGAGTGAGCTTTGCATATCAAGCTAGTCACTGTAATGTACTGTCACTATGCTGTATGTAAATCATATTCCTTATATACAAAGGGAGACTCAAGCTATATTCAACTAGATCGTGATACGCGCCACATTATCCCGAGCCTATGAAATCCTAGAACCGAACCATTGATAAATTCCATATGTGATCTTTAGTTAAGAATAACAAGCCATGTATAGACGAGCTTCAATAGAAGTCTGAGATCTATTACAGAAAACTGAATCTCATAATGGTGCCATGCAAAATTGAGTCATTAGTATAACCACAGGGAGACAGAGTCAAGAATTATGATGCCTCATAGCCAAGAATTATAATAGCATAGAGTCTCGATGCCTTTGAGTAGATTAAGGCAAGAATCACGATGCTACAAAATTACAATTCCTTTGTGTGACCATTGTGAAATGTCATTGTATATATGCGAAGCCACTGTTGATGTGATCACAAATAATCATTGTAATAGAGAAAATGCAACCATAGAAATGCGAATGCGATCTACTAGAGATATCAGATATGAGTGATTATAGTGTAATTTTCCTGCAAAGTACATACATTACAAAATGCGAGTTGCAGATGTAAACTATAGAGTGAGCTAGGATATAATGACAATGCCATTAGGTATTAGATATCATGCCACTGTAGATATGTGATTACCGAGAATTATAGATTGAGCCTAGAACTTTGTATGTTAATCCACTGAAACTTGCAAGGTCAACAATGAGTATAAAATAAACCATTAAACAAATGTGAGCCCAGGAATGCGAGTTTCCCAATCTTCCAGACAATGTCTTATGAGCCTTTTCACATAAAATGATAGGGTTACCACAAATATGTGATTATAGGAACTTGCGCGAAATTCATGTTAATGAGACATATACAAACAACATACAATTATAGCAAGTGTAGGCAATGATAACAAATATGAGCCTTGCCCTAGGGATAGAGCAAAATTATGATACAAATACATGTACTGAGATTATATTCCTTCTAGATCAACGAGTTATACCAAGAAAAAGTGAACCACGGTAAGATGTGTGAGACATCGTAGCATCAAAATTTGATCCATAAGCCAACATATAGTTATCTTCAAGCCTCTTACTTTATACCTTAGCTCTGTAACTGTGTTGAGAAGTCGGGAGGCTTGCATATTAAATTATATTTCTATTTCTTTGATAACAATTTGTGAAATTTGTTGGATTCTTATTAATTTAATTATGTTAATCTTCATCAAACAATTATCAAATGTAAAAACATGAATATCACAATACATAGGAAACACAAGATATAGGCTCCAAGCCAGGGAAAAACCCCTCTAAGGGGAAAACCCAAAAGAAATCTCTTCTTATAGAATCAGATCAAAGTGAGATATCTAAGAACCATGACCAACCTTCTATATGCCAAAGTCAAACCCTCCTTTTGCACAATGAATTCATAAGCAAACAACCAACAACAGATCTTCAACAAAAGATATGATAAGGTAAAACTTCCACAAAGCCTTCCTCAACTTTAGACTTTGACCCTCCTTCTGCGAAGTTTTAGAACCAATACAATGAATTGTGTATGTCGAAATGATCCCAAATTGATCTTTATTTATACTTTTAGAGGGGTGCGAATAGAAATTTCTTTCGGGGCAGGACCGACTTGGCATCTAGAGGGGTTTTTGACCCAAAATACATATTTAAATAATAGGTCCTAGTAGGACTTTGACTCTTTGACTCATCAAATCCCAAAAGAATGAAGAACATGCTTAGCTAATAAAATAATAGTCTCTTGAGCATGAAACCCATGCTTGAAAAACATTTTTTTCTTTCTACATAAAATATACAATGACATAAGTACAAAGATAATTATGAAGATCAGACCTAGTTATATTTTCTAACAATACTCTCTACTATTGATGACACTATCAAATTGACAAAGCCACTCTTACTAATGCTCAAAATTGTTTATATAATTCACAAGAGAATATCAAATTCTTCCAGTGTGAGACACAAATTTGACGAGATGAACTACAACAAAAGAGTGATCATTCTAGACTAGTCATTATTTATAGAGTTTTCTTAATGTAATTTTGAAAACACATAGTGTTCTCATCCTATTGGAATAACCTTAGGGGTTGAATCTTCATATTTCGCCTTTTGGAGTCCTCCTAATCTAATAAGTTTCTTTTATTTTACTCCAAATCCATGCACTGGGCATTTTATTCAACATTAAAATATAACCTAAACATAAGAATACACCATTATAACCTTTTTCATACAAATACTATATTTTGGATTCTACTTCTATCAATTGTTCCTTTGAAGACTAATATTTTCCTTGGCCTAAGGTAAAATTGCCTTCTTGAGTCTTTTGAAATATTCTAAAACATAAGACATTATATACTTTTAGACAATGGGGAATCATCTTTGACCATTGTCAAAAATTGCTTTTCCTTGATCCATATGGGATTAAATTCAAAAGGGAAGACTAGATTATTCTCATTCTCTCTGAATTGGAGAAATATCTTAGAATGATTAGAGTAACAATTAGATTCAACCTAAATAATTTATTCCATCATAATCTATTACAAACTACTTAGAAACTAAGAATATATTGATCCTTTTGGAAATTCCCTGATGCTCAGTGTCGATATTGGCATTGACCTTATAATATTGTCGTATCCATTGTTCCTTGAAATGTCCTTGGTTGCTCTGGAACTATGATAGGGCATATTAGACCCAATTTTAAATGTCACTGTAGTTATTATATTATTGTTAATGCTTTTTAGGTTAATTAATCATGGATTAATTGACATTTTGTAAATAAAGTGGATTGATTTGACATGTTGTTGGATTGTAATAAAGTTCAGGCAAAAACCAAAGGTGGAGATTACCCCCGCCTGGATCAACGACGAGGGATAAATTTCAGACCCCCCCGCACTATCAACGTTTAACCAAGGGGGGGGTCTGAAAAGAATATTTTTGAATACTTCCTACGAAAATGTGGCATCTTTTCAACCATTTCGGGGCCCCTCCTCTAAAACCATAAACAACCTATCCCCCCTCAAAAACCACCATCGCACTCCTCCCTCCTTCGTCTCGTCCCCGCATAATTTTCTCATTCCCACTTGTCCTCCATTCTGCCAGTCAATTATGCTCACATTTCATCCCTCCTACCATCCACGTCGCCTCCCCTACATGTCACTCGACCGTTAACTTTAAAATCATCTGCCAAATTTCAAAATGAACGTTAGATATTAAATCCCTCCCGCCGAACGATCCGTTCCTAATTAATGTCCCGCTCCCAAAATGGTAATAATTTCATTATAATGCCTATTAATTTTGTTATAAAATCCCTCAAACACCTGATTATTTTCCCTTTCTACTCTTATTTGAATTGTGTAGGTCAAGCTCAAAGTATTTTGAAGTTACCAGCACTATTTGCAAGCCATTTCTCTTTGCAATTCCAGTTAAACAAACAGTCTGGTAGCTTTGATCCTCCATTTTTCCTGGTAGCGCTGCTCCTCCATTTTTCATGTGTAATTCTCTATTCCTCCATTTCTCCTCTATAATTTAAAATGTCATCACAAAAGGGAAAATGAAAGATGCCCAAGGAGGATCCCATGGTAGCCCTTGTCCCTGATCTAGATAAAAATCCCTTGATTGATACCAAATATAAAATAGCTGAAACCTAGCGTGAGTTTGACCTATATGAGCTTCATAATTGGGTAAAAAAAATTAATTAGATCAAAGTAATGATTTAAGTATCTGGGAGTCTTTCCTTCCTCAGTTTACCTTCCCTCAAACTCATTTTTTCCCTGAATTCTCTACGTGGTGTCATCTCAGATACCTCCCCAACCAAAACATAGTAATTACTCAGAACAATGAGTTCCTCTTTTCCATTTCCCCAGGAAAAATTTTATAAGCCTTACAGATAAATCCCTAGGCCTCTCTAGATCCATTTTCCACTGATGCACTAATGGAAATATATAAGAAACTTACCTTCCCCCAACGAGCCCACATTTTCGAATGCTTTCTACCTGAAAATGCTGAGTTTCCTAGGAAAAATCCCCCATAATCTGTTTCTATTTTCCCAGAAATGTCAAGACAAGTGATTTCTATGGTTACTCAATTATTCGGTTATCATACAAACCAATGGTTTGATCAGATAGTTTTAGGATTTTTATCAGTATTTGCATTTGGTCAGAAGCATTCAATTTTTTTCAATTACATCCAATTTCTATCAGATATCACGCATGAGCAATTTCTAAAGTTCAAAGCTGAAGGTGTGTTTAAACACTAATCAATTTTGGTTTATCTAACGTTATTTTACTAGGCAGATTGGTTCAAGTTTCAATTACAGAAGATGGATGATCAATGTACCCAATTATCAATGATTCATTGAAGTTCTCTAGTTAGAAGAAACTCAAAAGAGTATACATATAATAATTTTATAGATAAGTTTCTTCATATATCCTTATGTTTACTATAAAGTGATAGTATACTAAGAATTTCACGTTTTGCACCTTTTAGAGCAGTCAAAGGTTGGAGACTGGTATTTATACCTGAACTATACAAAAATCAAGATCTATGTGTGTGAACTTCCTCCCTACAAATTACCAGTGTTTGTGCAAGTGATAATTTTTGCCTTAGAATATGATAGACAAATGTTGAACACGGGTGAATTACACTTTGTATCAAATAAGAAGAAGGCACAATTTAAACTAAAGGAAAATGTAGGAAATTCAAACTAAGCTTCACATGATCTTATGATCCTTTAGGGATAATTTTGAAGCTGAGGTTTGAACATAAGAGCACTCCATATGAACATACACCTAGGCTATAGATAGAGCAATATTCGAACCAAGAGAAGTGGACAGAAAACACATTATAGGAGGTTGAAGAGCAGTTAGTTAGTCAATCTTCTTTACAAACTCCTATTCCTAAAGAAAAAGAAATTAAGAGGCCAAGGGAAAGCATGTCCCCTATAGATTCAGAAACTCAGGCTGCATATGTCCTTATGTTTAAGAGAAGAAAGAAGGATCCACATACCACTGCCAAATATGATAGTAAACTGATCCTCAAGTGATCACTATTCAATAAGAATCTTCAGAAGAAAGGGATGCACATGAGAAAAATATTATGGTTTTGACACGCACTCCTAGCACTTCTTTCCCATATGTAGAAGAGAAAATTGAGTTTCCTATCTCTTCTACCTCTCATGTTCCACCAAAGCAAAGTATGTTTACAAGGTATAAGGAGATCAAGTTGACGAATGAAGCTCTCAAAGCTTTAACATACTCATAATTCTGTGACTCAGAAAAGGGGCAGTTTCAAATGGCCTTTTTGGAATCCATAGTGCCAGCCCTCAAAAGTGTTGAAGATTATAAGGCCTCCATATTTTCAGTTGATAACCGATTAGATCGATTTTCATAAGAAATCATGTGAGATGATTTACTCTACACTAAACAACTCAGCCATGGCTGCTTCTAAATTGCAAACCTCTTTAAATAATATGCACTCAGTTGAACACTGAAAGAATGTCTTCTCTGGCCAAAGAAACCAAGATTAAGTCTTTAGAAGATTTATTTATTAAACTAGGATATGACCTTAGTGATGTCAAGGTAACTCAGGAGATAATCAAGAACAAGAATGTAGATTGAGGGAAACAACTTAAGCTCCCAACTACAGAACACCCTTAGGCTAAGGAAGTCACCAGTCTAGAGATGGAGAAAGAAAATCTATTGACAATAGTAGTGGAACAAAATGTTCAAATCCAAAAAATGGAACAAGACATGGAAGCACTGTTAGGGTCCTATAATTTATAGTGATCAATTGATGATTATCTGGTTATTTATTTTGGGAATCTGCTGGTAAATTTTAGACTGTGAATCACTAGGTGTCATAGCCTAAAGGTTTGTTTGTCCAAGTGTGTGCAGTAGATCAGTGAGTTTGTAGTTTATGAATGGGGTGATTTCAGCAGTGTTTGTATACAATAGATCAGTTTAATTTAAATCCTCTTCAACAATTTTCAGTTTGGTTTTAGTATCAATCAGTCTTTGGGAAAGTGCAAGCAGTATGGTTTCATATTTGCAGATTACAGGTTGATGAACTGACTCCAACTATTTAAAAAGAATTTGTCACCTTCCTACAATTTTATCCTTACCCTGATAAATTCCTTCCTTTAGACATCATTTCATCTAACCCTTTCCATTTCTAAACCATGAAGTTTATGAGGTTTTTGTAAATATCTCGAATTATTTTTAAAAAGTTTTTATTTTAAATAAAATCAATTATATATATATATATATATACATAATTATTTATTTAAAACCTTAAAACTTAGATTAAAAATAACAAAAACCAAATATCTAAAATATAGAAACCTCATTTATTTATCATATTATATATGTCAAGTCACAAGTCAATTCCATAAAGTCAAAGTAAATTATATCCCCATGGCACATTTAACTATTAAATCACCCTAATATTTCATGCCTTGAGATATGTCCAAAATAAATCGACCGTTATTGATGGATTTAGGAGCCCTGCATTTTCAACATAAACCATTTACTACCTAGCCCCCTCTAAAAACCATTAATTGTATTGATTTGAATCTTATGATGTATGGCGGGAAGGTCAAGGTCAATGGTTCCGTTTCATTAATCGAATTTCTTTGGAGTTGAAGCTTGGATTCCTCTGAATCTTGGGTGATATATTTATAAAATAACTTTATAAATGTTAGGCTAAGTAAGGCCATATGGCCAAAAATTGTAAATTGCCTCTGGCTATCTTAGAGTATAGACCAAAGTCGCCAGAGAAATCGAAAATAATTGGGAGAAAGAAGGAACGAAAAGAAAGTTGGGGCCAGTATGGCCTTAGGGAGAGCATAAAGAAGAAGAGCATAAATTTAGGGGGAGTAGGAAGAATAAAAGCATAAATTCAGGAGGAGCTCTTCCACAGGGAAAAAATCTCTTAAACATTTGGTGTAAGTATTTTCAAGTTTCTCTGGCAAAAACATTAGTTGAATATAATTTCCCTGTATCAAACATTAGTTAAGTCTACTCCTAATTATGTTAAAAAAAAGAAGAAAAAAGGGAAAAGAAAAAGGGAGTTTGAGATAAAATTTATAATAAAAAGAGGGATCGATACGTATAATCTGAGATAAACAACTATTATATTTTGAGCCAGTGAACAATTTTTGCAGGTCTGGAAGTGTCATGCGGTTATATGAACATGAGAAGAGCGACTAAATTTAACTATTGGCAGCAATTGAAGTACATAACTTCTTTGGCGTGTGGCAAAGGCAGAATCTTCGATTGTTGCAGTTCGATGGGTACCATTACAGGTGCACAACATGACCTTAACTTTTACTCCAATATAAATTTCTCTGGTCAATTTTGATGTAAGCCCAATAAAATATCAATGGATTTACCAAATTAGGCAACGAAGCTGGGTGATGGTATGATCTCAAAGATTTTGAATGCACTTATTTTATTTTGGTAGTGGAACAAATTTATTTTTGGTTGATATGGTTAATATGAATACGAGACGAATCTCAGTGCATGTTAGTATGATCGAAAGTTCTATGCCATGGTGAGAATCTGTTGATATCATCATGAAAATTAATTGTAGTTATAAATTTTCTTGAGAAGGACGCTTCCTTCATGGAGAGTGGAAACGCATACCTACTCTATGGAGGCAACAAGGGCTTGAGAGCTTCGTTTGACTGTGGTCAAAAACAATTATGGACTGCGCGACATTTTTCTTGTAAATTGATTAATGGCCCAAGGTTGATATGGACTTCATCAAACAAGTCTATTTGGGTAGTTTGATGAGCACAATTTAGTCATTTCTGAAAGTGCCAGAAAGGGATTTGGAGACTGCGAGGAGAAATATAAATCACACTTACACGATGATTGATCAGAATTCTGAAGCGTTTTTTATGGCAACAAAAACAACACCAGTATATTTTGGCAAATCTTGGAAGAGATACAGAGAGACTACGAGGCTGTAAGCTGCACCCAACTCTTTGGACAGAAGCTCACAAGTTCCTACTAGACTTCATGAGAGAAGATAACTTGTGCAAGGTGCACTATACTGCACTATTTCCCATGGGAAGTTCCAAGAAAAAGGTGTCACAGTTCAAGGGTATGCATATGAAATCAAAGCACAATATAGAAGATATTTTATGTGCGCAATCTCTAGTCAATGTTCACCATGTTGAAGATATGATCAGAACACATGAACGATACCTAGAGGAACAAGCAAGTATAACAAAATATTTAAGTAAAGATGTAAATAACGTAAGGAAGCTTGTGGATGACTGTGTGGGGAGCTAATTATCAGCTTCAGTCAGACCTCATGATGTAGTGTCTGCACTTGGTCCTATGTATCATGTTCATGATAGAAGCCACTTTCCAAGAATGGAAGCATACATTCTTGCACTGTCTAAATTATTTGAGTTTTTCCAGGCAAAGAACCAATGGATGAGGGAAGTTGTTCCTCTGCTCTATGTACCGTTTCTTTGAAAACTAAACACTTAACTGGACAGACAAGCAAATTCCTAGAAGGTGTTGATGAAAATATGGTTGATTTTCTTAGAGTAATGCTTCCAGATACCATACCACTAGATACCTCTATGATGGAATTACGGAGGGAGGAAGTTAAGGTTTCCATTGAAGCTAGTTCTTAGAATGCGAAAAGTGCAACACAATCAGATTATAATCTTGCAAACAATAATGTACCTCATACTTTAAACATTCACTGTCTGATTTTGTTGGTCAAATTGGAGGAGAGAATAATTTTGCATCAGATGAAAAATATGACCATTTGGTGTTGCAAAATACATTGTAAAAGAAAAAAAAACACGTCAGTCTGCTGAAATTGAAACGAGGTTGGCTGCACTTTTAGAAGATGTTTTGTCTCTAAGAAGGGAGTTGGAAGTCAGCTTAAAACTCTCGGACGTATCTCAGATGAATTGCGCCCATTTAGAAAATTTCTTAAACAAATCAAGAGAAGAATATTAAACAATCCTATGTGCAGCGGATCGTAGAGCCACAGAGTATAATGCATTGCGTGCATCAAGTGTGAAGTTGTGAGCATTGTTAGAAAGATTGAAAAATTGCATTGTTGCTCTAGTTACAGGTGCAATAGGATTTACCAAGTCCCTTCGTGCTTTGGTCGTGTCACTCAGCAATTCTACGGTTGATGAAAATAAAGTTGATGTTGGTTTGCGCAAAGGTGGAGCTACCTGTTGTGTACGTGGTTGTTGCATATCATGCCGAAAATATGGTGATGCGGGATGTAATGAGTCTACAATAGATAAGTTTGAGTCGAGCATGACGAGACCGATGAGATATTTTGATTATTTCTATTGATAAAGAGAGTGGTCTCCCCTTTTTGGGGAGGCATCAGGATTTTTCTGTGCAGTCCCTCAAGAGGTCCAAGCCTATCAGATGTCTAGAATACTTCTGGTCAAGCGATGTTGAATGAGGTGGTGGCATGCATTTTGTTATGTAGAAGGCACACTCTAGAGGATATGTCAGCGAAATGTGAAATTTGAAAATTGTTTGCATGGTCCACCAGGACAACAGATGTAAAGGAAATATTTTGTTATTGTTCGATATGCCAATGTACATGACCATAAATGTTGTATTGTTTTTCCCGTTGCCTTTTAAAATTATTTAAAATTATTTATGGAATATGCGGTGAATTTCAAATTTTATGAAGAACCCTATTATGCAATGTATTTGGCTACTTGATGGAATAATGGATGCAAATCCAGATGATAAGAAAATAAACACTGTTGATGTTCAAAGAAAAGCCAAACAAGAGATGCAGCGTTACTTGAGGACTATGAGAAAACATGTTGTCGGTCTGTATTAAACAGTATGATGAGATTTAAATTTGTTCATGATGTCAGAGAATTAATCTTATGAGGCCTTGTAATTTTCTGTTATGTCAAAAACAGTAGTGAGCATCATAATGTAAAAAAAATCAGGTCCATAGAGTTTTCATATGAAGCCCTCTAAAAATTATTCAAATCGTCTGGTCATGTCATGTAAAATCATTGGTTGGTAATATGAAAGTAAGTAGAGTCATATATTAGTCATATGTGCTTGTTACAACCATAAATGAGCTGCCATATGTATCAGTCATGTTGTGTGGATTCAGTCCTTCGTTCCATGAGGTGTAGCCTTCAATAAGAAGGAAGGCATTGATTGTAGGATGATGATGTTGACTTCAGTTGGAGTACATGCTTAGAGGGAGCATGTTTGTTGCGCGCTTGGTGATTAGATTTAGTTTTGATGTTGTTGCTTGATGGATATGGTTGGTCATGATTGTTGATATATATGTGTTGGTTGAACATAGGATGATGTTGTTGTTCCTTAAGTTTAGGATCAAGTGCTAGTATTGTTGATGGTTATGATATGCTATTGCTTGGGAGGATTTTGTTGTTGCTACACACACTATGTTTTTGATTATGTGATTGTTTTGTTGTTTCTAAGTTGAGTGTTGCGTTGTTGTTGGTGATGGAGAGAGTGTTGATGCTCATGTTGTTCTGTTGTTGGTCATTTTGCTACGGCTACTTATGATGTGTTGCTAATGATGATTATGTTGTTGTTTAGGAGGATGTTGTTGTCATACTTAAATAAGGAGCAAGAGAGAATGTTGCTTCTACTTCAGGATAAAGTTATTTATGGTTGTTGCTGCTTTTTGAGACACAACTCATATCCTGGGGGAGTTATTGACGATCAATAAAGTTATGATGCTACTGACGGGTTTTAGCCCTTTTCCATTGATGTTAAAGGGGGATACCATTAGGAGATCAATTTTAGAGACCAATATTAGTTGGTTGCCATCAATTCCAAAGGAGATTATTGGCATTGATGATGTAGTTGTTGGTTGTGCAGTATTTTTGGTTGGCATTGATGTCAACCCGACAGCCTGTTGATTCATGAGTTAAAAATGATTGTGTTGCAGGTGACTTGTGTGGTTGGTTATGATAGATATGTTTGATTTATGTTTTGGAAGCATAAAATGGGTAATGTAGGTTAACATGTGATACAGAGCATTAGTAACGCTGGTCAGGGCCTAGAGGATAGTGTTATAACGTTGGAAAGAAGAGTACAGGGGGTGTTACTCTATTTGATCATTTTCTATGGTTTACTTACACATCATGCATATTTCATGACTAGAGTATTACCATGGTACATGTATTCTTGGTATTGACATAACCATGGTATTTTCCCAGGGTATTTGTTTGGATATTACCATGGTACAATGTCCAAAGTATTGGCATAAACATGGTATTTTCGTGTGGTATTTGTTTGGACATTCCCATGGTATAGGTGTCCTAGGTATTGACACAACCATGGTATCTTCCTATGGTATAGTTTTGAAATTATTAAGGATAATTTGGCATATACTTGTGAAAAATTATTGAGTTTATGGATTGATGGTGTGTGGGTGTGAGAGTGTGCTACAATGTTCCATCTAGCATAATGCATATCTATAGTTGTGTGGAGTTAGGTGCAAATCAGATTTTATATTCATATCAGAGAGGCTACTGGGTTGCTCATGTTGAGAAGATTTTTGAGAACCCAGTTTGAAAATGCATGAAATGTGGTTCACATGGAGGTGTTGAGGGCATTGAGACTCATAATAGATAGTGTGTAGAGAAGGCGGGGGCCTTCTAGCAAACAGATCAATGCGGGAAGCAATTTCTCCGGAGTTTACTAGAGTTGGGTGAGGTTCATTGGTTGTGGTGGCCTCTATTGAATGGTGGTTCGTAGAGTTGTGAGAGAAGCGTCTTTCCAACTAATTTTGCTAGCAGATTGTCTTAGTGGTTAAGTCTTCCATCTACTGGGTGGTAGCTCCTCTATGTAATAATTTTTTCAGTATAATAGAATATTTGAGAAGGAGCAATAGGGAGTGGTTTTTTTTTCCTGGATATGGTTTTCCACTAGAAACATTGTGTCCTCTTATGTGCATGGTTTATTATTGATTCTTCATGGTGTTTTTACTTTGTTGTTGTAATGATTCTACATGCTATTAATTTTGTTTTGATGTTGGCTCACTAATCATTTGGTTTTTTAGTAAAAAGAATTAAAATCTATAGAATCACAGTCACAATTGATTCACCCCCTCTACTCTTAGTAGTAATCTTATTTCCAACAATTTTGATCAATTTAGTCATCAAATTTGATTTTTAATCTTCCCTGACCACTACATTATAATTAAATTGGCAATCTAGATTACAAAATCATGATTGGGCTTTGAACATTCTCCTGCTACCCAATTCAACCTTCTTTTATTAAATCTCTAAACCTCCTATGTAAATCTCTCCAACATTATCAGACAAAAATGGGAAAATTGTTTTGTATACAACCATCCACTTTCTTTGTATATATTTTCTTTATTATTTTCAATGCAACAATATGGATTCCAACCATGTTTCCACTCACTATTTTTTGTTTTTGGTTGCCTTAAATGTGCAAGTGAATTTCCATTATTACCTAATTTTGGAGGCTTGGCATTTCACTAAGACAAAGTAAGAAGCTCATTAAATCTTACTGATTTTCAATGTTTCTCTTGTCAATTTTATGAGCATTGAACATATTTTGTTTCATTGTATAACTACTTCCTGAAATTAAATTTGATGTGCCATTAATAGTAGTATGTCCTCTATATTTTCTATTGACTTCAACAAGTGTTGATGCAAACTTGTGAGAATTAGAGTTGAAGTGTGTTGTTGAGGTTGTAAATTTGTCGCTGCTTCAGAAAATATTGCACTTCCATTAGGATCATCAACAATAGCTTCATTATCCATGTTATAATTCCTTATTTCCAAGACATCCTTTTCTTTCTCAAGTCTCGTGGTTACAAAGATTGCATCAACCCATTGACAAGTTCCATTATTTAATGGAAACTTTTCCTTAATTTCTTACAATATTTCATTTCTCTAATCATATTAGGAATATACACAACTTGTCATATCCCGGTAGCGGTACTTGTAACTTCTTAATCAATTTGAGTTTGTTGAATCATGGAAGAGGAGTCTTCATAGCAAGCCACCAACTTTAATCTATTATGTTTTTTTTATATGATATTCTAAGGAAGAATCTTAGATATTTACATGGTTTGAAGCATCCTTGTAATCACATATTCATAGAAGATAAAAATGTGCAACAATTCATTATAAAGGTGTAAACCATGAAAATTTGTCGTTGATTAAATTTCAAATGGCACCACATTCGTTCACAACTCTCTTTGGGTACTTCCATCTTCCCATTTAAAAATATCTTTCACTTATCAAAGCATTTGGAAGCTGTAAGATAAAGTTGCAAGACCATAATATTGCTAATCTCCTAGAATTTGGTTGATAAATCTTCAACAATATAGCTTTGCAAAATTCTACTACAACATCGACTTCAACTAGGGACAATGTCTCACTTGCGGTTGCCTTAATTGGGCTATGGAGTCAAATTTTTTAATCTACTTGCAATCATTTTTTAAAATTCCGAACATTGAAATCCCTTTGAACCTTTATTCTCTGGAAATATGATCCTTATTCTTTAATTTTTAAATTGAAATAAAAATTCTACAAATTGGAAGTGAAATACTTAGCAAGTGAGCTTATTTATGTACAACAACCCTACCTATAAATAGTGATGATTTCTGTCAAGTAAAATCAGCCTTCCAGTGGTACCGTGCCAACGTTTGAGTGTTGAACCTTATACCAGCTTCTTGTTCTTGGCTTTTGAAAATAAGAGCAGGCATGAACAATAAATTTTTTTTGATGAAAAATGTAACACATACCCCCATAGTGATGTTTGTTGTTGACCAAAGAAAAATGCCATATAGTCTACTACAAAATCATGAATCATGAAAAGTATCATAAAAAAATATCTAGTTATAAGAATATTTTTCTGTAAGGTAACTATCATCATGATAATTTAGGGAATTTATACCATCCCCATTTTTAAATTCTTCAACTTTGAGTTCTTCATGAAAAGATTGTTGGGTAATCACCATAACATTTTTAAATGATAGTCCCATGCTTTCTCTTGAAAAATATACTTATCATTAAAAAAAATTGGAACCTCCTGTTAACCATCTCTTCCCCATTTTATTGTAAACAAAATTTGTTTGGGGACTTGTATCCAACTCTTTGGCAGATTCATATGAATGATAAATAGGGGCTTCTTTAAAATTGAAAGATTAAGTTTTATTTGAAGTAACCTGCACCTGAATACTTCTTCATTTACAAAACCATGTGAGTGATGGAATTTGCAGTAGTCTTCAAATAATTCATAGGGCATTTCTATGAGATCTTTTTAAGAAAGAAAAACACAATTAGAACGTAGGAGAACAACCATATTTCTACTTTCATCAAGAACATCATCTTCTTTCATGAATTATTTTTTGGACAACTCTTTAATTTGAAAAGACTCAAGAAAAGTTTGCTTTGAAACATACTTACACCCATGTTTTGTTACATCCTCTTGAACAATGATTTCTTCACTAACAACTTCTTTACTTATGCAAGTCCATGACTTGGGTTGTGGTTGTTTGAAAATACCTTCTTATTTCTCAATACTTTTGTCTATGAAAAAACATGTAGGGGGACATGTATTTAATTCTTCTTCTGAACCATCCAGATCATAAATAAAAGCATGCTTGAAATTAACAAAATAAGACTTGTAAAAATTAATTTGTAGTTGAATATTTCCTCCAGCCACAAGTGATATTAGTTATGAAATATACAACCATCTTCAAGAAATTCAAGAGGTTGGTCCACGCTTTCTCCATACTACATGACATCCTTTTGAACGATAATTTCTTCATATTTTATTATTATCAAAGAGTGGTTGTTCTTGGTGCAGGTCTACATCATCATTTTTAACAATTTTTTCTTCACTCCCAAAAGAAATCGACAGGTCTTCCTTCAAGGTGGTTATTAGGAATGTTAGTTTTTGTAGCATCAGATGTATTGTAGCCAAGAATTGTTTTGGAGAGGTTAGAATACATGAGATTTGCAAAACCCAAAAATAATTTTTGGAAATTCCACCTAGAAGTGTCTCAATTATATTATTAACCAATTTTTAATATTTCCTAAGTCTAAACATAGGGAATATTGTTAATTAATCAGTATTAATTAAGATAAGGTGTGAATCATCTAGAAACTCACTCAGATTGACCCAAAAATGATCCTATCCATTGATTAAGTTTTAATCTTGGTCGTTGGTGTTCCAATAGTGGATTATAAAAGAAATTCGATGTGGTGATGGGGATCATCCAATGAAGATACACAGTTTCCGAGGCACTTTTATTTTCTTAGTAGCGTTGAAAAATGTGTAACTAGGTTTGATCTTCATTACTGTGAAATGTATTCTTGTATATATAAAATGAAAAATAAATTATTATTATTGTTAGAGCATGGGTTTCATGCTCAAGTTCTTTTATTTTATAGGTCAAACTCCCATTGAGTGCTTCTAAGGTTTGTCCTAGGTATAAGAGTCATTGTCATATATGGAAGACCATATGGGAACATTGTAAATTATAAAAGAAAAAATATTTTGTCTTGAAAGTGACAAAATACCTCCAAGATCAAGTTGGCCTACATGAAGAGCCACATCCACCCATGAAGAAGCCTATATATAAGAGGAAATCATCCTCCACTTGGATCATTCATTCACTCTTATCTTATTCAAAGAAGGAAAAAGAAGAAATTCAAATAAGGAAGTGTGAAGAAGATAAGGACAAAAAATTCGAAGTGTTTGGGTCTCTCTCCATTCTTTTGGAAGTGCAAAGTTAGGGTTTATACATTTGGCTAGTATGAGGTTCAATTTTGGAAGTAAGAGAGAAGGAAGGCAAGAAAAGGTCTCTTAGGGAATCTTACTATCTCTAGAACTCAAGTCAAGAAAAGTGAGGTCAATGGGAAGGCAGTTAGAGGGAGATCAAAGTCTCCTAGAGAAGAGGCAATTGCTAGGGAGCATAATTTCAGATCTACTAGGAGGTCGAAGATATTTCAATAGGAGGCTGAGGAAGACTTGATCTTGGAGGGGATTTGTCTAAGTATAGGTCATGGTATTTTTCAATTGAAAGATCTAAAATATAAGAAGATATTTTATGGGTTTTCCCCTCAAGAGGAGGGGTTTTGGCCTTGGCTTGCAGCCTATATACTGTGTCATTGTTCTTTCTACTTTGGTAGTTGTTTGATGTATTGCACATTGGAATAAGAAAGATCAAATAATACGTAAAAAGGTATCATGAACAGTTATCAAGTTAAGACACTTAACATATACATTGCCCTATTTAATTTGCTTCATGGTATCAAAGCTTTGGTTCTCTAAGGGAATCATGAAGAACTCATCTACAATGAAGAAGGTCATCAAAAGGATTGCAAGCCATCTCAAGAAAAGTATCAAAGAAGTATGGAGTCTCATATTCTATATAAATAAGGCATCACTCAAAGAAAGTGATGAGGGACTCTTCTCGTCTTTCTTTGGGACATTCCAAGATGAACACATATGGGTGATTGGTAGCAGTGCATCAAGGCATATGACTAGTCACTCCCACCAATTGAAGACCTTGTCAAAAGGGAAATACGCATACTCTGTGGAACTTGGAGACAAAAAAAGATATCAAGTGAAAGGCATTGGATCATCATCCATAAGGCTCAAATATGGAAGCAACATCCACCTCAACAACATTCTATTTATTCTAGGTTTGCACAAAAATATACTTTCTATTTCAAGCTTAGAAGATAAAGGAGATAGAGTAGCCTTCGTTGATGGTAAAGTAGTTGTATTGGAAAAAGGCTCAAGCATACAACAAGAAAAAGTGATTGGCATCCGAGAAGGAAGGCTTTACATATTAATATCTCTTGTAGACCATGCCCTAGTCCACATTGAGATTAGTCCATGTGAACTTTGGCACCGAAATTTTGGTCATTTACAATTCAAGATACTTCCAAATATAAATTCCATAGTAGATGGAATACCAAATCTAAAGGAAGATCATGAAGGTGTCTGCAAAGGATGTGCATTGGGAAAAATACCAAGAGACCATTTGGAAGTAGTGCTTCATGGTCGAAAGAAATATTGGATCTTTTTCACTCTGATGCGTGTGGCCCCGTGACTCTAAAATCACTTGGAGGACATCTTTATTATGTCACATTCATAGATGATCACTCAAGAAAGACCCGAGTTTACTTAATTAAAACTAAGGATGAAGTATTTACTAAATAATAATTCAAATTCAAAGTGAAGAACCTTATAGAAAGAAGAATAAAGATACTAAGATCTGATAATGGAGGAATATATATATCCAAAGAGATTATAGCATTCTGTAAGTAATCAAGGATTAAGAGGGAGCTGATAGTTCCATACAATCCTGAACAAAATGGAGTTGTAGAAACAAAGAACAGATCCATTGAAGAAAGTATAAAAGAAATGTTACACGATCAAGATCTACATAAATTTATGTGCGGTGAGGCAACAAAGACAACAATCTACATACAAAATCAATGTCCTCATAGATCTCTAGACAACAAGACTCCGGAAGAAGTGTTCAATGGGAAGAAGCCATTTGTCGATCATCTCTGGATCTTTAGATGTTCTATGTATATTCATATACCAAAGGACAAAAGAAAGAAGTTGGATCCTTCTGTTGTGAAAGGTATATTTGTTGGGTATAGTAACACATAGAAAGCCTATAGAATCTATATGAAAGATGGAAATAACATTGAAGTTAGTCGTGATGTCATATTTGATGAGAGCATAAAATTGAAGAAATCAAAAGAACTTTATATATATTCTGATGATGAAGAACTTCCTATATTTGAGGAAGAAGTTGATAAGGAAGGAGAAGGATCTCACCATGAGGAAGAAGAACCTAGTGAACCTGTTCAACCCATGGTAGTTCAAGAAACAAGGAAATGACCTAATTGGTTGAAGTCTACACTACTTGATGCAGAAGTTCATATGGAAGCTCGAGGATCATTTAGAGAAAGTAAAAGACCCAAGATATATTTTGGGTATGTTGTATACATGACAAAATTAATAGAAGTAGAACCATCCACCTTTGAAGAGGCTATTGAACATATAGAATGGAAGGATGCCATGAATGAAGAATATCAATCTATATGAAGAATGGAGTCTGCGAGTACCTAGGCCTGAAGACAAATATGTGGTTACTTTTGAATGGGTCTATAAGATCAAGCATGCAACTAATGGAAGTATAGATAAGTATAAAGCAAGATCTATGGCTAGAGGATACTCTCAACTTGAAGGCATTGACTATGAAGAGAAATTTTCTCCAACTATAAGATATAAAATGATTCGATCATTAGTCTCTCTGGAAGCATCGATGGGGTGGAACATCCACCAGATGGATGTCAAGGCTGCGTTTCTGAATGGCACTATAGATGAAGAAGTCTATATAGAACAAACCTTGGGGTTTGAAGTCAAATATAGGAAGGCATATGTTTTCAGATTAAAGAAAGAATTATATGGCCTCAAGAAAGCACCGAGGGCATGGTATGCTAGGATGGATGCATACCTACATAGATTAGGCTTCATGAAAAGTTATGCTGACTCAAACCTCTATATTAAGGTTGTAAACAATGAACTTATTGTTGGGTGTGGAGCCTAATTCTATTATTTATTGATAGGTATTTGTTTCAGTTGGTTGTATACCACGGGAGGACTGTAAACCCCTCCACTTGGGGGGGCGGGGTGGTGGGGGGGGCATTCCCCCGACTGGGAGGTTCGGGGGCAGTGCCCTTGAAGCTAAGAAAATAGATGTAAAATTGCCTTGTAAAATGTTGTAATTTCGTAGTCAATTTGAGCCGTTCATTAGGTGGATGATCTGATGGTAGAAGTTATGTTTAATTTAGGGTTTTTTTTTCCCTATAAGGAAACCCCTCGCTATATATGAGGGAATTGTATCGGGGCTGTGTATATGTGTATTCTAAGCGAGAAAGAGAGAGGAGATTGTGTGGGAGCAAAGAGGAAATTGCAGTGGATCTGTTGTAAGTTGTATCTCTTCATTTTGTTGGATAATATAAAAGGAAGGACTTGTTTTTTCTATGTGGACGTATCCCAAATTGGGTGAACCATGTATATCTATGTCTCTCTTGTTTTATGAATTTTTTGTGTTTGTGTTTCTGCAATATTTTATGTGTTCCATTTCTCTGTAATATATAATTTTCTAACAGCTGGTATCAGAGCCAAAGGTCTATTTGGCTGATAAACTCACAGGAGAGAAGGGTTCCTAGTTCGAGTGGGAGCAATGGTACAAGATGGTAGGTTTAGGGTCGAAAATTTTAATGGCCAAAACTATTAGCTGTGGAAGATGTAGATGGAAGATTATCTGTATCAGAAAGATATGTACCTATCATTGAGAGAAAAGACAAATAAGCTGACAAGTATGAAAGACACAGAATGGGATATTCTCGATAGAAAGGAACTTGGAACAATATGCTTGTGGCTAGCAGCATCGTTAGCCTTTAAAATTTCAAAGGAAACAACAACATAGGGTTTAATGTCGGCACTGGACAAACTATATGAAAATCCCTCGACCTAAAATAAGGTATTTCTTATTAAACATTTATATAATATGAAGAAGTTAGAAAGTGGATTTGTTGTTGATCATTTAAATGAATTTAATATGGTTACCAGTTAAGTTTTGTAGGGGTAAATTTTGATGATGAAGTTAGGGCTCTGTTATTTTTGTGCTCATTACTAGAAAGTTGAAATGGTTTGGTTATGGCCATTAGTAACTTTGTCTATGGATCTAGTACTTTAATGTTTTATGATGTTTTTGGTGCAATTATTAGTGAGGAAATGTGATGGAAAAGCTCCGGCGAGACATCAAGTAATGCTTTGAATGCAGAGACTAGGGGAAGAAAAATGGAAAGAGGAAAGAGCCCATGATATCATAGTAAGTCAAGGAAAGGAATATTCAACTCTAGATCGGGGATAGTGTGCTGGAAATGTGGGAAGAAAGGACACCTGAAGAAAGACTGTATGTCTCGGAAGGGAAAAGAAGGAGATGTGCAGCAAGAAAACAATGATGAAGCAAATGTGACAGGTGATGTGTGAAAGATGCACTGATTCTTTCATTAGAAAATATTATTGATGTCTGGGTGGTAGATTTAGGGGCCTCATTCCACGCCACACCTAATAGGAAAAAAATTCATGATTCTATTCAAGGAGATTTTGGGCAGGTTCATTTGGGTGATGATAGACCCTGTAAAATCATTGGAATGGGTAAATTTTTCATAAAATAGAAGAATGGAAACCAATGGCTATTGAAGGAGGTAAGGCATGTTCTATATCTGAATAAAAATCTAATTTCAATAGGGAAATTGTGAGGTGAAGGTTGTGTAACTAATTTTATATATAAAACTTAGAAGGTCACTAAAGGAGCCTTGGTAATAGAGAAAGGAGAAAATGTTGGTACATTGTATTTATGCAATGGTATTTCTAATTTTGTTAACACTTTAACCTCTACACGAGAAGATACAACATAATGGAATCATAGGCATGAGTGAGAAGGGGTTGAAGATTCTTCACTCAAGAAATTTTTTGCCAAGTATGAAGCATGTTGATTTGGAATTCTATGAAAATTGTGTTTATGGAAAATAGAAGTTGTGGCTTGGGTGCAGGTGATATGGACAATCTCGCAAATCTGTTTGAAATTTCTTCAATACTAGGCCAAATTTCTCTTTCTCCTTCAATTGACATATCAGTCACCTAATGTTAAACTGACAGCCTCATGGGTTTTTTTCCAATCACCCCAACCCTTGTAAATTGATAAACAGAGCCTCTGTTCCTATCGGAACCGTAATTCTGAAGGAATTACCCAAAAAAACTGTTGGCACTTTAACACCGTCGTGGCTCTCAAATAGTCTTAGTGTAATTTTCAAAGAGATTACACTATCGGTGCTCTTTTCCAAAGAATTTGCGTTAACCGCAAATAACACTATCGGCGGTTTATAATCGACTTTCAAACTCTCCTTCCTCTGATGTGATAACACGTGCTCTCGGAAATTGCTATCGCAACCTTCAATGCACCTATACTTAGTTCCTTCCACTCTGGGTTTATGATGTGATCATCCTTGCGGACCCGACAGCCCTTTCCGCTCTTCTCTATAATGTTTCGGGTCCAAGCTTATCAAGGTTTCGAACTTCGGCAGTTCCACAACCCTTTTTGCTCCTCTTGTGATTATGCGATGCGATAAAGGGTTCAGACCTGATGAAGATGTAAACTAGACTTAATAATATTTTAGATCTATAAACTCATTCTGGACTAAGTAGTTCATGATT
This sequence comes from Pinus tabuliformis, assembly GCA_031772625.1. NCBI lineage: Eukaryota > Viridiplantae > Streptophyta > Pinopsida > Pinales > Pinaceae > Pinus > Pinus tabuliformis. Next base: position 140,196,119 of record CM062817.1, read on the forward strand.
CCTCTGTGTAAATAGAACTTTGGCCAATGGAATTCTATAAGGCAATTAAAGAGGCTTGCGCTCGATAGTGTGAAGGGAAAACACAATCTAAGGCTTCAACCAAGATATTAATTGGGAATAAAACTAATTCACCAATATTCAAGCTTAGAAAAAGACATTAAAACTGATACATGCATATAATTAACATTCAACACAGAATCAAGTGCAAATACTCAGAGAAAGGTTTCTTCAAAGGATAATGCTTTCGGGCACCGCTCCTACTATTAACCCCCCCTCTTTTTATTTATAATCAGTAGATAAAGCCTTCTCAGCCATTATCCTTTACAAAAGCATGCTTTTACAAAGAGTGATTTAAAGTGTAAAGCTTTGTTATAGTTATCCACAAGCAATGATTTCAGCATGATGTATTCTTAATTCTATTCTTATCCTAAACTAGGAAAGCATGAAAATTGCTGGCTAAAGGACCCCACTCCCTTGCCTGTAGTTTTTTTTTGTATTTTTGGAATATGTTTGAGGATTTTTGCCTCTAAGTCACATGCTCCTGCATCAGACTCTCAAGGACAAAATTATTCATGGGCTCCTGTCCATGAGTTCATCTACAGAACTGCTTAGTTTCTGTGGCATGTTTTCTGTAACCCAAGTAGCTTCAGTGGTCGACTGATTGTTAATGGGAAAAGTGTCTATTCAGAACGACCCTATCCCACTAAGGTGTGACAGTGACCTTAGAAACAAACAGAGAAAACTACTTTCCTATTCTTCTTTATGAACTATAAATGAAGAGGAATAGGATGAACCAACGTGTGTCTTGCGCTAGTCCTTTGATCCAATATCTCTCCCCTTTGACAGCTTCCCGCTACCTGCTCCCTTACTTGCCCAACTTCACCAAGTTCCTGTAAGATCACAGAAGAAGAAAACTACACAAAGACATGGATTTATATTCATAAATAGCTTAGGATTAGATTTAAGCTAAACATACAAATGTAACAAACATCAATGATACATAAGCATGTAGGAGAAACTCAAATAGTTTTATTGATATAACAAGAAGATCCAGGAGGAGTTACAACCGATGTCCTAATCCAGCATCAACCTCCCAGCACAGAAGCCCCTCTTCACCTCCAACAAAGCATAAATCACCCAATACTCTGATATCTATCTCAAAACCAACAACAATTCTCTGCAATGTACAAAATTCCAGCCTCTGGATCTCTGGGATGAGGGATCCATATATAGATGTATGCAAAGAGGATGAGTCAGCTTATGATTTGACTAGTGTCTTCTCTCTGTCAGTTCTTGCTTCCACTTGGAGACTGAGAGCCTCTTACTCATCCTTGGTCGAACTCAGTGAGGCAAGTGTCATTGGGGAAGATTCTAGAAGCTTCCATTGTCTGTCCACCTCGCGGAATGACACTACCATTTGTCATTTCCCGCTAAACGCACCCTGGTAGTGCATTTAGGTGCATTGCAACACACCTAGCTAGTGTATTTGGGTGCTATGCAACGCAGCTAGCCAGTGGAGCAGCTGAAATGATCCTGATTTGACTGATTATGAGCAGTTTCTGGTGGAGAACTTCTGGGAGAAGCTGTAACTTTTTGACCTTGTTCCTTTAGGAGTCGGAACAACACTTTTAGGGACTTAGGATCCCTTGGTTTATGGACATTTCATGCTTACAGCTGTAAGGCATAAAAATGTCTATAACAGTTGCCCCCTAAAGTATGAGGCCATTTATCGGGTGAAATGCTTTATTAGGAGGATCCGAAGTTCTTTCAATGCTGGGAGGAGACCTGTAATAAGATACAATACAATACATTATCTTCATACTATTTTTCATGATCTAGCTGAGGCGGGCATTCCCATGCTCAGCTTTATAAATTCATTTTCATGTACATAGGACAGACAATCGTCTGATGGTAGACTGATGATTCTGATAGAGCCATCATCCTTTTGGTAGGATGATTATCTGTTCTACAATGCTGTACATTTCAATGTCTTTATTTTTCCTGAATATATATCGCAGCTCGGATGGATGAAACTAGATCCGGGGTCTTCAATCTCGTCCGATCTTCACTCGAAGTACAAGTCGATCTATGTGAGAAATGTTTTGAAGTCGAACATGGAAAGACATCGCTTGATTACCGGTCAATGATGTAAACTGTTAACAAGCACGAGAGGAATCACCGATAATGATGATGACCCTCAAGGTACTGCAGTACAATTCACGTGGTGTGAATAAAGGATTTGGCGTCGAACACCACGCAAAATCTTTCGGTCGAAGGTCATTGATGTATACCTGTCGCCAGAAGTGAGAAACTTGCCATTGAGGCATGCAAGCTTCAAAGTACTGAGTGGGGTGTTCCTATCAACTTCTTGGATAATGAGCTGATGTCGACAAGAAGCGATCCGTCAAAGGAGGGCCTTAATGAATCCCACATCAATGACACGGAATGGAGCAAATGATTTTGATGGAGGTGAAAACAATCTGATGATATATGGTTCAGGACGACGGTCATGAAAGAATGAAGTATAATGTATGGTAGTGGATGGGACACGGGTGACTTCTCTGGATGACTTCTCTTGAACATGTCGGCGACACTTATGTGATGGATTGGTAGCATTTACCCCAAATGTGGATGGCATGGCGTGACCATGGTGATGTGACCGGTGAATGAAACAACCCAAACCGACTAGGACATGGAGTGGAAGTGTCATGTTCAAGAGCGACTTGCTACCAATAAAGATTCTTTGAGTTTTCTTCCCAATTTTTCCCCAGTCATTGTTGACCAGTACCTCTTTATTTTTGTCAAGCTTGAGGAGGATAACATATGCTTGTTCTATAATTTGCCCTTCGGGCAAACCCATCGCTATGTTTTAACGAGCCTAGCGATAGTGAAACTCGTTCTCGTCTAAAGACAAGTTTGTCGCTATTAATCTTTTTAACGAGTCTAACGACAAAGATAACTCGGTCCTTTTCATTTTTAGAGAGTCTGAAAAGGTACGTAAAGTTAACTCCAAAATTCCTTTTTCGTCATCTAATCCCTTAAGTCCGAAAAAGTATAAAACAATACAGAAGGGATGAATTTTCGATAGTTTTAACGAGCCGAACAAAACAAGCGCTCGATCTTTTTGTGCAATAATCCCTCAGGTCCAAAAAGATTAAAATCTAGAGGAGGGATGGCACTTCCGGTCGCTTTAACGAGCTGGAAGGCCGAAAATCGGCAATCTTTTCATATTTTATGAGTTAGTTGAAAAGAGCTTAAAGAAGACTCGTCTTTTGAGGAACGAGTGATAAAATGGGTAGCAGCTGATTCCAGGTAAGGGTTGGAATTTTCCAATCACGGCAGTGTCACAAGGATGGCTAGTGAAATCACTCTTCGTAGCTGTTCCTCAAAATGGGTAAACAATCAAGTGGAGGTGAATGATCGGCCAATGGAAAAGTGGAGGTGACGGTGCAAACACGACCAAGGCTTTAATGGCTGAAGTGCTACATTCACGGTGGTTATTTACCGGGGAATAGTTCATTTTTTAACGAGCTTAAATGCGGGTGGAAACATTTGCTCATGTCTTATGTTTATTTTTTAACGAGCTTGAACTATGTGCTAAAACTACTCGATTAGATGGTCTTGTTTTGATTTTTTACCATAAATAGCTTTGTCCTTCCAAAGATAGTGCTGTATTTTCAACTGCTTCATCAAACTAGTCAGAAATGAACAATATTTGCTTGAAAACGAGATTAAAACGCTAATATTTTATTTGAACTACGTAAAAGTAATCAAAAAGTGTTTTTTACCTCTCATTTTACCATTTCATTTGAACTTGGTTTGTTGGAGCTTTGGAGGTGATTTTCCCCCTCGATTTTCATCAGTTGATTTCGGGAGATTCTGTGGACGATTCTTGGCGCCGTCTGGACCAGGTAGGAGCTGAACCTGAGATCTTTCATTTCATGGTTTCCATTTTGCTTTTTGACCCTGATTTCCTGCTTTTCTGAGCCCCTGGGGTTTGAGGGATTCGTTCTGGCATCAACGCACCCCCAGTGTATCGAAACCTGCATTGAATGCTGGCTTGTATGAAGGTAGTTTGACATTCAACGCAGCTAGAACACTGCTGCAGGTGCGTTGGGCGCAGAAAGGGAATTTGTTGCACAATTTTTGATGGAATTTTTGCCTGTTTCTCACCAAAATCAAGATCTAACTCCTCTCTTGTTTGTTTTTTCAGAGATTTGGGAGCAAGATGACCCTTACATGGCGAGAATGTGAGCATGAAGAGGAGGACATGATTGCCCTACATGATCCAGTTACAGTGAACGCGCTGCGGAATTGTGGCTTGCTGAAGTTCATCCACATTTCTAGCATGAGACAACAGATCAACTTACTGCAGTATTTGCTCGATGCTTGGGATCCTATCAATCAAGTTTTCCAGATTAGGGGTAAATCTATCCCCTTGACTGCAGTAGACATTTATTTCTTGACTGGTTTGTCGAGACGGGGTGCCCCCATCTCTTTGTTAGGTTCGGCCCGAGGAGGCGATTCTGTGAGAGATTATGTCTGCTGGTATTGTAGAGAAGGATCTCAGCCAAGTAAAGACGGCAAGATCATTATCCGTGATGTCACTGACAGGTCCCTTAGGACTATCCTGTTTACTTTTGGTAGGATGGCCGGTAGTGCGTCTCTTCATGTAGCCAATAGATCCTATATGCAGCATGCCTTGGAATGCCTCCAACCGAAGGTGTTCAACTGGTGCGACGCAGTACTTCTTGTGATGAAAGAACAGTTGACCAAGATAAAGAACGGGAGGTTGAAGAACTTTGGGTTCGGTTCTATTTTGACCGCCTTTGCCTTGGAGAAGATACCACTGATGCAGCCGCAGTACATTGCACTCGATTTACCTTCTCCTATTGAACCACGTATGCAGAGATGGGTTGACCATATGTCTAGGCATGCTGGCCAGTCTCAGATTTCATTTCCTGATACCTTCTTCAGGTGGTTTGATCGTCAGGAGATGATGTATGCCGAGTATCCATATGCAGGCATGGACTTCCGGGGTGATCCAGATTTAGTACTGCCGGATGGCGAGCAGTGGGGTGCTATTGGTAAAATCTCTGACCATATTGCTGTTTACTGCTTTTGTTTATAATGTCCTTGTGCTTTATTCTATCAAGACTTTAATCAAACTCATGTGTACATGCAGATGTTGGTCCTGTTCGTCCAGTAGTTCGCCTGAGAGTACCAGCTGTTGCTCCAGCAGGAGAGGCTGCCGGAAGAGCTATTCTTCGCGACCTTGATGTGGCCGAGACTCTCTCAGCTTTACAGGAGAAGATTGAGGGCATCACTCTTGGTATACTAGATGTGAGGACCGACGAGCTACCTTTGCAGTTACAACGGCATACTACTGGTGTGCCCAGACGATGGACCCGTCTCTTACGCATGATCGCACAGGCTGTGACTTGCTATCACGAGCATCATTAGACTAGGGTGCCCCCTAGAATTTTGAGTTTTTTGGTCGTGTGACCGATTTTGTCTTGGTTACAGAACATTATGTGTAAACCATAAACAGATATATATATTTTTGATTTTCGGGGTTTTATTTTGGTTGAGCTATATGATCCACATGTAAAACATTGATGATGTGTTTCTTTTTTATAAATGTTGCAAATGTCTATCTAACACATAGTTTGCTAATGAGTCGGTTAATGTGTTTAAGTTTCTGGAAATATGTTGGTATTGAATAAGATAAAATTGTCTTTCCAAAATCTTAACCCTTAGGAACATGCGATAAATAGCTGGGTTTCAGACGGAATATATACCATTGAGTTGTAGTATTACGAGTTGTGAGTCTAGCCTGACAATTAGTCGGCGTATACCATGGGTGATGGCATCAGAGAGAAGTTCTATCAACGTGCTATACTCAGCGATGTTATTCGTTGATTGACCAATACATACACCTCTAAAAATTACTAACTCGCCGCTTGGATCAAAAATGGCCCAGGCTGCGGAGGACAGGTTCCGCGAACTACGACTCGCTCAGTCGGCATATCCAACACATGGATCCAATAGGTTTGACATTTGCAATAAGTGTAAAAAGTGGATTACTCGGCCAAAACAAACCCTTTAGCGAAAACAAAAATATAACAAAAGCATATTGGTTACTATTTATGCATAGTAACGCTTGAGGTACAACCCATTACGAGGTTGCGCCAGTGGAATTCCATCATAATCCATTAACTCGTAGGCTCCTTTCACTAACACTCGTTTAACAATATAGGGGCCCATCCATAAAGACTTAAATTTACCTGCTCCCAATTTATCGGATTCTTGGTCGTAAAGCAGGACCAAGTCACCTTCCGAGAAGACACGGGGTTTGAAATTTTTGTCGAACTGCGCCTTGACTCGTTTCTTATGGGCTTCGTTAGCTAAAGCGGTGTCACGACGGGTTTCATCCAATTGGATTAATTCCAAGAAACGAGCCTCTTCCTCTAAAGTTCTGGGGAGGAGATCAATTGCGAGTTTGAGAGACAAGATTTCACACTGGACTGGTAAGACTGCTTCCAGGCCATATACCAGTTGGAAGGGTGTGAACCCGGTTGCATTCCTTACCGATGTTCGGTAAGCCCACAAGGCTGAGTACAGGATTAGGTGCCACCTTCTTTTGTGAACTCCGATCATCCTTTGCAACATGCGCTTCACGATCTTGTTGATCGCTTCAACTTGTCCGTTGGCTTGCGGATAATACGGAGTAGAGTTGTCGTGAGACAATCCTAGTTTGGCAGCTAATTCGACCATCATGTGATTGCGAAAATGCGATCCATGATCTGTGACTATAGCCTGTGGTACGCCGAATCTGGCGACTACATGATTGAAAAAGAAGAGGGCAGCTATTTCACCAGTATTGTCTAATGTAGGCATCGCCTCGGACCATTTGGTAAAATAGTCAACTGCAACTATGATATACCCATGCCCCCCGGTCGAGGTGGGGTTGCATGTCATGAAATCGACGCCCCATTTGGCGAACGGCCCAACAGCAACTATTGGCTGCAGAGGTGCGGGTGGTCTTCTGGTTTTGCTATCAAAAATTTGACAAGCAGGGAAACTTCTGACTGCGGTTATGCAATCTTTGAACATCGTTGGCCAGAAGTATCCTGCTCGTAAGATTTTTTGTGCTGTAGCATATCCAGATTTATGCCCCCCACAGGTGCCTGAATGACACTCATTCAGGGCTTTTTCGGCCTCCTCATGGTTGAGGCACCTTCTCAGAACTGTATCGATACCACGACGGTAAAGTGTATCACCGACGATCATGTAGTATTTTGCTTGGTATCAAATACGTTTTTGTTCAGAGTGTGAGGTGTTTGGCCTAAATTTTTGGGTTTGGAGATAAATGATTATATCTCCATACCACTCATTGCTTGTAGATATCAGAAACAAATTCTCATCCACGATTGATTCTTCGGATGTTTCATCGTTGGATGACGATGGGAGATCGCATAATAGTTCTGCAAAAACTAGAGCTTTCTTTGACTTGGATTTTACAAATTCCAGATCAAACTCTTGAAGGATCACTATCCATTTTGAATATTTTCCCACCAGCAACTGTCGCGACAATATATAAGTCATGGGGTTGCAATCCAACAGAATGGTAGTTTTCGGAAAGAGGACATAGTGTCGAAATCTTTGTATCACTTGAACAGCTGCAAGCGCTAGTTTTTCAACATAAGAATATTTGCTTTCTGTATCATTTAAGTTCTTACTTAAATAATATATAGGATATTCAATTCCATCGACTTCTTGAACTAAAACCATTGCGATGGTCGTGTCTGCTGCAACCAGATACAGGTTAAAATCTCTTTGATAATCGGGGGCGTACATTAATGATGCTTTCATTAGGGAATCTTTTAAAGCATCAAAGGAAGCTTGCGCAACCTGATCCCAGACAAAGGGTACCTCCTTTTTCAAAAGACGTGTATAACCTTTAGCAAGTTTGGTGTAATTTGGAATGAACCTCCTCAGAAAGTTTGCTTTCCCCTGGAGTTTCTGAATCTGAAGCAAATTTGAAGGTGGAGGCAAATTTATGATTGCCTGGACCTTACACGGGTCGAGACGAATCCCATCCTTGGAGACTACAAAGCCAAGTAAACAACCAGAACTGACGCAAAATACACATTTGTGCGGATTGAGTCATATCTTGTAGTGTCGGCAACGTAGAAATATCGCTCTTAAATGCTGCGGATGATCAGTCCGCTTTCGCGAATGAGCCGGAAGGTCGTCGAGGTATGGTTGAACGATGTTTTTTGATGTCATGGAAGGCATAATTCATTTCCCTCTGAAACGTCGCCCCTACGTTCTTTAAGCCAAAGGGTAATTTTCGATATGCGAATGTGCCCCACGGACAAATGAATGCAGTCTTTGACTGGTCCTGTGGGCGGATATTTATTTGATTATACCCAGAGAATCCATCCATGAATGAAAAGATTTCGCATCCGGCGCATTCATCAATTATCTGGTCGATGAAGGGTGTAGGGTAGTTGTCTTTTGGACAAGCTTGGTTTACATCCGTATAATCGACACACACTCTAATTGTCCCCTGTTTCTTCATAACAGGGACAATATTCGATACCCAATCGGTTAGAGGAACCGGGTAGATGAAACCAGCATGGAGAAGTTTTTCAACTTCTGCCTTAATGGCAGCGGCTTTCTTGGGGTGAACCTGCCTTAGCCGTTGTCGTACTGGTTTGACATCTGGATACATCTTAATTTCGTGTTCAACGATACTCGAGTCGATGCCTGGCATTTCACTGTATGACCAAGCAAAGACATCTCTGAATTCGCGAAAAAGAGCGTTATATATTTCCAGTTCTGAAGGAGAACAACATTTGCCAACATAAATATTCTCTACAACATCTGTTTTGGTCGAGATATTTATGGCTATAGTCTCCTCAATGTTGGATAAGTTTCGCTCGGAATCCACCGTATTTACAGTATTTGACAGAAAATCAACTACTGAAGGATGGTAAAGGTCATTTTGAGTATCTTCTTCACAATCCGGAAGAAGGGAACGATGGTGGGAATCATTCCATGGTGCTCCTTCAATTACCATAGATTGGACAATTCCTTCGTCGGTGACATGCACTCGCGACCAAGGATCTAAAGGAGTACCATATTCTCTAGACCTATCTATCCAAACGCTTGATGAGCGTTGATTTGGGTTTGCCTCCCATGCTAGAAACATTGATTGCTATAATATTTCTATTGGGCTTGGGGGCAAAACCACTGCATGATCCATGTCGATATCATTTTCTGATATCTTTGTAGAAGATATCATGTTGCAGGTTCCTACCGATGCTACTTCCGCCAGGTTGATTGGAGGTGGAAGAGCAAAAGTTCCCATTAGTATAGGATCTTTTAGTAGGCCTACTCCGATATTTTGAAGCGAATGGGGGCTTCCATGGATCATGGGAATGCTTCCTGTAACTTGAGAACCGTTGGGGAGGAAGTTTTGTTGATCGACGATTGTAATTCCTCCTTGAAAGGGGAATGCAATCTTTCTAAAATAGGTCGACACAACAGCTGCCATGGCATATATCCATGGTCTTCCTAGTAGGATGTTGTAATCAAGATTCCCATTGATGACTTCAACATCTATTTCTACCGTTTTTCCCCCTAGTTCAACTTTCAAGTTATTTAGAATACCATATGGGGTATATGTCCTTCTGTCGAATGCTTTTAATGTCGTCGCTGACCGCGACAAGGTTGGAGATCCTAAAGTTTTCCAGCAACTCATCGACATAATACATGTAGATGCCCCCTCATCAATAATTGTTCGATGAACAGTTTTGTTGAGGGCTTTCACTTGAACAAGGAAAGCTAGTTGAGTCGGTAACTGAGGATCGTATCCTTTTTGGTCGAAGGATACAATATTGGAATCCTTTGGATCAATCCCACCAATGGCCGATAATAAAGCCTGCCTTTGGGATGGGCAATTTTGTAGTACTTCAAGAGTCGACATAGCGGATGGCGATTGGGCCAAATCTTCCACTATGTTATAATGCTGCGCCGCTCTAGCGCGGGGATTAAATGTCGACTTGTGTACTACTCCCTTCGGCGGTTTTATTGTCAATTCAGGAATGGTGGGTGGTACAACTTCTGTCGAAGTTGTTGTCGAACTACTTGGTTGATCTTTATCCTTGTTGTTCGACAACTGCGGATTCCCGTAATCTTTGTTCCTTGTCGAAATCAAAGCATCATTCTGCTATTTTGAAATCGACAACATCAGCACTTGAGATGGGGAAGCATTTCCACTTTCAACCAGATTCATTCCTGGGTTTGGAAACAGATCAGTTAACACTGCTGAGGTTTTCGAACTTTTAAAGAATTTCTTAAGCTCAGCTTTGTATGGACACTCTTTCGTCCAATGATCCTCATCACATATATGACACCCCGCAGGGGGTTTCCTTTGCCCAGAAGGGTTTGTAGAAGGTTTTTCAGGAGATGACTCATCCTGTTTCTTCTTTTTCCCTTTGCCTTTCTTCTTGCTTCCTGGTTGTTTGGTTTCTTTGCCCTTATATGTCGATACGACATTTACTTCTGAAGCAAGAAGTTCGTCTTTTGCATTTTGACCTGAAATCTTACGGGTCTTCTTGGATGTAGCCTTTGTCAATTTCGTGTCTGTTGTGCTAATCACGCCATCACCAGTGTGAGAGTCATTGTTTGATTTAGGAGGAGGAGGAATTGAGAATTCTGGTCTAGGGGCGTCAGGTATTTTGTCGTAGAGCGTGCCAGACTGAGTATAGATCAAGTCCAGATATTGTGAACGAGCAATAACTTGCTCTTCCATTATGACTCCCCCCTTTGCCACATCTTCCGTGATGGAAGGTAGTAATGACTTGATAAACCATTCAGCTAATAGCTGATCGGGGATGTACGTTTTTACCATCCTACGACGACGTCGCCACTCATGTATATGATCAGAGATGTGAGTGGCCGTTGTCTGTTTGAAGTTGGTAAGGAGTTCTGTTCTCGTTTCGTACCTTATCGGTAATTGAAAATGGGTTAAAAAGGTTGTGGCTAAGGTACTGAAGTTGTCGAACGAAGCTCTAGGCAATTCAATGTACCATTTTGCCGCTGGACCCGTTAACGTCCTCTGAAAGAGGCGAAGCCTTATCGAATCATCATTTAGGGTGTTTGATGAACACCATAGATGAAATTTCATCACGTGATTCGACGGATCTTCACCCGGATTTCCATTAAATTTAGGAATATCTAATGGAAGTTTATGTGGAATCGCTGGCCACCAAGGGGCGTAAGCAATTGGATCGTTTGTTAACCGGTTTAAATCAGGTAACTCTAGAGTTGCCACGAATGGTAACTGTTGATTCAGATTAGGTGAAGCATACCCAGGGTAAGATGGGATTGCCTGAGCAGTTGGTCTTTGCATGCCAGCATAATGCATTTGATGCTGGTATGACTGATAAGGTTGGTGGACATGACCATTGTAAAATGGTTGATTTTGACCGTTTTGAATGTACGGCTGTCCACTGTTCGCAAAGATTTGCTACTCAGAACCTTGGTATACTTGTTGGAATTGTGGTTGTTGGTATTGCACCAGCCATGGTTGAGAAGCCATGTGCTGTTGCGCTATACTAACCGTTGGGCCAAGGTGTGGGGTAATTGTACCCATCTGGACCTGTGTCGCCCCACTAGTTGGCGATTGTGGTTGAGTCGCAGGGTCAAGGGGCTGTTGCAATACAACCTGAGAAATCGGAGGTTGGCATACAACAGGCAGCGTTTGAAATTGTGACACCGTCACAATAGCTGGTGTAGTCGGGATATTCGACATAGGTACACATTGTTGCATTGAATACACAACTCTTGGTTGTTGAGGTAGTATAGGTACCCAACCACTTGAGGTAATTCCAGTATAACCTGAATATTGTTGTGAACTCCTGTATGGATATCCTCCCGGAGGGGATAATGAAAGGGCATACTGCCCCCCATACGGTGGTAATCCAGAACTCAAGGGAATTGTTTTCCCTTGGGGACCAGACTGCCCAAATTGACCTCCAAACGGATCAATTTGTTGAGACTCAACATAAGAGTTTCCGGATATTATTCCGAATGAACAAACAGGAATGGACCAGACTGTCGAAATAGCCCCTGAGTGGGCTCCTTCTAGCAGTTGAGAGCTAGTCGGGACAGATGGTATGCCGACGAACATTGTCGGAGTGATAGCAGGGAGTTCTGCTGTCGCTGTGTCAGATGACACAGTCCTAGATGTTGACGGTTGTTCAGACATTTGTAGTCTATCCAAAAGATTACCTAGCAATTCTACAAGAGCTTCCGCTGGTGGTAGACTAACTTCTGATGAAGAAGGATATAGAGTGATTCCGACTCCAAAGTGCATTGGAGTACTTGTTTGAGGATCTTCTACAATTTCTTCAATTGCAATTAGACCAGGTGGAAGGGGCAGACCGTCAGGTCCGTAAAATATTTTTGGTGCTGAAGAAGGTGTGGAATCGACAACGACAGATGTTTGAAGAGAAAGACTCTCCGAACCGGTTGTAGATGGAACTGGTTCGGTAACACAAGTGTTTACTCTCAGACTAGGATCAATATCACTGTCCTTCTGTGGCTGTTGAATTTCTTCTGTAGAGGCAAGGATTCCAGAAATGTTTGGAGTAACCAGAGTCTCTGATGTCATTGGAACACTTGTTCTAACTTTAATAGGAGATTTGGAACCGGTTAAATGAGTTCGCTTTGTCCGTACTGGTTTCGATTCCGGAGACAAAGACGGTTGACTCGTAAGCCTCCGCGAACGACGGGGTTTCAATTGACTTTCTTCCACGATTGCGGATTACTCAATCAACTAAAATAAAAAGGGGAAGTATGTTTCCGAATTAAATTAATTTTAGACGCTTTTGACACAACTTGTTTTTTCAGTTTTTAAGAGTCAAGAAAAAACAAAAGATGACTCTAGTCTCCTTCGATTTTTAATGAGCCTGAAGTGACAAGTGCTCAGATGGACCTTTTCCGTTAAGGAGTCTGAAAAGGAACGAAAGGGACTGCTCTGGAGATCTAGGTAGAGGGAGTACCAAACCAATCGCAAAACTGCAGAATACTTTTTACGGTACGATAATCAATCTTCCCGAATGCTGTGTTCGGTGCATTGCAATCAGTAGGGCGGCCGACACGGCTTCCTATGGATAAAAGGTTTTAAGCCTATAGGGGTCTCCCAATATATACTCGACGGTACGTGGGAGCACAAGTCCGTACTGGCACTTATCATCTCAAAGTGGAGGAATCACCCAACCATCAGTGAGGACAACAGTTACCAGGCTTTACGATGCCGGAATACGTCTCTAGCCTAGACCTCTAAATGTTGTGCGTTAAGTTCCAAAGCGTTGTTAGATTCATTCAATTTATTTTAAGTTGATCTTTCTTAGAAGTTTGCCTTTTGGGATCACCACGAGATGTAGATGTAATTCCTAAAATGCAATCTAAAGATGATAAGCAAACTTTTATCTCTTTTCAGCAATGAAAATCCTAGCTACAAGGGGAAAAGAAAGACACAATCTTTTCACAAAGAGCAAAGAGCACACTGTAAATGCACTTTCCTAAATCAAGCCAAACAGACTGCCAATATGCAAATGCACATGTGCATGTATTTGTTTTTCACTTTCTTAATATTGATGCCTAAAAAGAAAGTTGATGTACAAATCTAAATTTGCTTTCAAGTGACAAACACAAACAAGCTTATTTTCGAAATCAAAAGGTAGAGATGATTACGACACTTTATGATTTTGAAATAAATACTCGTTTCGACACTAGAAAGTCACAAATTCAAACCAAAGGCAAAAGTAAAAGTATAATCGACTGTCAACAACAAATAAACTTTCTCCTAAGATCAAAATCGACAGTTACGACAGATCTAAATCAAAGGACGATAGTATGACTATTCTACTTTTGCAATGGAAAACTGTAAATGATGTAACAAACACACAAAAACATCTACAGTCTTTTTATACAAAGGAGGCGGAATTAAGGCAAAGAAAAGGGGTTTTGAAACAGACACATATACTGATCACAGGCTGCAAAAATCAGAGACAAAACTGAAAAAATGAAGCAAAGAACCTCAGCTGCACAGGGCTAGGCTGATCAGCGCACCTGTTACACAGAGAAACTAGATTGCAGCGCAGGTAGCCCTCTCGGGAACTGCGTTGAAATGCAGAACCTCTTCACAGAGCCTGCGCTGGGGCAGAAACGAGAATTCTATCCAGGTTCTGGGTCACGGTTTGCAGTTTAATCTATGGTTTTTGGCCGAGTAAAAGCAATCAGTAATGCACAATCAGAGGGTAGATTTAAAGGAGGTGTAAGAGCTATCACAAAGGGCAATCAAATCATTTGTGAATCAACTGTTCAAATCATAAACAGATCCAGTGAATGGGTTGAAGTAGCAGATGTCTACTTTGCATTTGTTAATGGCAAATGCAGTTCGATTGCTACTTCTAAGTTTATGAAACAAACAACAAGAGAAACACAAACAAACTAATTAGACACGATCCCCAATGGAGTCGCCATTTTGTTAACGGGAAAAGTGTCTATTCAGAACGACCCTATCCCACTAAGGTGTGACAGTGACCTTAGAAACAAACAGAGAAAACTACTTTCGTATTCTTCTTTATGAACTATAAATGAAGAGGAATAGGATGAACCAACCCGTGTCTTGCGCTAGTCCTTTGATCCAATCTCTCTCCCCTTTGACAACTTCCCGCTACCTGCTCCCTTACTTGCCTAGCTTCACCAAGTTCCTATAAGATCATAGAAGAAGAAAACTACACAAAGACATGGATTTATATTCATAGATAGCTTAGGATCAGATTTAAGCTAAACATACAAATGTAACAAACATCAATGATACACAAGCATGTAGGAGAAACTCAAATAGTTTTATTGATATAACAAGAAGATCCAGGAGGAGTTACAACCGATGTCCTGATCCAGCATCAACCTCCTAGCACAGAAGCCCCTCTTCACCTCCAACAAAGCATAAATCACCCAATACTCTGATATCTATCTCAAAACTAACAACAATTCTCTGTAATGCACAAAATTCCAGCCTCTGGATCTCTGGGATGAGGGATCCATATATAGATGTATGCAAAGAGGATGAGTCAGCTTATGATTTGACTAGTGTCTTCTCTCTGTCAGTTCTTACTTCCACTTGGAGACTGAGAGCCTCTTACTCATCCTTGGTCGAACTCAGTGAGGCAAGTGTCATTGGGGAAGATTCTGGAAGCTTCCATTGTCCGTCCACCTCGCGGAATGACACTGCCATTTGTCATTTCCCGCTCAACGCACCCTGGTAGTGCATTTAGGTGCGTTGCAACGCACCTAGCTAGTGTATTTGGGTGCTATGCAACGCAGCTAGCCAGTGGAGCAGCTGAAATGACCCTGATTTGACTGATTCTGAGCAGTTTCTGGTGGAGAACTTCTGGGAGAAGCTGTAATTTGTTGACCTTGTTCCTTTAGGGGTCGGAACAACACTTTTAGGGACTTAGGATCCCTTGTTTTATGGACATTTCATGCTTATAGCTGTAAGGCACAAAAATGTCTATAACACTGATCCTTCCACTTTACCAAATACTAGAAGTACTCTAGTCCCCTTATCTTCTTAAACACCTTCTTGTCTAAAATTCTTTCTGGCTACAACTCCTTTGCTGTGGGTAACTGTTTTACCCAGTCAATCTCTTGGTTCTCTTGATCTTGTGTTGTATTATCTGCAGTTTCATCTTCATATTTGTACAGCTCTGCAACATTAAAAATTGGTGATATCCCAACATCAGGGGGTAACTCAATTTCATATGCATTTGCAGAGAATTTCCTCAATACTTTGCACGGTCCAATTTTCTTGAACTTCAATTTATTATACTCCCTCTTTGGAAACCTCTCCTTTCTGAGATGTGCTAAAACCAAATCCCCAACTTCAAAGTTCACCTCTCTTCTCCTCATATCTACTCTAGTTTTAAACTTAATGTTGCTATCCTACAACTGCTGCTTTACTTGTTCATGTATTGCATGCATTTCTAAAGCAAAGTCTTCACCTTTTGCACTTCTCATCTCTTCTTTTCCCAAAGTTCTTAATTCAGATATTCCTCTTGGATGCATTCCATAAACAATATGGAATGGACTCTATCCTGTACTCCTGTTAGGTGAGTCATTATATGCATACTCAGCTTGTGCTAATACTTGATCCCATTGCTTTGGATGTTCTGCAGTAAGGCTCCTTAAAAGATTGCCTAAACTCTTGTTCACCACTTCAGTATGTCCATCAGTTTGTGGGTGATAGACATAAATGAAACTTAATTTAGTTCCCAGCTTCTTCCATAGTTTTCTCTAGAAATGTCCAACAAATTTGGAATCCCTTTCTGAGACAATACTTTTGGGCAACCCATGCAATCTTACAATCTACTTTAAAAACAAATTAGCAATGTGAGAAGCATCACTAGTTTAGTAACATGGAATAAAGTGTGCCATTTTTGAAAATCTGTCCACTACAACAAAAATTGAATCATTACCTCTTTGAATCTTTGGTAAGCCCAAAACAAAATCCATAATTACCATATCCCAAGGCCTATCTGGAATTGGTAATGGGATAAACAAACCTATGTTTTGGCTCCTTCCCTTTGCATATTGATAGATTTTGCAAATTTTCACATACTTCTCCACTTCAGATTTCATTTTCGGCTAGAAATAAAATCTGTTTAGCTATTCAAAAGTCTTCTCTATGCCAAAATGTCCTACAAGTCCTCCACTATGTTTTTCTTTGATTAAATTCTCCCTCATCGAACACTTTGGTATGCACAGCTGATTTTTCTTAAATAACAACCTATCTTGTAAGAAGTAATCCAACCATTTACTTCTATCCACCAAAACAAGATTTTTACAAGCTTCAAATGCCTCTTTAAAATCTGAATCAGTCTCATATAATTCCTTAAGAAAATGAAAACCCAACACTTGGATTTGACTCTCTTGAAGCAATACATTCCTCCTACTTCAGGCATCTGCAACTTTATTTGATTGGCCATTTATATGTCTTAAAAAAAAATGGAAACCTTGAAGATATTTTACCCATTTAGCATGTTTCTGGCTCAACTTTTTCTTCTGCATTATAAACTATAATGCATGGTTATTTGAATAAAGGAAAAATTCCCTTGAAATTAAATAATGCCTCCATTTCTTCAACAACTGCACAAATGCATAGAACTCCTTGTCATAAGAAGAATACTTCTTTTTGGAATCATTTAGCTTTTCACTAAAATAAGAAATTGGTCTGTCTTTGTAGAACCTCTATTTTACACCCATTTGTCTACCATTTTCCTCCACTTTTCCTTATCTTTCCTTCACTTTTGCCTCATTTCCACCATAAAACCTCTCAGATCATTACATTCAGTGTCAATAAGCATGATCAAGCAAGTTTTGCTAATGGATGACTATTTGTTTAGTTTTTGACTTACTTGCAGGAATCCCGCAGCTATCTGATGATCCCGCAGCTATCTGAAGATCCTGCAGCCTTTTTGTTAAATACTATGATCCACGTGTCGGTTTGCTAGATGGGCCACATGGGCACTCAGGTATCAGTGTGGTCGAGGTTCCTATCCTATTGTTCCAACCTTCCACGTCACTTTCATCCATGGTCAAAGCTGGTTTAACCACGGTCAACTCAAAGTGGTTTAACGGTGTTTGAAAGCTATTTGGTCACGTCATCTCCAATGGTGATTTGTCCAGGTTCTAAAGACGGCAGGGGACGCAATCCAACAGGGATTTATTATCTATGATGACAGGAACCACCAAACTCGTCCACGCAACCGTGATGTGTCCAAGGACCATTAATACGCATACTGTTTTATTGTTTTTCTGTTAAATAGTTGTACGCGTAGGATAACTTAGAAGCTCCTATAAATTGATGCGTCTGCGTACGCTCAAAGAACTTTTGATTAGTTGTATTTTGCGGCACTCGTGTTGAATTTAGAAGCGTTTGTGAACTCTGTTTTCTAGTGCTATTCCAGCACTCTGTTTGTAAACTTTTTGCAAATGGAGAAATCAATATAGCACTGTTTTGAAGTTTCCAGATCTTTGAGTTCTCTTGTGGCTGAATGAACAGAGGGCCCCTGCTCATCTCAGCCTTTGTAAAGTATTTCATGTGCAGCATTTCATTATTTTCTCATTTGTTTCCTTAAGCATGTATAGTTTTATTTACTTGTTTTCCTTTATTTTCAGCTGATCAGTGTTATTTCTTTGCAGGTTTCTTTTAGCCCGGGATTTATTTTCATATGTGTTGTGTTTGCTTTACAGCTAATGGTATTTGAAGTTGACAATTCAAGTGCTGCCTTTGTCTTTATAGTTAGTTTTTAATCTTATTTCTCAAAGAGCTGTTAACATACATGAATGATCTTCATTATAAACTACTATCTTTTAAGATCAAAATATCACTAACTTGCAGCTTGTTTGGGTGCTTTTTGGACTGTTCTTAAGCTACTTTCTTTCCTTACTTTACACAGTACATGTGCTTTGAAGTATTGAGTTAGAAAGAGTAAATCATTACCACTAGTCTTTAAAGTAAAAGTTTTGATTTTAAAGTGTTTCCTAGACTATTTCCTCACTACTTTCTAATCATGCTTCCCATAGTACATAT
Source organism: Pinus tabuliformis (assembly GCA_031772625.1). NCBI lineage: Eukaryota > Viridiplantae > Streptophyta > Pinopsida > Pinales > Pinaceae > Pinus > Pinus tabuliformis. The sequence goes on from CM062817.1 coordinate 140,214,798, forward strand.
GGCTGAAGTAGAGTATTAGGAATAGCAAATTATTATCATTAGTCTTTCAAGCATATTTTTCTCACTTTTATAATTCCACTTAAGCTACTTTCTTTCCGTGCTTTACACAGTACATGTGCTTTGAGGCATTGAGTTAGGGAGAGATAATCTTCATTCTTGGGTTTTAAAAGTGACTCTCTTTTTCCTTTTATTAGCAGCAACTTGAACGGTGTCTAGTGCCATTGGTAGTGGTCATTTGCTTTCAAGTTTATTTCAAGTCATTTCAATTTCATTAATTCATTCCAAGCATTTCCTTTCAAGCAAATAGTTAGAAATCACTCAACACACACTTCCACTCATTTAGAATTCACTCTACACACACACCATCACTCACTTGTGTATAAATTCTCATTCCATCTAGGAACATAATTAAACCGCAACAACACCCCCCAACGATAAGAAAAACTCTAAGAGGATACTTAAGTACATATAGTACACCTTCACTTCATCAGCTTACGAGCCCCGGGTTGACAATAAATACTAGCAATTTAGATAACACTAAATTGACTAAACATTTTGGCGCCGTTGCCGGGGAAGTGAAATTAAGTAGCCATATTATTAGAAGAAAAAAATATAAAAAAAAAAACAACAACTTCAAGGAAAGAAGTTAATAACCTATCTAAGTATGCTCTCCTCTTGCACTTTGAAGTGATCTGGAGGATCAGAAAGGAGAAAGTTATTAATCTAATAGTTTCTTAAGTATGCTCTCTTCTTGCACCTAGAGTGAACTGGAAGATCAGAAAAGGAACTATTTAACTTGACTTGAGGATAAAATAAAAATGACATGCATAGAGCTAGAGATTCTAGGGGAAGGTTTTTAGCTAGAGCTCGAAGTTCAATTTTTACAAGTCCATCTGCTTCAAGAGATAGACAAGAGATACCTCCCTTATCTCCAACCGAAACTCCTAGTCCTGAAATTCAAGAACCAAGAGTTGACTCTCCTATACCTTCTATTGAGTTTGAACTAGGAAGAGACTCTTCTCTTTCCCCTACCAGACAACCAATTGTAATTGAGGAAATAGACTCACCTGAAGAGGAAGGAGAAATCTCTTCTCATTCACCCTTTGTAGAAGAACCAGAAGATTTTGAAATCCCTAGGAGAATCATCATGGCAGAGGAAGAAGGAGGCGGTAGAGGTAGAGGTAGAGGAGGAGGAGGAAATAACAATAACAATGGAGGAGGTAGAGGTCCCATTGGAGGAAATAGAGATGGGGATAACACATTTGGGTTTCCCATTGTTGATGAGGACTCCCGAGCCACCATGAAAAACATATCACCATCCGTCCTCCCAAATTTTCATGGATTAAGAACTGAGGACCCTGAAACATTCTTGTTTGAATTTGAAGTTGTGTGTCGAACTTATGACTATCTGGATGATACTCAGAAACTCAAACTGTTCCCATCAACATTAAAAGATCAAGCTTTGAAATGGTTCATGGGATTAGTTACTCAGTCCATTAGGACCTGGGATGAAATGAAACAAACCTTTTTGGATAGGTATTTGGACTATTGTATGCCTACTGATCATAAGGGTGAAGTTTTTAAAATGATGCAAAAAGAAGATGAGAGCTTAGAAGATTTACTTGAGAGATTTCAATATAATCTAAAAAGAGCAAAAATGAGCACCTTGGATGAAGAGACCTTAAAAGCCCTCTTATTAAAAGCCATTAGGGATGAGTGGATAGATATCTTAAACATGATGGGGAAAGGGGATATTTCTCAACTTCCTCTCAGTGAGATAGCAGAACTATGTACCCATCTCTCAAGAGGCAAATCAAAAACTCAAAAAGGGCCTAGAGATCCTTCTCTCCTTAGGGCAAATAAATCTGCAACAGGATCAGTGAGTAGGGCTGAAATCGGTAATATGCTAGATGAATTTAAAACTGACATCTTAGGGAGTCTTAGTGAACAAATTGATACCCTTAAGATTCAGAATAAACAAAAGGCAGAAGCCGAGGCTATGACCATTTTTTGCCCGAAGTGTAGAAAGAAGCATGCTTTAAGGGAATGTCCCTTGGAAGCACAAGTTGTGGAAACCTGTGTAATTTGCTCAGAAACCCATGAGACCAAGGAATGTCCTTCAATCCCTGGCCTCAAAGCAGTCTTTCAAGAAGATCCAAGTACGCTTGAATCTCTTTGTTTTGTTGCAAGGAAACCTTGGCAGGGGCAGCAAAATCAAGGGTCTAACAACTCTATGAATTTCCAGCCCCCACCAAATTGGAATCCTTGGCAACAACCTTGGTCACAACCACAAAATCCTTTCCAAGCATGGTTGCAAAGCATGCAAATGCAAAATCCTTATGGGAGATTTGCCCAATTCTATCAATATCCTCAATCCTTTCAGAATCAGCAAGCTCCCCAACTTCCAAATCAAGGTCAACAATTGTCATTACCATTCCCTCAACAACAATCTCCTCCACAAAATCAAAATTCTCAACTCTTGTTACAATCTCAGCAGAGGCCAAATCAACTTCCCTCTCAACCTCAACCAAACCCCAATAATAGGAATCCTCAAAATGCTTATGTGATGGAAGGTCAACCACTTATGGAAGGTCAACCATTCCCTACCTATATGGTTGTCCCTCTCAATGAGGTCCAACTCAGATCAGGTAGAATCTTAGACCAACCTTCTACAAGTACTCAACAACCAAGCATTTCTGAGGAAGAATCTCTCAAAGCCAATAAAGGTTCTGAAGTATCCCTTCAAAACCCAAGCATTAAAGAAAAAGAAAAAGAATCAATTCCCTTAGTAGAGCAACCTACATCTTCAACTATTCCTCCTTTTCCTGAAAGATTGCAAATTGATAAAGGAGTGGAGAAGCAGATTTGGTTGCCTGACTATAGCTTTCTAGATGAATTAAAAAATGTCTGTATCAAGATCCCCTTGTTAACAGCCATTAAGGAGATTCCCATTCTAGCAAAGACAATAAAGGAGATGAGTTTGAAAAAAACAATAAAAAGAACCAGAGACACAAAAAGGATACATCTAGTTGGAAAAATTGCAGACATTATGATGGGTAAAATTACCATGCAAAAATATGTAGATCCCGGTAGCCCTATTGTTAAAACTCATATTAATGGGGTTGAAATCCCAAATACTTTGATTGACTTAGGAGCCGCTATCAACATTATGAGTAGACAGACCATGGATCAGTTAAAACTTCCTAATCTTCTCTTTACACCTACTTTGCTGCAACTTGCAGACAGATCAATCATTAAACCTGATGGTGTATTGGAAGACATTCCAGTCTCACTAGACTCTTGGGAGTATCCAGTTGATTTTATGATTTTAACTCCCAAGAACAATCTAGGAGGACATCCTCTTATTTTAGGAAGACCTTGGCTGGCCACAGCTGATGCTTTCATAAGTTGTAGGTCGGGAGACATGTATATATCAGATGGTAATTCTACCAAGAAATTCAACTTGTATCCTCCCGCAAAGGCAATAACAGAAATAGGAGAAGATGAGTGGATTAATGATGAGGAAACTCTTCAACCTGTTCTAACCATCTCTGAAATCAGTGAGGACAGTCAAATTCTAAATACATTAGAAAATTTTGAGGCACCTTTAGAATATGACTCTTCACAATTCCAGTTAGATGCAGATATTGAATATCTCTCCTCTAGACAAATGTCTCTCTTCTCAATGGAAGAGTTTGGTAGTTCTTCAGTTGAAATCTTTCCAGGAAAAACATTAAACATTAACAAAAACTTGGAAAGACTACAACAAGAAGAATTAACTAAACTGTTGCAAAAACATTCCACTGCCTTTGCATGGGAATATACCGACATGAAAGGAATCGACCCTAAGACTTGTATTCATCATATTTACATTGAAGAAAACAGCAGACCTATTAGGCAGCCACAAAGACGGATGAATCCAAATCTTAGGGAAATTGTGAAAGAAGAACTTCAGAAATTGCTCAAGGTAAACTTCATTTACCCCATTTCAGATAGCCAATGGGTTTCTCCCTTGGTTATAGTACCCAAAAAGAATGGTAAATGGAGAGTTTGCATTGACTATCGAGAATTGAACAAGGCAACCTTAAAGGATCATTTTCCTCTACCTTTTATTGATCAGGTATTAGACACTTTAGCAGGTAAAAAGTATTTCTCATTCTTGGATGGTTTTAGTGGTTACAATCAGATTCAGGTAGCACCTGAAGATCAAGACAAAACCACCTTTACTTGTCCTTGGGGGACTTTTGCCTATCGAGTACTCCCTTTTGGTTTATGCAATGCACCAGCCACATTTCAAAGGGCTGTACTAGGAATTTTCTCAGATCTGATTCATGATTGTGTAGAGGTTTACATGGACGATTTCACAGTCTATGGTAATACATTTGAAGAAGCTTTGGCAAATTTGGAAAAAGTACTGGTAAGATGTAAGGAAACAAATCTTTCTTTAAGTCATGAAAAGTGTTTTATGATGTTTACTGAAGGGATTGTTTTAGGACATCATATTTCAGGAGATGGAATCAAAGTTGATAGATCTAAAGTAGAAGTCATCTCTAAGTTACCTGTTCCAAATTGCCAAAGAGATGTTAGAAGTTTTCTTGGGTTTACTGGTTACTACAGAAGATTTATTGAAAACTTCACGAAGATAGCATCCCCTCTTTTCAAATTACTTACCAAAGATTGTGAATTTAAGTGGGATCCTGAATGTCAATCTGCCTTTGAAGCTTTAAAATTTAGAATATCTGAAGCACCCATTTTAAGGGGTCCAAATTGGAAACTCCCTTTCCACATTTCTACTGATGCTTCAGATACAGCTTTAGGAGCTGTTTTGGGACAAAAGGATTTGATCCCTTATGCCATTTATTACACGAGTAAGAATTTGACTCCTACTGAGTTAAATTATACTGTTACTGAAAAGGAGTTTCTAGCCGTTGTTCATGCTATAAACAAGTTTAGACACTATATAACCGGCTATGAAACCTTTGTCCACACTGATCACTCTGCCATTAGATACCTCATGAACAAACCAGTCACTAATGGTAGAGTTACAAGATGGCTTTTGCTTTTACAAGAATTCAACATAACTGTGTTAGATCGACCAGGTAAGCAGAACACAGTAGCTGACTTCTTGTCTAGAATCCAAAACACTAATGAGGACTCTCCGGTAGAGGACAAATTTCCAGATGAGTATTTGTTTGCAGTAACTACCAAAACCCCTTGGTATGCTGATATTGCTAATTATTTAGTTACTGGAAAATTACCTTTACATTTATTTCCTAATGAGAAAAGGAAAATCATTCAGGATAGTTCACTTTATTCTTGGATCTCTAATGAATTGTTCAGAACAGGGCCAGATTTGATGATCAGAAGATGTGTACGAGAGGATGAGATGCCTGACATCCTTAAAGCATGTCATGACGAACCTTGTGGCGGACATTTTTCTGATAAGAGGACTGCCTATAAAATCCTTTCATCAGGATATTATTGGCCTTCTCTCTTTAAGGATGCAAAGCAATATGTTAAAAGGTGTGACAGTTGTCAGAGAACTGGGAGACCAACTCTTTCAAATGAAATGCCACTACAGCCACAGGTATGCATCGAACCTTTCGAGAAATGGGCTCTAGATTTTGTTGGACCAATTAATCCGCCATCCAAGCAAAATAGATATATACTGGTTTGTACTGATTATGTTACCAAGTGGGTAGAAGCTATAGCATTAACTTCTGCTACTGAAAATTCAGTTGTTCAATTTCTTTTCAAGGATATTTTCACTCGTTTTGGTGTCCCAAGAGAGATTGTAACAGATCAGGGAAGCCAGTTTACATCAAGGATGGTGGAAAAGCTGATGGAGGAATATAAGATTAAGCATAGAACATCTACTCCATACCATCCGCAAGCGAATGGTCAAGTAGAATCTACAAATAAAGTTCTTGAAAGCATCATCACAAAGACTGTTCATCTTCATAGAAGAGATTGGGCAGAAAGGCTTCCTGAAGCCTTATGGGCCTATAGAACTACATGGAGGAACACTACAGGACATTCTCCCTATGAACTTGTTTATGGGAAGGAAGTCCTGTTCCCCATTGAGTTCCAAATCAAGACCTTCAAGATAGCAGTTCAATTGGGGATGAGCTTAACAGAAGCCCAGAAGCACAGAATGGACCAGTTAAATGAACTAGATGAAATGAGACAAGATGCAATTCTAAGAACCGATCTAGTTCAGCACCAAAGAAGCAAATGGCATGATCGACATATCAAAGAAAAGAAGTTTCAAAAGGGTGATTGGGCACTATTGTTTGATTCAAAATTTAAAGACTTCAAAGGAAAATTTCAAACTCATTGGCTTGGGCCATATGAGATTGATGAAGTCTTTAGCAATGGAGCAGTTAGAGTGAAGACTATTGATGAACTTCAAACTCCCTTTATTGTGAATGGCCACCGGTTAAAAGTCTACCACAAGCCACTCTCAAGAGAGGAGTTTGTTAAGTTATTCCAAGGCGATTCTGAAATGAGGCTGGTGGAGAAGAATTCTTCTCCTCCATCAGCCTAATCTCTGTTTCAATTTCAATTCCAAAAAAAAAAAAAAAAAAAAAAAAAAAAAAAAAAAAAGAGAAAAAAAAAAAATGAATAAATGTATGAACCTGAAAACCAATCTCTGATTGGCAGTCTCATGCAGAAAACATAAGGTGAAAATCAGGATCACCTGACACCTCATGTTTTCCAAAAAAAAATTCTCTCTCTTTCATTTCCATTTCATTTATTTCATCTCACCATTTTCTTTCATCTTACCATCTTCACTTCACCTCACTGCTTTTCACTCATTCATTCATTCATTCATTCATTCCATTTCACTTCATTAATAAAGTTTTTTTAGGCAACTAAAGTATTTTATGCAGCTAGAAGACTTCATTACAGTTTCTGCAGCCATTTGACAATCCTGCAGCCGATTAGCTTTCCTGCAGCCTTCTGTATCTGCACAAGAAACACAGTTTGTCTGAAGAAAATATTTACAGTTCAAAATCATCAAAGACAAGGAGAAAAGATCATGTGCTAGCAATAAAGTTAACAAAAGGTTAGTAAATCATCAGAAGCCAAATCGAATGTGATCCGAGGTATGTTCAAAACTCTAAACCTATGGTTGTTTCATTATGCGAACTTTCTGGGTTATGTTTTGTTGGCCACTAAACGTAATGATTACCCATTGTCTTTTTCCCATGCGACTACAAATCTCCGAATCCTCCACGTCTACCAGCTCATAATAACCACGATTTTTGAAATTACATGTGGCTGTTTCGGTCATTAAGGTCTTATACCCTAATGACGTAACCTACCGCATTACGTCTCTCAGCTCTCGTTCCGCAGCCATGTGTCACTCCACATCCGAAATTGGAGAATGTAGCCGTTCCGTTCGTCATTTCAAAACCCTCTATGTTCATAACACCCTATTCCTCGCCATTATCTCCCTTGTTCCGTTTTCACTCACTACGATTACCTCCATAAACCATCCTCTGTTTTCCCTCTGCCGTATAGCCGTAAACCTGTAATACAGTCGTATTACGACTGTTAGCCACTGTTTTTTACCGTGTCCACGCTAATTCCACCGCTTAACTCTAAATTCAAGCCGTGAATTCCCGGTGTCTGAGACTGTTTATGCACCGTATACCCTCTGTTCCACAGAGTCTGAACAGAGACCGAGAAGTTACTGTGTGAAGTTACGGAGTTACTGTGTAAGGTCACCATCAAATTTGTGTTTAAACAAAGCTGAAGAGTCGATGGGAAAGCTTCTGAGGGCTGAACCGGAAGGTTCGAAATTCTTGGAGGCATATCCACAGGTTGAGGAGGCACTACAAAGAGCCAATTGGTTACAATGTATCAGAAAGTTTAAGGGCTACCATAAGGAAGTAACCAAAGCCTTTGCAAGATCGTTTATGGATAAGGACAGCCAGGCAAAGGTGGGAGATTTAACAGTTACAGTCAGCGAAGGAAGCATAGCAAGGGCTACCTCTCTTCCACAAACCGGTGAACGTTGGTTCAAAAACCGGGCAGTCCAGGATCAACAATGGAAGCGGATTTTTAAAAACCCAGGTATGGACACAAGTGTTTTTACCAAAGGCATTCCAATTTCCCATGTTAAAGAAGAATGGAAAATTCTATTGTTATTAGTACAAAAGTTTTTCACCTGTGAAGGGAGATTTGGAGTGTTGTATGTCTATCATGGTAAAATTATGCTGCAGTTCCAAGGAGAGCATGATATAAACCTTCCTTATTTCCTATTTCAAAGCCTTAGGAAAATGTGTTCCATGGCTCAACGAAATCCACGAAATGTAGAAGCTTACCTCTGTCACCATGGTCTTGTAAAGTTATTGATAGAAGAACAGTTAAAAGAAAAACGAGACACATGGGAAAAATTCCTTGTAAGGAATCATTTTGCAGAGCCTGGAGAGTCTTCTATACCTAGAAAGAGCAGAAAGAAGAGAAGGGAAAGTATCTCTGAGACTGATGTCTTCGAAGGACAAACTGTAGAAGAAATAGAAGTCCATCATCCTGAACCTGAGATTGAACCCACTGAAGACAGTGCTCAAGAGGTCATCTCGGAAACCCTCGCTGAACTTGCTAAGGAAGCTGCCAAAAAGAAAAGAGAGGACAAAAAGAAACAAAAACAAGATAAGGGGAAATCCATAGTCCGAGAAACTGACCAGACCCCAGAGCATTCTAGTGGTGAAGAAAGAGATAACCAGCCTTTAGCACAGAGGATAACTAAACTCCATGAGAAAATTGCCCTCTCTGAGAAAGTAAAAGCTCAAAAACCAAAGGAAAAGGCACAATAAGAAACACATAGTGCTACCACTGTAAGAAGGAGTAGTAGATTGCAGAATAAAAGGAAAACCACGAGGACACTCTTCGTTGATCTTAGCACACCTGAGAAGGGTGCTACACAAGCAGACCTTGAGGATAGTCCATCATCACGTGAGGCAGCTACTCCTCCAAGAGAAGACAGTCCGTTTCAGCCGGAGTTTACAACTGAAATTGAGCATGAATATAGTCCAAGGAGGTCACCAATTGTTGACCCAGTTCAACAAGAGGTGTACAACTATTATGAGACATTGGAGCAAAACACTGCTGGCCCAAGTAATGTCATACCTCATGAACAGCAAATAGATTTACTTAGACAAGAAATCTATGAACTGGAAGTGCTGAACCGTCACATTAAACAGAGAAATGAAGAAATGAAGCAGCAAGCTGATATTGCCAAGGCAATCCAAGATAATACCTATCTTCACATGAGCATGTGGCAGAAGAAACATAACAGACTCAAGAAGAGATGCAGAAGGCTGAACAGAGCCTTAATTAATTTGAAATTCAGATGCATGTTCAAGAGGCCAAAGGTTAATGTTTCTACACAAAGGAAGAGAAGGAGGTTGGATGTCCTAGCTGAGGCATCCCAGCAGATGGACTGAATTGTGTTTTCATTGCATGAGGACATGCAATACCCTCGGAGTGGGGGTATGTAGAACCTCTATTTTACACCCATTTGTCTACCATTTTCCTCCACTTTTCCTTATCTTTCCTTCACTTTTGCCTCATTTCCACCATAAAACCTCTCAGATCATTACATTCAGTGTCAATAAGCATGATCAAGCAAGTTTTGCTAATGGATGACTATTTGTTTAGTTTTTGACTTACTTGCAGGAATCCCGCAGCTATCTGATGATCCCGCAGCTATCTGAAGATCCTGCAGCCTTTTTGTTAAATACTATGATCCACGTGTCGGTTTGCTAGATGGGCCACATGGGCACTCAGGTATCAGTGTGGTCGAGGTTCCTATCCTATTGTTCCAACCTTCCACGTCACTTTCATCCATGGTCAAAGCTGGTTTAACCACGGTCAACTCAAAGTGGTTTAACGGTGTTTGAAAGCTATTTGGTCACGTCATCTCCAATGGTGATTTGTCCAGGTTCTAAAGACGGCAGGGGACGCAATCCAACAGGGATTTATTATCTATGATGACAGGAACCACCAAACTCGTCCACGCAACCGTGATGTGTCCAAGGACCATTAATACGCATACTGTTTTATTGTTTTTCTGTTAAATAGTTGTACGCGTAGGATAACTTAGAAGCTCCTATAAATTGATGCGTCTGCGTACGCTCAAAGAACTTTTGATTAGTTGTATTTTGCGGCACTCGTGTTGAATTTAGAAGCGTTTGTGAACTCTGTTTTCTAGTGCTATTCCAGCACTCTGTTTGTAAACTTTTTGCAAATGGAGAAATCAATATAGCACTGTTTTGAAGTTTCCAGATCTTTGAGTTCTCTTGTGGCTGAATGAACAGAGGGCCCCTGCTCATCTCAGCCTTTGTAAAGTATTTCATGTGCAGCATTTCATTATTTTCTCATTTGTTTCCTTAAGCATGTATAGTTTTATTTACTTGTTTTCCTTTATTTTCAGCTGATCAGTGTTATTTCTTTGCAGGTTTCTTTTAGCCCGGGATTTATTTTCATATGTGTTGTGTTTGCTTTACAGCTAATGGTATTTGAAGTTGACAATTCAAGTGCTGCCTTTGTCTTTATAGTTAGTTTTTAATCTTATTTCTCAAAGAGCTGTTAACATACATGAATGATCTTCATTATAAACTACTATCTTTTAAGATCAAAATATCACTAACTTGCAGCTTGTTTGGGTGCTTTTTGGACTGTTCTTAAGCTACTTTCTTTCCTTACTTTACACAGTACATGTGCTTTGAAGTATTGAGTTAGAAAGAGTAAATCATTACCACTAGTCTTTAAAGTAAAAGTTTTGATTTTAAAGTGTTTCCTAGACTATTTCCTCACTACTTTCTAATCATGTTTCCCATAGTACATATGGCTGAAGTAGAGTATTAGGAATAGCAAATTATTATCATTAGTCTTTCAAGCATATTTTTCTCACTTTTATAATTCCACTTAAGCTACTTTCTTTCCGTGCTTTACACAGTACATGTGCTTTGAGGCATTGAGTTAGGGAGAGATAATCTTCATTCTTGGGTTTTAAAAGTGACTCTCTTTTTCCTTTTATTAGCAGCAACTTGAACGGTGTCTAGTGCCATTGGTAGTGGTCATTTGCTTTCAAGTTTATTTCAAGTCATTTCAATTTCATTAATTCATTCCAAGCATTTCCTTTCAAGCAAATAGTTAGAAATCACTCAACACACACTTCCACTCATTTAGAATTCACTCTACACACACACCATCACTCACTTGTGTATAAATTCTCATTCCATCTAGGAACATAATTAAACCGCAACAACACCCCCCAACGATAAGAAAAACTCTAAGAGGATACTTAAGTACATATAGTACACCTTCACTTCATCAGCTTACGAGCCCCGGGTTGACAATAAATACTAGCAATTTAGATAACACTAAATTGACTAAACAGTCTTCCTGGCTTAAAACACCTCCAATTGCTTCTCTGCTAGCATCACACTTCACTTGAAAAGGTTTGTTAAAATCAAGTAGAACCAAAATAGGATTTTTAGTGACTTTTTTCTTTAACAACTGAAAATTTTTCTCTGCTTCAACAGTCCATTTAAATGGTTATTTGTCCTTCTTTATGGTCTCAATAATAGGTGCATTTATCTTACTAAAATTCTTGATGAATTTTCTATAAAAGCTAGTAAGACAATGAAAACTCCTTACCTCAAAAATTCTCTTGGGTGAAGGCCACTCCATAATTGCCTTGATCTTCTCTGGATCCATCTTCAGCCCTTCAACAGAAATAACAAATCCCAAGTACACTAGCTCTTCTTTAATGAATGAACACTTCTTCAAATTCAACAATAATTTTTGTTGCTGCAACCTTTGTAAAACATAATTTAAACGCCTCATATGCTCTTCCTTAGACCTGTTGTAAATTAATATATCGTCCAGATATTCTATTACAAACTTACCAATGAACTCTTTAAGAACTTCATTCATGAGTCTCATAAATGTACTTGGTGCATTTGACAACCCAAAAGGAATTACTCTCCACTCATACAGTCCCTCATTTGTCTTAAAAGCAGTTTTCCACTCATCCCCTTCTCTTATCCTTATCTGATGATACCCACTTTTAAGATCTAGTTTTGAAAAATACTTTGTTCCACTCAAGCAATCCATTATATCTTCAATTCTAGGTAATGGAAATCTGTATCTGATTGTGATTTTATTGATGGCTCTTGAATCTGTACACATTCTCCAGCCTCCATCTTTCTTTGGGCTCAGCATTGTTGGTACTGCGCAAGGACTCAAGCTTTCTTTGATCAGCCCTTTGTCAAGAAATTCTTGCACCTACTTCCTAACTTCTTCATTTTCTGTTGGAGTCATTCTGTAAGATGCTTTATTAGGTAGACTTGCTCCAAGAATCAAATCTATATGATGGCTAATTCTTCTAATGGGTGGTAATTCATTAGGCAAATCATCAACAATAATATCACAATATTTCTCCAACATTTCTTGAATTTCAATGGGTAAATCAGAAACTTTAGTAAAAGTCATTATTACCTTGGGCTTGAAAATTACAACCAAATTTACCTCATTTTCTTCAATCTTCTTCAAGTATTCCTTTCCTCCAAGTAACAGAGTTTCTGGATCAATCTTCTTTCTTGGTACATCTTCTTCTTACAGAGGCAGCGACATATGATTGACGCCATCCTTTCCAAACTTATAGGTGTTTCTTTTCCCATCATGCATGGATCCTCTGTCATATTTCCAAGGTCTTCCAAGTAATATGTGACACACATCCATTGGCATCACATCACATGCAATTTTATCTTTATATTTGCCCACTTGAAATTCCACTTCACACTATTCATTTACTAACAGTTGATGTCACCTTTGAAACCATGACACCTTGTAAGGTGTTGGATGTTCCATTGTCTTCAACTTCAATTTCTCCACCACTTCTGTAGAGACCAAATTATCAGTGCTGCCACTATCAATGATCATCTGGCAACATTTCCCTTGGACATTACACACTATCCTGAATAGAGTCTTTCTTTGTGATGGTTCAACCACCTCCTTTGCTGGCTTGAGAAAAACTTTATTAATTACCAAAGATTCTCCTCTCTCTGGTATGTTTTCTTCTTCTATCACTGTTGTTGCTAGTGCTTCTCCCTCAACTTGAGCAACAATTGCATTCCTCTGATTTGTTTCTGCATTCTCTGGGCATTCAAATGCTCTATGTCCCAACTTGTTACATCTATAACATCTTCTTTCTCTACCTCTTCCTCTGCCTCCTCTTCCTCTAGAAAAACTCCCTCTACCTCTTGCATCACCTCTTATGGGTGCATGCTTGGTTGAGCTGCTGCTAGCTTCATCTTTAGTTGTTATATATCTTCCTCTACCACCTTGACTTCCCCTTCCTCGGAAATTACCTCTCCCTCTGGCAGACTGCTTCCTCATGAGTTTTTCTTCAGCTTTCAGTGCTATCTGATAAGCTTCCTCTACTATTTTAGGAGATAGTAGACTTATTTCATCTTGAATGTCCATCCTGAGGCCATTCACATATCTAGCCACCTTCTCATCTGTATCATGGGTTTCTCCATCTCTTATGCTTACCTTGTAGAACTCCTCGGCGTATTATTTCACTGTGATAGACCTCTGTCTAAGATTATTCATCTGTCTGAACAAGGTTTCCTGATAATTACTCGGCAAAAACTTATCTCTTATCTTTGCTACCATCCTGCTCCAATTCTTGATTGGTTGCTTGCCAAGTCTCTTCCTTTCTGCCTGCACACCATGCCACCAAAGCTGCATGCCCTTTTAGCTTGGTGATAGCAAACTTCACTTTCTTCTCATCTTCTGTTTCTTCATAGTCGAAGAATTTCTCCATGCCATTAATCCAGTCTATCAATTCTTCTGGATTCAGTCCTGTTGAGGGCCCCGAAATCGGGTCAACAACAAGGGAGATACCCACCCGGTCCGGAACCTGGTTGGCGGCTCCTTGCCCGTTTGGTGTAGCGGGTCTGACTGGGGATAATGGGACCAGCTTCCCAATCTAAAGGATGTGTGTGTGTGTGTAGATTTTGATGATGCTAATTTAGAGGTAATTTTTAAGCTAATTTAATTTTAAACTCTAAACTGACTCTATACTACTGTAATCTAACAAAAACAACACATCTAATCTATACTAACCCGGGGTAGAATTCTTTCATTATGCGATCTAAAAAGATTTCATACAATAACTGGTAATAAAGATCATTCAACTATCATAAGAATATAAATCAATTAAGATAAACCATTCTGCATAAGAAGTTAGGCAAAACAGTTGTGAACAACATATCGCATAATAGTTTATTCATATGTCAAGCACAAACAAATGACTCCACCGTACAAAAGTGCCAAATGGTAACCCACATATTCATACATTAACATATAAACAAATCAGCTGTATATCACTCTAAGAATATGAGAAGAAATTAATCAAGAGATAAAAGTACCATTTATGACTGATTTCACTCACAAACTTCAAGCAATAACGATTTATCTCTACTTACTTCTAACATCTACTAAGAGTACAGAAGTGCAACATCAGTAGTAGACATTAAAATGCAAACATAAATAAATCTCGATCCATCCATTCATCAAAAACCCCCTCCGAGGGTGCAAAAGTGCATGTTCTGAGGACAAGTTTTTTGACAAATTTCCGGACCCTTCTCCAAATGCCATGAGAAGGGTTAAATACTACTAACTAACTAATCTTAATTACACAAATTTAGGAAACGACTTCAAATGACCGCCCTTTTACTAAAACAAATTTATTTCTAAAAATTGAATCTAATTTCTAACCGTTTATGTATCTGCTCCTTAGTGCTGTAAGCAATGCAAGGTTCGCCTGGAAAGAGTCGGCTGGTTGTCTTTTTCTTTTGCTCGAGCGATAAAAGTAGAAATAACAAAAGCTGGCACCTCTTTCTGACAAACTAGAAGATATTTTTGAAAATCTTCCTCTGGCTGGGTGTATTTGCTGTGTGTATACTTAGTATAACCCAGATTTCTTTCAAACTGATTGTGCTGTTGCTATTTCGGTTTCCGGCCGTGTGAATCACTCAATGAGTTAGGGATTTCGTTGCCTGAACAATCTTCCGTTCTTTGTTCCAGGCTTTTCTAGAGCGTCCTCCCTCTTTAGCATTTTTCTTTTTGCTTTACCTAGTCTGACCTTCAGGATCTTTTGCAAACATGCTGATTTTGTGCGCCTTTGACTCTGAGTCTTGGATAGTCTATTTTCATCAGTGTCTGTTGAGTGATACTCTGGAATCCGCGACCCTACTGCATGCGGCATCCATCTGCGAAGGCATCTCCTCTCTGTTCTTCTAGTATTGGTGCTTTCCCCTTTTCCTTAGATGTTTCCTGCATATAGATTTATATTAGTTGCTGCCTTGCAGTTTACACAAAGGAAAAGAGAAATGACGAAAAGATTGACATGAAAGCTTTAAGTTCTAATGAATGCATAATCATGACACTCATAATGACTTGACTCTTCGAAAAACGCAACACGATCATCCTTGGATACTCAGGCGTGCAATCATTAATTTCCCTTAAGGTGCGCGCTCAATTTTGGGTTTACAGATCATGCCGAAGAAACTTTGCGATGAGTGGTTTCTGTGATTCGCATCGCAGCAATTAATAGTCTCATTCATCGCAGATCGCAAATCGCAAGATCGCAGGTTGTAATATCGCAGATCGCAATATCACATTTTTCATTTGATCACTGTGCGCTGCTTATGCGACGTTGCGATATGCGACGTCGCATATCGGCCATCGGCGATTCCTTATGTTTTCTATTTAAGAGCACTTCCAACATGTGCGATGCGATGAATGTCGCATCGCTTCTTTGCAGCTTATTTATGGGCATAGGAAAATGCTTCACTCTCTCTTTGCGATGCGATATAGCTTTTAGGGAGTTAAATACAAAAATTTTGATAAAAATATTTTTGGGATTTTTTGTTAAGGGTCCCCCTTTGCTTGATGTTATTGCTAATACCAAACAAAGAGGGGGGTTGTTGGTGACCACAACAATGGAGATTCACTGTGAAGAACCAGTTATCTCTGCTTTTCTATTGACATTTCCACTTCCGAAACAAGAAAATTTTCATATGTCTAAATTTTGTTATGGACAGATAGAGTAGATTACCCCTTATCCTGTCAATGATACTTTGTCTCAACCTTTCTTTTATTCCAATTGTCTGCTTCCTTAGGCTTAGTTCTTGCATTCATACCAGACATTACTCAGTCCTTTTTAAAGATAAAATAAAGTCTTCTCTCCGTACTGGCTTTAAAATATGCTCATTTGTCGTAGGTAGAGCCTCTGCTGCCCGCAAGCGTCCATAGCCTCGACAAGGTTACCATATTATCTAGCAATGATCCTTTTTCCTGCTTGAGGTTATTTACAACATTTCAGAGAAAAATCCTTTTTGACACTTTTTCCTTTTTTATTCTCTAAAGAACAATGTCTTGGTTTGGTGGCCAAATTATGACACAGTCATTCACTTGATTTACACTTTTACTGAACAAGCTGGCTCGTGATGAGACCCCTTGTCTTTTGATTGCAACAATCTTTGAGTCGTTGCCCTGTTTTGATAGACAGTATTGGCAAAGTCAGCAAGTTATAATATCTGTGATCATGATAAGCCGACTCGTGATGAGACCTCTTTGAGATATAGTGTTTTCTCAGATTGTTCCTCTGAATGCTGCGGTTTCCTTTAGCAGGGAGGAAGTCATTGTTTTTCCTTAAGAAATCTCTGGATGACAATAATAGAGTTTGAAAACAACAACTTTACAGAGAATATTTATTTTATTATTGATGATACCTTTCATTATGCTGACATAAGACAATTTTTTACCAAAGGTTGTTTTCATCAAAGTTTTTTGAGAGGTTGAAAATAATATCATATTCAGGTTAAAGTTAACTCTATTTGTCAATAATAAAAATCAGATTTTTCGAAAAGTTTTGCTATTTGTACAAGTGAAATCAAAATCTGATAGAGAGTTGGTGTGCTCTTTCATGAATCCTTTTCAATGATCATTTACAACGGTTTTATTTATAAGAAAGAGAAAAACAAAATAAAAGAAACTAAAACTATCCTACAAAAATAGAAGAATGATCTTCTATGGAAAATACATTTTAAGAATCTGTCCATTCACAGGCAAAGAATCTCTTCTACCTGCCAAATCCTGCAACACAAACGTCGATGGGCCTATGACTTCTACAATCTGAAAAGGACCAAGCCACAACTTCTGAAATTTCGTATGTTTGCCCTTTTCTTCATGAGCCTTATCCCATTTCAAAACTAAATCTCCCATCTGAAAGTTCTTTCTGGTTATGATGTTTGAGTCAAAAGAGGATTTTATTAGCGCTTGGTGATGAGCATGGGTTTTCTTAGCTTGTTCTCGTCGTTCTTCTAGTTTGATTATCTCCATTTGTCTCAATTGTAAGGAGGAAGTAGATACTTCATCGATGTGTTGTATTAAAGACAAAGAGGGAATGACTAAGTGAGTTGGAAGAACCACTTCTTTCCCATAAACTAAATTAAAGGGAGAAGTGCTGATTGAAGCTTTCTTCGTAATTCTATCTGCCCATAAAGCATTTACCAGCACTTTGTGCCAATTCTTTTAGTTTTGGTCGACTGTTCTTTTAATAATCCTGATTAGGTTTTTGTTTGTTGATTCAGCCAACCCATTACCTTGCAGATAGTAATTGGCATAATATTTCAGTTTGAATCCTCTTTTAAGTGCAAACTCAGTCATTGCATTTCCGGAAAAAGTATGATGCATTATCAAACATTAAGGCCGTTGGAAATCCAAACCTAGTGATGATAAATTGATCTATGAATTCAATAATGTTTTCAGAATTAACTGTCTTTAGAGGAACTGCTTCTACCCATTTAGTAAAATAATCTGTTGCCGTGAGGATATACCTATGCTGCTTAGAAGAGTGAGGAACGATCTCACCTATTATGTCCAAGCCCCATTGGCTGAATGGTTGCTCGATGTTAACCGACTGTAGTGGCATGGACGATTTCCTTTGTTTCCCTGCAGCAGTCTGGCAGATTTGGCATTTCCTTACGTAATTGTATGAGTCTTTGAACAGCGTGGGCCAATAGTATCCTGCACGTAATATCTTATGCGCAGTAGCTTCTCCAGCATAGTGTCCACCTGTTGGTCCATCGTGGAGTTCCTGCAAAACCTTTTCAGCTTCAGTTTTCTCAAGACACCTAAGAAGTACAGAATCGTAATTCCTTTTAAACAAAACATCGTTTATTAGCTGGTATTGTTTAGCTTTCAATCTCAGAGCTCTTTTCTTGGTGTGATCCAGATGTGATGGAGCATACCTGTTCTTAAGATAATAAATGGTGTCCGCATATAATGATTCTGCGTCGTTTAGGCTTACCTCATATGTATGTACCTCTTCAGATGAGTTCTCAGGAATTTGCGATTCTCCAGCTAACATCTTGCAGAAGCCTTGACCTCTTACGATGTTTTCTGGCTTAATCTCAAGATCGTATTCTTGTAAAGAGGTAATCCAATTTGCTCTCTTTTCGCCCACATCCTTCTGTACTAACAGGTTTCTTACCGTTGGAAACGGTACTACGACTTTGGTGTGGGCCTTAAGTAAGAAAGGTCTGAAATATTTGATCGCTTTGAAAACAGCATATGCCTGTTTCTCCACGTCTCAATAATTGAGTTCAGTACCTTGTAAGTTCGAGCTAAAGAATGCGATTGGAGCTTCCGCCTTCTCTTGATTTGTTTGAGTTAAATCGCGGCATAAGATTTCTCTGAGGCAAAAGTGTATAAGATAAAAGATTCTGAAAAATTTGGGGTAGCTAAAGATGGAGCGTTGATGATAGCTTGTTTGATCAAGTTGAATGCTTCGTGCTCATCTTGACCCCATTTAAAATTTGAATTCTTTTTTATCATATTTTGTAAAGGAGAAATAATACGTGAAAAATCCAGGACAAACCTTTTTACAAAATTGATTTGTCCAAGGAAAGATTGCATGGCCTTTTTGTTATGGGGCATGGATATTTCAGAAATTTCTTTGATTCTGTCAGGTTCAATGTGAATACCAGATTTCGACACTATGAATCCAAGCAATTTCCCTTCACTTAATGCGAAAAAAGATTTCTTTGGGTTAAGTGAAATCCCATACCTTAAGCATCTTTGAAAGATTTGTTTCAAATCTTTGAGATGGTCGCTTCGCTTCTTGGAGTACACTGTTATATCATCTAGGTAAATCACTACCGATTTATTGACTAAACCTTTAAACGCGATGTCCATGGCTCTCTGAAAGGTAGCGCCGGCATTGATCAGACCAAATGGCATCTTCCGATATGCGTATGTGCCCCATTTGGTTCGGAATGTGGTTTTCAACTGATCATCGGGATGTACCAGCACTTGATTGTATCCTGAAAATCCATCCAGGAAAGACATTAATTCTGAGCCCGCTACTGCCTGTAATATTTTCTCTATAGGTGGGAGGGGAAAATTATCTTTCTGACAGGATTTGTTGAGATTCCGGAAATCAATACAGATCCTGATATCTCCGTTTTTCTTTCTAACAGGCACCATATTGGATACCCATTTGGAGTGTCTGACGGGGAAAATTATTCTGGCTCTCAACAATTTATTTAGCTCAGTCTTTATCTGATTTTCTAAGTTGGGGTGGATTTTTCTGAGCTTCTGCTGGACAGGTTTTTCATCGTCAATCATAGGGATAGTGTGTTGAATGATAGAAGTGTTGTATGTCTTCATCTCATCGTAATTCCATGCAAAAACGTTTTTGTATTGTCTCAGAAGACGGATATATGCTGATTTTTCTTCAGGGGCTAGGCCGTGGCCTAGATTAACGTTTTGCGGCTTCTGATCGGTTCCTAGGTTCACTAATTCATAGTTCAGAGTTGAACTGTAGAGTTTAGAATTGGCAGACCTTTTAAACTGATTTTTCAAATCATATAAATCTTCTAACTTAACCACCGATTTAGGTATAGCAGTATCAGTGCTATTTTGCTGAATTTGGTGATCATGATGGTCTTCGTCAATTATTTGATTTGAGTAGGAGCCTTCAGAAGTGAGGAAATTTTCAATGTCTGGATCGTCGTTGAATACTCTCCAGTTGGTGATGTTGTCAGGGATGGATGGTCTAAAGATTAATTCTATTGAAAACCTATTTGGACTGAAATCTTCGGAGGGAATAAGTCTAGAGGCTACGTTAGCTAACAGGTCCGCGCTCGCATTTTGGAGTCTTGGGATTGACGAAATATTGGATGCTATGAAATGTAAAGTCAGATCTTGAACTAAAGATTGATAGTGCTTTAAATGACTTGACAGGCAATGTATGATGTTACGTACCTGCTTGACGACAATTTTAGAATCTCCAAAGACTTGAAGATACTTAACATTCAACCCGATTGCTTTGTATAGGCCTTGCACCAAGGCTTCGTACTCCGCTGTATTGTTTGTGCAATCGAACTCAAGTCTGCATGTAAGCATGATATTGTTTCCGTCTGGGCTAATCAGAATGCATCCTGATCCTGCTCCCTCATTAGACTTAGAGCCATCAAAATATAATTTCCAAAATAAAGACGTATTTACAGAGTTATCTAAAAAATTAAAACACTTTGAATCATCAGTTTGGGAAAATTTTTCCACTTGGGACAAAACTGAATTTTCTAAGTAAGGTGAGGTGTGAGCATTGAAATTGCCGAGGAAAGAATCTACCGAGTAATTGCCTATGATACTGCTGTTGTATGCTATTGCTTCGTTCTCTCCTTCCAATTCTGTCACTATGTACTTTTGGTGCAACTCTCGTTCAACCTTTATTTGATTCGGTTTACCGTTGTAGGGTAACCACATGTGCGACCAGTCGGTTGAGAAATATCCGTGGAGTTTTTCGGACCAATCCTTGCTAAGAATTAAACCATAAAATTCAGGGATATCAGCTACTAGAATGTCGATAACCTGGCATACTTTCGGGTTAGACGACAATCTTATGGTCACCTGGTTAAGTTCACCAATCACTTCGACTTGAGATCGATCAAGTTGAACTATGCGCACTGCGGATTTTTGTGGCTGAACATTCAATTTAGCACATATTGATCTGGGTAGAATATTTGTTGAAGCACCAGAATCAACCAAGCAATTGTGCACGTTTTTATTGAAAATTTCATAAGTGAGAAGAAAAGGAGGAGTATGGGATCTTGACCTTCCTCCAATCAAGGCAATGTCATTCGGATCAATCTTATTGATCATGTTGGTTGGAGGTCTTCCCATGTTGTGGGAAGCTACAACTATAGGTAAAGATGTAGTAGGCACGGCATGTAATTCTTTCATCATTATTTTCTGTTGATGTTTCAATTTGCTCAATTCGTAAAGAGTGATATTAGCCCTAGTCTTTTTCATGTCATCGATAATGTTATACTCCATTTCATCCGACACTATCAGTGTTCTTGATGGAGGTGCTTGATCTGATCGGACTGGGCTAAATTGGGTCACTCTAGCAGTTGTTTTCTTTGATGCGACCTTATCTTTTGTTGCAGGGCTTGCGCCCTTCTGTTTAGGGGTAGTTTGGGGAGGATCAAGTTGATTTTTGCTTCGTGTGCTAACTGGAAATGCTTCTTGATCCTCTTCTTGTGGGAGGATGAAATCCCACATTCCTTGTAGTTCCACAACTTCTTCATCATCGGTCTGCCCTTCAGTGGTATTCTCTTCTTCTTCTTCTTCTTCAGATTCGACGTTTGAGACAACATTGGGTGGTTTCACCTCCATGGGAGGATTTCTTTTAAAAGATCTGTAGGGATTTTTTGAAGAAGTTTCTGCTACTTGTTTTCTTATGTCAATCATGTCATTGGACATGGCCTTTAACACCTTTTGTAATCCTTCCATATCGAAAGGATCTTTCGTTTGCTTCTTCTTGGTGTCTTCTTTGAAAGAGATTTTCTTAGATTTGCGTTCTTCTATTGCAGATCTCTTTTCTAGGGCAACTACGCGTTTTTCTACTGCTAACGCCTCAGTTAAGTTTTCAACTAAGGTCGTCTTGTTTGCCCTATCTACGAAGATAGCCAAGTTTGATGGTAAGGCCGTGATGTACCATTCACATCTTACTTCCTCGCTGGGTTGAGAAGCAGCGGGAATTTTGTTGAGGATCTTATTGAACCGTAAATTGAAATCTTTAATGGGTTCTCTAGCCTCAGCTTTAAGATTAGATAGGTCATTGATCAATGTCGCTGTTGATCTGTCATCGCCAAACTTGGTGAGGAATTGACTTTGAAAAGTGTCCCAACTTGTGATGGACCCGGAAGGTAACGAAAAGTACCATGACCCGGCTGTTCCTTGCATTGTATAAGGAAAAAGCCGGATGACAGCATCCTCGTTGGTAACTCCGTTGAGATTAACAGAAAGCATGAAATTATTGATATGCTCTTCAGCTAGCATTCCTGTTTCTGGATTGAACTTAGGTAGCCATTTCTCAGGATGGGCCGGTATTGGGCTCAGGGGTGGAGGCATTAAAACCGCCCCAGGATTGTTCCATGGAGACTGGGCCATAGTTGAGCCGCTAGTTAATGAGAGTGCAGAAGACGGTCCCTGATGCTGAGAAGATGAAGGTATTATGATCTTTGATGATTGAAGAGGAAGTGTTGTGGAAGATGGATGAGTGATTTGGGATGAGGATGTGGGTGGTTGACTTCGCGGTGAGGGTGTTGAAATGGACGAAGTAGATGAAAGAGTCTCACAGTCAGACTCTGGTGGTGTTTTCCTTGCTCTTTTCCTAGTAGGGAGAGGGAGTTGACTTGGTTGAATACCAAATTTCTCACTCTTCAATCTGGTCAGGGGATGTGCAGGATTGTACTGCGAAGTCATGCTGTTGTGAGATTTATCAGACTTCTGAGAAAAAATAGAGAATCCTTGGAGTTTACGAATCAAAGTTTGAATTTCCGGGGGTTCAATGATAAGTTGGTCTGATATATTAGGGTAGGTAGCAGCGGTGGATACTCGAGCGACTTCTAACTCCGGGTTTAACCGTACTGGAGAAGTCGGGGGAGTTGATGAGGGTGATTTACTCTCAGAATGGCATTTAGATTTTGACTTAGTTGCCATTCATAGTTCGTGCCCTCCTTCTAGTGCCAAATATGTTGAGGGCCCCGAAATCGGGTCAACAACAAGGGGGATACCCACCCGGTCCGGAACCTGGTTGGCGGCTCCTTGCCCGTTTGGTGTAGCGGGTCCGACTGGGGATAATGGGACCAGCTTCCCAATCTAAAGGATGTGTGTGTGTAGATTTTGATGATGCTAATTTAGAGGTAATTTTTAAGCTAATTTAATTTTAAACTCTAAACTGACTCTATACTACTGTAATCTAACAAAAACAGCACATCTAATCTATACTAACCCGGGGTAGAATTCTTTCATTATGTGATCTAAAAAGATTTCATACAATAACTGGTAATAAAGATCATTCAGCTATCATAAGAACATAAATCAATTAAGATAAACCATTCTGCATAAGAAGTTAGGCAAAACAGTTGTGAAAAACATATCGCATAACAGTTTATTCATATGTCAAGCACAAACAAATGACTCCACCATACAAAAGTGCCAAATGGTAACCCACATATTCATACATTAACATATAAACAACTCAACTGTATATCACTCTAAGAATATGAGCAGAAATTAATCAAGAGATAAAAGTACCATTTATGACTGATTTCACTCACAAACTTCAAGCAATAACGATTTATCTCTACTTACTTCTAACATATACTAAGAGTACAGAAGTGCAACATCAGTAGTAGACATTAAAATGCAAACATAAATAAATCTCGATCCATCCATTCATCAAAAACCCCCTCCGAGGGTGCAAAAGTGCATGTTCTGAGGACAAGTTTTTTGACAAATTTCCGGACCCTTCTCCAAATGCCATGAGAAGGGTTAAATACTACTAACTAACTAATCTTAATTACACAAATTTAGGAAACGGCTTCAAATGACCGCCCTTTTACTAAAACAAATTTATTTCTAAAAATTGAATCTAATTTCTAACCGTTTATGTATCTGCTCCTTAGTGCTGTAAGCAATGCAAGGTTCGTCTGGAAAGAGTCGGCTGGTTGTCTTTTTCTTTTGCTCGAGCGATAAAAGTAGAAATAACAAAAGCTGGCACCTCTTTCTGACAAACTAGAAGCTATTTTTGAAAATCTTCCTCTGGCTGGGTGTATTTGCTGTGTGTATACTTAGTATAACCCAGATTTCTTTCAAACTGATTGTGCTGTTGCTATTTCGGTTTCTGGCCATGTGAATGACTCAATGAGTTAGGGATTTCGTTGCCTGAACAATCTTCCGTTCTTTGTTCCAGGCTTTTCTGGAGCGTCCTCCCTCTTTAGCGTTTTTCTTTTTGCTTTACCCATTCTAAGCTTCGGGATCTTTTGCAAACATGCTGCTTTTGTGCGCCTTTGACTCTGAGTCTTGGATAGTCTATTTTCATCAGTGTCTGTTGAGTGATACTCTAGAATCCGCGGCCCTGCTGCATGCGGCATCCATCTGCGAAGGCATCTCCTCTCTGTTCTTCTAGTATTGGCGCTTTCCCCTTTTCCTTAGATGTTTCCTGCATATAGATTTATATTAGTTGCTGCCTTGCAGTTTACGCAAAGGAAAAGAGAAATGACGAAAAGATTGACATGAAAGCTTTAAGTTCTAATGAATGCATAATCATGACACTCATAATGACTTGACTCTTCGAAAAACGCAACACGATCATCCTTGGATACTCAAGCGTGCAATCATTAATTTCCCTTAAGGTGCGAGCTCAATTTTGGGTTTATAGTTCATGCCGAAGAAACTTTGCGATGAGTGGTTTCTGCGATTCGCATCGCAGCAATTAATAGTCTCATTCATCGCAGATCGCAAATCGCAAGATCACAGGTCGTAATATCGCAGATCGCAATATCACATTTTTCATTTGATCACCGTGCTCTGCTTATGCGACGTTGCGATATGTGACGTCACATATCGGCCATCGGCGATTCCTTATGTTTTCTATTAAGAGCACTTCCAACATGTGCGATGCGATGAATGTCACATCGCTTCTTTGCAGCTTATTTATGGGCATAGGAAAATGCTTCACTCTCTCTTTGCGATGCGATATAGCTTTTAGGGAGTTAAATACAAAAATTTTGATAAAAATATATTTGGGATTTTTTGTTAAGGGTCCGCCTTTGCTTGATGTTATTGCCAATACCAAACAAAGAGGGGGGTTGTTGGTGACCACAACAAGTCCTCCTTCATATATTGATACCTCAGTCTTTGGCCAGGCCGTGGATCTTAACACTGACTGAAAGAACCTCATCTTAGGAGTAACTACTACAACTTCTTCCTCTATAGCTTCAACCTCAGGTTCACTAACATCTCCATCATCTATGTTCCTGCCTGTTGTTAATGCATCCAATCTAGCTTGCATCTGTTGCACAACTTCCATTACTTCAGCATTTGCAATAGGCCATCCTCTTCCACCACATCCTCATCCTCTTCCAAATCTAAAAGCCATAGTAACTTTCCTTCTCCTGCTTCCGAGATTCACTCCAATGTCCGCTGGATGCTCTGATACCACTAATGGTGGCCTGGGTGCAGGTGATATGGACAATCTCGCAACTTTGTCTGAAATTTCTTCAATATGAAGCCAAATTTCTCTTTCTCCTTCAATTGACGTATCAGTCATCTAATGTTAAATTGACAGCCTCATGGGTTTTTTTCCAATCACCCCAACCCTTGTAAATTGATAAACAGAACCTCCGTTCCTATCGGAACTGTAATTCTGAAGGAATTACCCAAAAAGACTGTCAGCTCTTTAACACTGTCATGGCTCTCAAATAGTCTTGGTGTAATTTTCAAAGGGATTACACTATTGGTGCTCTTTTCCAAAGACTTTGTGTTAACCGCAAATAACACTATCGAGGGTTTATAATCGGCTTTCAAACTCTCCTTCCTCTGATGCGAAAACACGTGCTCTCAGAAATCGCTATTGCATCCTTCAATGCACCTATACTTATTTCCTTCTGCTCCGGGTTTGTGATGCGATCATCCGTGCGGAGCCGACAGCCCTTTCCGATCTTCTCTATAATGTTTCAGGTTTGAGCTTATCGGGGTTTCGGACTTCGGCAGTTCCACAACCCTTTCCGCTCCTCTTTTGATTATGCGATGCGATAAAGGGTTTGGACCTTATGAAGATATAAACTAGACTTAATAATATTTCAGATCCAGAAACTCATTCCAGACTAAGTAGTTCATGATTCCTCTATGTAAACAGAACTTTGGCTAATGGAATTCTATAAGGCAATTAAAGAGGCTTGTGCTCGACAATATGAATGGAAAACACAATCTAAGGCTTCAACCAAGATATTAATTGGGAATAAAACTAATTCATCAATATTCAAGCTCAGCAAAATACATTAAAACTGATACACGCATATAATTAACATTCAACACAAAATCAGGTGCAGATACTCAAAGAAAGGTTTCTTCAAAGGATAATACTTCTGGGCACTGCTCCTACTATTAGCCTCCCGTCTTTTTATTTATAATCAATAGATAAATCCTTCTTGGCCATTATCCTTTACAAAAGCATGCTTTTACATAGAGTCATTTAAAGCGTAAATCTTTGTTACAGTTATCCATTATTAATGATTTTAGCATGATTTATTCTTAATTCTATTCTTATCCTAAACTAAAAAAGCATGAAAATTGTTGGCTAAAAGACCCCACTCCCTTGCCTGTAGATTTTTTTTGTATTTTTGGAATATTTTTGAAGATTTTTCCCTCTAAATCACATGCTCCTGCATCAAGAAGAGAGTCAATTTCCTAAGAGTTGGGAAAGAAAATAAGAGCAAAAAATTAGAGCTTGTGCATACAAATGTATGGGGACATGATCAGGTATCATCTCTCAGTGTCTCTCCTTATTATGTTACTTTTATTGATGATACAACCATTAAAACATGGATTTATTGCATTCGAAATAAATCTGATGTATTTTATTCTTTCAGGAAATGGAAAGCTTTGGTTGAAAATGAGTCAGGAAAAAGGTTGAAGTGTCTCAGATCAGATAATGGAGGTGAATATTGCAGCAAAGAGTTTGATAAGTACCATTTAGAGCATGGAATTCGCAGAGAGAAGATAGGTCCATGAACATCACAATAAAATGGTGTGTTAGAAAGGATGAACACGAAAATCATGGAGCGTGCAAGGTGCATGAGATTGCATGAAGGATCGCCTTTACAATTCTGGGAAGATGATATAGATACTCTTGTTTATCTAATAAACAGAGGGCCTTCAAGTTCCTTGGATGGAGGTATTCGAGAGGATGCATGGATAGATAAAAGGGCAAACTACTCATTTTAATGACTTTTTGTTGTGAAGCCTTTATCCACATTAATAAAGAAGATAGAACAAATCTTGAGGCAAAATCAAAGAAATGTACCTTTATTGGATATGGTGTTAATGATTTTGGTTACTGCTTATATGATTTTGAAAATTACAAAATCATTAGGAGAAGAGATGTCATACTCAACGAAAAGGTTTTGTATAAGCATCAGATGCAGGAAAATAAATAGGAAAAAGGAAACAGAGAATACACAACACTTGATGAGGTCACAAAAAACGTAAAGGTGCCTAAAAATCATAATGATCAATAGTCAGAACAACAAAAACAACCACAATAGAAATAGGAACCTCAAACACCTGAAAGTGGTGTTAGAAAATCTACTAAGGTAAGTATACCCCCTGAACCATACTCACCTTCATTATTATGTATTGTTGACTGACTGTAGTGAAACAAATGTTTATGAAGAAGCGGTGCAGGTAGAAACCAGGAAGAAGTGGGATATTGCCATGAACGAAGAGATGGACTCCTTGGTACATAACTAGACTTGGGACTTAGTCAGGTTTCCTACAGGAAAAACAACATTTCAGAATAAATAGGTTTACAAATTGAAGGAAGAAGATGGAGGTAGAAAAAGTTATAAATCTAGACTTGTGGTGAAGGGGTTTGCACAGAAAAAAGGTATAGACTTTGATGAGATATTTTATCCTGTTGTTAAAATGACTTCAATAAGAACTATTTTTAGTCTAGTAGTAGCAAAATATTTTCATCTTGAGAAGTTAGATGTAAATGCAACCTTTCTCCATGGGGAATTTGATGAGCACCAGTATTGCAGCAAGAATGTTGCAACTATTGGGGCTACCAACTTTACTTTTTCAACCCAGGGTTCATACAAAGTTGGAGGTGACAGTGTTGTATACACAAGTATATGTAATGGGTCCACTCTTTGTCACTACTAAGCTTGCGATAGACCACTTATGGTTTCTCAAACCAGCCTTCTATTGATTCAGAAGAAGCTTGATTACCAACGAGAAAAAAAGGAAAACTTACACTAAATGAAAAATTGTCTACTCTAGTAAGGAAAATATTGAAATCAAATGTTTAAACACACCATTCATCTAACTAACTTATAAGAGGCTTTACTTCAAAATAATTCAAATTTAACATGTGTGTGATCCTATTGTCCTAGGCATGCAATTTGAAAGATCCAAACATTCTACTATTGTGCATGTAAATGAACTCAATAACTCTTTTTCCCTTTTGTCTTTTTTGTGTTAAAATGTGGATGCTAAGTTCTCTTGGTGATGTGGCAGGTGGATTAGGGATGATGGTGAATGGTTAGATGGCTTGGGAGGTAATTAGGGGTCTTCTCCTATCTTCCTAGTTGTTGTTTCCACCATTCGACCTCAAAATAGGCCACTACAGGTTGACCTACAGGATGCCCTAATACCTCCTACAGGATGTTCTAATGCTCCTACAGGATCCGGTTGAGAGCAAGAGGATGGATTTGGAAGGTGGTGTAAGGCTAAGGGAAGGTGAATGGTGGGATAAGTGAGGCAAGGGAGTAGCTAGGACTCCTTCAGAGCTCAAACAAGCTTGGATAAGTATTCTTATGGAATGATGAATTTGGTGAAGGACTTAGTGGAAAAAGTGATAATCATGGATGTATGAGGCTAGGATGGGGTTACTAGTTATGAAATCCCTCCGCACTACCAAAACTCCTGCACTGCATCAATAACTGACATTTATCCATGAATCATGTTAAACAAGAAAGATTTTTAATTAACTAAAGAAAACAAAATTTCATCAGCTAGCTGCCTATTTCACGGATGGGAAAACTTGTAGACTAATGTGAAACCTTTGTGAGATCTAATGCAAGGCTGAAGGCATCAAAATGGAAATTAAATGCTATTCTTGAAAACTAGTAAAATACTGGCCTAAGTAACAGAAAACCCTAAATTCCATGAGAAATCAGAATTCTGTCTTTTGGGGTTGCGTAGGAGTTTTTCCTCAAACCATGGTCCCTGAAGAGAGGAGTGAGGCCAAATCCACCTACTAACAACTTTTTGATATTCCTTTATCTTTCTAATATACTGCTAAAGCAATGCACAAATGGAAGCAAACTAATCAAAACCACAACTACTTGCAATGAAATAATGCTAAAGACAATTCAACCATTAATCTATGAAATCAACTAAGCATAAAAATACAAGAAGAGGAGCCTTTGCTGCTAGGGTTGGGCCCTAACCCAAGAGCTTCAGCCCTCTAAGTCAACTCAGTACTAAACATGTCCTCAAAGTGTGTGACTACTTGCTCTTGGGAAGCAAGGTACCTAGGTGAAAGTTTAGGGTCATTTGCAATCCGGTTGTGTGTGCTGATGACAGCCATTGGATTTGATTGCTCAACTCTTATCATGGGGGGTTATGTTTCTTCTCTTGCCATTACTTTCTTCATCTTTGCAGCGCTTGCCTCCTCATGATTCATCCATGATGCCATAGCATCCACCTGTCTGTCCTTAGCTATACAAAACCAAAATGGACTACCCACCCACCAGACATGGATCTTCGCCAAGCAGGTCAGGTCCCCGATCAGTAGCCCCCCACCCACCCTGCATATCTCTGTTGAGTCAAGCAGGGTCACCAACCTACCAGTACAGACCAGTCCCGACTAGGGACATCAAAGCGCATAATTGCTCAACACAAACAATCTTAGCAATATCTTAGCATCTTCTCATAGACTATTAGTTGGGGAAAGAGAATCAGTAAGACAATCGCGCTTACCGGGCTTGCCTTTCAGCGGCTTGAAAGCCATCAATTTCAAGTCCCCTAGTTTCGAATTAGGGTCCCACACATTCAGATCTATCAAGGCCAAGTTGTGTAGGTAAAACTCAAACATTTTAGCTCTATCCTCCAAGGTGCTTTGATCACAGAGATCAATGAATTGTCTATAATCTTAGAAGGGCATAGTGCCTCTCTATGCTAAAGTATTAATTTGGAACTGTAGCCACTATTCCTTAAGACATAATGTATAAGCATTTGCTGGCATCCTGCACTGGATTGCCTCTAAGGATAAACTAGCCATGGATTCCAATTGACTTTCTCTCTCTTGTAACTGTCCCCTTAGCAATGAATTCTCTGCTTCCAACTGATATTTCATCATTTCCTATTTGTACCTTATGCTTCTAAGTTCTCTACCCATCTCCTTTACGTTCTCCTCCATGTGGCCTATATCCTCCACTCCTTTAGATTTGGAAATTTGCATCCACCTATGTGTTCTTGCCCTTTCTTTTTCAAGCTCAAAGAATAAGGGGATGGAAAATTTTTGTGGAATGACCCTACCCCCTTCAATGAACTTGTAGTAAGTTTTATAGCTCCAAATCTCACTCTTGATGTTTGTGATGCTGCACTCATGGCCTAGGGAAAACCCTCCTTCCAGACCTTGTCCAAATACTTAAAAAACAGTGTTTTACTCCCTATACGTGACGTTGCCCTGAGCTAAATGCGTGTGTACATGGGTCTGTGTATACCCAACCTACGTATATGTCTTAAGACACTTGAAAAATTAATTCTCCTTAATTTGTGGCAGAGATCATGGGTTTTACCTATTGATTACCTATTAGTGCTCGTGGCCTAACTGTTCCCAAATAATTCCTAACTAAAAAACTACTTTGGGAGAAGTATAAAAAGGCTTCAATGGGAAGGCCTAAAAGGGGGAGATAATAGATAGAAAAATCACTCTACTAATATTGTCCCTGACCAGGTCTAAAGATCCTTGTGCTTCCAGCACTTCCCCCTATTATAGGAAACTCTTGTTCCCTTGAGCTTTGATGTTATTTAACTAGTTGAGATACCTTGGTCAGTCATGGAAGGAGTTTGTTGAAGGCTTGAGATTGGACGGACCCAGAGGAAGGTTTTGCTTGGAGCC
The DNA here is from genome assembly GCA_031772625.1 of Pinus tabuliformis. Classification (NCBI taxonomy): domain Eukaryota; kingdom Viridiplantae; phylum Streptophyta; class Pinopsida; order Pinales; family Pinaceae; genus Pinus; species Pinus tabuliformis. The sequence goes on from CM062817.1 coordinate 140,246,095, forward strand.
AACGAGAGGAAGACTCAGGTGAAATCATTCCTTACTGTATTTTAGTTATCTACAATAAAGAAACACTTGCCCCATTCCTGAAATTAATCTTCTTCATGCTTATGATGTTCATGTTATGATTTGCATGTGAATAGTTGTTTCAATTGTATAACTAACTACCTTTCAATATGTTGTAAAGTTGATTTCTTTATGATTCTTGGTCCATATACTGCTATGCTTCTTTGAATTGTTTGTTTTGCAGGTTAAAGGATTGAAAGTAACTCCAAGAGGGTTTGGACCCTGGCTAGATCTACCCGAATGAAGGACCCCCAGGTGCACCTCTCTTCGTGTAGTTTGTTTATATTGGTATCATTGCTGTGTGGAATGTTTTTTTTTCATTGTAGATAACCCCTGCTCTACTAGGGTATTGACCCAAGACCCTAGGGGACTTTGTCCCTCAAAAAAATTGGTGACTTCGTTGGGGACAACACTATTGTTGTTCCTAGTTTGGGTTAACTTAAGCCAATCAGGGCTCAGCCTTTGATTTTCTTGCTATAACTGAGTTGTATGTTTCTATAGGAACTCAGACTTTAAATCTGAGCAGTTTCTTCAAACCCTTTTTTTTTATTTTTCTTGTGAGCTATTATATACGCAGTTTTGCCAGGTTACAAAAGTGTATGTACGCAAGTCTCCCCATATGAACCTGCGTATACACAGGTTTCTTTGGGCTGAATCACGTATACACGCAGGTGTGAATTGACACACTCGTGTATACCCTAATTTTCCAAGATTTTTGCAAATATTTCTTGTTCATTAAATATTTTTGCTGGTCTGAGGATTTCCTGAGCATTCAAGTTTGGTTGTTAGCCTCTGTTTTTACAGCAAGTTTCCGGTTTCGAATTCTCTCCATTTGTGGAAAGTTTTGGTCTTGTTTTGTTTTGTGGCAAGTCTCATCATTTGTGTTCAAGCACACAAGATTTCTCTCTGAGAATCTTGGTTGTTTTGGTCTTTCAGAGAAAGAAGATTGGTTTCAATCTTTGTGGCGAACTTTATCTTTGTGACCTTCATGCTTCATGTCAAAACTGCATCTGGTGACCGTTTACTTTTCTTGCTTTTATAAAGTTGTTGAGTTACGATTTTGAGAGTTGTCTTTCTTGATATTTTGATGATTGTCACCAAGCTCTTTTTGCTGCTTTTTGGTTGTTGAGAGCATCTTGAAACACCTATTTTGTTGAGTTTTCGCCCATCCTGAGTTGATAAATTGCAAAGTGTTTTGGTTGCTTATTCTTTGGTCTCAAAGTTTTCAATAGTATTTGGAGCACTTTTGAAAAGTCATTTTTGTTTTTTCTTTTGAAGAAAACTTCTTGAAAACTTGGTTTTTGCTTTCTTTGGCCTTGTTTTGATTTAGTTTCTTTTTTGTGAGTGAAAGTTCATTTTTGTTTGTCTTGTGATTTGCTTTTAGTGTTTGGAAGAAAATGAGCATTAGCCACTTATAATCCATCTAAACATTTTAAGTGGCTAATTATAATTGATAAGAAAGTTACTTTCATTCTTTGATTTAGAGTAGTCTTAAGTTTTCTATTAGCATATTCTCATTGCATTAGGATAAACTTGTGCATCTTTTAGGGCACCCATAGTTTTGTTAATTTTTTTGAGTGTGAAGCTGGAGTAAAAGAAAAGAAAAAGAAAAAGTTTTTTTCTTTCTAGGTGTTTCTTAGAACCTGAGTAGAAGTTGCTTTTCATCGAAAGAAAAATGATTGCATTCATGTAGTTACTTTTTCTTTGATTTTGGTTGAGTCATATACACATCATCAGTTTCACTCACATACCCTTGACTTAAAGGAACAACCTTTAAAATCAAGCGCTAATTAAAATATACTAGAACTTTTTTTATATTGTCGATTTAGACACACCAACAAGTTTTAGGATATTTAGGGCCTTGGATTAGGCGAGAGGAAAGTTAACTCTCCAAGGTCACTCTAAACTATCAAACGTAGAAGTCTGAATAGAGAGTGAAAATCCAATAGCGTTAGGGAGACCAGGAAAGCTCCGGATCTGGGAGTTAAGCACAAGGGTTTTTGAAGATAAGGAAGAGAGATACCCCCTCTCCTACTTGTCAGAACTTACCTCAAGATTGTTCTGCCTAGCTTTTGACACGAGTTGATAACCTTAGTCGCTTCTCCTAGGGATCTACATAGGTGGCTGCGGAGGGGAATCTCGTGGCACCTAAGGTCAACGTTGTATCACTCTCAATAGTACTTTTGGAGGGCACCCTTACAAACCTCGGGGGCTTGCACTGGCACAGGATGTTGTTTGGAGGTCAGCGTAACTTCCTCTAATACCTTCGTTGGTAGGCCTGGGCCGTCATTATCCCAGACTATCTTCGGAAGGCCCCTACTTCACTTTCTTGTATTTTGGTGTCCGGTCCTAATCACCTGGAGCGGAAATACTTGGAAGTTGCTTGATTGGTTGTATCTTTAGGGACTTTATAGTTGAGTGCTCTTTGCTCCTTGTATATAGTTGGCTTTAGGTATTTTTGTCTAGTCACTTTTGGACTTTGTATTCTGAGTGACTGACTTACCACTCCACCGATCTTGAAAGGATTTTGATCGTTCTTTCAAAAGTTGTGGAGTTGCCTCCTCAAGGGAAAAGGTTTTGATTGTGTGTCTATCTTCCTTGAAAAGCAATTTGTACATTCTTGTAAGGGAAGGGTCTGTGAGTCAGTTAGATATGGCCAATATTCCTGTGGAAACCAACCAAGGTACCCTCCCAAAAGGGGAACCTTGCGCTTTTCCTTTCTTTGGAAACGTTGGTACTCCGTTGATTGTTGTTGGGAAAAGTATCCAATTCGGAATGCCCCTATCCCACTCTAAGGTGTGATAGTGCCTTAGCAACAAACGAGGTAAACTAATTGAGTATTCTTCTTTATGAAATGTAAATGAGGAAGAAGGATCTAACTAACCTGTGTCTTCCGCTAGTTTGTCGATCCAAATCACTCCTCTCTTCAGTAGCTCCCAGCTTCCTGCTCCTTCACCGGCCCAGCTTCACCGAATTCCTGCAAGATCACAAGAGCGAGAAACTACACGAAGATACAGATATACATTCATAAAAAGCTCAAGATCAGATTAAGCTAAACATGTAAGCATAACAAAACATCATTGGTACACAACATGTAGGAGAAACTCAAATAGTTTATTGATATGATAATAAATTCCAAGAGGAGATACAACCAAGTGAGTTCCGATCCAGCATCTACCTCCCAGCAAAGGAATCCATTCCTCTCCTCCAAAAAAGCATAAATCACCCAATGTACTAATCTCAATCTCAAACCAACAGCAATTCTCTGCAAAGTACAAAATTCCAGCCCCTTGAACCTCTGGGTGAGAGATCCATATATAGATGTAAGCAGAGAGGATGAGTCAGCTTATGTTTTGACTTGTGGCTTCTCTCTGTCAGTTCTTGCTTCCACTTGGAGGTTGAGAACCTCTTACTCATCACTAGTTGAATTCATTGAGGCAAGTGTCATTGGAGAAGATTCTGGAAGCTTCCATGGTCTTTCCACCTCGTTGAATGAGCTTGCCATTTGTCATTTCCTGCTCAGCGCACCCTGGTAGTGCTTCCACCTGCATTGCAGTGCACCTAGCCAGTGTAGACTCTGCATTTCAACGTAGGCATCTAGTGGAGCCTCTGAATTGATCCTGAATTGACTATTTCTGAGTGGTTTTTGGTGGAGAACTTCTGGGAGAAGCTGTCATTGGTTGACCTTGTTCCTTTAGGAGCTGTAACAACATCTTTAGGGACTTTGGATCCCTTGAATTATGGACATTTCATGCTTATAGCTGTAAGGCACAAAAATGTCTATAACAGTTGCCCCCTAAAGTATGAGGCCGTTTATCGGGTGAAATGCTTTATTAGGAGGATCCGAAGTTCATTCAATGCTGGGAGGAGACCTGTAATAAGATAGAATACAATACATTATTTTTCATACTGTTTTCATGATCTAGCTGAGCCAGGCATTCCCATGCTCATCTTTATAAATTCATTTTTATGTACATAGGACAGACAATTGTCTGATGATAGACTGATGATCCTGCTGAAATCATCATCCTTTGGTAGGATGATTGTCTGTGCTGCAATGCTGTACATGTCAATGTCTTTATTTTTCCTGAATATATATCGCAGCCCGGATGGATAAAACTAGATCCGAGGTCTTCAATCTCGTCCGATCTTCACTCTAAGTACAAGTCGATCCATGTGAGAAATGTTCTGAAGTCGAACATGGAAGGACATCGCTTGATTACCGATCAATGATGTAAACCGTTAACAAGCACGAGAGGAATCACCGATAATGATAATGACCCTCAAGGTACTGCAATACAATTCACGTGGTGTGAATAAAGGACTTGGCGTCGAACACCACACAAAATATTTCGGTCGAAGGTCATTGATGTATACCTGTCGCCGGAAGTGAGAAACTTGCCATTGAGGCATGCAAGCTTCAAAGTACTGAAGGGGTTGTTCCTAGATCAACTTCTTGGATAATGCGCTGATGTCGACAAGAAGTGATCCGTCAAAGGAGGGCCTTGATGTATCCCACATCAGTGACATGGAACGGAGCAAATGATTTTGATGGAGGTGAAAATGATCTGATGATATATGGTTCAGGGTGGCGGTCATGAAAGAATGAAGGATAATGTATGGTAGTGGATGGGACACGGTTGACTTCTCTGGATGACTTCTCTTGAACATATCGGCGACACTTATGTGATGGATTGGTAGCATTTACCCAAAAGGTGGATGGTATGGCGAGACCATGGCGATGTGACCGGTGAATGAAACAACCCAACCCAACTCAGGCATGGAGTGGAAGTGTCATGTTCAAGAGCGACTTGCTACCAATAAAGTTCTTTGAGTTTCTTCCCAATTTTTCCCCAATCATTGCTGACCAGTACCTCTTTATTTTTTTCAAGCTTGAGGAGGATAACATATGCTTGTTCTATAATTTTCCCTTCGGGCAAACCCATCGCTATGTTTTAACGAGCCTAGCGATAGTGAAACTCGTTCTCGTCTAAAGACAAGTTTGTCGCTATTTAATGTTTTTAACGAGTCTAACGACAAAGATAACTCGGTCCTTTTCATTTTTAGAGAGTCTGAAAAGGTACGTAAAGTCAACTTCGAAAGTCCTTTTTCGTCATCTAATCCCTTAAGTCCGAAAAAGTATAAAACAATACAGAAGGGATGAATTTTCGATAGTTTTAACGAGCCGAACAAAACAAGCGCTCGATCTTTTTGTGCAATAATCCCTCAGGTCCAAAAATATTAAAATCTAGAGGAGGGATAGCACTTCCGGTTGCTTTAACGAGCTGGAATGCCAAAACTCGGCAATCTTTTCATATTTTACGAGTCATTGATCCCGATTCCGTCGTGAATGTACGACCCTCGAGTTAGTTATAGTAACTTGTTGGTCAATGAACAAATGGATTTATTGATCTCTCATATCAGCTCGAACGTCAGTAACGTTCAGAATGCAAAGGTGGACCATTCATTTCAACTTCAACTTGATGAAAAGAGCTTAAAGAAGACTCGTCTTTTGAGGAATGAGTGATAAAACGGGTTAGCAGCTGATTCCAGGTAAGGGTTTGGAATTTTCCAATCACGGCAGTGTCACAAGGATGGCTAGTGAAATCACTTTTCGCAGCTGTTCCTCAAAATGGGTAAACAATCAATATGGAGGTGAATGATCGGCCAATGGAAAAGTGGAGGTGACGGTGCAAACACGACCAAGGCTTTAGTGGCTGATAGTGTCACATTCACGGTGGTTATTTACCGGAGGGTAGTTCATTTTTTAACGAGCTTAAACGCGAAAAAACACTGCTCGGTCTTATGTTTATTTTTTAACGAGCATGAACTATGTGCTAAAACTGCTTGATCTTATGTTTATTTTTTAACGAGCATGAACTATGTGCTAAAACTGCTTGATAATTCAAGGTCTAGTTTTGATTTTTTACCATAAATAGCTTTGCTTTTTCAAAGATAGTACTGTACCCTCAATTTCTGCATCAAACTAGTTAGAAATGAATAACATTTGCTTGAAAATGAGATTAAACACTAATATTTCACTTTGAACTATGTAAAAAGCTATTAAAAAGTGTTTTTACCTCTCATTTTACCATTTCATTTGAACTTGGTTTGTTGGAGCTTTGGAGGTGCCTCTCCCCCCTTGATTTTCATCAGCTGATTTCGGGAGATTCTCTGGACGATTCTCGGTGCCGTCTGGACCAGGTAGGAGCTAAACCTGAGCTCTTTCATTTCATGGTTTCCTTTCTGCATTCTATGCTTGATTTCCTGTTTTTCTGAGCCCCTGGGGTTTGATGGGGTCGCTCTGCCATCAGCGCACCTTGGGCACTCGAAACCTGCGCTGAATGTCAAGCAGTATGAAGGCAGTTTGACCTTCAACACAGGTGGAACACTGTGCAGGTGCGTTTGGCGCAGAAAAGGATTTTGTTGCACAGTTTTTGATGAAATTTTTTGCTTGTTTCTCATCAAAACCAGGATCTAACTCATCTCATGTTTGTTTTTCAGATATATTGGAGCAAAATGACCCTTACATGGTGAGAACGAGAACATGAAGAAGAGGACATGATTGCCCTACATGATCCGGTTACGGTGAACGCGCTGCGGAACTGTGGTCTGCTGAAGTTCTTCCGCATCTCTAGCATGAGACAACAGATCAACCTACTGCAGTATTTTCTTGATGCTTGGGATCCTATCAACCAAGTTTTCCAGATTAGGGGAAAATCTATCCCCTTGACCGCAGTAGACATTTACTTCTTGACTGGCTTGTCGAGGCGGGGTGCCCCCATCTCTTTGTCAGGTTCGGCCCGAGGGAGTGACTCTGTGAGAGATTATGTCCACCAATATTGCAGGGAAGGATCTCAGCCGAGTAAAGATGGCAATATCGTTATCCATGAGGTTGCTGACAGGTCCCTTAGGTCTATCCTGTACACCATTGGTAGGATGGCCGGTAGTGCGTCTCTTCATGTAGCCAACAGATCCTATATGCAGCATGCCTTGGAGTGCCTCCAACCGAAAATATTCAACTGGTGTGATGCAGTACTTCTTCAGATGAAGAGTCAGTTGACCAAAGTAAAGGACGGGAGGCTGAAGAACTTTGGGTTCGGTTCTATTTTGACCGCCTTTGCTTTGGAGAAGATACCACTGATGCAGCCACAGCACATTGCACTCGACTTGCCTTCTCCTACTGAACCACGCATGCAGAGATGGGTTGACCATATGTCTAGGCATGCTGGTCAATCTCAGATTTCTTTTTCTGATACCTTCTTCAGGTGGTTTGAGCATCAGGAGATGGTCTATTCCGAGTATCCATATGTTGGTATGGATTTCTGGGGCGATCCGGATTTAGTACTGCCGGACGGCGAGCAGTGGGGCGCTATTGGTAAAATCTTCGACCATATCACTGTTTACTATTTTTATTCATAATGTCCTTGTGCTTTATGCTATCAAGACTTTAATCAAACTCATGTGTGCATGCAGATGTTGGTCCTGTTCGTCCAGTAGTTCGCCTGAGAGTGCCAGCCGCTGCCCCAGCAGGAGAGGCCGCCGGGAGGGTTATCCTTCGTGACCTTGATGTGGCCGAGACCCTTACAGCTATGCAGGAGCAGGTTGAGAGCCTTACTCTCGGCATTCCAGACGTGAGGATTGACGAGTTACCTTTACAGTTGCAGCGTCATACTACTGGTGTGCCTAGACGATGGACTTGTCTCTTACGCATGATCGCACAGGCCGTGACGTGTTATCATGAGCATCGCTAGACTAGGGTGCCCCCTAGCATTTTGAGTTTTTGGGTCATGTGACCGATTTTGTCTTGGTTACAGAACATTATATGTAAACCATAAACAGCTTATATATATATATTTTGATTTTCGGGGTTTTATTCTAGTTGGGTTATGTGATCCACATGTACAACATTGATGATGTGTTTCTTTTTATAAATGTCGCAAATGTCTATCTAACACATAGTTCGCTAATGAGTCGGTTAATGTGTTTAAGTTTCTGGAAATATGTTGGTATTGAATTAAATCAAATTGTCTTTCCAAAATCCTAACCCTTAGGAACATGCGATAAATGGCTGGATTTCGGATGGAATATATACCATTGAGTTGTAGTATTACGAGTTGTGAGTCTAGCCTGACAATTAGTCGGCGTATACCATGGGTGATGGCATCAGAGAGAAGTTCTATCAACGCGCTATACTCAACGATGTTATTCGTTGATTTCCCAATACATACATCTCTGAAACTTACTAACTCGCCGCTTGGATCAAAAATGACCCAGGCTGCGGAGGACAGGTTCCGCGAACGACGACTCGCTCCGTCGGCATATCCAACACATGTCTCCAAAAGGTTTGACATCTACAATAAATGTAAAAAGGTGGATTACTCAACCAAAACGAACACTTTAGCGAAAACAAAATACAACAAAAGCATATTGGTTACTATTTAAGCATAGTAACGCTTGAGGTACAACCCATTACGGGGTTGCGCCAGTGGAATTCCGTCATAATCCATTAACTCGTAGGCTCCTTTTGCTAACACTCGTTTAACAATATAGGGGCCCATCCATAAAGAATTAAATTTACCTGCTCCCAATTTATCGGATTCTTGGTCGTAAAGCAAGACCAAGTCACCTTCTGAGAAGACACGGGGTTTGACATTTTTGTCGAACTGCGCCTTGACTCGTTTCTTATGGGCTTCGTTAGCCAAAGTGGCATCACGATGGGTTTCATCCAATTGGATTAATTCCAAGAAATTGGCCTCTTCTTCAGAAGTTCCGGGGAGGAGATCGATTGCGAGCTTAAGAGACGAGATTTCGCACTGGACTGGTAAGACTGCTTCTAGGCCATACACCAGTTGGAAAGGTGTGAACCCGGTCGCATTCCTTACTGATGTTCGGTAAGCCCACAAGGCTGAGTACAGGATTAGGTGCCACCTTCTTTTGTGAACTCCGATCATCCTTTGCAACATACGCTTCAGGACCTTGTTGATCGCTTCAACTTGTCCGTTGGCTTGCGGATAATACGGGGTAGAGCTGTCATGAGATAGCCCTATCTTGGCCGCTAATTCAACCATCATGTGATTGCGAAAATGCGATCCATGATCCGTAACTATAGCCTGTGGTACGCCGAATCTGGCGACTACATGATTGAAAAAGAAAAGGGCAGTTGTTTCACTAGTGTTATCTAATGTAGGAATCGCCTCGGCCCATTTGGTAAAATAGTCAACAGCGACTATAATATACCCATGCCCCCCGGTCGAGGTGGGGTTACATGTCATGAAATCGATGCTCCATTTGGCGAAAGGCCCAACATCAACTATTGGCTGTAAAGGTGCGGGTGGTCTTCTGGTTTTGCTATCAAAAATTTGACAAGCATGGCAACTTCGGACTGCGGTTATGCAATCTTTGAACATGGTTGGCCAGAAGTATCCTGCTCGTAAGATTTTCTGTGCTGTAGCATATCCAGATTGATGCCCCCCACACGCGCCTGGATGACACTCATTCAGGGCTTTTTCGGCCTCCTCATGGGTGAGGCACCTTCTCAGAACTGTATCGATACCACGACGGTAAAGCGTATCACCGACGATCATGTAGTCTTTTGCTTGGTATCGTATACGTTTCTGTTCTGAGTGAGAGGTGTTAGGCCTGAACTTTTGGGTTTGGAGATAAATTATTATATCTCCATACCACTCATTTCTTGTAGATATCAGAAACAAATTCTCGTCCACGATTGATTCTTCGGATGTTTCATCGTTGGACGACGATGGGAGATCGCACAATAATTCTGCGAAAACTAGAGCTTTCTTTGATTTGGATTTTACGAATTCCAGATCAAACTCTTGAAGGATTGCTATCCATTTTGAATATTTGCCCCCCAGCAACTGTCGCGACAATATATAAGTCATGGGGTTGCAATCTGACAGAATGGTAGTTTTCCGAAAGAGGACATAGTGTCGAAACCTTTGTATCGCTTGAACAGCTGCAAGCGCTAGTTTTTCAACATAAGAATATTTACTTTCTGTATCATTTAAGTTTTTACTTAAATAATATATAGGGTGTTCAATTCCATCGACTTCTTGAACTAAAACCATTGCGATGGTCGTATCTGCTGCAGCCAGATACAGGTTAAAGTCTCTTTGATAATCGGGTGCGTACATTAATGATGCTTTTATTAAGGAATCCTTTAAAGCATCAAAGGAAGCTTGCGCAACCTGATCCCAGACGAAGGGTACCTCCTTTTTCAAAAGACGTGTATAACCTTTAGCAAGTTCGGCGTAATTTCGAATGAACCTCCTCAGAAAGTTTTCTTTCCCTTGGAGTTTCTGAATCTGAAGAAAATTTGAAGGTGGAGGCAAATTTATGATTGCCTGGACCTTGCAAGGGTCGAGACGAATCCCATCCTTTGAGACTACAAAGCCAAGTAAACGACCAGAACTGACGCAAAATACACATTTGTGCGGATTGAGTCGTATCTTGTAGTGTCGGCAACGTAGAAATATCGCTCTTAAATGCTGCGGATGATCAGTCCGCTTTCGCGAATGAGCTGGAAGGTCGTCGAGGTATGGTTGGACGATGTTCTTGATGTCATGGAAGGCATAATTCATTGCCCTCTGAAACGTCGCCCCTGCGTTCTTTAAACCAAAGGGTAATTTTCGATATGCGAATGTGCCCCACGGACAAATGAATGCAGTCTTTGATTGGTCATGTGGGTGGATATTTATTTGATTATACCCGAAAAATCCATCCATGAATGAAAAGATTTCACATCCGGCGCATTCATAAATTATCTGGTCGATGAAGGGTGTAGGGTAGTTTTCTTTTGGACAAGCTTGGTTTACATCCCTATAATCGACACACACTCTAATTGTCCTTTGTTTCTTCATAACAGGGACAATATTCGATACCCAATCGGTTAGAGGGACCGGGTAGATGAAACCAGCATGGAGAAGTTTTTCAACTTCTGCCTTAATGGCAGCGACTTTCTTGGGGTGCACCTGCCTGAGCCGTTGTCTTACCGGTTTGACATCTGGATACATCTTAATTTCGTGTTCAACGATACTCGAGTCAATGCCTGGCATTTCATCATATGACCAAGCAAAGACATCTCTGAACTCGCGAAAAAGAGCGTTATATATTTCCAGTTCTGAAGGAGAACAACCTTTGCCGACATAAATATTCTCTACAACATTTGTTTTAGTCGAGATATTTATGGCTATAGTCTCTTCAATATTGGATAAGTTTCGCTCGAAATCCACTGTATTTACAGTATTTGAAAGGAACTCAAAAACTGAAGGATGATAAAGGTCATCTTGAGTATCTTCTTCATATTCTGGAAGAAGGGAACGATGGTGGCAATCATTCCATGGTGCCCCTTCAATCAACATTGGTTGTAGAATTCTTTCGTCGGTTCCATGCACTCGCGACCAAGGATCTAAAGGGGTACCATATTCTCTAGACCTATCTACCCAAACGCTTGATGAGCGTTGATTTGGGTTCGCCTCCCATGCCAGAAACATTGATTGCTACAATATTTCTATTGGGCTTGGGGGAAAAACCATGGCATGATCCATGTTGATATCGTCTTCTGAGATCTTCGCGGAAGATATCATATTGAAGGTACCTATCGACGCTACTTCCGCCAAGTCGATTGGAGGTGGAAGAGCGAAAATCCCCATTAGTATAGGATCTTTTAGTAGGCCTACTCCGATATTCTGAAGCGAATGGGGGCTTCCATGGATCATGGGAATGCTTCCTGTAACTTGTGAACCATTAGGGAGGAAGTTTTGTTGGTCGACGATCGTAATCCCCCCTTGAAAGGGGAATGAAATCTTTCTAAAATAGGTCGACACAACAGCTGCCATGGCATATATCCATGGTCTTCCTAGTAGGATGTTGTAATCAAGATTCCCATCGATGACTTAAACATCTATTTCTACTGTTTTTCCCCCTAGTTCAACCTTCAAGTTATTTAGGATACCATATGGGGTATATGTCCTTCCGTCGAATGCTTTTAATGTTGTCGAGGATCGCGACAAGGTTGGAGATCCTAAAGTTTTCCAGCAACTCATCGACATAATACATGTAGATGCTCCCTCATCAATAATTGTTCGATGAACAGTTTTGTTGAGGGCTTTCACTTGAATAAGGAAAGCTAGTTGAGCTGGTAACTGAGGATCGTATCCTTTGTGGTCAAAGGATACAAGATTGGAATCCTTAGGATCAACCCCACCAATGGCTGATAACAAAGCCTGCCTTTGGGATGGGAAATTTTGTAGTACTTCAAGAGTCGACATAGCGGATGGCGATTGGGCCAAATCTTCCACTATGTTATAATGCTGCGCTGCTCTGGCACGAGGATTAAATGTCGACTTGTGTACTACTCCCTTTGGCAGTTTTATTGTTAATTCAGGAATGATGGGTGGTACAACTTCTGTCGAACTGCTTGGTTGATCTTTTTCCTTGCCGTTCGACAGCTGCAGATTCCCGTAATCTTTGTTCCTTGTCGAAATCAAAGCATCATTTTGATGCTTTGAAATCGACAACATTAGCACTTGCGACGGGGAAGCATTTCCACTATCAACCAGATTTGTGCCTGGATTTGGAAACGGTTCAGTTAACACAGCTGAGGTTTGCGAACTCTTAAAGAATCTTTTAAGCTCAGCTTTGTATGGACATTCTTTCGTCCAGTGATTCTCATCACATATCTGACACTCGAAGGGGGGTGGTTTCCTATCTCCAGGAGGGTTTGAAGAAGTTTTTTCAGGAGATGACTCTCCTTGTTTCTTCTTCTTCCCTTTGTTTTGTTTCTTCTTGCTTCCTGGTTGTTTGGTTTCTTTGCCTTTATCTGCTGATACGACATTTACTTCCGAAGAAAGAATTTCATCTTTTGCATTTCGATCTGAAATCTTACGGGCCTTCTTGGAGTTGGCCTTTGTTGATTTCGCGTTTGTCGTGCCAATCACACCATCACCGGCATGAGAGTCATTGTTTGATTTAGGAGGAGGAGGAATTGAAAATTTCGGTCTAGGGGTGTCAGGTATTTTGTCATAGAGCATGCCAGACTGAGTATAGACCAAGTCTAGATATTGCGCACGAGCGATAAATTTCTCTTCCATTGCGACTCCCCCCTTTGCCACATCCTCCGTTATAGCAGGAAGTAACGACTTGATAAACCATTCAGCTAATAGCTGGTCGGGAACGTACGTTTTTACCATCCTACGACGACGTCGCCACTCATGTATATGATCAGATATGTGAGTGGCCGTTGTCTGTTTGAAGTTGGTTAAGATTTCCGTTCCTGTCTCATACCTTATCGGTAATTGAAAATGGGTTAAGAAAGTCGTGGCTAAGGTGCTAAAATTGTCGAACGAAGCTCTAGGCAATTCAATATACCATTTTGCCACTGTACCCGTTAACGTCCTCTGAAAAATGCGAAGCCTTATCGAATCATCGTTTAGGGTGTTTGATGAACACCATAGATGAAATGTCATCACGTGATTCGATGGGTCTTCTCCTGGATTTCCATTGAATTTAGGAATATCTGAAGGAAGTTTGTGAGGAATCACTGGCCACCAAGGGGCGTAAGCAATTGGATCGTTTGTTAACCGGTGTAAATCGGGTAACTCTAAAGTTGCCACGAATGGTAACTGTTGATTTAGGTTAGGTGAAGCATACCCAGGATATGATGGAATTGCCTGAGCAGTTGGCCTTTGCATACCAGCATAATGTAATTGATGCTGGTATGACTGATACGGTTGGTGGACATGACCACCGTAAAGTGGTTGATTTTGACCGTTTTGAATGTACGGTTGTCCACTGTTCGCAAACATCTGCTGCTCAGAACCTTGGTATACTTGTTGGAATTGTGGTTGTTGATATTGCACCAGCCATGGTTGCGAAGCCATGTTCTGTTGCGCTATACTAACCGTTGGACCAAGGTGTGGGGTAATTGTACCTGTTTGGACCTGTGTTGCCCCATCAGTCAGCGATTGTGGTTGAGTCACAGGGTCAAGGGGATGTTGCATTACAACCCGAGAGATCTGAGGTTGACATACAACAGGCAAAGTTTGAACTTGCGACACGGTCACAATAGCTGGGGATGTTCGACATAGGTACACATTGTTGCATAGAATACACAACCCTTGGTTGTTGGGGTAGTATAGGTACCCAACCACTTGATGTAACTCCAGTATAACCTGAATACTGTTGTGAACTCTCGTATGGATATTCTCCCGGAGGGGGTAATGAAAGGGCATACTGCCCCCCATACGGTGTCAATCCGGAACTCAAGGGGATTGTCTGTCCTTGGGGACTGGATTGCCCAAATTGACCTCCAAATGGATCAATTTGGCGAGTCTCAACATAAGAGTTGCCAGATATTATTCCGGAGGAACAAACAAGGAATGGACCATACTGTCGAAATAGTCCCTGGGTGGACTCCTTCTAGCGGTTGTGAGCTAGTCGGGATAGATGGTATGCCGACAAACATTGTCGGAGTGACGACAGGGAGTTCTTTTGTCGCTGTGTCATTCGACACAGTCCTAGATGTTGACGGTTTTTCAGACATTTTGAGTCTATCCAAAAGATTACCTAGTGATTCTACAGGAACTTCTACTGGTGGTAGACTAACTTCTGATGTCGAAGGAAATAGAGTGACCCCGACTCCAAAATGTGTTGGAGTACTTGCGTAAGGATCTTCTACAATTTCCTCTATCGCAATCAAACCAGGTGGAAGGGGAAGACCGTCAGGTCCGTAAAATATTTCTGGTGCCGAAGAAGGGGTTGAATCAACAGCGACAGATGTTTGAGGAACAAGACTCTCTGAACCGGTTACAGATGGAACTGGTTCAGTAACACAAGTGTTTGCTCTCAGACTAGGATCAGTATCACTGTCCCTCTGTGGCTATTGAACTTCTTCTGTAGAGGCAGAGTTTCCAGAAATGTTTGGAGTAACCGGAATCTCGGATGTTGTTGGAACACTTGTTCTAACTTTGATAGGAGATTTCGAACCGGTTAAACGAGTTCGCTTTGTCCGTACTGTTTTCGATTCCGGAGACAAAGACGGTTGACTCGTAAGCCTCCACGAACGACGGGGTTTCAATTGACTTTCTTCCACGATTGTGGATTACTCGATCAACCAAAATACAAAAAAGTGAAAGTGTGTTTCCGAATTAAATGAATTTTAGACGCTTTAGACACAACTTGCTTTTTCAGTTTTAAAGAGTCGAGAAAAAGCTAAAGATGACTCTAGTCTCCTTCGATGTTTTAACGAGCCCGAAGTGAAAAATGCTCGGATGGACTTTTTCCGTTATAGAGTCTGAAAAAGGCCAAAAGGAACTGCTCTGGAGTTCTAGGTAGAGGGTGTGCCAAACTTTTCGCAAAACCGCAGAATATTTTTTAAGGTACGGGCGGTCAATCTTCCCGAATGATGTGTTCAGTGCATTGCGATCAGTAGGGCGGCCGACATGGCTTCCTAAGGATAAAGGTTTTATGCCTATAGGGGTCTCCCAATATATACTCAATGGTACGTGGGAGCACAATCCATACTGGCACTATCGTCTCTAAGGAGGAATCACCCAACCATCAGCGAGATCGACAGCCACCAGGTTTTACGACGCCGGAACACGTCTCTATCCTAGACCTCTATGTTGTGCGTTAAGTTACAAAGCATTGTTAAGTTCATTCAATTTATTTTAGGTTGATCTTTCTTAGAATTTTTCCTTTTTGGATCACCACGAGATGTATGATACAATTCCTAAATGCAGTCTAAAGATGATAAGCAAGCTTTTATATCTTTTCAACAATGAAAATCCTAGCTACAAGGGGAAAAGAAAGACACAATCTTTTCTCAAAGAGCACAGAGCACACTGTAAATGCACTTTTCCTAAATCAAAGCATGCAAACTATCAAAATTCAAATGCACAAATGCATGTATTTGTTTTTGCTTTCTTAATATTGATGCCTAAAAAGAAAGCTGTTGTACAAATTTGAATTCGATTTCAAGTGAAAACATAAACAAGTTCCTTTTTCGAAATCAAAAAGACAATTACGACACTTTATGATTTACTTGTTTTGACACTAGAAATGCATAAATTCAAACCAAACGACAAAAGTAAAAGCTCAATCAACTGTGAACAGCAAACAAACTCACTCCTAAGATCAAAACGACACTTACGACAGGTCTAGATCTAAGGGCGACAGTATGACTAGTTTACTTTTGTAATGGGAAACTGAAAATGATGTAACAAATACACAAAGAACAAATACAGTTTCTTTATACAACTGAGGCGGAATTGAGGCAAAGAAAAGGGGTTTTAGATAGGTACACTGACTGATAACAGGCTGCAAAAGACAGAGATAAAACTGAGCAAAAGGAAGAAGGGAACGACAACTGCACAAGGCAAAGGCTGATCAGCGCACCCTCAGCACAGAGAAACTGAACTTCAGCACAGGTATCCTTCACGGGACCTGCATTGAAATGTAGAACTTCTTCACAGAGTCTGCGTTGAAGCAGAAACGAGAGTTGTTTCTGGGTTCTGGGTCATGGTTTGCAGTTAAATCTACAGTTTTTGGCCGGATAAAAGCTATCAATTAGGTACAATTAGGAGGATGATTTAAAGGAGGACTAAGATCTATCACAAAGGGCTGTTAGAGCACTTGTGGATCAGTTTGTTCAGATCATAAAAACAGGCCCAGTGAGTGGACTAGAGTGGCAGATCTCTACTTTGCATTTGAAAATGGCAAATGCATTTCGATTCGGCACTCCTGAGTTTATGAGAAGAACAACAATAGAAACACAAATAAACTAACAAGATACTCTCCCCAGTGGGGTCGCCAATTTGTTGTTGGGAAAAGTATCCAATTCGGAATGCCCCTATCCCACTCTAAGGTGTGATAGTGCCTTAGCAACAAACGAGGTAAACTAATTGAGTATTCTTCTTTATGAAATGTAAATGAGGAAGAAGGATCTAACTAACCTGTGTCTTCCGCTAGTTTTTCGATCCAAATCACTCCTCTCTTCAGTAGCTCCCAGCCTCCTGCTCCTTCACCAGCCCAGCTTCACCGAATTCCTACAAGATCACAAGAGCGAGAAACTACACGAAGATACAGATATACATTCATAAAAAGCTCAAGATCAGATTAAGCTAAACATGTAAGCATAACAAAACATCATTGGTACACAGCATGTAGGAGAAACTCAAATAGTTTATTGATATGATAATAAAGTCCGAGAGGAGATACAACCAAGTGAGTTTCGATCTAGCATCTACCTCCCAGCAAAGGAATCCCTTCCTCTCCTCCAACAAAGCATAAATCACCCAATGTACTAATCTCAATCTCAAACCAACAACAATTCTCTGCAAAGTACAAAATTCCAACCCTTGAACCTCTGGGTGAGAGATCCATATATAGATGTAAGCAGAGAGGATGAGTCAGCTTATGTTTTGACTTGTGGCTTCTCTCTGTCAGTTCTTGCTTCCACTTGGAGGTTGAGAACCTCTTACTCATCACTAGTCGAATTCATTGAGGCAAGTGTCATTGGAGAAGATTCTGGAAGCTTCCATGGTCTTTCCACCTCGTAGAATGAGCTTGCCATTTGTCATTTCCCACTCAACTCACCCTGGTAGTGCTTCCCCCTGCGTTGCAGTGCACCTAGCCAGTGTAGACTCTGCATTTCAATGCAGGCAGCTAGTGGAGCCTCTGAATTGATCCTGAATTGACTATTTCTGAGTGGTTTTTGGTGGAGAACTTCTGGGAGAAGCTGTCATTGGTTGACCTTGTTCCTTTAGGAGCTGTAACAATATCTTTAGGGACTTTGGATCCCTTGAATTATGGACATTTCATGCTTATAGCTGTAAGGCACAAAAATGTCTATAACATTGATGGCCACTTTGAATATTCTTGGATTGAATGTTGGACTACCAGTTTGGCTGTGGTCCACTCCAAATATTCCTAATGCTCTTGAAGCTTATCAGTTGAATGCTTTATTTCAGGGGCATCACATGGGTGCTAATTGTTCATATTCTTTCAAAGAGAAATATGGGATTCCTTTTTCTCCTCCTTCTTGTAATAAGAAATCTAAAAAGAGGAGAAAGAGGAAGATGAAGAAGAAGAATAATTCTATCCATTCGTCTTCAAACTCTGCTAGTCATGTTGGAGATGAGCCTTTAGCCACTGCAAGTCATGTTGGGGGCACAAGTCTAGTCACTACAAGTCATACTAGCAATTCATCATCAACCTCTGCTAGTCATGTTGAATATGAGCCTTCAGCCGTTGCACGTCATGCTGGGGGCACAAGTCTAGTCACTGTGAGTCATACTAGCAATTCATCATCAACCTCTGCTAGTCATGTTGAAGATGAGCCTTTAGCTGCTACTAGTCATGCTGCGGGCACGAGTCTAGTCACTGCAAGACATACTAGCAAAGAGTCACCGACCTCTGCAAGTCATGTTTAGGACTCTCCGCAAACCATTGCTAGTCATGTCGGCGGATTGGAGGTTGATAAGAAACTTGGATGTAGAAGTTTTAAACCTAAGTTCCCTTGTAAGATATGCAAGGGAGACTATCTTACTCATTTATGCCTTGGTATTCCAAAGGTTCAAAGGATATGGTCCGACTCTGAAAGTTCTTCTACTCCTAGATCTAATGTGGTTTCTCATCAATCCCGTCAACCATTGGTTGATAATGTAGTAGAGCCAGTGCAATCTCTGGCTTATTACGCTCCTCTTTTGGGGGGTGAAGCCCTAACAAAAGAGTCTGTTTGATTTCTAGTACAAAGTCTTCTGGTATAGGGGGCATTCTGGTTGCTTCAAATGTTCCCCCTCCATGTTCTAGGAGTGTTTCCTTTGATTGGGATAATCTTGTCGAGCCTCGTCTTCCTTCTACTGCACCTTTCCAAATAAAGGTCAGAGTTAATTCCACAAACATTTATCGATGTATGGTGGATTAAGGATCCTATGCAAGTATTATATCCTCTTTGACTTGGAAAGCTTTGGGTTCCCCAAAGTTGTTGATAGCTCAGAGTCAGTTGTTAGCCATAATAGAAGACCTGGTGAATCTATGGGTGTTCTTCCTCAATTGCCTATTACTTTAGGTGGGAAGACCGTCTTAATCAATATGATGGTGGTTGATAGCCCTTTAGACTTTAATATGCTACTTGGGCATGATTATGTCTATGTTATGAATGATGTGGTGTCTTCAGTCTTTCGAGTGATGTGCTTTCCTCATAAAGGGAATATTATCACTATTGATCAACTTGCATCTGATAATTACCACCCTAATTTGAATTTACTACAAAATACCCCTTGGTTTGTTCCAAGTGTTCAAGTAGACTCTACCCTGCCACGGGTGAATTATGTGGCATTGAAAGTTCAATTGCTTCTGAGAAGGATCCTTTGACTTATTATTCTCCTTCTTGGGACTTGGTCCCGACAGTTGACTGAGAGATTATTCCTATAGGGACATGGGACCCTTTGATTCCATCTTTTGATTCTTGTAGTTCTCATGATTTCTCAGAACTTGATTTTCCTTCACAGGAGGAACTCCTTGAAGCCATGAGTTTTGACTACCAAAGGAGTCCTTGGCCTGATCCCTACAAGTGTTTTGTCGAGAAGAACTATTATGCGTAAGCCACAAGGTTGCGTGGTTCCCTGTACCATATTGTATATATAAGGTACGCATTTTAAAGTTTTGTATTCTATAACACAATATTTTATATGAAGTTTATATATGGGATGTATTAACTTCTTGTCTAGTGTTCCTATTTATGTATACAGAACTTGGAAGATTTATCTTTTGGAATTTTTATGGTTGGTCCATTCTAATAGGTATTGGTTCTTGAAACTGGCATATAGGTTAGGTTTTTCCGCTTGCATTGTGCACTTATCAATTTCCTTTCCCATTTTGGCCTTAGGATCGACCCCACCAAGTTATGGTGCAGAACCTTCTCATTGCTTAGAAGTATCATGACTTGTGTGGTAGAGCCTACCTTATCATGGGCACCCTAGTTAGTACCTTGTTGTCACTTGGAACCCATGCTAATTTTTTGTTCCTAGGCTCGGGAGTCCTCTTTAGTCCCACCATGACTTATGCACTGAAGACCCATTCCTCTTTGCTTCTTCACTTCATTCTAACCTTATACCCTAGAGGCTCCTTTGTGTTGAGTTGTACTACTGCATTGCATTTTTACGATTTGCACCTTTTGGCCTTGAGTCGGCTTCACTTGGACTCGTGTTTAAGCCAACTTTTGACCATGACATCTGCAAAATCAAACTTGCATACCCTTGAATTCTGCATCTTGGCACACCCTGACCCATGGAAGGAACATACCTTTGAGTGCCTTTGACCAGTTTTCACCTCCCTGCATTGAGCATAAGATTGTTCCCATCCCAAGAACCAGATCATCTGTTTCACCGACACTCATTCTTTCCATTGTACTATAGCATTCTTTTATTCTTTTTCCAGCTTAAAGAAAAAGACAAAAAAATTATATATTCCAAAAAGAGTGGGAATGGGACAATATTTCCACTTATTGTTGGTAGCTAGAGTCAGTCATGTCGCCCTTGAACAAAGAACTCAAAATAAAGTCTCCTCCATTTGGGCGGGATTTAGTTTGACTTTGGTACGCCTTAACCTTATTATTGAGTAAGTTCTCCCTCGATTGGTTATCTCTTCCAATCATATGGAGGGTTCGTTCGTGCCTCCTACACGATGAGCTTATACAGTCATCATATGTTGCCACATAGTCATCATTGATTCGTGCTTTTGTTCAAGGGAAGTTAGCCTGATTCGGCCTCTCTGCGGTGTCTCTTGGCTCATTTTTCAGTTGGCCATCCCTGGTTGTCAGAGTCTTGTCTATCATCACATAACTATATTGGTCCTTTTACTCATGCCAGTTTGAGAAGGTCCCCATTGACTTCTTGCTAGTAGGTCTTGTCCTTATCGACAACGACATCTTGCTCTGAGGATAGGCCTAGAGCCACACCCTGGCCCTATTTTCATTATTGATTGGTCACCTTATGCTCAACATCGATCAGTATCATGGGTCTTTGACTGAGTGGTTTCCCTTGTGTTCGACATCAGTTTACACTATCACACATTAGGATTCATGTAGTACCTTGGTTTCCATTTGACCCTATTGGTGGATACCTCCCCTCTGTGTCAACTCTCATTATTGGTTGGTTCAAAGGGTTTCTATCGTGCGCTAGCCACATCTTGTGTACACCAGAAACGTGCTTTGGATGGGTTACTACATCTTTTTCGTTCGATTCCTTCCACATTATCAGCCTATGGGTTACACTCGCACTAGATTGATGAAGGATGCCTTAATGCTTTCCTTCTAGCGGATCTTTCCCTATTGACTATGAATCATTGCTCTAGGGCAAAGATCTAGAGTCCATTTGGTAGTACCTTGGGGTTTGTAGTCATTAGTGGCAAATCCTTCGCTATTGACAGTGGGAAACCATCATTGTATCCTGATTGATAGATTCTTATAGGTGTTCGACTCCAACTCATCTATTCACACTTGTTAGATTGTACTGGGTACCTTGACGCTCATTATCATTATCAATGAGTGGTCTCGTGTTTGTTAATGGTATACATCAATGACCAGCAATCAAACGATTTCTCACATGGTCAACTTCAGATCATTTATTCCCATGGTGTAGAAATGTACCACGGCGGTCGGTGAAGACCTCGGGTTGCATCAACATTTCATTGGTTCACTTGACAGTTGCTCCTATTGCTGCTAGTTGATACCACTCCACCTCATATGTTGCAGTCATTCATGGCGACATTTTATATGCTGGCACCTGAGTTTGCAGTGTAGTACCACCTTACTCCATCATATTCATTTGGTACTTTTGGGATCAGTCTTTGATATCAGTGATTAACTTCATCTTTCAGCATCATTGACATTCTTATATGTGATATTTAGACATGTACTTGTTCGATCATGATCAGATGATCCATTATGTATTTTCTAGTCTTCTATACTTGTATACTTAGTGGATCCACTTGTACTTGATATGCGGACATGCTTTACTTTCTCTGAGCATGGGTAGGCCAACCTCAGATAGTGTTTCCTTTTGATCTCCTTTTGTGGCTTGGCAGGCTGAAATCTAGTGAAGTCTTTCTTCGTTTTTGACAGGTTTCCTTTCCATGCACTTACTTAATACATTTCGGCCATCATGTACCCCTTCTGACCTCATATATTAGGGAGCATATGTTATAGCTCCAAATCTCATTCTTGATGTTTGTGATGTTGCACTCATGGCCTAGGGCAACCCCTCCTTCTAGACCTGGTTCAAATACTTAAAAAACTGTGTTTTACTCCCTATACGCGACATTGCCCTGAGCTAAACGCATGTGTACGTGGGTTTGTGTATACCCAACCTGCATATATGTCTTAAAACACTTAAAAAAATTAAATCTCCTTAATTTCGGGTGGAGATCATGGGTTTTTCCTGTTGATTACTTGTTAGTGCCCGTGGCCCAATTGTTCCCAATGAATTCCCAACTAAAAAACTACTTTTAGAGAAGTATAAAAAGGCTTCAATGGGAAGGCCTAAAAGGGGGAGAAAATAGAGAGAAAAATCACTTTGCTAAGATTATCCCTGACCAAGTCTGAAGATCCTTGTGCTTCTAGCACTTACCCCCATTATAGGAAACTCTTGTTTCCTTGAGCTTTGATGTTATTTCACTAGTTGAGATACCTTGGTGAGTCATGGAAGGAGTTTGTTGAAGGCTTGAGATTGGACGGACCCAGAGGACAATTCCGCTTGGAGCCAGCAAGAGGAAGACTCAGGTGAAATCATTCCTTATTGTATTTTAGTTATCTGCAATAAAGAAACACTTGTCCCATTCCTGAAATTAATCTTCTTCATGCTTATGATGTTCATGCTATGATTTGCATATGAATATTTGTTTCAATTGTATAGTTAACTACCTTTCAGTATGTTGTGAAGTTGATTTCTTTATGATGCTTGGTCCATATACTTCTATGCTTCTTCGAATTAGTTGTTTTGCAGGTTAAAGGATTGAAAGGAACTCCAAGAGGGTTTGGACCCTGGCTGGATCTACCCGAACGAAGGACCCCCAAGTGCACCTCTCTTCACGTAGTTTGCTTATATTAGTATCATGGATGTGTGGAATGTTTGTTTTTCATTGTAGATAACCCCCGCTCTACTAAGGTATTGAGCCAAGACCCTAGGGGACTTTGTGCCTCAATAGTAAGAGTTAAGGTTGGGTTGAGGACTAGGTTCCCTCAGTTCTAGATCTTCCTTCTTTGTTTCTTGTTGAATGATCCCTTCTTGGTCCATTTTATGAGTTTCCTGTAGGTTTAGCAGAGTTTCTTGTAGGATGGCCTCTGCTTCCTATAGGTCCTTTTGTGTCTCCTATAGGAGACCTTTTCCTTTGGATGAGGCAGATATGGTGATAAGAATCGTAACATAAGTGATTGGAGATTTGGGAGAGGCTTGTCCTAATGATCCTTCTCCTTGATTTTTCACAAGAGGATCTATCTTTTATTTCTACTTTGGTGAGTCTTCAATGACAATAGGAACTTTGGTGGGTGTTTGAGGTTTTCCTTTCCTGATCCTTGTACTTTTTCTTGTCCTAAAGTACAATGGGTTTGTCTCTATCTCTTCCCTTTTTGCTTGATAGGTGTACTTAGGGCATTGAGGGCAGCTGTTGCCTCTTTCTCAGTTGATTCTGGAGATACCCTTGGTGATTACTCCCCTTCTTTTCCTCGAGCTGCAGACCTCTATTCTTTCTTGCCTTTTGTTCCCTCTTTTCCATTTTCCTTCTCATCCTTGTCTTTCTCTTCTTCTTCTCCCTCCATTTCCTCACTCTGTTCATCAGTTTCTTCTTTTGCATCTTCTTCTATCTCTTCATCACTTTCCTCCTCCTTTTCTTCCTCTTCTTCCTCCTCTGTTTCCTCTTCATCCCTCTCACTAGTAGTGGGGATTTTTTCATATTCAAGAGCTTTTATTTCTCCCTCTATCTGCATGTCTCTGAAATTTTTCCATGTGATAGGGAGTCTTAGGTTTTGGAGGGAATCTTATAGGATACGTTCTATTAACCCATGATGGGCTATTTATTAATGTTTTCCTTCCTGCACCTTGATGCTCATATCTATCACTAATTGAAGAAGAAAGTAGGGTATGCTTAGTCTATTTTGAGGAGGTGTGTCTGCTCTAAACCTCAGTTCTTGGAGAATCCTAAAATTGTATCTATATATCACATTGTATCTCCCCTCACATGATATATATTTAATGAGGTGGTAACTAATTTCTTTCCAAGGGTATGGCAGGCTTTCTCTTCTGACCCTATTTTTGTCTTCAATTGCCTCCTCTCCTTCCAAAAAGAATTACTTCTTTGAAATTTGGTTGTTACCCTTATCTTCCTTTCTCTAATGCAACCCTAAAGCAAGTGTGGTGATTTTGCCTATGACTTCAGGGGTGATTTCTACTGAGAGGCCTTTCACCACAGCAGTGGCATGGGTCCTAGTTAGTGGTATGAGTGGGAGAGTAAAGTATCTGGTCACCTCATCATCATATCCCCGCATTTTTTCAAAGAAATCCATCTAATTGTGCCTTATGAAGATCTCTACTACAGGAGGGTGCTGATGAATTCTCACTGTGTTTGTGGTTTCCCTCTTGTTAAATCCCCCTGTCATTTTTTCTTTGGTGATTGTGGAAGCTTGTAGGGGTCTAATTCAAAATTCTAATGGGTGAGAAATTTTAAACGAAAATTATGTATACAATTCCCCTACATTGAAATCCCCTTAACAAAATAGAATGTTTTTCTATATATCTTTAACTTGGAAAGTGTGGAAAGATATAGCTCCTACCTCCTGGTTACTTCCTGATGAAGCCAACCTTTGATTTTTCCTCTCCAAATGCCTCACTACCAATCCTATAGATGACTGCTCTATATCCTGTAGGTTCTCCTATAGGATCCTATAGGTTTTCCTGTAGGATCCTGCAGGTGCTTCTGTGCTAAAAAACTGCTTACTGTCTTTCCTGTAGTCACTGCTTCAAGAGCCGAGAGCAACCTTTTTTCAATGTATCCTTGATATTGTGAATGACTCCTATGCATGGGAATCAGTGTTTTATTTCCTCACATGGGTGATTGTGTGGGATGGTGTGCTCGCAACCGAAGTACGAGCACCCACTTTTGGACCGTTGATCCCTATACCACTTCATCATTCCTCCTTACCTCATAATCATCTCCCACTTCGGGCATTCATAAGTTAACCATTTTTGGCCTTATCTCCTCTTTCTCCTGACTTGACTACTACCATGTGTGTAGTGAACTAACTATATTCTCCTCTTTGACTGGTTGAAGGTGGCCAAGTCAACTGTCCACCTTTGCTTATAAAACCAACTCTTACAAAATACTACATTTTTTATCACGTTATGCTAACGAGAGAGATTAAGCGAGATGACATACCTGTGGTACGATGCCTTGATGGTGCTGCTTGTTGGAGAATGATGTCCTTGCTGTGTATTTGCTGCATATGTTTTTTATTTTTCATTTTTTGTGTTTTGTTTTGTTTTGTTTTTTGTTTTTTGTTTTTGTTTTTGTTTTTTTTGTTTTTTGTTTTGTTTTGTTTTTTTTTTTTTTTTCCCTCCTTTGATGTTTTTTTGTTTGTTGTGCAGGTAATAGAGGGTGATGTTTATGATCATGTTATTGCTGTTAAGCCCTGGAGCATCTTCCTTGACATTGGGATCTCCATGCTGAAGCTGATTGCAACCTGTGAAATTTTGTTTTGTGGGATAGGCTGCTACAAGATTTCCTACAGGATGTCCTGTAGTTGCCTCTCCCCTAAATTTTTATTCATTCCTTCACTTCTGGAGCATGAGGATTGTTGTCATGGGTAGAGAAGGGGTCTAATGATTGGTAGGTGAGAGATATAGCCTTAAGGTATTGTTCCCTTGTCCTCTGTTCTTGCCCTCTTTTTTTTTTTTGAAAACTGTAATCTTTTCTTGAAACTAACTTATTGGATGAACGCAAGGGTAATCATGGAGGAGAGAGGCATGGTGATGAGGTGGTGAAGTAAAAATTTTCTTTTTTTGACATAAGCAGGTCATCCCCTTGCTCTACGGTCGCTTTCCTTGGGATTCCAAATCCACTGTAATTCCTAATGGATCATCCTATAGGTTTTCAGGGAATCTTGTAGGTTTATAGGGAATCCTATAGAAAACATAGAACCTGTGCAAACTGAGCTAGATGAGTTCACAAATGGAGGAAATGATAGGATGATGAAGAATATAAAATGGAGGAATGAAAGCATGAAATGTATAGGTCCTTTTGCTCCTCTCTTATTGCTATGATCCTCCTCTTGCTGACCTACAAACAACATTTTCAAAGTTTTTCTTTTCTCTCTTTTTTACATCTCTTTTCTTTTTTTCTTTTTTTTGAAAACAACTAGTCTGCCTCCAAGAGGTTTTCATCCTAGCTACTTGCCTTGGGCGCCTCAAAAGAGGTTTTCACCCAAAGATCTTTTATCTCTTTTTTTCTTTACACCATTGGGCCACCTCAAGAGGTTTTCAACCCAATAGTGGAACTAAGTGCCTCATGGAGGTTTTCACTTGAGTCTCCTCTCTTTTCTTTTTTCTTTTTTCATTGACTTGATGGGGTCGAAGCTGAGACTTTCTCCACTACCATCACTGTCTTGCTAATGCCATTAATGAATTCTTTCTTTGACAAGGGATTCTTGTAGACCTTCAATATGTGCTCATTGACAAGTAAAAGAATAGTATCTACATCAATGGTTCTCATCTATATTGAACCATTATCATGACATTTCTCTATGAAATAAGGCCCTAACCATCTAGTCCTTAACTTGCCTTTAAAATCATTGTATCTAGAATCATACAACAAATCCCAGACATATTCTTGAAATTGTTTTTCCTTTATGTTCTTGTCATGTCAGATCTTCCTTTGAACTTGAGTCACCTCTGTGTGCAGGAGGGCCTACATTCTAAACTCATCTAACCCATTTAGCTGGAGCAATCTCTCTTGTTGTGCCCTGGTGAGATCTAGATCTAGTTGTGCTGCCATTATTAAGGTGCTGAATTCAAATTCAATGGAAAACATGGCCTTCTTCCCATAGACCAACTCATAAGGAGTGAATCCAGTGGTGGTATTCCAAGTGGTATTGTATGCCCAAGTGGCCTTTACTAATCTATCCACCCAGTCCTTTCTGTTGCTGCTAATCACTTTGTTCAAAATGCCCTCCAGTGCTCTGTTGGTCACCTCTACTTGCCCACTATCTTGTGGGTGGTAAGGAGTGGATGTCTTATGCTTGATCTTGTGTTGGCTTACCAAAGTTTCAATCATGTGAAATGTAAACTGGCTGCCTTGATCAATGACTAGTTTTCTAAGGTACCCAAACTTATAAAATACATTTTCCCTTAAGAACTCAACCACTTTCTCCTTTTTTGTTGCTTTGATAGCTTTGGTTTCAGCCCACTTGGTTAAATAGTCAATTCACACAATGAGGTACTTCTTTTACATGGATGGAGGGTCAATGTGTCCAATGAAGTCCATGTCCCAGTTGTCAATGGCTCAAAAGTCACTTGAGGTTGCAGAGGCATTTCATCCCTTGGGGTAGGCTTTGCTATCCATTGGCACTGATCACACTAACTAGTATACCTCCTCACATCCTAGTGAAGAGTTGGCCAGTAATAACCATCTTGTATCACCTTGAATGTTGTCCTCTTGGTTGCAAAGTGACCTCCACAATGCCCATCATGATAGGTCAAAAGGATGTCAAAGACTTCCTCCTCCATGACACATGTTATCAGAGTTTGATCCGAGCCTAGTTTGAAGAGGTTACCCCCAATCCAATTGAATGGGGCACTCTTCCTCACAATATTGCTTTTTCTTTGGAGGACAAGTTTGGTGGAAACTGTGCAGACACCAAGTAGTTTTCTATGTCAGCAAACCATGGAGAGAGAACTGAAATGGCGAATAAGTGTTCATCCAGTAACTGATCAGCAACCATTCCTTCCTCCCGTGTGGGCAAAGTTAATCTGGATAAAAAATATGCAAAAAAATTCTCCTTGTCAGTCTTATCAATAATAGTTAGATCAAATTGTTGTAATAAAAGTAACCATCTAATAATCTAAGCATTCACATCAGGTTTATTCATCAAGTATTTAATTGCAGCATGGTCAGTATGTACAAATGTTTTTTAACCTGTAATGTAATGCCTAAATTTGTTCCCTGAATGCACAATATCTAGGAGATCCTTTTCAGTCACTGTGTAGTTCAGTTTGGCCTTTGACAAATTCTTACTGATGAAGTAAATGGCATAAGGTAACCTATCATCTATCTAACCTAGAGCTGCTCCTATGGCTTTGTGAGAGGAATTACCATGTATATGGAAAGGAAGGTCCCAATTTGGGCTTTAGAGAATAGGTGTAGTGGTCAACTTGTCCTTCAGGGTGTCTAGGGCCTCTTAACAAATTTTTTACCATAAAAACTTAGAGTCTTTGGCCAATAACCAAAATAGAGGAGAAGCTAACTCGCTGAAGTCTTTTATAAATATCTGATAGTATCCATCTAAACCTAGAAAACTTCTGACATCCCTCTTTTTTTGTGGAGGTGGAACCCTTTGGATGATGGCTATCTTATTTGGGTCCACCTGCAGTCCTTTCTAGGATATTGAATGACCTAGAACAATCCCTACAGTCATCAAGAACTCACATTTTTTGGGACTAAGGGAGAAGTTCATTTCAATGCATTTGTTCATCACCTTACACAAGTTTTATAGAGCCTCTTGGAAATCACACCCATAGGGTATAAAATCATCCATATAAATTTCCACTGCATCATGGACTAGCTCGGCAAAGATGCTCAGGACTGCCCTCTGGAAAGTGGCAGGGGCATTGCATAGGCCAAAAGAAAGGACCCTATAAGCAAAAGTACCCCAAGGATAGGTGAAGGTGGTTTTATCCTAGTCTTCTGGGCTAATCTGGATTTGATTGTACCCGCTGAACCCATCTAGGAAAGAGAAAAACGTTTTCCCTGCCAAGCCATCTAACACTTGGTCAATGAAAGGTAGAGGGAAATGGTCCTTCTTTGTTTCTTTGTTTAATTCTCTGTAATTGACACAAATCCTCCACTTCCCATTTTTCTTTGGAACCAACACCAAAGGAGAAACCCACTCACTATCCGAGATAGGGTAAATGAATCCTACATCCAACAACTTTTGCAGTTCTTCTTGACTATATCCTTGAGAGCTGGAATCATTCTCCTTTGGGCTGTCAGAGTGGTTTTCAACGTTCTTTGATATAAATGTGGTGAGTACACATCAAGGGGTGTACTCCCTTCATTTACTTGTAACTCCGAGAAAAGGCATCGAAATGTTCCCTTAGCATGTTGTGCAATTTTTCTTCTTGGTGTACAGAAAGAGAGGGGTTGATTTTCAAAGTTCTTTTAGGGCTGAATTCTATGGTTTTGACATGGGTAGGGTTTAAACTGGCTAAGCATAGATCAATCTAATTTTTTCTCTTGGTTTCCTTTACTACTTCCTCTAAGGACAAGGTGCTGGGAGTTGGACTTTGGAGTATGTTTTCAATCAAATCATCTTCATCCAATTTTCCTCCTCCCATGGTTGTTTCTAAGGTATAGAGTTGGGTTGAGTAGACTTCATCTTCTTCCTCCTCGTCTAGCCATAAAGGTAAGTCATGTTCTAGGGATGGCTGAGTGGGAGGGTACAATACTAAATACTTGGACAGTTGCCCATTTTTTATAGTCATATTTCCAGCCCTGCAGTTGATGTTGGCATTGGTAGTGGCCAACAAAGGCCTCCCGAGTATGAGAGGATAACCAATAAGCTTGGCCTTAGGCTGGAGAACTAGGAAGTTTGCAGGGTACTCCCAAGAGTCAATGGAGACCATCACATCCTTAACAATCCCATTAAGGGTCACTGTGGAATGGTCTGTAAGTTGTAAGATTGTTGTAGTCTTTCTTAATGAACCCTAGAGATTGATTTTGAGCATGGTTTCCTTAGTAATTACATTAATGGCAACCCTAAGATCAATAAAAGTGTGTGCGAAAATGGTGCCATTGATTTGCACATCTACTATAGGGTTTCCAGGGTCCAAATACTTTGGGCAAATTACCTGCTCTAGCATTAAGTTGGATAGTTGTCCAATAACATTAATGGTAGGGGTGTCTCTTTTTCACCTCCCTGGATGTTTGGAACACTTCTATTTAATCAACTTGTTGTAAATAGGTACATCCTTGATGGTTTGGAGAAGTGGAATTTTGAGACATAGATTTCTCAATTCACCCAGAAGTTCGTTGTCTTCTTGGGTAAGCTAGACTAGATGAGTTTATCTATCTGGAAAGGGTGGTGGATTCACTCTAAACATGCTTTCCTCTCCTTCCTCCCCACTCTCCTTAGGTGGAGGTAGAGGTTGGTTGTCCAAGAGTACTCTCCCATATCTCAAGTTGATTTCCTGAGTCTCCACAGCATAAGCAGGGGAGGATGTCTCTCCGGTGTATACTTGTTCTGCCTATCTATTGTTCGGGTTTGGATTTGGTTGGGCAAGAATATGAGGTTGTTTAGGTGGAGAAGGGTGTAAAAGTTATGGTTGAGTAGGAGGTGAAGGAAATAAAGTTGGAGCATTGTTGTATGGGGGGCTTCACCCCTGGGGTGGTGCATTCCACTGAGGCTATGACAAAGTATATGGCTAAAATGATTAGCTAGTTGGCTGGGAACGATATTGAGGTGCAAAAGACCAAGGAGCAGGTGTAGACTAGGAGGGATGAGTAGGGCCCCCCTAAGAGGGAATGGATGTGTTTTGGTTAGGGTTGTAATATGCATAGGATGACCCTTACATTCCCTGCTGGTATGGCCAAGGCCCATGAGGTCTCCTTTGATTTATGTAACAAATCTATTCAGTCACCCCTTCAGTTCCCTGATACATAGATTTTAGTCCAAGTAGAGAAGGGCACTTGTTTATGGAGTGGTTTTCTTCACACAATGAGCATATTTCAATCAGATTTAATGGACATTCATTCCTAGGGTGCATCCTTGTGCATCTAGGGCAGAAAATGGCTAATGATCTCTCTTATTCCTCCTTCTTTCTCTTGATTTGAATTGTGTCCATCTATAGGGCAAGGGTTTGCAGCATTTCACTCTTGAAATCTTCCAACATATTTTGAATTTCACCTTTGATGGATGTATTGGAAGAGGATGGGTTAGCCATTGGTTGACTACCCTTACCCTTTTTCCTAGTTTCCCTAGAATGATTCCTAAAGATAGTCTTAATATCTTCATAGGGTAGCTGGTAGATGTACCCTCCTACTAGCATGTTTAGGGTATCCAGAAGATCTTCCCTTACCCTTCGGATCAAGACTAGCTTTAGTGACTTAGGATCAAGTGTGAACCTAGCCCTTTTGTAGCTAAGCTGGAATCTTTCTTCATAATCCTCTAGGGATTCATCATGCCCTAAGGTCATCCTAAAAAATTCCTCTTTAGTGTATTTGGACCTGTAGTAGTCTCGATACTTGTTGTTGAATGCTTGCTGCATATGAGCCCAGATTGTGATGCTACCCCTAGGTAAACCCATGAACCAACCCATAGCTTCATCCTTGAGAGTGGATGGGAATAGTTTCAACTTCTGCTCATCAGTGGTGTAATCATAAGTTCTGCATATGACAACGAACTCAAACAAGAAAGTGTCTATATCTTCTGAGGTCAGGCCATGGAAATGAGGGAGAGCAGAGGGGCTTATGTTTTTCATCTTGGTATCCTAATTAGTTTCTTTTATGGGAAAGGCACCCTCAATTCTTTCTCTATCCTCTGTCATTTCTATTTTCACCCATTAGGTCAATTGGAATGGGTTCTCCTTCTTCTTCTCCCCTTGTAGGCTCTTCAAATATCTCTAGTTGTTCACCTAGGGGGTCCTCCAATTCACAGCCACCGAAAAAGAGGAAAGGTTGGCTGTTTGAAGTGGTGTGGGTATTTCGTAGAAATTTCCCTAAGTTATCCCTATTCCTACGTGGCATGAAAGAAGTGTTTTTGTTTTGTTTTGTGTTTTTTTTTCAATATTTGAGACTAGTTGCAAAATTGAAATCACAAACTAAATGAAAACTAACTGCTTGAATGAAATCTCACTTGTAGAATGGAAAAGAAAGAAAACTAACTTACAATTAATTTTGCAGAAATGAAGCTAATAGAAAAATGTCAGAGATAAGAAATGGAAGAAAGAAAGCTGAAATCACATCTTACTCAGACATCTCCCAGAAATGGTGCCAAAAAAGTGATGAGCAACAGTATTGTAGCAATAATGTTGCAAGTCCTAGGGCTACCAAATTTACTTTATAAACTTGGGGTTCATACAAACTTGGAGGTGATAGTGTTGTATACACAAGTAGATACAATGGGTTCACTCTTTGCCACTGCTAAGCTGGCAATAGACCATTTATGGTTTCTAAAACCATCTTTCTATTAATTCAGAAGAAGTTCGACTAATAATGAGAAAAGAAGGGAAATTTACATTAAATGAAATATTATCTAATGTAGTAAGGAAAATACTGAAATCAAATGCTTAAACACATCGTTAATCTAACTAACTTCTAAGAGGCTTTGCTTCAAAATAATGTGAAGTTAACATGTGTGTGATCCTACTATCCTAGGCATGCAATTTGAAACATCCAAACATTCTACTGTTGTGTATGTAAATGAGCTCAATAACTCTTTTTTCCTTTTTCTCTTTTTTTGTGTGAAAATGTGGATGCTAACTTCTCTTGGTGACATGGCAGGTGGATTAGAGACGATGGTGAATAGTTAGATGGCTTGGGAGGCAAGTAGGGGTCTTCTCCTATCTTCCTAGGTGTTGTTTCCACTATTCGACCTCAAAATAGGCCACTATAGGTTGACCTACAGGATGTCCTAATGCCTCCTACATGATGTCCTAATGCTCCTACAAGATCCCTTGTATTCCTACAGGATCAGGCCGAGAGCTAGAGGAGAGATTTGGAAGGTAGTGTAAGGATTAGGGAAGGTGAATGGTGGGAGAAGTGAGGCAAGGGAATAGCTAGGACTCCTTCAAAGCTCAAAATAGAGTTTGTGAGATGGTTGGATTTGCTCAACAAACTTGGAGAAGTATTCATATGGAATGATGAATTTGGTGAAGGACTTAGCGGAAAAACTGATAATCATGGATGGATGAGGCTAGGATGGGGTTGTTGGTCATGAAATCCCTTTACACTGCTGAAACTCCTGCACTACATCAATCACTGACATTTATCCATGAATCAAGTTAAACAAGACATATTTTCAATTAACTAAAGAAAATAGAAAACAGATGCCTATTTCATGCATGGGAAAACTTGTAGAATAATGTGAAACCTTTGTGAGATCTAATGCAAGGCTAAAGACATCAGAAATTACAATTAAATCCTATTCTTCAAAACTAGTAAAATGCTAGCCTAAGTAACAGAAAACCCTAAATTCCATGAGAAATCAAAATTTTGTCTTTTTGGGGCTACATAGGAGTTTTTTCCTCAAACCATGGTCCTTGAAGGGTGGTGTGAGGCAAAATCAACCTACTAACAACTTTTTTATATTCCTTTATCTTTCTAATCTACTACTAAAGCAATGCACAAATGGAAGAAAACTAATCAAATCCACAGCTACTTGAAATGAAATAATGCTAAAGACAATTCAACCATTAATCTATGAAATCAACTAAGCATACAAATACAAGAAGAGGAGCCTTTGCTACTAGGGTTGGGCCCTAACCCAAGAGCTTCAAACCTATGAGTCAACTCAGTGTTCAATAAAGGAAATGCTCATTCTCATTATCATATCAGAAAATTACATAACAATGTCTTCCACAAGTCTTGAACTCAAAAAATGCTTAGTGATTTTACATGAAAAATTTGAATCCTAATGAGGCTCTAGTCCTCCTTATTTATACAATTGAAGTCTCCAATGACTTCCTTAAATCTAGGGAGCCTTGGCTCCCAAACTCAAGATGAACTGGTTCTTTAACTGTCACTGGCTCGGTTGCCTTTTGATCTTCATGACTCGACTGCTCGCAACTCCGAGTAAATGAGGAGTATCTA
This sequence comes from Pinus tabuliformis, assembly GCA_031772625.1. Taxonomy (NCBI): domain Eukaryota; kingdom Viridiplantae; phylum Streptophyta; class Pinopsida; order Pinales; family Pinaceae; genus Pinus; species Pinus tabuliformis. The sequence continues at coordinate 140,280,244 of CM062817.1, forward strand.
TCTCCTACAATCTCTCCTCCTTGTCTCATTCGATTTTCTCCCCTTAATTAGCCAAAATTGCATGATTTTCTCTCAAAATCCTACAATCAATGCACATTAGTCCACTAGGCATAACATCTCACTTTTACTCATCTCATTAAGCAAAATATAAGAAAAATATGTAAGAAATTATGAGAAGAGTTGATTTAAATAAGCTTGGAGGAGTATTAAGGACCATATAGTTACCCAATGATGAGGCTCATTAGATTTGGAGGAAGGGATATATATGCAATAACCACAAGGATATGAGATCAAAGGGAAGGAAAAACTAGTATGTAGGTTCAAGAAGAGTTTGTATGTCTTAAAACAGGCTCCAGGGTAGTGGTATCTAAAATTTGACAAGTTTATGTCTAAACATGGTTATACTAGATGTAACTTTGATCATTATGTTTATCTCAAAAGGAAAAATGATGGAAACTATTGTAACTTGTTTTAAATTATATGTGATATACATGTTAAACAAAAGTGTAAAAAGAAAAAGGAAAAAACAAATATTTAAAGAGGAAAAGAAGCATGTGAAATACTTTTTGTTATTTGATTAAACTAAGTTATTTTGATTTATCAAAGTCTTTTTCATTACTAATATCTTGTACCTATAAAGCTTATTGTAATAAATTGAGACAGACGGTGGGACCCTGCGGCGGCAGTCAGAGGTGTTAAAGTGTAAAAATGTTGGTCGTGCTCTAATGGCAGAGAGGATGGGACCCTCCCGATGGAGAAAAACCAACAACACAATTGAATAAAGAATCAATGTCAAACAAAACATCTAAGGTTAAGAACATATAGAAATGAAATATGGGATTTGGTAGATAATTTCTTTTTTGCTTTCAATATACAGTTTGTGCCTTGAGAAGAAAAAAGAATGACTGATTCTTTAACAGTTGTAGATAGTACTTTTAAACCACCTTTAATCCTAGATTAAGGAATGAAATTGAAATCAGGAATAGACCATCAATACCAGATAATGTCAAACATTGGAAAGTGTTTGAGGAAGAGGAACATATTAAAGACTTTCTTGAGTTGATTGGAGAGTTTGTAGGTCTAGAGGTTGATCAAGAAGAAGTTGAAGAAGAACATTCAACCAAGACATTTTTTAAAGATTCAGTTGGGAGTCACAAGATTCTTCAACCTAATTATAATGTAATACCTAAAGGCTTAGTACCCCTAGGAAAGTTGTTCAATGCAAATGATGTTGCAATGAATCCAAAGAAAGTAGATTTGGAAGAGCATCTTGAAGAATGTAATCTGGGAACAAATCAGCAACCCAAAATGGTAAGGTTGGCCAAAGATGTTCCAAAACATTTTAAACAATGGTATGTGAGTCTTTTTAAGAAATTTGTGGATGTTTTTGCATGGTATTATGAATATTTAAAGACTTATGATACCAAGATTATTCAGCATAAGATTCCATTAAAACCAAGAGTTAAATATTTTAGACATAATTTGAGACAAATTAATCCTTTGTTGCTTCCTTCAATTGATAAAGAAGTTAAGAAGTTATTAGATGCAAAAGTAATTTTTCCTTTAAGGTACTCAGACGCGGTAGAAAATTTGGTTCCCGTAAGAAAGAAGAATGGAGAAATTAGATTATGTGTTGATTTTTGAAATTTGAATAGAGCATCTTTGAAAGATAACTATCCTCTTCCCAAGATGGATCATATTGTACAGAAGGTGACTGGTTCTTACAGGTTATCAATGATTGATGTGTTTTCTAGTTATAATTAGATTTCAGTGGATAAAGGGGACTAAGATTCCATTAAAACCAAGAGTTAAATATTTTAGACATAAGTTGAGACAAATTAATCCTTTGTTGCTTCCTTCAATTGATAAAGAAGTTAAGAAGTTATTAGATGCAAAAATAATTGTTCCTTTAAGGTACTCAGACTCGGTAGAAAATTTGGTTCCCGTAAGAAAGAAGAATGGAGAAATTAGATTATGTGTTGATTTTCGAAATTTGAATAGAGCATCTTTGAAAGATAACTATCCTCTTCCCAAGATGGATCATATTGTACAGAAGGTGACTGGTTCTTATAGGTTATCAATGATTGATGTTTTTTCTGGTTATAATTAGATTTCAGTGGATAAAGGGGACTAGAAGAAAACATCATTCACAACTCCTTGGGGAACTTTTATTTATTCTAAAATGCCTTTTGTATTGGTGAATGCAAGGGATACATTTCAGAGAGCTATGGACATAGCTTTCGTGGGAGAAAAATATAAGTTTTTTGTCATTTATTTGGATGATATTATTGTTTTCTCAAAGTTAGATGAAGAACATTTGGAGCATGTAAAACATGTTTTTGAAAAATGAAAAAGGTATAGTCTATCGTTGAATCCTAAGAAATCCCATTTTTCTTTAAAAGAAGGAGCGTTTTTAGGCCATATTGTGTCAAAATAAGGAGTTAATATAGATCCAAGTAGAGTAGAAGCAATCAAGAAAATACCACTCACTAGGAAAAAAAAAGGAAATTCAGATTTTCTTAGGGAGGATAAATTTTCTTAGGAGATTTGTTCCCAATTATGCAGAGATTGTAAAAGGCATTGCTGATATGTTAAATGATGGTGTTGAAGTGAAATGGAATTCAATGTCTAAGAAACCTTTTTCTAGAATTAAAGAGGCATTTCAAGAAGCCCCTGTATTAATAAGCCCAGACTATAAAAAGCCTTTTCAATTGTTTTCCTTTGCTTCTACTTCTATTATCGCAGTGGTGTTTTTACAGAGAAATGAAGAAGGAAGGGAACAACCAATGACTTTCTTTAGCAGAGTGTTGAGAGATGCAAAAGTAAAGTATAATATTTTGGAAAAGCGGGCTTATGCTTTGGTCAACACACTTAAGGCTTTAAGGGTTTATATCCTTCAATCTCAGGTAACTACATATGTTCCAAATGCTACTATAAAAGATGTTTTGATTCAGGGTGATGTAGAAGGAAGAAGAGGGACATGGACATCAAAGATACAAAAATATGATTTGGATATAAAGCCAACTAAGTTGGTAAAGGGGCAGGGTTTAGTAAAGATCTTAACATAAACAAATTGCCAAGCTATGGTAATCAATTTGCTGACTGAAGTTGATACGGGAAGTACCAATGTAGAAAGAAATCAAAAGGTAAATGAAGGTAGGAAAGAAAATTCTAAGGGTAAATTTCAGTATAAATACCTGTGTGCTAATTGGTATAAGGACATTGTCCATTATTTATGTTTTCTTTGTTGTCCTACTAGTTTGAATTGATCAAAATACTGAGCTTTGAAAGTTAAAACTCATAAATATGTGTTAGTTAATGGAGAATTACATTTTAGGGATCTTGGTGGTGTTCTTCTACTTTGTATGACATAAGGGGAAATTATTGAAATAGTGAATGAGTATCATGGTTGTTTCTGTGGTGGTCATTATGGGTGGAAAGTGACAACCCATAAGATCTTGAAAGTTGGCTTTTTTTAGCCTTCTTTATCTTCAGATGTTTACAAGTTGGTAAGGGTATGTCAAAAGTGTCAAATGTTTGCTGAGAAAAAGAATATAGCACCATTTCATTTAATTCCTATTTTTATAGAAGAACCTTCTAGACATTGGGGGTTAGATTTCGTAGGAGAAATCAATCCAGCATCAATTGGGTAGTATAAATCGATTTTAACAGGTACTGATTATTTTACTAAATGGGTATAAATAGTTCTAATAAGGAAATAAAATGATTTGGTGATGATTAAATTTTTGGAGGAAAATATTGTTAGCAGATTTGGATGTCCTAAAAGATTTGTAGTGGATAATTCTCAAGTTTTTAGGTCTACTATATTGTAATATATTTGCCAAAAATATAATGTTATATTGTCTCATTCTACTACTTATCACCCTCAAGGAAATGGGTTAGCAAAATCATCAAATAAAACACTGGGGAGGATACTTAAGAAGACCATTGCAGAAAATCAAAAGAATTGGGATAATAAATTGAAATTTTATCTATGGACAAGCCGAGTAACCCCAAGAAGGTCTACTAGAAAATCACTATTTGAACTTGTTTATTGAACAACTACATTATTTCATAGTCATTTGATAAAGCCTGTTGCATTATTGGTCCAATATATTCAAGAAGAATTGAGCCATCTGGTGATAAGGATGAATCAGTTGATTGAACTTAATGAAAACAGGGAAAAAGTCATGGAAATTTTGGTTGGTTATCAACAGAAAATGAAGATGATTTTTGACACAAAAGCTAAAGATATTATTTTTCAGCCTGGTGATCTAGTCTGCAGATGGGATAGAAGAAGGGAAGACAAAGGAAAACCTGGAAAGTTTGATCCTTTGTGGTTTGGTCCTTTTAGAATTGTATAGTCAAAGGAAAACAACACCTTCATTTAAGAGAATTTAGATGGTGAAATTCTAGAGTTACCAGTGAATGGCGACACCTTAAACACTATTTCCAGCACTAACTAATGTTTTTCCAATCATTGTATATATCGAAGTGTCTATTGTAAGAATTCCAGTGAGTTATTCATGGTAATGTGTGATGTTACAGTTTGACTCCATGCCCGAGGTGAAGGCACTAATCTGTGGTTCTTAGTGTTCTTTCTTCTTAAAAACACTATCCCCAGGTGGAGCCAGATGTTGTAACCTATTTTAAATTATATGTGATGTACATGTTAAACATAAGTGTAAAAAGAAAAAGAAAAAATAAAATATTGAAAGAGGAAAAGAAAAATGTGAAAGACTTTTTGTTATTTGATTAAACTAAGTTATGTTGGTTTATCAAAGTCTTTTGCATTACTAATATCTTGTACCTATAAAGTTTATTGTAATAAATTGAGACAGATAGTGGGACCCTATGGCAGTAGTCGGAGGTGTTAAAGTTTGAACAAGTTGGTGTTGCACAAATGGTAAAGAGGATGGGACTCGCCCGATGGAGAAAACCCAATAGTGCAACTAAATTGAAGATTAACACAAGTAGTGCCCACACAAATACTTTTGTCGGGCCTATTGAATTTTAAATGAATGGTGTAGATTTACTACAAGGGCACCACCCGAAAATTGGTTCCGTACAAAGTAGTCCCCCCATAGTGACGAAAGCAAGAAAGCTAGCTCATTCTAATTTCATTCTCCATGTCACATTCCTTTGTCCAACTGTCCTTCAAACTGTCAAATCCTCCATTTAATTCGGTCATTTCCCACAATGGAATTTAATGTCGTTTTCCCTCTTATAATTTTTCATTCCGCTATAAAAACATTTTCTTTCTTTTGGTCAGTACATTGTCTTGTTGTTTTCTGCCAAGAAATTCAAAATCTAGCTCACGTTTGAGTCAGCCTCCTCACCAGTACCATGTATTTTTCCATAATCTACCATTTATCTTTTAAAAATGGCTAAGAAAATGATTTTATCCACTTCATCCTCTCACATTCCACTCATGGATATTGAAATAGATGGATTTGATGTTTCCTTCCTTGTCAACCATCATGAATTATACCAACATGTCTAGTTAAACTAGCCCAATACCCCAATTTATGCTGCAATGGTAAAATCTAGTGTGTTGGTAGTGTTTGTCCCTCAAACATACATGTTTCCTAAATTTATTCATTGGCTAATTCAAAAATGTATCCCAAAGGCGTTTTGTGATAAATAGGTTGGGAGAAATTACTTTTCAATTCTCCTCTCTTTTTATTCAATAAACATTGTGTTATCCTTCTACAAAGTCTTACTTCTCTTTCTCTGAAGAATAATTGACTGTGTTTTTTGAAGAATTATATGAACTAAAATCCGTTGTAATTCACTTTTATTTGATGACTAATGGAAAAAAATTCCCTTTAGATTCCACTCATTTTCCCTTGGATATTTTTGTTGAAGATGTAAGGGAAGTTCTATAGGTGTTGGCTAGAATTTTAGGGAAAGAGGACATTACAGCGGTTGACAAAGCAGTTTTAGGAATGTTTGTTGTAATGATGAAACCTGGAGTTGTATTAGATATACCAACCTATTTGGAAAAAGAAATTAATGTCCAGTTCATGAATTTCATTCTTACAGGTTGTTTTAGGTTTCCTTCACTTGTAACATATTTATTCTTGTATTCCAATGTTGAGAAAGTCATGCTTCTAGGGTTGAATATTATGGACACCCTCAAGGATAAACAATCAATGTTCTTCTAAATTGATATAGTAAGAATTGATCCTAGAAATGAGGGTTTGTCCTAATTTGCATCTTCTTTCCTTTATGTTGTATATTCAATCATCAATAGTTTACTTGCACCAACTTTACTCCCTAAAGCTCGATCTTTCTTTCAAGTGAGTAAAGATGGAAAGGTTGGAAATTGGTTTTATTTCCAGGATCATGTTGAAATAAGGTTGTATGGAGCTGATGTTGAGCCCTACATATTACCAAATTCTGTTCCCATTTGTATGTTTTCCCTTGAATTCATTAGACAAATTCTAAATGTGGATCAGGTAAATTCTTTACCTACCAAGAAGGGACTCCTTTTGAGGTTGCCTAGGACTGCGGGACCATTCATTGTGAACACTAGGCAAGCAATAGATGAAGTTCAAAAATTGTTGGAAGGAATGAATTTATTATTAGAAGAGAAATGGACTTATGATCCATATCATATAATTTCCAACAGAAGAATAGAAAATGGATATGCTCTTGTGCATGAATCAAAACCAGAAATTGAGAAAATGGAAAATGGAGAGTAGTCACCTCCGTTGGGAAATATAGAGATTGAGACACCTCTTACTTCTGAAAAGAACCTGAAGAGAGGCAGGTCAAAGGTAGTTGATCTAGAGGAAGAGGAAGATAGAGAAACAAAAAGGGAAAAGATGTCTGAAGAGGTTGGTTCCGACAACTCCCAGTATACAATTGCAGTTGGGGGGGGAATTTTTGTACTCCTTCTTCTCCAGTTTCAGGGGAGTCTTCTCAAGATTCAATTTCCATGATTAAACAAATGTTTTTGCAGGTGGAGACAAGAAACAAGAAAATTAGAGAAAACGTGGAACCCCAATCAGAAGCTCAGGTATCTTCTGAATATCAAACAATGCTGCTATCATCTATGGATTTAGAGAAGACCCGGCTAAAAGTTTCTCTATCTCATCCATCAGCAATGTCAGTAACATCTTCAGTAGGGTTCAAGACTATTAATTTAATCGTGGATCCAAATAAGATTCCATTTCCTGATAAGATTAATTTGCATATGCAAACTTAGCAATTAAATTTTCATGATTTAAATAAATATGCTTCAGCTACTTCCAAAGTTGAAAATATGTTAGAGAAATTGGTAAACGAGCTAAAGTTGGAGAAAGAAAACTCTAGATCTCTTAACACAAAAATGAAGAACTGAAAAAGATAATTGTTAATATTGGTGTAAAGCTAGAAGACAGTTCTGTAGGTTTTAACCCCGTACAGAAATTACCTGCATACGAATTCTAAAACACAGAAAATAAACAATGCGAGAGCATAACACATAAAACACATATACACATAGATTTTCCCCTGGATCCCAAAGCCGGGACTACCAGCTTGATTTTCCATTATGTTCCTTTCAATGTTATAATACATATTTATACATGCCGAAGCATCCAATACTATGGACTGAAAAACATCGCGTCCAAAACCATGGACCAAAAACCATCGTGTCCAAAACCATGTGCGAAAAACATGCACAAAACCATAGGTAGGTCCGCCCAACCTAATATAGGGTCCAAAACCAAAATTTTCAAGGGTGTTGCCCTAGACCCCATAGAGTGGGGTTACCTACACCCCTCAAAATCCCTGTGACTCCCCCTGCTATGCAATCGGTGCAACGAAGGGGGTGCTCCACCCCCCTTCTAACCCCCCGGTTAATTATGTGGGATAGTCATGGAAACAATATAACACAACCAAACATTCTCCCACTTGTTGTTTTCTTTCCACAGGGGGCCACAACAGAGCTTAGTCATTTATTCAGCCCTACAATGCCCATTGTTTCTCTACACCAAGAAAACTTCTCAGAGCTCACAGATTTTGTCAATGCATCTGCAATATTCTTCAAAGTGTCCACCTTTACCAGCAACACCTTTTTGTCTTCTATCATATCCCTCACAAAGTGATATTAAACATCAATGTGCTTGTCTTTGAATGATATGTAGGGTTCTTTGCCAAGAAAATTGTACTTTGGTTGTCACAGTCTATCCTTATAGCTCCTTGTACTAACCCCATACTTGAACACAATCTCTCCAACCAAACTGTTTCCTTGCTTGCATGAGTGGCTGCTATGTATTCTGCCTCTGTAGTTGATAGTGCCACTACAAATTGTTTCTTACTCATCCAACTGACTACACCTCCAAATAGGTTAAACACATACCCACTTATAGATCTTCTCTGATCTAGATCTCCAGCCTAGTCTGCATCAACAAAGCCATGGATATCCAAAACTCTGTCCAATTCTGGTCTTCCTTTGTAGCACAAACCATAATCACTAGTGCCACACAAATACCTGAAAACCTACTTCACTATTGTCCAGTGCTCCTTCCCTGGTTTTGACATAAACCTACTCAGTACTCCCACTGCATGTGCAATGTCTGGTCTAGTATAGACCATTGCATACATCAAGCTACTGACTGCACTTTCATATGGAACATGGGACATGTCCTCTTCCACTTCTTATGTCTTGGGACACTATTCAACAGATAATCTCACACCTACAGGAATAGGAACCTTCACCGATTTACTATCTTGCATATTTGTATTGTCTCAACATACTTCCTCTGGTTTAACCAAAGCTTCCTCTTTGCCCGATCTCCTTTAATTTCCATGCCCAAAATATAATTTGCAGCACCAAGATATTTCATGTTGAATTTGGAGGACAATTGGGTCTTCAAATCCTGGATAATTTCTTTGTCATTTCCAACCAGCAACATATCATCCACATACAAGACCATATAAATAACACGGTCACCAATTAATTTCAAATACACACAGTGATATGCTTTTCTTATGGTGAAGCCAAGTCCCTGTATAAATGTATCAAATTTCTGATACCACATCCTTGGTGACTATTTTAACCCATACAGAGACTTCTTTAACTTGCATACCAGTTCTTTCTTACCCTTCACTGCAAAGCCTTCAGGTTGTTTCATGTAGATTTCCTCTTCCAGATCCCTGTGAATAAATTTTGTCTTCACATCCATCTGTTCTACCTCAAGATCAAAAGCAGCAGCAACAGATAAAAGTAATCTAATAGAAGTTACCTTGGTAACAGGAGAAAAAATATCACCAAGATCAATTCTCGGAACCTGGGAATAACCTTTTGCTACCAACCGAGCTTTGCATTTCTCCACCTTTCCTTCTACATTTGTCTTCTTCTTGAACACCCATTTGCTGCCAATGGGTTTCCTTCCAGCCGACAACTCCACCAAATCCCAAGCCTCATTTTTGTGCAAAGATGCCATTTCATCAACCATGGCCTCTTTCCAGAGTTTTCCATCATCTGAATCTACTGCTTCCTTCACAGTTCTAGGACCATCATCAGTAATAGATAAAGCAAAATTTGAACAGAAAGTAGATGGACTATACCTTTCTGGTTGCCTTCTTTCTCGAATTGATCTTCTCACACCCAGAGTTTGTGGCTCTTAATTTTCTGATTCCATCTCTGTTGTAGAGTCTGATTCTTCCTCCTTTAGCTCAAACTATATCTTCTTAGGTTCCTTTGGTTGGAATTCATGTTTAATAACATCTTTCACCTCTCTGAACACCACATCTCAGTTGTACACAACCTTCCTTGTTACTGGGTTCCAAAGCTTATAACCCTTTAAACCATCCTTATACCCAATAAAGATGCACTTTTCAGTTTTACTATCCAACTTGGTTCGTTTCTCCTTTGGAACATGTACATATGCATTATATCCAAATACCCTCAGATGTGAAAGAGAGGGTTTCTTACAAGTCCATACCTCTTGTGGAGTCTTATCCTCCAATGCTAATGAAGGTGATCTGTTGACTAGGTAACATGCTGTCTCCACTGCCTCTACCCAGAATTCCTATCCTAACCCGGCACCACTGAGCATGCTTCTTACCCTTTCCATCAATGTCTTGTTCATTCTTTTTGCAACTCCATTTTTCTCAGGTGTGTATGGAGTAGCCTTCTACCATGATATACCACACTTCTTAGAGATCTGAAAATGAGATCTTAACAATTAATAAGGTATTGTAGATTCATGTGCATAGATTTGCCTATGTTATTTTATGCAATGGATCGATAAGATTGCGAGATACACAGAAAATGAAGCAGTAAAGAAGGATAATAGACAACACACATAAACACATAAAATTTAACAAGGAGTTCACCCAATACTCCTGGGCTACATCTCCTAGTCCAGCCTTCAGTGGTGGCCTCTCTATTATGCCTTCAAGCAGAGTTTTACAACAGTGTGAGCTCCATTTGAGACTCAACACGCAACAGATACAACAACAAGAGTTTGCTTGAACCTCTCAAGCCTCTCTGAGTACACAGACTCTCTCAATCACTTTCTGTCTTTGTCTTGGCTCTGTCTCGAGCACTGCCTTCAGTACTACCTGTCTTTATTTCTATCTTCCGTGGCTTTAAAGCCAATCTACGCTGACTGTTCATTTCCGCTTCTCGGCTTTCTGTCTCCTCGCCTCTGTCTTCTCAAATCCCTCTGCTAAGCATTAGCAAGCATGGCATAATGCCTTTAGGGGAGGTGGCCACCTGTTCCGCAATGGATGAGTGCATTGGGCCTGTGAAATCCCTGAAACGACCACTTTCTCTTAACACAGAGAAATGCATTCAAAACTGAGAAAATCCGCCAAAACACAATCTTTCAGATTTCAAAAGTCCTTAAATCTAGTTTGTTTTCCTATTGGGTCTGTCCTCAATCATTATCGCAAATCACTTCAGCCTTGTTCCTTTGTATTTTAAAAATACGTTAAAACTGTGAAAATAATGCAAAAATGGCTTTGGGCAGATTTGAAATGATATAAATTTTCATTCCCAAACCCCTTCGGGCCCGGGTTCCATCGCATCGACGTTGTTTCTTTGTATTTTTTCAAATAACAAAATATGCAAAAATACATTGAAAATGCCTTTCGGCAGATCTCAAATCTCATGCAATAATGTTTATATATCCATCGGGTCTGGCTGATCGCATCGCATACATATATATGTATAAGTCCCACTCCTCTGTGTAGCTATAATTGTGATATCATGATGCGATTGATCACAATCGTATATTGCAATAACCCAGTCTATTGTAAGTGCTCTATTGTGGTTGCTGATTGTGATGTTGTGATGCAATGTGGGCCATCGATATGCGTGCTTAATCGACTGTCCTTGTTTACTCTGCCGATCGCCATCGCAACTCATATATGATATGCGATGATATCCTCCGTCTGCCTGTGCTGATTGTGATTTGTCGATCAGATCTGGACTGTTGATCGGCCAGATTTGACGGCTACTGTGAATTCATTTTTCAAGCCTCCGTTGCTTTATTTTTCACTGTTTTCTCTATGTTTTCACTTCCTGATAGTGTTTTTCCACCTTTTGGAGGGTTCCCCTTATGCGATGGTTTTGATCTTTTAAGAATTTTTAAGAGATTTTGAAGACTTAGAGAGTATTCTAGGATCCATTTGGATCATTCCTTACTGCAAAACTCTCCACCGTTATCTATCGTCAACACCTTTGTCTTCTTCTTTGTTTGGTTTTCCACCAGAGCCTTAAATTCTTTAAACCTGTCAAAGACTTCATATTTCTTCTTAAGGAAATATATCCATGTATTCCTTGAGAAGTCATCTATAAATGATACATAGTACACAGACTTACCCAATGATGGAACCTTCACAGGTCCAAACACAACACTGTGCACAAGCTCTAATATTTGTTTTGCCCTCTTACCACCAGAGGGGAAACTCACCCGATTATGCTTCCCATATACACAATTTTCACAGAAATCAAAATCCAGAGAGCTATTACTCATACCTTCTACCATACCTTTAACATGAAGTATTCGAAGGCCCTTCTCTCCAATATTTCCAAGCCTTTGATGCCACAACATGGTCTTCTCTCCAGAGACCACTAGATTTTCTTCTCCACTTTCAGGAACCATAGAACTGTTGCACCCATAAACAACAGTGCTACCTTGTAGCTTGTACAAAGTTCTAATCTGAACTCCCTGCATGAATACTAGTGCTCCCTGAACCATCTTGTAGGTATCCTTCTCGAACACTGTTTTTACACCTGCATCATCCATCTTGCTTATAGAAATCATATTTCTAGCCAATGCAGGAATATGTAGAACACCCGTAAGTGTTATAACCCTTCCACCTTGCAACTTCAACTTTACTTTTCTGCGACAAACAATTCTAGCCTTCATATCATCCCCTAAGAATACATCACCACCATCATATTTCTCATACTCGCAGAACCACTCTCTATGGGGAGTGAAGTAAAAGGATGCACCTAAGTCAATTAACCATGCCTCGTGATCTACATGTGTACTTGAAGAATCCAAGTACACATCCCCACCTTCTTCTGAGGTGGTTTTCGCCTCTATAGGAGCATCATCAGATCTTTTTTTGTCAAGAGCTTTAGATTTACAATCCCTTTTGTAGTGCCCTTCCTTTCTGCATTTCCAGCACACCACCTTTACAGGTTTTCCAAGAGATTTAGATCTCCCTCTAGATTTAGATCTCCCACTCGATGCCTTATTTTTGTTTCTATTCTGGGACCATCCTTGTACAGACAAGGCATCACCATTCTAGCTCTCCATATTTTTCTGTTTCATCTCCTTCGTCAGTAAGGATGAGACTATTTCATCAAATTAAAAGGCAGTTGCATTGATACCTATTGCAATAACCAGACTATCCCACGAATCTAGTAGAGAACACAACAAACTAATGCACTTATCTTCATCTTAAATTTTGATATCAACAGACGATAACTAACTTACCACAGTATTAAACACATTCATATGCTCTGTCAGCGAGGCTCCATCTTTCATCCTCAGGTTATACAGCTTTTCTCGTAGGAATAGTTTATTCGCTAGAGAATTAGATTGGTACAAAGTCCCTAACTTTTCCCACAAAGCCTTCACCGTAGCTTCCCCTGATACATTCAACAATACTAAATCTGAGACACACAATCGGATTGTGCTCTTTGCCTTCCAATCCAACTTCTTCCATTCTTCATCAGACACTCCCATTGGTTTAGTACCCGGATCTAGCATGATCCGCTGATCTTTATCCACCAACAGATCCTCCATCTTGAGTTTCCACAACTCAAAACTCTTACCATTAAATTTCTTGATATGTATCTTTCCACTGCTCATCATATTCTTTCACTACCATAATCGATCCCATAGATCTCCCACTGAACAGGGTCTACCATAGGCCCGAGCGAAACCCCTCAGCAACAAAGGCGTCCCCTTGAAGCCAAAACAACTCAAATACCAAATGTAGGTTTTAACCCCATACATAAATTACCTGCATACAAATTCTAAAACAAAGAAAATAAACAATGTGAGAGCATAACACATAAAACACATATACACAGATATTTTCCCATGGATCCCAAAACCTGGACTATTAGCTTGATTTTCCATTATGTTCCTTTCAATGTTACAATACATATTTATACATGATGAAGCATCCAATACCATGGACCGAAAACCACCACGTCCAAAACCATGGATTGAAAACCATCGCGTTCAAAACCATGTGCAAAAAACATGCACAAAACCATAGGTAGGTCCACCCAACCTAATATACGGTCCAAAACCAAAACTTTCCAAGGCGTTGCCCTGGACCCCATAGAGTGGGGTTACCTACACCCCTCAAACCCCCTGTGACTTCCCCCACTACGCAATTAGCGCAACAAAGGGGGGGCTCCGCCTCACTTCTAACCCCCTGGTTAATTACGTGGGCTAGTCATGGAAAGAATATAACACAACCCAACAAGGTCTGTAATTCAGAAGTTACTACAGAGTGCTCATATAGAGATTCAAGCACTAAAAATAAGTTGAAGTTTCCCTTAGCAGAACATCCCATGGCTTCATAGGTAGCAGGGGTTGAGAAAGAAAAATAACTACTAGTCCGGGAACTTTTACAAAGGGATGATGAGATAATGAAGTTGAAGGAAATGAATATTTCTTTACAACAAAAGATTGATTCACGTGTATGCACAATTGTGGTTGCAACATATTCAAATGATCCTGCTGAGAAGCTGACTCAGGTTAGGACTGAGTTACACATTTCTAAAAACGAGTTAAATAAAAAGTAAACAAATTTGGACAATGATGTGAAAATCATCAAAGCAACTAAGCAAGAGTTGTTTATGACCAAGGAGACTGCAGAAAAATACATAAGGGATTGCCAGGGTGCTCAGCAATAAATTAAAGAATTGAAGGAAAAATTGAAAGGAAATATGTCTCTGGTACAAGAAAGAGAAATCTTATGGAATTAAATAATAAATATTGTAAAGAGTGTCTAACAATTCCTAGTTATTATTGAACAGGAGAAGATTATTGTTAGAGACTTAGAAGAAGTCATCCTCTGTAATAAATAGAATTTGCATAATAACTCCCAGTTTTCTAAGAAGTTAATTGACTTATTAAACTCAAAGTATACAAAGGAAATGAAAGAGTTTGAAATATAGGAAAGGAAAAAGCATGTAATGGAGATAAATAAAATGATATTGAAAAATGCAACATGAAAGCAACAAAGAATAAATTGATGGAGATTAAGGAAGTAGTGCTGAGTTTTGATATCAATTTTGATAAAAGAACAAGGGTTGGTTTGCCATCCTGTTGGGATCAACAATTTTTTTTTTTATCCTGGGAACTATATGAAACATTAAGAGTGGAAGCAAAAAGTAAAATAAACTCTACACATGAAAAGACTGCAGTCTTAAAGGGATCCACAATTGTCAACGTTCACAAAGATTTCCAATTTTTCTGGATGATGAAAACTCTGTTTATTGAGAAGCCTACATACAACAAAATCACAGACTTCAGGATAGCACATGTTAAGTTAAATTATAAATTCCTCAAGTACAAGTACAAATATCTGGGGGAAGACCAGGGAACAGCTGTCACCACAAGCTGCTGCTACAAAAGAAGAACCCTCTACTGCTCCACAATCTCATATTGATTTGAGATGAAATTTTTACTTTTAGAAGTTGTTTTATTTTCAAGCCATGTAATTTTTATGTTTCAATGTAATTTTCGAATAGTTAGATAGTTAGGAGGTTGACAGTTCTAATAATTGTCTTTTTGAAAAGTCTATATAAATGTACTTCAATAAGATGAAAAGAGGTTCCAGATTTTGGAAACACCTCAGATAGGACCACTTTGTACTTTGATCTTCACTTTAATGATAAATAAATCTTTCAGTGATTCCAGAAATTGTTGGGTATGATTTGTTTTCCCTGTGTCATATTATGTATGTATTTCTTCATTGAAAGAATTGAAGCAGTATGTTCTTTATTTATAGTTAATGGTTATAATTCTCTGTAAATTTAGAGGTTAAAAATCCTTAAAAACAATGCTCTTCTTTCAAATTTTCATTTCTCATCAAACACACTTTCCTCTAAGTTTATGATAAAAGATTTTGTAGAGACAACCTTTTATTTTGAAGCTTTCACCAACACTTCTCACAAATTTCAATCCATTTGTATCCAATAGTTAAAGGCCATTCAAAGTTGTATTCCATGTATTGAAGGTTAAAGGGTTTAAAATTTAATATTTTGGGGTTTGCAAAATGATGAGACAAACAAATAATAAATCTGTAAATTTTAATGAATGTCTTGGGCACTAATTTCTACTCAGCAAGGATTTGTCTCCCAAGGTATAACATTTTTTGGTGCCGTTGTTGGGGAATTTAAATCTAAATTTATTTTTCCCTGGGTTCTACAAGATCATTTCTTCAGTTTATGAGTGAGGAAAGTGGTTAGGCTGAGATTCTCATAAAAAAATTTCAAACCTAGCTGCAAAAGGACCACACACGAGGTCAGATACCTCACAACAAAGAACTCCTTCTCTTTCTAATCCAGAAAAGTTGGTTTGCAGGAGAGTTTGGAAACCAAAATCACTAATAACCATAGATCCCACTTTATTTGTTCCTGGTACTAGTTCCACACAACCGTTTTCTGTCTTTCACTCAAAGGAAGTAATAAGGAATTTTGATTTTTTTGAAGAAGCCCTTTCCCCTTCTCAGACATATTTTTTTGAACCAACTTTGGAGGAAAAATCTTTCGAGTCAGTTTCATTTTCTTTCCCCGAGTTTCAAGAAATCAAAGCAGTTGACCCTTTGTCTACAAGTTCATCTATTTCTATTGTGAATCAAGAAGTTCCCATATCATACTTTCCTCCACAATCATTTGTCCTTCAAGCAGGTAACCCTTCTACAATTAATTTGAATTTAAATATGGCTATTCTTGCTTTTCTATTGAATAGATATGCTCCCTTGAATCTCCCTCAACCTATGAATCCAATGCCTCGAGATTACCTTAAATTGTTACCTCGTTTCATAGGGGAAGATGAGGTAACTGCAGAGAATCATAATGACACATTTTGTGCATTTGCTGAAAAATTTGAACATCAAATTTTTAGATGTGGTGATGAGATTGTTTGTTCAGTCATTAGATGGAGAGGCCAGGAAGTGGTTCAAAACCCTTCCTACAAATTCAATTAATACATGGGAAGAATTGGAAAATGTGTTTACACAGAGGTGGGGAGAAAAGAAAGATCACGACTATTTTCTAACAGAATTTAATTCCATTAAAAGGAATCCTGAAGAGCAAGTAGGTGAATTCATAAAAAGGTTCAATAAATTATACAATAGAATGCATGGAGAAATTAAGCCTCCTCTTGTAGGAGAAAAAGTAGTATTTGCAAGAGCATTTGATTCTGATTTTGGTTTCACTCTGAGGGGGAGGAGGTCCCCTTCATTGGGCCAAATACAAACTGATGCTCTTGAAACTGAAGCCAATTTGTCTGCAGCAGGAAAGCTTAAAGCAAAAGAAACTGAACAAAATAAGGGGAACAAAAAATAAGAAGAAATGAAAGTTGTTAGTCAAACACCTAATTATATTGAGAAAACATGAGAAGAAATGACTAAGATTATTAAAATTTTGTCCAATAAACTAATGAAGTTGGAGCTAGAAAATAAGAATACACCTAGAAAGTTTTAGCAGAGGCAAAATAGAAATTTCAACCCTTAATTTAGAAAGCCACCATTGCGGTTTTGCAGAGGGATAGGAAAGATCAAGATGAGTTACAACCCCCCTTATACATTGAGGATAAATAAGAGGATGTAGTAGAAGGAACTTCTAAGGAGCATGAAAATCAAATATCATCATTTTATGGGGAGGAGGAAGATGTGATTAGAAGAGAGGATTTGAATTCTGAATTTCAGTTTTCTCTAGATGATAATGAAATTGATGATTATTGCAAAAAGTTTACTGATTTTATGTAGGTTGAATTGTACAGGAAATATGATTTTTGATCAAGAAAAAGGTAAAGGATGCAGGAGGTTAATGATGAAAAACAGGATCCAGTGTCTCAACATATGGCGACTCCACAACAAAATCAAAATTAGTAGGATAAGGGGAAGAAACAGGTTGATTCAAGCACAAAAAATTCTTTTCAGCAAGGAGAAAGTTCTAAGCAAAAATCAGGTATGGGGATCCTAAAAAGACCTATTCATGAATCGATAGATGATCCAAATGATGTTTCAAAGCAAAGATGAATGATGAAAAACAAGAAAATATTGGGAAGAAAAATAATTTTTTTAGCCTAACTAAGGAATTAGAGAAGATTAAGATTTAGTTCCTTTATTAGAATTGACTAAAACTCCTGTGTACAAAAAACAAATTTCTGTTTTTATAAATCTCTCTCAAGATGATAGTGTGGTAGATACAGTAAACTTAAAGGAGTAGAGACCAGTAGTAATGTTTGGACCCCATGTAGAAGAAGTGGATTCTTCCACTCCACCTTTTTACATATCTTTTTTGATTCATTCTTTTATGTTGCATAATTGTGTGTTGGATTCAGGAGATTCACATAATTTGATTCCATTGTCGGTCATGAAACAATTGAAACTCTAGATCACTAAATCTTATAGGGATCTTTATTCATTTGATTCCAAAAAGGTTAAATTTATAGGAGTGATCAAAGATTTAGTTGTTCCTCTGACCTAGATTCCAGCTATAAGTCTGGTGATGGATGTGGTGGTGGAAGAAATTCCTTCATGTTTTGGAATGCTCCTTTCAAGGTCATGGGGAGAAAAATTGGGTGGTGTACTAAAATTGAATTTTACATATGCAATAACCTCTATTTTTGGAGGTGAAGAGGGGAGGTTATACAGAGAAACCAGTTTTATCAAAACCATTGCAAAGGAGGGTTCTAGTAATTCTCTTATGTACAATAAGGAAAAGGGTGATTTTTCTTATTTTATGTTCCAAGAAGCAAAGGATATTGTTGAAGACAATAAAGTGCAACTCCCTTCAACAATTAAAAATTAGGAGCTGGTAGTCAGTGGAGTGTGGAAGCTTTACTTTGATGGTGCTTATTCAAGAGATGGAAGTGGAGCAGGTATATTTTTTATTTCTCCAAAAGGCCATTTATTTCATTTTTCTTACAATTTTGAATTTGACTCCACAAATAATATCACTGGATGTGAAGCATTAGTTCTGGGATTACAAGCTGCTAAAGGTTTAGGGGTCTAATGCATTTCTATTTTTGGATATTCTGATTTGGTAGTAAAGCAAATAAAGAATCAATGTCAAACAAAACATCCAAGGTTAAGAACATATATAAATGAAATATGGGATTTGGTAGATAATTTCTTTGTTTCTTTCAATATATAGTTTGTGCCTAGAGAATAAAACATAATGGTTGATTATTTAGCAGTTGCAACTAGTAGTTTTAAACCACCTTTAAATCCTAGACTGAGGTATGAAATTGAAATGAGGCATAGAAAATCAATCCCAGATAATGTCAAACAATGGAAAGTGTTTTAGGATGAGGAACAGATTAAACACTTTCTTGAGTTGATTGGAGAGTTTTTAGGTCTAGAGGTTGACCAAGAAGAAGAAGTTGAAGAATAACATTCAAACATGAAATTTTTTAAGATTCAGTTGGGAATCACAAGATTCTTCAACTTGAATATAATGTAATACCTAAAGGCTTGGTACCCCTGGAAATTTATTCAATGAAAATGATGTTACAATTTTTTTTTCCACAGAAAAAGTCCATTTTTTATTTGAAAAAAAAGGGGGTTACATAGAGTATGTAAGCAAAACGCCAAGGCTGTAACCTCCAGCAAGCGGGGAGAGCCTCAGCTACCAAACCAGCTCGCTAAGATTACAGGCCATCGCAGGAAGGAGAAAATCCTCCCAAAAATCACAGATCAGTGAAACATAGTCCAAAAGCCCGCAGCTATAAAAGGCAAGCCACCGCAAGAGGAACGGATCCTCCAAATCAACCGAATCGATGAAATCAAGACCACGCTGGAGAGTGCGCGATCAGGAAAGTGGTCTCAGAGATCCGCAATTAGCTTGAGGATTCTGAAGCTGCTACAGAGAAGAGACAGAACCACTGCCTGGGCATCCAAAAATAGGGAGAACAACCCAAGAAAAATGGCAGAGGAAAAAACAGAGAGAAGGAAAAACATGAAAAAAGAGACAGAAACACCACATAGTTATTTACAGGAACAGAGGAAACGAGCGGAAAAATTAAGAAAAGATGGGTTGTTCAACAAGTCGAGCAACCCCATTATCAACCTCCGAGACAGCACACGACCCCATCTCAAGATCAACTCCTTCTTTAGAAAGACGGTCCGCTTCGGAATTCCTTTCCCGGAAGATATGACAGAGAGAGATCTCCATGAAGCTTTTCAAAGCCGAGAAAATTCTCTAAACAGAGGAAGCAGACTAAGATTGCTATAGTGATTTGCCTTGTTGAACCATTTCACCACATTCATGGAATCCCCGAAAAGCTGAGCTTCTCTCACATTTCGAAGAATAAGCCAGCTGAGAAGGAGATGAAGGGCTTTCAATTCGGCAAAATTATTTGTGCCCTGTCCCAGGCCTATTGAGGTTTTAACAATCTTCTCTTCTGAAAAATGAATGATCAAGCCAGCCCCACATCGACCATTTATATCCGAAGGCCCGTCAAAATAAGCCCACGGCATAGAGTGTATAATGACTTCTTGACTAACAGCTCTGGAGGAATTAAGAGCTTGAGGGATTGGAATTCTTTCGTAGATGGTAGCTCCTTCAGCGGCAAGTCTTCCAATAGGAAATGCAGAGTCCTTGAAAATAGCTTGATTTCTGGCAAGCCAAGTCCCCCAAGTAATGAGTAACGGAATGGTTCGTTCCCTTTCGTTTAGAGAAACGTTCCACCAACTCTGCCAGGCCTCTAGGATCCCCTGCCCTTCCCATCTATGGGGAACATTTATTAAGCTTAGCATTGCTGCCCAAAGGCTAGAATTGAAAGGGAAAAAGAGAAATAAATGCTGAACTGTTTCAGCACTGTCTTTACACAATGGACATCTACCAGGACCAATTCTGCCTCTTCTTTGAAGGAAATCCCACGTAGGAACTTTCTGGAAAAGGACGCACCAAAAGAACAATTTTGTTTTAGCTGGTCCTTTTAACTTCCATAACGGTTTAGTCCACCAGTCTGGATTCTCCCAACCAAATTGTGACATCATCCATTTGTAACCTGCCTTTGGGGAATAAAGGCCATTCTGAGCAAAAACCCATTTTAGCTCGTCCAGAGAGTCAGATAACCGCACTGAGGAATTGAGGAGATCCCTTGTGTACCTGTCCCATTCCTCCAACCTATCGTCGGCCAGATCTAAGTCTCGTCCTTGAAGCCACCCTTGGTTCCAAATGGAAGAGGCCTGGGGATCAGCTACCTGGTTGAGAGTATATAGACCTCTGTCTTTTAAAGCCTCAACCAAACCTTGAGATAGAGTAAACCCCTCAGAGCAACCAATCCAAGGATCTCGCCCCAAGCGGATCTGAGTTCCATCTCCCACATACCATGCCAACCCCTTCTCAATGATGTGAACAGATGCAACCACTGCTTTCCAGACCACCGAGGAATTTTTGGACGACTTTTGCGGCAGTCTGATCCAATCTAGCATTGATAATGGATCTATATATTTCCTTTTAGTCACAACAGTCCATAGATTTTCCGTTGAAATGATCCTCCAAGCCAACTTTGCTGCAAGGGATTGGGAGAAACTAGCAAGGTTTTTTATACCCTGTTATCGCTTGAAAGTTCACCTCAGGCTGAGAAAGGTAAACTTCAAGGCAACATCAAATCACTTAGCCTCATAGCTAGCCCTACGGGGCAGGAGAGGGCTCTCTCCAGTCTATCTCAGTAAAAATCTTCAATGGGCTAGATGACCAATAGGAAAACACTGATTTTAGGCTAGTAAACTGATCAAGAGGTTTAAATTTGGGATTTTTAAAGTTTTGGTGGAAAATTGGGGAATGGCAATTTCGGGTGCGGGGATTGGACACAGTTTTTGCAGGGAGTTCTTTGGGGCAAGGTAGGAGACTGTATTGATGCCTTTGAATTAAGTGAATGGATAGGAATGACCGGTGAGGGGCTAAAGAGAGCAAGAAACCTTCAAGAGTTCTCTTTAGACAGATGAAAACATAAATATTAAGCAAACTTAAAAGCAGAGCATGGAAATCATGAATTCTATTTTAACACTTCATTTGCCTAATTTGCAGAAGGAAAAGTGAGAATATGAATCACATAACAAACTTACAAGTACAAAGAGAAACACACCATCAATACATGTAACCACAGGAATCCCAAAAAGGACTGCAAAACCCTGGTCTTTCTTCCTTTGCCAAAATTGTAGAGATACAATGAGTAATACAATAGTAGCTTCTCCCTCAAGAGTCCAACCATGAAAATGAGAAAGAGTGTACATAATATAGATCATCTAACATCTTTCCCTACCTCTAGGGGTCAAGCTCACTATCCTAGGAGCTGTTTCAACCAATTCTAAACTAAGCACTGAAAACTAGGCAGTCAAAACAACTTGCCTCTATAAGCTAGGAAACCAATTCATTCATTTAATTTTCACCTATCTCATGAATGAATCTTCTAGAAGAGATACATAAGTGTAAAAGTGTCATAAAATTGCATCATTTACAACAAGGAGGATAAAAATCAACTCCAAAAAGTCAAACATAGTCAAAACTGCGTTTTGTTGAGCTGTAGGCTGAAATCCTGAGCAATTTGCCTGATGGGTCGCGCGCCTTTGAGAACACTTTTGGGGGACTTCCAGGTGTCAAAATGGGGCAAGAGTAGGCTTGTTGGAAAGTTCTGGATGTCTACTTTCCAACCCAAGTGGAATTTCTGAATTTGGTGGTCATTTTTCCCTCCAAAATTGCAATCTCCCAAGACTGCTTCCTGTGTGTCAAAAATGTGGCAGAAAGTCATTTTTTGCTTGTTTTTTGACTTTCTGGAGGCCCAAAACTTCATAAAATCTCTTGGCAATGGGTGAGCATGTGTAACTTTTCATGAAAAATCTAGAAATGCTGAGTTTTCCTGGAACAGAGTAGCCAAATGAAAGGGTCGCGCGGGGGGTGAGACCCGTTGAGGGGACAAAACCTGTTTTTTGCCTGAAAAAACCAAAAATGACCCAAAATGCTCAAAATTTCTTGGAATTTGTGCTGGGGCTGAGCTATTTAGTGCCATGCTCCTTCAAGGAAGCCTCGGCCAAGATGTGTAGGGGGTCGGACCTTTTTCTTCGTTTTTGTGCTTTGGCCAACCGCCTTTGGAGCACTTTCATCTTCGCCTTGCACACATGCATCCGTGCCCAATAATGATTCTTCATGTTTTTAAGCAATTTCTTATCTTGGTTGGCCTTGGCCAACAGCCTCTCCAAATGAGCATTGAGCTGGATAAGCATAGACTCTCGCTCAACGGGTACTAAATCACCGGGTCTTCTTCGATTCAAGTTGCGGTCACTACAAATCCTCCACAACTCATCAAGAGTTTGCTCATCCTCCAACTGCTTGTTGCACTGATCTAAATAGGTGATCCTCCACTGTGCCATCTCTAACTTCTGCTGCAACAAGCGGTTCTCGGCCTCCTTTTGCTGAATGACCTCATGAAGCTCCGTGGTAGGAGAGCGGGTATCAAGATCAATGATATCAATGTCGGGATCACCGGTCATTCCCTCCTCGATCATGGGCTGCTTGCCCCTCTGTGCTGCTGAAGAAGGCGAGGCCCCTTCCACCTGATGTGGAGATAGCACTCGCTGAGCTGATGAAGAAGGTGAGACCCCTTCCACCTGCTGTGGAGAAAATACTCACCAACCTGCTGCAAATAAGGCCCTTTGGCCTCTCTGATAAGTGACCAATGGAGAAGAGCTAACATATCTAGTCACGGGGGTGTCATGCTACTGTGATGGTCCTCCCTCCTCGTGAACAACCTCAGGATGTGGTGGTGGTGGTGTTGTGAAAAGCTCACGAGAGATAAACTCCTCCCATGGGATGCCCTGCTGAGCCAACTGATGTATGACCACAAGCTGAATCAAACCATAATGATAGAGGCTCCTATACTGCTGTGCTGGGCTCTTCCTCTGCATCAAGGGCACCATCCTCTCAATGTTCCGACACAAGAAAACAGGGATGTTCATCATCCGTACCCGTGTGAAATGCATCAACAGGCGAATATGATACGAATATACCTGTGAAAATCTGCCTCACAGGTGAAATAGAGCATGATAAGCCTCATCATGGGGGCATACTCACTCCTCAGAAATCTGAAGGGAAATACACCCGTCAAGTGTCTCATGAATGCAGGTCTAATGAAAGGCTCATACTGAACACTGTCCAACATCTTGCGCTTATTCCACACCTCTCCGACATTAGGTATCCCTGTGGCTTGAGCAATCATCTCGGGTGTCAATGTAAAATCCACCCCGGCAAGGTTCACATGTCCATCATGCAAATGCAAAACAAATAAGCGAGCCAACTCCCTGTGATGCTGAATCCGAGAGATCCTCTCGCAAAACTCATAGCAAGACATATAACGGAAGCATGATACTGCCATTGGACAAGCCTGCAAATCGGTCAAAGAGGTGGGCTCCTCTCTCCTATGATGACCGCCCTTTCCACCCTTGTGAGGCCTCCTCTGTACCTCAAACTCTGAAGCTGACGCATGGTCATCACTTTGCGCATAATTGGTTTCGGTTTCTGACATTGTTTTAGGAGCAAAGTGGCTGAAATATACTGTTGTTTCTGCTTTGTAAACTGTTGATTAGAATGCTGTTTCAAGGGGACAAGGAGCACGAGGGAAATGTTAGGGGAGGGATACTTTAAAGGGAAAACGGGAATAATAATAAAACAGGGAGTTTAGGGGAAGAATTATTGCATATACATCATTATACAATTTGATTTACAAGGATATTATGAGAGGTAGGGTTAGGGTATAATTTTTTGATTTCTTGGGAAGAGGGGTAGGGTTTAAGGCTCTTCACATATTTGGAAGGGAAATTTACATAGGATGATAAGGAATATGAAATGGGAGATGGAAAAAAAAAATGAGAACAATGGGATACCTCAAAACAGCATATAAAACCCTAGCAATTTGACAACTTCAAACCAAAATCACAATGGAGACTTTCACTTGCAAATGGAGACTTTTACAAATACAATCATGACCTTCTTGAACTGTAGCAAGCAATAATTTTTTATGATGGAGGGCCTACCTTGCAAAATTTGGCAATTTGTGGTTCCTTGGCAAGTTTGTTGGCGGTTTTGGCAGAGAGAGTGCTGATGGGTCACGCGCCTCACCCAACGGGTCGCGCGCCTTCAACGGGTCTCGCGCGTTATAACTTAACACTGGCACAGGGCACCTGACGGGTCGCGTGCCTCCAACGGATCGTGCGCCTGGTTCAACGGGTCGCACGCCTTCCCAACTCATACAATTCGCTCAAACTCTCTTGGAAACAATTGCTCTATCACTTGAATGCACAATGAGGCTTGATGGAGGGAGATTAGGGATTTTATAGCCTTGTTTGAATTAATTTCATGTCATAACCCACTTTATAATGTTTTTTCATGACACTTTATAAACTTGACTTTTTTGGTTTCCTTTTGTCCTGAAATTGATTGATTTGATGCTTTTCTTTGATAATTTTTGCAGGGATAGCATCTGAGGGATCTTGACAAGGGAGCCAGGGTTACATGCTGTCCTTTGAATCATTTTGAATTTTTACAATTTTTACAAAATTTTGAGAAATGACCTTGGCTTTAAAAACAGGGTTTTTAAATCCAAGGTGAAAATTAACTGTACAAGATGAAATTTTTCGAAGAAACACTTTGAAAATCATCCCTCTGGCTTGCTGGGCACTTATTGACCTTCAGAGACATGACCTTGAAGAAAAATTTGACCTCAACCCTAGACCTAAAAATTTTGACCTAAAGACAAAGACAAGTAATCTTGAACAGTTTAATGACTGAAACAACTTGATCCAACGGTGCCAAGAGGGGGACAAAGACACCAGCTCCTCCATCATGGTTATGGCATGCCTAATGGAATGCAAAGAATGCCACTGATGAGACACCTATTTATGCAAATGCAAAGAGCTTTGATCGCTGATGGAGGGCTACTAGACCGACTCTAACATTGGCTCCAATGGGGATGGTAGCTCCTTGGAGGTACCAAGAACCTTAGACCTCTGGGAGAGAAGACTAGTGCTTTATCATCATTGGGCAATGGAGTCATTATTTACACATGTGACCCAAATTTGGACAACTTTATTGACTTTGACAATTTACTAAAATTTGAACTAACTTTGACGCAAACCGACTCACTTTGTGCAGAAAATGGACTGATTAAAACAAGCTGAAAAACTCACACCAACTAATCTCCATCTTCAGAATTATAGCCTTCACCGCGGGCCCCAGACTAAAGATGGAAGATCAGTTCACACTTGCTGCAGAATGAAAGTAAAATGGTAATTACAATGAGAGTGATTAGAGCAGAAATTGCTCAAGCATGATACCTTTTGAGCAGCCGGCCATTCACCGACCCACCGAGACATTCATCACCGTTCATTTCTTTGAGAAGAAAGGCATTTGGACCACGGTATGCTGCAATTTTGTAGGGACCTTTCCACAAGTTGTCGAATTTTCCATGTTTCCCTTTATCTTCATTTCGGGCATCCCATCTCAAAACAACATCATCTATCTGAAAATCATCCAGTTTGGCTTTTTTGTCATAGATTTTCTTTATGCGCTCTTGCAACTTAAGGGAATTTTGAAGAACTTCCTCTCATGTTTGCTGTAAATGAATCATTTGACTAATCCGCCGTTGCATAGGATCCTCCTCACCATCAGCTTCTTGAAGCAACTTTGCTACCGGAATACTAAGAGAAGTAGGAAACACTGCATCTGTCCCGTAAACCAGTTCAAAGGGTGACATACGAATTGAATTCTTTTGACTTACCCGATCAGCCCATAATGCATTTACTAACTTTTTGTGCCAGCTCTTCTTATTGATTTCCAGCAATTTCTTTATGATGTTTACTAGAGATTTATTCGAAGATTCGGCCAGCCCATTTCCTTGCGGATGGTAGGCGGTCGAATGCCCCAAGCTGATGTTATATTTGTAACAAAAATCAACCATCTTCTTTGATTTAAACGCTGCTGCATTATCTGTAATCAACTTATGTGGACAGCCGAAACGTGACAATATGTTATTCTCAAGGAAAGAAATAATTACCGAGTCCGTGGCCTGCCGGGTGGGAATGGCTTCAATCCACTTCGTGAAGTAATCAATGGCGGTCAATATCCATCGATGCTGCCCGGAAGATGCTGGGTGGATTTCGCCAATAAAATCCAATCCCCACTGCTGAAATGGTGCACTGATTTCAATGGGCTTGAGAGGTAACGGCTGTAATTTCTGCTTTCCTTGAAAAATTTGACATTCATGACAACTCTTAATTGCTTTATAGACATCAGAAAACAATGAAGGCCAATAGAAACCTGCCCTTAGGATTTTATTAGCCGTGGTCTTCCAAAACAAGTGGCCCCCGCAGTCACCTTTGTGAAAATCCTCAACAGCTCTCTTAGCTTCTTCCTCGACTAAACAATTCAGCAATATACCACCGGGGTCTTTCCAATAAAGTGCAGATTTGATGATGCAAAATTTGGCAGCTTTTAATTTCAATGTCCTAGCTTTGTTTCGAGGCATCTCAGGGGGTGCAGACAAATTTTGAAGCACATATACAATATCAGCATACCAAGGAGAAGAAACAAAGATATCGGATACCTGTAGAGCTGAATTTTCTTCATCTTCATCGGATAAGGCAGCAATCAAATTGATGTCTAGGACATGGAGATTTGTTTCAGCCATCATCTTAGCAAGACCTTGACCCTTGATCAACTTGGTAGGCTTAATTTCCACATCATACTCTAATAGTGCAGCGATCCACTTACCCCTCCTTCCTTCCGGTTCTGCTTGTACCAATACATCTTTAACAGCCGCATTAGGAACATATGCCAAAATATGAGAATTTAATATGTATACACGGAAATCTTTCAAAGCTTTTACCAACGCCAATGCTTGTTTTTCAATGATATTATACTTCAGCGCTCCATCCCTTATGATACGACTGAAAAAAGCTATGGGCTTCTCAACTCCATCTCTCTTTTGCATCAGCACAACTGCCAATGTATGCTCAGAAGCAAATGAAAATAAAATAAAATCTTGTGTATAATCCGGGCTGATTAGAGTTGGGGCTGAAGATAAAATTAACTTTACCAAATTGAAAGACTTTACCGCCTCTTCGGTCCATTTGAGCTGGCTGTCCTTTTTAAGCATGTTGGTTATTTCTCTGAGATGTTCAGCAAGATTCGGAATGAAGTAGCGCAGAAAATTTAGCTTGCAATTAAAGGACTGAATCTCCTTCTTGTTTCGGGGCTGCTCTAATTGCTGAATTGCTTCCACACGTGCAGGATCTATACGAATGCCATCTTTAGAAATGATATGGCCCAACAGCTTGCCTTCGCTCATGGCGAAAAGGCTCTTCTTCGGATTCAATGAGATACCATATTTTCTGCACTTTTGAAACACCATTGTTAAATGATACAAATGATCTTCATCAGATTTAGAAAACACAGTTAAATCATCAAGATAAACGACCAAAAAGACATCCTTCTCATTAGCAAAGGCCATGTCCATCGCCCGCTGAAAGGTAGCACCTGCGTTTTTCAATCCAAATGGAATCTTGGCATAATGAAATGTCCCCCATGGAGTTGTGAATGCTGTTTTGTCACGGTCATCTTCATGTACCAAAATCTGATTATACCCGGAATAACCATCAAGTAACAACATCCTCGATGCCCCAACTACCCGCTGCAATATATGATCCATCTTGGGCAGCGGATAATTGTCCTTTAGCGACACCTTGTTCAGATTTCTAAAGTCTATACACAAGCGGATCTCGCCGGTCTTCTTTCTCACGGGCACCAAGTTGGAAATCCAGTCGGAAAATCTGATTGGCACTATGATTCCAGACTTATACAACCTGTTGACTTCCTTCTCAATCAATGGTAGCAACTTAGGATTAATTCTTCTCAACTTTTGTCGGAAAGGCTTTTGATTTGGCTTTATGGGAATGGTGTGCTGAATGATACTTGTATCATAAGTTTTCAAATCTGAATAGTCCCATGCAAAAACATTAGAAAACAAAGACAACAATATGATATATTCTTTCTTTACCTTAGGTGACAATGCTCTCGATATCTTCACCATCTTTGGATTCTCAGCTGTCCCGAGATTCACCTCTTCAACACATCCTTCTGTGGGCCTTAAGGTGGGTTTGCGGGCCACGTCATCTTGATCAAACAACTCTTCCAAAGGAATCAAGCCCTTAGGAATAAAATTGTCCTTAAGCTGCAACACATCCATCTGATTTACTCCT
Source organism: Pinus tabuliformis (assembly GCA_031772625.1). NCBI lineage: Eukaryota > Viridiplantae > Streptophyta > Pinopsida > Pinales > Pinaceae > Pinus > Pinus tabuliformis. The sequence goes on from CM062817.1 coordinate 140,309,212, forward strand.
TCAGCTTCCGTGTCTATGGAGATGTCTTTGAAATCACCTTCAACTTGCAGAAAATCCTTGATTTCTTCGTCATCTTGGAAAACTTGCCAACACCGTTGATTATCTGGAACTGTAGGCCGATGCTTCACATAAATCTAAAACTTATTGCTGTAATTCATGGGGATTTTTAGATTGCTTGCTGCTTTAGCCAATGCATCCGCAACACCATTTTGAATCTGGGGCACACATGTCAAAGTATGTTCAGAAAACAGTTTCAAGATATCTAGGACAACATTTCGATATGCCCGCATACGAGGATGTTTGGCCTGAAATTCACCTTTCACTTGCTTTATAACCAACTCGGAGTTGCCATATACCTCTATCTTCTTTGCCTTCAACTTCCGAAGGATTTTCAGACCATCAATGAGAGCCTCATATTCCGCCTCATTGTTTGAGCAATCAAATGCCAATTTGTAAGAGCATACTCGTACCTTGCTTGGGACTTTGTTTCGGACAGAAAATGGACTTCGAATCCACACACCTATACCAGCAACATCGCTGCCCACAACACCATCAAAATCCATGGTCCAAAGACCATCCTCATCATCTTCTAAATGCTGAAAATGTGATGTCTCTGCATTTTCTATTTGCTACCCATTGATCTCAGTTGTTGGCTTCATGACAACGAACCTTTCTTCACTTTCCTCTTTCAAAATTTCTCTGAAATTTTTTGAAATGTCTGGTATATCTTCTGCTTGAACTAACTGGCTATCTATCTCATTAAAATCCCCCGCAAACAAAACAAATGACTCTAAATCTGTATGTACATAATTTACAGGATGATTAACTGGCTTTTCTTTACTAGTGATCATGTATTTCATCTTTTGCTCCCTATATAATTTCCTCATCTGACCAAAGACCGGGATTGTAGCATAAGAAAAATCAAGCTGAAGTGTACCTTTGAGCTTGGCTCCCCAAGATCTCGAAAGCGACATGCCGAACCGCGGAGGAATATCCGCCACCACCACATCCATCAAAACATTCTTCGCTGGAATTTGATCTAGGCTCACCACCAAGTCCTTGATCAAACCAATACATTTTACCCGGCTGGAATCAAATGAATACAAATCATGATATTTCCTTGTGATGTCTAGTCCCAGATTTTCCATAATTGCTTTCGGCATCAAATTATGTGAAGCTCCCGAGTCAAACATGGCATTGTGCAACACATACTCATGCAATCGCAAACTGATATAGAATGGAGGAACATCACTTTCGGGAGACTCACCATTTAAAGCGGGCCCAAAAATCAATTCCGGCTGATCATCTTCTACATTCACCGTGTCTAGCATTGGATCAAAATTCAGCATCTTGGAAATTTGGCCTCGGTAAGCGCTGTTCTTCATGATTTCCGTCAAAGGAATGGACACTTTCAACTTCGAAATTTCATTCTCCAAACTGAAAACTGAAACCTTCTCAATTTCTTTGACCGGATTGTCTCTTTTTTCAACTTTATCTCTTGGTGTATTTGATGGCTGATCTATCTTGCTTGCTGATGATGATTGACTTGTTGAAGGATCAATTATGTCTTTTCCTTTTGTGTGTAGGGAAACTGAATCATTCTTTGCTGAAGTATCTTTCCTTTTCTGAATGGGATTTATGGGAACAGCTCGGTTTCTTAATTGTCTCTGCTGAGCGGATAAAGCATTTAGGTACCCTCTTTGATACTCTTCTGTTTCTTCTTCAAGTGCTGCATCATTTGACAAGATATAATGTTCATCCTGAGGGATGATGGAGTGACTTATCAACTCTTCTTCTTCTGTAACATAGGTGGGCAGATCATCAGGAGTGAAGAAGTGATTTTCCTCTCCCACCGTATCACCTTCATCCTCTGATTCTTGGCTAACAAAATTCTGCTGAAAAGGAGGTTTAATTTGCTGCTGAACTGCTGCCTCTTGTGCCTTTGTTTCACGCTGCTTGATTCTATATTGTGGCTGCTGTGCACCTCGGAAATTAGGATTACGAATCTGAGGCTCCGGCTTATCAATACGAACATTTTCAAGTGCCCTTTTAATCTTTTCAACTTCACGAAGAAGCTGATCTGATGTGGATGCTTCCTCTTTGATTGTGACTCGCCTTTCCGCCTTCATCCTTGCTCTTTTATCATTCAGATTCGCTTCAACACTAACAGCAATTTTCTGCATATCCTCCAAGGTAGGAGGATCTCTATCTCTCAATGATTAAGCCATCTCCGGATCAAAACCATCCGGGAATTTAAGAAGAGCTGACTTTCTTGATGGCCTCAAATCATCTGGAATAGCATTGTAAACTGTATTAAATCTGATAATGTAGTCTTGGACCGACTCACCATGATTACGCTTGAGGTTGTTGTATTCGGCATTAATCTGAAGCGGATCCTTTCTGATTTCCCATTGATCTAGAAACTGGTTCTGAAGTGCTTCCAAGGTGGGAATGCTTCTAGCTGTCAATCCTCTGAACCACTTTCTAACTTTTCCTCCAAATGTTTGCACGAACAATCGCATGGTAACATCTTCTTCATCTATCTCATATAGATCGAAGAAAGTTGTCATTTTGTCAATATGTTGCTGAGCAGAGATACTTTGTGGAGTGCCATCAAACATAGGGATTTTACTTTGATAGTCAGCTGGCATATCATGCAAATTTTGAGGAAGAGCAAGTGGGGAAAACCGGGCAGCCATTGCTTTAGGTAGATTGGGTCTAGGAGTAGCGGGCAGAGTGAGTGTAGCTGTAGTATGAGGAGTATGAGGAGGAGAAGTGGTATGGGATGTAGAGGGTGAACCAACTGTAGATTCCGGATAAGTGACTATAGGAGAAATAGAAATAAAAGGAGGACTGGACTGCTCATGCGCCGTGATAGTAGATCCAATATGACCAGATATAGTTTCAACGAACTCAACAAGATTTGTAGCGTGAATATCTGACTGAAGAGATCTTAAGATGAAATTGTCAACCAATTTATTGTGTCTTTCAATTTCAAGAGCAGCTGCGAAATCAGGGTTAGGAACTAAAGAATCAAGTGCACTTTCAGATTTAGTTTTGAACAAGGATAACTCGAAACTCTCGTCAAAATCAATGTCTTCAAGATACTCAAAAACAGCTGGACATGAATGAGATTTGAATATACGGCCAGAACTGGAAGCCAGTTTGGAAATCAAGGAACAAATAACCAATCAGCCTGTGAAAACTCTTAACTAATCATCCAAGTTCAGAGTTTACAAATATACTGGGGTAAAATGCAATTGAAGTACTGTATTCACAAGCTCACGGAGATTGACTGAAGCAGCGTTTATCTACTTCCGCTTATGCAAAGCAAAAGCGTTTCGAAGGCTACCTGGCGTAACTTCAGGCTCCGTCTAAGACTTATGGAGCAAACACATCAATCAACAGACAAGTTGTTCTCCCCAGTATGGTCACCAATATGTTAGCGCTTGAAATTTCACCTCAGGCTGAGAAAGGTATACTTCAAGGCAACATCAAACCACTTAGCCTCGTAGCTAGCCCTACGGGGCAGGAGAGGGCTCTCTCTGGTCTATCTCAGTAAAGATCTTCAATGGGCGAGATGACCAATAGGAAAACACTGATTTTAGGCTAGTAAACTGATCAAGAGGTTTAAATTTGGGATTTTTAAAGTTTTGGTGGAAAATTGGGGAATGGCAATTTCGGGTGCGGGGATTGGACACAATTTTCGCAGGGAGTTCTTTGGGGCAAGGTAGGAGACTGTATTGATGCCTTTGAATTAAGTGAATGGATAGGAATGACCGGTGAGGGGCTAAAGAGAGCAAGAAACCTTCAAGAGTTCTCTTTAGACAGATGAAAACATAAATATTAAGCAAACTTAAAAGCAGAGCATGGCAATCATGAATTCTACTTTAACACTTCATTTTCCTAATTTGCAGAAGGAAAAGTGAGAAGATGAATCACATAGAAAACTTACAAGTACAAAGAGAAACACACCATCAATACATGTAACCACAGGAATCCCAAAAAGGATTGCAAAACCCTGGTCTTTCTTCCTTTGCCAAAATTGCAGAGATACAATGAGTAATACAATAGTAGCTTCTCCCTCAAGAGTCCAACCATGAAAATGAGAAAGAGTGTACATAATATAGATCATCTAACATCTTTCCCTGCCTCTAGGGGTCGATCTCACTATCCTAGGAGCTGTTTCAACCAATTCTAAACTAAGCACTGAAAACTAGGCAGTCAAAACAACTTGCCTCTATAAGCTAGGAAACCAATTCATTCATTTAATTTTCACCTATCTCATGAATGAATCTTCTAGAAGAGATACATAAGTGTAAAAGTGTCATAAAATTACATAATTTACAACAAGGAGGATAAAAATCAACTCCAAAACTTCAAACGTAGTCAAAGCTGTGTTTTGCTGAGCTGTAGGCTGAAATCCTGAGCAATTTGCCTGATGGGTCGCGCGCCATTACTGAACGGGTCGCGCGCCTTTGAGAACACTTTTGGGGCACTTCCAGGTGTCCAAATGGGGCAAGAGTAGGCTTGTTGGAAAGGTCTAGATGTCTAATTTCCAACCCAAGTTGAATTTCTGAATTTGGTGTTCATTTTCCCCTCCAAAATTGCAATCTCCCAAGACTGCTTCCTGTGTGTCAAAAATGTGGCAGAAAGTCATTTTTTGCTTGTTTTTTGACTTTCTGGAGGCCCAAAACTTCATAAAATCTCTTGGCAATGGGTGAGCATGTGTAAAATTTCATGAAAAATCCAGAAATGCTGAGTTTTCCTGGAACGGAGTAGCCAAATGAAAGGGTCACGCGGGGGGTGAGACCTGTTGAGGGGACAAACCCTGTTTTTTGCCTGAAAAAACCAAAAATGACCCAAAATGCTCAAAATTTCTTGGAATTTGTGCTGGGGCTGAGCTATTTAGTGCCATGCTCCTTCAAGGAAGCCTAGGCCAAGATGTGGAGGGGGTCAGACCTTTTTCTTCGTTTTTGTGCTTTGGCCAACCGCCTTTGGAGCACTTTCATCTTCGCCTTGCACACGTGCATCCATGCCCAATAATGATTCTTCATGTTTCTAAGAAATTTCTTATCTTGGTTGGCCTTGGCCAATAGCCTCTCCAAATGAGCATTGAGCCGGATAAGCATAGATTCTCGCTCAATGGGTACTAAATCACCGGGTCTTCTTTGATTCAAGTTGCGATCACTACGAATCCTCCACAACTCATCAAGAGTTTGCTCATCCTCCAACTGCTTGTTGCGCTGCTCTAAATAGGTGATCCTCCATTGTGCCATCTCTAACTTCTACTGCAATAAGCGGTTCTCGGCCTCCTTTTGCTGAATGACCTCATGAAGCTCCATGGTAGGAGAGCGGGTATCAAGATCAATGATATCAATGTCGGGATCACCGGTCATTCCCTCCTCGATCATGGGCTGCTTGCCCCTCTGTGATGCCTGTGCTACTGAAGAAGGCAAGGCCCCTTCCACCTGATGTGGAGATAGCACTCGCTGAGCTGATGAAGAAGGCGAGACCCCTTCCACCTGCTGTGGAGAAAATACTCGCCGAGCTGCTGCAAATAAGGCCCTTTGGCCTCTTTGATAAGTGACCAATGGAGAAGAGCTGACATATCTAGTCACGGGGGTGTCATGCTGCTGTGATGGTCCTCCCTCCTCGTGAACAACCTCAGGATGTGGTGGTGGTGGTGATGTGAAAAGCTCACGAGAGATAAACTCCTCCCATGGGATGCCCTGCTGAGCCAACTGATGTATGACCACAAGCTGAATCAAACCATAATGATAGAGGCTCCTATACTGCTGTGCTGGGCTCTTCCTCTGCATCAAGGGCACCATCCTCTCAATGTTCCGGCACAAGAAAATAGGGATGTTCATCATCCGTACCCGTGTGAAATGCATCAACAGGCGAATATGGTACGAATATACCTGTGAAAATCTGCCCTCACAGGTGAAATAGAGCATGATAAGCCTCATCATGGGGGCATACTCACTCCTCATAAATCTGAAGGGAAATACACCCGTCAAGTGTCTCATGAATGCAGGTCTAATGAAAGGCTCATACTGAACACTGTCCAACATCTTGCGCTTATTCCACACCTCTCCGACATTAGGTATCCCTGTGGCTTGAGCAATCATCTCGGGTGTTAATGTAAAATCCACCCCGGCAAGGTTGACATGTCCATCATGCAAATGCAAAACAAATAAGCGAGCCAACTCCCTGTGATGCTGAATCCGAGAGATCCTCTCGCAAAACTCATAGCAAGACATATAACGGAAGCATGATACTGCCAATGGACAAGCCTGCAAATCGGTCAAAGAGGTGGGCTCCTCTCTCCTATGATGACCGCCCTTTCCACCCTTGTGAGGCCTCCTCTGTACCTCAAACTCTGAAGCTGACGCATGGTCATCACTTTGCGCATAATTGGTTTCGGTTTCTGACATTGTTTTAGGAGCAAAGTGGCTGAAATATACTGTTGTTTCTGCTTTGTAAACTGCTGATTAGAATGCTGTTTCAAGGGGACAAGGAGCACGAGGGAAATGTTAGGGGAGGGATACTTTAAAGGGAAAATGGGAATAATAATAAAACAAGGAGTTTAGGGGAAGAATTATTGCATATACATCATTATACAATTTGATTTACAAGGATATTATGAGAGGTAGGGTTAGGGTGTAATTTTTTGATTTCTTGGGAAGAGGGGTAGGGTTTAAGGCTCTTCACATATTTGGAAGGGAAATTTACATAGAATGATAAGGAATATGAAATGGGAGATGGAAAAAAAAAATGAGAACAATGGGATACCTCAAAACAACATATAAAACCCTAGCAATTTGACAACTTCAAACCAAAAGCACAATGGAGACTTTCACTTGCAAATGGAGACTTTTACAAATACAATCATGACCTTCTTGAACTGTAGCAAGCAATAATTTTTTATGATGGAGGGCCTACCTTGCAAAATTTGGCAATTTGTGGTTCCTTGGCAAGTTTGCTGGCGGTTTTGGCAGAGAGAGTGTTGATAGGTCACGCGCCTTCAACGGGTGTCGCGCGTTATAACTTAACACTGGCACAGGGCGCCTGACGGGTCGCGTGCCTCCAACGGGTCGCGCGCCTGGTTCAACGGGTCGCGCGCCTTCCCAACTCACACAATTCGCTCAAACTCTCTTGGAAACAATTGCTCTATCACTTGAATGCACAATGAGGCTTGATGGAGGGAGATTAGGGCTTTTATAGCCTTGTTTGAATTAATTTCATGTCATAACCCACTTTATAATGTTTTTTCATGACACTTTATAAACTTGACTTTTTTGGTTTCCTTTTGTCCTGAAATTGATTGATTTGATGCTTTTCTTTGATAATTTTTGCAGGGATAGCATCTAAGGGATCTTGACAAGGGAGCCAGGGTTACATGCTGTCCTTTGAATCATTTTGAATTTTTACAATTTTTACAAAATTTTGAGAAATGACCTTGGCTTTAAAAACAGGGTTTTTAAATCCAAGGTGAAAATCAACTGTACAAGATGAAATTTTTCGAAGAAACACTTTGAAAATCATCCCTCTGGCTTGCTGGGCACTTATTGACCTTCAGAGACATGACCTTGAAGACAAATTTGACCTCAACCCTAGACCTAAAAATTTTGACCTAAAGAGAAAGACAAGTAACCTTGAACAGTTTAATGACTGAAACAACTTGATCCAGCGGTGCCAAGATGGGGACAAAGACACCAGCTCCTCCATCATGGTTATGGCATGCCTAACGGAATGCAAAGAATGACACTGATGAGACACCTATTTATGCAAATGCAAAGAGCTTTGATCGCTGATGGAGGGCTACTAGACCGACTCTAACATACCCCAGCCTCCCCACTCTTTAGGGCGAGCTATTTTGTCCCATGCGATCCATGGGGTAACTCTCTCTAACTTGGACCCCGCCCACAGAAAGCTGCTGCAAAGTTTCTCAATAGAGTTTAGAATACCTTTGGGCACCCAAGTTAGGCTCGCCCAATAGACTGGAATTGCCATCAGAACAGATTTTATTAAAACCAGCCTACCTGCTCGAGAGAGCCACTTATGGCTCCAATGTTTCAGTTTCGAATCCAATTTTACAAGGATCCACTGCCAATATTTTATCCTATAATTATCTGGTTTCAAATAGAACCCCAGATATTTGAAAGAATCCTCGAGCGATTTAACTTCAAAATTCAGAACCAGGGACACTCTACGCACCTCCTCTCTAGCCATACCAGAGCAAGTGATAGTAGATTTTCTCTCATTTATACAGAGGCCAGTCGCTTTCAAAAAGAGGTCCAAGATCCTCTTAAGCATCCTGCAGTCTTCGAGGCTGCCATTACTGAAGAGAATGATATCATCCACGAAGAGAAGGTGAGTGACCCATAAATTTGGAGCAACTTCGATTCCTTTCAACAAACCTTGACTTTTTGCTTCATGGATCAAACGACTGATTCCATCTGCTGCCAGCAAAAACAAGAGGGGGGAGAGGGGACAGCCTTGGCGAAGGCCACGTTCAGGGCTGAAGAAACTGGATGCTGCTCCATTGATCAGAACAACTATGGAAGAAGACGTGACACAACTCATAATCCATCTTACAAGATCAAACCTGAAGCCCAGATGAGTTAACAAAAGTCTCAAGTATAGCCAACTGATTCTATCGTAAGCCTTCGATAAATCTATTTTCACAACGACTCCTTTTTCCTTTCCAACTTTGATATTGTGGAGCGTTTCTTGAGCAACTCCCACAGATTCATGAATTTGCCTACCATCTAAAAAGCCAAACTGCTCCGGAGAAACATTTTTAGAAAGGAAGGGTTTAAGCCTGATAGCGATGATTTTAGCAATAAGTTTGTAAACATAGGTACACAATGAAATGGGCCTGAAATCGGAAAATGAGCCTGGGAGATCAGACTTGGGAATGAGAGTTAAAAATGGAGCATTAAAGGGTTGATAAATATAACCTGAAAGTCTGGATTCTTCCACTACCTCCACTAACTCATCACCAATGAATTCAAAGAAATGCTGGAAGAATTCAACTGTCCAGCCATCCGGGCCGGGGCTTTTTTCCTTTTGCATCGATTTGAGGACGCTTGCAACCTCCTCTTTAGAAATAGGTGCCATGAGAAAATCATTGTCTTCCTCCTCTATGAACCGTGGGAAAATCTGGGCAACCCTTATAACTTCTGCAATAGAAGCTTCGCCTGGAGCTTTAAAGAGGTGTTTAAAATAATTTACCCCCTCAGAAGCCAACTCTTTGAAAGAGAGCGCTAAATCTCCATTTGCCTTCTTCATTTCCCATATTGTGTTTGTGTTTTTTCTCCCTTTGGCGTAATTCTGGAAAAACTTGGAATTTTCATCCCCTGCCTGTAACCAGATCGCTCTACTTTTAAGGCGCCAACTTTGCTCCCTGAGCTGCAGAATTCTCCTTCTTTCCATTTCCAATTCATGGATTCTCGATCGAGATGCACCTGAGCCATAGCCCTGACTATCTGGATCCTCGAGTAGGGCAAGTTCTGAGTTCACCGCTTGCATTAATTCTTCTTCCTTCAGCTTATTTTGTAAAGCCCAGCGTTTTGAAGCTGCCTTCATCCTTAATAAGTTTTCCATAAACAGCTGACTACGATTCTCATTATCATTTACCACGGCATTCCTCCAAGTTTTATGAAAAAGACTAATGTAAGATGCATCCAAAAGCCAAGAAGAGTTAAACTTAAAAGGGATACCTGGCTTAGTTAGATCACCTTTCACCTCCAGGAGTACCGGTAAGTGATCTGAGAGGCCACCATCTCCAACCCAATGCCTGAACGCCTGTAGTCTCTCAGCCAACAGATCGCTTATTAAGAAACGATCTAGTTTCTTCCCAATCCAGTCATCGCCAATTCTGCGGTTCCTCCAAGTAGGACGCATTTTTATTGGGTTAACATCAACAAGAGGCGACGAGGCCAATTTCTGATGAAAAAAAGCAGAGAGGGGATCCGCTCTAGCATTAACCCCCCAGGATTCAGTCAGGCCCAATGAGAAATTGAAATCTCCACCAATAATGAGGTTAGGATGCGCCAAAAAAGACTTCGCAAAGAAAGAATTCCAGAACTTCTCCCGCTCCGAATTAGGACCATATATATTCAGAAAAAGAAAAGGCAAACAGAGTTCGTTGGAGTAGAGTTCCACCGCCAAAACATTTTCTGCTCCCCAGGATGAGATTTCACGCGCTACCTTCACATTAAACCCCAAAACCACACCTCCAGAATGCCCATTTGCATCCATTGCATGAAAACTCCAACCCGGCAAAAGCTTATGAAGACAGCCTATAATTTCATCTCCTTTCCCAAGCGTTTCCTGAAGGAAGAGAATATCAGGTTTGTTAGCCCTGACCAGATCCTTCAGAGCTAGTTTTTTGGGGATACTAGCAAGCCCCCTACAGTTATAAGATAAAATGATCATTTAAAAACCTCAGTGGGTGATTGCTTTGCTCTAAGCACCCCTGGCAGTGACAACTGCTTCCCTCCAGCAATATCAATGATAGCCTTTTGCTTTGCTTTCGATAAATCCGACTTCCTCCCTCTTAACTTCTTCGGACCTATGGACACCTCATCCTTTTCCAAACCGCCTACTACCGGCCCTTTTCCTTTTCTGGTGGCTAAAGGCCTTAGATTGTAATGAGGTTCACGCCCTCCATCTCCAGATTGTGAAGAGCCGAGAGAAGGAGGAGATGGAACCGACATTAGAACACTGTCGGTTGTGATTAATCCCTTAATCGAGTTTGTCAAATCGTTTGTGAGATGACATAAACGGTCTAACTCACCACTACACGACACCTGCAATGCGCTTGATAAGAGAGGGGAGGAGTAATGAGGGGGAAGGGGACCAGCCTGATTCGAATCTTCCGTTGCAATGACTGCTGAGAGACCTGCTGTAGAGAGCTGAGTTGAAACAACAACACTCGTTGTCACCTCAGACTGAAATATTCCAATGCCCTCCATAGGCTCCGGACCTAAATCCTGGACACTTACCAAGACTTCAGCCCCCTTGGACTGAACCTCTTCCTTCTGAGCAGAGATCTTCATTTTTTCCTTTTCCTCTGCCTTAATCCCATTTTTCCTCTGCCTTCGACGTCGACGATGACCGCGAGGGCAATCCCGAGCCAGATGACCATATTCTTTGCACCGATGACATCTGAAAGGAAGGTTTTCGTAGTCCAGGGACTGGATGAACTCTTGCCCACGATACTTCAAAATCATATCATCCGCCAGACCTTCTTTGGGGTTTAAGCTTACCATAAGGCGGGCTGCGCTCCAGTCATGTGTGTGTAAATAGGATTTATCTGAGTCTAGAAACTTGCCCAGAGTGTTTCCGATTGAGGAGAAAGCCGAATCAGTCCAGAAATGGATAGGGAGGCCCATTAGTTTAACCCAGACTGGAAACTCCTCTGTTTTTTCTTTCTGTGCATCAAAGAGAGGCGTCCATTTCCTGAATAAGATAGGCCTCTTCCCTAGGCTCCAGTGCTTTGACAACACCCATTCAGCATGCTCCTTTTGCCCAAACCGAAGACAGAACCAGCCTCTGTCAAGCGTCTTGACCTCTTCTGGTTGTCCCGGAGCTTCTTCCCATTCAGCCAGAACCCATTGCTTAATGGAGGCCACCGAGAGCTTCCTTCCACGGACTTTGCCAACTAGAAGGGTTTCCGATGCTTCCAGCGCCCTGTCTATGTGGATATCCACTCCAAAAACACAACTGGGTCTTACCGCCTTTTTTCTGCAAATTTTGGGTTTCTTCCTCTTAGCACCCACTACCTCCATCTTATCTTCTCCTTCTACAGCCTCAAATGACTCAGAATTCTTATCAGACTGCAGATAGATGCCTTCATTTGGCTCCTCAGCCATCCTGGGACTCCCACCCGCCGATCCTGACAGATAACTTTGATTTTGCCCCTCTTTTCCTGAAGCTTTTGAATCTCTTCCCATCTCTTCTACAATCGAGGGCCAAGCAGAGCTTGTTAACAGCCCTTCCCGCATTGTATTTTCCCCAGAACTCCGGTCGATAGCACCTTTGACTTTTACTCCTGCGTCCACTGCCATTTCCGCGCTTACTGGCTTCACTGCCTGCTTCGGAAAGAAACGATGCAGGTTCTCTTCAGATTCTTCCAGCCCCCAGCAGGCGAGGAGGTCTTCGGGAGTTGGATCAATATCTAGCGACTCCTTTTGTAGAAACCACTCCCGCGCTTCACCTAAACCCGGCTCCATTTAATCCAGACAGAAAAAACGACTTTCCAGAACTCTATCGCCTTCGGGCCCACAGCAAACAGCTCCCAGAGCTCAGCCATGGCCGCCGTGGGAGACCGCGTGGGAAAACTTGTTTGAATCCTGTTCCAGAAATCTCATTTCTCTGAAAATGATGTTACAATGCATCCAAAGAAAGAAGATTTGGAAGAGAATCTTGAAGAATGTAATCTGGGAACAAATCAACAACCCAAAATGGTAAGGCTAGCCAAATATGTTCCAAAACATTTTAAACAACAATATGTGATTCTTTTTAATAAATTTGTGGATGTTTTTCATGGTCTTATGAAGATTTAAAGACTTATGATACCAAGATTATTCAGCATAAGATTCCTTTAAAACCAGGAGTGAAATATTTTAGACAGAAATTGAGAAAAATTAATCATTTGTTTCTTCCATCAATTGAGAAAGAAGTTAAGAAGTTATTAGATGAAAAATAATTGTTCCTTTAAGGTATTTAGACTGGGTAGAAAATTTGGTTCCTGTAAGGAAGAAGAATGGAGAAATTAAATTATGTGTTGATTTTCAAAATTTGAACAAAGCATCTTTGAAAGATAACTATCCTCTTCCCATGATAGAGCATATCTTACATAAGGTGCCTGGTTCTTACAGGTTATCAATGATTGATGGTTTTTTTGGTTATAATTAGATTTCCATGTATAAAGAGGACTAGAAGAAAACAATATTCACAACTCCTTGGGGAATTTTTATGTATTCTAAAATTCCTTTTGGATTGATGAATGTAGGGGCTACATTTCACAGGGATATGGACATAGAGTTCTTGGGAGAAAAAGGTAAGTTTGTTGGCATTTATTTGGATGATATTACTGTCTTCTCAAAGTAAGATGAAGAACATTTGGAGCATCTACAACAGGTTTTTGTAAAATGCAGAAGTATGGTCTAACGTTGAAGCCTAAGAAATCCCATTTTGTTTTAAAAGAAGTAAATATTTTAGGCCATATTGTGTCAAAAGAAGGAGTTAAGGTAAATCCAAGTAGAGTATAAGAAATCAAGAAAATACCACTCCCTAGAAATAAGAAGGAAATTCAGAGTTTCTTAGGGAGGATAAATTTTCTTAGGATATTTGTTCCCAATTATGCAGAGATTGTAAAAGGAATTACTAATATGCTAAAGGATAGCGTTGAAGTGAAATGGAATTAAATATCTAAGGAATATTTTTCTATAATTAAAGAGGCACTTCAATAAGCCCCTGTATTAGTAAGCCCGGACTATAAAAAGCCTTTTCAATTGTTTTCCTTTGCTTCTACTTCTACTATTGCAATAGTACTTTACAGAGAAATGAAGAAGGAAGGGAACAACTAGTGGCTTTCTTTTGCAGACTGTTGAGAGATGTAGAAATAAAGCATAATATTTTTGAAAAGCAGGAATATTCTTTGGTCAAGGCACTTAAGGATTCCAGGTTTTATATCCTTCAATCTTAGGTAACTGCATATGCTCCAAACATTGTTATAAAATATTTTTTGATTCAGGGTGATGTAGAAGGAAGAATAGGGACATGGATAGCAAAGATTAAAAAATATGATTTGGATATAAAGCCAACTGAGTTAGTAAAGGGTCAGGGCTTGGCAAAGATGTTAACAAAAGCAAATTGCGCAGCTATGGGAATCAATTTTCTAATTGAAGTTGAGAAAGACTGTACCAATGCAGTAAGAGATGAAGAGGTAAACGAAAGTAAGAAAGTAAATTCTAAGGATAAAGTTCAGTATAAATACTTGTGTTCTGATTGGTATAAGGACATTGTACATTATTTATGTTTTCTTTTTTGTCCTCCAAATTTGAATAGATCAAAGTACCGATCTTTGAAAGTTAAACTCAAAAATATGTGAAATGGAAAATTGTATTGGAGGGATCTTGGTGGTGTTCTTATACTTTTTCTGACAGAAAGGGAAATTGTTGAAATAGTGATGAGTATCATGGTTATTTCTGTGGTGGTCATTATGGGTGGGAAGTGACAACCCATAAGATCTTGAAAGCTAGTTTTTTCTAGGCTTCACTTTTTTCAGATGTTTACAAGTTGGTAAGGGGATGTCAAAAGTGTCAAATGTTTGCTGAGAAAAAGAAGTTAGCACCATTGCCTTTAATTCCTATTTTTATAGAAGAACCTTTCAGATAGTGGGGGTTAGATTTTGTAGGAGAAATCAATCCAGCATCAAGTGGGCAATATAAATGGATTTTGACACGTACAAATTATTTTATTAAATGGGTAGAAGCGCAAGGAAAGCAAATGATTTGGTGGTGATTAAATTTTTGGAGGAAAATGCTTTTAGTAGATTTGGATGTCCTATAAGATTGGTGATAGATAATGCTCAAGTTTTTAGGTCTGCTAGATTACAATATTTTTTTCAAAAATATAATGTGATGTTGTCTCATTCTACTACTTATCACTCTCAGGGAAATGGGTTAGCGGAATCATCAAATAAAACACTGGTGAGGATACTTATGAAGACCATTATAGAAAATCAAAATAATTGGGATACTAAATTGAAATTTTTTCTATGGGAAAGCCGAGTAACCCTAAGTAGTCTACTGGAAAATCACCATTTAAACTTGTTTATGGAACAACTACATTATCTCCTAGTCAGTTGATAAAGCATGTTGCATTCTTGATCCAAGATATTCAAGAAGAATTGAGCCCTCTGGTGAGAAGGATGAATCACTTGATTGAACTTAATGAAAACAAGGAAAAGGTCATGGAAAATTTGATTGGTTATCAATAGAAAATCAAGATGATTTCCCCTCAAACCCCCTCGATAGGGGGGCTGCTACCCCACCCCCCCCGTGACCCCCCTGCTGCACAATCGTCGCAATGAAGGGGGGCTCTGGCCCCCCTCTAACCCCCGGTTAACTATATGGGCTGGTCATGGAAAGAATATAACACAACCCAACATTTTCCCACTTGTTGTTTTCTTTCCATAGGGGGGTACAACAGAGCTTAGTCATTTATCCATCCCTGCAATGCCCATTGTTTCTCTACACCAAGATAACTTCTCAGAGCTCACAGATTTTTTCAATGCATCTATAGTATTCTTCAAAGTGACCACCTTTACCAGCAACATCTTTTTGTCTTCTATCATATCCCTCACAAAGTGATACTGAACATCAATGTGCTTTGTCTTTGAATGGTAAGCAGGGTTCTTTGCCAAGAAAATTGCACTTTGGCTGTCACAATCTATCCTTATAGCTCCCTGTACTAACCCCATACTTGAACACAATCTCTACAACCAAACTGCTTCCTTGCTTGCATAAGTGGCTACCATGTATTCTGCCTCTATAATTGATAGTGCCACTACAAATTGTTTCTTACTCATCCAACTGACTGCACCTCCAAATAGGTTAAACACATACCCACTTATAGATCTTCTCTGATCCAGATCTCCAACCTAGTCTACATCAAAGCCATGTATATCCAAAACTCTGTCCAATTTGGTCTTCCTTGGTAACACAAACCATAATCACTAGTGCCACGCAAATACCTGAAAACCCCATTCATAATTGTCCAATGCTCCTTCCCTAGTTTTGACATAAACTTGCTCAATACTCCCATTGCATGTGCAATGTCTAGTCTAGTATGGACAATCGCATACATCAAGCTACCAACTGCACTTGCATATGGAACATGGGACATATCCTCTTCCTCTTCTTGTGTCTTGGGACACTATTCAGCAGATAACGTTACACCTACAGGAATAGGAACCTTCACCGGTTTACAATATTGCATATTAAACCTCTGAAGTATTGTCTAGACATACTTCCTCTGGTTTAACCATAGCTTCCTCTTTGCCCGATCTATTTTAATTTCCATGCCCAAAATATAGTTTGCAGCACCTATATCTTTCATGTCGAATTTTGAGGACAATTGGGTCTTCAAATCCTGGATAATTTCTTTGTCATTTCCAACCAGCAATATATCATCCTCATACAAGACTAGATAAATAACACAGTCACCAATTAATTTAAAATACACACAGTGATCTTCCTTGCTTCTGGTGAAGCTAAGTCCCCATATAAATGTATCAAATTTATGACACCACATCTTTGGTGACTATTTTAACCCACACAGAGACTTCTTTAACTTTCCTATCCATTCTTTCTTACCCTTCACCATAAAGCCTTTAGGTTGCTTCATGTAGATCTCCTCTTCCAAATCCCCGTGAAGAAATGTTGTCTTCACATCCATTTGTTCTACCTCAAAATAAAAGGTAGCAGCAACAAATAAAAGTAATCTAATAGAATCTACCTTGGCTACAAGAGAAAAAATATCACCAAAATCAATTCCTGGCACCTGGGAATAACCTTTTGCTACCAATCGAGCTTTGTATTTCTCCATCTTTCCTTATGCATTTGTCTTCTTCTTGAACACCCATTTTCTGCAAATGGGTTTCCTTCCAGCTAACAACTCCACCAGATCCCAAGCCTCATTTTTGTGCAAAGATGTCATTTCATCAACCATGGTCTCTTTCCAGAGTTTTCCATCCTTTGAATCTATTGCTTCCTTCACAATTCTGGGATCATCATTAGTAATAGATAAAGCAAAATTTGAACAGAAAGAGGATGGACTATACCTTTCTAGCTGCCTTCTTTCTCGAACTGATCTTCTAACAACCATAGTTTGTGGCTCTTCTTCTTCTGATTCCTCTTCTACTGTAGAGTCTGATTCTTACTCCTTTAGCTCAAACTCTATCTTCTCAAGTTCCTTTGATGGGACTTCATGTTTAATAAAATTTTTAACCTCTCTGAACACCAAATCTCGGATGTACACAACCTTCCTTGTTACCAGGTTCCAAAGTTTATAACCCTTTAAACCATCCTTATACCCAATAAAGATGCACTTTTCATATTTACTATTCAACTTTGTTCTTTTCTCCTTTGGAACATGTACATATTCATCACAACCAAATACCCTCAGATGTGAAAGAGAGGGCTTCTTACCAGTCCATGCCTCTTGTGGAGTCTTATCCTCCAACGCTGATGAAGGCAATCTGTTGACCAGGTAACATGTCTCCATCGCCTCTGCCTAGAATTCATGTCCTAACTCGACACCACTGAGCATGCTTATTTCCCTTTCCATTAATGTCTTTTTCATTCTTTCTGCAACTCCATTTTTCTCAGGTGTTTATGGAGTATTCTTTTGTCGTCCTATACCACACTTCTTACAGAATTCTTTGAATTCCTTGTTGCAAAACTCTCCACTTTTATCTATCCTCAACACCTTTATCTTCCTCTCTGTCTGGTTTTCCACCAGAGCAACCTGTCAAAGACTTCAGATTTCTTCTTAAGGAAATACATCCATGTATTCCTTGAGAAGTCATCTATAAATGATACATAGTACATAGACTTACACAGTGATGGAACCTTCACAGGTCCAAACACATCACTATGCACAAGCTCTAATATCTGTTTCGCCCTCTTACCACCAGAGGGGAAACTCGCCCGATTCTGATTCCCATATACACAATTTTGACATAAATCAAAATCCAGAGAGCTATTATTCATAACTTTTACCATACCTTTACCATGAAGTATTCGAAGACCCTTCTCTCCAGTATGTCCAAGCCTTTGATGCCATAGCATGGTCTTTTCTCTAGAGACCACTAGATTTTTTGCTCCACTTTCAGGAACCACATAACTATTGCACCCTTCAACAACAGTGCTACCTTGCAACTTGTACCGAGTTCCAATCCAAACTCCCCACATCAAAACTAGTGCTCCCCGAACCATCTTGTAGGTATCCTTCTCGAACACTGTTTTTACACCTACATCATCCAACTTGCTTATAGAAATCATATTTCTAACTGTTTTCGGGAAAACTAGTGTCTATGCAGAGCTGCTAGTCCCACTAAGGCTGGTAGCTACCTAAGAAACAAACAAACTAAAACTACTTTCGTTTTCCTTTATGAGAAATAGATAAGAGGGGAATAAGGAGACCAACCTCTGTCTTGCGCTTGGTTCCTTGCTCGATTCCTCTCCCTTCTGATAGATCTTTGCCACTTGCTTCCTCGCCTACCCAGATTCAAAGAGCACCTGTAGAATCAAAGCAGCATAACACTATCCAAGAACATAGATCTATTATCATAAACAATATAGGACCAGATATATATTGACCACACAAATGCATATAACATCAATCATACAAGAATGTGGAGGAAAACTTGAATAGCTTTATTGATAATCAAGAAAGAGAAAAGAGGATTACAACCAATTGTTCTGACCCAACATCATCCTCTCAGCAAGAAAGCCCTTCTTCACCTCATGAAAAGCTTAGATCACCCAACACTATGAGATTGCACCAAGAAACCAGCAGCACTTCCTTACAAGATACAAAAATCCAGCCTCCGGATCTCTGGGATGAGGGATCCATATATAGATGTTTGCAAGGGGGGTGAGTCAACTTTTGAGAGTTGATTAGTGTCATCTCTCTGATAGTTCTTGATTCCACTTGGAGATTGATGATCTCTTACTCATCCTTGGGCGAATGCAGAGAGGCAAGTGTCATAGGAGAAGTTTCTAGAAGATTCCATGATCCTCCACCTTGCAGATTGACCCTACCATTTGTCCACTCTCGCCCATCGCACCCAATAGAAGGGCTTTTCAAGATGCATCGCACCTCCTGTGTGTATTTAGGTGGGATGCAGCACACTTTGACCATGGAGCAGGTGAGATGGTCCAGTTTTGACCAGTTTTGAGCAGTATTTCATGGAGAAATTCTAGGATAAGATGTAATCAGTTGACCTTGTTCTTTTAGAGGTTGGAACAACACTTTTAGGGACTTAAGAGCCCTTGGTTTATGGACATTTATGATTGGGGTTGCAGTGCCCAAAAATGTCTATAACAGTTTCCCCCTAAAGCATGAGGTCGTTAATCTGTTGATGTTGGGTGAAATGCTTTATCATGATGATCTGAAGTTCTTTCAAGCTGGAAGGTGACATATAATAAGATACAATACAATACATTATCTTCATAATATTTTCATGATATAGCTGAGGCGGGCATTCCCATGCTCAACTTTATAAATTCATTTTCATGTACATAAGACAGACAACCATCTGAGTGTAGACTGATGATTCTGGTAGAGCCATCATCCCTTAGGTTGGATGATTATCTGTGTAGTAATGATGTACATTTGATGTCTTTATTTTCCTGAATATATATCGCAACCCGGATGGATGAAATTAGATCCGGGGTCTTCAATCTCGTTCGATCTTCACTCAAAGTACAAGTCGATCCATGTGAGATGTGTTCTAGAGTCGAACATGGAAAGACATCGCCTGATTACCAACCAATGATGTAAGTTGTTAACAGGCGCGAGAGGAATCACCGATAATGATGATGACCCTCAAGGTACTACAGTACAATTCACGTGGTGTGAATAAGGGACTTGGCATCAAACACCACGAAAAATCTCTCGGTCAAAGGCCATTGATGTAAACCTCTCGCCGGAAGTGAGAAACTTGCCATTGAGGCATGCAAGCTTCAAAGTACCGAAAGGGGTGTTCCTAGATCAACTTCTTGGATAATGAGCTGATGTCGACAAGAAGTGTTCCATCATAGGAGGGCCTTAGTGAATCCCACATCAATGAGAGAGAATGGAGCAAATTATTTTAATGGAGGTGAAAACGATTTGGTCATATAAGGTTTAGGGTGGCAGTCATGAAAGAATGAAGCATAAATGTATTGCAGTGGGTGAGACACAGGCGAATTCTCTGAGCGACTTCTCTTGAACATATCGGCGACAGTGACATGATGGATCGGTAACATTAACCCCAAATATGGATGGTGTGATGGAACCATGGTGATGTGACTAGTGAATGGAACAACCCAACCCGACTCGGATGCGGAGTGAAAGTGTCATGTTCAAGAGTGACTTGCTACCGATAAAGTTTCTTCAAGTTTTCTTCCCAATTTTTCCCCAGTCATTGTTGACCAGTACCTCTTTATTTTTGTCAAGCTTGAGGAGGATAACATATGCTTGTTCTATAATTTTCCCTTCGGGCAAACCCATCGCTATGTTTTAACGAGCCTAGCGATAGTGAAACTCGTTCTTGTCTGTATGGACAAGTTTGTCGCTATTTCGGTTTTAACGAGTTTAACGACAAGGATAACTCGATCCTTTTCAATTTTAGAGAGTTTGAAAAAGGGACATAAAGAAAACTCCAATAATCCTTTTTCGTCATATAATCCCTTGAGCCCGAAAAAGTATAAAACAATACAAAAGGGATGAATTTTCGGTACTTTTAACGAGCCAAACAAGACAAGCGCTCGATCTTTTTGTGTAATAATCCCTCAAGTCCAAAAAGATTAAAATCTAAAGGAGGGATAGCACTTCTAGTCCCTTTAACGAGCTGGAGAGGCCAATGGCTCGGCAATCTTTTCATATTTTACGAGTCAGTTGAAAAGAGCTTAAAGGAGACTTGTTTTTTGAGGAACGAATGATAAATTCGGGTAGCAGCTGATTCCAGGTAAGGTTTGGAATTTTCCAATCATGGCAGTGTTACAAGGATGGCTAACAGGATCACTCTTTGCAGCTATTCCTCAAAAATGGTAAACAATCAAATGGAGGTGAATGATCAGCCAATACAGAGTGGAGATGATGATGAGAACACGACCAAGGCTTCAAAGGCTGATGGTAATACATTCACAATGGTTGTTTACCGAAAAATGGTTCATTTTTTAATGAGCTTAAACTTTGGGGGAACATTTGCTCTGCTTATGTTTATTTTTTAACGAGCTTGAATTCCGCGTTAAAACTACTCGATCCAGTCGTATAATAAGGATGTCTCATATAAAAACGACATCTTTTCAAAGCTTTGCCCCGCATCCTTTCTTTATGCAAGTTAGGAAATGACCAATCCCACGAGTTTAAAGGGTTAGAGGACCTATAAATTTAAAAAAATAAATGGTCGCTCTTCGCTTGCATGCCAAAAGGTTTGCATGCCCCCAGGTATAGCAAAGTAGAGTTTCCAGGTTACCCCTCAATTTGCAGACAAAACACTTGTTTTATCGAGAAAGGCCTACCTTTTCCAGGTTACCCCTCAATTTGCAGACAAAACATTTGTTCTATCGGGAAAGGCCTACCTTAACAGAAGTATCTTATTCCGGTCTAATCCCATTTTCCAAAATGGACGGGTGTGTCAGCCAGTCATATATCCTTTGTGGAAACCTACCCTATACCCAAGGTTCTCCTGTCGAAACAGGCCAGGGTGCATGCCCCCTGGGTTTCAGTCATATCCTCCGAATCACTCGTGCTCATCAGGAGGATGGACTGGGGATTGATGAGACATTCCTTGCGTGAAAAGACCATTCAGGGTTGGTATATGACTATTTGCTATGTGTGAACTGGGGAATGAAAGCTGGTCTACGAGCTTGACCACTCTTCCTTCATGTGGAAAACACATTACTCTAAAGAGTGAGGAGACAATGGCTCCCATGCAATAAATATAGTCTCGTCCAAGGAGTAGATTATAATCCAGGGGTCCTCGGACTACCATTACGTTCATGTGAATGGATTTCCTTCTCAACTTTATCGGCACATTAGGAAGGATCCCTAATGGTCGACTGGTTCCTTTGTCAAAGCCTGTTAGATTTCTCATCTCAGGCAAAAGCGATGGCGAACCAAGCGCTTTCCAAGCAGTTGAGGAAAGGATACTCACAGAAGCCCCTTCATCTATGATGGTACCAGCCATGACCATTATATATATTTGAGCAATGATTCGAAATGGTACACTAGCTGGTAAGCGGGGTCTGCCTAGTAGATTCCACTCGAAGGAAACAACTAGGTTTCTTGGAGGTGGGACCGAATAGACGGTCAAATACGACTCTGACGAACTTCCTTCCTGCGGTAAAGGAATGGGTAGACTGCCCCCATGTTCATCGAAGTCTGTGCTTATGAAAAGAATTTGGACGGTGTCATCCTTGTTCTCTTTGGTGACCGTATCATCTGAAGATGGATCCTCTTAAGGCAAGACCCGGTCAACTGCCGGCTCGACCTTTTGACTTTCGTTTGGTGTGGATTCAAATGGTTTATCTTCAATGATAAACGCTTCAGCCGACCACAAGGGCGTGCCAGCCGGATTTTCAACTAGTGACGGACTCGACAAGAGCTTCTTATATCCAAGAGGAAGTCGTAATGGTGAAACCGGAAGGTCGTCCAAAACTCTTTTAGCCTCGTCTAAGAAGGGACAACTGTGGATGGCGTGATCGCCTTCACACAATTTACAAGGAAATTTACATCTTCTTTTTTGTCCAGGGGCTTCACTTTCACTATTTGATAGTGTACTTTCAACATGACCATCAGAGGTTGATGACACCGGATTGTGCAAACTAGGAGACTAGTCCCTTAAGATCCGAGGGATGCAAGGAAAATCTCGATGATAGTGGTCTCCTTTGCAAATGACACATGGCGATTTAGGCATAGATGGTGCAGTGTGTGGATTTTCGCTAGACGATGCCTGGTCACCCCTTTTCGCCTTTGGCTCCTTCTTCTTCTCCTTCTTCTTCTCGGTTACTTGATTTTTGGCTTTACCTGCTTCATCAAGCGAACAGGAAGGAGGAGAGGAAGAATTGGACGAAGTAGAAGGTTGGGGGGTAACTCTAGTATCGTTTAGTTGTTGACTTGATTGTTCAGGAATCATGGTGTTCTGAATGATAGAAGTTGAGAAGAGCCATACAGGCAAGCCGATTGTCAATCCTGGAAGAGACAATGTGGCCATATGGGGCGCACCAACATCTCCCCAAGAGGAGAAAGGACTAGGATTTCCCCTAAGGGGAATCCCTTGGTTGGTGGACTCCAGTTTTCTCAACCTAAGACCAACGTAGGAAAGGTGATATTTATTCCGATTAAAATAAATTTTAGATGCTTTTACACAACTTGCTTTTTCAATTTTTAAGAGTCGAGAAAAAACAAAAGATGACTCTAGTCGCCTTCGATTTTTAATGAGCCTGAAGTGACAAGTGATCAGATGGACCTTTTCCTTTAAGGAGTCTGAAAAGGAATGAAAGAGACTGCTCTGGAAATCTAGACAGAGGGATTACCAAACCAATCACAAAATTGCAGAATACTTTTTACGGTACGACAGTCAATCTTCCCGAATGTTGTGTTCAGTGCATTGCGATCGATAGGGAGGCAGACACGGCTTCCTATGGATAAAGGATAAAGCCTATTATGGTCTCCAAATATATACTCAACGGTACATGGGAGCACAAGTCCGTACTGGCACTTATCGTCTCAAAGTGGAGGAATCACCCAACGAACAATGAAAACAACAATTACCAGGCTTTACGATGCCGGAATATGTATCTAGCCTAGACTTCTAGATGTTGTGCGTTAGGTTCCAAAGTGTTTTTAGATTCATTAAATTTATTTTACAGTTAATCGTGCTTAAGAAA
This sequence comes from Pinus tabuliformis, assembly GCA_031772625.1. Taxonomy (NCBI): domain Eukaryota; kingdom Viridiplantae; phylum Streptophyta; class Pinopsida; order Pinales; family Pinaceae; genus Pinus; species Pinus tabuliformis. Next base: position 140,332,899 of record CM062817.1, read on the forward strand.
TATTCCTTTCAGGTTCATCGTGTGATGTAGATGTACAATTCCTAAAATGCAATCTAAGATGATAAACAGTCGTTTAATCTTCTTTTTTCAATGAAAATCCTAGCTACTAAGGAAAGAGAGATGGCGTTCTTTCAACATAGAGCAGAGAGCACACACTATATGCACTGTACTAAATCAAACCAACAAAAAATCTAAATGCAAATGCACGTGCATGTATTTGTTTTCAACCTTCTTAATGTGTGAATGGTAAAAAGAAAGCTAAGCACAAATCTGAATTATTTTTCAAAGCAACATTACTAGCAAGTTTCTTTTCAAGACAAAATGAGGACAATGACGACACTTTGCGATTTGGAATTGAAAACTTGCTTTCGACACTTGAAAAACTACTAATTCAAATAAAATACAAGAGTAACAGTGTAATCGACTATCAAGAACAATCAGATTCTCTTCTATGACTAAAAACGACACTTGCGACACTTTCAAATCAAGAAACGACAGTACAATTACGCTACTTCTTTGTAAAAGAGAACTGAAAATGGCTCAAAATACATAAAAACATTTACAGTCCTTTGCACAATGGAGGTGGAATAATGGCAAGGAAGGGGGTTCCAATAGAGTTGTACTGACTACAGGTAGCAAAATTCTTGAATAGAGCTGAAAAGAGTGAACACAGAAACCAAATCTAGGAGCAGGAAAGGCCTTGTCTGATCAGCGCATCTATAACACAGTGAAAAGGAGATGCAATGCACCTACTACACTCGGGAAGTGTGATTCATCCAGAATTCATAGAAGAGACAGTGTGCTAGACTAGGGACGAGACTTTAACTGGGTTCTGGGTCACAGTTCGCAGCTCAGTTCAGGGATTTGGGTCGAGCAAGTGGTAATCAGTAAATCAATTATAGGGGTAGATCTAAAGAGGTTACTAGAGCCACCACAAGGGCAATTAGAGAGCTTGTAAATCAATTGTTCAGTTCATAAACAAAACCTGGAGATAGACTGAAGCATCATTGATCTACTTTGCACTTGCATAGCAAATGCAGTTCGAAGGCTAGCTAGCTTGACTTCAGGCTCCGTCTGTAAGTTTATAAAGCAAACAAATGTAGATAAACAAACAATCTATTCACTCTCCACCGAAGTTGCCATTTTGTTATCGGGAAAACTAGTGTCTATGCAGAGCTGCTAGTCCCACTAAGGCTGGTAGCTACCTTAGAAACAAACAAACTAAAACTACTTTCGTTTTCCTTTATGAGAAATAGATAAGAGGGGAATAAGGAGACCAACCTCTATCTTGCGCTTGGTTCCTTGCTCGATTCCTCTCCCTTCTGATAGATCTTTTCCACTTGCTTCCTCGCCTACCCAGCTTCAAAGAGCACCTGTAGAATCAAAGCAACATAACACTATCCAAGAACATAGATCTATTATCATAAACAATATAGGACCAGATATATATTGACCACACAAATGCATATAACATCAATCATACAAGAATGTGGAGGAAAACTTGAATAGCTTTATTGATAATCAAGAAAGAGAAAAGAGGATTACAACCAATTGTTCTGACCCAGCATCATCCTCTCAACAAGAAAGCCCTTCTTCACCTCGTGAAAAGCTTAGATCACCCAACACTATGATATTGCACCAAGAAACTGGCAACACTTCCTTACAAGATACAAAATCCAGCCTCCGGATCTCTGGGATGAGGGATCCATATATAGATGTTTGCAAGGGGGACGAGTTAGCTTTTGAGAGTTGATTAGTGTACTCTCTCTGATAGTTCTTGATTCCACTTCGAGATTGATGATCTCTTACTCATCCCTGGGCGAATGCAGAGAGGCAAGTGTCACAGGAGAAGTTTCTAGAAGATTCCATAATCCTCCACCTTGTAGATTGACCCTGTCATTTGTCCACTCTCGCCCATCGCACCCCATAGAAGGGATTTTCAAGATGCATTGCACCTCTTGTGTGTATTTAGGTGGGATGCAGCGCACTTTGACCATGGAGCAGGTGAGATGGTCCAATTTTGACCAGTTCTGAGCAGTATTTCATGGAGAACTTCTGGGAGAAGATATAATCAGTTGACCTTGTTCTTTTAGAGGTTGGAACAACACTTTTAGGGACTTAAGAACCCTTGGTTTATGGACATTTATGATTGGGGTTGCAGTGCCCAAAAATGTCTATAACCCTAACCAATGCAAGAATATGCAAAAAACCCAGAAGTGTTCTAAACCTTCCACCTTGCAACTTCAACTTTACTTTTCTGCGACCAATGATTCTAGCCTTCCTATCATGCCCTAAGAAGACATCACCACCATCATATTTCTCATACTCACAGAACCACTCTCTATGGGGAGTGAAGTGAAAGGATGCACTTGAGTCAATCAACCATGCCTCATGATGTACATGTGTACTTGAAGAAGCCAATTACACATCCCCACCTTCGTATGAGGTGGTTTTCACCTCTGCAAAAGGAGCATCATCAAATTCCTTTCCTTTGTCAAGAGATTTAGATTTACAATCCCTTTTGTAGTGCCCTTCCTTCCTACATTTCTAGTAAACCACCTTTACAGGTTTTCCTAGATATTTAGATCTCCCACTGGATGACTTATTTTTGTTTCTTTTCTGGGACCGCCCTCGTATAGACAAGGCATCACCATTCTGGCTCCATATTTTTCCATCTCATCTCCTCCGTCAGCAAGGATGAGACTATTTCATCAAACTACAAGGAAGTTGCATTGTTACCTATTGCAATAACCAGACTATCCACGAATCTGGTAGAGAACACAATAAACTAATGCACTTATATTCATCTGAAATTTTAATATCAATAGACAATAATTGACTTACCACAATATTAAATGCATTCAGATGCTTTATCATCGAGTCTCCATATTTCATTCTTAGGTTATACAACTTTTTCCGCAAGAACATTTTATTCACTAGAGACTTAAATTAGTACAAATTCCCTAACTTGTCCCACAAAGCCTTCGTCGTAGCTTCCCTTGATACATTCAACAATACTGAATCTCAGAAACACAATCATATTGTGCTCCTTGCCTTCTGATCCAACATTTTCCATTCTTCATCGAACACTCCCGTTCGTTTAGTACCCAGATCTACCGTGATCCACTGATCTTTGTCCACCAAGAGATCCTCCATATTGAGGTTCCACAACTCAAAAATTTGACCATTAAATTTCTTGATCTCTATCTTTCCACTGCTTGCGATCTTGTTTCACCACCAGAATCGATCCCACAGATCTCTCACTAAATATTGTCTACCACAGGCCCAAGAGAAACCCCTTAGCAATAATGACGTCCCCTTGAAGCCAAAACAACTCTGATACCAAATGTAGGTTTTAACCCCATACAGAAATTACTTGCATACGAATTCTAAAACACAAAAAATAAACAATGTGAGAGAATAACACATAAAAACACATATACACAGAGATTTTCCCCTGGATCCCAAAATCGGGACTACTAGCTTGATTTTTCATTATGTTCCTTTCAATATTACAATACATATTTATACATGCCGAAGTATCCAATACCATGGACCGAAAACCATCGCATCCAAAACCATGGACCGAAAACCATCGCGTCCAAAACCATGTGCGAAAACCATGCACAAAACCATAGATAGGTCCGCCCAACCTAATATAGGGTCCAAAAAAAAATTTCCCTGAGGCACTACCCCAGACCCTATAGAGGGGGGCTACCCGCCCCCCTAAAACCGCTTGTTACCCCCCCGCTGCACAATCGGCACAACGAAGGGGGGGCTTCGCCCCCGCTCTAACCCCCTAGTTAACTATGTGGGCTAGTCATGGAAAGAATATAACACAACCCAACATTTTTCAACCTCGTGATCTAGTCCTCAAATCATATACAAGAAGGGAAGATAAAGGAAAACATGGTAGGTTTGATCCTTTGTGGTTTGTTCCTTTTAGAATTGCAGAGTCAAAGTAAAACAACGCCTTCATTTTGGAGAATATAGATGGTGAACTGCTACAATTGCCAATGAAGGGGCAGTACCTTAAACACTATTTCCAATGCTGACTGATGTTTTTCCAATCATTGTATATATTAGAGTGTCCATTGTAATAATGCCAGTGAGTTATTAATGGTAATGTGTGATGTTACAATTTGGCTCCATGCCCGAGGTGAAGGCACTAATCTATGGTTCTTAGTGTTCTTTCTTCTTAAAAACACTATCCCTAGGTGGAGCCAGATGTTGTAACGCATTTCATAATTATATGTGATATACATGTTAAACATAAGTGTAAAGGGAAAAAATTAAAATCAAATATTGAAAGAGGAAAATAAAAAAGTGAAAGACTTTTTGTTATTTGATTAAACTAAGCTATGTTGGTTTATCAAAGTCTTTTTCATTACTAATATCTTGTACCCATACAATTTATTGTAATAATTGAGACAGGCAGTGGGAGCCTACAGCGGTAGTCAAAGTTGTTAAAGTGTGAACAGGTTGGTGTTGCGCGAAAGACAGAGAGGATGGGACCTGGCTGATGGAGAAAGCCTAAGAGCACAACTAAATCAAAGATTAACACAAGCATTGACCCTACAAAGACTTTTTTCATGCCTGTTGACTTTTAAATGAACATTGTAGATTTACTACGGGGAAGACACCCGAAAATTGGTCCCCTACAAGGTAGTCCCCCTGCAATGATGGTAACAAGTGAACCATTTCATTCTAATTTCATTCTCCATGTCACATTTCTTGTCCAGTTGTCCTCCAAACTGTCAAATCCTCCATTTAATTCGTCCATTTCCCACGATGGAATTTAATGTTGTTTTCCCTCTTATAATTTCTCATTTTGCTATGAAAATATTTTCTTGGCTTTTTCTCAATACGTTTTCTTGTTGTTCGCTTCCAAGAAATTCAAAGTCCAGCTCACGCCTGAGTCAGCCTAGTCACTAGTACCAGATATTTTTCCATAATCAACCGCTTATCTTTTAAAAATGGCCAAGAAAATTGTTTTAGCCGATTCATCCTCACACACTCCGCTCATGGATACTGAAAGAGATGTCTTTGATGTCTCCTTCCCTGTCAACCATCATGAATTTTATGAGAATGTCCAGTTAAACCAATCCAATTCCCCAATTTATGCTGCAATGGTAAAATTTGTTGTGTTGGCATCCTTTTTCCCTCAAACATACATGTTTCCTGAATTTATTCATTGGCTAGTTTTAACAATGTATCCTCAAAGGTGTTTTATGATAAATATGTTGGGAGAAAGTGTTTTTCAAGTGTCCTCTCTTTTGATTCAATAAGTATTGTGCTATCCTTCCGATGTGTCTTACTTCTCTTTCTCTGAAGAATCATTGCTTTATTATTTTGAAGAATTATCCGAACCAGAATCTATTGTAATTCGCTTGTATTTATGACTAATAGAAAATATTCCCTGTAGATTCCACTCACTTTCCCTTGGATATTTTTTCTGAATATGTAAGACCAGTTCTTCAGGTGTTAGCCAAAACTTTAGGGAAAGAGGAAATTATAGTGGTTTACAAAGCAGTTTAAGGAATTTTGATGTAATGATGAAGCCCATAGTTGTATTAGATATAAAAACCTATTGGGAAAAAGAAGTTAATGTCCAGTTCATGAATTTCACTCTTACAAGTTGATTTAGGTTTCCTTCACTTGTGACATATTTATTCTTGTATTCTAATGTTGAGAAATTCATGCATCTAGGGTTGAATATTATTGACACCCTCAAGCATAAGCAATCAACGTTCTTCTGGACTGATATAGTAAGAATTGATCCTAGAAATGAGTGTTTGTCCCATTTTGCATCTTGTTTGCTTTCTATTGTATATTCAATCATCAATAGTTCACCTACAACAGCGTTACTCCCTAAAGCCCAATCTTTCCTTCAAGTGAGTGAATATGTAAATGTTTGAGATTGGTTTTCTTTCTAGGATCATGTTGAATAAGGTTGTATGGAGTTGAGGTTGAGCCCTACAGATTGCCAACTTTTGTTCCCAAGAGCATGTTTTCCCTTGAATTAATTAGGCAGAGTCTAAATTTGGATCAGGTACATTTTGTACTTGCCAAGAAGGGACTCCTTTTCAAGTTGCCTAGGATTGTTGGTCTATTCATTGTGAATACTAGGCAAGCAACAGATGAAGTTCAAAAATTGTCAGAAGGGATGAATTTATTATTAGAAGATAAATGGGATTATGATCCATATCATATAATTTCCAACAAAAGAATAGAAAAATGATATGCCCCTTTTGTGCATGAATCAAAACTAGAAATTGAGAAACTAGAAAATGGAGGGAAGTCATCTCCCTTGGGAAATATAGAGATTGAGACCCCTCTTGCTACTAAAAAGAACCTGAAGAGAGGCAAGTCAGAGGTCGTTGATATAAAGGAAGAGGAAGATAGAGAAATAGAAAGGGAAAAGATGGCTAGAGAGTTTGGTGCATCAACAACTCCTAGTATAAAATTACAGTTACGGAAAACTTTTTGTACTCCTTCTTTAGTTTCAGGGGAGTCTTCTCAAGATTTAGTTTCCATGATTAAACAAATGTTTTTGAAGGTGGAGGAAAGAAACAAGAAAATTAAGGAAAACATTGAATCCCAATCAGAAGCTTAGGTATCTTCTGAATATCAAACAAGGCTGCTATCAGCTATGGATTTAGAGAAGAATCAGCTAAAATTTGTTCTATCTCATCAGTCAGCAATGTCACTAACATCTGTAGCAGGGTTCAAGACTATTAATTTAATAGTGGATGCAAAGAAGATTCCATTGCCTGATAAGATTAATCTACATATACAAATTGGGCAATTAATTTTTCATGATTTATATAAATATGCTTCAGATGCTTCCCAAGATGAAAATAAGTTAGAGAAAGTGGTAAACAAACTGAAGTTGGAGAAAGAAAACTCCAGAGCTCTTAATACCTAAAATGAAGAGCTAAAAAAGATAATTGTTAAGATTGGTGTAGATTCAGAAGATAGGTTTGCAGTTCAGAAGTTACCACAGAGTGCTCAGATTCAAGCACTGAAAAATAAGTTGAATTTTCCCTTAGCAGAACATCCCATGGATTCAGAGGTAGTAGGGGTTGAGAAAGAAAAAGAATTACTGGTCCAAGAACTTTTACAAAGGGATGAGGAGATAATGAATTTGAAGGAAATGAATCTTTCTTTACAACAAAATATTTATTCACATGTATGCACAATTGTGGTTGCAACAGATTCAGATGCTCCTGCTAAGAAGTTGACTCAAGCTAGGACTAAGCTACACACTTCTGAAAGTGAGTTAAAGAAAAATCAGACAGATATGGACAATGTTGTGAAAATCATCAAAGCAACTAAGCAAGAGTTGTGTATTGCCAAGGAGACTCCAGAAAAATATAGAAGGGATTTCCAGCTTTCTTAGTAAGAAATTAAAGAATTGAAGGAAAATGTGAAAGGAAATATGCCCCTAGTACAAGCAAGAGATATCTTGTGGAATGACATAATCAATACTGTAAAGAGTGTCTAGGAATTCCCAGTTATTATTGAGGAGGAGGAGATTATTGTTAGAGACTTAGTAGAACTCATCCTCACTAATAAATAGAAAATTGCATAATAAAGCCCAGTTTGCTAAGAATTTAATTAACTTCTTAAACTCAAAGTCTACACAAGAAATGAAAGAGTTTGGAATAGAAGACATGACAAAGCATGTGATGGAGATAAATAAAATGATATTGAAAAATTCCAACAAGGAAGCAACATAGAAGAAATTGATGGAGATCAAGGAATCATTGATGAGTTTTGATATCAATTTTGATAAAAGAACAAGGGCTGGTTTGCCATCCTGTTTAGATCAAAAAAACAATTTGTTATCCTGGGAAGTGTATGAAACATTACTGGTGGAAGAAAAAGTAAAATCAAACCTACACATGAAAACACTATAGTCTTAAAGGGAGCTACAATCGTCAACTATCTTCAGAAATATTTTTTACTTGTCTCGATGATGAAGGCTATATTTATTGAGAAGCCTGCATACAACATAATCATAGACTTCAGGATAGCACATGTTAAGTTTATAAATTCCCCAAGTACAAGTACAAAGATTTGGAGGAAGACTAGGGAATGGATGTCACCACAGGCTGCTGCTACAAAAGTAGAAACCTCTATTGCTCCACAATCTCAGGTTGATTTGAGATGAAATGTTTAATTTTAGAAGTTGTTATATTTTCAAGCCATGTAATTTTTATGTTTCAAAGTAATGTTCAAATAGTTAGGTAGTTAGGAGGTTGAAAGTTTTGATAACTTTCTTTTTGAAAAGCTTGTATAAATGTACTTCAGTAAGATGAAAAGAGGTTCCAGATTTTGGCAACACCTCAAAGAGGACCACTTTGTGCTTTTATATTCACTCTAATGATAAAGAAATCTTTTAGTGATTCTAGAAATTGTTTCGTATGATTTGTTCTCCTTGTGTCATATTATGTATGTATTTCTTCATTGAAATAATTGATTCAGTCTGTTCTTTATTTACAGTTAATGACTATAATTCTTTGTATATTTAGAGGTTAAAAATCCTTAAAAACAATGTTCTTCGTTCAAAGTTTCATTTATTATCAAACACACTTTCCTCTAAGTTTATGATAAAAGATTCTATAGAGACAACATTTTATTCTGAAGCTTTCACCAACACTTCTCACAAATTTCAATCCATTTGTATCCAACAGTTAAAGGCCATTCAAAGTTGTATTACATGTATTGAAGGTTAGAGGGTTTAAAATTTAATATTACGGGGTTTGAAAAATGATGAGACAAACAAATAAAATATCTATAAATTTTAATGAATGTCTTGGGAACTAATTTCTACTCATCCAGGAATTGTCTACCAAGGTACAACAATGACTATATTATATTGTTATTGTATGTAGATGACATGCTTGTTGCAGCTTCTAACATGCAAGAAATAAATGTGCTCAAAAGAAAATTGGCAAATGCATTTGCAATGAAGGATTTGGGTGTTGCAAAGCAAATCCTTGGTATGAGAATAAGTAGAGACAGGAAAAATAGCAAATTAACATTGTTTCAAAGTGAGTACATACAAAAGGTGTTGAAAATATTTAATATGTAGAATGCAAAACTAGATAGTACTCTTTTGGCTAGCCATTTCAAACTAGGTAAGGAGATGTGTCCCAAGACTCAGGAAGAGATGGATTATATCTCTAAAGTTCCATATGCATCAACAATTGGAAGCTTAATGTATGCAATGATATGCACAAGGCTTGATATTGCACCTATAGTGGGAGTTGTAAGCAGGTACATGAAAAATCTAGGAAAAGAACATTAGATGGTAGTGAAGTGGATTCCCAGGTATTTGTGAGGTACCACACATCAAGCATTATGATTTGGTGGTTCAAACATTGATCTACAAGTATATGTTGATGTAGATGTGGCAGGTGAAAGAGATAACAAGAGGAGCAGCACAGGATATGTGTTTAATGTAGGTGGAATAGCTGTCAGTTGGGTTTCAAAATTGCAGTGTTTTTGCACTCTCAATGACAAAAGCATAGTATGTTGCTGCTACAAAGGCTAGTGAAGAAATGATTTGGTTACAAAGGTGTTTGGATGAATTGGGTAAGAAGTAGGATTTGGGCAGGTTATATAGTGACAACTAGAGTTCCATTCATCTTGAAAAGAACTCAAAATTTCATTCCAAGAATAAACATAGACATCTTAGGTACCACTTCATATGGATAGTGTTGGAAGATGGACAATTGGAGCTGGAAAAGATACACACTAGCAAGAATCCTACATATATGTTAACAAAAGTTGTAACTGGGGAGAAACTAAGATTCTTCTTGGTTTCAGTTGGTCTTCAATTATGATGATGTATATGAGAAACAACTAGGTCCAAAGTGGAGTCATTGTTCAGCAAATAAAGCAGCGGTGGAGTTGCTATAATGAGTCTCAAAATGGGAGATTGTTGAGTCTGGAGCTTGATTATCTTCTTTATTTAGAGGTTTTTGTTTCATCTGGATGTATACCCTAGGAAGCCTGTACACCACTCCACGTGAGTGGGCGGGGGGGTTTGTCCCTGTCACAGGGGTATGGGGGCCAGTGGGCCCCCAACAAGGGTTTAGAGGAAACACCCTCGAAGCTAAAAAAAGAGATGTAAGATTTCCTTACAAAATGTTGTAATTTCGTAGTCAATTTGAGTCGTTCATTAGGAAGATGACCTGACGGGTTAAGTTATGTTTAATTTAGAGTTTGTTTTTCCCTAGAAGGAAACCCCTTGCTATATATGATGGAATTTTATTACGGCTGTGTATATGTGTATTCTGAGTGAGAAAGAGAGAGGAGATTGTGTGAGAGCGAAGAGGAAATTACAATGGATCTGTTGTAGGTTGTATCTCTTCATTTTGTTGGATAATATAAAAGGAAGGACTGGTTGTTTCTCCATGGAGGTAGCCCAAATTGGGTGAACCACATATATCTTTTTCTCTCTTGTTTTATGAATTTTCTGTGTTTGTGCTTTTGCAATATTTTATGTGTTCCATTTCTCTATAGTATATCATTTTCTAACACATGTAATAATTCTTTTGTATGTAGGTGATCTTATCTTGACAGGTGTAGAAGGTCTAATTGAGGAATGTAATAAGCAATTGGAAACAGAGTTTGACATGAAGGATCTAGGGTTGGGTCACTACTATATGGGACTAGAAGTCTGGTAGGAACCTAATGAAATCTATTTAGGTCAAGGAAAATATGTTCTCGAGATACTGAAGAAGTTTGACATGATGGACTGTAAAACTATGACCACTCTGATGATCACAAACTTGAAAAGACTAGGGAGTTATGAATAAAGCCATGTGGATCCCTCCAGATATAGAAAACTTATTGACTCATTAATGTACTTGGTGAATACTCAATCAGACATATGTTTTGCAGTAAATGTACTCAGTGAATTCCAAGTGGAATTGAAGCATGATCATTAGATAGTACCAAAACATATTCTGATATATTTGCGAGGAACCATCAAATACTACCCAAAATATGATAAAAGGAATGATGTTCAATTGATTGGTTACACATGTTCTGACTAGGGAGGCATTGAATAGGATGGAAGAAGCACTACGGGACAATATTTTAGTCTAGGATCCTCTATGGTCTCATGGATGAGTAGAAAGAAAAACACTATTGCTTTGGGTAGTGCTGAAGTTGAATATGTTGCAGCATGCAAAGTTAGCAGGGAAGCAGTTTTTTTAAGGAAGCTGCTATCTTACTTGTTTGAAGGACCAATGAACCCTACAGTGATACATTGTGATACAACCAGTTGTGTTCATTCGTCTAAGGACCCACTGTTTCATGGGAAGACAAATAATATCAACAGCAAGTATCACTATATACGAGAGCTAGTACAAAATGGTGTGGTGTAGCTACAATATATCTCCATTGATGAGGAGGTAGCTGACATATTGACGAAATCACTTCCAAACAAGAAGCTTGTATACTTAAGGGACAAGCTTGTTTCTGCGGATTTTTCCTCCCTAATTGAGAGGGAGACATAGACACAAAATTCTTGTCTTCACTTTGGAAGAAATAATGGAGGATTGGGTAACCATATGGCATTCGATACTCTCTGAGAATGTGGTAGGGAATTCAAGATAATAGTAGTCGTGGACCAATATTCATTGAGGATTAGCTACCCAAGATAAAAGTAGTCTAATGGGAGGTTATATTAAGTGAACACCTAGGTGGGGTATGTACCAGCATTGTTCTCTAATATTGTGGAGAGATAGAGTTGTTAGTCAAGGACTTTCTATGTGAGAATGTTGGTTAATATGATGCTAGATAGAAGGGTTACCAATCCAACTATTCTTATAAGATCTCTTCATATTGGGAATGACCATGTAGCTCTTACGAACACCTCCCTAGTTAAGAGGGAGTGTTAAAAAATGTGTAACTATGTTTGATCTTCATTAGTATGAAATGTATTATTGTATATATAGAATTAAAAATAAATTATTATTATTATTATTGGAGCATGGGTTTCATGCTCAAGTTATTTTATTTTATAGGTCAAGCACCCATTAAGTGCTTCTAGAGTTTGTCTTAGGTATAAGAGTCATTGTCATATATGGAAGACCCTATGGGCACATTATAAATTATAAAAGAAAAATTATTTCATCTTGAAAGTGTCAAAATACCTCCAAGATCAAGTCGGCCTAATGTGCTGTCAAGTCAGCCTACATGAAGAGCCACATCCACCCTTGAAGAAGCCTATATATAAGAGGGACTCGTCCTCCACTTGGATCATTCATTCACTCATCCCTTATGCAAAGAAGGCAGAAGAAGAAAGTTGAAGAAGGAAGTGTAAAGAATAGAAGGATGAAAACATCGAAGTGTTTGGGGGTCTCTCCATTCTTCTAGAAGTGCGAAGTTAGGGTTTCTATGTTGGGCTAGTCTAAGGTTCGATTTTGGAAGAAAGAGAGAAGGAAGGAAAGTGAAGGTCTCTTAGGGCATCTAGCTAGCTCTAAAATGCAAGTCAAGGCAAGTGAAGTCAAGGGGAAGGCAGTTAGAGGGAGATCAAAGTATCCTAGAGAAGCAACAATAGTTACAGTAGTTGCTGGGGAGCAGAATTTTTGATCTACTGGGAGGTCGAAGATATTTTAGGAGGAGGCCAAGGAAGACTTGATCTTATAGGGTATTTTTCTAAGTATAGGTCATTGTATTCATTAATTGAAATATCTTAGAGATAAGATGATATTTTACGAGTTTTCTCCTCAAGAGGAGGGGTCTTTCCCTGGCTTACAACCTATATACTATCATTGTTCTTACTGTTTTAATAATTGTTTGATGTATTGCATATTGGAATAAGAAAGATCAAATATAATAAGTAAAAAGGTAACACAAAGAGTTATCAAGTTAACATAATTAACATATACATTGCCCTATTGAATTCTCAACAAGTAGCAGCAGCTCAGCAGAGAAGATAAAGATAAAGGGTGAGTATCAGGTGGAAGAGGAGAGTAGCATCATTCCAGGAGAAAGTTTTTAGTTCTCGAAATTCAAAGGAAGGAAGGCCAAAATCTTCAGAAAGCCGGTGTAGGGATTGCACAGAGGCTAATGCAGGCACCTCAATGCAGAGGTTGGGAAACCTATTTTGGAGGCACAAAATAGTTGTGAGGTGAGAGAAAATTATCACAATATTTTTTCTTGTATTTTCTTCAAATTAGATTGCCAGCTAGGCATTGAAATTATTGTACTCAGAATTGCCGGTGAACATTAATAATAAATCCCTCATATATTGCACCAGTTTTCCCAAGTTGGGTTTTTCCAAGGACAATTGCCTAAAATAACTGTGTCATTTTATGTGTGTGTGTGCTAGTATTTCTTCTAATGTTTATTTCTTCCGCAAATTTATTTGTGTAAGTTGTAGTGTTGTTGATTCATTATTTGTTGTAGAAAATAGTAAATAAATTGTTAGAAATTAATTTAACAATTAGAAGAATTATTTCTAGTTGTTGCAATAGGAATTGGGTTTCCAATTTGTCACATGGTATCATAGCTTAATTGATCAGCTGGGAAGCTTGGAAGCAAAGAAAAGGAATTTCGTTGTTCAGAGGGAGCAACAGATTGAAATTCCCAGAGAGGTTGTAGAGGCCAGAACAGGCAGTTCGAGTTTCTAGAGAAGTTGTTCGATTTTTCAATTGGAAGGAGGAAGGAAAAATGAATTGCCCAGATTAGTGACTCCAATAAAAAAAGGAGAAATCCAGCTAAATTATATTCCAACAAAAGAGTAGGTTGTAGATATACTCACGAAAGCTCTAGGGAGAGATAAGTTCATCTATTTCAGAGAACAAATTGGTATGGTGGAGAAACCATTTCTGTAGTAGGGACAATTAATTTTATATGTTGCAGCAACAACAAATGAGAGGGAGTTGCAATGCAGATGCAGTGTTGGCAGTAGTATGGTAGGGTTAGCAACAACACAGATGCAACATATATCAAAGTTGCATAATATTTGGTGGGCAGCAGTAGCCAGACATCAACTGTGTAACAGGGTATGATGCAGAGACAGAGTGTTGCTATAAGAGGTAGCAAAGCCATAACACATTCCTCGCTAAGAGGGAGTGTTAGTTTTTGTAGCATTGGATGTGTTCTAGCCACTAAATTTTTTAGAGAGGCTAGACTGCATGAGATCTCCAAAACCCAAACATGGTTTTTGGAAATTCCACCTAGAAGTGTCTCAATTAGATTATTAACCAAATTTTTAAATATTTCCTAAGTCTAAACTTAGGGAATATGATAAATTAATCAATATTAATTAAGATAAGGCATGAACCACTTAGAAACTCACTTGGATTGACCCAGAAATGATCCTAGTCATTGTTTAAAGAAATTTTATGTGGTGATGGAGATCATCCAGTGCAGATACTCAGTTGCTCAAAATTTTGATTTTCTCAGTAGCAGCAGAGAAGGTAGAATCAGAGGGTGAGTAATAGGTGGAAGAGGAGAGAAATAACATTCTGGGTGAAATTTTTTAGTTCCCAGAAGAGTTGAATGAAGGAAGGTAGAAAGCTTCATAAAACCAGCATAGGGACTGCGTAGAGGCTGACGCAGGCATCTCAACCAGAGGTTGGGGAAGGTATTTCAGAGGCATAAAATAGCTATGGGATGAGAGAAAATTCTCACATTACTTTTTCCATTATTTTCTTCAGATTAGATTGCCAACTAGGCATCTAAACTATTGTACTCAGAATTGCTTCTGAACATTAATAATAAAACCCTCATCTGTTGAACCAATTTTCCCAAGTTGGGTTTTTTCCGGGGACAGTTGTCCAAAATAACTATGTCTCTTCTAGTGTTTATTTCTTCCACAATTTATTTGTGTAGGTTGCAATGTGATTGATTCAGTATTTGTTGTAGCAAACAATAAATAAATTGTTAAAAAATAATTTAACAAATAGGAGAATTATTTCCAGTTGCTGCAATAGGAATCGGGTTTCCAATTTTTCACAAGGAACACTTTGCTATCATCTTCGAGACAATATTGGAGATATTTTTGTTTAGAAAATTCCCCATTATTATTAAGTTTTTGCTTTTCATTTCCAAAAATTCATCTTGAGGAAGAATGGTTGAATTGGTTTTTAATATCACATAAATTATGTGGAGTTGTACCAAGGTATTCACATATATCTTCTTGAAAATCATTTTTGCAACTTTCTTGACCATCCTCCTCACTTTCAACAGGATTTGATTGGAGACCAATATATATATTTCTATGTTTCGTTTCTTGAGAAATATTTCCTTTAATTTCATCAATGCCCTCATCAACTCCATTGATGATTTTATCAGTTTTAGAAGGAACAATTGTCTTGAATTTCAAAACAGTTTGTAAATTAAACATGATCACATCAACCCTCAAACAAAAACTCAAAAGGATACATTGTTTTACAATGACAGATAAAAGTAGCATGAAAAATATTCAAGGAAGAAATATTGGAACAAGGCATGGTTTTATACCAATCCTAGGCATCTTGCTCTAAGGAATAGAAAAAAAATTCATGAGTGTTTTCATGAATGATCCCTTGTTTCTTCATACAACTGTGGAAGTCTTTCAGGTGTTGGGTTAGACATTCATCTTCATTTCCACTGAACCTTGGAAAATAGACATTCCACTTATAGAAAGAAGGCACACAATGAGGATAAATAGGTATCTCAACAAAATATAGCAGGGAAAAATTGTTGGCTAAGAAAGAAGGAACTAACATTTTAAAACCTTGAAAACCAAATTCCTAAAGACAAAAAGAGTTGGTGAAGTTTTATAGCCAGACACAGATTTTTGCACCTTCAAAATTATTCTCTTGAATCTTCCAATTCCTAAGGAATATTTTCAACTTCTTCCCCAACAATGACGCCAATTAATGTTCTCTCCCTAGATAAACTTCCTGGTTGCAAGGGTGCTAATGCCTAGGACATCTCCAAATTGCTTAAAATTTTAAATATATGGCCGAAGGGAGAGACCATCATAGCTGCAATGAATAATCTAGTTCAAAAACCTATCTTTTAAAACTAGATTGGCCGAGACAAATGAGAGTTTTAATGTTTAAAGTAAAGAGATGACTAGAAGAAATATGAAGATGGATAGTGTTTTATAGCTCAAGAATTTAAGAATCTGAAGCTACACTCTACTAAAAGAATGGTGAAATGACTAGAAATATGAAGGAATTTTTAGCATGGTGGAACAACCATTAAGAGATTTAAATCATAAACATGAGTAAATCATAATCAAACTTAAAATCCATGTCACTATATTACACTCATACTATTAGAATAAAAAAATCATTGAATGATAACAAACTTAAAAGAAACACAATACTGCAAAGTAGCAGGTGTTGGAATCAAAGTGGCTTTTTATTTTTTAGTTTATGAGAGATTTCATTCATTACATAATCTCATACTCTGGACCCTTACAAAATCTTTGTTTTAGACTTTTATTCTTGCTCCCATACTAACTATTGAATCAATTATGAAACTGACCCTTCAACAGTCATAAAACTCTCTTCTTTTTAAAAATATTTACAATAGAAATATGATTTTTAACACACACACACACACACACACATATATATATATAATATTTATTTTTTACTGTAAGCAAAATTAAAACTTGCACATTATGATATATATATATATATATATATATATATATATATATATATATATATATATCATATTTTTTCAGTATTTCACGAGATTTTTAATGAATGTAAATAAATGGATGTCGAATATGTTGGTCTTTAACTTTAGAATAAAAAAAGAATATATGAACCCAATGTAAAGGTTGTTGCAGGCCTAGACTTTTCATCCACTCGTCAACAAAATTGACGTGTTGTTACAGGAAACCACAAACCACCTTTTGGGGGTCCACTCAATTTTATGAGCATTGAACATCATTTGTTTCATTGTATAACTACTTCCCGAACTTAAATTTGATGGCATCAACAACAATATGTCCTTTTTCCTTTCCATTGACTTCAATAGGTGTTGATGCAAGTTCATGAGAATCTTAGCTGAAGTGTTTTGTTGAGGTTGTAAAGAAGTTTTCTTCGTGACTATGGCCATTTGTTGTTTCTTCAGAAAATATGGATCATCAATAATAGCTTCATTATACATGTTATAATGTCTTCATTTTAAAACATCGTTTTCTTGCTCAAGTCTTGTGAGTACAAAGATTGCATCAATCCATTCACAAGTTTCATTATTTAATGGAATATTTTCCTATATTCCGTACAATAATAGATTTCTCTAATGATATTAGGAATATAAAAAACTTGGCATGTCCTAGTATTGGTACTTGTAACTACTAAATCAATTTGAGTTTATTGAATCATGGAAGAGAAGTCTTCATAACAAGCCCCCAACTTTGAATTTATTCTATTTGTTTCATATCATCTTTTAAGGAAGCATCTAAGATATTTACATGGTTTGAAGCCTCCTTGCAATCACATATTCGTAGAAGATAAAAGTGTGCAACAATGACATGTTAAGCCAAATATTTACCGCGTCACCTCCTCTGACTAACAAAAATTTCCCATGTGTATGATCTACCATGTCACCTCTGATTATGCAGGAGGACCTCATAATTTCCAAGTCGTCTCTGTTGACCAACCAAAATTTTCCATGTGTCACTATAGGATTTGGGCTAGCATGGGGAGTTGGCCCTAGTTAAGCCTCAGACAGGTTGACACACTGTCTATTGTTCAATTCTTCATCTGATCATTGGATCCATCAAATCTGAGAAAACAACTCGAACTTTAGATTTTTTAAAGTTTATGCAGGTTGGGTCGCTATCTTCCTTGATATATCCAAGAACACAGATCCAATATGAAACATGTGCAATGTTTAACAAATTTGAGTTTTGTGGGTTTTTTCCACATAGTTTAAACCCTTTTCTAATGTTGATATTCAAATGGCCATGACTTCCCATCCGAGAGGAGTTTTTGAGAGTGGGGTATATTGTTGGAAAGGTATTAGAGAAGAATACCTAACCATACCATCCATAGACTCATTAGGACATCATAACTTTGAAAAAACTCAATATAATTCAAGCCTCTTTGACTTCACTTGAAGAGGACATGCAAAATATCATTCCATCTTGCCACTTTCTTTGAGATACTTTTTTCTTCCTTAGTCATCCCCTTTTACATCAATGATATTGATTTTCATCAATGACAACATTATGTGTAACACTATCCCCCTTTGTCATTGATGGAAATACAACCAAACAATGATGTTCATTTATGGAAATGAACCAAAATTTCCTATACATGCTACTGGGGACTCCCCTTAACCAATTTTGAAAATTCTTCCTTCTTTCTCCTTCAATGGATTCATTTTCATTGTGCGCATTATCTGCCCAATTCCTTTCTTATCAATGTTGGCATTCTCTCCCCCTTTGACATCATGGAAAAGGGGCATGGTTGCCTACCAATTCTTCCATGACTGTGTGTGAACCTAATCTTGTTGTAAATGGAGTCTCCCCCTAAGTCCATGCTTCATTTATGCTTAAGCTCTTCATCTATAAGAACTGTCCAATGCTCTCCAACTATTCTTAGACTATCCTATGGACCTGATCAAAGAAATTTCCCCATTTCAATATGCTCCCATATTCATGCAAAGACTTCCTAATATACATCTTCCTCCTATTAAAGGTTGGAGGATAGGTATTTTTTAATATTGGATGAATTTAGTGAGATAGTCACTTCTTATGCGGAAGAAACCCCTCCTGTCCAATGTTTAATATATTCAAAGCTCTCCTTTGGCAATGGCTTGATAAATATATCAAAAATATATCCTTTGGTTAGAATGTATTCCAATTTGAATGACTTATCACCAACTTCTTCTCATAGAAAGTGATGCTTGATGGGAATATGCTTTTTTTTCAAGTGCATGACAAGATTTTTTGAGATATTAATTGTGTTGTTGTTGTCACACATGAAAAAAATAGGTTGATCACTACTTTCATGAAGGTCTTTCACATTTTTCTTCATCCATATCACCTAAGTGCAAAAAGAAACTATCGTAATATACTATGCTTCAATGGTGGATAGAAATATTAAAGTTTGGTTTTTGTTGAACCATGAAATCATGCGCTTTCCTAGAAATAATGCTCCTCCACTAGTGCTATTTTTTTCATCCATGCTTCCAACCCAATTTGCATCTATATACTCCTTATTACTAAGGTTTTGTCCCATGGGATACCATAACTAATAATCCATGGTGCCTTGCAAATACCTGAATATTATTCTATCAACATTCAAATTAAATTCTTTTGAACATGATTGAAACATTCCAACCAATGTCATGACTTGCATGATATCTGGCCTTGATGTTGTTAAATACAAAAAATTGTCAATCATTTTCTTGTACATAGTTTTGTCTACCCTAGGAGACTCATCATATTTCTTGTGTTTACAACCTATAATCATGGGGGTTCTTATTAAAGGCACAAGTTTCCACTCTGGAGTTTTTCAAAATTTCTTTCAGGTAATTAGATTGAGATAGGAAAATGTTTTTTTTTAGATTGATTAACTTGTAATCCTAGGAAGAAATATAATTATCCTAGCATGGACATCTCAAATTATTTCTTCTTACTAACTACAAAGATCCTTCTCATGGAAACATCATCACTACCAAAATAATATCATCCACATAGACAATAATAATCAATATGTTACCCGTTTTAATCTTGATATAAAGATTATTATCAGTGGTGCCTCTTTTGAAACCTTGTTAATCAAGATAACCATCCAATCTAAAGTACCATGCCTTGGGAGCTTGCTTCAAACCATACAATGCTTGCTTTAGTCTACATACATAAAATTTGTCTTTTGTTAATTGAAATCCATCTGGCTTCTCAACATAGGATTCATCCTTGAGTTCCCAATTTAGGAATGCTGAATTTACGTCCATTTGATAGACCTTGAATCCTTTGAAACATGTAAATTCTATAAACATTCTAATAGATTCCAGCTCAGCCACTCGAGCAAATTTTTAATCAAAATCAATGCCTTCAACATGTAGATACACTTTGGATACAAGTCTTTCCTTATTCCTCACAACATGTCCATCTTCATTGAGCTTGTTTCTATAAACCCATTTGGTTCCAATTACATTTTTACCTTTGGGACTTGGAACACATTCCCAAGTCTAGTTATTTTCAATCTGATCCAACTCCTCGTTCATGGCTTTAACCCAATTCTCATCCTTGCTGACATGTGAAAAATTTTGGGGCTCCATAAGAGACAAAAAGGATATGCTTTCATGAGATGATGTATTTACAAGCTTCCTTATGGTCTGAACTCCAGAATCTTTGTTACTTAGTATTTGATTATCTGTATGATTTTTTTGTACATACCTATATGGATTTTTGTGTGCAAATTCTCATCTTGCTCTCTTTGATATTGTTTAGATTATTCATCTTCTTGTTCTTCTAATGCAGTTTCTTGGAAGATAGCAAAATTAGGTTGAGATTGAGGAAGAACTTCATTATCATGCAACACTTCATCTACTAATCAATTTTTTCAATGGATTCCAGTATCCTAAGAAGATTTCTTCATCGGCTTTGACTTCAAATTTCCCAAGTTTTTCTTCATTCACTTTGATGTAACATTCTCTTCCAAAAACTTTGAAATGCTTAATTGCAGTTGGTATTTCTTTCCATAGCTTGTAAGGATTTTTAGTGCTTTGTTTTCTAATTTGATCCCTATTTAATATGTATACATCTATATCTATTACTTCTCCCAAAAAATAACCCAGTAGCTGAGATTCAAAATGAAGAGATCTTTCCATGTCTTAAACTATTGTGCTCTTCCTCTTAGCCACACCATTTTACTGAGATTTTCATTCAATATTGAAGTTCTTCCTAATTCCATGATGTTTATAGAATTAACTGAATTCATGGGAATTCTCCTCCTCAATAAGTCCTTAGACATTTAATTTTTAAATCCATTTCATTTTCAATGAGGGTCTTGAAAATATTCAAGTTCTCAAAAGCTTCATATTTTTCATTGAGAAAACTAACCCAAGTCATTCTTGTGAAATCATCTACAAACAACATGAAATATCTTTCTCGTTTTAAATCATTTGTCCTTGCTGGCCCACAGAGATATTTGTGAATAATTTCCAATTTTCGAGATGTTGAATATTATTTTTTCTTGAAGAAGACTCTTGTTTTCTTCCCAAATTGACATTATTTGGAAAAATCATTGCGACACTTTGAAATTTTCGGCATGTCCCTGACAGCTTTTGTTCTTTTGAGTTTTACTAAGTTGTAAAAAATGATGTGTCCCAACCTTTTTGTCATAACCAACTTTCATATCTCTTTCTAATACAACATTTTTAAATCTTTGGTTTGTCAAGGATGTACACATTTCCATTAGTCTTGTTATATTTTTCCACAAATTTATCAATAACTGAGTTCCTAATCTCACTTCGTTTGGAGTTTAATTTTACATCAAACCCTTGACCATACATCATACTAATCCTTAAAATGTTGTGTTTCGATCCTTCCATAGATAGGACCTCTTGAGATTTGGTCCTTCCATTATCAATGTTGATAGTTCCTTTTCTTGTGATTCTTGCAAATGCATTATTTCCAATGATTACCTTACACCCATCTATCTCCTTGAGGTTGATAAACTTGTTTTGATCCCCTGTCATGTGCCTTGAGAAACCGCTATCAACATGCCATTTATTTTCCTTCTTTTGAGCATATAGCACGAGATGATACCTTTCATATTTCTTCTTCCACATCTTAAGGGGGGAACCTCTCATTTCTTTGATTAATCTTATAGTCTTTGGCCTCGTGTCCAAACTTGTCACATATAAAACATTCGATTTTGTTTTGAAAAGGGTATCTTCCAATTTTACCAAACATGCTTCTATAGCATATGTAACAATGGCCATGAAAGGATGTGTGGTACTTAGATGGTTGTTCCTTACTGCTTATTTTGGTCTGGATTCCTTCTTGATTTTCCTTTGATGATTGTCTTGTTGCATCTATCTCCTTTTTTAGTAGGACAATTTCATCATCCATTTCTCTTAGCTACTTTTACTTTTCTTCTAGACACTTTTCATTTTCTCTTAGGTTCTTTGAAAAGATTCCATACCTCCTTTGAACTCTTCCAAATCAATTTCCAAAATCATGACTGCATTTTCATATGGATCCATGTTGCCAAGACTCCTCAGATCCACCTTCCACTAGTTCACTATTCTTGAAGGAACCCACTGTGATACCACTTGTTAGACCAAATATCACACTAAGAGGGGTGGGTGGAGAGGGGGAGGGGTGGGGTGAATCCGTGTAGTGTAAAAATTAACATTTAAAAACATTTCATCAGTAACTAACCATGCAATAGTGTACCATAACAATTTTCATCATAACATTAAATGGAACCATGCATCAAGAAGCCATTTTCACATAAACACATGGGGACACAAGATTTTACATGGAAACTGTTAGCGCTCGAATTTGCCTCAGGCTGAGGAAGGCGAAATTCAAGGCAACATCAAACCAAGCTCAGCCTCATAGCTAGCCCTACGAGGACAGGAGAGGGCTCTCTCCGGGTCTATCTCGGCAAAAGGTCTTCAAAGGGGCTGAGATGACCGATATGAATACTGATTTTAGGCTAGTAAATTGATAAGATAGTTTGATTTAAGATTTTTAGGGTTTTGTTGGAAAACAGGGAAAGGCAATTTTGGGTGCGGGGATGTGACACAGTTTTTGCAGAGGTCTTTTTGGGGCAAGGTAGGCAATCATCCTGATGTATTTAAAGGAATTGAATGGATAGAAATGACTAGTGAGGAGCTAAGGAGAGCGAGAAACTTTCAGGAGTTCTCCTTAAACAGATGAAAACATAGATATTAAACAAACTTAAAGGCAGAGCATACAAGATTATGAATTCTACCTTAACACTTCATTTGTTTAATTTGCAGAAGAGAATAGTAGGAAAATGATACACATAACAAACTTACAAGTACATGAGAGAAACACACCATCAACACAAATAACCACAGGAATCCCAAATAGTGCTGCAAAACCCTGGTCTTTCCTTTGCCAAAATTGCAGAGATACAATGTGTAATACAGTCTAAGCTTATCCCCCAAGAGTCCCACGTCTGCTACTGAATGAAAATTTACATATATAGACCAAGTTAACCTCATTCCCTACCCTCTAGGGGTCGAGCTCCTCCTTCTAGGAGTTGTTTCAACCAATTCTAAACATGGAGCAGGAATCTAGTTGACCAAAACAACCTACCTCTAAAAAGAAGGAAACTTATTTCATTACATTAATTTCTTGGTAATTTTGTGAATGAACCATCTAGAAGGTGATAAAAGTGCTATGTTACCTTAAATATATCAATTTACATCATGGTGAGTCAAAAATCACATCAAGGAGAAAAACTGGTGAAAACTGGCCGATTTCCTGAGCTGGAGGATGAAAATTGGACCAAAAACCTCAACGCGCAGCGCTCTGATCTCAACGCACAGCGCACCTTTCAGATTCATTTTGAGGCACTCCTTGGCATCCAAATTGAGCTCAAGATAGCTCGTTGGAAATCCCTGGATGTCTACTTTCCAACCCAAGTGGAATTTCTCAATTTGGAGCTCATTTTCCCCCTCAAAAATGCATTCTCCCAGAGGTACTTCCTGATGTGGAAAAAGGTGGCAGCAAGGTGGTTTTTATGGTGTTTTTGAGCCTTTTGACCGTCCAGATCTCGATGAAATGCTTCAGAAATACCTGAGCAGGCATATTTCATCATGGCAAATCCAAAAATTCAAACCGTTTGTGATTTGGACCTCCCAATCTTACGGGCAGCGCGCTGCGCGTTGAACCAAAAAACCTGTTTTTAGGACAAAATTTTCAAAAATGACAAAAATTTCTCCAAATTTGCCCAAATTTGGAGTAATGACCCTTTATCATGTATGTTGCCCCACCAATGAAGCCTCGACCAAAATTTGGAGTGGGTCGGGCTTTTTCTGCCGTTTCAGTGCCTTGCTCAATCGCCTCTTAAGGATCTTCATCTTCGCTTTGCAAACATGCATGCAGGCCCAGTAATGATTTTTCATGTGACGAAGCAAGTCTTTGTCTCTATTGGCCTTCGCCAGCAACCCCTCCAAGTGTCGGTTGACCTTCTCAAGCACAGATTTCCGCGCAACAGGTGTCAAATCACCCGGTCTTTTACGGGCCAACCTACAGTCTTCACGGATTCGTTGCAGCTCTATAAGTGTGTGCTCATCCTCTAACTGTTTATTGCGTTGCTCTAGATACCTGATATATGAAGTTGTCTCATCATGACTAGTAATAAAACTCGATGGCTCACCTGAAGGCCTCTCCTCATGCTTGGGCTTCTTGCCCTTATCCTGTACCTGTGGTGTTGCTGTCGAAAGCGAGGCCCCTTCCACACGAGGTGGAGATAACACTCACTGTGCTGATAAAGTCAATGAGACCCCTTCCACCCCGGGTGAAGATAGTACTCGTCGTGCAGATGCAAATAAGGCCCTGTGTCCTCGCTGATATGTTACACATGCTGGAGCACTAACATGCTCTGTCTCAGGAATGTCAAACTGATGTGAAGGCCCTGCCTCATCATGAACTATCTTTGGAGCTGGCTGAGGCGCTGTGAAAAGGTCACGAGAAATAAAATCCTCCCAAGTGATGCCCTGCTGTGCCAACTGATGAACCACTAAAATCTTGATCAACGCGTAATGATAAATACTATTATGCTGTTGTGCTGGGGTCTTCCTTTGTACAAGAGGCACCATCTTTTCTATGTTGCGAAACATGAAGTATGGAATGTTCATCATACGTACCCTTGTAAAATGCATCAACAAACGGACATGGTACGCATAAAGACGGGAGAATCTGCCCTCACAACTGAAATACCGAATGATGAGTTTCATCAAAGGTGCAAACTAATCTTTGAGGTATTGAAAAGGAAAAATGCTGCTCAAGTGCCTCATATAACCAGGTTTGATGTATGGTTGATAGTAAGATTTCTCTAACTGCTGACGTTTATTCCATTGCTCTCCAATATTTGGTATCCCAGTGGCCTCCGCAATAGTCTCTGGTGACAAAATGAAATCCACTCCGGCGAGATTTACATGGCCATCATGTAAATGTAGAATGAACAAGCAAGCTAATTCACGATGATGCTGAATTTGTGAAATTAGCTCACAATAGTGATAGCATGACTGTCGATGAAAACAATCCATTGCAAGCGGGCAAGCCTGCAATTGCTCCAAAGAAGTAGGCTCTTCCCTGCGAGGCTTACCACCTTTGCCACCTTTGTAAGAACTTCGTGGCACACTACCCTCTGTTGTAGAATCACTGTCATACCCCTGCTCATAAGATGAATTTGTGTCCGACATAGCTCTGAAAATACAATGTCTGCAAAATGTATGTTGTCTGCAATGGTAGGTTGTAGGTATAGTGAAATTACTTTTTCAATACATGCTCAAAAACCAATCGAAATATCATGAGAGTTATGCAATAATAGACATTCTGTTTTAGTGTATTGAGCATAAAACAACCATAAGGGCAGTTGGACAAATGGACCAAAATGTGATGTGTTGCTGGCTCAAAGCTTTCAAATGGGCATGAAGTTATGTTTCACCATGGAGCTAATCTTCATCAATCATCCATAAACACCCTTAAGGCAGATTTTGGTGAGGCCTAGGGTTTCATTTGATGACCTAGGGTTTCATTTGTTTCTCACATCCAACACATCACACCTCTCTTCAAACACACCATAAATGATATGAAATTGATTGAATCGATGATAGAACACCTACTTGCAAATTTGGAGGCAATTAGACACGATTTGGGCACTTTTCCTGTGACTGTGATTCAACGCGCAGTGTGCCACCCAACGCGCAACGCACCTCCCAACACGCAGCGCCTGTGTAAATTTACACTGGCTCCAGTTGCCCAACGCACAGCGCTCCACCCAACGCGCAGCGTGCTCTTTCTACACGCAGCGCGCACCTGTAAGACTGTCCACGGGTATATAAACTTGGTCTTTCACCTTCCAATGCTTGAACATGCTCTTGCCTTGATTGTTGGTGAACAGATAGACTTGATTTTCCCTTTTATAAGAAAACAAAATATCTCATTTGAATTAAATTGAACCAAAAACCCACTTTGTAAGGTTTGGGTGTTGACACTTTTTGAATTAATAGGCTTTGATTTCTGGTTTCACTTTTTAAAATAAATTGGTTGAAATAATGATTTCTTCTGATGATTTTTGCAGGGATAGCTCTAAAATTCTTTGGCAAAGGAAACCAAGGTTGCGCTTCAACCTTTGGAGAACTTGAAATTTTGACAATTTTTTACAAAAACGAGATGGTGACTTGTGTTTTTCAAAAACAGAGTTTTGAAAACAAAGTCCAAATTTAGCTGTATACTGATGAGAATTATTGAAATGATGCTCTATGAAGGACATCCCTTTGGCCTGCTGGTCCTTTATGTCTTCTCAAGACAAAATTGATTCAACCCTAGACTTAAGACCTCGAAATTTAAAACAAGATGATGAATGACCCTTGAAGACTTTATTTACTTAAACAGACCTAAACTAGCAGTGCCAAACACGAGGGGAATAAATGACACAAAACTACTCCACCAGAGCTATGGCATGCCTAACGGAATGCAACTGATCACACTGATGAGACACCTAACCATGAAATGCAAAGAGCTTTGATCTCTGGTGAAGGGCTAGTAGACCGACTCTAACAGAAACCCTTACTGGAGAAAACCATATTCTTTTTCTTTTTCTTCGATTAATTTACATATATTTGCAAGCATCAATCTACTGGAGGAACTCACCTTGAATATGTGCAAGCAACTAATTACAATAGGCTACAAGTTGATTGAGGCACTGTTATAGACATTTTTGTGCCTTACAGCTCTAAGCATGCAATGTCCATAAACCAAGGGATCCTAAGTCCCTAAAAGTGTTGTTCCGACCCCTAGAGGAACAAGGTCAACAAATTACAACTTCTCCCAGAAGTTCTCCACCAGAAACTGCTTAGAATCAGTCAAATCAGGGTCATTTCAGCTGCTCCACTAGCTAGCTGCGTTGCATAGCACCCAAGTACACTAGCTAGGTGCGTTGCAACGCACCTAAATGCACTACCAGGGTGCGCTGAGCGGGAAATGAAAAATGGCAGTGTCATTCCGCGAGGTGGACAGACAATGGAAGCTTCCAGAATCTTCCCCAATGACACTTGCCTCACTGAGTTCGACCAAGGATGAGTAAGAGGCTCTCAGTCTACAAGTGGAAGCAAGAACTGACAGAGAGAAGCCACTAGTAAAATCATAAGCTGACTCATCCTCTTTGCATACATCTATATATGGATCCCTCATCCCAGAGATCTAGAGGCTGGAATTTTGTACATTTCAGAGAATTGCTATTGGTTTTGAGATAGAGATCATAGTATTGGGTGATTTATGCTTTGTTGGAGGTGAAGAGGGGATTCCTTTGCTGGGGGGTTGATGTTGGATCAAGAATCATCGGTTGTAACTCCTCCTGGATCTTCTTGTTATATCAATAAAACTATTTGAGTTTCTCCTACATGCTTGTGTATCAATGATGTTTTGTTATATTTGCATGTTTAGCTTAAATCTGATCCTAAGCTATTTATGAATATAAATCCATGTCTTTGTGTAGTTTTCCTCTTCTGTGATCTTGCAGGAACTTGGTGAAGCTGGGCAAGTAAGGGAGCAGGTAGCTGGAAGCTGTCAAAGAGGAGAGAGATTGGATCAAAGGACTAGTGCAAGACACAGGTTGGTTCATCCTATTCCTCTTCGTTTATAGTTCATAAAGAAGAATACGAAAGTAGTTTTCTCTGTTTGTTTCTAAGGTACTGTCACACCTTAGTGGGATAGGGGCGTTCTGAGTAGACACTTTTCCCGTTAACAGGCACCAACATTAGAAATATGAAAGCACCCACTTTCAATAGGCTACAAATCGATTGAGACATGAACCTTAGAAATATGCATGCTTCAACTTGTTGTAGGCTTCAACCTAATTGAGGCACCAACCTCAGTGGAGGCATCCACCTCCTTCCTCAAATTTGTGTCGACCACATTTTACAATATTTTGGATTGGATCCACATGCTCTTCATAGATCTTCAAAACTAATCAGGTTACTACTGTCACAAGGTTGTCATCGACCTATCATATCTTGTTCATACCCTGTAACGACTTTTTCATTAACCTAGTCACATAAAATTATTTCCAAAACCTATTCTAGCCACATACACAACACTTATTGAAACATGCTCACACACCCCTGAAACATATAAAAATGATTTTGGCCATTAAAACTATATCGTCAAGCATCTTCATGCCTTAATAAATGTTCAAAATTGAATCCTGATCATCATGCTTATTCCATAATTTAATTTGGCTACGTAATTATTTGAAAAACTATATAAAATATTAATCATTTGATAAAATGGAACAATCTAGGTGCATTATACAAAATAAAATTTTACAAGTGCTATAAAATATCTATTTTTTCTACAAATTAGTTAACATCAGTGCACCAATAACTCCATAAAAAAATATTTAACCAATTCTGACTGGACTCAAACCCTGTTCAAGGAGAAAACCAAGCTATACAACCAACTGACTTGATCGAAAATTCATTAACTGAACCACAATATATATATATATATATATATATATATATATATATATATATATATATATATATATATATATATATATATATATATATATATATATATATATATATATATATATATATAGATATATATATATATAATCTATATATATATATATATACTCTTAAAGCATCCATTGGACTGGGAAGTGGATCAAATAATTTTGCTGAATTATCTGCTTTAAAATATCTCTTATGCTGGTTGATTCATAAAAACACCCTCACAGTTCAAATATTTGGAGACTCACAAAATGTTATCAATTGGACAAATGGACGTAGAAGATGCCAAAATTATGTCTTACAGCCTTTATTTGAAGAAATTCAGAATCTGAAAATGTCTTTTAATTCTTTGACCATAAATCATATTTACAGGGAACGAAATGAGATGGCAGACAAACTTTCAAAAGAGGGTATTGAACAAGCTGTGGGCAGATGGAGGATATGGGAGGAAGCAAATGGTGAAAGCTTCGCTTCGGACCAGCCTCCATATGCAGAAATTCTTTAATAGAACCAGCGGATCAACTTACACTTGTTTTTTGTTTTTGGTTACTACAAAATACTGCTGAAACAATATTTTTTGGCTTTACAGTGGATAATGGAAGCGAGGTATATGCTTTCTTTTTGATGCATTATGATACAGCCAGCACCAAATAGGAAACAATATGGACACATGGAGAAAATCAAAGGACAAGATCGGTGGTGAAATGATCTCTTCGCGGGAAGAGAAGTAACACTCTCTTTTGAGAAATTTTGTAAAATCAAAACTGTTTTAACAGCAATGGAGCTGTGTTATGTATATGCAACTTTTTATAATATAAAAAGTTCGTTTTTTTTCTTTGGAATATATCTATATATATATATATATATATATATATATATATATATAGATATATATATATATATAAGTATTGTACATACGTCAAGTAAACATAGCTTGTGGGAGAAACAACCAAAACCACACACACACTATATCGAAATATTGTGAAGACATCAACCAAACATCGCTCGTAGGAGTAGCATGAAAAAACACGCTGTACACACACACACACACATATATATAAAGAGTGGTCTACAAGGGATCGAGCCATCAACCAAACATCGTGTAATGATTTCACAAATCCACCGCAATCGTAGAGATCGAACTCAAACTCGTGACAAAGTTATATGAGTTGTATGAATGTACTTGGTTGGAGCCATGGCATGGTGTATATATATTTCTCATGTGGACCCAAGAATCATGAGGTTTGACCTTGGGGGCGACTAGTGTTCATATATAACCACTATGAAACGCCAATGGATTTGTCAGCCAACCATATAATAATGGACTATAGGGCTCAACCCTTCCACAATGTGGCCATTTCATACATCCATGTCCCTATTTTGAGGCTCCTAGTGCTAGGGATGCTAACCATGTGACAATACCTCATTACTTGGTCCTCAAGGGGAGATTCTTATTGGCATGTTGATGTTAGAATGAAATCATCATGCCATTTGGTGACTTGTGAGAGGTGTCATGTGTCACCCATTTTTGGGCATTTAACCAATCATTTTCCATTTGTACTTGCCACATTGTTGTCCTTGGTGGCACCACATCACCCTATTGATATCATCGTGATGATGTTTCAAGCCACATAATTGCCACATCATCTCCTCTAACCAAACAAAGTTCACCATGTGTCTGATTTTCCACATCACCTGGGTTACTTTGCATGTGAGTCGTGTCATTTCCACATCATCTCCTTTAACCAGCCAAAGTTTTCCACATGTCTAATTTACCTCATCACATCTAACTATGTAAGAGGGTCATTTCATATCTATCTACCAACCCAAATTTGCAACGTGTCACAACAAGACTAGGCTAGCATGGGGGTGGACCCTAGTTAAACTTAAGATAGGATGACACATCCTCTATCATTCAATTCTTCATCTCATCACTAGATCTGTCAGATATGAGAAAACATGCTTGAACTTTAGCGCAGTTAAAGTTTGTGTAGTTTGGGTTACTATCTATTATCAATCTATATAAGAAGACAAATCCACTCTGAAACATGTGTGACATTTAACAAATTTGGGGTTTGTGGGTTTTTCTCCCATAGTTTATACCCTTTGCTAATGTTAATCTTCAAATTTCCATAACCTCTCATCCGAGAGGAGTTTTTTAGAGTGGGATATATCGTTGGAAAGGTATTAGAGAGTACTATCCAATCATACCATCCATAGACTCATTATGACATCATAAATTCAACAAAAACACAATAAAATTCAAACCTATTCAACTACACTTGAAGAGGACATGTAATAAATCATTCCATCATACCACTTCCTTTGAGATGCTACTACTTCCTTAGTCATCCTAGTTGACATCAATGACAACATTATGACACTGATTCCCCAAATACCAAAATAAATAGATCATAATGAATTGTAGGTCTTGTGCAATGTGGTCCCCATGCGTTAAGGAAAAAACCACTTATATGGGCCTAAGGATATCTAGGTTTTCTAGGGGTTGGAATATTGGCATGTCGATGTTTCCATTGATGTCATTTGATGTATTCCATGTAAATATGGGTCTTATTTCATGTACTTAGTCCTATGTATGTATTTCATAAGGTTTTCATGATGTCAAATTGATTGTGGAAGGTTTCCATGATGTATCAAGCTCACTCCTAAAGTTGAGCTACAAGGCTAATGTCAATTGATGCATGCCCTATAAGTATGATTTTTATGCCTTGTATTGGGTCATAAGTATGTGTTTTTAAGGTTTTCATCTTTTTTCATGGTGTCAAACTACTTTTGGAAGGTTATTTCAGTGTCCCAAACACACTCCTGAAGCTAAGCTCCAAATTATCTTGATGAAGAAGACAAGGACCAAAAGTCTTACCATCTTCTCTAGGACCCAATGGTACATATAGTGAATATAGAATAATCATTGTTGGAATTCCCATATGCTCCAAGAAAATATGTTACTAATGTTGTAGGGACGTCTCTACTATCCCAATGAAGATTGTTGAAAGTGAAATTTTTGAAATATGTGTGTACTTCAAATGTTTTTATTGGTTTTTCTAAGCTTTTTGTTCAAGATTTTTTATTAAAAGGTTGGAAATGTTTAACCATAATATAGAAGTTGATTAATTAAAAGATGAATATGTTTAGTTATGGATATTGGTTACACCTTCCATCAATTATAAATCCCTAGAGTGTGAAGAATAAGAGGTTGGATCGAGAGAGAATGTGTGCTACACGTTTACAGAGTCAGAGAGAAAAGCAGAGATCAATTTTGGAGCACATTTCAAAGGATGAAGTAGCTACAATAGATATACATTTTTAACTTATTTTTATTACAAATTGTGTCTCCCATTTATTGTTGATATGGATAGGAGAGTTATTGTTGTATCTGTTGCAGGTTCAGATTAGAGATTATATTGTTGATGCATTTTTGTTGCATGGGTTTCATTGGAGATTTCTTTATTGTAAATTTAGTGGCTTTGTATGGATACTTGATTTTTTGTTATGGTTAATTGTGTATATCAAATTTCCATTATGTGTTTTTGTGGGGTTTGATTTTGTTAAGCATATTTTGGATGGGTTTGTTGCTACAGAGTTGAGTTTTGATGAGTAGATTTGATTGTGTTGGGCTAATGTATTAGCTGAGTTTGTACTCCAGAGTTTGATTGTATTGGAGAGGATTGTGTTGTAGAGTTTGTATTTAGTTATTTTTGCATATTATGTTGATTTTGATGAGAGTATTGATATCGTGAATCCAATTTCAAAATTGGATGAATTGAAGTTCATGGTTGCTTGTATGTTGAGTATGATAGGCCACAGTTTGGAAATAGATGAAATGAGGTCCATGAGATGTGTTGAAGGTTGGGGATTTTAGTGAGCAAGTGGTGGCTTGCATATTCAGGGTGTAATGGCATCCTTTAGGTAGTGGCCTAAGAACGTAGGAGTGGTGGCTTCCATCTAGTGGTGGTTGGGCGAGACTTACTGGGAGTGGTGGCTTCCAACAGGTGGTCCCCTGCAAATTCGAGGGGGTGGTGGATTCTTAAAGGTGGTGGTCTGCAAATTTCATACAGGTAGTTGTCTGGAGTGAGTAGTGGCTCACATGATTAGCAAGTGATGGCTTGCACATTGGTGGCGGATGTAAAATAATTTTACATAATAGAATAGGTGACGATGAAGATTATCTACTGATGGTGGTTTTTAACCTTGTGGTTTCCATATTACATCTGGTTTCTTTGTGTGATGTTCTTATTTATGTGTTTATTTTATGTTCTTTTATGGTTTATGGTTTATGTATTGTTGATTGACAAGCATCGGTATTGCAACAAGAATGTTGCAACTCCCAAGACTACCAACTTTCATTATCAACCCGGGGTTCATACAAACTTAAGAGTTATCGAAACTATATGTGTAGCACACAATGTGTCCTTCCTTTTTTGTCATGATGTAATGGAGTGAATGTAATAAAAATCAGATCCTAAACTAATTGCAGAAAATGAAATGCTCAAAATGGAAACCTCAACCCGTTGCAAGAAAGAAAATACAAGGAAAGAGACATATTCTAATTGCATAAAGTAAATATCATGAAAGAAATGTCAACCATTATATTAAAAGAGTTTATACCCATTAAAATATCTCATTGGATGTGGAAATCAAGAAAATCATCATTGTGTTATCCAATCCATAAATCTGTCCATTAGCACAAATCATTGAAATGTTTTGCATGGGTAAAGAGGAAAATCCTAAGCGGTCTTTGCCTTCCCTAACAATTTATTTAGAGCCCAGGGGTCTTGATTAAACCTAGAGGGACAATAACCAAGCTTCTTGAGCAAACCTGGGAAAGTATATACACGTTGGAAGGCTGCTATAGGGTTTCCTGTAGTACTACTATAGGAAATAACATATTTTGTATAGGGAGTTATAATTCACCAAACGACCAACAAAATCAAATCCAAATTGGATGGAATTTTTTTTTTATTGAATAGGATGTCTTAGGTATCCATTCCAAGTGGAATCATTCAAAAATGCCTTTTTAACCCATGCTAAAAGATGGCAGAAAATTACTAGTCTAAAATCTAGAAATTCGAGAACTAATGAGCTAGTAAATCTATCAAATGCCAAACCCAATCAAGTGAAAATGCAATGGGGTAATTTTTGTTATTAACTAGAATGGTTTTTTAATCTAATTCAAGTGGAATCAACTTAATTGAAGCTCATTAGCATGCTCTAAAAAATAGCAAAAATTTACTGTTATTTGCTGCAAAGGACATCCAAAAATCTAGATTTGGGAATAAGAAAACTAATCCAAGTAGCTCAATTATTACTATGACCTTTGAAATTTGTTCCAAGGATGAAATGATGCTTTTGATCCTAAAAAATAACTTACTTTAACCATCTAACCCAATCCTACAACAAGAAATCATTAACACTAAATGAAAAAATAGAAAAAAGGCAAGAACAAGAGATGCATGTGAATAAGAAGTGAAAGGAAGAAAAGTAAATGATACAAAAGGGCTATGAGGCTCCTGGGATGGCAAAGCCCAAGTAAAATTAGAGTCCTATGGAGGAGACACATACTTAGAAGCTAAACATGGCACTAATCTTCATTATTTCCATCAATACAATTATATCCCTGCAGAAAATGAAAGTGGAGCTGCAAAAATATGTGTTCTCTCCACAACAAGACTAATAAAAATCTACCCCTAGAGGCAAATCCAACTTGGTACTTAGACAAAATGATTAGGAATCATTCCCCATGAAAGGAGGAAGTTTTCCCCACCAAAATTGCTTGATTAGTGGATCTGGTTCCCAATACTAGGAATCTGCATTAAATGGCAGGGAACACATTCCTAGATTTTCTCAACCATTGGAGCTCCACAATATGTGTTATAATTCCACAATATATTGTTGATTTATTATTTTATATTGATCCCCCTGTAGTAGGGAGTGGGTACCTAGATTATCTCCTCCTCCAATTCTCCATAATTTGCCCAATATTATGACAATATTCCACAAAAATAAATAATATTAGGCACAAATATGCAATTATCCATAAACCTTCCTAATGAACATATTAAAGTTAAAAATAAATGATCTAATTCAAAAATGGAGGTTTAATGTGTTGAAGGATGGTTAGATGGGCCTTAATTTATGTCTAATTTAGAGGCCCATCATACCCCCCTGCTGAAAGTGTTGCTCATCCTCTGAGCAACTTAGTGACCTCGTTGTGCCCCATTCATGGCCCTGGTGGTATCTCTCTTATGGATTCCTCAGTCATTTCTCTTAAAAAACTTGGATGTAAGTTCTGCAAGGACAAGCACAAAAATGTAGTTATTCTTTTCACGATTGTTTAATAGTCTTTCAGGAAAAATAAACATAACTTTCCTCTTTGCAAGTGAACTTTATTGGCTTGTAGATCCATTTCATTCATATCCTCTCCCTTGAAACCTTCATTCTATTTTCACTCATTTTTCCAAAACTGTTTGTGCATAGAAAAAATCACAGTGTTTCTTGAGACCATTAGCTTTCCTTCTTTCCCTCATTCAAGATGGGTTCTTCAATATTTTTTAGTTTGGCAAGGTCTTCCACATCCTTTTCCACCATTTTTCTACATTTTTCCACCATTTGGACACCTCCGAAACCTTCAAAACACCTTTAGATGAGAACTAGGACATCCTGTATTAATTTCATTCTTTCCTGTAGTAGTACTACATGAAACCTTGTAGTGGTTCATATAATACTACAGGAAACCCTGTTTAAACTTGTTTTGAGCAGAAATGATAGTCTAAGCCTAGGGTAGGCCCTCAACTTGACTTCCATGTCTTTCTCCCATTTCTCTGTTTTGATTAGGTCTCTCTTAGGCACTACCATTTTGGGTTTTAGCACAATTTGTTCATTTCTTCCTTCTTGTAGCAGCATTTTGTCTTCCTGTAGCAGTCATTTCTTCTTCCTTTAGGGTATTCTAACTATATGGGAGTGATGAGGAATGATGTAGAGGGGTTGGACGATGATGCTAAGGCTCAGAAGGAGTAGTGTATGTTTGTGAAAATGGAGAGGATGCTCTGTTTGTTTTTTGTCTAGAAACTTTCGGGTGAGACAAAGTGTAGGGTTTGTTCTTGAAAAATGTTATTTTTTTCTTATGAAATGGGATGGATGAATGATGGATAGATAGTGGATATGAAGTGGATGGAGGGCTTGGAGTGCTTTGGTGACTTGGCCTTTGCACAAATTTCCCCTTTTAACTATTATCCCCATTCCTCGAAATCATCACCATTCATAATTTCACTTTTCCACATTGCATGAGTGAAGGAGTGAACTACAATTAACTAGTTCAAGGCGGTTGAGACTATTGACCCATCCTTAGCTTATAAAACCTCATCTCTCATGCATTGACAAAAGAATTCTAAATATAATATGATCAAGAGAAGAGATCAAGAATATTGCATACCTTTACCTACCTGATGGTTGTTGGAGAGACATGCATGTTGTTGTTGAGTTGATGATTGATCCATGGTCCTCTAGAGGTGATAATTTACATTTTTTTCTTCTGCACATGTCTTCATATCTTGGTGATTTTAAACCTATGTCTTCCAGTTACCATGAGCAAGCTATCCTAGTCAAATTCAGCTTTCTTGAAGTGATGGGTTTGTCCATGGGTGATGTTCACCTTCCCTATACCTTATTCCACCATTAGACAACTTTCCCACACTTCATTCTACCTTTCCTACCATATCCTAACCTTTCGTCCTGTTTCCTATAGTAAAACAGGCCATCCTGCAGTAGAACTAGGACATCTTGTAGTAGTATTACAGGAAATAACAGATTTTCCTTGTTTTGTCCATATCTCCGAAATGGTAGAATGGATGGACCTGAAATTTTCTGAGCATGTTGCCATCATCCTTATGCACCTCCCCATAAATAAAATTTTGCCAGTGGATGCACAAATCACAACAAAAAATAAAAATGGTTGAATTTGATGGAGGTTGATTTCTTGGAAACCATGCACTGGAATTTTCTGAAATGCCTTTGGCATGTTACCATCATCCATATGCATCTCCCCATGGACCAGATTTTTAAATGGATGCACGAATATCAAGAAAATTAAAAAATGGTTGTAGGTGATGGAGGTCAATTTCTCGAAAATTGTGCACTAGAATTTGTTGAAATCGCTTGAGCATGTTACCATCATCCATATGCATCTCCACCTGAAACAACTTGTCAAATGGGTGCACGGATTTTAGGATATGGCAAAAATAATTTTTTTCTCTATGTATTTTTGTTTCTTGTAGTATTTTAGGGCATTCTTGTAGTATTTTAGGACAACAAGGAAAATCAATGAGAAAAGCTTGGGAATGATGGGTGGATGGTGGAAATAGATTAGGGCGATGATTTGGCATGACCTTGGCCCTTTTGAAGCATTTGTGCAAATGAGGAGAAAGTCCAAGTTTGACTACCTTTGACTAGAATTTTGACCAAAATTTTCTTTTCTTTGGTACCAACTTGTTTTTGTTGCTTGCAGATGTTGGAGAACAACTACATTCATCAGAGAGATACATGGAGAAATTTTTTTTTTTTTCTTTTTTTTTCTTGTATGCCTACTAGTCACCTCAATGAGGTTTTAAACTAGTAGGTCTTCCTAGGCACCTCAAAGGAGGTTTTCACCTAGGATCTTTTCGTTTTTCTCTCTTTTTCCAACCCATTGACTACCTCATGGAGATTTTCAATCAATGAGCCAATCTCAGGCACCTCAAAGGAGGTTTTCACTTGAGATTTTTATTTTTTCTCTTATTTTTCAATTTTTATTTCTTTTCCTATCCTACTCTACTTGCAAAACACATTCATTTTCAAGTGTAGGAATACTTCCAATGAAGCTAAGTGCACATCAAGATGATAGCCAAACTAATGTGTGGGCGTGAAATTTATTCTTTGACATGTACCTAGATGTAAGAGACTGAATGATTTGACTTTGATGATATCAAACACAGTTGAAAAAGAGAGTATTGCTACAACTTAGTGACTGTCTGGAACCATATTTCAATATAGTTGTGATGCCCCTGATCCACTTGCTTAGTTGGATCATCTTGGATGTCTTCTTCTTCCATGACCTTCAAATCTTCCTATTTTTGCTGATTTTTCTCTTGAACACATGGAGGATTTGATGGTAACCAGGAGGGAGCTTTCTCAATCTCTAATTTTGATGTCTACTCTTCATCAAATGCAACCCATGATCCTTTGGTATTCTCATTTGAATCTGTTCTTCTGGATGTGGTCCTTCAATGATATCAAGAGAATATTTTTTTGCAATAATATTCTTGAGCCAATATGAATACCATTTAGATCAAGAGGAGATATTTGGAAGTGTTGTACCTCAACTTTTTAAGTGGGCTGACCTACTTCATTGTGTGGGTTTGGAAATGGTGGTACAAGTAGTTGAGTGGGAGTCGATATTTGAGATGGATGTGGTTGGGGTTGTGGTTGTGGTGTATGTGAATGGTATGGATAACATGGAGTTGGATATGGAGGATATTGTGGATAGATCCCATAAGTTCCTTGCCAACCTTGTTGCCAATATTGATTTTGGAGTTGAGATGGCCAATGTTGCCGAGGAAAGGGTGTGTTCCAATCACTTTGAGGTGGATATGCATAATCTTGAAATTGTGAATTAGTTTCTTGAATCATATCAAGTGGAATAGGCTTCCATTGTCCTCTTAGAGCTACATAACATAACTGCATTGGCAATTGACTTGCTCCATTGTCCTCTTGGTAAACTTCCTTCAACCTTGGTAATGAGGGGCAATATTTAACATCATGTGATTCTGGATGGATAACACAAATATCAACATATTCTTTTTGTTCATTTTGTATTCTTAGCATTTCTACTTGTTCACTTAAATTGCTAAGAATTTTTATTTTAAAGTTATCAAGCAAATTTTCAAGTTTAGCTTGACTTACTGATCTTGATGTTTATTGACTTACTCTTGTCCTTCCTCTTGATATGTGTTTACATGTTTCACAAATTTCTTCAAATGATAATTGGTGTACATCACCTCTACTCATGAGATCAAGGAGATCAATCCACTCATCCCTAATTGTTCTAAGTAATAGGGTTTTTAGTGTGTCAAATCCTAAATGATGTAGTTTTGCCCTCTTAAAATTATACATGAGACTCTCTATTAGATATTCTAGACTCTCATCTTCTTTTTGATTCATTCTAAAGATTTCTTCTTTAAGATCATGATCTTTATATTTTGTTAGAAATATCTTTTATGTATCATTCCATGATCTTATTGCATTCATCCCTAAAATCATGAACCATTTAAGAGCTCTATCCTTCAATGTTGTCGGAAACAATCTCAACTTTTGAGTGTTTAGTAAGTAACCATAAGATCTACAAACAATTTCAAATTCAAAGAGAAAGGTTTCTGAATCCTCTGACCATAGACCATGAAATTTTGGAAGAAAATATGGAGTGATGTTCTTCATGTGCACACTACCATCAGTGTCTTGAATGGGAAATCCGAGAGGATCTTCCTCATTATCATCATATACATACATTTATTCTACCTTATTTGCCATCTCTTCTTCTTATACTTGTAAATGTGGATGGTGACGTGGCTCGTACTATACCACATGATCAAATGGGGGGTGGGTTGGTGTTGGATATATATTTTTTCTATGATTGGATGAAAATTCTAATGCAATGCACTTTTCTGTTTTTGAAATGAAATAAACCTAATGAAAAAATTTTGTTTATAAAGAAAATAAAAGAAATGAATCAACTAGGAAAGAAAACAATTCATAGTTTGACACCTCCCCTACAATGGCGCTAAAAAGTGATGAGCCTCAGTATTGCAACAAGAATGCTACAACTCCCAAGGCTACCAATTTTAATTATCAAACCAGGGTTCATACAAACTTAAGAGGTATCAGAACTCTATGTGCAGCATACAATGTGTCATTCCTTTGATGCCATGATTTAAAGGAGTTAATGTAATAAAAATAAGATCCTAAACTAATTTCAGAAAATGAAATGCTCGAAATGGAAACCTCAACCTATTGCAAGAAAGAAAATACAAGGAGAGAAACCTATTTTAATTTCATAAAGTAAATATCATGAACTAAATGTCAACCATTACATTAAAAAGAGTTTAGATCCATTAACATATCTTATTGGATGCAGAAATCAAGAAAAACATCATTGTATTATCCAATCCATAAATTTGTCCATTAGCACAAATTTGCATGGGTAAAGAGGAAATCCTAAGCGGTATTTAGTCTTCCCTAATAATTTATTTAGATCTTAGGAGTTTTGATTCAATCCTAAGGGACAATAACCAATCTTCTTGAGTGAATCTGGGAAAGTATATACATGTTGGAAGGCTGCTATAGGGTTTCCTGTATTACTACTACAGGAAACAACAAATTTGCCATAGGGAGTTATAATTCACCACATGACCAACCAGATCAGATAAAAATTGGATGGGACAAGTTTTTTTATTTACTAGGATGTCTTAGGTCTCCATTCCAAGTGGAATCACTTAAAAGTATCTCGGTTAACCCATGCTAAAAAAATGGTAGAAGCTTACTAGTCTAAAATCTAGAAATTCGAGAACTAGTGAGCTAGTAAATCTATCATTTGCATAACCTAATCAAGTGCAAATGAAATGGGGTGATTTTTTTTATTAAGTAGAATTTTTTTATGATCTAATTCAAGTGGAATCAACTTGATTGAAGCTCATTAATATGCTCTAAAAAATAACAGAAATTTATTGTTATTTGCCACAAGGACTTCCAGAAATCTAGATTTGGGAATAAGAAAACTAATCCAAGTATCTCAATGATTACTATGATCTTTCAAAGTTGTTTCAAAGATGAAATGATGCTTGTGATCCTAAAAAATAAATTACTTTAACCATTTAACCCAAACCTACAACAAGAAATCATTAACACTAAATGCCGAAATAGAAAAAAGACAAGAACAAGAGATGAATGTGAATAAGAAGTGAAAGGAAGAAATGTAAATGATACAAAAGGGCTCTGAGGCTCCTAGGATGGCCAAATCCAAGGAAACTTAGAGTACTATGGAGGAGACAAAGACTTAGAAGCTGAACATGGCACCAATGTTCATTATTTTCATCAATACAATTACATCCCTGTAGAAAATGAAAGTAGAGATGCAAAAATATGAGTTCTCTCCTCAAGAAGACTATTAAAAATCTACTCCTGGAGGAAAATTCGAATTGGTACATATAAAAAATTATTAGGAATCATTCCCCATGAAGGAGGAAGTTTTCCCCACCGTGGATCTGGTTCCCAATACTAGGAATCTGCATTAAATGGCAAGGAACACATTCCTAGATTTTGTCAATCATTGGAGCTCCACAATCTGTGTAGTAATCCCACAATATATTTTTTATTTTTTATTTGATATTGATCCTCCTGTAGTAGGGAGCAGGTCCCTAGATTATCTCCTCCTCCAAATCTCCATAATCTTCCCAATATTTGACAAAAATAAATAATATCAGGCACAAATATGCAATTATGCAATTATCCATAAACCCTCCTATTAAACATATTAAAGTTAGAAATATATTATCTAATGCAAAAAGAGAGGTTTAATGTGTTGAACTATGGTCATATGAGCCTTAATTTATGTCTAATTTAGAGGCCCATCATTGATCTCATGGTGCATGTCTATTAGTATTGTTTCTTACATGTTCAGAGTTATGCATATGTGTTTATCTACCAATGTGTGACTAGTGTTATTTTATGCATGAATTTGTGATTATGAAAAGAGAATTAAAACTTGGTATAAAGCGGTCATAAGTGACACAAATGATCCCCCTCCCCCCCCGCCTCTTAGTAGTGTTCAAGGTTTCTAACATGGACAACCTTTACCACCCTCGAATGTTGGGTTGTGTTATATTATTTCCACATAGTTAACAGGGGATTTGAAGGGCACCCGTAACCCCACTTTATGGGGTCCGGGGCAGCGCCCTAGAAAATTTTGGTTTTCGACCCTATGTTAGGTTGGTTGGACCCACCTATGGTTTTGTGCATGATTTTCGCACATGTTTTTTGGACGCGATGGTTTTCGGTCCATGGTATTGGATGCTTCGGCATGTATAAATACGTATTGTAACATTGAAAGGAACATAATGAAAAATCAAGTTGGTAGTATCGGTTTTGGGATCCAGGGGAAAATCTCTGTGTATATGTGTGTTATGATATTGCATTGTTTATTTTTTGTGTTTTAGAATTCATATGCAGGTAATTTCTATACAGGATTAAAACCTACATTTGGTATCAAAGTTGTTTTGGCTTCAAGGGGACGCCTTTATTGCTGAGGGGTTTCGCTTGGGCCTGTGGTAGACCCTGTTTAGTGGGAGATCTGTGAGATCAATTCTGGTGGTGAAAAGAATATGCCAAGCAGTGGAAAGATAGAGATCGAGAAATTTAACGGTCAAAGTTTTGAGTTGTGGAAACTCAAGATGGAGGATCTATTGGTGGATAAAGATCAATGGATCGTGGTAGATCCGAGTACTAAACCAACAAGAGTGTTCGATGAAGAATGGAAGAAGTTGGATCGGAAGGAAAAGATCACAATACGATTGTGTGTCTCAGATTCATTATTGCTGAATGTATCAGGGGAAGCTATAGCGAAGGCTTTGTGGGACAAGTTAGGGACTTTGTACCAATCTAAGTCTCTAGTGGATAAATTGTTCCTGCGGAAAAAGCTGTATAACCTGAGGATGAAAGATGGAGACTCAGTGACAGAGCATTTGAATGCATTTATTATTGTGGTAAGTCAGTTAGTATCTATTGATATTAAAATTTCAGCTGAAGATAAGTGCATCAGTTTGTTGTGTTCTCTACCAGATTCGTGGGATAGTTTGGTTATTTCAATAGGTAGCAATGCAACTTCCTTACATTTTGATGAAATAGTCTCATCCTTGTTAATGGAGGAGATGAGACGAAAAAATATGGAGAGCCAAAATGGTGATGCCTTGTCTGTACGAGGGCGGACCCAAAACAGAAACAAAAATAAGTCATCGAGTGGGAGATCTAAATCTATAGGGAGATCTAAATCTCCAAGAAAACCTATAAAAGTGGTGTGCTGGAAATGTGGAAAGGAAGGGCACTACAAAAGGGACTGTAAATCTAAAGCTCCTAACAAAGGAAAGGGATCTGATGAGGCTCCTTATGCAGAGTCAAAAACCACCTCAGATGAAGGTGGGGATGTGTACTTAGCTTCTTCAAGTACACATGTAGATCACGAGGCATGGTTGATTGACTCAAGTGCGTCCTTTCACTTCACTCACCATAGAGAGTGCTTTTGTGAGTATGAGAAATATGATGGTGGTGATGTCTTCTTGGGGGATGACAGGAAAGCTAGAATCATTGGTTGCGGAAAAGTAAAGTTGAAATTGCAAGGTGGAAGGGTTAGAACGCTTCCAGGTGTTCTACATATTCCTGCATTAGCCAGAAATCTGATTTCTGCTAGCAAGCTGGATTATGCAAGTGTAAAAACAGTGTTCGAGAAGGATACCTACAATATGGTTCGGGGAGCACTGGTATTGATGTGGGGATGTCAGATTGGAACTCTTTACAAGCTACAAGGTAGCACTGTTATTGATGGGTGCAATAGTTCTTTGGTTCCTGAAACTGGAGTAGAAAATCTAGTGGTCTTTGTAGAGAAGACCATGCTGTGGCATCAAAGGCTTGGACATATTGGAGAGAAGGGCCTTCGAATACTTCATGGTAAAGGTATGGTAGAAGGTATGAGTAATAGCTCTCTAGATTTTGATTTTTGTGAAAATTGTGTATATGGGAAGAAGAATTGTGTGAGTTTCCCCTCCGGTAGTAAGAGGGTGAAACATATATTAGAGCTTGTGCACAGTGATGTGTTTGGACCTGTTAAGGTTCCATCACTGGGTAAGTCTATGTACTATGTATCATTTATAGATGACTTCTCAAGGAATACATGGATATATTTCCTTAATAAGAAATCTGAAGTCTTTGACAGGTTTAAAGAATTTAAGGCTCTCGTGGAAAATGAGACAAAGAAGAAGATAAAGGTGTTGAGGACATATAATGGTGGAGAGTTTTTCAACAAGGAATTTGAAGAATTCTGTAAGAAGTGTCGTATATCATGGTAGAAAACTACTCCATATACACCTCAGCAAAATGGAATTGTAGAAATAATGAATAAGACATTGATGGAAAGGGCAAGAAGCATGCTTAGTGGTGTCGGGTTAGGATAGGAATTCTGGGTAGAGGCGGTCGATACTGCATGTTACCTGGTCAACAGGTCACCTTCATCAGTGTTGGAGGATAAGACTGCACAAGAGGTATGGACTGGTAAGAAACCCT
The DNA here is from genome assembly GCA_031772625.1 of Pinus tabuliformis. Taxonomy (NCBI): domain Eukaryota; kingdom Viridiplantae; phylum Streptophyta; class Pinopsida; order Pinales; family Pinaceae; genus Pinus; species Pinus tabuliformis. The sequence goes on from CM062817.1 coordinate 140,376,999, forward strand.
TTCTTTCACATTTGAGGGTATTTGGATGTGATGCATATGTACATGTTCCAAAGGAGAAACGAACCAAGTTGGATAGTAAATCTGAAAAGTGCATCTTTATTGGGTATAAGTATGGTTTAAAGGGTTATAAGCTTTGGAATCCAGTCACACAGAAGGTTGTGTACAGCCAAGATGTGGTGTTCAGAGAGGTGAAAGATGTTATTAAACATGAAGTCCAACGAAAGAAACCTGAGAAGATAGAGTTTGAGCTAAAGGAGGAAGAATCAAAATCTACAACAGAGGAGAAATCAGAAGATGAAGAGCCACAAACTCCGGCTGTAAGAAGATCAGTTCGAGAAAGAAGGCGGCCTGAAAGGTATAGTCCATTTGCTTCCTGTTCAAATTTTACTTTATCTATTACTGACGATGATCCCCGAACTGTGAAGGAAGCGGTAGATTCAGAGGATGGAAAACTCTGGAAAGAGGCCATGGTTGATGAAATTCCGTCTTTGCACAAAAATGAGGCTTGGGATCTGGTGGAGTTGCCAGCTAGAAGGAAACCCATTGGCAGCAAATGGGTGTTCAAAAAGAAGACAAATGAAAAAGGAAAAGTGGAGAAATATAGAGCTCAGTTGGTAGCAAAAGGTTATTCCTAGGTGCCAGGAATTGATTTTGGTGATATTTTTTCTCCTGTTGCCAAGGTAACTTCTATTAGATTACTTTTATTTGTTGCCGCTGCTTTTGATTTTGAGGTAGAATAGATGGATGTGAAGACAACATTTCTTCATGGGGATCTAGAAGAGGAAATCTACATGAAGCAACCTGAAGGTTTTGCATCGAAGTGTAAGATAGAACTCGTATGCAAGTTAAAGAAGTCTCTGTATGGGTTAAAATAGTCACCATGGATGTGGTATCAGAAATTTGATATGTTTATATGGGGATTTGGCTTCACTAGAAGCAAAGCATAACTGTGTGTGTTTTAAATTAATTGGTGACCATGTTATTTATCTGGTATTGTATGTGGATGATATGTTGCTAGTTGGAAATGACAAAGAAATTATCCAGGATTTGAAGACCCAATTGTCCTCCAAATTCGACATGAAAGATATTGGTGCTGCAAACAATATTTTGGGCATGTAAATTAAAAGAGATCGGGCAAAGAGGAAGCTCTGGTTAAACCAGAGGAAGTATGTCGAGACAATACTGCAAAGGTTTAATATGCAGGATAGTAAATCGGTGAAGGTTCCTATTCCTGTAGGTGTGAGGTTATCTGCTGAACAGTGTCCCAAGACACAAGAAGAGGAACAGGACATGTCCCGTGTTCCATATGCAAGTGAATTCGGTAGCCTGATGTATGTAATGGCTTGTACTAGACCAGACATTGCACATGCAGTGGGAGTATTGAGCAGGTTTATGTCAAAACTAGGAAAGGAGCATTGGATAGCAGTGAAGCGGGTTTTCAGGTATTTGTGTGGCACTAGTAATTATGGTTTGTGCTACCAAGGAAGACCAGGAATGGATAGAGTGTTGGATATTCGTGGCTTTGTTGTTGCAGACTAGGCTGGAGATCTGGATCAGAGAAGATCTACAAGTGGGTATGTGTTTAACCTATTTGTAGGTGTAGTTAGTTGGATGAGTAAGAAACAATCTGTAGTGGCACTATCAACTACCAAGGCAAAATACATGGCAGCCACTCATGCAAGCAAGGAAGAAGTTTGGTTGCAGAGATTGTGTTCAGGTATGGGGTTAGTACAGGGAGCTATAAGGATAGACTGTAACAGCCAAAGTGCAATTTTCTTAGCAAAGAACCCCGCATATCATTCAAAGACAAAGCACATTGATGTTCAGTATCACTTTGTGAGGGATATGATAGAAGACAAAAAGCTGTTGCTAGTAAAGGTGGACACTTTGAAGAATATTGTAGATGCATTGAAAAAATCTATGAGCTCTGAGAAGTTCTCTTGGTGTAGAGAGACAATGGGCATTTCAAGGCTGGAAAAATGACTAATCTCTCTTGTGGCCCCCTGTGGAAAGAAAACAACAAGTGGGAGAATGTTGGGTTGTGTTATATTCTTTCCACATAGTTAATAGGGGGTTTGAAGGGCACCCATAACCCCACTTTATGGGGTCCGGGGAAGCGCCCCGAAAAATTTTGGTTTTGGACCCTATGTTAGGTTGGGTGGACCCACCTATGGTTTTGTGCATGATTTTCGCACATGTTTTTTGGACGCGATGGTTTTCGGTCCATGGTATTGGACGCGATGGTTTTCAGTCCATGGTATTGGACGTGATGGTTTTGGTCCATGGTATTGGATGCTTCAGCATGTATAAATACGTATTGTAACATTGAAAGGAACATAACTAAAAATCAAGTTGGTAGTCCCGGTTTTGGGATCCAGGGGAAAATCTCTGTGTATATGTGTTTTATGTGTTATGATCTCGCATTGTTTATTTTCTGTGTTTTAGAATTCGTATGAAGGTAACTTTTGTATAGGGTTAAAACCTACATCGAATGTATCGACCTTTGGATTCAATGCAAAATCCAGTCTAATAGAGCCTGAACCAATTGTAAGGAATTATTCTCTTGACCTCTTGGAAGCCTAGATGTGATTCACGCATAGAGAAAGGCATTCAACCTGGATACAAATTTCACTTCAGAAGGTAATCCAACTGATGCAAAGGAAATTGATAACGCAATTCGGTCCCAGATGTGATCTACTACTTAAAGGTTAGCATAGGCTAGAAGAGACCCAAATTTCTGTTAAAGCTTTGTGGAAAAGGAAAATTCAATGGAAGTTTGGGGAATTATAGAGGTTCCTATAATACTAAGGAAAACTGCATTAAACTCCATATTTTCAAAGGCAGTGGCCAAGTCATGAGAAAGAAACCATAAGAGATGCTAGATTATGTCTAAAAGAACTCAAAGGTATCATCAAATCTTTCTTCTATAGATTCTGAGCAAAAGACATAGATGGTTCCAAAGGAAATATTTCAAAATAAAGCTACAAACCAAGCTTTGAATGGTAAATATTAGGATGTCATGGCAATATATAAGTGTGCATAAACCCATAGAAACATCACATCATTCATAAGCTAAGTGACCCTCAAATTTAACCAAGCATTCATCTAACACACACCATATCAATTGAACTCCTAATAAGTAAGGTAACCTATAATCATGGTTATGTCAATGAGCTATCCAAACTCATAAACATATAAGATATTTGATAACTTACGAGATACAAATTTAGTCCTGAGTAAACTTCAAGTAATCAGTCTCAATCATGCAAGTAATCCTGTACTTCATGAAGATGGTAACCAATATGCCATTCAATAATTCATCCATTTTGACAAGAAATATATCTAACCTACTATGAATGTATAGTGATTCAGGCATTCATCCGTGATACATACATAGCCATATGCTAGTCAATAACATAACAAATATTGTCATCATCCATCATTTGAATATGTGTAAATCATTATACTTAATTATGCGAGCTAAATTAGTTGACAACTAAAGGAGGGACTTCCACATTGTTGGGCATGTGTTATATTATTTGCATGACTAGCTCCATGCATGATACATTGCACCAGGGGGGTTGGCAGGGGGGCATAACCCCCCTTGCATGGGGTTCAAGGCATCTCCCCAATATTTTTGTTTTTGGGACGATTTTTCCCATTTGTGAATGGTTTTATGCGTGGTGGTTTTTCCCATGATTTTGTAGATCTTGTCAATAGAACTATTGTTATGTTCTAATCCAAGGTTAATTGTTTAGGGGTTTATGAATGCTTTAGTATGTATATAATGAATTATAACATTGAATGGATTATAATTAAAAGTAAATACGGTTTTCCCAGTTTTCGGTTCTAGGAGATAAATCTCTCTGTATATTTTGTTTTCTCGCCATTGTAAATATTATATTTTTTTAAGAATTTGTTTGTAGGTATTATCTATATAGGGTTAAAACCTACAAACTTTCCACCCAACCATAGGCCACTTAAATTCCAATCTCTCTTCCATTTGACCACCCTCAAGCCAGATCTAGAGTTTAAGGGGAAATTCTTGCATAGGGGTATCTCACACCATTGGATTAGTCAAGCACTCAAGAGATGGATCCCACTATCTAGGTGGTTCATCAACTGTTCTTTTAGAAGTAAGCACTAGAGTGACTCACTTACTCTCTAGGTTTCACATCATAGCGCTTCCCTAAAATAACATAGGTGGGTGTGCTATTCAGTTATTAAGGGTTTAAATCCATAATGAAGGTGGTTCATTAGCTAGTTACCAGGAACTTAGCATGCACTAAGTGGTTCATCAGCTTGACTGTGAGCACCTAGTGGCTTAACCCATGGAATGAAGGTGGTTCCTCAAATAGTTATAAATAAATTAGTAAGCACTAATTTCTTCCTCAACTAGTTATAAAGCACTATGTGGTTCCTCAACCTAACCACAAGGACCCAATGATTTAATCCAATCATAGAACTACACATCAACAACACACTCACATAAGGATTTTAATGGCCTCAATCACCATGAAGGTAGTTAACTGATCTAGGTGGATATGGTGGCCACCCACCTATTCTGCTTGGACCCACACCATTGTCTCTTTTAGTTTTTAGTTTCCTTAATTGTAGCACAATTTACTATTTTTGGCAGTTTTTTGGGTCTTGAACTTTCAGAGCCATTTTGAGGCCCTAAACGATGTTTTTTGGGAAAACCAAGAAAACAAAAGTCTTTAATTGATGTTTGCATTCAAAATTTGTATTACTCAGATAGATATTTCTAATGAGGTATTGTGTTCATCGAACGGAGAGTGTATGCCAAAGTTACAACCCCGAGAAGTTGATGTACCAATTTACCCAAATGGGGCCCATAGTTTTGGCACGTCACCTCTTAGGGTTAGGTTTTTGGATGTTTAGGGTTTTCCATTGTTTCTAAATAATAAATATGCCTTTGAGACTCATTGTAACATAGTTCAGAGGCATGTATCCATCACATCTCTCCTCAGAGATAAGCTACCATCACATGAGCTAGTTTATTTCCTTTCTATTTATAAGCATATTTTAATATTTGACATTAATGAAATGAAGTGTTATTTCTGTTGCATCTTTGTATTTATGGTTATATCTGTAATTTGTTTTGTTCATGTTTAAGTTCAAATCAATTGTATCAAAGCGGTCTTCTCTTTCTCTATTTTTCTTTGCATGTCCCCAATGAGGTCGGGATATAAGGAGTTAGGGCTCGAACTGGTCGAACCTTTGCAAGACCAACCTCACAAATCCTGACGTCCTCCCATGGCGGAAGAGAAGAAAGATGAGGGGGCAGGATATCCTTTCAAAATCTTGCTAGAATAAGCCCTCGAGAGACAAAGGAACATGATGATGGACAACTTTGATCAGATCCTTCAATAGCTACCCAAAGACGACACATCTCCTTCCAATAGCTACTCTCGAAGCGCCACACCCTTTAAGGTACAAGTTAACTTTGACATCCCCATATTTGAAGGTAAGATAGATGTGGACGCTGTAGATAAATGGTTAAATCTGTTAGAAGGATATTTTTCTGTTCATGATTTTTCCAGCTAGGAAAAGATTACTTTTGCACTTCTCAAAGTCGCCCCCCACGTCAAGGACTGGTGGGAATCCTACTATTTTTAGCTGCACCCACTTGGAATTCATTCTGGGATGCCATCAAGGAGCAGTACTACCCTGTTAGGAGCTATGAGGATAAATACATAAAGTGGATCACGTTGCAGCAGGGAAGGGACGAAGACATGTTAGAGTTTACCAATGTTTTTCATACCCTTAGCACGAAGTTAGGTATCAAGGATTATGAGTGACATTTAGTACTCAAGTACTGCATATACCTACACAAGTACATCTAGGATGAGATGTAGTCCCTAGGAATCCCCTCGCTCAGCACGACATATCAATATGCTGCCAATATTGAGTAGAAGTTTAAAAACAAGAAGCGAGACTTTGGATCTATGAATCCGAAGTGAGGGAAAGGCGCCCCCAAACCACAGAGAAAAGGAAAAAGCCAAGGTAGGGTGACCCAAGACAACCAACAAAGTCACAAGCAAAGAAAAACACCACGAAGACAAAGAAGGACACGGGAAAATGGTGTGAGTTCCATAAGAGCTTCACTCACAACACGAGTGAGTTTCGGGCCAAGAAATCATAGGTGGCTAAGCTGAAGGCTTATTAATCAAACGCATGTTCAGACTCTAAGCCATAACCCGATAATGGGAATGAAAAAGGGAGGCATATCATTGATGTGGGGTCTAGTGAAGGGTTCTTTGTTATAGTTCATTGTCGACAACGGGAGCCAGAAGAACTTCATTTCAACAGACGTCATGAAGCGGTTTGGTTATCGACTATAGCACATCTGCAGTTGTACACCATCAAGTGGCTTCACTAAGGATGAGATTTCTATGTCAGCCAATAGTGCCGCCTTCCTTACAATATCAAGCCCTTCACAGATGAGGTACTTTGTGATGTTGTCCCTCTTGAATTTTGTGATGTATTATTAAGAAAACCATACTTGTGGAAGAGACATGTTGTATATGAGTCTAGACCTCGCTCTCTGATTATTACTTTGGGAAATAATTTGTACATGATACCAGAGGTATCCCCACCTAGCACCATCTCTCTAATCACTACAAAGAAATGTAATAAGATCATTTCACAGACTAGGAAATTTTTTTCCTTATGATTCTCCCTTAGGGTAAGAAGAATAATGTGGCCACGACTAACAGAAAGGGCTCCTCCGCACAACAGGAGAAAATGAACAAGGTCATGGAGGAGTACAGGTACATTTTATCCTCATCTACAGGGGTGCCTTTGCACTGTTTGGTCAAGCAATCCATCGATCTAACCCCAAGCTCGCTTCCACCCAATGGACCGATCTATCAATGATCTATTTCGGAGAAGGATGAGATCAAGAGGCAGATTCAAGAGTTGTTATAGAAAACGAACATCAGGCCAAGATCATCACCCTGTGGGAGCCTGATTGTTTTTTTTATATGGGATTTATGATTGTAGAAAAAATTATATCCCGGTGGCTAACCTAGAACAATATGAAGGCAAGGAATACAATTATTTTCCTTAAAGTAAATAGATGATGGAGTGAGGCTTATCCAGAATCCTTCACACACTTCACTCCTTCTTTAGCTTGGAAGCTCCAATTCCAGCTCTAAATGCCAAAATTAGAACCTGCACAGTCAGATAACACAATCCAAGAAATTACGAGATCTATGAAGTATCATCTAAGTACTTCATTCAATAGATCAACATGGTACTGAAATAAATGAAACAACAACATCACATATAGGAAAATAATGAATTATTTGCATTAATATAAGTGGAAGGAGAATCCAACCATAAGTAGCAATTGATCTTGTAGAAGAGATCCTCCAAGTTGTTTACTTGTCATTTCCTTGTCCAAATATGCACCTTCAATCACCCTAAATGCATGAGATGATGACCACTCACTACAAAAACATAAGGAAATAATCACTCTCCAAAATCCAACCCCCAACCACATAGAAGGATGGGATCATATAGAGAAGTATCGTAAGTTGGTAGTTCTTATCCAATTACCAATCTAGGGTAAGAGATCCACCTTTGATGGAGGGATAGGATAAAAGGATAAGTGGTGAAAACTCCAATGTAGGGAAGGATAGGATTTGAATGTTTTATCCAAGGTAAGTAGTTGTAACAACTTTTGGAAACTCCTAGAAGGTGAAGCTTTCAGAATCTCGATCATTCTCCTCGATTTCTAGAACCAATGCAGGTGAAAAGGGGAGAAACCTATTGGTGACCAATGTAAATCATAGGGGAGAAACATGCTAGTGACCACACCCCAGTAAGCTTACATGGAGCGGTGATCCTCAAACTGACTCAGATGATGTAGTTTAGGGCTGAAACTCTAGGAAATGAAAGGTGCATGCTTAGGGCTTTGTACAAGATGGTGACAAGGGGGAATAGGATGTTGATTCATCCCATTAGGAGGTTCACTGATCAGATGTGAAAAAATGGCTTAGAACAGAATTCCCCCTAAAATGCAAAGTCAAAGATGATAACTGGTGACTGAAGTGATTTAACTTGTCACAAGTCAAGATCAAGGACAACCAACAGCTCCATCTGTTACAATACATTTACAACATAATATATTTGTTTGCTGAGGGAGGCATACTCATACTCAACTCATAAGCTAACATAACATGTACAATGATCAAAAGATGCATCCACAGACGAAACTAGGGGACCCATGAATGGATGAATGTGTATATGAACATGACCATCATACATTGTGATCTTTGTATAATCCTAAATTCACAGCCCGAATGGCAGAAAATAGATCTGGGGTCTTCTATCTCATTCACACGAGCAACCAGTGTACGATTCTAACCTTTTGAATAAATGAGTTGGAGTCGAACATGGTAGACACCATATGATTATTTTCCAATGATGTAAGTCATTAAAAGATGCAAGAGAACCCATCGATGATGTTAATGGATCTCAAGGTACTATAATATAATCTGGTGAGTTCCAGTATTGCAGCAAGAACGTTGCAACTCCTAGGCTACCAACTTTACTTTTATCAACCCGGTAGTTCGTAACAAACTTGGAAGCGTCAGTGTTATATGCACAAGTACTAGTTCTCACTGTAGGTTGTCACTTGGTCAGCCGACGCGAGATCACTAGGAGCTCAAGCCAACTTATATATATTTTAGAAGAAGCTCTATGTGTGATGAAAGGAAAGAAAGATTACTCTACAGATGCTATTCTAACTGCAGAAAGGAGAAAGATTGGAATGTAAAGCAAAACCTAGTAAACCCTAATTAACAAGCTAATTCTACTTTTGCCAAAAACACTATGAAAACCATGAAAGAAATGCCATTACCTACTCAAGGAAGTAAACAAAATCTAACCATGCTATTTCTGGAAGTAAATAAGCAAAAAACATATTTTTGGATTTTTATGTGTTTTTATGTGAATTTAACATGCATCTAATTTATTGTGTGTGAGTGTGGAAATGAACAGGTGGCGTTAGAGGGTGGTTTTGCAGCTTGGGAGGATGTAGGATGGTGTGAATGGGTCCTAGGAGGTCTTAGGTGGAATTTTTGAGGCTTTTCTCACATTCAGCCTTCAAAAGAAAGCCTACAAGAAAAACTACAGGAGGACATAGGAAAACTACAGGAGGAAAACAGAGAAACTACAGGAGGCCTACAGGAGGAGGCCGAGAGCAATTTTCATTGTTTTGAGGGTGTGAGAGTCAGTGGAAAAGGTGGATGAAGATTGGAATGAGGTGTTAGGGTGCCTAAGGTCTACCCTGAATCACCAGGAGAGAGAAAGATGATTGGGTTTGCTCAAGGAGAGAGGAAGAAGTTCTATGAAAAATGAAGGAAACTAAGGCAGAATTGAGGTGAGGTTTTGGAGACCTATAGGTGTTATAGAAATTTTTGTGCCTAACAACATGAAGCATGAAATGTCAATAATCTAAGGGATCCAAAGTCCCTAAACATGTTGTTCCTACCCCTAGAGGAACAAGGTCAGCAAACCACAGCACTGAAAATCAGTTCTCCACCTGAAAACACTCAAAAACAAGCTGTTTCTGGATCATGTCAGCTGCTCCACTGAGCATCTGCGCTGAATGTCAACTGCTCCACTATGTACCTGCGCTGAATGTCAAAAGAAATGAAGGCTACCTGCGCTGGGCGAGATTGGCCAAGTGGCACAGTCATTCTGCAAGGTGTCAAATGCCCAGGAAGCTTCCAAAATGACACTTGGATCAGGGAATTCGCCTTGTGATGAGTAAGAGGATCTAGATCTCCAAGTGGAAGCAAGAAACTCCAAGTGGACTCAAGAACTGAAGAATAACTGAAGTGGGAGAGGACACTAGTCAGCTTCATGTCAGTCTCAAGCTGACTCATCCTTTCTCCAAATATCCTATATATAGATCTCTCTCATGAGGTCTAGGGAGGCTGGAATTTTGTGCATGTAAGGAAGTGTTGTTGGTTTGAGTATAGAACTATTGGGTGATTTGCTTGAAGCAGGTGAAGAGGAGATTTCTTTCTGCTGGGAGGTGTTGCTGGATTGGGCCTATTATGGTTGTAACGCTCTCAGAACTTTACTTCTTCCATTAATAAAGTGTTTGAGGTTCTTCTATATGCATGTGTCTCAATGGTGTATTGATGCTTGTATATTTGATTTATTCTAATACTTGAATCAATTATGGATGTATGCTTCTTGTAGTTTCCTTTTCTTGTGCTTTTACAGGATCTTTGTGTAGCTGGGCCAGTGAAAGAGCAAGGAGCTGGGAGCAAGCAGCAAAGAGGGAAGATTGGGTCAACCATTAGCGGAAGATAACGGTTAGTGGATCTCTTTCTCCTCTCTCTCTCGTCTCATAAAGAAGTAATCTTGAATAGCTTTGCATTCAGTTGTTGCTGAGGTACTATCGCCCTTAGAGTGGGATAGGGTCACTCCGTATTGGATACTTTTCCCAACAACAAATTGGCAACTCCGCTGGGGATCGTATCTTGTTGGTTGTTTGTGTTTTTGCTATTCATTTCATAAACAAAGGGAGTACCAAATTGAACTGTATTTGGATCTTTCAGATACAAAGTAGAGGGCAGCTACTCTAGCTCAGTTTCTGGGCAAGTTTATGATTTGAAGAGCTGATTCACAAGGACTCTAATAAGCTCTTAGTGATAGCTTTTCATCCTCCTTTTCATCCCTTAGTGTGTCCTTGACTGATAGCTTCTGATTTGAGCAAAAACTGTGAATTTTTGAGCAATCTGTGACCCGGAAACCAAGAGAAATGAAAGTTTCGTTCTTCAGTGCAGGCTGTGTGAAGGCTGTCTGCATTTCAGCGCAGTTCCCGAAGGGGCTACCTGCGCTGAAGGTCAAACTGCCTGTGTACCACCTGCGCTGGACTAGTTTTGCCTAGTGCTACTGGGGTTTCCTGCTGTTTCTTGCCCTGTTTTCACTCTTGTTTTGCTACCTGTTACCAGTCAATGTGCCTATCTGAAACCAACTTTCCTTGCCACTATTCCGCCTCGGTTGTATAAAGAAACTGTGTTTGTTCTTTGTGTATTTCTTGTACATTTACAGTTTCCCATAACGAAAGTGAACTAGTCTTGCTGTGGCCTCTTAGATCTAGACCTGTGATTAAGTGTCGTTTTGATCTTAAGAGTTAGTTTGTTGTTGTTCATAGCTGATTGAGCTTTCACTTTCATCATATGGTTTGAATTTATATATTTCTAGTGTCGAAACAAGTAAATCTTAAGGTGTCTTTTGATTTTGGACAAGCTTGTTTGTTTTCACTTGAAATTGAATTCGAAATTATACAACAGCTTTCTTTTTGTGTCACACAAACATTAAGGAAGAGAAAAGAAATACCTGCATTTTGCATTTTGCATATAAGTTTGTATGTTAATTTAGGGAAAAAGTGCATTAGTGTATGCTCTTTGATCTGTGTGAAAAGATTTTATCTCTCTTTTCCCTCAGTAGTTAAGATTTTCATAAGTCGAAAAGATTGAAAAAGCTTGCTTCTCATCTTAGACTGCATTTAGGAATTTGTATCAAAACATCTCGTGGTGAACCTTGAATTCAAACTTTAAAAATATCAACTTAAAATATATTGAATGAACCTAACAACGCTTTGAAACATAGAGGTATAAGCTAGAGACGTGTTCCGGCGTCGTTAAACGTAGTGAGTGTCGATCTCGACGAAGGTGGGTGATTCCTCCTGAGAGTCGGTGGCACTAATACGGACTTGTGCTCCCACGTACCGTCGCGTATATATTGGGAGACCCCTATAGGATCAAAGCCTTTATCCATAGGAAACCGTGTCGGCCGCCCTACTGATCGCAATGCCGTGAACACAACATTCACGAAGATCGACCACTCGTACCGTGAAACGTATTCTGTGGTTTTGCGAAAGGTTTGGCACACCCTCTGCCTAGATCTCCAAAGCAGTTTCTTTTGGCCTTTTTCAAACTCTATAACTGAAAAAGTCCAACCGAGCATTTGTCACTTCGGGCTCGTTAATACATCGAAGGAGACTAGAGTCATCTTTAGCTTTTTCTCGACTCTTAAAAAGTGAAAAAGAAAGTTGTGTCTAAAAGTGTCTAATAAAATTCATTCAATTCGGAAAAACAAATTTCCCCTTTTAATATTTTAGTTGATCGAGTAATCCGCAATCGTGGAAGAAAGTCAATTGAAACCCCGTCGTTCGCGGAGGCTTACGAGTCAACCGTCTTTGTCTCCGGAATCGAAAACAGTACGGGCAAAGCGAACTCGTTTAACCGGTTCAAAATCTCCTTTAAAAGTTAGAACAAGTGTTCCAACTACATCGGAGGTTCCGGTTACTCCAAACATTTCTGGAAACCCTGCCTCTATAGAGGAAGTTCAACAGCCACAGAAGGACAGTAATACTGATCCTAGTCTGGGGGCAAATACTTGTATAACTGAACCAGTTCCATCTGCAACCGGTCCAGAGAGTTTTGCTCCTCAAACAACTGTCGCTGTCGAAACAACCACTTCTTCAGCACCGGAAATATTTTACGGACCTGATGGTCTTCCTCTTCCACCAGGTTTGATTGCGATAGAGGAAATTACAGAGGATCCGCAAGCAAGTACTCCAACTCATTTTGGAGTCGGGGTCACTCTATTTCCTTCATCAGAATTTAATCCACCACAAGTGGAAGTTCCTGTAGAATCGCTAGGCAATCTATTGGATAGACTTAAAATGTCTGAACAACCGTCATCATCTAGGACTGTGTCAAATAACACAGCGACAACAGAAGCCCCTGTCGTCACTCCGACGATGTTTGCCGGCATACCAGCTGTCCCAACTAGTTCTCAACAGCTAGAAGGAGTCCACCAAGGGACTATTTCGACAGTGTGGTCTGTTCCAGTTTGTTCATCCGGAGTAATACCCGGCAACTCTTATGTTGAGACTCGACAGATTGATCCTCATGGAGGTCAATTTGGGCCATCTAGTCCTCAAGGACTAACAATCCCTCTGAGTTCAGGATTGCTACCGTATGGGGGGCAGTATGCCCTTTCATTACCTCCTCCGGGAGGATATCCATACGGCAGTTCTCAACAATATTCAGGTTATACTGGAATTGCATCAAGTAGTTGGGTACCTATGCTACCTCAACAACCAAGGGTTGTATATTCTATGCAACAGAGTGTACCTGTGACGAACATCCCAACCACACCGGTTATTGTAACAGTGTCACAAGTTCAAGCGATACCTGTTGCATGCGAACCTCAGATTTCTCAGGTTGTAATGCAACAGTCACTTGAACATGGGTCACAACCACAATCGCCAACTGGTGGGGCGACACAAGTACAAGCGGGTACAATTACCCCACACCTCGGTCCAGCGGTTAGCATAACACAACAAAACATGGCTTCACAACCATGGCTTGTGCAATACCAGCAACCGCAATTCCAGCAAGTATACCAAGGTTCTGAGCAGCAGATTTTTGCGAATAGTGGATAACCGTATATCCAAAACGGTCAAAATCAACCACTTTACAGTGGCCAAGTCCACCAACCGTATCAGTCATACCAACATCAATTACATTATGCTGGTATGCAAAGGCCCACTGCTCAAGCGATTCCATCGTACCCTGGTTACGCTTCGCCTAACCTGAATCAACAGTTACCATTCGTAGCAACTTTAGAGTTACCCGATTTACACCGGTTAACCAACGATCCGATTGCTTATGCCCCTTGGTGGCCAGCGATTCCTCATAAACTTCCGTCTGACATTCCTAAATTCAATGGAAATCTAGGTGAAGACTCGTCGAATCACGTGATGACTTTTCATCTGTGGTGTTCGTCGAACACCCTAAACGACGATTCGATAAGGCTTCGCCTTTTTCAGAGGACATTGACAGGTCCAGCGGCCAAATGGTATATTGAATTGCCAAGAGCCTCTTTCGACAATTTCAGTTCCCTAGCCACGACTTTCTTAACCCATTTTCAATTACCGATAAGATATGAAACAGGAACAGAAATATTAACCAACTTCAAACAGACAACTGCCACCCATATATCTGATCATATACATGAGTGGCGACATCGTCGTAGGATGGTGAAAACATATGTTCCCGATCAGCTGTTAGCTGAATGGTTTATAAAGTCGTTACTTCCGGCTATTACGGAAGATGTGGCCAAGGGGGGAGTCGTAACAGAGGAGCAAGTCATTGCTCGTGCGCAGTATTTGGACTTAGTTTATACCCAGTCCGGCACACTTTATGACAAAATACCTGACGCCCCTAGACCGGAATTTTCAATTCCTCCCCCTCCTAAATCAAATAGTGACTCTCATGCCGGTGATGGCGTGATTGGCAACACAAACGCGAAATCGATAAAGGCTTCGGCAAAGAAAGCCCGTAAGAATTCGGATCAAAATGCAAAAGGATAAATTCTTTCTTCAGAAGTAAATGCCGTATCGGAAGATAAAGGCAAAGAAACCAATCAACCAGGAAGCAAGAAGAAACAAAACAAAGGGAAGAAGAAAAAACAAGGTGAATCATCGCCTAAGGAAAATTCTTCAAACCCTCCTGGGAAAGAAAAAAAAAATTATCCATGTCAAATATGTGATGAAGAGGATCATTACACAAGGAATTGCCCATTCAAAGCTGAGTTAAAGAGGTTCTTTAAAAGTTCTCAAACCTCAGCTGTGTTAACTAATCCATTTCCCAACCCAGGTCAAAATCTGGTTGATAGTGGAAATGCTTCCCCGTCACAAGTACTTATGTTGTCGGTCTCGAAACAGCAGAATGATGCTTTGATTTCGACAAGGAACAAAGATTATGGGAATCCTCAGATGTCGAACGAAAAAGGTAAAGATCAATAAAACCCATCATCCCTGAATTAACAATAAAACCGCCAAAGGGTATAGTACACAAGTCGACATTTAATCCTCGTGCCAGAGCGGCGCAACATTATAACATAGTGGAAGATTTGGCTCAATCGCCATCCGCTATGTCGACTCCTGAGGTGCTACAAAATTGTCCAACCCAAAGGCAGGCGTTGTTATCGGCAATTGGTGGGGTCGATCCTAAGGATTCCAATCTTGTATCCTTTGATCACAAGGGATATGATCCTCAGTTACCAGCTCAACTAGCTTTCCTTATTCAAGTGAAAGCCCTCAACAAAACTGTTCATAGAACGATTATTGATGAGGGGGCATCGACATGTATTATGTCGATGAGCTGCTGGAAAACTCTAGGATCTCCAACCTTGTCGCGATCTTCGACGACATTAAAAGCTTTCGACGGAAGGACTTATACCCCGTACGGTATCCTTAACAACTTGAAAGTTGAACTAGGAGGAAAGATAGTAGAAATTGATGTTGAGGTCATTGATGGAAATCTTGACTATAACATCCCACTGGGTAGACCATGGATTTATGCCATGGTAGCTGTCGTGTCGACTTATTTTAGGAAGATCGCATTCCCGTTTGAAGGAGGGATAACGGTCGTCGACCAACAGAACTTCCTCCCTAATGGTTCACAAGTTACAGGAAGCATTCCCATGATCCATGAAAGTAACCATTCAATTCAAGATATCGGAGTAGGATTATTGAAAGACCCCATATTGATGGGAACTTTCGCGCTACCACCTCCTATTTATACAGGAAATGTACCGTTTGTAGCAACCTGCAACATGATATCTTCCACGAAGGTCGACATGGATCATGCAATGGTGTTGTCCCCAAGCCCTTTGGAAATATTGTAGCAATCAATGTTTTAGGCATGGGAGGCGAGCCCAAATCAACGCTCGTCAAGCGTTTGGGTAGATAGGTCTAGAGAATATGGAACCCCATTAGATCCTTGGTCGAAAGTACATGGGACTGACGAAGGAATCTTACAATCGATGATGATTGAGGGGGCACCATGGAATGATCACCACCATCGTTCCCTTCTTCCGGAATATGAAGAAGATACTCAAAGTGACCTTTATCACCCTTCAGTATTTGAATTCCTAACGAATACTATAAATACGGTGGATTCCGAGTGAAACCTATCCAATATTGAAGAGACTATAGCCATAAATATCTCGACTAAAATAGATGTTGTAGAGAATATTTATGTCGGCAAAGGTTGTTCCCCTTCAGAACTGGAAATATATAACGCTCTTTTTCGCGAATTTAGAGATGTCTTTGCTTGGTCATATGATGAAATACCAGGCATTGACTCGAGTATCATTGAACATGAAATTAAAATGTATCCTGATGTCAAACCAGTAAGACAACGGCTTCGGCAGGTGCACCCCAAGAAATCCGCTGCCATTAAGGCGGAAGTTGAAAAACTCCTCCATGCTGGATTCATCTACCCGGTTCCTCTAACCGATTGGGTATCGAATATTGTCCTTGTTATGAAGAAACAAGGGACGATCAAAGTGTGTGTCGATTATAGGGATGTAAACCAAGCTTGTCCGAAGGACAACTACCCTACACCCTTCATCGACCAGATAATTGATGAATGCGCCGGATGTGAAATCTTTTCATTTATGGATGGATTTTCCGGGTATAATCAAATAAATATCCGCCCACAGGACCAGTCAAAGACTGCATTTATTTGTCCGTGGGGCACATTCGCTTATCAAAAATTACCCTTTGGTTTAAAGAACGCAGGGGCAACGTTTCAGAGGGCAATGAATTATGCCTTCCATGACATCAAGAACATTGTTCAACCCTATCTCGACGATCTTCCGGCTCATTCGCGAAAGCGGACTGATCATCCGCAGCATTTAAGAGCGATATTTCTACGTTGCCGACACTACAAGATAAGACTCAATCCACACAAATGTGTGTTTTGCGTCGGTTCTGGTCGCTTACTTGGCTTTGTAGTCTCTAAAGATGGGATTCGTCTCGACCCCTGTAAGGTTCAGGCAATCATTAATTTGCCTCCACCTTCAAATTTGCTTCAGATTCAGAAACTCCAAGGGAAAGCAAACTTTCTGAGGAGGTTCATTCCAAATTACGCAGAACTTGCTAAAGGTTACACTCGTATTTTGAAAAAGGATGTACCTTTTGTCTGGGACCAAGTGGCGCAAGCTTCCTTTGATGCTCTGAAAGATTGTCTAGTAAAAGCATCATTAATGTATGCCCCAGACTATCAAAGAGATTTTAACCTGTATCTGGCTGCAGCGGATACGACCATTGCAATGGTTTTAGTTCAAGAAGTCGATGGAATTGAACATCCTATCTATTATTTAAGTAAAAACTTAAATGATACAGAAAGTAAATATTCTTATGTTGAAAAACTAGCACTTGCAGCTGTTCAAGCGATTCAAAGGTTTCGACATTATGTCCTCTTTCGGAAAACTACCATCTTGTCAGATTGCAACCCCATGACTTATATACTGTCGCGACAGTTGCTGGGGGGAAAATATTCAAAATGGATAGCGATCCTTCAAGAGTTTGATCTGGAATTTGTGAAATCCAAATCAAAGAAAGCTCTAGTTTTCGCAGAATTATTGTGTGATCTCCCATCGTCGTCCAACGATGAAACATCGGAAGAGTCAATCGTGGACGAAAGTTTGTTTCTGATATCTGTAAGCGATGAGTGGTATGGAGATATCATAGTTTATCTCCAAACCCAAAAATTCAGGCCTAACACCTCTCGCTCCGAATAAAAACGTATACGATACCAAGCAAAAGACTACATGATCGTCGGTGATACACTTTACCGTCGTGGTATCGATACAGTTCTGAGGAGGTGCCTTACCCATGAGGAGGCCGAAAAAGCCCTAAATGAGTGTCATTCAGGCGCGTGTGGGGGGCATCAGTCTGGATATGCAACAACACAAAAAATCTTACGAGCAGGATACTTCTGGCCAACCATGTTCAAAGATTGCATAACCGCAGTCAGAAGTTGCCATGCTTGTCAAAATTTTGATAGCAAAACCAGACGACCACCCACACCTTTACAGCCGATAGTTGCTGTTGGGCCCTTCGCCAAGTGGGGCATCAATTTCATGCAATGTAACCCCACCTCGACCGGGGGGCATGGGTATATTATAGTCGTTGTTGACTATTTTATCAAATGGGTCGAGGCGATGCCTACATTGGATAACACTGGTGAAATAGCTGCCCTTTTCTTTTTCAATCATGTAGTCGCCAGGTTCGGCGTACCACAGGCTATAGTTACAGATCATGGGTCGCATTTTCGCAATCACATGATGGTCGAATTAGCTGCCAAGCTAGGGCTATCTCACGACAGCTCTACCCCATATTATCCGCAAGCCAACGGAAAAGTTGAGGCAATCAACAAGGTCCTGAAGCGTATGTTGCAAAGGATGATCGGGGTTCATAAAAGAAGATGGCACCTAATCCTGTACTCAGCTTTGTGGGCTTACCGAACCTCGGTAAAGAACGCAACCGAGTTCACACCTTTTCAACTGGTGTATGGCCTAGAAGCAGTCTTGCCAATCCAGTGCGAAATTTCGTCGCTTAAACTCGCAATCGATCTTCTCCCCGGAACTTCAGAAGAAGAGGCTCGTTTCTTGGAATTAATCCAGTTGGATGAAACCCGTCGTGACGCCGCTTTGGCTAACGAGGCTCATAAGAAACGAGTCAAGGCTCAGTTCGACAAAAATGTCAAACCCCGTGTCTTCTCAGAAGGTGATTTGGTCTTGCTTTATGACCAAGAATCCGATAAATTGGGAGCAGGTAAATTCAAGTCCTTATGGATGGGCCCCTATATTGTTAAAAGGGTGTTAGCAAAAGGAGCCTACGAGTTAATGGATTACGACGGAATTCCACTGGCGCAGCCCCGCAACGGGTTGTACCTCAAACGTTACTATGCTTAAATAGTAACCTACATGGTTTTGTTGTATTTTGTTTTCGCTAAAGTGTTTGTTCTGGTCGAATGATCCATCTTTTTCATTTGTCGCAGATGTCGAACCTCCTGGAGACATGTGTTGGATACGCCGATGGAGCGAGTCGTAGTTCGCGGAACCTATCCTCTGCAGCCTGGGCCATTTTTTATCCAAGCGGCGGGTTAGTAAGTTTCAGAGGTGTATGTATTGGGAAATCAACGAATAACATCGCTGAGTATAGTGCGTTGATAGAACTACTCTCTGATGCCATCACACGTGGCATACGCCGACTAATTGTCAGGCTAGACTCACAACTTGTAATACTACAACTCAATGGTATATATTCTGTTCGCAATCCAGCTATTTATCGCATGTTCCTAAGGGTTAAGATCTTGGAAAGACAATTTGATTCAATTCAATATCAACATATTTCAAGAAACTTAAACACATTAACTGACTCATTAGCAAACTATGTGTTAGATAGACATTTGCAACATTTATAAAAGGGACACATCATCAAAGTTTGTACATATGGATCATATAAACCAGAATAAAACCCGAAAATCAAAATATATAAGCTATTTATATAAAGTTCATACATAATGTTCTGTAACCCAGACAAAATTGGTCATATGACCTAAAGCTCAAAAAGATGCTAGGGGGCACCCTAGCCTAGTGGTGCTCATGATAGTACGTCACGGCCTGTGCAATCATGCGCAAGAGACGAGTCCATCGTCTAGGCACACCAATGGTATGCCGCTGCAGCTGTAAAGGTAACTCGTCAATCTGTACATCCGGAAGACCACGAGTAAGGCTCTCAACCTGCTCTTGCACAGCTGTAAGGGTCTCAGTGTCGTCAAGATCACGAATAAAAACTCTCTTAGCAGGCTCCCCTGCCGGAGCAGCAGCTGGCGATCTCGGACGAACTGCTGGACGAACAGGACCAATATCTGCATGCACCCAAGAGTACAATTAAAAGTCTTGATAGAATAAAGCACAGCAACATTATGAGTAAGAACAATAAACAGTAATATGGTCAAAGAGTTCACCAATGGCACCCCACTGCTCGCCATCCGGTAGCACCAAATCCAGATCACCTCGGAAATCCATACCCACATATGGATACTCAGAAAACGCCATCTCCTGGCGCTCGAACCACCTAAAGAAGGCCTCAGTAAAAGTAATCTGAGGTTGACCAGCATGCCTAGACATGTGGTCGACCCACCTTTGCATGTGTGGCTCGGTCGGAGAAGGCAAGTCAAGTATGATGTACTGAGGCTGCATCAGTGGGATTTTCTCCAAGGCGAAGGCAATTAGAATAGAACCAAATCCAAAGTTCTTCAGCTTCCCGTCCTTTACCTTGGTCAATTGACTTTTCATCTGAACAAGTACTGCATCACACCAGTTGAATACTTTCGGTTGGAGACACTCCAAGGCGTGCTGCATATAAGACCTGTTGGCAACATGTAGAGCTGCGCTGCCGGCCATCCTACCAATAGTGAACAGAATGGACCTAAGAGCCCGATCAATAATCTCACGGATAACAATATTGTCGTCTCTGCTCGGCTGAGAACCTTCCCTGCAATACTGACGGACATAATCTCTGGTGGAGTCAGTCCCTCGGGCCGTACCTGATAAGGAAATGGGGGCACCTCGTCTTGAAAATCCAGTCAAGAAGTACATGTCCTCTATGGTCAAGGGGATGGTCTTTCCCCTAATCTGGAACACTTGGTTAACAGGATCCCAAGCATCAAGCATATATTGCAGTAAAGAAATCTGTGCTCTCATGCTAGAGATACGGAAGAACTTCAGCAGGCCACAGTTCCGCAGCGCGTTCACCGTGACCGGGTCATGGAGGGCAATCATGTCCTCCTCTTCATGTTCTCGTTCTCGCCATGTAAGGGACATTTTGTTCAAGGTTCCCTGCAAAGCAAGCAAGAGAAAGAGTGAATTCCTGATTTGATGAAAAACTGGCGAAAAAATCATCAAAAATGACTTTAAGACTCAGTCTTTTTGAGCCCAGCGCAGGCAGAAGATCCTCTACCTGCGCTGAGGGTCAGACTGCCTTAAGGCAGATTGACCTTCAGCGTAGGTTTCGAATGGGGAACCTGCGCTGAACCTAGGGCGCCCTGGCAAAACCCCAGGGGCTCAGAAAGACCGGAAAACAAGCAAAAAACAGGAAAATGAAACTGTGAAAAGAAAGAGCTAGGGTTTAGCTCCTACCTGGTCCAGACGGCACCGAAAATCGTCCGCAGAATCTCTCGGAATCAGTTGGTGAAAATCGAGGGGGAAGAGGCACCTCCAGAGCTCCAACAAACCAAATGCAAATGAAATGGTAAATGAGAGGTAAAAACTCCTTTTAATGGATTTTTACGTAGTACAAAGTGAAATATTAGGGTTATAATCTCATTTTCATGCAAATATTATTCATTTCTAACAAAGTTTGTTGCAGCAATTGAAAATGCAATACTATATTTGAAAAGAGAAAGCTAGTAATGGTAAAAAAATCAAAATTTGACCATATAATCGAGCAGTTTTAGCATAAAGTTCATGCTCGTTAAAAAATAAACGCAAGATCCAAGCAGTTTTAACGCGGTCTTCATGCTCGTTAAAAAATAAATAAAAGCAGTGAGCAATGTTTCCCCCAGAGTTTAAGCTCATTTTTAAATAAAAAATGAACCTATCTCGGTAAATAACCATTGTGATCGTAAATTTATTAGCCATGAAAAGCCTTGGTCGTGTTTGCACTTGCCACCTCCATTCCATTTGGCCGATCGTTCACCCCCATATGATTGTTTACCCATTTTGAGGAACAGCTGCGAAGAGTGATTTCACTTAGCCATCCTTGTGACACTGCCGTGATTGGAAAATTCCAACCTGTACCTGGAATCTGCTGCTATCCCTGTTTATCACTCGTTCCTCAAAAGACGAGTCTTCTTTGAGCTCTTTTCAATTGACTCGTAAAATATGAAAAGTTTGCCGAGTTTTGGCCTTCCAGCTCGTTAAAAGGACCGGAAGAGCTATCCCTCCTCTAGATTTTAATCTTTTTGGACCTGAGGGATTATTGCACAAAAAGGTCGAGCGCTTGTTTTATTCGGCTCGTTAAAGTTATCGAAAACTCATCCCTTCTGTATTGTTTTATACTTTTTCGGACTTAAGGGATTAGATGACGAAAAAGGAATTTTGGAGTTAACTTTCTGTACCTTTTCAGACTCTCTAAAAATGAAAAGGACCGAGTTGTCTTTGTCGCTAGACTCGTTAAAATGATTAAATAGCGACAAACTTGTCTTTAGACGAGAACGAGTTTCCCTATCGCTAGGCTCGTTAAAACATAGCGATGGGCTTGCCTGAAGGGTAGGTTATAGAACAAGCATATGTTATCCTCCTCAAGCTTGACAAAAATAAAGAGGTACTGGTCAGAAATGACTGGGGAAAAATTGGGAGAACCTCAAAGCTTTAATGGTAGCAAGTCACTCTTGAACATGACACTTTGTCCTCCGTATCACATCGGGTTGGGTTGTTTCATTCACCGGTCTCATCACCATGGTCTTCGCCAAACCATTCACATTTGGGGTAATGCTACCGATCCATCACATCAGTGTCGTTATATGTTCAAGAGATGTTGTTCAGAAAGAGTCAACCGTGTCCCATCCACTGCCATACATTATCCTTCATCCACCCATGATCGCCACCCTGAATCATATCTCACAGATTGTTTTCGCCTCCACTAAAATCATTAGCTCCGTTCCGTGTCACTGATGTGGGATTCATTAAGGCCCTCCTTTGACGGATCGCTTCTTGTCGACTTCAGCTCATTATCCAAGAAGTTGATCTAGGAACACCCCCCCAGTACTTTGAAGCTTGCATGCCTCAATGGCAAGTTTCTCACTTCCGGCGACAAGTATACATCAATGACCTTCAACCAGAAGATTTTGCGTGGTGTTCGACGCCAAGTCCTATATTCACACCATGTGAATTGTACTGTAGTACCTTGAGGGTCATTATCATTATCGGTGATTCCTCTCGCGCTTGTTAACGGTTTACATTATTGACCGGTAATCAAGCGATGTCTTTCCATGTTCGACTTCAGCGCAATTCTCACATGGATCGACTTGTACTTAGAGTGAAGATCGAACGAGTTTGAAGACCCCGAATCTAGTTTCATCCATCCGGGCTGCGATATATATTCAGGAAATATAAAGACATTTGATATGTACATTATTGCAGCAGATGATCATCCTACTCAAAGGATGATAATTTCAGCAGAGAATTATCAGTCTACCATCAGACGGTCGTCTGTTATATGTACCAAAATGAATTTATAAAGCTGAGCATGGGAATGCCCGCCTCAGCTAGATCATGAAAGCAGAATGAAAAATAATGTATTGTATTGTATTTTATTACAGGACACCTCTCACCGATTGAATGAACTTCGGATCCTCCTGATAAAGCATTTCACCCGATAAACGACCTCATACTTTAGGGGGCAACTGTTATAGACATTTTTGTGCCTAACAGCATGAAGCATGAAATGTCAATAATCTAAGGGATCCAAAGTCCCTAAACATGTTGTTCCTACCCCTAGAGGAACAAGGTCAGCAAACCACAGCACTGAAAATCAGTTCTCCACCTGAAAACACTCAAAAACAAGCTGTTTCTGGATCATGTCAGCTGCTCCACTGAGCATCTGCGTTGAATGTCAATTGCTCCACTCTGTACCTACGCTGAATGTCAAAAGCAATGAAGGCTACCTGCGCTGGGCGAGATTGGCCAAGTGGCACAGTCATTCTGCAAGGTGTCAAATGCCCAGGAAGCTTCCAAAATGACACTTGGATCAGGGAATTCGCCTTGTGATGAGTAAGAGGATCTAGATCTCCAAGTGGAAGCAAGAAACTCCAAGTGGACTCAAGAACTGAAGAATAACTGAAGTGGGAGAGGACACTAGTCAGCTTCATGCCAGTCTCAAGCTGACTCATCCTTTCTCCAAATATCCTATATATAGATCTCTCTCATGAGGTCTAGGGAGGCTGGAATTTTGTGCAAGTAAGGAAGTGCTGTTGGTTTGAGTATAGAACTATTGGGTGATTTTCTTGAAGGAGGTGAAGAGGAGATTTCTTTCTGCTGGGAGGTGTTGCTGGATTGGGCCTATTATGGTTGTAACACTCTCAGAACTTTACTTCTTCCATTAATAAAGTGTTTGAGGTTCTTCTATATGCATGTGTCTCAATGGTGTATTGATGCTTGTATATTTGATTTATTCTAATCCTTGAATCAATTATGGATGTATGCTTCTTGTAGTTTCCTTTTCTTGTGCTTTTACAGGATCTTTGTGTAGCTGGGCCAGTGAAAGAGCAAGGAGCTGGGAGCAAGCAGCAAAGAGGGAAGATTGGATCAACCATTAGCGGAAGATAACGGTTAGTGGATCTCTTTCTCCTCTCTCTCTCATCTCATAAAGAAGTAATCTTGAATAGCTTTGCATTCAGTTGTTGCTGAGGTACTATCGCCCTTAGAGTGGGATAGGGTCACTCCGTATTGGATACTTTTCCCAACAACAATAGGGCATGGATCAAATGGAGGGTGTGATTGCTGGTAAGCTGGCCTACTACTGGAAGAGATCTACTACATAGAAACTGACAGTCAACCAAGAAAATCAAGCAACCAATGAAATGAGTGCATCCTAGGAAAAACAGAGTTTTGCATTAAAATGGCCTAAACTATGATGTATAGAAGGAAATGTTGGGAAATTTTGTAAGAAAGGAAAGAATGCAAAAGGACTAGTACAAATCAGGAAGTGAACATGATAAAGAAGATCTAAAGCAAAGCAAAACTAGACTATCAACCTACTAGAGAGCTGCAAACGCTAAAAGTCTTAGGAATGAGGAAAATCTATGTTTTTGGGTAGCAAGAGAGTATTTGCCTCAAATCATGGTCCTATAGGGAGGAAGAGAGGCCAAGGCATTTTTTCTAGCCTTTTTAATATTCTCTGATAACTGCTTAACCTGCTACAGAAAGCACAAATGGAAGCAAGCTACTAAATCATCAAAAGCAACCTATTCTTAACCATCAGAGAAATACATCTAACAACAAACTAATCTACAAACTGAAGTAAAGCATAAAAATACAAGTAAAGAGGAGCTTGGCTACTTGGATTGGGACCTAACCCAAGAGCTTTATCCCTCTAAGGTAACTCAGTTCTAGCTCAAAAATGATTCCATCTTCATTATCAAAAAATAGCAAGATTGCATAAAACTGCCATAAAATAGTAAGCTCGAAATTTGAGCAGAGTTTACACAAGAAAATGAAAGTAGACCCTAGTGAGGCCCTAGGCCTCTCTACTTATACATCTAAAGGTACCAACAACTTCCTTAAAATCAAGGAGGCTTGGCTGCCAAAACTCGAGATAACTATCAATCATCTTCCACTTCCTCGGCTGCCTTCTAGTGCATGATTTGGCTGCTTGTACTCCGAGCTAAATGAAGGGGAATTCGAAGTGAGGAGCAATAAATGAGGGGGATTCCCTCTTATAAGTCCTCTCCTCTATCTACTTCAAGTTATTGCTGCAGTTTGACCACTAGATCCTTGACTTTGACCTCGAAATCCATCAATAATCTGCATTAAATACATGTTAGACCAGATGGCATAGTAACTAACTCAACTCACCCTATAAGCATAAATATAATTAGAAAATCATACAATAAGCTAAGAGAATGGTTGATTTGACTAGGTTAGGAGGTAAAATGAGCCCATATAATTACCCATTTATGAGGCTCATCATCCATATGGTGTGAATGAATGAGTTGATGTCGAACACCACACAAAATATTCTGGTCGAATTCCATTGATGTAAACCTGTCACTGAGAGCAAGGAAACTTTTCATTTATGTATGAAATCACCAAGGTACCAAGGGTTGTTTTTAAGTCAACTTCCTGGATGATGTGTTGATGTCAACAGGAAGTGGCCCGTCATAGGAGGGCCTTGATGTATCCCCTATCAACGACACAAAACAGGTATGATGATTGAGATAGAATGATCAGAATGATGTTGACATGGAACTGGATCAAGAAAGGCAGACATGAAATGAAGGCTTAAGAGTATTGTAGTGGAGATCAACTAAATGAATTCTCTTGAACACACCGACGACATTGAATGGAGTTGGTAGCATTGACCCAAAACCGAAATGGAGGCTCTAAAAATGGTATGATAACCAAAAGACAAGAAAATTACCCAACCAACAACCATGGAGATGAAGTGGAAGAGTGTTGTGTTCAAGAGTGACTCACTGCCATTAGAAAAATGGAATCCCTTGTTTTCCCAATTTCCCCAACCATATTGGTCAGTACCTCTTTATTTTTTAACAAGCTTGAGGAGGATAACATATGCTTGATTTGTAAGTTCATCCTTCGGATGAATCCCTCTGAGTATATTTAATGAACCCTAAGAAGGAGTGGTTATGCCTCATCATGATCGATGAGTCCATCACTGTTTGATGTTTTTACGAGTCCATTGAAAGTAAAACTCGACATATTTTTCATGTTTAAAGAGTTTGAAAAAGGGGCGAAAAAGAAAACTCCAGATGTCCCTTTTCGTAGGTAGCGACTTAGGTTTGAAAAGGTAGAAACAAATACCCAAGAGAACCTCTTAGCCTTGTTCAAATAAGGTATTCCTTTTTCGTAGTTAGTCTATCTCAATCCGTAAAAGGGTTAAAATTATACTAAGTAAATGTCTTTTCATTTACTTTTACAAGTTCGAAAAGACAAGTGCTTGGAAATCTTTTCATATTTTTGGAATCTGAAAAGAGTTGAAAGAGGACTCCTCCTAGAGGAACAAGTGGTATAAAGGGTATCAATTGGTTCCAGTCATGATGGAACTTCTCAAAACACACAAAGGTTAAGAGGTTGGCTAATAAGACCACTCATTGCAGTGGTTCCTCAGGAAATGGTAAACAACCAAGTGAAAGCGTATGATCGGCCAAACAGATGGTGATGATGGAGTGAGAAAAACAATGTTCATCTGGCAGAAAATAGGCTAATAAAAATGGAAATCACGAGTGGTAAAAATGGGAACAGTTTCATTTTTATAGAAGCTTGAAACATGGGAAACTATGCTTGAAATTGGTTTCATTTTTACACAATATTAAAACATGGGAAACTATGCTTAACAGTGGTTTCATTTTTACACAATCTTGAAACAAAGAAAAACTATGCTTGAAATAAGTTTTCATGCCCCCAGCATAATGACTGAATTCAAGGTACATTCCCCCCAAACTTAATTTCATGCACCTAAGTAAACTATTGGGTACTAAGAGGTGGGTGGAATGAAGGTTCATTTATGAGATCAAGTGAAAGACTCGACTAGGAATTTATGAGATCTAATCAAAGACCCGAATTGGAAGGGGATTTGTTTCAATTTTTAATGAGCTTGACACAGGAAAAGAACTATGCTCATAGGAACCTATTTCATTTTTTAATGAGGTTGAAATAATAAAAGAACTATCCTCATAAGAATTTGTTTCATTTTTTAATGCGCTTGACACAAGAAAAAGGAACTTTGCTCCAAGAACCTTGTTTCATTTTTTAAGGAGGTTGACACAAGAAAATTAATTTTGCTCCAGGAACCTTGTTTCATTTTTTAAGGAGCTTGACACAAAAAAAGAACCATTCTCCAAAATCATATCATTTCCTCCAAGAGACCATGGCTTCCAAGAGTTTCTCATCATATGGGAGAAAAACGCTCTGGAAGGGATCAAAGGATCTAATGGAAATATCGGACTCCAATGCCCCCAGTAAATGAAGCACTACATCACCTACTAGATCATCAGTAGTCGTGGGCATGGAACAAGTTACCACATAATTAACATGTGGTGGGGAATATACCACTTGCATTTAAGAACCATTTATGGAAGTTGGTTTATTGGGAGTCAAATTAGGCCCAACGAACAAAAGCTGCTCAATAGTCACAATTATTCCTTCATGCGAGAAACACATCACACAAAAGAGTGAAGAGACAAGAGCTCCCATGAAAGAAACATAGCCACGCCCAAGGAGTAAATTAAAATCCAAAGGGCCTTGGACTACCATCACATTGATATAGATAGTCTTTCCTCCCAAATTAATAGGCAAGTTAGGAAGGATCCCTAATGGTTGACTAGTTCCTCTATTAAAAGCCAACATATTCTAGGTAACAGGCACAAGCTGCGGAGAACCTAAATCTTTCCAAGCAGTTGAGGACATAATACTAACATATGCACCTTCATCTATGATTGTGCTAGGTACGACCACATTATAGGCATGTACTATGATCTAGAAGGGAACATAAGGAGTAAGACGATATGATGTCAGTAGACTCCAATCAAAGGAAGTGACCATAATACTTGGAGGGGGTGTCATGGGAATAAGAGAACTACTCCCTTGTACTATGATCTGGAAGGGAACATAAGGAGGAAGACGATATCATGTCAGTAGACTCCAATCAAAGGAAGTGACCATAATACTTGGAGGGGGTGTCATGGGAACAAGAGAACTACTCCCTTGTGTTATGGGAATAGGATAACTACTCCCCTATGTCATGGAAATGGGAGGATTTACCCCTTGTGTCATTGGAATGGGAGAAATCTATTAAAAAATTATATATTATAGAGCAATGGAGCACATAAAATATTGCAAAAATATAAATACAGAAAACACATAAAAAAGAGAGACACATATATATGTGGTTCACCCAGTTTGGGCTACATCCACGGAGAGTCCTTCGTTTTATATTATCGAGCAAACTTAAGAGATACAACCTACAGTAGATATGCTGTAATTCCCTCTTCGCTCTCAATCTCCTCTCTCTTCCTCACTCAAGATACAGATCTACATAGATGCAATACAATTCTATCATATATAGCGAGGGGTTTCCTTCTAGGGCAAAAAACCCTAAATTAAACATAACTTCTATCGTCAGATCTCCACCTAATGAATGGCCCAGATTGACTATCAAATTACAACATTTCACAAGGCAATTTTACATCTATTTTTAGCTTCGGGGGCTCCCAAAGGTCGCAACCACCCCCCTTGGACTCCCCCTGCAGCAAATATTTTATGGGCAGTGTTTCCACCCCACTACGAACTAGGGTCCAATGCAGCGATACCTTTGAATACAAAAGATAATCAGGCTCCACACCCAACACTTCCCCCTAGTTCATTAAAATATGAAGAAACGAGAAGAGCCTAAGCGATATGACCCTTACTCTCTGCAGGGAAAGTATGATCAACTAAAGGTGGAATTGGGACAACAATTTTATCAACCAATGGTTGGTCGGGAACAGACTCATGGGATTCACATTCAGAGAGATCAGGATTGACTGGAGATGGATTTTTACCAATCACTTCACCAACTAGTGGAGGATTGGGAGAAAGCTTTCGATAACCAACTGGAAGTCGTGGCTGAGAAGTTGTAATGTTTTCCAACACTTTTGAGGCTTCTTCCATATAAGGAAAAAGGTGAATAGGATGATTCCCTTCACATAACTTATAGGGAAATTTGATTTTAGCATTTTTCCCATGGACCTTAGTATCACTAGTTGAAGGTTTGTCACCATCATGATCTCGAGAAGCTAATGAAAAAGGTCGATGTGAGCCTAAACACACTTCTAATACCTTAGGAATACCAAGAAAATCTCTAATAAGGTGGTCACCCTTACATAACATGCAATGGAATTTAAATTTACGGGGATGATTGGAAGATTTGTCCATACTAGTTGCACCCGTAGCAATGGTTTCTTGTTTCCCCCTCTAGGAAAAGGGTTAACTTTAGGATCAACATGAGGTTGATGTTGTTTAAGTGGAGGAGAAGTTGTTTGAGAAGTAGTTTGGACATTTAGAACCATAGGGGTCAAAAATAACCAAACTCAAAAACCAATGGTAAATCCGGGAATGGACAATGTTGCCATATAAGGAGCACCAATATTTCCAAAAGAAGGAAAATGACTAGGATTCCCATCAGAGGGGCTTCCTTGATTGGTAGACTCAAGAATTGTTGCCATTAGTCTCAACCTAAGATATACTAAGGAGTATTTCCATAAGAAGGATATTTTTCTGCTATCAATTAATTGATTTCAGAAATTAAAGACACAAAAAAAGTAAAGAGGGGTAACTAGTCAAAATGGTTTACCAAGCAACTATGAACTGCAATATACAACTTGGTGAACCGAGTTAACTTATGATAGCCAATCTCCCCAAATGTTGTGTTCAGTGTATCATAGTATACAAGGGCAGACTTGGTTACCTATTGATGGAAGGCAACCTATAGGGGACTCCCAAAATATACTCGACGATACGTGGGATTGCAGTCTGTAGTAGTGTTGTCTAATGCGTAACCGTTCAATGAGAGCGTTCCCATATACTTATCATGTGTGCAGTGCCATCTAATATACCTAAAGGTACGTGGAGAACAATCCTATACACTTACGTACGAGGAACAAGATTTAACCCCCTAGATACAACATTGGCAAACAATAACAACTCCTATGTTTAAAGATGCTAGAACACGTCTCTAGCATAGAACTCTATGTGTGTTGTTAAGTTTCAAATCCTCCTTAGGTTAATTGGGATGAATTTTAGAGTTGATCTTGAATTAGATTTCAGTTTCAAGGCTCAAAACTCGATGTCACCTGAAAAATATTGTAATGCAACTAATATGACAAAAATAACTCTTTTTTATTTTCCATGAAAGTTATCTAGTGTAGGGAAGAGGTGAAAAAAATGATGCGACAATCAAACATGAAGTCAGCAAGAGCTTCCTAACTAGATCTTTCAATTTCACTATTCCAATTCAAATCAAAGGATTAAAAGATTCCAAACCATGTAATGTAATCTATGCACGACTCCCCTAAAAACTATGCAAATGTAATCCATGCACAATTTCCTTTCCAGCTATGAAAATGAGAAATCTATTTATGGAAATGTGATCTATGCAAGAGAATTCTTCAAAAAAAACACAAGAGGATTCCAATGAAATCAAACGTAATCTAAAATTTCATGAATAGAGGACTCAAATTGAAATTGGGTGAAAATTCCAAAAATAAAAAAGAGATGTCACTCAAAGGAGATTAACACTCATACATAATTCATCCCCCCCCCCTGGGGTGATTGAGGGGGATTTTTTTGCAAAAATTAAAGAAAAAATGTGCAATTTCACACTAGGGAATTCCAATTTCACACACAAAACCCTAGATGAAAATGCAATATTTTTTCTTTTCACCACGCTTAATTTTCAAAATGAAGAAAACTAAGATTCAAAGTCTAATCGCTGATTCAAATGCACTTTTCAGAATGAGGACAAGAACAACAATTCATCCAAACAATCAACGATCAAACGAAACAAGTTTGGAAGTGACCTAATGATAAGAACAAAGAAAAATCAAAACCAATTGTTCCTAAGGAAATCAAACACACATGCAACCCAAAACAAAATGGAGGCTTTAGAGAAACCACAAGACACTCAAGGCTCAGGGAAGTTCAACTGGAAGTAGGTCAACCAAAGAGAGGCTCAAGAACCAAGCAAAAAATTATGCAAAACAGGGACCAATGCTGGTGTAGAAGAGGCACCAGTGCATTGCAACGCTGGTGCAAAGTGGGTGAGAGTGAGATGCAATGCTCTTTCAAAGGCACAAGGGTTGCATTGGGCTTGGGAAAGAGGATTCTGACAGACAATTTGCAAGAAAGGTTGAATTAAATCACTTCCTAGGTCTGTTCCTGGTTAGATGATACAACAAAGGTCTGTCAAGGAGGTAATAGAACACAATGGACAAGGAAACCACCAAGGGAATACTCTGATCCCTAGTGGAGTTTCCAATTTGTTATACGTGATTTATGATTGCGGACAAATGTATCTCCCCCAGGTCTATGGCTAACATAGAAAAACAAAGAGACAAGGAATACAATGCTTTTACTTAAAGTAAATAGATGATGGAGAGAGGCCTACCTGGAATCCTTCACACACTTTGCTCCTTCTTTAGCTTGGAAGCTCCAATTCTAGGTCTAAATGCCAAAATTAGAACATGCACAGTCAGATAAAAAAAGCAAAGAAACTACGGGATCTATGAAATATCATCTAAGTACCTCATTCAATATATCAACATGGTACTGAAATAAGTGAAACAACAACATCACATATAGGAAAATAATGAATTATTTGCATTAATATAAGTGGAAGGAGATTACAACCATAAGTATCAGTAGATCTTGTAGAAGAGATCCTCTAAGTTTTTGACTTGTCCTTTCCTTGTCACAATATGCACCTCCAATCACCCTAAATGCATGTGATGATGACCACTCACTACAACAACACAAGGGCATAATCACTCTCCAAAAGCCAACCCCCAACCACATAGAAGGTTGGGAAATATAGAGAAGTATGGTAAGTTGGGAGTCTTTATCCAATTACCAATCTAGGTAAGAGATCCACCTTTGATGGAGGGATAGGATCAATGGATAAGTGGGGAGAACTCCAATGTAGGGAAGGATATGATCCAATTTTTTTATCTAAGGTAAGTAGTTGTAACAACTTTAGGAAACTCCTAGAAGGGGAAGCTTCCGGAATCTTGAGCATTCTCTCAAATTTCTAGAACCAACATAGGTGCAAAGGGGAGAAACCTACTGGTGAACAACGCAGGCCATAGTGGAGAAACTTGTTAGTGAACGCACCCCAATAGGCTTACAGGGAGCGTTGGCCCTCAAACTGACTCAAATGATATAGTTTGGGGATGAAACTCTAGGAAATGAAAGGTACATGCTTAGGGCTTTGTGCAAGATGGTCACAAGGGGGAAATATGATGTTGATTGATCCCATTAGGAGGATCACTAATCAAATGTGACAAAATGACCTATAACAGTATTGGTATAGAAGAAGAATGGGATCTGGAGACTCTGTATTGACTATTGGGAATTGAACAAGATCAATGTACGTAATAGGTACCTAATCCCACAGATTGATGAACTTGCAAACTAGCTCAAGGGGGATAGATATTTTAGCAAGATCAATTTTAAGTCTAGTTATCACCACGTTCTTATCGAACCCTTCGATGTGTGGAAGACAACTTTTAAATCCAAGAAGGGCCTTTCTGAATGGTTGGTCATGCCTTTTGGGTTGACAATTGCCCCCGCAACCTTCATGAGATTGATGGACAACATCTTGTGACCCTTTACCAATGCGTTCATGGTGGTGTATCTAGATGAAATTTTGATTTTCAACTAGAGTTGGGAAGAGCACCTCCACCATATTAGATAAGTCCACCAAACCCTATGACAACACAAGATGCATGCCAATTTGGAGAAATGCACTTTTGGCATGACCTAGGTTCAATATCTGGGGTACATTGTTGATGAGTAGGGTGTGCATGTGGACACATCTAAGGTACAATTCATTTGGGATTGACCAACCCTAACCACTCTAACAGAGCTCTGCAACTTTCTAGGTTTTGCCAATTTCTACTGTAGGTTTGTGTTGGGGTTTTATCATATCACTTGGCCTTTAAGTCAAGTCACCAAGGGTGGAGAAAAATAAAATTTATTTTGGTCTTAAACCTAACATAAGGCATTTTCCGAGTTGAAGCATTGCCTCTACTCTGCACCAATGCTCACATTACTAGAACTGCAGCAACCATTTGAGATTGAGAAATATGCCTCCATTTATGTTATTGGTGTAGTTCTTACTCAACAGGGGCATCCAATGAATTACCACAATGAGACACTTTCAAAAACATTCTAAAAGTATCCTACCTATGGAAAATAAATTTATTCCATTGTGTAGGCCTTCCATTAATGGAAGCATTACATTCTAGGGAAGGAAACGATCATCCAAATAGACCATTGACCCCTACGGTTCATACATACACAAGGGAAGTTTTAAAATGGCCACCAATAGAAATGGTCCACATACTTGCAATGACTCAATTTGAACATTAAGTGCAAGAAGGGAAACACCAATAATGTTGCAAACTCCCTCAGTCGACCACTAGTCATGGTGCTGATCATTGTGCTTGATTCCTATGGGCATGAAACTTTGGGGTTGTCGCATCTTTACAAGAGAAATCCAAAATTTGGAAACACATACCAAGAACTCCTGGAAGGTAAGGAAGTTCCAAATTTTCACCTCTAGGATGCACTGTTATGCCACTCGGGACACATCTATGTTTCTTCAAGTGAGCGTGCCAAGATGATTTGGGAGGCACAATACAGCCGAGTCGCTAGACATTTTGGAGTAGTGAAAGCAGTGGCAATACTGTAGACTTATTTTTATTGGCCGAACCTTCATTATGATGTTGGGAAGTACATTTAATGTTGCACTGCCTACGCCATTGTGAAACCAACCATCAAGAAGAAAGGCCTATATACTCCTCTACCTACTCCTAGTCGACCTTGGGAATACATCTCCATGGATTACATGTGGGCCTTCCTTCTACTAAGCATGGAAACGACTTCATTTTCGTGGTCATCAACAAATTCTCTAAGATGTCCATTATGGCGGCCTGCAAGAAGAGTATCACAGTAGAGGTCAATGCTAAGCTCTTCTTTGAACGAGGGTGGGTACACTTGGGATCCCAAATTCCATTGTATCATATCGGAATAACATATTCCTAAGTGCATTTTGGTCAGTTCTGTAGTCGATGCTAGATGCCAAACTTATTAAGTCCATGGTTTTCCACCCCCAAATGGATGGCCAAACAGAGGTCGTCAACAAGATGATTGTACACATTCTGCGAATGTACAACTTGAAGCATCCACGCACGTGGAATGAAAGCCTCCCCTATGTACATCACAGCTACAATAGGGCTCTCCATAGATCAACATGCTACAACCCCTTTCAAGTAGGGCCGGGATTTAAGCCATTATGTCCCATTAATGTGGTCATATCATTTGTAGCCACACATGTATATTCAACTCATGTCTAGTCCAAAGTCGACGGGGCTAACAATTTCATTGAGCACATTCAACACATTCACGAGGAGGTCCATGATATATTGGACAAATACAATGCTAAGTACACAAAATTCCATGATCAACATCGAGTGCCGCACAAGTTCTAGGTGGGTGACAAAGTTTGGCTACACTCGCAAAAGGAGCGTCTCATTGGACCCCACTGCAAGCTCCGCCTGCTCCGATATGGGAAACACACCATCACCAAGTTTGTAGGGGAAAATGCCTTCAAGCTCAACATTCCACCTTTCCTTGGTCTACACTCATTGTTTAATGTAGATTGTCTCCGATCATACTTTCCACCATTGTTGGACACATTTGACATTAGAGAAGAACTCACACCAACAGAGCTAAACCTAGACTGCATGGAACAGGCCACAACTGATCAGATCATCAGCACACAGATCAAGAATGCTTGCAAAAAGAAGATGCAACTTATCAGGTTGTCAAAGTTGGCCAAATCCTACACC
Source organism: Pinus tabuliformis (assembly GCA_031772625.1). NCBI lineage: Eukaryota > Viridiplantae > Streptophyta > Pinopsida > Pinales > Pinaceae > Pinus > Pinus tabuliformis. The sequence goes on from CM062817.1 coordinate 140,412,269, forward strand.
AAGGTAAGTGGATCACTAGGAACCAAGTTCAACAAAAGTTTCCCCATCTCATGGAGGCACTCAACACAATGGGGACCATTGCTTCCTAAGGGGGGAGGACTAATCCAGGTTGATATTGGTGGCCACCCACCTATTCCAATTGGGCCCCCACTCCTATCTCTTTCATTATTTTATTTTCCTTAATTGTAGCACAATTTACTATTTTGGGTAGTTTTCTGGTTCCTAAACTTCTAGAGTTGTTTTGAGGCCCTAAATGATGTTTTTAGGGAAAACTAGGAAAACATGAATATTTAACTGATGTTTTCATTTGAAGTTGTATTCCTCAGATAGATCTTTCTAACGAGGTATTTTGTGCGTCAAACGAAGATTGTAAGCCAAAGTTACAATCCCGGGAAGTTGATGTACCAATTTACCCAAATGAGGCCCATAGTTTTGGCGATTCATCTCCTAGGGTTATCTTTTTGGATGTTTAGGGTTTTCCATTGTTTCTCAATAATAAATAGGCCTTCAAGCCTCCTTAGAACACAATTTAGAGGTATGTAGTTGTCACATCTCTCCTCAAATATAAGCTACCATCACTTGAGTTAGTTTATTTCCTTTCTATTTGTAAGCATATTTCAGTATTTGACATTAATGAAATGAAGTGTTATTTTTGTTTTCTTGTTTAATTTTGGATCATTAACATCCAAATACATAGGGTGTTGGCTTAAGATCAAGAAAACCTCATAATTTAAAAGGACAATGGAAATCCAAGTCCACCAATGACTTAAGGAATAAAAGAGTTTGGAATTCGAGTTTTATTCCAAACATCCAACAAATGAACCCGTAAATTCATTTGTGTTATGTGCATATATAAAACTCCCTCCATGTCCCTTTGTAAAGTTGAGAGAGAGCATTTCTTTATTCCTCTCTACTTGTTTCTTTAGAGTGTCTCTTCGCTATTATTATTATTTTCCTGAGTGCGGTTTGGCTCTCAACATCATATTTTGAAGGGTTGTCTCCTTCATTTGCAATTGGAAAGGGGAATGGAAATTAACTCTTTCATTTAATTCAATAGGGTATGGGTCATATCTTTTCAAACTAGTTGGGAAAGCAAGTTTCCCTCGGACCAAGACTCTATAAGGTTGTCCCTTCTTCAATTGTGTCAACTAATTAATTAACTTTAAATAATAAATTGCAAGTGTTTTATTAGAGTTCCATCCAGTCATGGTTCTCCATGTTGGTGTTATAGTCATGATTTTGATTACAAAATAGCATGGATAAAGTGAGAGATGTTATATTTGTGTTCCATGTTATGCAGTTGATATATCTCATATGTGATTTTTTTTGTTATGGTTCATGAATGTTTGAATAAGTAAAAATTGATTTATAATGATTCACCCCTTCCCCCCACACTTAGTATAAACACGTGTTATAACATTTTGTGGTTGGCTATAATGAAAAAAGGTATGACTTGGGACATTCTTCAAAGGAGGTTACTAAGGAACATGTAGATGTAGCCTCTATAAAAGGGAGGTGGAAACTATAGGTCACTCACTAATAACTTTTACCTATACCTATAAAGTGTTGGCATAAATGAATACTCTAATATGTATCGTAGGAGGTTGTTGTGGGGAGAGTATAGTAAATTATTTCAAAGATTAGTACCAATGGAAATAATTAAGATATTGTATAACAGATATTCCTTTAGTGGCCTAACTCACTGGGAATGTGGATATCTTTCGAGATATAATCATCCCTTGTTTTCAATGTACTTCTCAAATCATAAATATGTTTTATAGTTTGAGGGGTAACTTTATAACTAATATTTTTAGGTTCTTAGTGCATGATTCCAATGGAAAATCTAGTTTGTGGGGATACTTTAATGGAACCATCCAAGGCACTCCACCTATGTGTGGTGCTAGAATTATAATCTTTCTTGCTAAGAATCGTACTGTGAGGTTTAAGGTAGGTTTAGAAGGTGGATCTAGTAACTATGTTGAACTATTAGCTTTGAAGTTACTTATAAAGTTGGTAGTTAGAAAAGGTGTGAAAATTGCAAATATTAAGGGATTCGTCAATAATTAATTAATTAGATGAATCAAAAGTATATGATGAGTAATCTACTTCTAAGTGCTAGTTTTGAAGAAGTTATAATAATGGTATATGTTTTAATTCTATCTCTTTGTCCATGTGTATAGGGAGATTAATTTGAAGTTGATTCTCTTTTGAAAGATAGGCTCATATTGGCTATTGATACCTAGATGGTTAATGAGCCAATTCTTGTAGCAAGAATTCCTAAATCGATGGTTTTAATTTATGGATTCTAATCATACATTTAATATTCTTTTTGGTTTCTTTGATATATTCCTTCTTTATTATATTTGACTCTTGAAGTAGATCTTTATTAGTCTTTCATCTTATTGTTATACAAATCTATTAATTTAGTTCAATTTTTTGTTTGTTTGTTTGTTTATGTGGAATCACTAAGTGGTTCAATAATAATTTGGATTTAATTTTGTAATATAATCTTCTAATTTTTTTGGAAAAGACAACATCTTTCTATGTGTTATATTAAGATATGTAAATTATAGTATAGAGATCTTGTAAATTATTATTATTATTATTATAATTATATCATGAAATCAAATTTCCTTAAATATTATTGAAATGTTATAAAACATGTGAAAACATATAATTTTATTTTTAGTGTTTTGAAATGAAACACATATTCTTTTTTTGGATGTGGTTCATGGACTCTGAAGATTAGTGAACACTACATATGTTAGCGCTTGAGATTTCACCCTAGGCCGAGGAAGGTAAACCTTCAAGGCAACATCAAACCATTTCACCTCGTAGCTAGCCCTACGGGGTATGAGAAGGCTCTCTCCGGTCAAACTCGGTAGATCTTTCAATAGGATGAGCTGACCCAATTAGGAACACTGATATTAGGCTAGTAAACTGATAAGGAGGGTTGATTTAAAGTTTTTTGGGGTTTTTGGTGGCAATTGGAGGGAGTGCAATTCAGGGTGTGGGGATTGAGCTCAGTTTTTACAGGTGGGTCTTTGGGGCAAGGTAGGAGTTTGTGCTGATGCCTTAAGCTGAGATGGATGATCAAGGAAGAAAGAGAGGGAGCTAAAGAGGGCAAACAATGACTTTGAATCCTCTCAAGACAGTGGAAAACATAAACATTAAACAAATTTGAAAGCTGAGCATGGCAAGCATGAATTCAAACTTTATCACTTCATTTGTTTAATAAGCTGCAGTAAAGAAAGATATGGAACACATAAACACACTTACAATTACAATAAGAGAACACACCATCAACACAAGAGTCCACAAGAATCCCGATGATGTCTGCAAAACCCTGGCCTTCCTTTTCCTCAAATTGCAAAGATACAAGTAAAATATACAATAAAGCTTCTCCCTCCAGAGTCCAACCATGAAAATGAGCAAGAGAAGGCATAATATAGATGATCTAACTCCTTTCCCCACCTCTAGGGGTCGAGCTCAGCTTCCTAGGAGCTGTTTCAACTAATTCTAAACTGAGCACTAGATAATAGGCAGTCAAAACAACTTGCCTCTAAAACTTAGGAAACCTATCCATGCATTAAATATTTACCATTTACATGAATGAATCTTCTAGAAGTGTTAAACAAGAGTAAAAGTGTCTTAGAGTTACAATAATTACATCAAAGATAATCATCTTCCACCCCAAAAAGTCAAACTGAGTCAAATCTGCGTTTTCTGGGCTGTACAGTGCAATCTGGCAAAAAACTGCCTGACTGGTCGCGCCCCCCTGCCTGACTGGTCGCGCCCCTTTGGAGCTCTGTTTGGGGTACTTGCAGGTGGCCAAATTGAGCAAAAGTGGGCTTGTTGGAAAGGTCTATGAGTCTACTTTCCAACCCAACTAGAATTTTTGAATTTGGAGTTGATTTGACCCCTCAAAAGTCATTTCTCCCAAGACAGCTTTCTGCAACTCAAAATAGGGGCAGAAAGTCAAAAATTGCATGTATTTTGAGCTTTTGGAAGCCCAAATCTCCATAAAATCTGAAACCCATCCATAGGAAAGTGTATTTTTGCATGACAATTCCAAAAATGCAAAGTTTTCCCCGTTCTGAGTTGCCCCCATGACTGGTCGCGCGCGGGGTGAGACCAGTCAAATGGCCAAAACCTGTAAAATTCCCAAAAATGCCAAAAATGCTTCAAAACTCTCAAAATTTCTTGGGTTTGCTGCTAGGAGGATGCTAATGAGTATCATGGTGAGTGAGAGAGGCCTCAACCAAGATACGGAGCGGGTTGGTCTTCTTTCTCCTTGTTTGTGTCTTGGCCAAACTCCTTGGATCCGGCGATTGTAATTTTGGAATTTCTCTAAAACCATGACACCTGTGCAAAAAGTGAAGGAGGTTTTTCTTCTTTGGCATGTTATGAGCAAAAACCTCTCTCAGTTTTCCAAAATTTATCTTTGATTGCTCTGGAACATCATTTGAGTGCGACTTGTCCCGATGTATGAAGCAAGGAATTTTGTCGAAATGGAGCGAGATGAAGGGGATAGGGGGCTTCCAAATTCTTGGGGAAATTTTTGGAAGTAGGGAGGGATGTTAGGAAGCAGGAGAAAGTGGAATATCAGAGATTGAGTGAGGGGAAGGGGTCGAAAAGGGAAAAACACAGGCCAAACCTAGAAAATTGCCAGGTTGTAGCTAGAAACTAGGGTTTGTGCAAAAATGAGGAATTTTGCGGATCTAAGGGATGGGAAGTGTTTGATAAGGTACTTTAAGGATAGGGGAAGGTGTATGAACATCAGGAAACAAGTTTTGCTGATGATTTTACCGTCCAAGAGAAATTGGCTTTCAAAACCCTAGGAGAGGGAAATGACCTTGCCAAGGCACAACTGAAGCATGAACAAGATGTAAAATGACTCATTAGACACTGACATGATAATGAAAACCCTATGAGCGATGATAGACTCAGTTGAATAATGACATGGACCAACATTTTGACAACTTTAGAAGGAGTTAAGGCAAACCCTAGACCTAATGCCTAGTGACCAAATTTTGCTTGAAAACTCTTTGAAATGACAAAATTTGACTTGGAAACTCTGAGACCACTTTGTAAGAGCATATTTGATCACTGGAGGAAGGCTGGGAAGACTGACACTAACAACATACACGAAAATGGTCCTGGGTATATCTCTAAGGGATTAGTCCTGTTGGCTCATATCAGAACCTAACCCCAAAGGGTGTCGAGGAGAATTGACCCCATGACTTCTCATAACGAGATGCTTATACGATAGGTACTTGACCAATTGAACTAACCCTCAGAGATATGAAACTCATATTATTTAAAAACAAAAAAAACAAAAATAATCATAAGATTCATTAGCTTAAAATCATTATATACATATAAATTATAAAAATTATTAACACAAAATTTATATATTTTTAATAATTATAATAATATTTGAAATATCTTTTTCATATTTATAAAATGGTAAAATTTTTTATGATCCCTAATTTAAATATTTTTAGTTACTAAATTTTTCATTTAACAAAACCATATATTTTTTAATAATTATAATAATATTTAATATATTTATATTTTTTATATTTTAAAACATTATTTCAAATATATACCATTATTTAAAAAAACAAAAAACAAAACAAACTTCCAATTAAAGTTAAAATAGCAAACATGTGGATGGTTTTGGACTATTTAACACTCAACGACAAGAAACTAAATGTCATAGCATGTGTGAAAAGTTGAAAAAATAATAATTTTCAATAACTTAATCTCCAATCAAATAGGACCATGAAAAAACATCTTTACCACCATTCAAATTGACACATACATTAATTTCAACTTTATGGGAATTTTCCATCAACTCATCTATATCTAAAAATGTTGCATCTTTACGGTACAAATTGACATCAGCATTTTGACCTTTTGAATGCTTCACATCATAACTTAGGAATATCTTTATACATTGATTTTAACATTTTGTTTTGGGTGCTTTTTCTTCACTAATGTGTAATTTTTGCATTATAATTTAAGAATAGTACTTATCACCGTAGTCTAACTAGTTTGAGAAATTGCTTGGAAAGTTATGGAAATTATGGTCATATTTAGAGAAAATCCAGTAAATTTTTTTGTAAATCCAAGTTATAATTGTTAAACTTCAAAATTTTAGGTGTCCTCAACATTTTTGATGATGTTGAATCCATTTCCATCATCAAAAACACGATTCAAACATTGCCTCTACAATATTTTTTGAAAATTTTTTGCCTGAATTCCGGCCACTTATAACCGTCCGAGCAATTCCCCACCTCCATAGACAACTCCATACCTATCACATTAGAAATCTGAAAAAATACAATGTATATTTTTATTTTTTTATAATTTTCAAAAAAATATATATCGGAAAAATAATTTCTTAATTTTCTTAAAGTAAAGCTTCCCAATATTTTAGAATCTCGCTAGAAAGGAAAATTTCAAACATCTCAAGTTAATGATGTTAATAGACCATAAATTATAAGTTTGGGATGTTTGAAGAGTATTCAGACTTTCAAAAATTATCTACATATGTTTTTGTATATAAGTTGTATAAAAACATTTAATAGTTATATATATTAAAATAAAAATGGAGATTAACTTAAAGAGTAAAGATGAAATTAAAAATATTAATACTTTTAAGTTTAAGGATAAGTTGTGGGATGCTAAAGATTTAGAGGGAAAAAGAAGCTAAGATATTATAAGGAAGTGATCAACCCCACTCTTGCTAACCAAAATTACCATTATATCTTGACTAGTGCTTAGAAGAAAATGAACATTGCAAAGACAAGAACTGACTCTCGTGAGCTTCAGAGTGAAACTGGACATTGGTCTATTCCCAAAACACCTTTGGACGAAATAATCCACCCCCTTGCGATACTAAGAGAGTCGAAGATGAAAAGTACTTTCTCTTGGAGTGCTCGACCCTTACTCACACCCGCTTCCCTTTTCAAAACATTTGCCACACTATTAACCTTCATGATTTGTTAAGTCAACAAAACTACAATGATATCAGAATGCTTCTCTCACTTATTTTTTATCATAGAAATAAAATATTAAAGAACCCAGTTAATCATTTTTCCTTCTTAAAGTGTGATAGACCATATTGGTATTTGTGGACATTAACTATATATCTATATATATATAAAATAAGGTATATGATTTTTTGGAAAATCTTTAATTGTTTTTTATGGTAACGTATTAATGCAATGATTTTTAAAAAGAATACAAATTTATATAGACTATATATGGAATTTTTTATATAACTAATTTAGAATATAATATAGATTTGATTGATTTTTGCTTTTATTTTTATAATCTTAAATTTATTTTATGTAAAATAAGTTTTTAACATGGTAAATCATAAATTAAAATTGGGTTTGCAGTATGCCCTAAAATTGTTTTTGCTTGGCTAAGAACTTGTCTTTCTCAAGCGTAAGGAAACATGTTAATGATGCAAGACCGAGAGGCATTTTGCAGGAGTGAAAGCCCACCCCTGAGGCATTCGGTAGGATCGAAAGCCTGTTCCCTTATGGACCACCAATGGGTAATTCCAAGTAGCATGGTTTTCCTTCAATAACAGTGATGATTTAGTTCGCATTCACGGATAACAACTAGTGATGACCATCTCCCCTACTTCTTTGACAACTAAGCCATGAGAGGTTTTCCTATTATGCATAAAAATTAAAAACATAAATTAAAATCAAATAATCAAATACATTGTAATTTTTTTTTAATAAATTAATTAAATATAGACAACAAATAAAAACTTATATCTAATTGATGTCCTTTGCACCTTCATTCCCTAAATTTGGGTTCCTCCCACCTAGACAATTCATCCAATTTTACTCCACATATTATCTCCAATTTTACTATGATTGAGAAAACTAAGAGATGTTTTAACCAAACTCGATATTAGAAACATACTTAGAAATAAGGAGTTCTAATAAGGGGAAAGCAACTCAAATCCTAGGCTTATCCTCCCAAAATTATTCCAACCTATGGTATTGTGTTTCTATATGTTTTTATCCTCCACTTAACATCTTATTTATATGGAGAAAAGTTGGCTTAAGTACTTATAAGTTGTTATATGGATTTCAAGTATACAACCTCCACATATATATATATATATACCTTTTTTTAGCCCACAAGACTTTGAATTGATGGTGAATACGCTCATTGCATAAAGTTCACTGATTCAAATCCCCGTGAATAACTTAACATAGACATACATAAATGGTTTTTTTTTAAATTCCCATATAGTATAAGAAGAAAATTCATTGATATCCACTTTAAAATATATACCAGATAAAAAAATTGATAAAATAAAACAAAACATGACCAATGCATCTCAATCCAAAAGTGACCATATAATGCTATAATAAGAAGGCTTTATGTTTTCTCATTCATTATGCTATACAAAATTTGTCTTTGGATAGGATTGCCACATTTCACAATGCTATAACAAGAAGGCTTTATGTTTTCTCGCTATACAAAATTTTCCTTTGGATATGATTGCCACATGTTCATGATCAAAACAGAGTGTATATAAAAATGATTTTTTTTGGTAATCTAAAAGATTAGTCCATATTTAATCTTCACTCTCCATCATAATTTGGTTTTAAAGGAATTTACATAGATAATCATTTATATATATAGGATAACTAATGTAAACTATGTCATTCGTTTATTAACCTAAGATAATAAACTTACTCAAAATATCACTAATGGTTTGTAGAATTTAGCATCCCTGAGATTTATCTAGGAGAGAATAAGGAATTATTATCCATATTACTACCTCTATTAAAGAATCCATAAGGGTTTAAATTTGGATGTTGTAGGTTGATAAAGATGTTAGAGTTTTCCATAAACCATAGATCCTTATTATACATAAAATCGAATTTACGATAAACAATACCAACCCCCATTTATATTGACTTTCAAAGAAAATACTATTCACTCACACTATAAACAATGAAATCATGATGTGAATATTGATTTTTATATCTTTAGGTACTTCCAGTAAGATAGATTATCAAATATTATAAACGTGTTCATTCCAATAGCCGTTTCGATATACCCAAAATACTCATTATATAAATTCTACTAATAAACTATTTTTTCAATCCTAGAGTTGGTCAAAGGTACCCCTTTATATTTACATGCATCTTCTTGATGATTAATAAAAATGATAAAGGAATAAACTTCCTATGTTCTACATAGACTCATTTTGAATACCATTCATTTAATAGCTCGGGACAGTGTGGACATGCATAATAACCCTTTGTGTTGAACCTTTTTCCATAGAAATATGTAATATTATTAATATAATGATAATTAGATAACAATTTAAATGAGTTTATATCTATATTTAGGGATAGTTTAGTTGGTTTTTGAATACCATTCATTTAATAGCTCGGGACAGTGTGGACATGCATAATAACCCTTTGCGTTGAACCTTTTTCCATAGAAATATGTAATATTATTAATATAATGATAATTAGATAACAATTTAAATGAGTTTATATCTATATTTAGGGATAGTTTAGTTGGTTTAATAATTTTTTAAGGTGTAATGCTAAAGGAGGTCCTAGGTTCCATTCAAATTTAGTCATGGTTGATTTCTAAACACTATTTTTGTTATTGTTTAATAGTAAATATGAAGAAGAGGGGAATTTTATAATTGTTTAATAGTATTTTTTATTAGGAAATCTGAGGAAGAAAGGGGAAGTTTATAATAGATAATAGTTTTCTCATTCTTGGTAGGGTGGGAGAAATTATTTCTATGAAACAATTACATCTAGAATTACATATATAGAAGAAACTTATTTTTTTATATGCATATGTATAATGTCGCTAAGCTACGGGAAAGCTATATGAGACCTACAACCATATTATTGATGGGGTAAGAAAATTTTATAGGAAAGTTGTTACTACCAAGCTACATGACAACTAGACCTGCAATTGAACCCAATTTTGAAGCTTTGGAATTGGATTTAAAAGTGAAAAGGACCATGAAACAAAGTTGGATTCATGAGAAAACGACCTTTCCAAATTAGAATGTGTATGTGGCACATAGTTGGGACCACTTTGAATGCCATGTAGTTTTTAGCTTAAGACAAGTAGAATTCAGTATTATGTCCAATTTAACAACCAATCATAAGTTAACAAAATTATGCCTAAAATGTAAATTAAGATGAGTATTATTTGGATAATTATTATTAATACAACTTGAGAACCCCATTGGTTCTCAAGAATGTCTAAATATGTGTTTTCTTAGTATAGAACTCACGCTTGACTATAAAAGAAGCCCACTTGCACTTGTAAAAGGGAGGAACTACGTTGGAGTATCTATTTCCTATGTTAATACTAATGTTGAGTTAATATCAATATAATCATTTGTTCATCCCTCCATGAGTATGTGTGTGAGAATTTGAATAAGCAGTTGTTACATCCTTTTCTAGCACATTATCTAAGAAGGCGGTATCCAGTCTAATATAGTAGGTGTGTTGTATTATTAAATTAGTTTAGTATATTTACTTTACTAATTGATAGAATCTAAATGTGATAGATTAACTATTTGCAAAGTATTATTGTTAATTTATAACTACCATTTAGATTGGATTACATATAATTGATTATCGTCACTTTGTAAAATTAGAATGTCTCTCTTTATAGTTTAAATCTAGTTCCTTTCTCTTGAAGAATATCAAATAAAATTTTCTATGTTACAATTGGCTTTTGGGCAATCTATTGATTTATAGTATTATGAATTTAAGAAAAGTAGAGATTTCTTTCCTTCATATTTGTTTTGGAATTATTATGATCTTGTCAATTTCCTTACCTAAAAGTACTCGTACATCGACTTTAGAAAAGAGGTTAGGGTTGTCAGAAAAAATGCACTAAGAAAGTGTGGTTAACATAATAGTTACCACTACAATGAAAAGTGATCATTTGGAAAATTTATATTAATTTCCTTTTATAAGTTAATAGTATTATTTATATATATATATATATATATATATATATATATAATGTAAGTGTGATTTCAATTTATGCAAGTGATTTTCTTTTTTGTAAAAGGGATTTCCTTTCCTATAAGATGTGATCTCCTTTCATGTAAGAGTGATTTTTATTTCCTATGAAAGGCTCCTTTCGATTCCAACAAGTATCATTTCCCTCTTTCCTAGCATTTAATCAAAAGCTTCAAAGGAACCTTGCCAATAGTTTGAGACTTTCAATAAATGTTAAAACTACAATTGTCCAACCAACTTGTGAAAGAAGAATATGTGACCTTGCAAATTCCATATAAATCCCGAATTCATAATTAAATGTACAAACCCTTTCATTACCTCTCTAAGTCATTAAAAGAACAATTAAAAGGTTCATCAGTTGGCTATAATAAATAAAGGCTTAAATTAGGATATTCTTAAGAGAATTTCACCGAGGGCCTCCTCTTACTTAACTTATTCACATAGTTGTAAAATGTTGGTAAAAATTAATACTCTAATGGGTATCAAAAGGGATTGACAAAGGGAATATATAAGAGATTTTTTCAAAGCTTGGAATTAAAGGAAAGATTTAAGAGACTATAGAGGTCTTCCTTAGTGACTTATGGTATATGGATTACTAGAAATGTGGATACTTTTTAAGATAGATTCATCCTTTCTTTTTAATGTGATTCTCAAATCATAACTGTATTTGATAGTTTCAAGGGTAACTCTATTACTAAGAGTTTGAGGTTGTTAGTGGATGATCCAATTAAAAAATCTAGATTATGTGGATATTTTGATGGAGCCAATTAAACACTCCATCTATGTGTTATGTGTGGTGTAGGGGTATAGTATTTCTTACTAAAAATCATATCATAAGATTTAAATTAGAATTAAGAGATGTAAATAAGAAATATTTATCTTTTAAATTATAGAACTTGAAATTAGAAAAAAAAGTTAAAATTTGCAAATATTTAGAGACACCTTAAAGGTTATTAATAAGATGAATGGAAAAAATAGGATGGATAATCTGCTTCTACTTCCTATTTCCAAATAAGTTAAAATTGTGATATATGTGTTTAATGTTATGACGTCCTTTTTATGTGTATAAAGAGTTTAATTTTGAGTTTGATTTCCTTCACAAAAAAAAAAAAAGTAAAAGGGGTTGGCATTGTCTATTCATACCTAAATAGTTAAGGAATCAATTATTGAAAGAAAATTTTCTAAATCAAAATCCTTAATTTATCAATTCGAATCCTAATTGAAAAATGCTCTTTTAATGGTTAAGGAATCAATTATTGAAAGAAAATTTTCTAAATCAAAATCCTTAATTTATCAATTCGAATCCTAATTGAAAAATGCTCTTTTAATTCTTTTGATATATTTCTTCTTTATCATCTTCAACTAATGGAATACCCCTTTATTAGTATTATTATGTACCTTTATTAGTCGTTACTAACAAATGGAATACACCTTTATTAGCATTATTATGTACCTTTATTAGTCGTTAATGTTATTATTATGCAGATTTATTAACTTTAGCATAAAATTTAAGTAATTTAATAATAACGAAGATTTTGTAATATAGAGTTATTATTTTTTTAAACAAGATCTTTTACGTATTATGTTAAGAAATGTAAATATTAATATAGTGATTTGTTAAAAATTGTGGATTTTATTTTATTGAAATACATTAGTAATTTCTTTCTGATGGGGTATTAGGTTGCAGAAGTCACTCGTTATGTGACGGATGGTAGATGGACAAAGGTTAATGCGGGGAGGGTAGGACATCAGTCTCTCCATCACGCAGAGTTATTGTTCCTATGCCCACTTGTGTGAACCATTCACTCTCACCTGCGTACAATCGATTCACATTGATTTGGAATTTAGTGGCACCGTCCCACACTTGGTTATATTGCATGGTTCGCAAATTTCTTCGGTTATTCAATGTCTCACGGAGTAATGCACCCCCCTCTCTAATCTCATACCTTTTGGTTCCTAGGCTAGGGTGGTGTTCATCCATCTTGTGATCCTCGGTGGGTCTAATGCGACATTCTCTCGCTCATTCCTACAATTCAAGAAACTTTCCCTTTCCGACCTTCACCAAAGGGCACTTCGTTTGTAGTTCTAGTTGCTTTCAAGTTTAATGGCCTTGTGATCTCTGGGTTTCTCGCCTTGGTATTTTGGTGGGTGCTTCTTGGGTGGTTTGTGTCAAGAATTCACTTCTTTTTTTATTGGTTTTGGGCCTGCTGGTGGTGTCGTTTCTTTCTGGGTGGCGGAATTGGCTCAAGAGTGGTGTTGGTCTTCGAGTGTTCTCACTTCTTGGTTCTTCCTTTTGAGGGTCACTGGTTCCAAACCTCCCTTCGGCGTTATTCTTCGGCTCTGACATTAGTTTTGAATCTGGGAGCTCTCTTTTCAATTTCCTCTCATGTGCGATTTTCTATCTCCCATCTGGTCCTTCCCATTTTGGTCTTTCTCGTATATTTTAGTCTGGTTTGATTATAGCCTAGTGGCGAATTTCCAGTGGTGGGAATTTTTGCATTGGATAACCATTCCTGCTTGGTCTGCGACGAGGTCTTCTTGGTCCGTGGTGGTAGATGGTTACACTTTGGGTTTCTCATTTCTTCGGGACTTCGACTTACTTTTGGGCACCTTCATGAAGCCTAGCCCCCACTCCTCACTCATCTTAGCACTAAAAAGGTCGAAAGGCTCACCTTCTCGTGTTGGTTCTTAGGGTTCTGCCACAATTGTGCATGGTGGGAGTTCCAGGCGAGGTGCAGGTCCATTGAGGGGCATGAGGCATGGGAGTCGTTGAACCTGTGGGGGTCATAGTTCCTCAGCAACTCCCTTAGTTGGCAGCCACAATGGTATTGAAATTTAGTGTGGTTGTGGCATAGGCGAAGGTGGTCGTGGCATAGGTGGAGGTGGTCATGGATAGGGTCATGGTCATGTTAAGACCCCTCAGGGTCACATCAGTCAAGGTAGTGTTGGCATAACAGGTTAGGTTCCTTCCAAGCGTTTTGGTACCTCCACAGTGGTCCTTGAGTTGGTGCAATCTGTCATTGCTCGGTTAGACACTCTCGATCGAGCCCGTAAGGAGGAGCATGAGGTCGTCATGGCCAAACTTGAACAACTCCGAGACTTCTAGTGCCATGTTCGTGAAAGGGTGGCGGTGGTCTAGAGAGCGGGAAACAAATGTTGAAAGAGAAAGTTTAAAAATGGAAACTTGACTTGCTCACTTTGAGCACCATGTCAATTTTGTGTATCGCCCTCCTCCTCCTCTAAGTATAGGTACAAGGCCAGATAATCCTGCGTCAATTACCTCTAACGACTTATCATGATCACTAGTGTTTTTCTTGCTCTTCTAGTTTTCTGGTATGTTAGGCCTCTCAAGCTATGGACCTCTTAGTTGGAAATTTTGCTTTTTTTATGTTGTATGGTTATCATATTGGTCAATTAACCTAGTTGGGGTGAGACCATATGCATTTTGACATCTCTAATTATGCTTTTTGATTAATATAATCTCTTCGACTTAAAAAACAAAAATACTATAATGTAATTTCTTTTCATTTTAAAATAGAAATTACGAGAGAGATATATATCTATATATATATATATATAATTGATTTAAAATATTATAAATAAACACATTATAAAGGAGTACATAAGTCATTAATAAAAAGTGTTTATATTTATGTAATGTTTATAATTTTTTTTTTAAATAATCATATTATTAGAAGTTTTTATAATCAATAATGTAATGTAAAAGCATTCGGATTAAAAATAGTTGATATTTCATATTAATAAAATATTATAAAATATGTGTAGTATATAATTATTTTTAATTTAAAATTATATATATATATAATTGTTTTAAATGAGGATTATATAGATAAAAACTTTTTCGCTATTAGTGTTTTCAAAGAGAAACCATATTAGTAATATAAGTTTATAGTCTTGAGGTTGCTAAGACCTAGTTTAATTAGAGTATCTTGTAAAAAGAAAGTTCTAAAAGCAAGTTGGTTGTGCTAGACCTTGACATACATTGACATAAGAAGACAACACATCATAATAGTAATATAAGTTTATAGTCTTGAGGTTGCTAAGACCTCGTCTAACTAGAGCATCTTGTAAATAGATACTTTTAAAAACAAGTTGGTTGTACTAGACCTTGACATACATGGACTGGGAAGAAAAAAAAGACTACTAGTGTGGCAAGCAAAAGACTAGTGAGTCATAACAACTATTGTGCAAAATTTCTAGGCATTTGTGTTGGTTGGTCACTACCCTCATTTGAGTAGAAGGAGATGTTGGTTGATCTCTTATCTAGAATGGTTAACTTGCAGTCTATATTGTCTTTTTTTCCTCCATCTCTGCCAATTTGATATTTTCTTGCTAAGTCCTCTTGTACCTCTCTATACCATTTGCAATATTCAAATGATGTTAAGCCTTGTGTGGGCTTCATCTCATGATCGATGAAGTGATAAGAGCACATGCAACGCGACAAGTATAGGGGAACTACAACCCCCTTTCGTGTGAATTGACATCATATCAAGGCAAGGGGAATGCCTACTTTTGAGCATCTTCCTTAGGGAAAAAATATATTTTTATTGGAAAAATAAAATTAATCAAATATTCACTAATTTAAAAACATTATAAACATAAAAATAAAATAAAACTATAAATATTACAAAATAGTTAATAAAAATAGAAATATATATATTTTGTAATATTTATGATAATAGTAAGATATAGAAATATAATTTTTTTTAATGTTTATAATGATATTTAGATGTATTTGTAGAAAATTTAATAAATTTTACCTAGTCTTGATTCAATGTATTAAATTACATGTTTTACATAATACTTCATAATAGGACAATCACTAATTAACTATCAAATTACTTCTCATAAACAATTAATTTAATAATTATAAAATATTAAAACTATGATATTTTTAATAACTAAAATAAAAATATATAAAACACAGCATATTGACCATCAATTTTCAATGAAAAATAAAAATGAAATGGAAAAATATCGACATCACTTTTTACCATCAGCATCAGCCAACGTGGCTGACAATTTCCCATCCTAAAATAGTCAAATTAGAACATTTTGAACCTTCCCCATCCTAAATTAGAAAAACAAAATTTGTGATTCCCATCGAATCATGTATACAAAATTTTTGGGTTGTAAATAGACCATCAATGAAAAATCAAAATCAAATCACTTTTTACCACCAACCGACCAACCTGGTTGACAATTCATATAATTGTCAAATTGGAAAACATTTTGTACCTTCCACCTCATAAATTAGAAAAACATTTAGTGCTTTCCATCAAATCATGTATATCAATTTTTGGGTCATACGTTTCATGGATAGACTTTAACTTTTGGGTGCTTTCCATCAAATCATGCACATCTTTTAGTATCCAATTTAAAGAATTTGATCTCTTAACTTAAAGTTTCGCTGTTTCAAGAGGGCAACGGCAATTCCAAAGATTTAAGTTAATGAAGATTTATGAGCTTAGGAAACTTTATATATATATATGAAAGATTTTAATCGACAAATTTTAAATATGGATCCGATTTGATTTTTTAATCTTAGATTTTATATTTTATAATATTAAATTAAATTCAGTGAAAACCAAATGCTATGTGGAATGTTGTAGTAATGTGAAGAAACCAAGTATCTCTCCAAAGAGAAAATGAAGTTTTAAATAAATATTTGTTTATGTTTATATAATAGCTTGAGCACGTTTAGGAGTTTGGCATTTTCCTTTTTTTGTATTTTCTTTCCTTTGATATTTTCATATTTTCCCATGGGATGTAACAGATCATTGTCTCATGTCTAATCTTTTCACAATAGACATAGTGGAGATTAGAATTTTCATGAAGATTACACTTATCGTATATCTTTGAAATGTTATGATTTCACATTTTCTTATCCACCTCCAAACTATCCATTAAGGAAATTAGTCCAAATCTTATGCTATGAAATGTCAGAGTCGTTGTCAAAGTTCCAATAACACTTTTCTTGGTTTGCCTCTACACTGGTATGAGGTAATACATGGTCAAATAGTAAATGATGGTATATCTCTAAATGAGCTTGATGTGAAGTGGTTCCAAAAAAAATTGGAGTTGTGAGTCAAGAGCCACACCTCTTCAACTTGGATATTGTTTCAAATATAAGTTATGGTTATGTAAAAGAGTCATTGATCAAGGATTGATTTGCTAATCCACCACATACTATTAGTCAATGATTATTTTAATTGAATTAAATTAATTTGATGAAATTCCTCATTTATCCAAATCTCCAGTTCCAAAAGCTAAAAAATATAGTAAGCTTTAGCCCAAGAAAAACCCAATTGTAAGCGACAATATTTTGACTTTGGTAAGCTTTGTCATACTAGTACTTGAAACAATAAGTAGAGCTAGAATCAACCAAGGGATGGGAAAGGTTAGAAATGTTATTCAAGGTGTCAAAATGTTATGAAACCAACTCACAAAAAGATAGAAAAGAAAGATCAACGCCTTAAAAATCAGCCTCTTCGAGGGGGCAAACTCCTTTACGTTACATAAATGAACAATTCTTGGATTATACAAATGACAAGACCTCCTTTCTCTATATAGGAGTCTAAGGGGTGATAATATAATTAGAGCCGACATAACAATAATAATGTAAGGGCACAATAATAACAATAGTGAGCTTCTATGGGGAACAATAATAACAATATGGGGACTACATGGGCACAACAATATAATAAGGGAGTTGTACTAGTAACAATAAGGGTTACACTAGTAGTATAGGGACCTAACATGCCCCTCTCCTTCAAAAAGTGTTGTCCTCAACGCTTGAGTAGTTCTTGATGCTTCTGTATATAATTCTTGTACTCCCATGTGGAATCTTCAGCAGGTAAGTTCTTCCACTTGATGACATACTCTAAAATTGATCAATTTCGTAGCTGTTGGGTTCTTGTTTCTGTGACTGCTCCAGGTTCCAATATTATTTTTCCTTCCTCGTCAAGTTCTGCAATATTGTTTGAACTGGATCTTCTGCAACTTTTGAATGAGTGGCCACACTTCTTCGTCCTTCTTCCATTCATCCCTTGATTCTTTTATCCAATTTGGTTGGATAATAGAAATAACAAAAAACACTGCTTCCACATCCTCATTCTTTCTTAAGAGTGCATCTACAACAACATTTTGCTTCCCTTTTTTGTAGACGATTTCAAAGTCATAACCCAACATATTTGTGACCCATTTTTTATGTTCTTCTAAAGATAATCTTTGTTCTAAAAACTATTTAAGACTATCATGATCCATTTTTACCTTAAAGTGTTTTCCCATTAGGTAAGGTTGTCATTTCTTAAGTGCATGTAGTATTGCCAACATTTCCTTCTCATAAATAGCTTGCTTGAGATGTAGCCGTAAAAATACCCAATCGCCTACATCAAAACTTCTTTCACTGCGATGTTGATCTGCTTTTTGTTTCATTCGATTCTGCACCAAAGTGGCGTTATCCTTTAAAAGTTGGAGAAATTGTTGTTGATGCTCGATGTGATATTTCACTGCTTGAATCTTTTTCTTCTTGATATGTCCTTCTATCTTGAGAGTTTGAGGAGTGGTAATTTCTTCCAATGCATTACAAGATATGGTCGAATTCATTTCTTGATGCTCGATGTGATCTTTCACTTCTTGAACATTTTTCTTCTTGATATGTCCTTCTATCTTGATAGTTTGAGGAATGGTAATTCCAACCAATGCATTACAATATATGGTCGTAATCATTTCTTCTTTCTTGATGTGATCTTTCACTTCTTGAACCTTTTTCTTCTTGATATGTCCTTCTATCTTGAGGGTTTGAAGAGTGGTAATTCTTGCCAATGCTTTACAAGATATGGTCAGATTCATTTTTTCTTTCTCCGGGGTTGGTTCTTGGTGTATATCCTCTTCTTTTGATGTTTCTTGATCATTTTCTTCCTCCTCTTCATAATCTATGTAAAATAATTTCTTCTCAGCACACTTATGACCTTCAGTGTATTTTCTATCACAATAGAAACAAAGCCTTTTTGCTCTGTTTTCTTCCAATCGTTGTGGTGTCAACCTTGTAGGTTGTGGAAGGCTAGGAGAAACAACACTTCCATATTTATAATTGTGAAGGGTAAAGTTCCTTGTTGCCATAATTTTTCTTTCCACTTTTCTTGCCAACCAGTATGCCTTCTCCAATGAATCAGGTTCCCAAAGGCGAACCTCATGTTGGATGTTATCTTTTAAAGTCCCTATGAAGACATCAATCCTCTACTTCTCTAGAATATCGTTTACCCTTATATTCAATATTTCAAAGTCCTTAATGTGCTCTGTCATTGAACCCTTTTGTTTGATATTGATCAATTAGCTAAAGAAGGTGTTGCTCTTTGTATCCTCATAATGTGCTATCATTTCCTCCGTGAAAATTGACCACGTGACAAGTGATTTACGAGAAAAAAGCCCTTTATACCATAAAAATTGATTCGTTTATAAATATAAAGATGCAATACATACCTTTTGTAACAATTGCACCTCATGTAGATCAAAATATTGCTCCATTTGTAGTATCCAATTTATCGGATCATTGCCATCAAACTTCCTCATATCACGTTTTCTTGATTTTAGGAGCTCTATCTTGAAACTACTGTAACTTTGTAATTTCAAATGTTTAAGTTTTGAACTATTGGCTTGTTATAGCCCTCTGAGTCATCTTTCTAGCCTTGCAAGTCTGATTGCAACTGGATTTCCGAAGAAAGAGTTATGCAAAATCTTCTGCGATGACCTAATTATAGATTGGTTCAGTAGAGAAAACTTGTATGGTGCGCTATGTGTCACTGTTTAAACCTTAGTTCTAAACCTAATGCCCAACAAACTACAGTCTGTCTTATTTCTGTAACTTTTTCCAAAACTTCAATATGATGCTCAAAGAGAACATTATGACGCTTTTACCAAGGTCACCTATTTGGGATGTAATTCGGGACCCTACATAAACCCTAAATGTCTTGGACTGTATCTTTGAACATATAACAAAAAAAGGTCTTCAATTCAGGCCCGAGATTCACCACATTTTCGGCTCAAATGGGTTTTAATTTCAGAGTCTGAAACTTTGTAGAAAAACAATTATAGTGCAAATTCCATGATGACCTATTTGAGATGGAATTTTGGAGCTTGAACAAAACCTCACTTCCTCAGATCATATCTCCAAAAATATAGTACGAAAATATTTGAAATTCGGACTCGAGGTTCAAGGAGATGTCTTCTCAAATGGGTTTTTGTTTTAGCTTCTGAAATTTCCCCAAAAACACGTTATAGCAAAACTTCCACGATGACATATTTGGAGCAGCGAAACCCTAGAATCCAAAGCTCTAATACCAAATGTTATGAAACCAGTGCATAAAAAGATAGAAAATGTTGACACCTAATCATAGGCATTGGGTGAAGAAATTTTAAATAATGTAAATAATTAATAAGAGAAAATGAAGAGTCATCGGTAGATGAAACTCAATAGTCACTCCCTCATGTATATAACTATGAATAGCCCAAATGAATAAACATAATATGATTTGAGGAGTTACCTCCTGGCCTGACATGGTATCAGAGCCAACTCCATTTTTAGTTTTCCTGCCCTTGTAACTCCCTTCTATCATTTTCTGCAATCTTCCAGATTCCTGTCATCTTCAACCTTGGAGTGATTCTCACTCCCTGGCTCCCTGATGCACATGACCACCAGTTCTGCGATGGCGTATTTGAAGATCGGTGTGGAGATTGAGTTTGTTGCCTTTGGTCTGAAAGGAATGAAACAATGTGGGATTTTCTGAGAGATGATGTGGTTGGTGTGGCGAGTTTCAGCACCTTACCTCGACACAATGGTTTCAAGTGTTAGTATGTAGTCTGGTATATCTAGAATGTTTTTTAAAACATGGTGAATGTTATTGTAATGCGTTATTATAGATTCTTACCTGGTGTATGCATTAGGCATAGTTAATACCTCTCTAATGCCCAAAAGCAGCAAACGTTGTCTCTGTCCTCCTGGTCTTGTGTATTAAATCTCAATCCGCTCTCAGTTTTAAATCTGCTCTCTGCTGTCTAGGCTCATACAAATCCACTCTCTGTTGTCTAGGCTCATACAAATCCGCTCTCCGCATACACAATCTGCTCATATAAATTTGCTCTCAAATTATATGTTGTCTGGAGGTCCCAACACTCTGTGTTAACCATCTCTGCTCTAATAAATCCACTCTGCGTTAACGATCTCTACTCTAATAAATTTGCTCTGCGTTAACCATATTTTCTCTAATACACAACCAACACCTTTGGTGTCAGCACCTCCCATACCGACAACACCTCCCAACACCTCAAATATCGCTGCTATTTCTACTCATACACCTCTCATACATTGTTATATTGTGTGTTATCTGGGCATGTTATGCTGTGAGTTTTGCAATTTAAAACAATGTTGCTATATATAGATATGTATAGATATCTATATATATATATATTCCAGAGGAAGAGCTATTCAAAGAGGAAGGGGAAGAAGAAATTTTAGAGGTAGAGGGGGAAGACACTCTCAAGGAGAAAAGTCATATTTGCATTGCATACGTTGCAATAGAGATGGATCACATGATGCATTCACATGCAAGTTGTCTTGGGATAGAATTTAGCAGGAAAGAAACCAACCCAAAGGTAAAACTTATGACAAAGAGAAATGTAAAGAACATGAATCCGCTCACTATGTTGTGGCACACTGTAATAATGGAGTAAATGAAGACTTATTTAATGCTTCAATTTCTTCTTGGGAAAATGATTGGTTTCTTGATTCAGGAGCAACTTGCCACATGACTTTTATAAGAGATTTTTTTGAAGAATTTACTGACAATTTTGATGGAGTAGTATACTTTGCAGACAAATCAAAGCTCAAGCCATCAGGGCTTGGCACAATCAGGCTTAAATTGCCTGGTCTTCTAGACTTTCTTCTGCATCATGTTTTATATCTCCCACAACTGAGGAGAAACTTGCTATCCTTGGTCCACATCCACTGGCAAGGACACTCCATTCACATGTTTGATGGCAAGATTGAGGTGAGAAAAGAATTAGACCACTCACTTGTCATGACAGGGGTAGAAGAAGAAAGGCTTCTCAAGTTGTAGGGTACCTCTGTTGTGCACAAAATTTCTCATACAATTCTCATTATGATGAAGGTACATTTCCATCAAGTTTATTATGGCATTCTAGATTTGGACACTTGAACTATGATAGCCTATGCTTGTTGAAGAAAAATGGTGTTACTCGTTTGCCTAAAATTCTTAGGAAAATTAAGCAATGTGATGCTTGCATTCTAGGAAAGCATAGCAAACAATCTTTTCATGATTCACATTCCAGAGCACATAGAAAACTTGAACTCATTCATTCGGATTTATGTGGTCCAATGCCTGTCCTTCTGCAAATGGAAATAAATATATGATGACATTTATTGATGACTACACAAGAATATGCTGGGTTTATTTATTGAAGAACAAATCTGATGCCTTTCAAACATTCAAGAACTTTCATACATGGATTGAAAATGATGCAAAATCTCATATTGGCTCTATTCAAATTGATAATGGAAAATAATACACTTCAAATGAATTTGAAAACTATCTTCGCCAACATGGGATCAAACATCAAACAACTGTAGCTGAAAGAATGAATAGGACAATTTTAAATATGGTGTGCTCCATGATGTTTTTCAAGAATGTAAAAAATGTTTTGGCCTGATGTATTTCTATGTGTTGTATATGTAAAGAATAGATGTCCATCTAATGCTATTAGAAACAAGAATCCTTATGATATGTGGTATGGGCACATTCCTTCAGTAAAGCATCTTAGGGTCTTTGGTTCCACTTGTTATGCCTTGATATCTAAGGTACATAGAAACAAACTTGGTGCAAGGAGTTATAAGTGTATCTTCCTGGGGTATTCAAACACCTCCAAAGCATACCATCTCTATGATGAAGTCAATAAAAATTTTGTTGTATCTAGAGATGTAATCTTTCTTGAATAATACAAAATTGACAATGTTGTTGAGCGACAACTTGATCACTTGGATAGATTCGCAAATGCAAAATCATTTCAGGAATTTGATAATCAGATTCCACATCTTGAAGGGGGGATTCCTATACTAGATCAACCTATGGAATCTTCTTCTGAAGCACTCTCTCCCCCACATGAGACTCCAACCACTGATGATACTTTGAGTGATGTGATTGACAGAATTGGGAGACTCAATCTTGATTCAGTCCCAACTCAATCAACTGAGCTGCCTGGACGATCTCATAAAGGTCCCCCAAAGTGGCTCACAAAGACACCTGAAATTGTTCATCTTGATGAGGTTGGAAAGACAGGAACTAGAAATTCAAACCGGAAAAATGGAGGTGATGTAGATGACTCTGATTCACTTGTTGATATGGATGTTTCTTATGATTGTGAGTTGAATTTGTCTACAAATTTTGAGTCAACTTCCTTCAAAGAATCCGCTTCTCATGATGAATGGAAAGAAGCGATGCAAAAGGAGTATGATGCCTTGATAAAAAATGGCACTTGGAAGCTGGTTGATCCTCCATTGGGAACCAAACAAATTGGCTGCAAGTGGGTCTACAAGAACAAGTATAAAGTTGATGGCTCACTTGACAAGCACAAAGCCAGGTTTGTGGCAAAAGGTTTTGCACAGAAGGAAGGGGTCAATTATGAGGAGACTTTTGCCCCCAAAACAAAATGGGCTACCATATAGACACTCTTTGCCCTAGCAGCTCAGAATGGTTGGAAAGTCCATCAAATGGATGTAAAAAATTCTTTCTTGAATGGAGATCTAAAAGAGAATGTTTTTATGTCCCAACCTAAAGGATTTTTTGTGAAAGGACATGAACATAAAGTATGAAAACTTGTGAAATCCTTGTATGGCCTCAAACAAGCACCGCGAGCCTGGTATGAAAAACTAACTGAGCATCTTCTGAAACTCAATTTCAAACATTATGATCTCGATGATGCAACTTTGTTTGTCAAGAAAGTTGGTAAAACAGTTGTATATCTTATGGTATATGTAGATGATATTTTAATGACAGGGAACAATGAGAGCTACATTGCATCCATAAAGAAGGAATTGAGGAAAGGTTTTGAAATCACCGATTTGGGCTATGTTCATTACTATCTTGGTATTGAAGTAACTCAACATCCGAAGTCCATATTCCTTTCTCAAAAGAAGTACATTGGAGATCTGTTGAACAGGTTGGGCATGGCTGAATACAATCCTCTAACTACTTTAATGGAACAAAACTTAAAGCTCACATCCATTGAAGGAAAAGAATTTGAGGATGCAACAAAGTATAGAAAAATTGTAAGAAGTCTCAACTACCTGAATACTACCAGACTAGACATTTTGTTTGCTGTTGGAATCCTCTCTAGGTTTATGAAAAAGCCTTGTGAGGGACATTAGTCTACTACAAAAAGAGTTCTAAAGTACCTGAAGGGAACTCAAGACTTTGGAATCAAGTATACACAAGTGGGCGACTTCAACTTGATTGGATACTCTGATTCAGACTTTGACGGAGACAAAGAAATTGGGGTATCTACTTCTAGTTATGCTATGAGTCTTGGATCAGGAGTTGTCTCCTGGAGATCACACAAACAATTAGTTCCAGCAGATTCCACAATAGAGGTAGAATATGTGGCAACAACTGAGGCAACAAAAGAAATTGTGTGGTTCAAGAAAATTCTGGAAGATTTGCAGGTAAAACAAGTACAATCGACTCCACTCATGATTAACAATACCTATGCAATAAATTTGGCCAAGAACCCAAAGTTCCATGATCGAACAAAGCACATCAATACAAAATATCATCAGATTCAACATCATGTTGAGGCCAAAACAATCCATCTTTGCCATTGTTCCACTAATGAGCATATTGCAGGCATCTTCACCAAAGCACTTGGAAGAGAAAAGCTTGAAAGATTCAGAACGATGCTTGGACTCACCAACATCCCTTCAAATTAAAGGGGGGAATGTTGACATCTAATCATAGGGATTGGGTGAAAAAATTGTAAATAATGTAAATAATTAATAAGAGAAAATGAAGAGTCATCGGGAGATGAAACTCAACAGTCACTTCCTCATGTATATAACTATGAATAGCCCAAATGAATAAAAAATAATATGATTTGAGGAGTTATCTCCGGGCCTGACAGAAAAGAAAGATCAACACCTTAGAAATTAGCCTCTTCGAGGGGGCAACCTCCTTTACATTACACAAATGAACAATTCTTGGAATATACAAATGACAAGACCTCATTTCTATATATAGGAGTCTAAGGGGTCATGGTATAATCAGAGTTGACATAACACTAATAATGTAAGGGGACAATAATAACAATAGTGGGCTTCTATGGGGCACAATAATAACAATATGGGGACTACATGGGCACAAAAATATAATAAGGGGGTTGTACTAATAAAAATAAGGGGTTACACTAGTAGTGTAAGGACCTAACAAAAATTCATCCTTAGGATTTTAATGGGGTTCCTCATCAGTTATGTCCTTGATGGATAAATTGGGGGAACCCCAATGAACCCTATATGAAACATTGATAGGCCTAATGTAGAGAAGGATACCATTATTAACTGACCACAAGTTTTTAAAGGGTGGTTTGCAATAACAATTCCTCTACTTTTGGATATGATTCAGAAGGTCTCCAATAAAAAGGATTAAATATGTGTATCTTTTAACCCCATATATATATAACCTACAAACGAATTCTAAAAAATAAACAAAAAATATAAAATAGCGAGAACAAAAAATATACATAGATATTTTTCTCTTGGAAACCAAAACCAAGAAAGCCACATTGATTTTTAATTATATAGATTTTAATGTTACAATACCCTATATACATGTTGAAGCATTCATAAGTGCTGAAAATTCAACAAGAAAATATTAGTTTGACTTTGCCTTGGTCAAACTAGAGAAAATTCAAATTTCTATTTCAACAAAAATCTTGGAGGTAGTTAACTAAGGGGACATGGCACTTGTCACTTAGTTAAATCAGTTAATTAGAGTTGGGGAAGCTTGAGTTCAGTTCAATATGTTTGATTGCTAATTTCTAGCAATCTGTTTTAGTTAATTTGAGCTATTGTCAGTTTCACTAGTTCTAACTATCAGAAGAACTAGTGGAGGTCAATGTGTGGAAGTGAAACTTCATCCACGCTCATTGATCAACCAGTTAATTGATCAGTCAACCTAAAATAATTGTTTCATGAAGATAATTCAAGCTACCCAATTGAGATGGATATTCCAATGCAATGTACTATCAATTGTAGCATATTCCAATGTGTACAATTGGTGCATGAAATCATAGGAATGAACCTAGGGAATTGTGCAATTCAATAGTGGAAAATTCCTAAATAATTGGGGCCAATTTCACAAGGCAAAAACACAATGAAATAAGAGCTTGGAGGGCTTGAAAATTGGCTAAGTGTTGGCCAGAGTCAGTCAGACAGGTAGAGGGATAGACTATAAACTTGTAGGGTGTGCTCACACATAAACAAAAATATGTATTTCATGTCTATTCTTTGATTAATGGAATATAGATAGTAATGGGTTTTGAGTAGTTACTTTCCCCTAGATAAATATTTATGCATGTGTGATGTTTCCTTTTTCATGTATATGATTTGTGTTTTAGATGTCGAATTAACTTCCACATATCAGTGAAGTGGCTTCAAGTCTTGTGATTTAGTAAATTCATGAGTAGTTTTGAATCTACACATTAATTTCTACATGGTATTGAAGTTGGAATCACTGTAGAGAAAAGATTTTGAATTTTTCATTGTAGGAGGTTCGAATTGCATATCATTGTTGCAGGTTTTCTTTAGGATTGAGAATATGGATTTCAATGGACTAAGGCTCAACTATGCCCTTGAGGGAAGCTCGAATTATGTTGCATGGAAGGATCACATGCAAGTAGTACTAGAAGATAATGGGTTGAAGGAATTCATTGATAATGATATTATGAAACTGACAACATCTAATGCTAAGGATCTAGCATAATGGAATAATTATGTAGCCAACGCGAGGAGAATCTTATTGGAGGGAGTACGAGATCATATTGTCTCAAATACCCATGGGAAAGGGACTCCGTATGAAATGTGGAAAGCATTGACAGTTCTGTTCCAAAATAGTAGTGACAACAAGAAGCTGACACTTTAGGAAAAGCTTTGAAATATCAAGATGCAGAGGAACGAGACCATTCCACAGTACCTGAGCAGGTTCACATAATGTCATGATGAACTTGGTAAAGTTGGTGTTACTTTAGCAGAGATTTCTTTTTTAGTCTAGTCGTTCTAGGCCTTCCCAAGAGCTGGCACAACTACCAAGATTCAATGACTATGAGGGAGAAACTACCGAATTAGGAAAGCCTATGGTATGATTTGGTACATTAGGAAATACGGAGTAACACTAGAGATGGGACTTCATCCAAGGCTGAGGATGAAGAGAATTGTGCCTTGGATGGAAAGGAAAAGAAAAGGAAAGAGAAGAAATCCCAATCCAAAGCAGAATCTAGTGAAGGGGGCAAGAAGAAAGACTTGTCTAGAATCAAGTTCTTTCACTGTCATGAATTCAGGAACTATGCCACGAAGTGTCCACACAACAAGACAAACAAGAATACCTCAGAAGGATAAAAGGTTGAAGCTTTGGCTTCACAATTTGAGCTTGATTTTACTCTCATTGCATGCATGGCCATCACAATGATGGGAAGTGTATGGTACCTTGAAAGTGATGCCTCGTTCCATATGATGGGGAACAAATATTTTTTCAGTGATTTGGAGGAGAAGGATCTCTAGATGCACATCAAGATGGGATATCATGGAAGGTACAACGTGACCAAGATTGGTATAGTCACCTTTCAGAAGGAGTTGGGCTCCCCTCTTAGGCTCAAGCATGCGATGTTGGTTGTGGATCTAAAGAAGAATCTTATCTCTGTTGAAGTTTTGGAAGACTGTGGTTATGATATGATATTAAGTAAAGGAAAAGAATTCTTGAGACACATAGCCACAAGATAGGTGAAGCAGATTAGGGTTTGTGTGAAGAACCTCTACAAGCTAGATGTAGAGGATTGTGTTGCATCGAGAACAGAGGTGGAGAAGGTGCAGAGTCACAATGTCGGTGAACTTTGGCATAGAAGACTTGGTCATTTGCATCATGGCACTTTGAAGATCAAGCAAAAAATTACCAAAGGCCTCCCCAAAGGAGCACTAGAGCATAAGAACACATGCAAAGGGTGTACCTTGGGGAAGTACACAAAAGCAACTTTCCATGATCAAGACATAAGAGAACATAAAGTCCTCGAAAGAATCCACTTAGATGTTTGTGGACATTTCTTGATAGCCTCCACTTCCAGGCACAAGTATTTTGTGATATTTATTGATGACTACTCACAGAAGTGTTGCATCTTCTTCATGTGGAAGAAGGATGGGAATTTCTCCAAGTTCTTAGAGTTCAAGGCACTGGCGGAGAAAGAAACAGGAAATAAGGTGAAGGCTCTCAAGAGTGATAATGGAGGTGAGTACATGTTGAATGAGTTTAAAAATTTATGTGCAAAAGAAGGAATTCGAAGAGAGTTAACAATGAAGAATCGAAGCATTGTGGGCATAGCACAAACAATGTTGCATGGCTAAAGCCTACCTCTTGAGTTGTGGGATGAATCATGCAACACAACGATCTATTTGCAGAACATGAATCCTCATCATATTCTTGGCATGATCACATCAGAGGAGGATTTCTTAGGGAGGAAGCTAGATGTGTCACACTTCAGTGTTTTTGGAGCCTTTGTTTACTGCAATATCTCCAAAGAGTCAAGGAATAAATTAGAGTCGACAACGGAGTTGGGGTATTTTTGGGTTACACA
Organism: Pinus tabuliformis; assembly: GCA_031772625.1. Lineage (NCBI taxonomy): Eukaryota > Viridiplantae > Streptophyta > Pinopsida > Pinales > Pinaceae > Pinus > Pinus tabuliformis. The sequence continues at coordinate 140,441,254 of CM062817.1, forward strand.
GAAACTCCCCACAACTACCTTGTGTATTTTCCATCACTCAGAATGACTTTTTTGTGAAGGGATGTAAAATTTGATGAAGAAAAATTCATGCGGTGCTCTCTTGAGAGGGAGTTTCAGATCCCACGGAGGAGGAGATTTTAGATCCAAAGGAGGAGCCTCAAGATTTTATGGAGTAGCCACACATTGAGGAGCAAAGAGTGGAGATAACCACTCAAGCAGAACCATCCAGAGAAGGCAAGAAGAGAACCAAAGAGGTTTAGAGACTTGTGTAGGATGCGAAGGAGAATGTGGGTGCTCCTTCAAATCATCATAGGTAGAGAAGGTCACCATATCGGTATACTAGCTATATGGATTTAACGAGTGAGCTAGTAGAGACTGAGCCATCCTCTTTCAAAGAAGCAATAGATAAACCTGTATGGGTTGAAACAATGGTGGAGGAGTACAAATCCATTTTGAAGAACAATGTGTGGGAAGTGGTCCCAAGACCAGTAGAAAAATCAGTTGTGGGTTCAAGATGGACTTTTAAGGTGAAGTAGGAAGCATACGAAAGCATATAAAAGCACAAGGCCATATTTGTGGCCAAGGGGTACTCTTAGGTGGAGGGGATTGACTATGAGGATACCTTTTATCCTGTGGCTAGGTACTCATCAATCAGATCAATCCTTGGTTTGGGTACAAAGATGCCTTGGAAGATCCACCACATGGATGTGAAAACTGCATTCCTCAATGAAGTTATTGAGGAGGAGGTGTATATCGAGCAACCATAAGGCTTTGAGACTTTTTATTGAGATTCTCATGTGTGCAGACTCAAGTGAGTGTTGTATGGTCTCAAGCAAGCACCCCGTGCTTGGTACATGAGGATCAATAACCATTTCATTAGTTTGGGCTTCACGAAAAGTGAAGCGGATGCAAACCTCTATCATATTTTGGTAGAATGTAATTTTTTTATTATTGTTTTATATGTTGATGACTTGATCTTGACTGATGATGAGAAGCTCATCAGATCTTTCAAGGATGATCTAGGTGGATATTGGTGGTCACCGACCTATTCCTCTTGGACCCTCACCATTGTTTCTTTCAGTTTTTCAGTTTCCTTAATTGTAGCATAGTTTACTATTTTGGCAGTTTTTCGAGTCTTGAACATCTGGAGCCATTTTGAGGCCCTAAATGATGTTTTTTTTGGGAAAAAATCTTTTGCAATTTCAATTGCAATTGCATCGGTAGTTGTAGACCTCGAAGAGATCTTTCCAATGAGGTATCATATGCATAAAACGAAGATAATATTACTAAGTTATGAGCCCAGGAAGTTGGCTGCACAACTAACCCCAATAGGGCCCATAAATAGTTGGTGTTACATCTCCTCGGGTTAGGGTTTTGGTTGTTTAGGGTTTTCTCTTACTGTTCAATAATAAAAAGGCCCTTGAGCCTCATTGTGACTCAGTTCAGAGGCATTTATCCACCACATCTCTTCTCATAGATAAGCTAACATCGCCCGAGCTATCTTATTTCCATTTTGTTTGTAAGAATAGTTTAATATTTTTCTATTAATGAAATGAAGTGTTTTTCTGCTACATCTCTTTGTTTATGATTATATCTATAATTTTTAGCATTCCTCTTTAAGTTCAGATCAGTGGTATTATAGCGGTCTACTCTTTCTCTATTTTTCTTTGCATGTCCCCAACAAGGTCAGGGTATAAGGAGTTAGGGCTCGATCTGGTTGAACCATTGCAGGATCAACCTTGCAAAACATGACGACCTCCCATGGCGGAAGAAAAGAAAGATGAGGGGGTAGGAGATACTTTCAAAATGTTGCTTGAGGAAGCCCTCGAGCGACATAGGGACATGATGATGGATAAGTTTTCCTAGATCCTTCGACGACTACCCATAGGCGATGCATCTTCATCCAATAACCACTCTGGAGGTGCTACTCCTTTTAAGGTACAGGTTAACTTCGATATTCCCATATGTGAAGGCTTGATAGATATAGACATCATAGATAAATGGTTAAATCTATTGGAATGATATTTTTCAGTTCATGACTTTTCCAATCAGGAAAACATTACTTTTGCACTTCTCGAAGACACTCCACGTGTCAAGGACTAGTGGGAAACCAACTGTGAACAAAAGTACGAGAGTGAACCTTCACTATTTTCAGCCGCACCCACTTGGAATTCTTTCTAAGATGCCATCAAGGAACAATTTTACCTTATCGAGAGCTATGAAGATGAATACATAAAGTGGACAACGCTATAGCAGGGAAGGGACCAAGATGTGCTAGAGTTCACAAATACTTTCCATACCCTTCACACGAAGTTGGGTATCAAGGATACTGAGCGGAATTTGGTGCTCAAGTATCGTGGCTGCCTACACAAGTACATCTAGGATGAGATGGAGTTCTTAGACATATCCTCACTTGACACGACGTATTGGTACGCTATAAAGATTGACCAGAAGTTTAAACAAAAGAAGAATAACTTTGGATCTATGAATCCAAAGAAAGGAAAAGATGCCTCCAAACCACAAAATAAAGGACCAAACCAAGGCAAGGCTACCCAGGACAACCCTCTGAAGCAACAAGAAAAGAAGAACACCATGAAGACGAAGAAGGACACAAGAAAATGGTGTGAGTTCCATAAGAGCTCCACTCACAGTACAAGTGAGTGTCGGTCCAAGCAGTCATTGGTGCCCGAGCTGAAGGCTTGCGAATCAAATGCAGGTTTTGACTCTGAATCAGAAGTTGATAAGGGAAATGAAAACGGGAAGAAGATCATTGATGCAGAGCCCAGTGCCACTGTGGCCACCATGAAGATCCAGAAAATTGAGCCTGAAGATCCAGAGGAGGGGGTACGCCTCTTCCAATCACAAATGTGGGTGAAGGGTTCTCCGTTGCAGTTCATTGTTGACAATAGGAGCCAAAAGAACTTCATTTTAGCAAAGGTCGTGAAGTATCTGGGCCTAAAGACTGCAACACATCCACAGTTGTACACCATCGGGCTGATTCACCAAGGATGAGATCTTCGCGTAAGCCAGGAGTGTCACCTTCCCTACAACATCAATCCCTGCACGGATGAGGTACTGTGTGACGTTGCTCCTCTTGAAGTTTCTGATGTATTGTTAGGACAACCATACTTGTGGAAGAGACATGTTGTATATGAGTCTAGACCTCTTTCTATGATTATTACTTTGACTAATCAATTGTACATGATATTGGAGGTAGCCCCACCTACTGCCATCTCTTTGATCACTGCAAAGCAATGCAGTAAGATCTTTTCCCAGACCATGAAATTTGTTTTTCTTATGATTCGTCTCCAAGGAAATAAGAAGGTTGTGGCCATGGCTTCCAGGAAGGGCTCCTCTGCACAACAATAGCAGATGGACAAGGTCATGGAGGAGTACAGGGATGTTTTTGCCTCACCCATAGGGGTACCTTTGCACTGTTAGGTCAAGCACTCCATTGATCTGACGTTGGGCGCATCACTGCCCAATGGAATAATATATCAACACTCTATTCTAGAGAATGATGAGATCAAGAGGTAGATTCATGAACTATTGTATAAAGGGCACATCAAGCCAAGCTCATCACTCTCAGGAATAGGTACCCAATCCTACAAATTGATCACCTTCTAGACCAACTTAAGGGGGAAAAATATTTCAACAAGATTGACTTGAAGTCAGGTTATCACTAGGTGCCAATCAAACCCTTTGATGTGTGGAATATTGCATTCAAATCCAAGGAGGTCCTTTTCGAATGGTTGGTCATGTCATTTGGATTGACGAATGCCCCTGAAACCTTCATGGGACTGATCGACGAAATCTTGCGACCCTTCACCAATTAATTCGTGGTGGTGTATTTAGATGACATATTGATCTTCAGCCAGAGTTGGGAAGAGCACCTCCACCATATTTGATAGGTCCTTCAAACCCTTTGACAACACAAGTTGTGTGATAACTGGGAGTAATGCACCTTTGGCCTAACCCAGGTTCAATATCTGGGGTACATCATTAATGAGAAGATTGTACATGTGGAACCATCTGTTGAGGCCTTGGAATTATGTTGCAACAACATGGGGGACAACCACCTAGTTCGAACCTAGAAAGAAACTCCTTTTCCATTTGGTGTGGTGGCTCCGACTAGCGATAATGGGACCAGTTTCCCAGCAAGAATTGATATGATGATGATGTTGGTTTGATATAAGATATAATGGAAAATGATTTAACTAAAATGATCTATTTAAATGGTAAAACACATGCATCTATCTATTCTAACATTATCTTACTATATACTCGGGAATAACTCAAATCATGTGATCTACAAAGATGTCTTAAAGCAAAAAGTAATAAAGATCATTCAATTGCTATAAGATAAGAAATTGTTAAAGATAATTATTTTGACTAAATAGTTAGGAAAAATAATTGTGGAAAATATATCGCATATATCAATTGATCATGTATTCAATAAGGAATTACAGCTGAAACATTTATACAAATGTGCTTTGATGTTTAAACTATAACTCAGATTTCCTACATAACACAATATAAGAAATATTACTGCTAATTCATAAACGAAACAAAATCATAAGATAAAAGTACTAGATATGAAATGTCCTACTCATGAGATCAGAAATATTGATTCACTTCTTTTCAATCAAATATACTTTAAGAGTACATAAATTCAAATTCAGTAGAGTATGCTTCAATCTCTAAGAAAAATAGATCTTGTTCCAATTCTCTCATTAAAACAATCACAAAAGTAAAAAATTTCAATCTCTTGCAAAGTGTTTTTGATAAAATTTTGGACCCCTCTCTAAATGCATGAGAGAGGTTTAAATAATACACATATGTATCAAAAATAGATTATTACATAAGAATATAAGGAGGTTTCAAACAACCTTCTTCAGAATAAGTGAAATAAAAACTAAAATAAAAATAAAATGATGACAAGCTTATTCAAATTGAATGGTCCTATTCAGCCATTTGGTCCTTGAGCTCGCAAATGTATATCATTGGCTTAACCTAGGGAGGCTAGCCAATTCTAGATCTCAATTTTCCTGTGAATAGAGCATCAGTGAGAGGTGGCATGATCTTTTGAGTAGAATTAGTTAAACAGCGTAGAGTTATACAATGATTGTGTGGTTTTACCAAAAACTGCTAGTAGGTTTCCCAGTCAAGCTTAGATAGTTTCTTGGTTGCCTCTGCATTCGTTTTGATATTTTATTTCCACTGTTCTTCTAACTGTTTAATGTCTAGGAGAGCTTCTAGCCAACATTCTCTAATAAGATTGGCAGTGTGGAGGTTTTCATTGACAACCTCAATGATGTTGTTTGGTGTACTAGCTGCTCTTGTTGCTGCCCTTTCTACTTGTTTTAACTGTATGTCCCAATCTGCGAATAAGATGTCCTTGTGGGACTCCTAGAAATTTGGTAGATTGAACTTTTTACCTTCTTTAGATTCTTGCGAAGAAATGAATTCTGATATCCTGTTATTTAGATCTTCATATTCTAATCTTTGATCAATCACTTGATTGTTTAATTTATAACTTGATTCATAATAGGGATTGATCAATGATATTTTTTGACAAAATATTTCATGTTGTTGTGGCAAAAGAGAATTTAATTCAAGTGCCTCTTTAATGAATTCATCTGTTTGAGGACTGTCTTTGAATTTATCCAGTATAGCCTGCATTTGGTGAATCTGTGCATTCTTCTCTGCAATGTTTGTCTAATGTTGTACTGTCATTTGCTCAAAATATTGTTGAAGCTGTGCCATTTGTATTTCTGCTTGCCTATTGGTTCTTTGTCTTTCCTGCTCAAGTTGATGTTCAAGCAGTTGAACTCTTTCTTCTTTTTCTTTAAGAAAAAGTCGAACTTCTGCTGCCTTATCGATTGTTGCAGTTGCATAGGCGCCTACAAATTGCGATAGCTTTGTAAGATTTTTTGATGGATCAATGGGGGTGTCTTTCCACACTACCTCCATTGATTCACTTCCAAGAGTTGTTGCTGATACATCCAATTTTATTTTCTTCCTCTACCATTTTATTATAGCCTTATGTGTTGGGCTGTAGAATATGTCCAGTGGTGGTATTTCCTCAATCTTTAAAACAATTTATGAAGTTGGGTGTGCCAGGATGACTTCAATATCTTGAGTAATTACAATTTCTTGTATTGTTGTTTCTAGATTTACAACCTGCTAAGTGTGTTGTGGAGTTTGGAATCTAGAAGTCCCTTTAAGACTCATCTTTGTTTGGAGATTTTTATTAAATTTCTCCCACTCCTGTTCCAGATTCATGACTAGGATATTTTTTGTTTGAACCTATGAAGAATTAGTTTCCATGTGCTCTTCAGTTGAGACCTTTTCGGTCGTTTCTTCAATATTTTCCTCTGTGTCCTATTTAGGGTCTGCCTCAAGGCTTCCTTCTTTATTCTCCGATTGGTGTTCAGAGTCTTCTAAACCTTGAACTAACTTTTCTTATGATTCCTCATCAGACTTTTCTTGGAACTCTCCTTTAGGCTTAAGCTGGGAGTAGTTTCTCTTACTTCTTTGATTTGTAACATGTCCAAAGGGACTTGTTCTAGCCTTATATTTCTGTATATGTGGAATTATTTTAGGTCCTCTAGGTCTAGTTTTAATGATGCTAAATGTAAAACCTATGAAAATGTCTCAGCTTGCTCGAAGATATCATCAAACTCATCATCCTCATGAATTAATTTCCTGATTTTGACCATAACAGTGAAAATTTTGGCGATCTTTTTTGGGTCATACTATCTGCCTTCCATGGTAGCCAGATTTAGAGATATGATGTTCTGTATTTATTTTATCGCATGCCCAAGATAATGTAATGTGAAAGCACCACATTGCAATGGGAAGGTTAGCCAGATGGATTTATTCTGCTTTTTCAGGGTTTTGGTTATACCATCACCCACTATCTGATAAGGAATCTCCCTTGCCAGTAATTTATTTGGAAAATAATATAGAAGAACATGGGGAGATGTAATAATCTTGAAAACTTTGATATAAGTAAATAATTCCTCACCAAACCATCTTTCCACCAGAAATATCTCTATCTTTTCTTCCTCTGAAAGCCTGGGCATTTCTTATTAAAAATGGTCTGATAAATTGGCAACATGACGCCATGACAAATTTTATAAAAATGGGAGCCAAACTGTGATTTCCACAGGATTTTATGATAAACATGGATAGGTGTAGGATCCATTAAAGTCCATTTCCAACTAATGTTTGTAAAATGTGAGCAAAAACATATAGCATCCATGACATAAGCACTCATGTAAAAGGGATGGATTACCTGAGTGGAGACGATTCTATTACACCTGTACTCTCTAATGGGTATGGGTAAATTGTCCGACAAAAGAGTACTCTAGTTCATAATCATAGCATTTACAATTGCATCAATCAAGGGAGCCCATTCAATGGAAAACTTTGTGGTATCATATTTTCCGAATAGCCTACACAACATTGCAGCTGCAAAATTGTTTGGGACTGACAGAGGTGCAATGGGGTACATACCTGTTTTCTCCCCCCTGAACTTATTTGAGTTGGACCTCCAATTCTGCATAACATCCATCTGGTCTTCATTTTCTTTGGTGAAATTCTCAATAAAGGCTTTATCATAGATCTTCTGTGGCTATGGCGGGTGGTACATTTGGCTCAAATTGTCTAGTTTGAATGACCCCATGATGTCTTGCTTGGAGTTTTTGAACGTTCTATCTAAAACATTGACTTCATCAATAATCCATATTACCATATCCGTGTATGGTAAGATTTTCGACCTTGCAGCAATCCTGTGTAGCAAAGAACTTGTTTTTTCGAAGTAAGAAGCGTCAGATGAATCCGTGGCATTTGCTTTTGCCTTTGTTTCCAAGGGCCTTGGGTTTTCTTCCTCTAGTAAATTATACATTGCCTCCCAAGATGTAGTCCCGCCATATTTGTTATAGGTGGTGATATCACTTCAAGAAGCTCTCCTAGGTTGTAGCTCAGAGATGCCTAGTAACATATAAATCTTCAATATTGTTCTCTGAACTATTGGAATGGATGATGGTTTGGATCAAGTCAGATGACTATTTCAACTCTGTTTTCACTCAAGACATGCATGAACACCCTCAGCTTTACAAGGCTTTAGACCACTAATGCTCAATAGTTTATGGATAGATGGAGAATACTGACTGTTAGCTCAGAGATGCCTAGTAACATATAAATCTTCAATATTGTTCTCTGAACTATTGGAATGGATGATGGTTTGGATCAAGTCAGATGACTATTTCAACTCTGTTTTCACTCAAGACATGCATGAACACCCTCAGCTTTACAAGGCTTTAGACCACTAATGCTCAATAGATTCAATGGATAGATGGAGAATACTGACTGTACGAGCAAATGCATACATAAACACATATGAATGGCTAGCTATAGGAAGTAAATGAAGCTTGCAAATCTAATTTATCAATGAAGAGATAAGATGATAGTTATCTGGCATTAGACAGAGAAGAAAACATGAATAACCTATTCAAGTGCAAGCTTAGAATAGAAGAGAAAATGGGAATTGGACTTGTAATAGCAAAAGAAGCTTATATTGCTAGAATGAAGATGAGAAGCTATAGTAGTAGAGTATCCACAGTCCCCAATAGTTGAACCCTTGTTACTCTAAACTTTCAAATATTTATAGGCCTTTTACAATGCTCTCGAGCCTTCTGAGGCTCGAGAGGTCTTAATCTATCCCCTCTATCTTTTTAACTGTTTGATGCCATGACTAGGCACACATGAGCTTGGAGGTTTCTTTTCTTACCGAGTAACCACATTCTGGTAATTTGCTGCGTTGTCAGGGAGCTCCCTTGTGCAAGTGATGCTCCATGATCATTTGTTGGTTTGGCTGTGTTGCATTGCTGCCTTTCCCCTTATGGCCTTCTGTCTCCTGGTCGCTGTCTCCTAGCCTATGTTCTATGGTGGAATGGGTCTTCGGGCCTTTGAAATCTTTTCAAACACCAACAATCACTGTTTTCTGTTTTACATAGAAAAATGTTTCAATACTGTGAAATCCTACCAAACTCTATTTGTTTCAAACTTCAAAAGTCCTTAAAAACTATCTATTCCTCCAATGGGTTCGTGATCAATCGCTATCGCAAGTCGCTTCGGCCTTGTTTCCAAGATTCCCTTTGTATTTTGAAATATGTTAAAAACACTAAAAATCATGAAAAATTGGCTTCGTGAACCTGAAATATTATATATTTTCATTCCCGAACCCCTTCGGGTCCGGGTTTTATCGCATCGGCGCTACCCCTTTGTATTTTGTTAAATAACGAAAATATGAAAAATACATAAGAAAATGCCTTTCGGCGGATTTCAAATTTTATGCAATACTATGTATATAACCGTCGGGTTTGGTTCATCAGATCGCAGATATACATATATAAAAGCCCCTTGCCATAATGTTTTCCCCAATTGCGATCTGCTGATGTGATTGATCATAATCACATATCGCTCATGCCCCGGGCCAATGGTGAGCGCTCTGTTGTGTTCTCCGATAGCAATCCTGCGATGTGACGTGGGTCGTCGATTTGCGCACTTGATCGACGGTCCACATTGAACCCGCTGATCAGCATTGCAATTTCCTCATAGTCTACACCGATATTCGTCGATTGCCACCGCCGATTGCAATCTGCCAACTAGATCTAGACCGTTGATCAGCCAAATCCGTTGGTTGTTGTGCATTCATTCCTCGAGCCTACAATACTATGTTTTTTCACTGTTTCCTTGGGTTTTTTCCTCTTCATAGTGTTTTTCCGCCTATATAAAGGTTTTTCTCTTGCGATTATTTCGATCTTTTAAACGTTTTACAAAGACTCAGAGAGTGTTTTGGATCTATTTGGCACTACACCTCAGGGGCTAACACTGGCTCCTTCTGGGGATGAAAGCCTCCCTGTGAGGTTTCAAGAATCATAAACCGATGCCTTTCTTGTAAAACCAAAATCAAATCTATCTTCTAGTGTTCCATTGGGGGAGTTTATTTTGCATAAAAATAAAAAATGAAAATCATATTTACAATATCAAGGCTTTAAAGCCTTAAATGAAATAAAGTTTCAAGAACCACCCATTGATTGGGCCACCAAAGACATCTTCTCCTTCCAGACTACGCAGAATAAAGGTATTGTTCTAATGAATTTGAGCAATGACAAATAGACATGTCCATAAGGAGTCAAACTTACCATGATTACCTTTCTTTTCCTTCAATGCATCCCATTTGAGAACCTAGTCACCAACTTGGAAATTTCCCACTTTTTCCTTCCTGTCAAAGGTTTCTTTGATTTTATTCTAATGAAATTTTGACTTCTCAACTAGCTACTCTCTGGTCTACTATAATTCAATCAGGTTATTCATTCTCCTTACCATGTCATTCATTTCATCTTGTTCTTCTTGAAAGAATTTGGCCACAGGGAGAATCATCTGGATAGGAAAAGCAACATCAACGCCATAAACCAGCTTAAATGGAGAATTTCCTATGGACTTCTTGTTGGTAACTCTGTCAGCCGACAGTGAAAACTTCAACTTGGAATCCTAGCTCTTTTGGTTGTCCTCCAATAGTTTTTTGATTATCCTTACAAGACTCTTGTTAGACGAATCTTCCAGGCCATTGCCTTGAGGATAATATGAGGTAGAATGCACCAATTGAATGCCCATGGATTCAGTCATGTCCACCAATTCCTTTGCCTTGAAAGCTGTTGCATTATCAGTGACTAGTTTGGTTGGGCACCCAAATCTAGTGAAAATTTTATCATTCAAGAACTTTATGACAACTTGATGATTAGCATTCTTAGTGGGTATAGCCTCAATCCACTTGGTGAAATAATCAGTGGCTACCAAGATCCATTTGTGCTGGCCACTGGAATGTGGGTTTATCTCACCTATGAAGTCCAAGCCCCACTGCTAGAAGGGACCATTGACATGTAGTGGCTTCAAGGGCAGAGATTTCACCTGTTGTCTTCCTGCAAACCTCTGAAATTAGTCACACGATTTCACAAAAGAAAACACATCAGAGAATAGAGTAGGCCAGTAATACCCAACTCTTAGGATTTTGTGGGATGTGGTTTTCCAATAATGATGCCCTCCACAGATGCTAGAATGGAACTGGTGCATGACTTCCATAGATTGTCCTTTATCTAAACATCTCAAGAGGATTCTTGATGGGTCTTTCCAATAAAGCAGGTTTTTATTAATGCATAATTTGGCTGGTCTGAGCTTAATGGCCCGGGCTTGAATCGAGCTAAGCCCTAGAGGGACCTCTAGATTTTGCAAAAAATGAACTATGCTGGAATACCATTCACAGGTGGCTAGATGTTCAGCCAAAGACTGATTCTGCTCTTGCTCTTCTGCTACTTCCTCTGTGTGTTCATCACCTGAATTTGAACCCATAGAATTGATGTCTAACAAGTTGCAATTTTCCTCAACCATAAGTTTAGCCAAGCCCTGGCCTTTGACATGCTTAGTGGGCTTCACCTCTATGTTAAACTCTATGAATTTTTAAATCCATTTAGCTCTCTTTCCATCAATATCTGGCTATGTTAGGACATCATTTACTAAGGCCAAAGGTACATATGCAACCACTTTGGAATGCATAATATATGAATGCCTTTAAAGATTTTATGAGAGTATAAGCTTGTTTTTTAATAAGGTCATACCTTAGTTCAACATCCCTTAGAGTTTTTCTAAGAAAGGCCACGAGTTTCTCTGTGCCTTCATCATTTTTCTGCAACATAACTGCTGCAAGTGTATCATAAGAGGCAAAAGAGAAGATATAAAACTTCTTGGTGTAATCTGGGCTGATTAGAGTGGGAGCTTCCATGATAGCTTGTTTGATGGCTTCAAAAGAGCTTCTTGCAGCATCTGTCCATTTTATTTCTGATCCTTTCTTCAGCATGGAAGTGATGTGCTTCACTAGTTCTGCAAAGTTTGGAATAAACCTCCTGATAAAGTTGATCTTACCCAGGAAATATTGAATGTCCATTTTTGATCTTTGAATAGACAATGTCTAAATTGCTTGAACTCTTGCTGGATCAATCTTCACACCCTCAGCAGAAACAATATGTCCCAAAAGTTTGCCTTCCTCTATAGAAAACTATGACTTCTTTGGGTTCACAGAAATTCCAAACTGTCAGCACTTAAGAAACACCTCCTTCAAATGCTGCAAATGGTCCTTGTGAGTGCTAGAAAAGACTGTTATGTCATCAAGGCAAATAAGGACAAACTTGTCCTTCTCTCCCACAAAGGCTATGTCCATGGCCCTCTGAAAAGTAGCCCCAACGTTCATTAGTCCAAAAGGAATTTTGGAGTACATGAAAGTTCCCCAACGAGTAGTGAATGCAGTCTTTTCCTGATCTTCTGGATGTACAACAATCTGATTGTAACCTGAAAATCCATCTAAGAAAGACATGACTCTAGCCCCTGAAACTTTTTGCAGCAAGTGTTCCATCTTAGGCAGGGGGTAGTTGTCTTTTTTAGAGAATTTGTTCAGATTTTTGAAGTCAGCACAAACCATGATTTCCCCATTCTTCTTTCTTACTACCACAAGGTTAACTATCCACTTTGAATACCTTAGGGGAACTATGATCTTGGCATTGAGCAGCTTCTTGATTTCTTTCTCAATCAAAGGAAATAAGAGAGGGCTGATAGGTCTTAATTTCTGCTTAAAAGGGATGGTGTTCTTTTCTAGCAGAATCTTATGTTGAATGATGTTTGTGTTATAGGTTTTAAGATCACTATATTCCCAAGCAAAAATATCAGCAAATTGCTTCATCAGGGTGCAATACTCAGAACTCTGGCAGAAGACAAGTGAGTGGACAGATTTATATGCTTTAGATGGGTTGTACTCCCTACATTATGTTTATGAACAACAAAGTCATTTTCTTTTTTGGCAAGTTTATAAGGTACATCGTTATGATCAAACAAATTCTCTAGAGGCACCAATCCTTTGGGTATATGGTTACTAGGCAGCTGAACAATGTTGTCCTAACCAATCTCGTCCTTTAGCTTGGACTGATTGCGTTCTTCCATGGTTTCGTTTTCTTGGTCGATGTGCACTTCAGAAAATTCTTCAACGACTTGTAAAAATATATTAATTTCATCATCATCTTCAAAAAATTTCCAGTATTTGACATTGCCAGGCAGAGATGGTCTATATTTCACCTGAACTTCATAAGTCAATTAAGGAGGCAAAGGAGGAATAAACGTGCTAGCAAACACAGCAAGGGAATCAGCAAGTTGGTTCTTCATTCTCGGGATGTAAGAAATGCTAAAAATATTAAAAGAGTCCTTGAGCTTCCATACCTCATCTCTGTATGATTTCAGCCTTGGATGCTTTGCTTGGAACGTTTTGTTGACCTACTGAATGATGAGGTCTGCGTCTCTAAACACTTTCAGACCTTTGATGCCCATTTCTTTAGCAATGTTTAAGCCCAACATCAAGGCTTCGTACTCTGCTACATTATTTGTGACCTAAAAAGTTAATTTGAAAGATAAATGAATGCATTCCTATGTGGGGGACACAAAGATTACAGCTGCCCCTACAGCTTCCTTAGAGCAGGCTCTATCAAAGAACACGTCCCAAATTTGCGGGCCTTCTTCCTCTGTGATCTAGCAAACTGGTTTCTTAAGCTACGTGGAGGCCAACTGAGATTCTTCAATCTAAAGAATACAAGCTCTAAAATCAATGTCGACAGCATAGATGGGATGATTAGTGGGATTCCTTTCATCACTAATAATATAAGCCAACTGAGCTTCTCTGTATAATCTCCTGCTCTCACCTCCAAAAATTAGGACAGTAGCATAGGACGGATCATTTTGTAATGTTCCACCTAATATCTTGATCCAACCTCTGGAAAGCACCATGCCAAACATGGGGGTTACATTTGCTACCACAATATCCATCATCATGCCCTTCATGGGCAGCTGAGATAGAGTGATGGCTAGGTCCTTGATTAATCCTGGACACTTCACTTTTCTAGAGTCAAAAGAAAACAGGTCATGATAAGGCTTGGTAATGTCAAGACCCAACTCATCCATGACAACCTTGGGCATTAGATTATGGCTAGCTCCAGTGTCCAGAAGGCAGTTGTGAAGGATTTTGTCATGAATAGTCAGAGAGACATAGAATGATGAGGAGTTGTCATCATAAATTTCAATCATTAGGTTGAGAACAATAGTTGGTTTGTCATCTTGTAGATTTACATAGTCGGTGGAGGCTTGGATGGCATTAGGCTCAAGGGCCTTGAGGATAGATATCTCAAAGGACTCATTCTTCACTAGTTCAATCAGAGGTATAGGTATTCTTAACTTCTGAATTTCTGATTGAAAACTGAAAGGAGAAGGAGACTTGTCAATTCCTCTTACCTTGTGAGCTAGAGCTTTGAGGATGATGGGATCAACTGTCGGTCGCTTTTGTTTATTAGCTTGCTGTACTGTAGGGACAACAACTCTTTGAACAAGAGTTTCCTTGGCAATATTCATCTTCGACCTCAAATTATATCTGTTTTGATCTTCAGTTTGTAGAATAGCTTCACCATCCCATTCTTGGTTGATCTAGTCATTGAATAATGAATTTTCGTAGGCAGCTGAGGTCAAAAAGGAGGCATTGCCTTTGTCTTCTAGACAATGGATCTCATCATCTTCTTCAAACTGCTCTTCTTCCATGACTACATTCTGGAAAGGGGTATTCACCCTTTGGTCTTCATTGGAATCTTTGCTTCTTTTCAAAATCTGCAACTGCTCATTAGCTCTTCTATATGGATTTGGATTTATAGGAGGAAAGGTATTAGGAACTCTTCCTTTCCCATGGTGCTGCTCAACCTTTAATTTGGAGATTTCAAAGGCTAATGACTCTATCATATTGGTCATTTTATCTATCTTGGGATTTGAAGATGATGAAGACTCTCCCCTCTGTCTCCTTCTAACAACATTTCCCTTGAGCTTCTCTGCAACCATGATGTTTGATTCTACTTCCAAGATTGCATCCTACATATCAGCCAAAGTAGCACATCGCCTCTCCCTCAACAGTAGAAAAAAGTCAGAATCAAAAGCACTGGCATAGGTGAGTTTAGCAGAGGCAGTGGTGGGTTTTACTCCAGCTAGTATTTTTCTATACATGTGGTTAAACCTCTTATTAAAATCAGACAACAATTCCCAAACTCGGTATGGTAGTAGAGTAGATCCTTCTTATCCCCCCAATGCTTTAGGAATGCTTCATATAAAGTCTCAATATTTTCTATAGATCTTGGGGTCATTTCTCTGAACCATTTTCTAGCCTCTCCATCTAGGCTTTGGAGAAAGACTCTCATCCACACATCATCTTCACTAATGTCCAAGTTATCAACATATCTATAGAATGATTCAAGATGTTCCTCAGCTGTAACACCTTTAGTCCTTGTGAACTTAGGATTGTACTTCTGATATTCTCTAGTAGGCATGGCATTCAAAGGAGTGGGCAGTACTAGAGGTCCATACCTAGTAGCTATGATTCTTTCCATTTTGGTAGGTTGTGGACTTTCCATAGTTGTGGTGGCTATAAGGGTACTAGAAATTTGAATGATAGGGGGTTGAGGAGTGACTGATAAGACTAATGGGGTATAAGGGATAGGAGGAGAGGTTTCATTTGGGCTTGCAACAAAAGGAGAACCTAAAGAATAAGGAGCTTTATGAATGTCTGCATTTTTTCTTCACTATCAGTATTAGATGCTATACTCTCAACATGTATTTATTCTATGACAGGATTTTCTTGAAGAGATATAGAATATTGTTTAGATTTACCTGAACCTGATGCTCCTTTCTGCAATTCCTTTCTTTCTTTGATGATTTTTTCAGGGTCAGATACTGGGTCATCTTGTGACTTCTGAGGATTTCTCCGAGTATGCCTCACAAACTGAGCCAGAACTATGAAGTGGAGTCGCCAAGAGGTTCGTCCTCCAGTAGAGTCACCAGATAGATGATTACTATTGAAAATTGCCTAGACTTTTCTATCATCAAAGATGGATCTGTGTCGTCTCCCATGGAAGCCGAGATTTAATTTCCTCCCCCCTACAACAGCGCCAATTATGTTATCACTCCAGGAAGCTCTCCTAGGTTGTAGCTCATAGATGTCTGGTAACATATAAATCTTCAATACTATTCTCTAAACTATTGGAATGGATGATGTTTTGGATCAAGTCAGATAACTGTTCCAACTCTTTTTTCACTCAAGAGATGCATGAACACCCTAAGCTTTACAAGGCTTTAGACCACTAATGCTCAATAGTTTATAGATTCAATGGATAGATGGAGAATATTGATTGTACCAGCATATGCATACATAAACACATATGAGTGGCTAGCCACAGGAAGTAAATGAAGCTTGCAAATCTAACTTATCAATGCAGAGATAAGATGACAGTTATCTGGCATTAGATAGAGAAGAAAACATGAATAACATATTCAAGTGCAAGCTTAGAATAGAAGATAAAATGGGGATTGAACATGTAACAACAAAAGAAGCTTATATTGCTAGAATGAAGATGAGAAGCTAGAGTAGTAGAGTATCCACAGTCCCCAAAAGTTGAACCCTTGTTACTATGAACTTTCAAATATTTATAGGCCTTTTAAAATTCTCTTGAGCCTTCTAAGGTTTGAGAGGTCTTAATCTATCCCCTCTCTATTTTTAACTGTTTGATGCCATGACTAGGCATGCATGAGCTTGGAGGCTTCTTTTCTAACAGCCGAGTAACCGCATTCTGGTAATTTTCTGCGCTGTCAGGGAGCTCGCTCGTGCAAGCGATGCTCCATGATCATTTTTTGGTTTGGTTGTGTTGCACTGTTGCCTTTCCCCTTCCGTCCTTTTGTCTCTTGTTCATTGTCTCCCAACCTCTGTTCTTTGGTGGAATGGGTCTTCGGACCTTTGAAATATTTTCAAACACTAAGAATCATTGTTTTCTATTTTACATAGAAAAACGCCGCAATACTATGAAATCCCACCAAAATTTGTTTATTTTGGACTTAAAAAGTCCTTAAATACTGTCTATTCCTCCATCGGGTCCGCGCTCAATCATTATCGCAAGTCGCTTCGGCCTTGTTTCCAAGCTTCCCTTTGTATTTTGAAATATGTTAAAAACACTAAAAATCATGAAAAATTGGCTTTGGCGGACCTGAAATATTATATATTTTCATTCCTGAACCCCTTCATGTCCAGGTTTTATTGCATTGGCACTGCCCCTTTGTATTTCGTTAAATAAAGTAAATACGCAAAATACATAGGAAAATTCCTTTCGACGGATTTCAAATTTTATGCAATACTATGTATATAACTGTCGGGTCCAGTTCATCGAATCACAAATATACATATATAAAAGCTCGGCGCCATAATTTTTCCCCAATTGCAATCCGTCGATGCAATTGATCGCAATCGCATGTCACTCATACCTTGGGCCAATGGTGAGCACTCTGTTGTGTTCTCTGATAGCGATCCTGTGATGCGACGTGGGCCATCGATCTGTGCGCTTGATCGATGGTCCACGTTGAACCCGCCGATCACCATCACAAGTTCCTCATAGTCTGCATTGATATCCACCAGTTGCCACCGCCGATTGTGATCTGCCGACTGGATCTGGACCGTTGATCGGTAGATCCGATGGCTACTATGCATTCATTCCTCAAGCCTACAATACTATGTTTTTTCACTGTTTCCTTGGGTTTTTGCCTCCCGATAGTGTTTTTCCATATGTCTGAAGGTTTTTCTCTTGCGATTATTTCGATCTTTTAAATGTTTTTCAAAGACTCAAAGAGTGTTTTGGAACTGTTTGGCACTGCATCTTAGGGGCTAATAGGTGGTATCAAAGAAGAGCGGTTGCATGTATGATTGCTCAGGCGCAGTAGCCTCTGTGGTCTTTTTTCCTTTCTTAACCATTTCTGTGAGTGCTATCTTCTTCGAAAAATTCCTAAAATTCGGACAAATGGAGAAAACAGGGTAAAAACGTAGAGCGGTAAATGTATGTGGAAACAAAATTAGCACAGTAAATTTTGATAGATTGTGTCACACGGAATGAGTCGATCTTGCGGACAAGATAGACCTTCCTAGAATCTAAAGAGATCTAATGACAAGCAAGCCAATAAAAAACTATCTTTCTCTAAATATGCATTTATAAACAAAGGCAAACAAGTGATTAGGCCTACCTTGGGTCCAATGCAAGTTTGTGGAAGCCTCGCTCCTTCGATCCAAATGAGCTCCCTCGTTGCGAATCTGCAAACACAAACAAGAAAACAAATTAAATAGCACCTGAAAAGCCAATATCATAAAACATATTTAACATGAAGATCAAGGAATTCATGAAACAAATGACATAAGACAATTTGTTGAGAAAAATGAATCTGATTGTATTAATTCAAATCAAAGAAGAACTTTAAAACCTGTGCCTTGATGGTGTACAAGCTCCTCCCAGGGTCCAACAAGAAGTCTCCTCTACTTTGACAAGTTTCACTCTCTTCCCAATGAAGCCAAAAGGGTATGTGATCTCTCCTCTCAAGCTTAACTAGGAAGTCTCAATTCCACCAGCATTTACCCTCAAAAATGTTCAGCTTCTAACCTCCTTAGCAACCAGCCCAATGCCTTGATTTATAGTGCAATGGAGGGAAGTTACTAGGTCCTCCTTCAAAGGGATAAAGGCCTTCTTCAAAGGGATAGCTCCTCTCATCAAGGGATTAGCTCCTTCTCTTTTGGGATGCATGAGCCACCTAAGAGCGACCAATCCATGTCAAAATTCCTTCTAGAATCATCTAGAATTAACCCAAAGTGAGTTTTTTAGAATAAACTTGCGCCTTTTTTACTTTCACAGGGGTCCGCACCCACTCCTTTAGGGACAAAGCGGGCAGGTCCACAGTTTTTGTAAACAGAGGGTGCGGGACCGCAGGCAACAGTGAGAGAAAGTGCGAAACCAGAGCTTTGTTGATTTTCAATGTCTTTCTCTCATTTTCAAAGCTTGAATTGAAGAGCTGAGGTCTGAGACTTGCTTAGGAGGACAATACAAGTGATGATAGACTCATACTGACTGCAAATAATCATGGTGACGATATTTTTGTGTAACAGATTGCCCCCTAAAGTGTGAAGTCTGTAGTAGATGAGGATTTCATTTATCATTTAGGAAGAGTGAATTACTTTATCATTTCGAGGATCATCTTGTGGAGAGCCTGGTTGGAACCTGTAAAAACATTCAATGCAAGACATATATATGAGATCATATCATCGCTGAGGTAGGCATTCCCATACTCAGATCAAAACTGACTTAGAAAACTAACTACTACTCTGATACATGAATGATCTTGTAATACATCACAAGTATAGACTCATGTGGACACAGTATGGATGCAGCCATTTGTTTATGAATAGTCCATCATATAATGAATACAAAATTCCTCGCAGCTTGGATTGCAGAAACTAGATCCAAGGTCTTCATTTCTACTTCCTGAAACAGTACAATTCTATCCATGCGAATGAATGTGTTGATGTCGAACATGGTAGAAACGACTTGATTACCAGTCAATGATGTAAACTGTTAACAAGTGTTAGAGAAACCACCAGTGATGTCAATGGCTCTCAAAGTACCCAGTACAATCCATGAGATGTGAATAAATGTGTTGATGTCGAACATGTCACGGAATCCTTTGATCGAAGGTCAATGATGCAACCTATTGTCAAAGGAAAGAAACCTGCCATTGAGGCATGCGGATCCCAAGGTACTGACGATTTCTAGATCATCTTTATAGATAATGAGCTGAAGTCGATAGAAAGTGATCCGTCGCAGGCAAGCCCACAACACGAAATCATAGATCAAGTTGAAGAAATTTAGTTGCAAGGACTGACTCAGGGATGGTCAAGGTGGAAGACAGATATTTTATAGATGAATGGCTTTATTGGTAGTGACCTCTTGAACACATAACGACACAACAGATGGTTTGGTGACAACTGACCCAAAGTTAATACCCAGAAACCAGCTGAAGACTTTCAATGTGGTTTGATCAACTGTTAGGCAAATGATTTCCCAACCCAGGTGAATAAAAGTGTCATGTTCAAGAGTGGTTACAAAGTATGACAAACAGGCTCATTTTCCTCTCTTTTCCCCCACCATTTCTGGCAAGTACCACTTTATTTTTGACAAGCTTGAGGAGGATAACATTTGCTTGATTATAAGCTCATCCTTCAGATGAGTCCAACTTAGTTTAAATTCGAACCCTAAGAAGGAGTGGTTTGTTCCTGTTTGTAATTGAACAGGTCCTTTACTGTGAAATTTTAACGAGTCCAGTATAGGAGAAACTCGGCGTTTTTCAATTTTAGAGAGTCTGAAAAAACTTAAGAAGACTCCAGGGTTGACCTTTTTCGTAAATTTGTGTCTCCCAAGCCCGAAAAAGTATAAAATAATACTTGAGAGAATCGCTTGATCTTTACGACCAAGGAGTACTTTTCGTAATTAGTGCCCTTGATCTGAAAAAGTAAAAAAGCGATCAACGACATGTCGTTTTATAACCAATATCAAATTTGAAACAACAAAAATTTGGCAATCTTTTCATGTTTTTTACGGTCAGAAAAGAGTTGTAAGTGGACCGTCTTTTTAGTTCCGTTTTAACGAGTTTAAAAAGAAAAACTCGGCAATCTTTTCATGTTTTAGGAGTCTGAAAAGAGCTTAAAGGTGACTCTAAATGTTTTTTCGTTGAAAATGATAGATTTTGCCTGAATAATCTATTATCCTGAACAAAAATGCAAACATTACTCATACCTGTTTGAAATGGATAAAAATGCTGCAAAAATTACCTTTCTAAAGTGAAACATAAACAAATTTTCAATTTATTTACTCAAAAAACTTATAAAAAGGGCTTTCGTCAATTCATTTTACTGTTTGAGATTTGGGTGAGAAAATAGTGCTTTTGTTCAGAAACTTCCCGTGAAGATTGCGGAAAATCCAACCGTTGGAATCGAACGCCGTCTTCTCCAGGTAATCCACATCATCCTACTCTTAATTTCAACTGTTTCAATTTTTGTTTTAGGGTTTTATTTCATTTTTTGGAGGGTTTTTAGGCTAAAAACCCGCGCGCGGGGGCCCGCAGGCATAACAATAGCAGCCCGCAGACCCCGACTTTTTCTTAATGAGGAAAAAGTCAGGGGTCCACACCTTCCATGAAGGCAAGGTGCGGACCCATGCACTGTCTCTAACACAGAGGGTGCAGTCCCTGCAGCAAGGGTTTTTAACCTAAAAATTCTCAAATTTGACCCAAACAATTTAATTTCTAGCATTCTAATTTGTCTTTTTATTGGATGTAGAGTGTACATCATGCTAGATTGGCATGAATGGGAGCATGAGGACGTGGATCTTGCCACGTTGAATCACCAACCTTCGATTGATGCATTGAAGGCATGCGGCTTGTACAAATTTTGGGCCATACCTGGCATGAGGGCCCAGGTGGATTTCTTACAGTGGCTGGTAGATAGGTGGAGCATATAGGACCAGTGCTTCTTCATTGGTGGCGACTAGCTCGAAATCGAGCCGGCTGACATATACTTCTTGACTGGTTTGCCTAAGAGAGTTGAAGACTTGACTCTATTCGGGACTAGGCCAGGTGGCCAGTCTATCGATAGCCTTCGGCTAGAGTTCTGCAACAGCCAAGCTAGAGACAAAGGGATAGACATTAAAACCATATCCCGTCCTAAACTCATGGTGATCGCGTTTACTGTCACCAGAATTTGCGGGAGTGCCGCATTACATATTTCCACCGGATCCCAGATGCGGATGGCAGTTGACTGCTTTTGAGGCACCATCTTCAATTGGTGCGATGTTGTGTTGGCCAATGTAAAAGGCCAACTGACCAGAGCCAAGAACGGACAACTGAAGACCTTTGGTTATGGGGCTTTGGTTGTGAGCTTTGGTCTGGAGAGGGTTCCAATGTTGATCCCGCAACACCTTACTGTTGGAGCTGGGCTTCCTCGAGAGCCCAAACTGATGCGATGGGTTGCAGTTATGGCCCGCCATCCAGACGAGGGGACAAAGGTTTTTTGATTCAAACCTGAGTATTTCCAATGGTTGGAAAACTAGGTTTTTTCTATTCAGGACTTCCCTTACGCTGGGGTAGATTTTCGTGGTGACCTAGACATGGCTCTTCCACCAGGAGAGCAATGGGATGACTCAGGTAAAATCATTTTCAACATTTTCCTATTTTAATTTTTTTTTTTTTTTTTATATCATCCCAAAACTGATAGTAAAAGTTTCAAATGCAGATGTGGGTCCACAGCGACCAGCCGCTCTCCGGCCTTACGAGAGGAAACAACCAGTTACAACCGCGCCAGCCCCACAGGAAGAATCAGCAGAGACCTTGGCCGAGTTGGAGAGTCATCTAGAGCGCTTGACGGGAGGCATTCCGGAGACTAGCATAGATGACATTCCTCATTGACTTCAGCGCTATGTGATTGGGGTCCCAGGACCTTTTAGGAGGTTCCTTTGCAAAGTGGCCCGTGCAGTGGTTTCTTATCGAGATCATCACCAGTGATAGGATGATCGCCTATTGTAGGCACATATGACATTTTTGCTTTTTGTACTTATCATTTTTGCCGATCATAAGGTGTTTTTCAACCTATGATCGAGGACGATGTATTTTTGACACACTCCTATATATATCACTATTACCAGCTTATCTTGTAAATCATGTTATGGAATGGTTTTAAATTTACAGTTATGATTATTGCAAATGTCTACTTAACATTCGAGAAGCAATTGAATCTGCTAATGTATTTAAAGATCTTGGAATATGCTGATATTCAATATAATCAAATTCACGTTCCAAGAGACGCACTCTAAAAAATAATCTCAATAATACTGGATTTCTAATGGCATACACTCTATTAAGATGTAATACAACGAGTTCAGAATCTAACCTCACTATCAAATTCCGAATCCCAAATGAAATAGATTCAGATAATAACTCAATCACTGCACTATACTCGGCAATGTTGTTCGTTGTTTGATCGAGGCTTACCCCATGCATAGATACTAACTCGTCAGAGGGCGAATAGATAACCCAAGCTACGGAAGAAATGTTCCGTATATTACGACAAGCACCATCAACGAAACCAATATATGTTTGGAGAGGCATCGACATCTGCAATATCAAGAGTAAAACCAAGATAAGCAGGAATAATGACGAAAAAACACTCTCTAAGCTAAGCACACTTTTTAAACTAAAACACACCTTCTAGAAAGAAAAACTATCCTAACTAAAAATCTCCATACCCATTCTTTAAGCATAATACCTCTTCAGGTAAAGACCATTTCTGGGTTTACCTAAAGAGTCCCCGTCAAAGTCTACCAATTCATAGGTCCCTTTTGCTAGCTTTCGCTTGACAACATAGGGACCATGCCACATAGGAACGAATTTTCCAGCGCCTAATTTATCATTAGCTTGATCATACACTAAGACTAGATCTCCTTTCGAAAAATTTCGAGGGGTCACATTTCTATCATACTGAGCTTTCATACGTTTTGCGTGAGTTTCGATCGCCAATGCAGCATCATGTCGATTCTCATCTAATTGAGCCAAGTATAACAAACGTTTTTCCTCTTCGGAAGTGGCTGGAAGTAACTCGATGGCCATTTGCAATGATGGGATTTCGCATTCAATGGGTAACACAACTTCCAGACCATAAAGTAGTTGGAAAGGAGTGAACCCTGTTGATATTTTTACTAAGGTTCGATATGCCCAAAGCGCTGAAAATAGCATGTTATGCCAATTCGACCGATGAATCCAAATGATTCGTCGGATCATGATGACTAAAACTTTGTTGATGGATTCAACCAGACCATTAGCTTGTGGATAATAAGGAGTTGAACTATCGTGACGTAAACCAAGCTGGCCTGTAAGTTCGGTCATCATAACGTTTCGAAAATGACGCCCATGATCAGTGATGATCGCTTGTGGAACACCAAACCTAGCAATTATATGATTGAACACGAAAATTGCAACTGTTTTTCCGTCTGCCTCAAATGTAGGAATCGCCTCGGCCCACTTGGTAAAATAATCTATCGCAAGGATGATATACGCATGCCCCCCGGCCGAGTGAGGGTTACATGTAATAAAATCGATACCCCATTTGGCAAAAGGACCAACGACAATTATAGGGTGGAAAGGAGCAGGTGGAGCGCGCATCTTTCGATAAACAATTTGGCAGTTGTGGCATTTTCGGACCGCATTAATACAATCTTTAAACAAATACGGCCAGAAGTAGCCAGCGTGCAATATCTTTTGGGTTGTGGCATACCCAGACATATGACCGCCACACGCCCCAGAGTGACAGTCATTTAGAACCCTTTCAACTTCTTCGTGAGTTAAAAAACGTCGAAAAACAGAGTCCGCCCCATGGCGATAAAGTGTATCTCCAATAATCCTGAATTGTTGGGAATGGAATCGTATTTTCCGACGTTCTGACCTTGAAATTTCTGGCCAAAAGGATTGGGTCTGGAGATAAACAATGATATCTCCATACCATGGATCTAAAGTGCTAATGAGAAACAAGGATTCGTCCGCAATGGGCTCCTCTGCCATAGTTTCCGTGTCAGCATGCGGGAAGTCACACATTAACTCCGCAAAAACTAAAGATTTCTTAGACTTAGATTTTTCAAATTCCAAGTCGAACTCCTGCAGGATGACAATCCATTTAGAGTACTTTCCCCTAGCAATTGCTTGGTCAAAATGTAAATCATAGGGTTGCAATCAGAAATTACTGTAGTTTTACATAGTAAAATGTAGTGACAAAAATGTTGGATAGCTCGAACAGCTGCCAATGCCAATTTCTCCACATGTGAGTATTTTAGCTCAGTTGGATTTAAAGTTCGACTAAGGTAATATATCACATGTTCAGTACCGAATTCATCTTCCTGAACTAAGACCATTCAAATGGTGGAATGAGAGGCGACGAGATAAAGTTGCCACGACATTCTTGAGCCCAAAATTTAATTTGCAATAAGCAAATGTCCCCCATGGACAAATGAAAGCCGTTTTTGGTTGATCGACAGGTAGAATATTGATTTGATTGTATCCAGAAAAACCATCCATGAAGGAGAATATTTCGCTGCTGGCACAATCATCAATGATTTGATAGATATAGGGAGTTGGGTAATTGTCCTTTGGACAGGCTCGATTAATGTCCCTATAATCGATACATATTCTTATTGTCCCTTGCTTTTTGTTAACCGAAACAATATTCGATACCCAATTCGTTAACGGGATCGGATAAATGAAACCTGATTTGAGTAATTTTTCAACTTCTGCTTTAATAGCAGCAGCTTTTCTCGGGTGAATCTAACGCAAACGTTGCCAGACGGGTTTGGCGTCCGAGTAAGTCTTGATTTCATGAACAACAATCGCGGGATCAATTCCTAGAATTTCCTCATAAGACCAGGCAAACACGTTGCGAAATTCTTGAAACATGGCCTTATATATTTGAATTTCATCTTCTGTACACGAGGCACCTATATGAATGTTCTCAACAATTCCAGGCTTAACCGAAATTTCAATAGGAATAGTTCGAGAGATGTTTCCCAAATTTAACTCTGAATTAGGATTTTTCATTGGATTCTCAGGTTCTTGACATATTCAGTCGTAAAAATTGATGAAAAATCATTTTCAAAATGATCATTCTCGGGTAAGAACAAAGATCTGTGATGGAGATCTTCCCATGGTAAATCATCTACACATAGGATTTCACGAATTTTCTCATCAGAGTGAGCAAGTTCGGAAAATGTTGTGAATCTGAGCTTGATGTGAAAAGTGATTCCTAATGGACCACATTCATTAAGTCAATTTTGGTTGAAGATGGGTTGGTAAACGATTGCACGGCCTCATACGCAATTTCATATGGACTCAAAGGCATAACATCACCAAATGAGTCTATCTCAGATTCAGAAGGAACGATCCAAGGATCATCATAAACAATGGTGTCTAACGAAATCATATGAATGGTTGCAAATGAAGACGATGCGTTGATCGGAAGAAAAGGAAAAGTTCCCAGTAAACCGACATCTTTAACTAGTCCTACTCCAACATCCTTATACGGGATATTCGTTTTACCGACACGCTGAATACTTTCAGAAGAGGCTGGGTCAGATGAGAAGTAAGCCAACTAGTCTATTGTTACGATATTTCCATTATGAGGAAACTTTATAACCTGAAAGACCGATGAAACGACAGTTGTCATAGTGTAAGACCAACTACGACCCAAGAGAGGGTTGTAATCTAGAGGGGCATCAACCACCTCCACATCTAGATTAACGGTTTTTCCTTCAACCCCTATAGGTAGATCCTGTAGAATGCCAAAAGGATGAAACCCACGACCATCAAAGGCCTTTAGAATCGTCGAGGATTGGTTTAGCGAAGGAGAACCAAGCGACTCCAACACTGTATCGACATAATACACGTTGAGGCTCCCTCATCAATCACACTCATATGAATAGGCTTGTTTTTGACTATCACTAGAATCTGGAAAGCCATTTGATCAGGTTCGAGTCTTGAACGTCAACAACTCCTATAGCCGACAAAAGTAATTTACATTGTGCTGGACATGATTGCAGCACTTCCAAAGCCGACATTGCTGAGGGTGAAACAACTAAATCCTCAACAATGTTATAGTTCTGAGCCACTCTCGCATGTGGTTTGAAAGCTGACTTTCGAAGTATACCCTTGGCGGGCAGTTTGATTACCAAGTCTGGATTAGGTTTCTCGATCTGTAGTGGATCGGAACCGGGAGCTGAGGTTGATGGGTTAGAATGAGAAGATTCTTCTTCTTTACCATCAACAGGACTTTTACTACCATAATCATGCGATCGAGTCGCAATCCTAACATGGGACATCATCAGTATGGGTTCTTCATTGGCACTCGAGGAGGAACCTATCATATTACTATCTTGACTTGGAAAAGGATCCTTCAAAACAGTAGGCGTTTGGGAACCTTTGACAATCTTCGCAACCTCTGCACGATGAGGGCAGTCCCTTGTAAAATGTTCTTCGTCACAAACGAGACAAGGATAACGAGGTTTACGTTTTTCATCATTGGATTCCAATTTTTCAGGTTTCTCTTTTGAATTTTTGTCCGTTTTATTTTTCTTCTTCCCTTTCTTCTTACCACCGGATTTTGATTTTGCTATAGGTGACTCTACAATGTGAATATCGACGGAAATCTCCGCGGAAGAATATCCTGTCGGGGAATCTAGCAAGGTTATGATAGGAGAAGAATTCTTGGAAGACTTCTTCTTACTTTTGGTGTTAACCGTACCAATCATACGATCAGCGGCATGAGATCATGAAGGAGCTGCAACAATTTGATTTTGCTTGGGAAGATCGGGGATTTTCTCGTGTAACGTACCTGACTGAGTATAGACCAAGTCAAGGTACTATGCTTGAGCAATTACTTGCTACTTAGTAATGACTCTGGCCTTAGCCACATCCTTAGTGATCGTTGGAAACAAAGATTTTACAAACCATTCAGCCAAGATCTGATCCGGAATAAAAACCTTCACTAAACGTCGTCGACGTCTCCATTCATGAATGTGATCTGAAATGTAAGTGGACGTCGACTGCTTTAATGAAGTTAGTAATTCCGTGCCATTGTCATATCTAACTGGCAACTGAAAATGAGTTAAAAATGAGGTAGCTAACTTACTAAAGTTATAAAAAGTGCCTCGCGGTAACTCAATGTACCACTTGGCCGCAAGACCAATTAGAGTGCGCTGGAAAAGCCTTAGACGGATTGAATCATCTGAAATGGAGTTAGACGCACACCAGAGGTGATAAGTCATCACATGGTTCAACGGGTCCTTTCCTGATTTGCCTTCAAACATAGGAATATCACTAGGCAACTTATTCGGTATTGGCGGCCAAAACGGAAGATAATTAATGGGATCGTTCGTTAGGCGCGACAAGTCAGGCAAGTCCAAAGTTGTGATAAACGGTAACTGACGATTAGGGTCCCTAAAGCTATGGGTCATGAGACCAGCCCCAGGAGGAGGATATCTAGGATAACTAGGAATAGGGATTGCATTTGGGATATTGTATCCTCCCGGAAAACCAGGATTAACCGGACCGTACTGGGCTTGTTGAGGTTGTTGATATGTGTACCCAGGGTACGGTTGATACTGATAGACTGGCTGCTCCACAGCAGGACTGAATTGGTACTGTCCCTGGTACGGTTGATAAGTAAATTGTGGTTGACTTGTGACAACCGTACTTGAACCAGGTTGTCCTACAGGCATTTGAACCGAAGTTTGAATCGTGGATCCAAACAGAGGTAAAGATGTCTGAGGAGTAGATACAGGAACAGTAGAAACCAGAGTTTTCGATACTCCAAAAGTAGGTGGGGTAGATTGAACAGATGTTGCAGCAGTTGCAGCAGTCGTTTGAGGCGGAGTACGAGGCGTACTAGGCCCAGGATGAGAAACTACCAAAGGTACAAAAGTTTGAATGGTAGACTAGACAGGTTGCTGGGGTGAACCAGAAACTAAGGGTTGTCCAGTTTGAGATGACAAATGTACATTCAGTTGCAAGACCTGTTGAGTTTGTGATGGTTCCCACACTAAATTCATTCCGGGGTACGGACCCATAACAGGTTGAGAATATTGAGGACCATAATCGGGTTGAGGGTAGGGTTGATAATTCAAAGGTACATTTCCTGTTCCTTGAACATATGATTGACCGGAGGGTGGTTGGAAACCTTGGTTCGAGTACTGACCTTGGGGTTGATACCCTTGAGGCACGTACTGATACTGGGGTTGACCTTGAGGTATAAATTAATACTGGGGTTGACCTTGGGGTGCATATTGAGTCTGGGGTTGACCTTGAGGAACGTACTGTCCCGTAGGTATGTACTCTCCTTGAGGTTGCCCCCCAGGCGCAAATTGAGGATTTTGAGGCTGCCCCCCAGGCGGTAACTGGCCACCTTGAGGTTGAGGATTAGGAGTAGTACCTGACATCATGAGAATATATTCTACACTCAACGGCTTAGTACCATTGCTTCCAGTTAATAAACCTTGTTCAATGGGTTGAGGAGATGCTCTCGAAAAAGTACCAGAAAGTGATTGATACCCAGAGGGAACAGAAGGACCGCCGTAAAAAAAGGATTCTGGCGATTGAGTAAACATGGACGATTGTCTTGACATATTTAACGAGGATAGTAAACTCTAGGTGTTGGGTGATAAGGAACACGAGGTGGTGAAAAACTTAACCCTGGGTTTTCCAAGAAATTAGTCAAAGAAAGATACCAAGCACTACTCCTAGGTGGATTGTAAAAAATTGATTCACACTCCCTTAGCTCAATAGCAGGTTGATTTTTAGTGATAGGGATGCCTACTTCTTCTTCCGGAGTAGCAAGTTCTTAGATAGCTATAAGTCGAGAAGGAAGATTTTGAGTAATTATTCTTTCTATCCTAGGTGAACCAGGACCACTAGAAGCTGGAGAAGCAAACCCCGATGTTGGAGTAGCAACAAATTCACTTTTAGGTTTGGATATTTCAGGTTCCTCACCTATATCACTAGTAGATGAAAAGCTACCAGTAACTTCGGAAACAGACACTGATTGTGGATTATAATCTGCTACTAAAGCTTGAAAATTAGGATGTACCACCAAAGAAGACTCTCCTTCTTTAGGTGACCCAACTCTACTGTCTGTAGGAGTTACGAGGGCTCTTAACCTTCAGGCTGGCTCGGTGAAAACTCAGGAGGTTGGCCCCGAAGTCTAAAGGACTTCCTCGGTAATTCAGCCACGATTAAAAATTTTTAACTACTTCACACACAAACAAAGTAAAATCTCAATGAAAACCACCTAAAGCCTCTAAAGAACCAAACAAATTTGAATCACACGCCTAAAGAATCTAGGAGATCAAACACACACAAACAGTAACTTTCCGTATTGAAAATACTAGTTGGTGATGAAGCCCAATGTCGCAGAGTTCAATACAGAAATGGCGGTTGGAACAGTTACCCCGGCAACCTGCTTAATGAATAGACTGGCACAAGTTCCTCCACTTAACCGTCTCGAGTGAAGAGAACCCCCCAGAAAATTCAAGTCAGTCTAGCCGACGTCTGCTCCAGGTACAGTGGGATCTTCCCACCATTGTCACCTTAGGAAGAATCCTAAAGAATATGGTCACTAAGGTTACCAACTGAAACAAATATACCTGGGGGAACAGTCTATGATCCGATACGCACGCAAGGGCAGAGTAACAAGCTCAATCCCCTTGAAGGTTCCTTGACATAATCCAAGGTTTACCAACAAGTGACCCCAGGCTCCTCGACAATGGTTAATCCGAGGTTTACCGTTTTTAATATGTGAATATCTGGCGTCGTTCCCAATGAGGAAGGATTGATTCCCACACTGGTTCGAACACAATCTCATGCTTCTGCTTTAAGAGGAGCTTTCCCAAAGCATAAATGCAACAATTGGATTTCTTTCCTACCGCAAGATACAACTAATTGTTTTTTTTACTGTCTTGGAGAGTTAATTACTCTCCTACTCCAAGACACTAGCCTAAGCTATGTTGGTGTATCAGAGCCCTAGAAATAAAAATATTACTAGATGAATTTTACTTTAAGCGTTATTTTTATTGGTTTTTTGTTTAAGTCAAGAGGTGCGGAGATGAAACTCGTGGTATGAAGACTCGACTTGAAATCACTAAAAAAAAAAATGCACTTAAGATGATTAAACAATCTTTTCCCTTCAATGAACTTCTAGCTAGGAAAGAGTTTGAGAATGCAAATACTTGTAAACACAAATCTTTCTTAACAAACAAATTTAAAGAAGAGCTTTTCGTCTTTTCCAATGCACTCAAAACGAGACAACTAGTTATTTTCACAAAAATTTCCCTTTTCTTTCAAAACACTCAACCACTACAAAAACAAACTTTTTCCAAAAGATATTTTTTATTTTTTATAAAACACTCAAAACTATGAAAATGACTAACTTTGAGATCTATAAACTATAAAAACCTATTTGAAGTCAAAGCTTACAAGATGTCTTTTTAAGGATGTTTTACTTAGCTAGATGTAAACTAAGGACCAATTTATGCAGAATCATAAATCAGTCAAAAAACAACCAATTTCGTTTTCTTTTTTAAAAATCAAAATCCAAACTTTTAACACAAGCTTTTTGAAGTTTCGTAAAGAGAAAACACAAGGTGGATTCCTCAACA
Organism: Pinus tabuliformis; assembly: GCA_031772625.1. Lineage (NCBI taxonomy): Eukaryota > Viridiplantae > Streptophyta > Pinopsida > Pinales > Pinaceae > Pinus > Pinus tabuliformis. The sequence goes on from CM062817.1 coordinate 140,472,486, forward strand.
AAGGTATATTTTGCAAATGGTTGGACTTATAAGAAGGCTGGTAAAAACCAAGGTGATCTGAGGTTCCTACAGCTTCTAAGCTCAGAGCTACTAGAAGACCAAAATGAAAACCAAACCCAACAAGCAAAACTTCTAGGAATTTCACCTAAAACCCTAACACCAATGAAGTTAACCTAAGGAAAGCTTCTGACAGGTTATATGCAAGTCTAGGCAGGGGGAAGTAACATCTAAACAAAAACTAAGCTGACTAACAGAGAAAATCTTAGGTTTTCCAAAATTTTGACAGGGTTCGTAGGCCCACAGTTAACACGGGTGCGGTACCGCTCTGTGCTAAAAGAAAAAGTGCGGATAGGTCCGCACTGTGTCAAAGCCTAGGGTGCGGTCCTCTCCCAAAGTTATGAAAAACAAAAAATAACCCTGGATCTACTAAATCTACCCAATTCCACACACAACAAGCCAAAAACAGAAACAAAAACACAGTTTCTCAAGTCAAAGTAAAAACAAGGAAAAAATCAAGTCCCCAGTATGGTCGCCAATTTGTCACACGGAATGAGTCGATCTTGCAGACAAGATAGACCTTCCTAGAATCTAAAGAGATCTAATGACAAGCAAGCCAATCAAAAACTATCTTTCTCTAAATATGCATTTATAAACAAAGGCAAACAAGTGATTAAGCCTACCTTGGGTCCAATGCAAGTGTGTGGAAGCCTCGCTCCTTCGATCCAAATGAACTCCCTTGTTGCGAATCTGCAAACACAAACAAGCAAAAAAATTAAATATCACCTGAAAAGCCAATATCATAAAACATATTTAACATGAAGATCAAGGAATTCATGAAACAAATGACATAAGACAATTTGTTGAGAAAAATGAATCTGATTGTATTAATTCAAATCAAAGAAGAACTTTACAACCTGTGCCTTGATGCTGTACAAGCTCCTCCCAGGGTCCAACAAGAAGTCTCCTCTACTTTGACAAGTTTCACTCTCTTCCCAATGAAGCCAAAAGGGTATGTGATCTCTCCTCTCAAGCTTAACTAGGAAGTCTCAATTCCACCAGCATTTACCCTAAAAAATGTTCAGCTTCTAACCTCCTTAGCAACCAGACCAATGCCTTGATTTATAGTGCAATGGAGGGAAGTTACTAGGTCCTCCTTCAAAGGGATAAAGGCCTTCTTCAAAGGGATAGCTCCTCTCATCAAGGGATTAGCTCCTTCTCTTTTGGGATGCATGAACCACCTAAGAGCGACCAATCCACATCAAAATTCCTTCTAGAATCATCTAGAATTAACCCAAAGTGAGTTTTTTAGAATAAACTTGCACCTTTTTGACTTTCACAGGGGTCCCCACCCACTCCTTTAGGGACAGAGCCAGCAGGTCCGCAGTTTTTGTAAACAGAGGGTGCGGGACCGCAGGCAATAGTGAGAGAAAGTGTGGAACCAGAGCTTTGTTGATTTTCAATGTCTTTCTCTCATTTTCAAAGCTTGACTTGAAGAGCTGAGGTCTGAGACTTGCTTAGGAGGACAGTACAAGTGATGGTAGACTCATACTGACTGCAAATAATCATGGTGACGATATTTTTGTGTAACAGAATGTAAGGATGGAGCTTTTATTTCAAACATGAAAAAAAATATATCTATCATCTCGAGTTGTTAAATGAATAAATGCATTTAAACCTCATTAACTAAGCATTATGGCCTATACAAGATTTCCTTTATGTCTTGTCAAAATATCGCATCACAAGTTTCAAAATGACGTTTCAAATTGGTTTGTGTTATGTGGGATACCAATGTTTCGATTGTGATGAATCGCAATATCACAAATCTCAAATATCGCAAATTTCAAATTCGGAAAGATCGTAAATCGTAAATCGCAAATCGCAAATTGCAAATATCACAAATCGAAAATCGTAATATCGGAGATCATGAATAGAGAAATTCAAAGTTGCTTTAATGTTTTTCAATTTGTGATGAGCGGCATACCTTTTACCGTTTAGAGTGTGTTTCCTTTATGTAGAGGCTTATTTCATTAAAATAGACATTTACGATATGTTTGACCCGATTGAAGTTTTATAACAGTTTTAATATTCCATCGGGTTCGAACCTTATCGCATTTCACATTTTCTTATGGTTTGTATGTTTTGCGTCCTTATAAAAGATGCGATGTGACTATGATAAATAGTTTAAAGAATATCTTAAGCCTTAAGTTTTATAAAAATTTCAATTGCTATCTTTTGGTCTTTTATGGGGGTTTCTTTTATCGCATGCCACAGATTTTGACTCATGACTAACCTTTGTTACTTCAAATCCTACTATTTGTGATAAAGCGGGAATGCCTAATCACAAAGTGAATTGGTTTGATATCTTAAGTTTATCCAAAGTTTCATTTCGAATGGTTTCAAAAGGAATGCTCTTATTTGCTAAGTTTTTTTGAATTTTTTTTAAAGGGTCCCCGTTTATTAATACAATACTAACTATTAATATAATAATTGTGGGGGGGTTGTTGAACAATACAACACCATCCAAGGTACAAGTCATTTGGGATTGGCCAGCCCCAACCACTCTAACATATCTCCGTAGCTTTTTGGGTCTTGCCAATTTCTACCATAGGTTCATGTTGGGGTTCTCTCATATCACATGGCCTTTAAGTCAAGTCACCAAGGGCAGAGCGAAAGAAAAGTTCTTTTGGTTGGAAACCTAACAACGAGTGTTCTTTGAGTTGAAGAATCACTTTTGTTTGGAACTAGTGCTCACATTACCATACATGTAACAACCATTTGAGATTGAGACAGATGCCTCTGGCTATGCTTTGGTGTGGTTCTTACTCAGCATGGGAATCCATTGGCTTACCACAGTGAGACACTTTCAGATACAGTCTGAAAGTACTGCACTTATGACAAAGAAATGTATTCCATTGTGCAGGCCTACCATCAGTGGAAGCATTACATTCTAGGGAAGGAAATGGTCATCCACACAGACCACTAGCCTATAGAGTTCATATAGACATAAGGGAAAATGCAGAATGATCGCCATAGAAAATGGTCCACCTATCTGTAACGGTTCCATTTGAACATTAAGTATAATAAGGGAAACACCAATAATTTCATTGATTGCCTCCATCAACCACCGTTCTTGGTGCTAATCACTGTGCTCGACCCCTGTGGGCATGAGACGTTGGGGTGGCTGCATATTTACAAGAGTGATCTAGAGTTCGACAGCATATACTGGACACTCCTGGAAGGGAAGTAAGCTCCAAATTTTCACCTTCAAGGTGCACTCTTATGCCACTTGGGACATATTTGTGTTCCTTCAAGTGAGAATGCTAAGATGATTTGGGAGGCACACTACAGTTGAGTGGTTGGACATTTCAGAGTAGAGAAAATAGTGATGGTATTGCAGAAGTATTTTTATTAGCCGAAACTTCCTCAAGATGTTGGGAAGTACATTAGATCCTGCACTACTTACGCCATTTCCAAACCAACCATCAAGAAGCAAGGCCTATATAATCCTCTACCTACTCCTAGTCAGTCTTGGGAATCTATCCCCATGGATTATATGTCAAGCCTTCCTTCTACAAAGCACAACAACGATTTCATTTTCATGGTTGTTGACAGATTCTCTAAGATGGCCGTCATGGCGGCCTGCAAGAAGAGTATCACAGCAGAGGCCACTACTTTGGGATCCCACAATCCATTATCTCAGATCGAGATAGTAGATTACTGAGTGCATTTTGGTCAAGTATCTGGTCGATGATGGATACAAAACTTACTAAGTCCATGACTTTCCATCCCCAAACTGATGGCCAAATGGAGGTTGTCAACATGATGACTGTACACATTTTGTGCATGTACAACTCAAAGCATCCACCCACATGGGATGAAAGTCTCCCCTATGTCAAACACAACTACAAAAGAGATCTCCATAGCTGAATAGACCATAGACAGGTAGGGATGGGATTTTAGCCATTATGCCCCATCAGAGTGGCCATACCATTTACAGCCACTCAGGTAGATTTGACTCACGTGCTGTCCGAAGCTGAAAGGGTTAACAACTTCATTGAGTGCATTCAGCACATCTACCGATAGGTCCATGATATATTGGATAGAGATAATGCTAAGTACAAGCAATACCATGATTAGCATCGAGTGTCGCACAAGTTGTAGGTGGGCGAGAAAGTTTGGCTACATTTATAGAAGAAGTGCCTTGCTGGACCTCACTGCAAGCTTTGCTTGCTTTGATATGGGAAATACACCATCACCAAGGTCATCTATGACAATGCCTTCTAGCTCAGCATCCCACCATTCCTTGGTCTGCACCTAGTTTTCAATTTAGATCGCCTTCGGCCATACTTTCCACCATTATTGGACACATCTAACATTGCAGAACAACTCACATAAACATAACTCAACCAGGACTGCATGGAATAGGACACAACTGATAAAATCATGGACATGTAGATCAAGAAAACTCGACAACAGAGGATATAACTATATTGAGTTTTCAAAGTAGGCCAACTACTTCACCAAGGTAAATGACTCATTAGGGACCAAGTTCAACAAAAGTTTACTCATCTCATCGAGGAACTCAATGCAATGGGGACCATTGCTTCCTAAGGGGGGAGGAATGATCCAGGTGGATATTGGTGGCCACCCTCCTATTCCACTTGGACCCTCACCATTGTTTCTTTCAATTTTTCAGTTTCCTTAATTGTAGCACAATTTACTATTTTTGGTAGTTTTTTAGGGCCTGAACTTTTGGAGCCATTTTGAGGCCCTAAACGACGATTTTGTTGGAAAAAATCCTTTAGTGGTTGCTAATGCAGTAGCATCAATAGCGGTATACCTCAAAGAGATCTTTCCAACAAGGTATCATATGCATCAAACAGAGATAATATGACCAAGTTACGACCACAGGAATTTGGCTACCCAACTAACCCCAATGGGGCCCATAAACTCTTGGTGTTACATCTCCTTGGGTTATGGTTTTCTCTTATTTTTCAATAATAAAAAGGCCCTTGAGCCTCATTGTAACTCAGTTTAGAGGGATGTAGTTCCCACATCTCTTCTTAGAGATAAGCTACCATTGCCTCAGCTATCTTATTTCCATTTGATTTGTAAGCATAGTTCAATATTTTTCTATTAATGAAATGAAGTGTTATTCTACTACATCTCTGTGTTTATGGTTATATTTGTAAGTTTTATCATTCATGTTTATGTTTGGATTGAAGGAGGACCTTGAAAGAGAGTTTGAGATGAAGGACATGGGTCTCATGCACTACTTCCTTGGATTGGAAGTATGGCAAGGTGGTGGGGAACAGTTTGTCTCTCAAGGAAGGTATGCCTATGATATACTTCAAAGGTTCCACATCAACAACTACAAACCCATGGAGACTCCTCTACTGACCAATTGGAGGAAGGAGGGTGCCACTTTAGGTGAGGAAGAAGATGCGACTATTTATCGACAACTGGTGGGTTCACTCATGTATATTATGAACACACAACTAGATATGTGCTTTGTAGTCAACCAGGTGAGCCAAGCTATGGTAAGGCCAACCAAATGTTTTTGGAGGGTAGCTGAGCATGTTCTATGGTACCTCAAAGGAATTACCCAATTTGGAATTTGGTAAAAAATAGACATAGGGAGTGAAGCTATGTGGATTCATCGATGCAGATTAGGAAAGGATTCCATTAGAATGAAAGAGTTCATAAGGTGGAATTTTCAATGTTGGGTCCATAGTAGTTTCTTGGTACAACAGAAGAAAAGATATGTGGCACTTAGCTCGACAGAAGCATAATTCATGGTTGCAAGTCAAGCAACATGTGAGGTGATTTGGATGGGAAAGATACTTTTTGGCTTGTTTGGTTAGATGATGGATCTAATTGTGATTTACTATGATAATCAGAGCTGCATCAAACTCTTAGAGAATCATGTTTTTCACTATCAATCCAAGAACAATTATATCTAGTATCACCATCTATGGGATTGCGTGAAGATGCAGATTATGTTGTTGTAATACATTCTGACAAAGGAACATGATGCTAACATTTTGACAAAGGCCTTTCTAAGAGGGAAGTTCAAGTTCCACGTGTGCACAATAGGGGTGGTTGATAATCCCTTTCTTACTGAGAAGAAGTGTTGAAAATGTAGCAAGAAAATATCAGTTTGACTTTGCCTTGGTCAAACTAGACAAAATTCGAATTTTTATTTCAACAAAAATCTTGGAGGTAGTTAATTAAGGTGACATGGCACTTGTCACTTAGTTAAATCATTTACTTCAAGTTAAGGAAGCTTGATTTTAGTTCAGTATGTTTGATTTCTAATCTGTAGCCAATTATATATATATATATATATATATATATATATATATATATATATATATATATATATATATATATATATATATATATATATATATATATATATATATATATATATATATTCCAGTTAATTTGAGTTATTATGAGTTTAAATAGTTCTAAGTGTCAAAATAACTAATGGAGGTCAAGTTTTGGAAGTGTAACTTCAACCACACTCAATGATCGACATATTAACTAATCAATCAACCGAAAATAATTGTTGCTTGCAAAGAATTTGAGTTATCCAGTTGAGATGGAGATTCCAAGGCAGTGTACAATCAGTTGTAGCATATTCCAATGTGTACAAGTGGTGCATGATGTCAGAGGAAGGACCCTAGTGAATTGCACAATTCAACAGTGGAAGATTCCTAAATAATAGGGGCCAATTTCCCAAGGGAATAACACAAGGAAATAGGAGATCAAAAGGCTTTAAAATTGGCCAAGTGTTGGCCAGAGTCACTCAATCAGGTAGAGGGATAAGCTATGCACTTGTAGGGTGTACTCAAGCTTGAGCATGCATATGTATTTCATTTTTATTCTCTGATTAAGGCAATATAGATAGTAAGGGGTTTTGAGCAATTTCTTTCCCCTAGATAAATATTTGTTCATGTGTGATGTTTCCTTTTGCATGTCTATGATTTTTGTTCTATATAGTGAATTAACTTTTGCATATCAATAGAGTAGCTTCAAGTCTTGTGATTTAGTAAATGTCATGAGCCGTTTTGAATCTACACATTAATTTATACAATAAGCCCCCAATCCATTAACCCTATATTAGAACATAAATGATGTTCCTTTCACCAGATCTATAAAACCATGGAAAAAACTACCCAAATAATTTTTTAGGCAATTTCCCCGAAGCTCGTGCAAGGGGATTACTGCCCTCCTGTGACACTCCAAATAGGGGGGCATTTCCCCCCCTTGTGACCTCCTCGATGCGCCCAATGCACCATATCAAACATGGAACTAGTCATAAAAATAACACATACCCAACAGTACATTGTGAGTACACTATTTTCTAATTGTGTGGATGATGATGACAATATTAATGCTCGAGAGAGTACAAACTATGGATCTAACTCTTAATTTTTTAAACCCTTATAGATTCCCTGCTTGAAATCTTAGGTTGCCACAATAGCTTCTATCCTTAACTTCCAATATGAGATTGGGTAGTTCCTAATGGATTTTGTAGTCACTCCCACAAAATGTTAATTCCGTCAAGCATCCCAAAATGTAGAGGTTTAACTTTACAATTAGGGTTGGGTCATATATCGAGAAATTTTTCAAACCAAAAAAAACTATTTTGTCTCTCTATTAGTGCACATTTATTTTGAATGGCCATCCTTATGTTGATTGCATATTATAGAACATTGCAAAAATTTTATAGGAATCAACAAAGTTAAATATTTTACTTCACTCATGTTTGCTTGATTTCTGTAATATTTCAAAATCTATAATCAAGATACACTCAGGTGTTTGAAATTATCACCTCACAAATTTCAAGTGAAGGAGTCAATTAAGAGTGGTGAGATAAGGATTGAATATTGATATAGGAAAATAATATAGTTCACCAAGGGGGAAAGGAAAAATATAGATAAATTCAAGTTGTATGAGTAGTTTCTAGAGATTATTGGTTGTATGATTAGGTTATAGAGATTCCTAGCTATGTGAGGAAGATCATAGAGATAAAAAAATACAATCCTTGTTTTGATACCATGTAAATCCAAGGTTGAAACTCCATTCATTAATATATTTTCATTAAAAATGATGCATATGTAAATGAAGTGATAGATGACTCTTGGTTTCATCTTCCAAGAACCCTCACGACTCTTCATATTCACCTAACTCTTCATATTTATCCTACAATAGTGTTTACAAAATACCAGAGTCCATCGGATTAGGTATCTAAAAATATCAACCTTGAAAATATTAATGGCTCTCCTTCAAGTATTCATTTTCTATGTACTCATTTTTATAATCTTCATGGGTGAAATAATTTAAGAGAAAAAGAGTTCCAAAAGATGTTAATTTTTATGCCAATGGTCTTGAAAGCATATCTACTAGCCTTGTAGTTCTTTCCTTTCTTATATTTATTAACTAGGTGAAATTGCTACACAAAACTCTCCTCCATTTGTAGTGTATTTCTTGTTGAAGCTTGCTTTAGCTTGCAACTGATAAACATGTTAATGGTGTGGATTATGGTCACCTTTTCAAATAGATAGTGCTTCTACTAATTAAAAATGTGAACAAATTCATAGAGATCCTTATCATATGAAAGGTAGTTAAAAAATGCTATATGAAAAAGTGTAGAATGATATAAGATAAGTGTACCTATAGTACATAATGAATCCATCACCTATGATATCATCCCAACTAGCCTAAATTTATTAATCATGTTAAATTGTAGTGAAATGTAAAAGATGCCTATGCATGTGTTGGGTAGTAAACATTTTGGTGTTCTTCTTAAGTATAATTTAAAGATAAACTCAACTTAAAAATAATTGCAATAATAATTTATTAGAATAAAAAAACACATCTAAACCATCTTCAAAATAAAACACAATATTGAATATTAGTGACATTCAAATTATGACTATACAAAAATATTTAATACCAATTTGGTATGGAGAACTAGGGACATTCCATTAGATTATAATCATAGAATATATGGGACAAGATGGAAATTGAAGCTCAATTTGACATGGACGACTAGATCTATCTCTCTAGGTTATAATTAGTGAGGAAATAAATGTTTTTAGGAAATTCCCCTAATGGGGGTGATGTCAATGCAAATAGGTCTAAGAAAACTTCAACCATCGGATCCCAACCGATACCCTTTTCCGTTGGCCATAATTGACATGCATAGAACTGTTTGGCCCGGTTTTAGGTGGGGAGGGTGACTGCATTCATGTAACAACATAGGGGAACATTGTATCTATTTCTTTGCTTGATCTGACATTCCATCAAACTAAGGTTGTATACATGACGACACAGAGAGAGATGTGGCAATTGGTTAAGACCAAGATCCACTCTGACAAATGAATACATCCTTTTAATGACTCCATCATTCCTCACATTGGGATGGAGGATCCTAGGAAGAAAGAACATTCTTTCTTTATCAAGGCATCAAACCCCAACATGAATTATTGCTCCTTTTAATTGAGTGTTGGTTAGTTATTTTACTATTTTAGCTATCGGTAAGAGTAGGGTGGTAGACTCACCCTGAGGACTTCAGGTGTTGATCTAATTTTTAATCTCATTCTGGGCTTGTGCTGGCCATCCCTAGATTATTCTCTGCTTACATTTTCATTCGCTCCTTACTGTATCTTTGCTCACGATGGCACTTTAAGCTACAACATATTTATGGGTATGTGTTGGCCATCTCTAGATTGTATCATTGTTTATTTTGGTTTTGGTACTTACTATCTCTAAGTGAACATCTAGGAAAATTTGAAGGTGGTGGGTTTTATAATTATTGGTCTCTACAATATCATACAGTTAGTGGTTATTTCTCCCACAGTCTGCAGGGTATCAGTGTTGGTCACAAATGTACTTTGTTTATTTCTTACATACCTCCTCCTTTGGTCCATCTTTTGAGTTGGTGGTTATTTTACCCTCTGTAGATCTTCAAACTGCTGAGCCATATGGTATTTCCTTCAATTGTCCCATGTTGCTTGCAAGAGTCTGGTTTACTGTCACCTTTCTGGTTTGGTTCTAAAGACTTTTCAACCTCTATCATTCAAGTGAAAATTTGGTTGCCAAACAATTTTTTTCTTTAAGTTACTTTGGTCTATGGTCATTGTGTCTCCTATTGCATTTTGGCTTTAATTGGGAGCAGGTCTATTGATGATATCAATTTCAAGTTCAATGGATTTCAGTCTATAGTGGCATTGAGTAAGGTCATTCAATTATCCAAGTCTATTCGTGTTACTTCTCTTTGCAGGTTCACCTTGTATATGGTTCCATGTCAATGAATGATTAGTTGATGAGGTGACATGCTAGGAGCATCTTCTTCCAGACAATGTTGCCTCTTTGGTTGGGAATCAACATCAAATTTATTCAACTCGGTACCTTTCGAAGTTCGAAAGGAAATTCACACTCTTGAGGCACAAGAATTTGGGGAACACTAGTACCATTCGAATTCAGAAGTTGTATGCAGGGAAAATACAAATTGGGTTCCTGATCCAGGTAAATGGAGGAAGAGATGACTCTATTTCATTCACTCAATTGCAACTCATAGGCAGATGGCAAACCTCTTACACATGGTACTACTTGCCAAGTTGGTAGAAAATTACAAGTTGTTTGCTGGACAGGTAGATATAAAGAGGATTATTTGAGCATCTACTATGATATGAATGAAATCTTAGTGAGGCTAAAAAAATTGGAACACTACATTGTTTCAGATTCAATTATTGATATGATGGAACCCAAAAATAGTGAAGTGGTCATTAATGCAGCACCACACAACATGGTTCATGCACCTCCTTCGTGATTATACTGGATGACTAATTTTACCCATGTTTTTTAGTTTTGGTTTGATCAACTGTCTATCTGGAATTCTCACTAGTTCCTATATAACTATGGTTGTTTTATTGTGTCAATGTTACGTCCTCTTTTGTGTCACTGTTACATCCTCTTTCTAGTTGTCTACTACTAGAGTGTCAACGTCTGTGTTAAAGGTGGATTAGTAGTTTTGTCAACTCTAGCTAATTTTGGAAAATGTCAGACATCCATGTTATTATTGAATTTTAAAATTTATGCCTAATCTTTGTTAGTAAAATATTGGTTTCCAACCAGGTCAACATGGTCTCATTATGTAATCCAGGGTAAATCATGGCTTTCAAGAAACATCATATCTAAATCACTCTTATCTTTGGTATATTAATAGAAACCATGGTATGGATATTACACACATGAAAAAAGAGCTCTTTAGTAAATAAATATAAAAATTGTGACCTTGCATATATGTCACAAATTGATATAGCCAAACTTAGTCCTAATAAACTCTAAAGTGAGTCGATATGAATTAGCCACAAACATTACATATAGAAATTTAGATCACTCATGATTATATGGATTGGGAAATAAATACTAGTATCATATGGTCCATCATCATTGATCCAAATTGGATCATTATATTATTTTTTATCCATATTTATGCTTTCAAAGTGGAAAAAGTGGAGGAATAAGCTCACAAGACCATTTTTTTTGGTGGGACCTAGTTTGAAAAATTAGGGTTTGAAACCTTTTAGAAGCATTTTGAGGCATAAAATGACGGTTTTTTTTTTTTTTTTTTTTTTTTTTTTTTTTTTTGTTATGGTGAAAAAATTATAATTAGTTTTGTCACATTTTTTTGCATTTATGCACATAGTTACCTTTATAATGGTGCAAGCATCAGCTCAAATGGAGTTCCTATGCAAAAGTTATGCGACTTGGAGGTTAACCTTCTTATTTTGAACACCATAATTCAAGAGGATGCCACATCAACCCCCAATACTCATGGAAAAGGGGGTAGCCACATGATCATGATGAAGGTGACTCTATAAGACCCCATATTGCAACTCTAATTAAGAGTTGAAGGATTCAAATGTAACCACTAGTAGTCTATTCGGTTGTGTTGTAACTGAGCCTCTAGGAGAAAATGGGTTCTATTCTATTCAAGTGTGTTTTGTTCTATAGATGAGAAGAGTAGCTAAGAGTGGATAGGGAGAGAGAAAATAAATATTCTTTTTTCATTGTAGCATCCCACCGACCACATGCCTCATGTGTTTGTACCTACATTTATTTTCCATATAGAGAAAGAGAGCAAAGCAACCTCACCTCCTAGTTGGTTTTTCTCTCGAAAGGGTTTCCTACAATATATCCTTTATTAATTTATGGTTTATGAGTTTTATTCCATTGTTTTATGTTTTATAAATATCTTAATTTGCATGCATACCCAATAAATAATAATTTATAGATACATAAATATACGAAGAAATAAACCTTGATAGTGTAAATTTTGAATTTTCTAATATATTTTATTAGATCTATTGTTACTAATTGTCTAGTGGAATATTTGTGGAAGTTTATTAATCATATTGGTATTAGATCCATGTTTATTTTGGTATATTTTGGGGAGTTCTAGGGGATCAAGAATTGTTAAGCCAAAAATCATAAAACCCAAGTCACGACCGACGAATCTATCAGTAACCCTCAAGATCCCACAAAGGAGAGGCTTGCATGGCTGGAAGTACAAGTCATAGATATAAACCATAATATGAGCTTCCTCATGGTGGACTTGACCAATATTCTCGAGTTACTTGCAAAGGATGGAGGTTCTAAAATAGAGGTCAGATCAAACTAGTAGATTAGGAAGAACAAAGAGGGAGGGAGGCTAAGAAAGAAATAAAAAAGGATCAACCCATTTGAAACACCACGAAACAATCATATTCACTATTCCAAATGGAAGAAAAGGTCAACATCAAGTTATATCAAGGTGATATTGATTCTCTGAAGCTAAACCACTAGTTACAACAAGTAGAAGTTTATTTTAATGTTCATCATATAGAGAAAGAAAAGAATATTTTGTTTACTTGATTGAAATTTTAGGCCTATGCTGACTTGGTGGGAAAGCCACAGGGAGACCTTGAGTTTGGAGGTAGATCCTCAAATTACTAAGTGGGAGTATTTCAAAACCTCCATAAAGTCACAAATTTTCCCTATCAAATATATAGAGGATTAATGTATCTGGTGGAAATAATTTATGAAGAAGTAAGGGAACAATTTATAGGAGTACACCACCAAATTTTGGAAGATGGCCATAATGTTGGATATCTACCCAAAGAACCCAGATATAATCTGTGGAAACTAGGTTAATATGAAGAGGAGGGTGAATAAATATTATATAAATTTTAACAACTATTTAGCTAGTCAAACACATTCAATCAAACAACATTGCACCAATCACATAAATCATTTATTGAAAGAGAATGTTTTTATGTACCAACAAGAAGGATTTGTTGTGAAGGGTCAATAACACAAAGTATGAAAGCTTGTAAAATCCTTATATGGCCTCAAGCAAGCATCATAAGCCTGGTATGAGAATTTAAATGAGCATCTTCTGAAACTTAATCTTAAACACTATGATCTTGATGATGCAACTTTGTTTGTCAAGAAAGTTGGTAAAATAATTGTATATCTTGTGGTGTATGTAGATGATCTTCTAATGACAGGAAACAATGAGAGCTACATTGCATCCATAAACAAAGAACTAAGGAAAGGTTTTGAAATGACAAATTTGGGATATGTTCACTAATATCTTGGTATTGAAGTAACTCAACAAAGTTTATATTCCTCTCTTAGAATAAGTACATTGGAGATTTGTTGAACAGGGTTGGCATGGTTGAGTGTAATCCTTTGACTACTCTAATGGAACAGAACTTAAAGCTCACATCCACTAAAGGAAAAGAATTTGAGGATGCAACAAAGTACAAAAAACTCGTAGGAAGTCTCAACTACCTAAATACTACCAATCCATACATTTAATTTGTTGTTGGAATGATATCCAGGTTTATGTTAAAGCCTTGTGAGGGTCACTGGCCTACTACAAAAATATTTCTAAAGTACTTGAAGGAAACTCAAGACTTTGGACTCAAGTATACATAGGTGGATGACTTCAGCTTGATTAGATACTCTGATTTAGATTTCGATGGAGATAAAGAAACTAGAGTATCTACTTTAGGTTATGTTATAAGTCTTGGATAAGGAGTTGTCTCCTGGAGGTCACACAAATAGTCAGTTCTAGCAGATTCCACAACCGAGGTATAATATGTGGCAACAACTTAAGCAATGAAGGAAATTGTGTGGCTCATGAAAATTCTAGAAGATTTGTAGGAGAAACAAGTACATTCAAATCCTCTTTTGATTGACAATACTTATGCAATAAAGTTGGCCAAGAACCCAAAGTTCCATGATCAAACGAAGAACATCAATATAAAATACCATATGATTCGACATCATGTTGAGGCCAAAACAATCCACCTACGACATTGTTCCACAAATGAGTAGATTTCAAACATATTCACCAAAACACACGGAAGGGAAAAGTTTTAAAGATTCAAAATTATGCTTGGACTCACCAACATCCCTTAATATTAATGGGGGAATGTTAACAACTAATCTGAAAGGATTATTGTAAATATAGTCAGTTGTGCATTTGAGAAAACCAAGAGAACTTGGAATTGGAATCCCAAGAGTCTCTACACTCATGTATAACTTCATGATATGGCTAATGAAATAGACAAGTTAATTCGGAGTTACCCTCCTGGCCTAACATTTTTAATCAAAAGTTGGCCTATATGCACATTGTATACATTGGATGAATCCATGTTGATTATTGAATGGACTAGCTTTTTAAAGTGATTGGATTGAGTTTTAAAACTTCATGGAAGTTAATTTTATAAAATAATATTACATGATGGATAGTTAGTTTTAGTTAATTTTGTTTATTGAATAAATTTTAAGAGTTTTAATAAATTATAAAAAAGTATATATAATTTTTTTTATTAAATTTTTCATTATTTAATTAAAAATAATATTAAACTAATTAATTCTCTCAAGGTGGTAGTATAATTTGCAAAAATTATGTTGCAAATCCCTTGCGTATCTAAGTGATTGGAAGTTCAATCCCCATGGACATGTTTCTCCCACTGAACATTAAAAAAATTATTTAGTTAATTAATAAAAAATAGATTTTTTTTTAATTAAGAAATATCATAATTTATAAGATCTTGTAATAGAAATTTCACAATAAATTTGACATTTATTCAAAATATATTTAGAGTTCAAACTCACTAATGTTACAAATTTATATCAATAACTTTAGTAATTGTTTTAAAAATATATATAATTACTAGAAGTGTTTTACATAGTAATATGAAACATAAAAAAAAAGTTAAATTCCATTGAGTAGTGAAGGAATTGCATGTCTCCATTATATTAAAAAGTAAATTAGTTTTTTTTTCCTTACAATTATTTTATATCTATATATAAAGTTGATGTAAATCTAAAGTGGAAATATGAGTATTTTATTTATGGTTGATATTGATCTCCCTCATACTGGGTTGTACAACACCTCTCAGTGTAATAATGTAAAATTAAAATTATATTATATATATATATATAAAATCAACATTTAAAAAAAAATTAAACCCACTGTTATCAAACACCTATATCGGTAAAATTTGTTAATGTGTAGTTATTTTAATATGCAAAAATTAATTCAAATGGCTACAAATTCTACATATTAAAAATTTTCATTCTTGGTTAGAGCACGCCTCCAAATTTTTCATGAGTCCACTAGTTGTGTATAGCAATTATATATATACAAAATTCACTATTAACATTTGTAATTGTTTAGAAAATTGTCTTTAGGATCGATTACATGAATGAATTAATTGTAGATGAATTTCGAGCCAACTAATGTGGTTCATTATTAGGATGAAAAAATGGGGAAAATCTAATCCAACAAGGAATTATAAACCAAAAGTAAAAAAAAAATGATTGTTGAAAAAATTAGTCAAATAACCGTTAAGAAATAATAATAAATTAATATAAATACCTAATATAATTATTTATAGAAATGAATAACAAGTATTAAGGATAAAATAAGGAAAAAGAATAAAATATACCAATATTATAATAATAATTTAAAATAAATTTTTAAGGAGGAAAAATGGAATGATAATTAAGATTAAGGAAAATAAGATAAAATAAGAAAAGTTAAGAAAATAATAAAAATATAATTAAATATTATATTAGTACAATAAAATAAATATTAATGGTAGGAGTATAACCAAATAAATGTTAAAAATAAATAGATAGTTTGGATAAAAACAAGAAAAAATCAACTAAAAAAATCTATTAATACTTTCCGGTCGTCATCCCATGTTCTTCCCTTAATATTTACTCTAAGGTATTAATAGAATTTTTAGTTGGTTTTATCCTTTTCTTTATCCTAACCATCTATTTATTTTTAACCTTTATTTGGTTGTCCTCCTACCCTTGGTATTTATTATATTATACTAATATAATATTTAATTATATTTTTATTATTTTCTTAACTTTCCTTATTTTGATCTTATTTTCCTTAATCTTAATTATCATTCCATTTTTTCCCTTAAAATTTAATTCTAAGTTATTATTATATTATTATGTTATTTTTTATATTTGTATTCATTTTCCTTATTTTATTCTTAATACTTGTTATTCATTTTTATAAATAATAATTTTGGTATTTATATTAATTATTATTATTTCTTAATGGTTATTTGACTAATTTTTTCAACAATCATTTTCTTTTGACATTTGGTTCTTTATAATTCCTTGTTGGATTAGATTTTCTCCATTTTTTCATCCTAATGATGAACCACATTAGTTGGTTCGAAATGCATCGATAATTAATTCATTCTTGTGATGGATCCTGAAGACAAATTTCTAAATAATTCTACTCACAGAAGCCTACATTCAGATATTTGTAATTGTTTTAAGCTTGTAAAATAACAAACTATACTTTATAGTATTATGCACAACCAATTATGATGAATCTCAAGTAATTTTAAAAAGGGTTGTGTGGACATCATGGTATTAGCATTGATGTCAACTGTTGTAGCATCCATTTTCATTTAAATTTTCTAATATTATCACAAAAAAAAAAAAAAAAAAGATTCAAATATTATGTCTAAAGTTTTGAAAAATCAAAAAAGAATTTGAAAGTCTGAAGTAGTGATTTGATTTATGCTATCGGCGACATTCAAGGCAATATAAAGTGGGCCCAACCCATCTGCTAAAACTCGAGCGGTTCTATGAAGTGTGATCAAATAACAGCTCAGGAGGCAGGCAAAGCGCTCTGCGGGGGAACAATGAGCACAAATTATAATTCAGGCTCAACCCCCACAGTTGACCATGAAGTCAAAATGGTTGGCCAAGATCTACGGCTCGTGATCGCTATGGGGGTTCAAGCCTAATGAACCTCCCGTACACTCCCTAACCCTGCAGCAGTTCACCCACACTATTTCACTCTACCTCACCTCCTCCATGCCATCCGTCACTCCCATTCATTATCGTCCACCTCACCCACTGTACCCCGTCACCTCATCTTCCGCTCCATTAATTCATTACATTAATTGCATTTTTCCCTCTGTTTTGCTTACCATATATAAAACAAAAGTAAAAAACCTCGTTGCATTAGTCATTTTCTTTCGGTACCAAGTAGCCTCACCTCCAGTTCAGCATTCTGATTCAGCATCTGTCATGCGCAGATGCCATGGCCAAACAAGTAAGTTCTTCCTCAGTCATCCATGCCCCGTTAATGGACATTGAACGTGATATTTCTAATACCCTTTGCACAATTAAGCACCTTTCACTATATCAAGAAGTCAATCAAAACCATAAAAGGTCCCCTATATTCATGGTAATGGTTAGGTCAGGTATTTTAGCAACGTTTGTCCCAAAGACTCACTTGCTCCCAGAATTCATTCATTGGTTAGCCTCAGCAATGTACCCCAAGAAGTGTTTTGTAATGAATCAGTCTGGGGAGAGTGTTTTCCAAGTAACCTCTCAATTAATTCACCAAGCTTTAAATTACCCTATATTTGGAACTTACACCACCTTTACTGAAGAGTCTTTGGTCTCATATTATGATCTATCATCCCAAGAGTTTTCTTATGCTACCTCATTCCTAGCTTCACAATCTGGACAATTCTCTCTAGATGGAAATTTGTTCTCTCTAGACATTTTTGCACTGGATATAAGACTAGTCTTGCAAGTAATTTCTAAGATTTTAGGAAGGAAGACTCTAGGTAGGTTGATAAAGCAGTGCTGGGATTTTTCTCTTTAATGATGAAACCAAAAGTAGTACTAGATACTCCAACATTTTGGGTAGACACTATCAATACTCAATTCATGACTCTGCCTCTTACTGGGTCCTTTAAGTTTCCTCAGTTATTACTTATTTATTTCTATACTAGAATGTTGAACATTTTCTAGGTTTGGGACTAAATATTGTTGACATAAATAAAAAGAAGCAGTCAGTGGTATTCTGGATAGACCTGATAAGGGGTGATCCAGGAGATGGTGGCTTGTTTGAATTCACTTCTTTATTCCTTCCAGTGGCCTACAAGATCTTGAATGGAACCTTGCCCCCAACATTTCTTCCTAAAGCTCAAGAATTCCTTCAATTGAGTAAAGATGTGAGGTGTGGAGACTAGTTCATATTTGAAGAACATGCAGAGATCAGGCTTTATGGAGCCTCTATCAAACCATATAGGTTACCAAAATTTGTGCCAATGAGGCTTTTTTCTCTTGAATTTATCAGACAGAGCTTGAATGTGGATCAGGTTCATTTTGTTCCCATGAAGAAAGGTTATTTCTTTAAATTTCCTAGAGTAGTAGGACCCTTCATTGTGAACACTAGACAGGTTGCTCAAGAGGTAGAGAAATTATTTAATGACATGGGTCTCTTACAGGTGGTTGAGTGGGCTTATGAACCTCATCAAATTATTTCAAAGAGGAGGTTAGAGAATGGATATTCAACCTTTGTGCATGAGAGTAGACCAGAAACAGAGAAAATGGAAAATGGAGGTTTACAGAACACATAGGGGACAGAGATTGAAACCCCTAGTATTTCAGAAAAAGGTGTCAAGAGGGCTAGAGAAGATGTTATTGATTTGGAAGAAGAAGAATCAGAAGCAGAAAAAAGGACTAAACTTATGGATGCCATGTATTTAGCACAACCTGGTTTAGTAATTCAATTGGGAGAAACAGAGGGTGCACGAGCTTCTCCATCCTCCATAGAACCTATTCATGATTAGGTTCCTTTGATTCAAAGTATGTTTGCTCAAATAGCTGAGAGAAAACAAAAAAGTGAAGTTAAATATGGAGGCTCAAGTTGAGTCTCAAGTTGTTCCTGAGCAAACTAGATTGTTATCTGCTATGGATTTGGAGAAAATTCAACTTAAAATTTCTTCATCTCATCCTATTGAAATGACAGTTGGGTCCACCAGTAATTTCAAAACTATTAATTTGACTATTGATACTCATAAGCTTCCAATGCTCGAAAAGACCAATTTGCACATGCAAACTGGGCAATTGATTGTCAATGATTTACATAAAACAAATGCAACTGCTATGCAGAGAAAATGTTAAATAAAGTAATTCAGCAATTAAAGTTAGAGAAATCTAAATCCAGGGCTCTGAATGCCCAGGTAGATGAATTAGAGAAGATTATTGTAAAAATAGGTGTCAACCCTAATGATCAACCTGTAATACAAAAATTGTTGCAATTTGCTAAGTCAGAGATTGGGGTTTTAAAGAAGAAATTGAATCTGCCTACAGGTGAGCATCCCATTGCTGCAGGGATAGCTGAAGTTGAAAATGAAAAGGAGAAGTTGTTACAAGATGTATTGCAGAAAACTAAAGAAGTTTATTTACTTAAAGAATATTTGGATAAGTTGCAACAAAAGGTAGATACTCATGTCTGTACAATAGTAATGTCAACCAGTATAGAGGATCCAACAGCACAGGTATTACAATTGGAAACAGAGTTAAAATTGTTTGAGAATGATGTGAAGAAATCACAAAAGGAATTGGAAACAGCCTGTAAGCTATTGAATATGAGCGAAGAAGAAGAAAGAATTGAAAATGAAAATGCAAAGAAGTACAAAGAAGATATTCTAAGGGTTGAAGAGGAAATTAAAAGACTGAAGGAGAAAATGAAGGGCAATATGTCCTTAATTCAAGCCAGGGAGATTCTATGGGATGAAATCATTGAAATTATCAGGAGCATCTAGGATTTCCTTGTTATTATGTCTAATGAGAAAGTGTGGTTATGCAAGGTAAGAAGAAAGATTTAGATAGATCAAAGTTTGCAAAGAGAATGATAGATTTTATTAATTCTAAATCTGTAGCAAAGGTTTTGAAGGAATAGGCGGATTCTGTGTGGAAGAAAAAGGGAGTCCTTAAAGCCCACATCTAGCCTTGGATTGATGAGGCTTCCTCATCACTGCTGACATCGAAGGAAAGCTCACACAGATGAAGGTGATGCATGCCTTAAGACAAGGAGTTTCCCCTAACAAAAAGACTTCGGCCGAGAGAGTGGAGTAGATCCAGCAGATTGCAGATCAGTGCGTCGCAGACCTCCGAGAAGCAAAGGAACAATTGGAGGGACTCCGTGCCAAGATCACTGCACCAACATAGTGACTCGGGATGAGTCGCAATGATTGTGTTGGGGGCCTGTTGGGCATGGAATACCCCCACAACAGGTTTTGGGGCTCAAAGCCCAAGTTTTGGTCAAAGATGGTGTAGAACTCTGCGAATTGTGGGCGCGGAGCGCGAAGTGTACAATTGAGTCATAAGGTTGTCCGCCCTAAGCATTTTATTGTAAACTAGTGTAAAGTCGGCCTACCCATGGTCTGTAGACCATGGGATTGTATAAATAGAGTGAGGCTCTAAGTTGTAAAGGGAGTCATGAATAAAAAGAGTAGCGAAGGAATGGTTCGAGCTTGGAGTAGAGGTCTAAGGGTCTTGGGTTGTAGTAGTAGTTAGAGGCTCTGCAACTGAGTGCGAAAAGGCCTAGAAGAGTCCGCAGCTGAGTGCGCGGACCCCTATACCTGAGTGCGCAGGGCAGAGTCGAGTCTGTACTCGAGAACATGAAGCTAATAAAGAGAAGTTTTATCTTAATTCTGTGTAATTGTTGTGCATTATCTTCTTTATGGTTATATCTATTTATGTATTGTGTGCACTGATATGATTAATGATTATGCTGTAAAAACCATAAATCTCACCCACATAAGTTAAGTAATTTTTTAAATAGCAAGGAGCTTGGGTATTATATGGGTTGCGCCCCGAGTAGGGCTGCGCGAAAGCCACACCACAAGTGGCAATGGGATCGCAAGTGTGTGCAATGATAGGTTAGACCGCTGACCTCCAAAAGCCCATTAGACATCCCAAGGGTGCGGAAACCTGGTTCTAGCACCCTCCCATAATACTTCAGGTGAGACCTCAGTCCGCGCTCCGCGGACTGTTGCCGAAAGGGCTAATAGTATTGGGATTCGCTTGGCTAAATCATCTCTGAACCTGGGTCAGGCCCCACTAAGCCAACAACTATTTTAAGGAAATTTAACTTTATTCACATAAGAAATCAAAGACCTGCAGCTTCATTACCATATTTAAAGAGAGGAAGAGACATAATGACACATAATATAGAAATTACAAAATCATACCCAACACTATATGGAAAACTCCTGATTCTTTCATTAATCATTAGTTTATCAAGTACAAAATAATATAGTCTTCAAATTCTTCAAAATTCGGAGCTTTCTTCTATAATTTTCCCTCTTTTTATACATCATGAGACAGTTGGTAACTACCAAAACTGTCAAACTACTTAACTACTTTCTAACTGTCTAAAGTAAAAAGTCATTTCAAGACATTACATTGGAGGGTAAAAGACACCTCATTTTCATCAAGAAATAAGATAACATAAAGTAAAAAGGAATTAAACTATGATTGGTTATTGTTGATCATTGTTCGAATCCATGGCTTGAGTAGGTGGTCCTATTGGTGTATCTTTTGTCTGCTCTATCATACATTCTTTACATTTTCTCCATAATGGTACATTTGACTTTGGTGCTTCTTCCAATTTGTTGAGCGCTATTCACCATCCACAAAAGCTTAAAATCCTTGTTAAGGTAATTCACAATAGTGGCTCCCTTTAATACTGCTATCTTTTTCATGAGTATTGTCAACTTTTCTTTTTGCCTCAACTAGCAAAATCTCATATGTTTTCCATGGTAGCAAGTTTCCTTGTAGATCCCAGCAAGAGGGAAGCCCCGCGCTAACCCTTTTATCAAACAGGATGTTAAACTTGGAAACTACTTCCTTTATCTCCTTTATCTTCTTCTCAACAGTATTTTTATAAATATTTCTAACAATCATCTTGTTAAAATCTATTACACATAGTGTTTTGTCTGGAATGTCATGCTCCTTTAATTCTGAAGGTGTATAGGACTGCGCCTTTAATCGCAGCTCGTCAATCTGAAGGTTGAGGTCCTATTGTACCCTCGTCACTTCCTCCTTTGCCTTGCGGAATCGATTCATAAATTGGTGGATCCACTCTGCCACTGGTAGATCTGTTGGGACAGCCAATTTCAGGATGTTTCTACACGAATTGTCTACTGCCTGCTCCAGTCCTTGAGTCTGTACAACCAGTTCATCGCACTTCCGACTGAGTTATTCCATATTGATATTTTTTTCGCTTAATACCTGTAGCATGCGGCCTTCTCTGGCGCGGAGCTTGGCTGTGACTCCATCCTGCAATTGGTATAGGGTTTCTTGTAGAAGGGAAGCCACTTTTAAGCTTAGTCCCTTAATCCTACCCACCATAGCATGGTCAACTTCGTTTTCTGTAGTTAACATGCCCTCAGGGAATACAAAAGTGTTGGTCATTTGGGCGTGCAACATCCGTTCCACCTCTGATGTACCTATGGCGACATATGGGGCCAGCGTTCTTGTCTGTGGGGGTTGCACCTGTAGTTCTTGTACCTGCATTCTTAGTGCCCCCAACGTAGTGTTCTACTCCATCATCACCTCTTGGAGCGCGTCCTTAGTGATATCGTGAACCATTTCACCGATGTCAAAAATATCACCTTCTGTAAGCGTGATCGGGTTCATGGATGTATTCGATGCCTTCACCTTCTTTCTGGGTATGAGTCTCTCAGGACACACAACCATTTCAACTATTGCGAGGTGGTTTCTGGGTCCGCGCGTTCTTCGGCCAGGTTGATGTCCTCGGCCCCTTGCCCTGTGGACATCTCATGGCCCACCTCAGCCTGGTCTGTTGGCATTGTGGTTGTTTCTGCTGCCTGCAGTGCTACTACTGCATCGGTCGTCTTTTGTTGTGCGGCTACCTTTGCTGTTGCTTTTTCCTGACGCCTCTTTTCGGCGAGCTATTTTTTCCTTTGTTAGGTTGCAACCCTTTCCATTCCTACCAAGTCCAGGGTGCACCACTCCGGAGGCCATGTTTCCAATGTTATGAAGATGGCATCATCAGTAGCAATGAATGGGAGCTTCGTCCATTCCTTTTCTAGATCCTTCTGCACCCAGACATAAATATTGTGCATGTTTGCTTTAAACTTTGCAAAGATCTGCGAAGTGGCATACACTATGGGAGACAAACATGGTCTTCATTGATCCAGATCTGGATGCTCATCTCCATCAACACCCAAAAAACCTTGATTGTGTGAATCCGCTTCGTGTCCTTAGTGGCCCAGAGTGAAGCGTACTTCGCGGCCTTAGGTAGGTCCTAGTCAATAGGTGGGAACTGGCTTTCTTCGGTAGTTCACCTGCTACCAACAAGATGGATAAGATCAACCATGCATAGTGGAATGTCTTACCCTGCTCTTGGACCTCCTTGCAGTTCATCAAAAATTTCTCATAGAGGAACTCAGCCCAGTTGAACTGGACCCCCTCTGCGCATTTTTGGGCCAACGCAACCATAGGTGGTGGTACTTCATTGGCGCGACACTTCTGCATTAATTTTCCAGCCAGGACCTAGGTGGCTACGCGCATGCCTTTGTCCTTGATACTCACAATTGCATAGTTGCGCTTCTTGTTTTCTAGCTTGTATTTAGTTTTCATGGCTTCTGTGAGAGCCAAATCGTTGCTTTTACCTTCCATCATCGTGGGTTCCTTTCCCTTATAAGGAAGTCGAAAAATATGGTGAATAAGCTCCGCCGTGATGGGAATAGGGTCCTCTTGCCATAGATACCCATCATGCACCAGGCACAGCAGCTTCCTGATGACGAAAATGGTGATGGGCGTGCGATGAAAGTGGGGTATCCATCATAGATGTAGTAACCCGGCCTTCTCCACACTACACAGCCATTTTCGCGGCTCCAACATGATTACTGGCCCTATCAACTTTTGTTTCATCAAGCTATCTGTCGCCAGGTGCGGGAACTTCTCACTGTCCGTGAGGTCCCAATCTTCTAATTTCAGGGTAAGCACCCAGCCTAGGGGCGTACCTTCAAAAGTAATTTCGCCGGGGAGGAGCGGGGTCTGGAGCACACTCTTCATGGCCTCCAGGTCTTTGGCTGCCCTAACTTTTCCACGGGGGGACATACGTGGGTAACTTCACTATGGAAGGCATTGGTGGGACGTCCTCCTCCATGTCTTCTTGCTCCTCTATTTGATCAATTAGAGCCTGTAAGTCCTCCTCCTCTTCGTCTGATTCAATGGTGATGGCTTTGCGTTTCTCTTCCATTGATATCTTACCGAACTGTGGGTTTCTTGGGGACACACAGATTGGTCCCATAGTTTGTTTATCTTTATTCGACCACGGCGTCTGCAGTGATTTTGGAACTTCTGGTGCAACCACCACATCTCCGGGCTCCTCAACGGTATCTTCGGCAAATTTCACACCTGGCTTAGTAGCAGTCATCGTGTCTGCACGGGATATGTTATGTCACGTACTCAAAGATGGTAAGGTTGCTCGGCGCTCAATGCTATGTAACTGCTCAAATATCAAACAACCGAGTGTTGTCTCGTGGTTAGTTCTTGGGTTTTATAGCGTCTTTTGAATTTGAATTCAGTCGTTCCCCCCACTTCTGAGTCATTAATTCATTCTTGGTGGCAAATTGTCCCAAATCTAGCTCTTAATTCATGTCTTAATTGCCGATCGTCAGCTCCCTTTTGCCTTAAATTGGACATCTTGTCATGAACAGTGACGTCAACAGTTACTTCCCAGTTGACCCGTGCCATCCCTGCATTTGGGTCGAGGGCTTGTGTTTCGGCCTGCACCCTATAGGCAGGAGTCTGATCCATCATTAGTTCATAGCTTCTACAGGTGTGTTTGTCATGGCCTACCAACCTGTAGAAATTACAAAACAACTATTGGGACGTTTGTGTATACTTCTGCAACAGATGACAATTATCTGTGCTATGTTATCCTCCTATCTAGCAGATCGCGCAGCATAATGCGGATGCTGCCCTCGGCCCCGCCTATGCCTCCGGTCTTAATGGCATTGGCCCTCCTCCTGCCAAGTAGTTCACGAATACTAGATAGTGATCTTTGTCGTGGCCCTGGCCTTTGCATTTTATGCACCATACTTCCTCATGCGCCTCTGGCCAAGGTGCCCTATCCTATTTCAAACTCTACATTTCCAGACACAAATTCCGTAGCTGCATGTGGATCTATTGGACTCCCAATCCAGGTCTTGTATAGGGGTCTCATGCAACCTCATTGCCATCTCTAACGCTTTAGCCTGGGTAGAAAGTTTTTGCTATGACAGCGTCGTCCTTAAGTGTGGCGTAAGTGAGGCCACAAACCATGTGTGATGTTGTGCATCTGTTAACGTCATATTGGCTTCACAGATCGTACTCTTCAGCCTTTGGTCCAGATCCCAGGGGGTCTCGCCAGGGAGCATCACGATCTCTTTAAACCCATTGATTAACTACGTCTCTGATTTTGGCCTCCTAAACTCTCGTTCAACGCATTTTGGATCTCTGTAATTCCTGCATTCGGGTGGTCGTTAGAATGCTTGATATACCATGTTAATGCGTGATCCTATAGCATGCTCACTAGCGTAGCCTTTTTTATATTATCATCCACGACGCCCTGTGCTTCCCATACTGCTCTTACTACAAACCAGAATTGGTCTGAATCTTCATTCCCTAATCCTCTGAATACTGGTAGTTTGATCGCTATTGCCATACTAAACTATGGAGGTGGCGGAGGTGGAGTGGGTGGAGATGGAGATGAGGGGGGTGAAGCGAGTGGTGGTGTGGGTGGAGGTGGTAAATGTGGAATTCGCTACCTTATCAAACTAACTGTGCTTCTCGGAGAAACCTTCACGAGCTCGTCCTTGTTCTCCCATGAGGGTGAAATTAAGGGACTATTTTCTAACTCTTCACTACTTCCATTTCTGTAGATCTTTCCACTCCGCATAGTCCCAAAAATTAATTTATTCGCATAATCTTCTTTTCACATAATAGCGTCTTAATCTAAGTGTTCAAAGATTTAACATACTTACCTCACGGTCCCTTGAGAAAACGTCGCTCTGCCTCACTATAGCTAACGGTTGTGTCTACTGCGAACTCAATGATAAATCCTCCTATTATTCGGTTGAGCTAGTGGTCCACAGCTCGTGCTTTCTTTTCTTCTGAGGCTTCTAGTCTGTGCACTAGTTTTTGAGTCCACACTATTGGTTTGTCGAGCATACACCTTCCCTGGATGTCTGCCAATTTTGTGATCCACTCATACAGCTCAGATGGAAAATATGCAAAGAATATTTTTTGGATTTCAATGTACAAGTAGTGTTCCAACCACTGCTCCTTAGATACTCGCGGATTTCTATTTTCCTGCACCGCAAACTCGTGAATCTTCTATTCCAACCACTCTTCAATTTCTTTCTTCATAGGGTTCCAGTGGCATGCATCAGACATCCTTTATGTAGATCCAGTCCCGGCAACGGAACCATTTGTTGGCTTAGTGGGGCTTGACCTAGGTTCAAAGATGATTTAGCCATGAAAATCCCTGTACTACTAGCCCTTTTGGCAACATTCCACGAAGCGCGGACTGAGGTCTCACCCGAAGCAGTATGGGAGGGTGCTAGAACCAGGTTTCTGCACCCTTGGGATGTCTGATGGGTTTCTGGAGGTCCGCAGTCTGACCTATCACTACACGCACTTGCGATCCCTTCACAACATGTGGTGCGGCTTCCGCACAACCCTACTTGGGGTACAACCCATATAATACCCAAGTTCCTTGCTATTTAAACAATTACTTAACTTATGCGGGCGATATTTATGGTTTTTACAACATAATAATTAATCATATCAGTGCATGCAATACATAAATGGATATAACCATAAAGAAGATAATGCATAGCAATTACATAGAATTAAGATAAAACTTCTCTTTATTAGCTTCCTATTCCCGATTACAAACTAGACTCCACCCTGCGCACTCAACTGTAGGAGTCCACACACTTAGCTACGGACTCTTCCAGGCCTTTGCGCACTCAACTGTAGGAGTCTGCACACTCAGGTATAGACTCTTCCAGGCCTCTGCGCACTCAGCTACAAAGCCTCTAACTACTACTACAACCGAAGACCCTTAAACTTCTACTCTAAGCTCAAACCATTCCTTCGCTACTCTTTTTATTCATGACTCCCTTTACAACTTAGAGCCTCGCTCTATTTATACAATCCTATGGTCTGCAGACCATGGGTAGGCCAACTTTACACTAGTTTACAATACAATGCTTGGGGCGAACAACCCTATGACTCAATTGTACACTTCGCGCTTCGCACCCCCAATTCGTGGAGTTTTATACCATCTTTGACCAAAACTTGGGCTTTGAGCCCCAAAACTTGTTGTGGGGGGATTCCATGCCCAACAATAGCGCTCCCATATTTAAAATTCCTTTCCCTATATTTCTTCTAAGTTACAGATAATAGTTTTTGTCAAACACAACATATTGTCTTTAATTTCTCAAAATATTCTTCACACAAAATTTATATTCAGCATCACATGGCACCTTGATACTTTCATATTAGCTAAATATTAAGGGTTTAATATCAATTCCTTCATACCTCTCAAATGAAGATACATTATACAAATAAGTGTTATAGCTCCAAATCTCACTCTTATGGTTTGTGATGTTGTACTCATGGCCTAGGGCAACCCCTCCTTCCAGACCTGGTCCTAAAATTTAAAAAACAGTGTTTTATCCCTTATACGCGACATTGCCCTGAGTTAAACGCGTGTATACGCGGGTCTGTGTATAGCCAACCCGCGTGTATGTATTAAAACACTTAAAAAAATATAAAACTCCTCATTTTCGGGCGGAGATCGCGGGTTTTACCTGCTAATCACCTATTAGTGCCCGTGGCCCAACTGTTCCCAACCAACTCCTAACTAAAAAACTACTTTGGAGATGGTATAAAATGACCTCAAAGGGAAGGCCTAAGGGAGGAGAGAATAGAGAGAAAGGTTATTATGCTGAGATTTTTCCCTTGACCAGGTCTGAACTCCCTTGTGCCTTCTGCACTTCCCCCATTTTGTACAGGAAACCTTTGTTTCCTTGTGTGTTGATGTTCATCCACCATTTATGACATCATGGAGAGAGTCATGGAACGAGTTTTGTTAGAGGCTTGAGGCTGGAATGGATCCAGAAGGAAGCTCTGCTTGGAGCCTGCTGAAGGTGATTCAGGTGAACATATTCCTTTTTATGTACTTTATTTGTCTATAATAAAAGAAACACATGTCTTAGTTCCCGAAATGAATCTTCTTTATGTTAATGATAGTCATGTTTAGAATTCATATGTAAATGGTCATTTGAATTTCATAACTAACTACCTTTCTTTATAACATGAAGATGGTTTCTTTATAAGTTTTTGTCCATGTACTGTTGTGTTCTTTGAATTGGTTGTTTTGCAAGACAAAAGAGAAGAAGGGAACTCCAAGAAGGGTTTGGACCCTAAAGGCCTTCTCAAACGTAGGACCAAAGGTACGTACCCTTATCATAGAATTTTCTTACAATAGGATAATGGCTGTATGAATGCATGTTTCTTTGAATAGATAACTTTTAGTCTGCTAGGGTTTCAACCCAAAAAGCCCTAGGGGAGTAATTCCCTCTATCAGAATTGGCGACTCCACTTGGGACAACACTCTTGTTGTTCCTAGTTTGGGTATTTTTCAAGCCAATCAGGGCCCAGCTGCCTTGTCTGCTTGCTGTTACTGTCTGGTCTATTCTTGAACTTTAAGCTTTGCCAGTTTCTTCAGTTTCTTTTTTATTTTTCTTGAAGCTTTTCATACACGCTGTTTTTCTTAGATATAGAGGCGTATATACGCTTGTTTCTTTGAGTGAACCCACGTATACGCAGGTTTCCTCAAACACAGTCGTGTATACACGCAATCTGTACTTAAGTATAGTCGTGTATATATTGCAATTTTCGCAATTTATAAATCTTTTTAGTCTCTGAAGGCTTGTCTGGTGGTTTGAGTCAGTCTGAAACAGTCATTTTCCAGTATCAGTTATTTGTTTTACAATGAGCATCTCATTCTGAATTCTCTCTGATTATAAGGAGTATTGGTCTTGTTTTTTGTTGATTGCAAGCGTCATCGTTTTTGGCTAAAGCACGCAAGATTTCTTGTTAGGAATCTTGGCTGCTTTGTTTCAGCAGGGTGGGGAGATTGAATTCAATCTTTGTGTTAATCTTTCTTTTGGTGACTTTTTGTTTGCTTGACAAGATCGCTTTTTTTGACCATCCACTTCTTTGTTTCATGAAAGTTGTTGTTTGACACTTTCTTGGAATTTGTCTTTTTGATCTTTTTGGTTTTCATTGCCAAGGCTTTCATTGTTGCTTTTGATTGTTAAGAGCGATTTCAAACACATTTATTTTTGTTGGGTTTTCATCCATTGAGTGGTGTTGATTCACAAAAGTGTTTAATTGCCTATTCTTAAATCACAAGTTTCAGTGTTGTCGAGAGCATTTTTTGAAAAGACTTTTTTGTTTGTTGCTTTGAAGAAAATCTTTTGAAAATCTTAGTTTTGCTTTCTTGAACTTGCTTTTCATTTGATTTCCTTTTAGTGAAGTGAAAGTGCTTTATGTTTGTCTTAGAACTTGTTTTTAGTGTTTAGACGAAATGAATGGTAACATCTCATATTCCATCTAGGCATTGTAAGTGGCAAGATAAAGATTGATAAGCAAGTAACTTTCATTTTTGGTTGTTAGAGTAGTTTTAGATCTTGCATCCACATATAGTTGTTGCATTAGGATAGATTTGCATCCCCTTTCAGGCACATATAGCTTTGTTAACTTTTGTGAGTGTGAAGTGTGAATTAATGAAAAGAAAAGGAAAATTTGTTTTATTAGAAGTACCTCTGAACCCTATAGAAATTGCTCTTCATCGAAAAACGAAAAAGTGCATGTGCATGTAGTTAAGTTTTTATTAATTTATTTTGCGTCAAAAAACACCACTAGTTTCACTTCTGTTACCTTGTGACTTAAAGAACAACCTAATAAAATCAAGCGCTAACTAAAATTCACTAGAACTTTTTGTTTTAGTCAGTTACACCAACAAGATTAGGATTTTAGGGCCTTGGATTAGGCGAGTGGAGAGTTAACTCTCCAAGGCCATATAAACGTCAAACATAGGAGTCTCTATAACAAGATAAAATCCAATAGCGTTAGGAAGACCAGGAAAGCTCCGGATCTGGGAGTTAAGCACGAGGGTCTGTGAAGATAGGGAAGAGAGATACCCCCTCTCCTACTTGTCCGAACTTACCTCACGACTGTTCCGCCTGGCTTCTGCGACGAGTTGGTATCCATAGTTGCTACTCCTAGGGAACTACACAGGTGGCTGCGGAGGGGAATCTCGTGGCACCTGAGGTTGACGTTGCATCACTCTCGATAGTACTACTGGAGGGCACCCTTGCGAGGCTTGGGGGCTTGCACCGGCGCAGGCTGTTGTTAGGAGGTCAGCGTAACTTCCTCTGATACCTTCGCTGATAGGACTGGGCCCTCATCATCCCAGACTATATTCGGAAGGCCCCTTATTTCACTTTCACGTATTTTGGTGTCCGGTCTTAATCACTCGGAGCGGAAATACTTGGAAGTTGTTTGACTGGCTGTATCTTTAGGGACTTTATAGTGTGTGCTCTGTGCTCCTAGTTGGCCTAGCTTTCAATTTTTTGAGTCTTTAGTTAGATCATAACAAAAAATTCAAAGTGGCTGACCGATCTCCAAGACGGTCTCGAAGACTTCGTGGTCTCTCGCCACCAAGTTTAGAGCCTTCTCCTAGAAGGTGCAGAGGCAATACTACCGGTGGGTTCCATCCCATGCTGGTTGACGCATCGGCGATTGATCCTCCTTTCTGGGGCATTAGCGGCCAAGCAAGGCTTGGAACTTCTGAACAAGAGAGGGACACTCCAGTCCTTTCTCGAGTTCTCTTTCAAGCGGAGAATAACATAGAGGTAGAAGAACTTTCAGAGTCGTTAGCGGCTTCAAATTCTCCACTACCATCTAGCCATCCAGACGTACTACAATACGTTGGGACTCCGATGCATAGATCGTCAAGTCCAGGTTATGCTACGCGCTTACCATCGATGACCACTACTGGAAGCATGGCTTCTATGAGTGCTATGACTATGCAAACCCCAACATCGGTGCAAGGGGGAGGAACCATTTCCATCTCCTCTGCTTCCTTGTTTGGATCTTTTGCTAGCACATCTATAGTTGGGTCTACCTCCATTCCGTCCATGAATGGAAATGCCCAAACCAATGCTTTTGGTACTGGATTCTTCCCATTTGGCACCCATTCACAGGGTATTCCATCGGTTCCGTTTAGTGCTGCTACGTCCATGATGGGCGGATCGGCTTCATTCCAGGGTTTTCCTTTTGGAAGTGGTCATATACCACATTCCAACCTGACGGTAGGATCCATGCCTTTTTCTTCTGTGGGACAAAGCAACAATCCTTTCCAAGGTTGGAATAACCCTTGGGTTAGTAGCGCGGGAACTGGGAATCCGTTTATCGGCCAACAAGGGAATAGGCCGTACTCCACGGTTAGTATGTTTCAAAGTATTCCTCCCCTTTCTTCGGCTTGGAATCCGTATCAGGGGTTATCAACTCCCTACAATCCTTTAGGAGGGAACTTTGCTGGTTATGGAGGTCATACGACCGGAGTTGGTCAAACTCCGAATTTTGCTGGACCACAAGGCTTGCCTTTTGGTTCAGCCGGTTCTACTGGTTACTTCGGGCAGCCTGGTGCCTCCCAAATTCCAGGACAATCTTTTCAGAGCTTTGGGAGTTCTGCCCAGTTTGGGTGGAATCCCCAAGGTCCTCCTAGGCTTCCATTTCTGGCAACGATGAATTTGCCAGATCTCACTAAGTTAACAAATGACCCAATCAAGTACAATTCGGCCTGGCCTCCGGTCCCAACCAAACTCCCTTCGGACATTCCAAAATTTGAAGGGAAGAGTGGCGAAGACCCATGCGACCATGTAACCACATTCCATTTGTGGTGCTCATCTAACTCCCTGATCGATGACTCGATTAGGTTGAGACTCTTTCAGCGCACCTTGACTAGTAATGCGGCCAAATGGTATATATAGTTACCAGGGGGCAGCTTTACATCGTTCGCTGACTTAGCCAATATTTTCTTAAATCACTTCCAGTTGCCTGTCCGCCATGATGCCAGAACTGAACTTCTGGCCACCTTTCGTCAGGATAAGGCAACCCACATTTCCGACCATATTCAGGAATGGAGATGGAGAAAGAGGCTCATTAAAGCCGAAATCCCTCTGGAGTACCGTCTCGAGTGGTTTTTGAAGTCTTTACAACCTGAGATCTCCAAAGATGTCTCCATGTCTGGGGTCTATTCTGAGGAGAAAGCCATTTTTAGGGCCCAGCAATTAGAATTGATCTATTCTCAGTCTGGGATCCTACAAAAGTACTTGCCATATGCTCCTGGATCTAAGGTTGATGTAGCTAAGTCGAAGCCAGGTCCGCACGCGGATGGTATCGTCGGGTCAGTAGACACAACTACTATGAACTTGTTGAATCAATTGCAGCAGTTGTCCTTGCAAACTGCTTCTAACAACCAAGTCACATCGTCTAATCCCCCCGCTTCCCAAACTTCTTCAATAAATTCCGTCCAATCTGATAACCCCAAAGGAAATCAAAATTCCAATGGGAAAAAGAAAGGACGAGGTAAGAAAAAGAACCAGGATGGGAAGCCTGATGCAAATAAATCCGGCAACAACGCCGGTGATGGTAGAAATGAGTCGAGAAAGAAAGTCAAGTTTCCCTGCAAATTGTGCAGTGGAGACCATCTAACTCATCTCTGCCCTAAGATTGAAGACGCTCAGCGCTTGTTAGGACCGCAAGGGACTTCTAGTTCTCAAGCTCTGTTAACCAACCCATTTCCCCAAGGGCAACAACTTCTTGTTGGCGCGAGTTCAAATCCTGGAACCTCCGCTGGGGGCAACCAGGAAGGGGAAAATCGTCAAATGTTTTCATGATGGGTTCTAACGTCCATGTGGCTACTCGGTGACATGATTATGGTGAAGCCGAAACTTCCAATGACAAGACTGTTCCCGGAAGTACTGACCTTCATATTGAGCGACCCCCTGTCGAGACTATACCACGGATACCGAAAGGTTCCGCTAAACTCGCGACGATTAATCCTAATGCTAGGGCCACCCAGAATTACTCCATTGTGGAGGATCTGGCTCAGAGTCCGTGTGCCATGTCCGCTTTAGAGGTTCTCTAGTCGTGTCCGGCTCAAAGAATTGCTTTACTCTCCGCAATTGGAGCAGTCGATCGAGCTAACTCTTTAGTGCTCACTTTTGACATGTTAAATGTCAAAAAGTGACTCCCTCATCATATGGCTTTCCAAATAAAGTCTACATACTGAAAAATCAATATTTTTCGCACCGTGATAGATGAAGGAGCTTCCACATGCGTTATGTCGATGTCATGCTGGAAGCCTATTGGATCACCCTCGGCTGTTCCTTCACCCACCATTTTGACTGCATTTGATGGTCATTCTCATAAACCGCATGGGATTATCCCGGCCTTTCCTATATGTGTTGGGGGAAAGGTCGTCAATATTGAAGTAGAGGTCGTAGACGCTAACCTGGACTATAATCTCCTATTAGAAAGGAACTGGGTATACGAGATGGATGTCGTTGTTTCGACTCTATTTCTTGTCATTTGCTTTCCTCATGAGGGGAAAATCGTTAAGGTTGATCAATTAGACTATTGTCCAGTCGATCCTCAAGCAAGCTCTGACTCTACTGTCCCTTTAGTGGATAACCCTCACCCGCCAACTGAGAATTTAGGAGTAGGGATGTATTCCTCATTTATGGGTACATTTGATCTTCCCTCTCCTTTCGCTAAAATTAATGCTATTTCATCATCTAAGGAGTCTCCTTGAGAAGAGTTCTTTTGAACTCATTATTCTTCAGACCCTTGGACCTTTCCTTCACCTATGACCACATTAGTTGAAGGACAAGTAAATGGAATGGCATTTCCTATATCTGTAGCTGAGCTTAGATATCAGTCTATCGTAGACTCTGCAGACAACCACTCTACTCCTTTTTCCGAAGAGGAGTTAGATGGTCATGTGGCCCCGGCTTGGATTCTTGATTCTACCTCTGCCTTGGACTGCTTAGATTTGGTTCTACCTTCTGAAGAAGCAATCCTTGAAGTAATGATGGCTATAGATCGACCTTGGGAAGACTTACACCATCGTTCATACTTTCTTCCTCCATTGCAAGAAGTAGAATCTAGATTCTCCGAGCTCTTCACTAGTGATGTTTGTACGGTGTCAAACCCTTTGGCTCCAACACACATTCATGCCAAAGGAAATATGTAGGTAATTTCAAAAACGATACCTATAAACATCTCTAGGGACCCTAACGTCATCGAGAATATCTTCATCGGAATTGAGTGTTCCCCTGAAGAAATTCAAATCTACACTGACCTTTTTAAGGAATATCGTGATGTATTTGCTTGGTCTTATGAGGAAATGCCTAGCATTGATCCTTCTATTGTCCAACATGAGATCAAGACGTATGAAAACGCGAAATCGGTTCATCAAAGGCTTCGGCCGGTTAACCCTAGGAAAGCAGCAGCTATCAAAGCTGAGGTTGAGAAGCTGCTAAGGGCGGGTTTTATATACCCTGTTCCTCTTACTGACTGGGTTTCTAATCCAGTCCCTGTAGACAAAAAGCAAGGAACAATCCAAGTATGCATTGATTTTAGGGACCTAAACAAGGCTTGTCCGAAAGATAATTACCCCACGCCATTCATTGATCAGATTATCGATGAGTGTGCGGGTAATTAAATTTTTTCCTTTATGGATGGTTTTTCGGGTTATAATCAAATCTCTATCCGTCCTGAAGATCAAGATAAGACAGCTTTTATATGTCCCTGGGGTACCTTTGCATATAGAAAGATGCCTTTTGGTCTTAAAAATGCTGGAGCCACTTTTCAGCGGGCCATGTCATATGCTTTCCATGACATCAAACATGTCATCGAGGCATACTTGGATGATCTCGCTGCTCGTTCTCGAAAGAGAACTGATCATCCTAGTCATCTTCGATTGGTTTTTGAACGTTGTCGTTTTTATAAAATCCGGTTGAATCCCAACAAGTGCGTTTTCACGGTTACATCCGGTCGGTTGTTAGGGTTCGTTGTGTCTAATGAAGGGATTCGGGTTGATCCCTTCAAGGTTGAGGCAATAGTTCAGTTGCCTCCCCCGTCCTCAATTTGACAACTTCAAAGTCTTCAAGGGAAGGCTAATTTCTTAAGACGATTTATAGCAAACTATGCCAAGATCACTAAAGGGTTCATGCGTTTGCTACGAAAAGGAGTTCCATTTGTGTGGGACGACTTTGCGCAGTGGTCGTTTGATGCTTTGAAAAAGGCATTAGTCTCTGCCCCACTTTTGAGTCCACCGGATTATGGTAGAGACTTCCTTTTATATCTCGCCGCAGCAGAATCAACCATTGGTATGGTTCTAGTTCAGGAGGATGATGCTCTTGCCGAGAACGTGATTTATTATTTGAGTCGAGGCTTAATAGGTCCTGAGCTTCGCTATTCTCCGGTTGAGAAGTTGGCCTTGGCAGCTGTCCATGCTGTCCAGAGGCTCCATCATTATATTTTGCTACGCAAAACTTTTGTCTTAGCGGCAGTCAATCCATTTCAATTTGTCCTTAGTAGGCGAGTGATTGGGGGCAAATATAATAGATGGATAGTCATTTTTCAAGAATTCGATCTCGAGTTCTTGTCTGTCAAGTCTAAGAAATCCATGGTTTTCGCGGAACTAATTTCTGAGCTTCCTTGTGGAGAGGATACTGTTTATGAGGAAAGTTTTCCCGACGAACATTTATTCCTCATCTCTTCACTCGACCCTTGGTATGGAGATATCATTGTCTATCTCCAGACTTCGAAGTTTCCCTCTACTTTCTCCAAGGATGAACGTTGAAAATTACGTCACCTGGCTAAAAACTATGTTATCATTGGTGACACATTATACCGTCGAGGGGTTGATTCAATCCTTTGGCGCTGTTTAACCTTAGAGGAAGCAGAGTATGTGCTCAATGACTACCACAGTGGAGCTTGTGGTGGTCATTTATCAGGGCTTGCTACAGCCCAACACATCTTACGTGCCGGCTATTTTTGGCCTTCACTCTTTAAAGACTGTGTGGAAGCGGTCAAATGCTATCACCCATGTCAAATTTTTACTCGGAAGATGCGCGCGCATCCAGCTCCCCTTTTTCCCGTTGTCACCGTCGGTCCCTTTACCAAGTGGGGTATTGATTTTACAACTTGTAATCCGCCTTCAGCAGCGAATCACAAGTACATTATCGTGGCTGTAGACTACTTTACGAAGTGGGCTGAGGCCATGCCCACTTATAAGAACGATAGTGACACGACAGCTTTGTTTCTTTTCAATCAGGTTATCTCAAGATTCGGTATCCCAAGAGAGATTGTCACTGACCATGGCAGTCATTTCCAGAATCAACTAATGTCCGAATTGGCTCTCAAATTAGGTTTCCGTCAAGAGCATTTGTCCCCTTATTATCCTCAGGCCAATGGACAGGTCGAGGCAGTCAATAAAACTCTTAAGACGATACTCCAATGGACAATCGATAAAAATCGGTCCAATTGGCACATTATGTTGTATTCGGCTCTTTGGGCATACCGAACCTCCGTCAAAACGACTACTGGTTTTACTCCTTTTCAGTTGGTTTATGGGATGGAATCTATCTTTCCGGTCGAATGTAAAATTCCATCTCTTAAGTTGGCTGTTGAGCTTCTTCCTGAGACTTCGAGTCTCGAAGAGCGCCTAGTTCACTTGGAACATCTCGATGAGCAACGTCGAGATGCCGCCACGATGAATGAGGCCCATAAGAAAAGGGTTAAAACTCAGTATGATAAGTCTGTCCGTCCTCAAGTCTTTTCTGAAGGTGACCTTGTCCTAGTCTATGACCAAGATAAGGACACCTTGGGGGCAGGAAAATTTAAGCCTATGTGGTACGGTCCTTTCATTATTAAACGAGTTTTAGAAAAAGGATCATATGAGTTAATTGATTTCGAGGGAAACAAGCTGGCGGAGCCCTGAAACGGGCTCTACCTAAAGAAGTACTTTGCTTAGTTTTGACCAGGCAATGGCTTCTTTGTATTTTATGTATATTTGTACATATATCATCGAGAGTTTTCTGACATCAGCACGTTTTGGTCTGCTGTGGCAGGTGTTGATGGATGATTTGGTCTATTTTGGGTTCGCCGATGGTGCTAGTCGACACACTCGGAATCTTGCTTCCGCAGCTTGGGTACTCTATTATCCAACTGGTCAATTGATGGTATCAAGAGGCGTGTGCATTGGTCCTGCTTCAAACAATATGGCTGAGTATTCTGCTGTTATTAATTTATTATCCGAGGCAATCTCTCATGGGATCGACTCGTTGGTAGTATATCTTGATTCTCAATTGATAGTGTCTCAATTAAATAACATTTATCGGGTACGGGATCCATCTTTATATCGCCAGTATTTAAGGGTGAGGTTGTTGCAAAGATCATTTACTTATATTAATTATTTGCATATTCCAAGATCTCATAATTGGTTAGCTGATTCTATCGCTAATCAAGCATTAGACTGGCATATTAATCATTCATCACAATAAAATCAAGCATCAAAAAGTCAAACTGTATATATATATATATATCGTAAAACGTCTCGAGTGTACATATGTGTGTCCAAAAAATATACAAAATTGGGACTCAAATTCCCATAATCATGCCCGGCATATCTAATGCCTCGGCTCAGGATGAGCGTCTATGTCACTATAGCATTGGCCACGCGCCGAAAAATGC
Organism: Pinus tabuliformis; assembly: GCA_031772625.1. Lineage (NCBI taxonomy): Eukaryota > Viridiplantae > Streptophyta > Pinopsida > Pinales > Pinaceae > Pinus > Pinus tabuliformis. The sequence continues at coordinate 140,510,772 of CM062817.1, forward strand.
GAACCCAGTCACGTGGCATGCCAACCACATGACGCTGCATATCCTCAGGAAGGTCCTCTATGATGGCCATCGGTACTCGGCAGCTCAACTTCGCCAAGTGTCGCTGGACGTTCTTCAGAGTCTGTTTTGTATCAGCAGCCGCCTCTTCGGCTCCTCAGCCGCGCCGTCCATGCCGCGGGAATCCATCTGGTCGTACTGGCCCGATGTCTGGAACATGATCACCATATCAGTCATTTGAATCTCATCAAAAATATTTTTCAAACTTCATTATTATATTCTAAAAATCCAAAAAAAAATCATAAAATCAAAAAATCTTACCAATCTCGCCCCATGCTGCATTCGGTGGTAACACTAGATCAGGATCTCCTCGGAAATCCAGCCCAGCATAGGGGTAGTCATCCACGGTGATGATCTGCTGATCCCACCAGGTGAAGAAGTCATTGTCGAAAGCAGTCCTTGGGACCTCCCCACCCCCTAGACGTTTCATCAGATCAGCCCACCGGCCCATGGGTGGATCACGTGGGGTGCTGATGGAAACTGCTACCCTGGGGCGGAGTGCGGGAACCTTCTCGAAAAAGAAAGTACACAAGATGCTCCCATATCCAAAGTTTTTAGTCTGACCCCTCCGGATAGAAGTGAGCTGGCTCTTCATGTTGGCCAGAAGAGGAGTACACTAGTCGAACACAGTAGTGAGACAGTCAACTGCCACGCTCATGTTTTGCCGTGACGTCTGATGCAGAGAGGATGATCCGTTCACCCGAGCCATGGTAAACAGGATTATCCTAAGTGATAAACTCGCCACATGTGTGATGGAAATCTAGCTCCCAACCTTCTTGGGATGTCTCGGGTAGTATATCTGTACATAGTCCTCTATCGAGAGGGCACTCCGTGACCTGCCCTGGGACTGTACTACCTCTGCCCTTCGGGAAAGACCCGTGATAAAATAGATATCCTCCACTTCTACCCTGAGCGGCATTTGATCGATCATAAAAGCTTCCTCATCGACATCCCAATAATCAATGAGCATCTCAAGCAGACGTGTGTTCGCTTTCATATTTGGCAATTTGAAAAATTTAAGCAAACCGCATCCCCGTAGGGCATCTAATGCTTCTGTACTGTTCATAACTTCATTGTCTACCGCTGCATGCTCTCTTTCACGCCACGTGACAGGCATCCTGAGAAAAAATTGATTCAAAGCCATTAGTTTTCGTTTAAAATGGTTCGCGGCGTATACGCGGGTTCCTATGCACACAGTCGCGTATAGGGCCCGCGTGTACGCGGGTTCGATATTACCAACCCGCGTATACGCCGCGAGGAAATTTTGGACAAAAGTTCAACGGTGAAACCTCAATCAAAAATCCTAAAACTTGTCACAATCAATTGCAAGCTAAGTATAAGAGTTACCTGGAGGTTTTCGACGAGTTTGAACGGTTGAATCTGGCTTTGGGAAGTTTGCTCCTTTTGCTCCAAATCTTTTGCTCTCGAACTCAAATGGTAAAAATGGTGAGTCCAAAATGCTTTTTATAAGTTTTGAAAATGCAAAATTTTTTCAAAATTTTATTTTGTTTGACCTCATGTGACTTTTAACTTGGGAGCTTGGAATGTCGAGATTGGTCTGTTTTTCAGGACATTTTGGACGATTTTCAGTTTCGAGACAGTTCCATGACTGCTGACCCGTCATGGCAGGTATCGTGTTCTCACTGGCATATAGGTTAGGGACACAATTTTTCCGTTGCATTATGCATACTAGCCTCCATTTGACCGATACATCTGCCATAGGGTCAATCCCATCGTGTTATGGTTCATAAGCCATCTTCACTCGCCGATTCTTTAAATCATGACACGATGGTAGAGCCATCCTTTACATGGGCATCCTAGTTAGCACCTCACTGACATTTGTTTCCCATGCTGCTCCGTTTTGAGTAGGCTCGGGAGTCCTCTGTAGTCCCGCCATGACTTATGCGTTGAAGACTCATTCCTCTTAGCTTCTCTGCTTTGTTCTGGCCATATACCCTAGAGGCTCCTTTGTGTTGAGTTGTACTACTGCATTGCATGTTGACCACTTGCACCTTTTGGCCTAGAGCCGGCTTCACTTGGACTCGTGTTTAAGCCAACTTTTTACCATGACATCTGCAAAATCAACCTTGCATACCCTTGACTTCTGCAGCTTGACACACCTTGACCCGTGGAAGGAACATACCTTTGAGTGTCACTGACCAGTTTTCACCTCCCTGCATTGAGCATAGGAATGTTCCTTTCTCAGGAACTAGATCATCTGTTTCACCGACACTCGTTCTTTCCACTGTACCATAGCATTCTTTTATTCTTTTTCCGGCTTAACAGAAAAAGACAAAAAAATTAAATATTCCAAAAAGAGCGGGAACGGGACATTATTTCCATTTATTGTTGGCAGCTAGAGTCATTCGTGTCGCCCTTGAACAAAGCACTCAAAATGAAGTCTCCTTCGTATGGGTGGGATTTAGTTTGACTTAGGTACGCCATTACCTTGTTATTGAGTCAGTTCTCCCCCGATTGGTTATCTCTTCCAATCATATGGAGGGTTCGTTCATGCCTCCTACATGGCGAACTTATACAGAGTCATCATATGCTGCCACATAGTCACATTGAGTCGTGCTTTTGTTCAAGGGAAGTTAGCCTGAGTCGGCCTCTCTGCGGTGTCTCTTGACTCATTTTTCAGTCGGCCATCCCTGGTCATCAATGTCATGTCTATCATCACATCAGTTATATTGGTCCTTTACTCGTGCCGGTTTGATAAGGTCCCCATTGACTTCTTGCTGGTGGGTCTTGTCCTTATCGACGATGACATCTTGCTCTGAGGACAGGCCTAGAGTTGCACCCTGGCCCTATTTTCATTATTGATAGGTTACCTTGTGCTAAACATCGATCAGTATCATGCGTCTTTGACTGAGTGGTTTCCCTTGTGTGCGACATCAGCATACATTATCACAAATTGGGATTTTTGTAGTACCTTGGTTTCCATTTGACCCTATTGGTGGATACCTCGCCTTTGTGTCAGCTTTCATTATTGGTTGGTTCAGAGGGTTTCTGCCGTGCGCTAGCCACATCTTGTGTACGCCAGAAACGTACTTCAGTTGGGTTACTACATCTTTTTTCGTTTGATTCCTTCCACATTATTGGCCTACGGGTTACACTCGCGCTAGATTGATGAAGGATGCCTTAATGCCTTCCTTCTAGCGGATCTTTCCCTATTGACTCCGACTCATTTCTCTGGGGCAAAGATCTAGAGTCCATTTGGAAGTACCTTGGGGTTTGCAGTCATTAGTGGCAGATCCTTCGCTATCGACAGTGGGAAACCATCATTGTCTCCTGATCGATAGATTCTTACAGGTATTCGACTCCAGCTCATCTATTCACACTTGTTAGATTGTACTGGGTACCTTGACGCTCATTATCATTATCGGTGAGTAGTCTCGCGTTTGTTAACGGTATACATCAATGACCGGTAATCAAACGATTTCTCACATGGTCGACTTCAGATCATTTATTCCCATGGTGTAGAAATGTACCACGGCGGTCGGTGAAGACCTCAGGTTGTATCAACATTCATTGGTTCACTTTACAGTTGCTCCTATTGCTGCTAGTTGACACCACTCCACTTTATATGTTGCAGTCAGTCATGGCGACATTCTATATGCTGGCACCTGAGTTTGCAGTGTAGTACCATCCTATTCCATCATGTTCAGTTGGTACCTTTTGGGATCAGCCTTTGATATCAGTGATCCGTTGCATCTTTCAGCATCATTGACAGTCTTATATGTGATATTCAGACATGTACTTGTTCATTATGATCAGATGATCCATTATGTATCTTTCAGTCATTTATACTTATATACTTAGTGGATCCGCTTGTACTTGATATGCGGACATGCTTTACTTTTTCTGAGCATGGGTATGCCCGCCTAAGACAATGTTTCTTTCTGATCTCCTTTGGTGGCTTGGCAGGCTGAATTCTGGTGAAGTCCTCCTCGGTTTTTGACAGACTTCCTTTCCATGTACTTGCATAATATATTTCAGCCATCATGTACCCCTTCTGACCTCATATATTAGGGGGCATCTGTTATAGCTCCAAATCTCACTCTTATGGTTTGTGATGCTGTACTCATGGCCTAGGGCAACCCCTCCTTCCAGACCTGGTCCTAAAATTTAAAAAACAATGTTTTATCCCTTATACGCGACATTTCCCTGATTTAAACGCGTGTATACGCGGGTCTGTGTATAGCCAACCCGCGTGTATGTGTTAAAACACTTAAAAAAATATAAAACTCCTCATTTTCTGGCGGAGATCGCGGGTTTTACCTGCTGATCACCTGTAGGTGCCCGTGGCCCAACTATTCCCAACCAACTCCTAACTAAAAAAATACTTTGGAGATGGTATAAAATGACCTCAAAGGGAAGGCCTAAGGGAGGAGAGAATAGAGAGAAAGGTTATTATGCTGAGATTTTTCCCTTGACCAAGTCTGAAGTCCCTTGTGCCTTCTGCACTTCCCCCATTTTGTACAGGAAACTTTTGTTTCCTTGTGTGTTGATGTTCATCCACCATTTATGACATCATGGAGAGAGTCATGGAAGGAGTTTTGTTAGAGGCTTGAGGCTGGAACGGATCCAGAAGGAAGCTTTGCTTGGAGCCTGCTGAAGGTGATTCAGGTGAAAATATTCCTTTTTATGTACTTTATTTGTCTATAATAAAATAAACACGTCTTGGTTCCCGAAATGAATCTTCTTTATGTTAATGATAGTCATGTTTAGAATTCATATGTAAATGGTTGTTTGAATTTCATAACTAACTACCTTTCTTTATAACATGAAGATGGTTTCTTTATAAGTTTTTGTCCATGTACTGCTGTGTTCTTTGAATTGGTTGTTTTGCAGGACAAAAGAGAAGAAGGGAACTCCAAGAAGGGTTTGGACCCTAAAGGCCTTCTCAAACGTAGGACCAAAGGTACGTACCCTTATCATAGAATTTTCTTACAATAGCATAATGGCTGTATGAATGCATGTTTCTTTGAATAGATAACTTTCAGTCTGCTAGGGTTTCAACCCAAAAATCCCTAGGGGATAAAACACTGTTTTTTAAATTTTAGGACCAGGTCTGGAAGGAGGGGTTGCCCTAGGCCATGAGTACAACATCACAAACCATAAGAGTGAGATTTGGAACTATAACAATAAGTGACATGCATAACAAAATTTAATGTCTTAAGCACAACTTCTCCACAGCCTAGAAATTGGTTTCTTAAGAGACAACATCAATTGGCGTCGTTTCTGGGGAATGAAGGCAAGAATATTTTTTCCCTGGGTTTTAATATTTTCCTCTGGTTGATCCGTGAGGAGGAAATATTTGGCTGTATTGAACAAAAATAAAAGATCTGGCTTCAAAAAGGCCTCATATGAGGTCAGATACCTCGCAGCAGAAAGCTAAAGTCCTTTAAGACCCTGAGTGTTATAGACATTTTTGTGCCTAACAGCATGGAGCATGAAATGTCAATAATCTGAGGGATCCAAAGTCCCTAAACATGTTGTTCTTACCCTTAGAGGAACAAGGTCTGCAAACCACAGCACTGAAAATCAGTTCTCCACCTGAAAACACTCAAAAACAGGCTATTTCTGGATCATGTTAGCTGCTCCACTGAGCATCTGCGCTGAATGTCAACTGTTCCTCCTTGTACCTACGCTGAAGGTCAAAACTGATGAAGGCTACCTGCACTGGGCGAGATTGGCCAAGTGGCACAGTCATTCTGCAAGGTGTCAACTGCCCAGGAAGCTTCCAAACTGACACTTGGGTCAAGGAATTCGCCTAGTGATGAGTAAGAGGGTCTTGATCTCCAAGTGGAAGCAAGATTCTCCAAGTGGACTCAAGAACTGAAGATTAACTAAAGTGGGAGAGGACACTAGTCAGCTTTATGCCAGTCTCAAGATGACTCATCCTTTCTCCAAAACCCTATATATAGATCTCTCTCATGAGGTCTAGGGAGGCTGGAATTTTGTGCAAGTAAGGAAGTGCTGTTGGTTTGAGTATAGAGCTATTGGGTGTTTTGCTTGAAGGAGGTGAAGAGGAGATTTCTTTCAGCTGGGAGGTGTTGCTGGATTGGGCCTACTGTTGTTGTAACTCTCTCAGAACTTTACTTATATTATCAATAAAATATTTGAGGTTCTTCTATATGCATGTATCTTGATGATGAATTGATGCTTGTATATTTGGTTTATGCTAATCCTTAGATCGATTATGGATGCATGCTTCTTGTAGTTTCCTTTTGTTGTGCTTTTACAGGATCTGTGTGTAGCTGGCCGGTGAAAGGGCAAGGAGCTAGGAGCAAGCAGCAAGGAGTGAAGACTGGATCGACTATTAGCGCAAGATAACGGTTAGTAGATCATCCTTTTCTTCCCTCTCTCATCTCATAAAGAAGAATTCTTGAATAACTTTGCATTCAGTTGTTGCTGAGGTACTATCACCGTTAGAGTGGGATAGAGGCATTCTGCATTAGATACTTTTCCCCCCAACAAATTGGCGACTCCACTGGGGATCAATCTTGTTGGTTACTTGTGTTTTTGCTATTCATTTTATAAACAAAGGGAGTACCGAATTGAACAGTGTTTGAATCCATCAAATACAAAGTAGAGGGCAGCTACTCTAGCTCAGTTTCTGAGCAAGTTTATGATTTGAAGAGCTGATCCACAAGGACTCTAATAAGCTCTTAGTGATAGCTTTTCATCCTCCTTTACATCCCTTAGTGTGTCCTTGACTGATAGCTTCTGATTTGAGCAAAAACTGTGAATTTTTGAGCAATCTGTGACCCGGAAACCAAGACGGACGAAAGTCTCGTTCTTAAGTGCAGGCTGTACAAAGGCTGTCTGCATTTCAGCGCAGTTCCCGAAGGGGCTACCTGCGCTGAAGGTCAAACAGGCAGTGTTTCACCTGCGCTGGACCAGTCTTGGCTTGAGCTACTGGGGTTTCCTGCTGTGTCTTGCCTTGTTTTCACTCTTGTTTTTGCTGTTTGTTGCCAGTCATTGGGCCTATCTGAAACCATCTTCCTTTGTCATTATTCCGCCTCAGTTGTATAAAGAAACTGTATTTGTTCTTTTGTATTTCTTGTGTCATTTACAGTTTCCCATAACGAAAGTGAACCAGTCTTGCATTGACCTCTTAGATCTAGACCTGTGATTAAGTGTCGTTCTGATCTTAAGAGTTAGTTTATTTGCTGTTCATAGCTGATTGAGTTTGTCGCTTTCATTATATGGTTTGGATTTATATATTTCTAAGTGTCGAAACAAGTGAATCGTAAGGTGTCTTTCGATTTTGGACAAACTTGTTTGCTTTCGCTTGAAATTGAATTCAAAGTTATACAACAACTTTCTTTTTGCATTTCATCAACATTAAGAAAGAGAAAAGAAATACTTGCATTGTGCATGTGCATTATGACAGTTTGCATGTTGATTTAGGAAAAAGTGCATTAGCGAGTGCTCTTTGATCTGTGTGAAAAGGATTTGATCTCTCTTTTCCCTCAGTAGTTAAGATTTTCATAAGTCGAAAAGATTGGAAAAGCTTGCTTCTCATCTTAGACTGCATTTAGGAATTTGTATCAATACATCTTGTGGTGAACCTTGAAAGGCAAACTTTAAAAAGATCAACTTAAAATATATTGAATGAACCTAACAACGCTTTGAAACATAACACAAACATCTAGAGGTCTAAGCTAGAGACGTGTTCCGGCGTCGTTAAACATAGTGACTGTCGATATCGACGAAGGTGGGTGATTCCTCCTGAGAGTAGGTGGCACTAATACGGACTTGTGCTCCCACGTACCGTCGCGTATATATTGGGAGACCCCTATAGGATCAAAGCCTTTATCCATAGGAAACCGTGTCGGCCGCCCTACTGATCGCAATGCAGTGAACACAGCATTCACGAAGATCGACCACTCGTACCATAAAACGTATTCTGTGGTTTTGCGAAAGGTTTGGCACACCCTCTGCCTAGATCTCCAGAGTAGTTTCTTTTGGCCTTTTTCAAACTCTATAACTGAAAAAGTCCAACCGAGCATTTGTCACTTCGGGCTCGTTAATACATCGAAGGAGACTAGAGTCATCTTTAGCTTTTTCTCGACTCTTAAAAAGTGAAAAAGCAAGTTGTGTCTAAAAGCGTCTAATAAAATTCATTCAATTCGGAAACACAAATTTCCCCTTTTAATATTTTGGTTGATCGAGTAATCCGCAATCGTGGAAGAAAGTCAATTAAAAATCCGTCGTTCGCAGAGGCTTGCGAGTCAACCGTCTTTGTCCCCGGAATCGAAAACAGTACGGGCAAAGCGAACTCGTTTAACCGGTTCAAAATCTCCTTTGAAAGTTAGAACAAGTGTTCCTACTACATCCGAGGTTCCGGTTACTCCTAACATTCCTGGAAACCCTGCCTCTATAGAAGAAGTTCAACAGCCACATAAGGATAGTAATACTGATCCTAGTCTGGGGGCAAACACTTGTGTAACTGAACCAGTTCCTTCTATAACCGGTTCAGAGAGTTTTGCTCCTCAAACAATTGTCGCTGTCGAAGCAACCACTTCTTCGGCACCAGAAATATTTTACGGACCTGACGGTCTTCCTCTTCCACCGGGTTTGATTGCGATAGAGGAAATTGTAGAGGATCCGCAAGCAAGCACTCCAACTCATTTTGGAGTCGGGGTCACTCTATTTCCTTCATCAGAAGTTAATCCACCACAAGTGGAAGTTCCTGTAGAATCGCTAGGCAATCTATTGGATAGACTTAAAATGTCTGAACAACCGTCATCATCTAGGACTGTGTCAAATGACACAGCGACAACAGAAGCTCCTGCCGTCACTCCGACGATGTTTGCCGGCATACCAGCTATCCCAACTAGTTCTCAACAGCTAGAAGGAGTCCACCAAGGGACTATTTCGACAGTGTGGTCTGTTCCAGTTTGTTCATCCGGAGTAATACCCGGCAACTCTTATGTTGAGACTCAACAGATTGATCCTCATGGAGGACAATCTGGGCCATCAATCCCTTTTAATTCCGGATTGCTACCGTATGGGGGGCAATATGCCCTTTCATTACCCCCTCCGGGAGGGTATCCATACGTGAGTTCACAACAAGGTTCAGGTTATACTGGAATTACATCAAGTAGTTGGGTACCCATGCTACCTCAACAACCAAGGATTGTATATTCTATGCAACAGTGTGTACTTGTGACGAACATCCCAACCACACCGGCTATTGTAATCGTGTCGCAAGTTCAAGCGATACCTGTTACATGTCAACCTCAGGTTGTAATGCAACAGTCGCTTGACCATGGGTCACAACCACAATCGCCAACTGGCGGGTCGACACAAGTACAAACAGGTACAATTACCCCACACCTTGGTCCAATGGTTAGCATGGCGCAACAGAACATGGCGTCACAACCATGGCTTGTACAATACCAACAACCGCAGTTCCAGCAAGTATACCAAGGTTCTGAGCAGCAGATCTTTGCGAATAGTGGACAACCGTATATCCAAAACGGTCAAAACCAACCACTTTATAGTGGTCAAGTCCACCAACCGTATCAATCATACCAACATCAATTACATTATGCTGGTATGCAAAGACCCACTGCTCAAGCGATTCCATCGTACCCTGGTTACGCTTCACCTAACCTGAATCAACAGTTACCATTCGTGGCAACTTTAGAGTTACCTGATTTACATCGGTTAACGAACGATCCGATTTCTTATGCCCCTTGGTGGCCAGCGATTCCTCATAAACTTCCATCTGACATTCCTAAATTCAATGGAAATCCAGGTGAAGACCCGTCGAATCACGTGATGACCTTTCATCTGTGGTGTTCGTCGAATACCCTTAACGATGATTCGATAAGACTTCGCCTTTTTCAGAGGACATTGACAGGTCCAGTGGCCAAATGGTATATTGAATTGCCAAGAGCCTCTTTCGACAACTTTAGTTCCCTAGCCACGACCTTCTTAACCCATTTTCAGTTACCGATAAGGTATGAAACGGGAACAGAAATATTAACCAACTTCAAACAGACAACTGCTACCCATATATCTGATCATATACATGAGTGGCATCATCGTCGTAGGATGGTGAAAACATATGTTCCCGATCAGCTATTAGCTGAATGGTCTATAAAGTCGTTACTTCCGGCTATTATAGAAGATGTGGCCAAGGGGGGAATCGTAACAGAGGAGCAAGTTATTGCTCGTGCACAGTATTTGGACTTGGTGTATACCCAGTCCGGCACACTCTATGACAAAATACCTGACGCCCCTAGACCAGAATTTTCAATTCCTCCCCCTCCTAAATCAAATAGTGACTCTCATGCCGGTGATGGTGTGATTGGCACCGCAAACACGAAATCGATAAAGGCTTCCGCAAAGAAAGCCCGTAAGAATTCGGATCAAAATGCAAAAGCAGAAATTCTTGCTTCGGAAGTAAATGCCGTATCGGAAGATAAAGGCAAAGAAACCAATCAACCAGGAAGCAAGAAGAAAAAGCAAAACAAAGGGAAGAAGAAGAAACAAGGTGAGTCATCCCCTGGAAAAAATTCTTCAAACCCTCCTGGAAAAGGGAAACCAAACAGTCCATGTATGATATGTGACGAAGATCACTGGACAAGAGATTGTCCTTACAAAGCTGAGCTTAAAAGGTTCTTTAAAAGTTCCCAAACCTCAACTGTGTTGACTGATCCGTTTCCCAACCCAGGTCAAAATATGGTTGATAGTGGAAATGCTTCCCCGTCGCAAGTACTTATGTTGTCGGTTTCAAAACAGCAGAATGATGCTTTGATTTCGACAAGGAACAAAGATTATGGAAATCCTCAGGTGTCGAACGAAAAAGGTAAAGATCAACCAAGTAGTTTGACAACAACTTCGACAGAAGTTACACCCACCATCCCTGAACTGACAATAAAACCGCCAAAGGGTGTAGTACATAAGTTGACATTTAATCCTCGCGCCAGAGCAGCGCAACATTATAACATAGTGGAAGATTTGGCCCAATCGCCATCCGCTATGTCGACCCTTGAAGTGCTACAAAATTGTCCAACCCAAAGGCAGGCATTGTTATCAGCAATTGGTGGAGTAGATCCTAAGGATTCAAATCTGGTATCCTTTGATCACAAGGGATATGATCCTCAGTTACTGGCTCAATTAGCTTTCCTTATTCAAGTGAAAGCCCTCAACAAAACTGTTCACAGAACAATAATTGATGAGGGGGCATCGACATGTATTATGTCGATGAGCTGCTGGAAAACTTTAGGATCTCCAACCTTGTCTCGATCATCGACGACATTAAAGGCTTTCGACGGAAGGACTTATACCCCTTACGGTATCCTAAATAACTTGAAAGTTGAACTTGGAGGAAAAACAGTATAAATTGATGTTGAAGTCATTGATGGAAATCTTGATTATAACATCCTACTGGGAAGACCATGGATTTATGCCATGGCAGCTGTCATGTCGACTTATTTTAGGAAGATCGCATTCCCGTTTGAAGGAGGGATTACGATCGTCAACCAACAGAATTTCCTCCCAAATGGTTCACAAGTTACAGGAAGCATTCCCATGATCCATGAAAGTAACCATTCAATTCAAGATATCGGAGTAGGATTATTGAAAGACCCCATTTTGATCGGAACTTTCACGCTACCACCTCCTGTTTATTCGGGAAATGTACCGTTTGTAGCAACCTGCAACATGATATCTTCCACGAAGGTCAACATGGATCATGCAATGGTATTGTCCCCAAGCCCTTTGGAAATATTGTAGCAATCAATGTTTCAGGCATGGGAGGCGAGCCCAAATCAACGCTCGTCAAGCGTTTGGGTAGATAGGTCTAGAGAATATGGAACCCCACTAGATCCTTGGTCGAAAGTACATGGGACTGATGAAGGAATCTTACAATCAGTGATGATTGAGGGGACACCATGGAATGATCACCACCATCGTTCCCTTATTCCGGAATATGAAGAAGATACTCAAAGTGACCTTTATCACCCTTCAGTATTTGAATTCCTAACAAATACTGTAAATACGGTGTATTCCGAGCGAAACCTATCCAATATTGAAGAGACTATAGCCATAAATATCTCGACCAAAGCAGATGTTGTAGAGAATATTTATGTCGGCAAAGGTTGTTCCCCTTCAGAACTGGAAATATATAACGCTCTTTTTCGCGAATTTAGAGATGTCTTTGCTTGGTCATATGATGAAATGCCAGGCATCGACTCGAGTATAGTTGAACATGAAATTAAAATGTATCCCGATGTCAAACCAGTAAGACAACGGCTTCGGCAAGTGCACCCGAAGAAAGCCGCTGCCATTAAGGCAGAAGTTGAAAAACTTCTCCATGCTGGATTCATCTACCCGGTTCCTCTAACCGATTGGGTATCGAATATTGTCCCTGTTATGAAGAAACAAGGGACGATTAGAGTGTGTGTTGATTATAGGGATGTAAACCATGCTTGTCCAAAGGACAACTACCCTACACCCTTCATCGACCAGATAATTGATGAATGCGCCGGATGTGAAATCTTTTCATTTATGGATGGATTCTCCGGGTATAATCAAATAAATATCCGCGCACAGGACCAGTCAAAGACTGCATTTATTTGTCCGTGGGGCACATTCGCTTATCGAAAATTACCCTTTGGTTTAAAGAACGCAGGGGCGACGTTTCAGAGGGCGATGAATTATGCCTTCCATGACATCAAGAACATTGTTCAACCTTATCTCGACGATCTTCCGGCTCATTCGCGAAAGCGGACTGATCATCCGCAGCATTTAAGAGCGATATTTCTACGTTGCCGACACTACAAGATAAGACTCAACCCACACAAATGTGTGTTTTGCGTCGGTTCTGGTCGTTTACTTGGCTTTGTAGTCTCTAAGGATGGGATTCGTCTCGACCCCTGTAAGGTCCAGGCAATCATTAATTTGCCTCCACCTTCAAATTTGCTTCAGATTCAGAAACTCCAAGGGAAAGCAAACTTTCTGAGGAGGTTCATTCCAAATTATGCAGAACTTGCTAAAGGTTATACTCGTCTTTTGAAAAAGGATGTACCTTTTGTCTGGGACCAGGTGGCGCAAGCTTCCTTTGATGCTCTAAAAGATTGTCTAGTAAAAGCATCATTAATGTACACCCCGGACTATCATAGAGATTTTAACCTGTATCTGGCTGCAGCGGATACGACCATTGCGATGGTTTTAGTTCAAGAAGTAGATGGAATTGAACATCCTATCTATTATTTAAGTAAAAACTTAAACGATACAGAAAGTAAATATTCTTATGTGGAAAAACTAGCGCTTGCAGCTGTTCAAGCGATTCAAAGGTTTCGACATTACGTCCTCTTTCGGAAAACTACCGCCTTGTCAGATTGCAACCCCATGACTTATATACTGTCGCGACAATTGCTTGGGGGAAAATATTCAAAATGGATAGCGATCCTTCAAGAGTTTGATCTGGAATTTGTAAAATCCAAATCAAAGAAAGCTCTAGTTTTCGCAGAATTATTATGTGATTTCCCATCGTCGTCCAACGATGAAACATCAGAAGAGTCAATCGTGGACGAAAGTTTGTTTCTCATATCTGCAAGCGATGAATGGTATGGAGATATCATAGTTTATCTCCAAACCCAAAAATTTAGGTCTAATACCTCTCACTCAGAACAAAAACGTATACGATACCAAGCAAAAGACTACATGATCGTCGGTGATACACTTTACCGTCGTGGTGTCGATACAGTTTTGAGGAGGTGCCTTACCCATGAGGAGGCCGAAAAAGCCCTGAATGATTGTCATTCAGGCGCGTGTGGGGGGCATCAGTCTGGATATGCAACAGCACAAAGAATCCTACGAGCAGGATACTTCTGGCCAACCATGTTCAAAGATTGCATAATAGCAGTCAGAAGTTGCCATGCTTGTCAAATCTTTGATAGCAAAACCAGACGACCACCCGCACCCTTGCAACCTATAGTTGCTGTTGGGCCCTTCGCCAAGTGGGGCATCGATTTCATGCAATGTAACCCCACCTCGACCGGGGGGCATGGGTATATAATAGTCGCTGTTGACTATTTTACCAAATGGGCCGAGGCGATGCCTACATTGGATAACACTGGTGAAACAGCTGCCCTTTTCTTTTTCAATCATGTAGTCGCTAGGTTCGACGTACCACAGGCTATAGTTACAGATCATGGATCGCATTTTCGCAATCACATGATGGTCGAATTAGCTGCCAAGCTAGGGCTATCTCACGACAGCTCTACCCCATATTATCCACAAGCCAACGGACAAGTTGAGGCAATCAACAAGGTCCTGAAACGTATGTTGCAAAGGATGATCGGGGTTCATAAAAGAAGATGGCACCTAATCCTGTACTCAGCTTTGTGGGCTTACCGGACCTCGGTAAAGAACGCAACCGGGTTCACGCCTTTTCAATTGGTGTATGGCATGGAAGCAGTCTTGCCAATCCAGTGCAAAATTTTGTCGCTTAAACTCGCGATCGACCTCCTCCCTGGAACTTCAGAGGAAGAGGCTCGTTTCTTGGAATTAATCCAGTTGGATGAAACCCGTCGTGATGCCGCTTTGGCTAACGAGGCCCATAAGAAACGATTCAAGGCTCAGTTCGACAAAAATGTCAAACCCCGTATCTTCTCAGAAGGTGATTTGGTCTTGCTTTATGATCAAGAATCCGATAAATTGGGAGCAGGTAAATTCAAGTACTTATGGATGGGCCCCTATATTGTTAAAAGGGTGTTAGCAAAAGGAGCCTACGAGTTAATGGATTACGATGGAATTCCACTGGCGCAGCCCCGCAACGGGTTGTACCTCAAGCGTTACTATGCTTAAATAGTAACCTGCATGCTTTTGTTGTATTTTGTTTTCGCTAAAGTGTTTGTTCTGGTCGAGTGATCCACCTTTTTCCGTTGCAGATGCCGAACCTTCTGGAGACATGTTTTGGGTATGCCGACGGAGCGAGTCGTAGTTCGCGGAACCTGTCCTCCGCAGCCTAGGCCATTTTTTATCCAAGCGGCGAGTTAGTAAGTTTCAGAGGTGTATGTATTGGGCAATCAACGAATAACATCGCTGAGTATAGCGCGTTGATAGAACTACTCTCTGATGCCATCACACGTGGCATACGCCGACTAATTGTCAGGCTAGACTCACAGCTCGTAATACTACAAATCAATGGTATATACTCTGTTCGCAATCCGGCTATTTATCGCATGTTCCTAAGGGTTAAGATCTTGGAAAGGCGATTTGATTCAATTCAATATCAACACATTTCAAGAAATTTAAACACATTAACCGACTCATTAGCAAACTATGTGTTAGATAGACATTTGCAACATTTATAAAAAGGACACATCATCAAAGATTGTACATATGGATCACGTAAATCAACCAGAATAAAATCCGAAAATCAAAATATATATGTTGTTTATATAAGTTCATACATAATGTTCTGTAACCAAGACAAAATTGGTCATGTGACCTAAAAACTCAAAAAGATGCTAGGGGGCACCCTAGCCTAATGGTGCTCATGATAGTATGTCACGGCCTGTGCAATCATGCGCAAGAGACGAGTCCATCGTCTAGGCACGCCAATGGTATGGCGCTGCATCTGTAAAGGTAACTCGTCGATCTGTACATCCGGAAGGCCACGAGTAAGGCTCTCAACCTACTCCTGCACAGCTGTAAGGGTCTCGGTGTCGTCAAGATCGCGGATAACAACTCTCCTAGCAGGCTCCCCTGCTGGGGCAGCAGCTGGCGATCTCGAACGAACTACTGGACGAATAGGACCAATATCTGCATGCACCCAAGGGTACAATTAAAAGTCTTGATAGAATAAAGCATAGCAACGTTATGAACAAGAACAATAAACAGTAATGTGGTCAAAGAGTTTACCAATGGCACCCCACTGCTCGCCATCCGGTAGAACCAAATCCAGATCACCTCGAAAATCCATACCCACATATGGATACTCAGAAAACGCCATCTCCTGGCGCTCGAACCACCTAAAGAAGGCCTCAATGAAAGTAATCTGAGGTTGACCTGCATGCCTAGACATGTGGTCAACCCACCTCTGCATGCGTGGCTCGGTCGGAGAAGGCAAGTCAAGTATGATGTACTGAGGCTGCATCAGTGGGATTTTCTCCAAGGCAAAGGCAGTCAGAATAGAACCAAATCCAAAGTTCTTCAGCTTCCCGTCCTTTATCTTGGTCAATTGACTTTTCATCTGAACAAGTACTGCATCACACCAGTTGAATACTTTCGGTTGGAGACACTGCAGGGCGTGCTGCATATAGGACCTGTTGGCAACATGTAAAGCTGCGCTGCCGACCATCCTACCAATAGTAAACAGAATGGACCTGAGAGCCCGATCAGTGATCTCACGGATAATAATCTTGCCGTCTCTGCTCAGCTGAGAACCTTCCCTGCAATACTGGCGGACATAATCTCTGGTGGAATCAGTCCCCCGGGCTGTACCTGATAAGGAAACGAAGGCACCACGTCTTGACAACCCAGTCAAGAAGTACATGTCCTCTATGGTCAAGGGGATGGTCTTCCCCCTAATCTAGAATACTTGGTTAACAGGATCCCAAGCATCAAGCATATACTGCAGTAAAGAAATCTGTGCTCTCATACTAGAGATCCAGAAGAACTTCAGCAGGCCACAGTTCCGCAGCGCGTTCACTGTGACCGGGTCATGGAGGGAAATCATGTCCTCCTCTTCATGTTCTCGTTCTCGCCATGTAAGGGACATTTTGCTCAAGTCACCCTGCAAAGCAAACAAGAGAGAGAATGAGTTCCTGTTTTGGTGAAAAACTGGCGAAAAATCATCAAAAATAACCTTCAAACTCAGTCTTTTTGAGCCCAGCGCAGGCAGGAAGTCTCCCACTTGTGCTGAGGGTCAGGCTGCCTTAAGGCAGCTTGACCTTCAGCGCAGGTTTCGAAAGGGAAACCTGCGCTGATCCTAGGGCGCCCTGGCAAAACCCCAGGGGCTCAGAAAGACCGGAAAACAGGCAAAAAACAGGAAAAGGAAGCCATGAAAAGAAAGAGCTAGGGTTTAGCTCCTACCTGGTCTAGACGGCGCCGAAAATCGTCCACAGAATCTCCCGGAATCAGCTGGTGAAAATCAAGGGGGAAGAGGCACCTCCAAAGCTCCAACAAACCAAATGCAAATGAAATGGTAAATGAGAGGTAAAAAAACCTTTTAATGGCTTTTTACATAGTACAAAGTGAAATATTAGGGTTATAATCTCATTTTCATGCAAATATTATCCATTTCTAACATAGTTTGTTGCAGCAATTGAAAAATACAGTACTATATTTGAAAAGAGAAAAGCTAGTAATGGTAAAAAATCAAAAATTTGACCACAAATCGAGCAGTTTTAGCATAAAGTTCATGCTCGTTAAAAAATAAACGCAAGATCCGAGCAGTTTTAGCGTCATAGTTCATGCTCGTTAAAAAATAAACATAAGCTTTTGAGCAGTGTTTTGGCGCATTCAAGCTCTTTAAAAAATGAACCCAGTACCGGTAAATAACCATTGTGATCGTAAATTTATTAGCCATGAAAGCCTTGGTTGTGTTTGCACCCGCCACCTCCATTCCATTTGGCCGATCGTTCACCCCCATATGATTATTTACCCATTTTGAGGAACAACTGCGAAGAGTGATTTCACTTAGCCATCCTTGTGACACTGCCGTGATTGGAAAATTCCAACCTGTACCTGGAATCTGCTGCTATCCCTGTTTATCACTCGTTCCTCAAAAGACGAGTCTTCTTTGAGCTCTTTTCTCCTGACTCGTAAAATATGAAAAGTTTGCCGAGTTTTGGCCTTCCAGCTCGTTAAAGTGACCGGAAGAGCTATCCCTCCTCTAGATTTTAATCTTTTTGGACTTGAGGGATTATTGCACAAAAAGGTCGAGCGCTTGTTTTATTCGGCTCGTTAAAGTAATCGAAAACTCATCCCTTCTGTATTGTTTTATACTTTTTCGGACTTAAGGGATTAGATGACGAAAAAGGAATTCTGGAGTTAACTTTCTATACCTTTTCAGACTCTCTAAAAATGAAAAGGACCGAGTTGTCTTTGTCGCTAGACTCGTTAAAATAATTAAATAGCGACAAACTTGTCTTTAAACGAGAACGAGTTTCCCTATCGCTAGGCTCGTTAAAACATAGCGATGGGCTTGCCCGAAGGGCAGGTTATAGAACAAGCATATGTTATCCTCCTCAAGCTTGACAAAAATAAAGAGGTACTGGTCAGAAATGACTGGGGAAAAATTGGGAGAACCTCAAAGCTTTAATGGTAGCAAGTCGCTCTTGAACATGACACTTTGTCCTCCGTACCACATCGGGTTGGGTTGTTTCATTCACCGGTCTCATCACCATGGTCCTCGCCAAACCATCCGTATTTGGGGTAATGCTACCGATCCATCACATTAGTGTCGTTATATGTTCAAGAGATGTGTTCAGAAAGAGTCAACCGTGTCCCATCCACTGCCATACATTATCCTTCATCCACCCATGATCGCCACCCTGAATCATATCTCACAGGTTGTTTTCACCTCCACTAAAGTCATTAGCTCCGTTCCGTGTCACTGATGTGGGATTCATTAAGGCCCTCCTTTGACGGATCGCTTCTTGTCGACTTCAGCTCATTATCCAAGAAGTTGATCTAGGAACACCCCCTCAGTACTTTGAAGCTTGCATGCCTCAATGGCAAGTTTCTCACTTCCGGCGACAGGTATACATCAATGACCTTCGACCAGAAGATTTTGCGTGGTGTTCGACGCCAAGTCCTTCATTCACACCACGTGAATTGTACTGCAGTACCTTGAGGGTCATTGTCATTATTGGTGATTCCTCTCGCGCTTGTTAACGGTTTACATTATTGACCGGTAATCAAGCGATGTCTTTCCATGTTCGACTTTAGCGCAATTCTCACATGGATCGACTTGTACTTAGAGTGAAGATCGAACGAGATTGAAGACCCCAGATCTAGTTTCATCCATCCGGGCTGCGATATATATTCAGGAAACATAAAGACATTTGATATGTACATTGTTGCAGCAGATGATCATCCTACTCAAAGGATGATAATTTCAGCAGAGAATTATCAGTCTATCATCAGACGGTCATCTATTATATGTACCAAAATGAATTTATAAAGCTGAGCATGGGAATGCCCGCCTCAGCTAGATCATGAAAGCAGAATGAAAAATAATGTATTGTATTGTATTTTATTGCAGGGCACCTCTCAGCGATTGAATGAACTTCGGATCCTCCTAATAAAGCATTTCACCCGATAAACGACCTCATACTTTAGGGGCAACTGTTATAGACATTTTTGTGCCTAAAAGCATGGAGCATGAAATGTCAATAATCTGAGGGATCCAAAGTCCCTAAACATGTTGTTCTTACCCTTAGAGGAACAAGGTCTGCAAACCACAGCACTGAAAATCAGTTCTCCACCTGAAAACACTCAAAAACAGGCTATTTCTGGATCATGTCAGCTGCTCCACTGAGCATCTGCGCTGAATGTCAACTGCTCCTCCTTGTACCTGTTCTGAAGGTCAAAACTGATGAAGGCTACCTGCGCTGGACGAGATTGGCCAAGTGGCACAGTCATTCTGCAAGGTGTCAACTGCCCAGGAAGCTTCCAAACTGACACTTGGGTCAAGGAATTCGCCTAGTGATGAGTAAGAGGGTCTTGATCTCCAAGTGGAAGCAAGATTCTCCAAGTGGACTCAAGAACTGAAAATTAACTAAAGTGGGAGAGGACACTAGTCAGCTTTATGCCAGTCTCAAGATGATTCATCCTTTCTCCAAAACCCTATATATATATCTCTCTCATGAGGTCTAGGGAGGCTGGAATTTTGTGCAAGTAAGGAAGTGATGTTGGTTTGAGTATAGAGCTATTGGGTGTTTTTCTTGAAGGAGGTGAAGAGGAGATTTCTTTCAGCTGGGAGGTGTTGCTGGATTGGGCCTACTGTGGTTGTAACTCTCTCAGAACTTTACTTCTATTATCAATAAAGTATTTGAGGTTCTTCTATATGCATGTATCTTGATGATGAATTGATGCTTGTATATTTGGTTTATGCTAATCCTTAGATCGATTATGGATGCATGCTTCTTGTAGTTTCCTTTTCTTGTGCTTTTACAGGATCTGTGTGTAGCTGACCGGTGAAAGGGCAAGGAGCTAGGAGCAAGCAGCAAGGAGTGAAGACTGGATCGACTATTAGCGCAAGATAACGGTTAGTAGATCATCCTTTTCTTCCCTCTCTCATCTCATAAAGAAGAATTCTTGAATAACTTTTCATTCAGTTGTTGCTGAGGTACTATCACCCTTAGAGTGGGATAGAGGCATTCTGCATTAGATACTTTTCCCCCCAACACTGAGAGATTAGTTTCTAAGAGGGTTGGAAAGCCAAAAACTCCATTTATACCAAGCCCTACACTGTCCTCACCCGGAAACAGTTCTACACATCTTTCATCCAAACATTCACCATTTCTTGATCAAGAATTACCTTTTACATCCACTTTATTTTAAGAACCCAACTGCCAAGAACAATCTTTAGAGTCTGTCACTTTTTCAGTATCTAAAAATATATCTGCTATAGTTGTTCAACCTAAACCTATATCTACATTACCCCCTTTTCATACTCCATTTACCCCTCAAGCAAGTTCTACATCTGTTGGTACTCAAGGTTCAATAAGTTTAGGTGCAAACATAGCAACAACTGCATTCTTGTTGAATAGGTATGCACTTATTCAATTTCCTCAATAATTAAATCCAATGCCTCAATAATACCTAAAAATTCTTCCTCATTTCTCAAGGGAAGATGAACAAACAACAGAGAAGCATATAGCAATGTTTTGTAATTTTGCAGAAAGTCTCAATGATGAACACCTAGATGTTGTTTTAGGACATTTTGTGCAATCCTTATATGGTGAAGCAAGAAAGTGGTTTAAAGGGTTTGCTAATAACTCTATCCCTGCATGGGAAGAGATGGAGCACCAGTTCACCTAGAGATGGGGAGAGAAGCGAGATCATGGGTATTCACTTATAGAATTCAATTCTATTAAAAGAAAATTTGATGAAAGCATTGTTGAGTTCATTAGAAGGTTTAATAAGCTTTACAACAGTCTTCCAGTGGAGATCAAGCCCCCTCCTACTGGTGCAAAAGTGACTTTTGCAGGGGCATTTGAATCAGATTTTGGATTTACATTAAGGGAGAGAAGATCCACAACCCTTGACCAGATTCAAACTGATGCTCTAGAAATAGAAGCAAATCTGGTGGCTGCAGGCAAAGCACCAGAGGCACAGCCTACCCAAGATAAGGGAAAGGCCAAAGAGGAATCCTCTCAAAGTCAAACATTAGAGGATATGAACAAGGTGATTAAAAATTTGTCTAGCAAATTGATTAAATTGGAATTGGAGAGTAAAAATTCTCAAAGGCAAGTACAACAAAACAGAAACTTTAATCCCCAATATAGAAGACAACCTTTGCAGATTTTGCAGAAGGAAAGAAAAGACCAAGATCAAGTTCAAGCACCACTTTACTCAGAGGCAGATCCTGGTGAAGTATAAAAAGAGTATCCTATGTTAGAAAATTATATATTACAGAGCAATGGAACACATTAAATATTGCAGAAATATAAACACAGAAAACGCATAAAACAAGAGAGACACAGATATACGTGGTTCACCCAGTTTGGGCTACGTCCACGGAGAAACAACCAGTCCTTCCTTTTATATTATCCAGCAAACTGAAGAGACACAACCTACAGCAGATTCATTGTAACACCCTCTTCGCTCTCAATCTCCTCTCTCTTTCTCACTCAGAATACAGATCTACATATACGCAATACAATTCCCTCATATATATAGTGAGGGGTTTCCTTCTAGGGCAAAAAACCCTAAATTAAACATAACTTCTACCGTCGAATCTCTGCCTAATGAACGACCCAGATTGACTAGAAATTACTATACTTTTACAAGGCAATTTTACATCTATTCTTAGCTTCGGGGGCCCTGCCCCCGAAACACCCCTCTAGGGGGGGCCTCCCCAAAGGTCACAACTGCCCCCTATGGACCCCCCTTGCAGCAAATATTTTATGAGTGGAGTTGCCGCCCCTATTTCGAACTAGGGTCCAATGTGGCAATACCTTTGAATACAAAAGATAATCAGGCTCCATAGCCAACATTCTAAAGATCATATTTCCACAGTGTATGCAGGAGATGAAGATGAACTAAGTGTTGAAGGAGAAGAATATACTGAAATAGATGCCACTTATGATGAAAATGAAATTGATGAGTACTATGTTAGTGCTTGGAATTCACCTAGGCTGAGATAGACAAACTCTCAAGGCTACATCAAACCATTTCACCTCGTAGCTAGCCCTACGAGGTATGAGAAGGCTCTCTCGGGTCAGATTCGATAGATCTTTCAATATGATTAGGCTGACCAATTAATAATAAAGATTTTAGGCTAGTAAATTGATAAGGGGGTTGATTTAATGATTTTTGGGGTTTTTGGTGGCAATTGGTGGAAGTGCAATCCAAGGTGCGGGGATTGAGCACAGTTTTCACAGGGGGATCTAAGGGGCAAGGTAGGAATGAGTGCTGATGCCTTAATCTGAGATGGATGATCAGAGATGATAGAGGAGAAGCTAAAGAGGGCAAACACACAATTCGAATCCTCTCTAGACAGTAGAAAACATTAAAATTGAACAAACTAAAAAGCTGAGCATGTCAAAACATGAGTTCAAACTTTACCACTTCATCTGTCCAATTTAGAAGCATACGAGAGATGTGAAACACATAAACAAACTTACAAGAACATGTAGAGAACACACCATCAACAATCAGATCCACAAGAATCCTCAAAGATGTCTGTAAAACCTTGGCTTTCCTTGCCTTCAATTGCAGAAATAGATGCACAATATACAATAAAGCTTCCTTACACAAGAGTCCAACCATGAAAATGAGAAGGAGAGAGCATAATATAGACCATATAGACCATCTAACTCCTTTCCCCACCTCTAGGGGTCGAGCTCAGCTTTCTAGGAGCAGTTTGAACAAATTCTAAACTAAGAACTAGAAAATAGGCAGCCAAACAACTTGCCTCTATTACTTAGCTAACTCATCCATGCATTAATTTTTCACTTTTTACATCATGGAAGCTTCTAGAAGGGTAAAGAAAGATAAAATCTACCAAAGTGCCATGAAAATATTACATTTATCCATCATCTACAAGTAATAATAGTCAACCATAGTCAAAACAGTGTTTTTTGACCGAAAATGTGAATTCTGGCAAATCTGGAAGTTCTGGTCGCGCCCCTGGAAGTTCTGGTCGCGCCCCTTCACAGCTGTTTTTGAGTGGGTTCCACTAGTCCAAATCAGGTGCCAGATGGCTCATTGGAACGCTTGGCCTGTCTACTTTCCATCCCAAGTGGAATTTCTGAATTTAGTGTTGATTTGACCCCTCAAAAACCATTTCTCCCAAGGTCACTTTCTGCAACTCAAAAAGTGGGCAGAAAGTCATTTTTTTGATGTATTTTGAGCTTTTGGAGGCTCAAAACTCAAAACCAGGATTCTCCCAAGTATTGGTAATTTTTCTCTTTGCATGCCCTTTCCAAAAATTCCAAGTTTTCAAAATTCCGAGCAGTCCTCCAAAATGGTCGCGTGTGGGGCGCGACCATTTCATGGGCAAAAACCTGTAAATTGCACAAAAAATTCACAAATGACAAAATTTTCTCCAAATCTCTTGAAATTTGGGCTGGGAGTCCCCAATCAAGTACCATGCTCAGTCAAAGAGGCTTTGGCCAAAGTTTGGAGTGGATCGGGCGTTTTCCTTCGTTTTTGTGCTTTGGCCAACCGTCCTTGGAGCACCTTCGTTCTCTCCGGTATTTTTGATATTTCTCTCAAACCATGACACCTGTGTAAAAAGTGAAAGAGGTTTTTCTTCCTTGGCATGTTGTGGACAAAAACCTCTCTCAGTTTTGCAAAATTCATCTTTGATTGCTCTGAAACATCATTTGAGTGCGACTTGTCCCGATGTGTGAAGCAAGGAATTTTGTCGAAATGGAGCGAGATGAAGGGGATAGGGGGCTTCTAAATTCTTGGGGAAATTTGTGGGAGTGGGGAGGGATGTTAGGAAGCAGGAGAAAGTGGAATCTCAGTGATTGAGTGAGGGGAAGGGATCGAAAAGAGCAAAACACAGGCCCAACCTAGAAAATTGCCAGGTTGTAGCTAGAAACTAGGGTTTGTGCAAAAATGAGGAATTTGGGGGATCTGAGTGTTGGGAAGTGTTTGATAAGGTAATTTAAGGATAGGGGAAGGTGTATGAACATCAGGAAACAAGTTTTTCTGGTGATTTGACCGTCCAAGAGAAATTGCCTTCAAAACCCTAGGAGAGGGAAATGACCTTGCCTGGGTGGCAACTGAAGCATGGACAAGGTGTGAAATGACTCATTAGACACTAACATGATAATGAAAACCCTCTGAATGATGATAGACTCAGCTGAATGATGACATGGACTGACATTTGGGCAAACCCTAGACCTAATGGCTAGTGACCAAATTTTGCTTGAAGACTCACTGAAATGACAAAATTTGACCTTGACACTTCAAAATCACTATGTAAGAGCACATTTGATCACTGGAGGAAGGCTGTAAAGACTGACACTAACATTGGCTCCAATGGGGATGGTAGCTCCTTGGAGGTGCCAAGAACCTTAGACATCTGGGAGAGCAGACCAGTGCTTGCAACCATTGGGCGATGGAGTCATTATTTACACCTCTGACACAAAACTTTGACACATTTATTGAATGAAAACTTGACTGAAAACTGACTGAAACTTAACTGAAACTTGACTCAAACCGACTCGATGGCAAACTGAAATAACTTGAAAAAACTCACTCAACAGACCAAACACAAATGACTCATGACTGACTTAACTACAACAAGAACTTACAAAGCTTATTGAAGGGCAGTAGTCCATCAAGATTTGAAATCATGATGACAACCACCTGTGTTTCTTACAAGACAATATACATCAAACTATATCAAAATGCCAATGCAACCAATCAAGCAAATGCCTTCTTGATTGATTCTTCTTATCAGATCTTCTGGTCAACAGTACAAACCTATAACTGAGCATCCAAAAACATAGCTGACCATGATCTCCTTCATCACTGAATACTGCAATAAACACTATCATTGTTGGCTGCAACAAACTTGCTAGAGGATCGTGAAGAACATTAAGATTTGCCATTGCCACCTCCTGCTGAAAGAACAAGGTTTCCTTTGCTTCAAATTCTGATCTGCCTTCCTCATGTGCTACGGTGAAAGTATACTCATGGGCTTCAAAAAATTCTGAACAAGTAGGTGAGCAAATCTCCTCTTGAAAAAACACTTCGGCACATGAAACATATGAAGAATCTGAATGGAAATCCTGAATGCTATAATCTTCCATGGTGTGAATGTGCTGTAGGTCATCTTCATATGATATCACAACCAAATTATCAAGTTCCTTATTACATTCTTCAATCCTAAGGAAAGAAACTTCAGCTGATTCTTGAAGTGCAAAAATGACATTTCTATCATCTACCATAAATTCATCCAAAGGAACTGTTTCACTTACTTGAATGAAGATGTCATCTTGCTTTTCATGAACTGACTGAATTACCTCCTCATGCAGGCTCTGTTCTGATGGCATAAGGACATTTGGATCAAGAACTTTGTCCATGATCTCAACAACAAAACTCTCCTTTTCAGGATTCGGCACAAGGTGTTCTTGGTCACCATAATCTGAATGTAGTTTTGAAGTAGCTATCCTAACATTATCACATTCTGCAATTTGGTTTTCTTCTGTGGGCAGATCTGAAACAAGCTCTTCTCTTTCATCAATTACAGCCATATGGCCATCTTCAACCTGCTGATCTTGACAAGTATCCTCTAAGATTTTTGTGTGCTGCTGAAACGGATTTTCATACAGGGCTTCCATGATCTCTTCATCCATGAAATTGTCATCTTCATAAAACTTCTCAAGGCTTTCAATAAAACTATAGGCATGCTTGCAACAGTTTTGAACTAAATTCAATGATGGATAAGAGTCATTATATCGTTCAATGAACATAGCATGAAAATCCTTTAAACAATAAATACAAGCAGGCGGCAAACTTTCATACCATGATTGGGCTTTACCTTCCAGAGTGGCCAAGAATATCTTCATCAAGCAATCTTCAGGAAAATCGACCTTGAATTTGCGAATATGCATGTGAAATCTAACCAAATGTAGAGCAGCATCCTTCTTACCATCATCATTAAATATGGCAAATTCCTTGACCAATCTACCTTCGGAATTTTATTTGGAAAACCTGGAATGTGATCTCGGCTCAAGGGAGCGTATCTTCTTGCAATAAGGTCCATCATGAAAATCTCACAGCTACTGATCTTCCTGCAGTGAAGTCACCATGAAGCATAGGTTGTTGGATTCTTCAGTGAAAGGAGTCGCCAAGTGAATGATTTCAGCCTTGTCAGTGTCTGATCGTTGTCCACTATCAACAATCAGATCTGAACTTGATATATGTACTGGGGTAAAATGCAAGTGAAGTGCTACGTTCACAAGCTCACGGAGATTGATTGAAGCAGCGTTTATCTACTAACGCTGATGTAAAACAAGAGCGTTTTCGAAGGCTTCTGGCGTAACTTCAGGCTCCGTCTAAGACTTATGAAACAAACACATCAACCCACAAACAAGTTTGTTCTCCCCAGTATGGTCGCCAATATGTTAGCGCTTGGAATTCACCTAGGCTGAGATAGACAAACTCTCAAGGCTACATCAAACCATTTCACCTCGTAGCTAGCCCTACGAGGTATGAGAAGGCTCTCTCGGGTCAGATTCGATAGATCTTTCAATATGATTAGGCTGACCAATTAATAATAAAGATTTTAGGCTAGTAAATTGATAAGGGGGTTGATTTAATGATTTTTGGGGTTTTTGGTGGCAATTGGTGGAAGTGCAATTCAAGGTGCGGGGATTGAGCACAGTTTTCACAGGGGGATCTAAGGGGCAAGGTAGGAATGAGTGCTGATGCCTTAATCTGAGATGGATGATCAGAGATGATAGAGGAGAAGCTAAAGAGGGAAAACACACAATTCGAATCCTCTCTAGACAGTAGAAAACATTAAAATTGAACAAACTAAAAAGCTGAGCATGTCAAAACATGAGTTCAAACTTCACCACTTCATCTGTCCAATTTAGAAGCATAAGAGAGATGTGAAACACATAAACAAACTTACAAGAACATGTAGAGAACACACCATCAACAATCAGATTCACAAGAATCCTCAAAGATGTCTGTAAAACCCTAGCTTTCCTTGCCTTCAATTGCAGAAATAGATGCACAATATACAATAAAGCTTCCTTACACAAGAGTCCAACCATGAAAATGAGAAGGAGAGAGCATAATATAGACCATCTAGACCATCTAACTCCTTTCCCCACCTCTAGGGGTCGAGCTCAGCTTTCTAGGAGCAGTTTGAACAAATTCTAAACTAAGAACTAGAAAATAGGCAGCCAAACAACTTGCCTCTATTACTTAGCTAACTCATCCATGCATTAATTTTTCACTTTTTACATCATGGAAGCTTCTAGAAGGGTAAATAAAGATAAAATCTACCAAAGTGCCATGAAAATATTACATTTATCCATCATCTACAAGTAATAATAGTCAACCATAGTCAAAACAGTGTTTTTTGACCGAAAATGTGAATTCTGGCAAATCTGGAAGTTCTGGTCGCGCCCCTGGAAGTTCTGGTCGCGCCCCTTCACAGCTGTTTTTGAGTGGGTTCCACTGGTCCAAATCAGGTGAAAGATGGCTCATTGGAAAGCTTGGCCTGTCTACTTTCCATCCCAAGTGGAATTTCTGAATTTAGTGTTGATTTGACCCCTCAAAAACCATTTCTCCCAAGGTCACTTTCTGCAACTCAAAAAGTGGGCAGAAAGTCATTTTTTTGATGTATTTTGAGCTTTTGGAGGCTCAAAACTCAAAACCAGGCTTCTCCCAAGTATTGGTAATTTTTCTCTTTGCATGCCCTTTCCAAAAATGCCAAGTTTTCAAAATTCCGAGCAGTCCTCCAAAATGGTCGCGCGCGGGGCGCGACCATTTCATGGGCAAAAACCTGTAAATTGCACAAAAAATTCACAAATGACAAAATTTTCTCCAAATTTCTTGAAATTTGGGCTGGGAGTCCCCAATCAAGTACCATGCTCAGTCAAAGAGGCTTTGGCCAAAGTTTGGAGTGGATCGGGCGTTTTCCTTCGTTTTTGTGCTTTGGCCAACCGTCCTTGGAGCACCTTCGTTCTCGCCGGTATTTTTGACATTTCTCTCAAACCATGACACCTGTGTAAAAAGTGAAAGAGGTTTTTCTTCCTTGGCATGTTGTGGACAAAAACCTCTCTCAGTTTTGCAAAATTCATCTTTGATTGCTCTGAAACATCATTTGAGTGCGACTTGTCCCGATGTGTGAAGCAAGGAATTTTGTCGAAATGGAGCGAGATGAAGGGGATAGGGGGCTTCTAAATTCTTGGGGAAATTTGTGGGAGTGGGGAGGGATGTTAGGAAGCAGGAGAAAGTGGAATCTCAGTGATTGAGTGAGGGGAAGGGGTCGAAAAGAGCAAAACACAGGCCCAACCTAGAAAATTGCCAGGTTGTAGCTAGAAACTAGGGTTTGTGCAAAAATGAGGAATTTGGGGGATCTGAGTGTTGGGAAGTGTTTGATAAGGTACTTTAAGGATAGGGGAAGGTGTATGAACATCAGGAAACAAGTTTTGCCGGTGATTTGACCGTCCAAGAGAAATTGCCTTCAAAACCCTAGGAGAGGGAAATGACCTTGCCTGGGTGGCAACTGAAGCATGGACAAGGTGTGAAATGACTCATTAGAAACTGACATGATAATGACAACCCTCTGAATGATGATAGACTCAGCTGAATGATGACATGGACTGACATTTGGGCAAACCCTAGACCTAATGGCTAGTGACCAAATTTTGCTTGAAGACTCACTGAAATGACAAAATTTGACCTTGACACTTCAAAATCACTATGTAAGAGCACATTTGATCACTGGAGGAAGGCTGTAAAGACTGACACTAACATACTGGATGTAATTTACTGATTTTATGCAGGCAGAATTGCATAAGAAATATGACTTGAGATAAAGAAAAAGATCTAGAGTTTAAGAAAATGAAGGTGAGAAGCAAGTTCCTGCTCCCTTACAAAAGGTGACTCCATAGGAAGCACAACCTACAAAACAATTGAATAAAGGAAAGTAATAGCAGAGTACAAATAGAAAAACTCAGATGCATCAAGATGAGTCTTCCCAGGATAAAACTGATAAAATTCCTTTAGAAGAAATTCAAGTAATGAGGAAAAGTGAAGAAGAAACATAAAAAAATACGAAACAAGTCCATGCATTTAGTCTCACTAAAGAATTGGAAAAAAATAAAATTTAGGTACCTCTCACAGAGTTGGTCAAGACACCAGTTTATAAAAGGGAGATTTCTGAGTTTATCAACTTGTCCCAGAATGTGAATGTAAATGACACTGTAAACCTACAAGAAGATAAACCAGTAGTTGTTTTTGGCCCACATGTGGAGGAGGTAGATTCTTCAACACCCCCTTTCTACATTTCTTTATTGATTCATGAATTCATCTTGCATAATTGTATGCTTGATTATGGAGATTCACACAACCTTATGCCACTATCAGTAATGAAATAGTTGAATTTACAAGTTACTAAGCCTTATAGAGACCTATATTCTTTTGATTCAAATAAAGTCAAGTGTCTCAGTGTCATTAAGGATATGGTGGTGTCATTAGCCTAGATCCTAGCCAGAAGCTTAGTAATGTATGTAGTAGTAGCAGATATCCCTGCTAGGTTTGGAATGCTGCTATCTAGGTCATGGGGGGCTAAATTAGGGGGAGTCTTGAAGTTAGATTTTACGTATTCTATCATACCAGTTTTTGGTGGAGAGTATAGAAGGTTGTACAGGGAAACAAGGTTTGTTAAAACAATTACAAAGAATGGAGAAATAAATTCACCTGTGTATAGCCAAGGAAAAGATGACTTCTCTTGTTTCATGTTGCATGACAATGCAGAATTGGCTAAAGATAATCAGAGGCAGCTCACTTCAGCATGTGTAAATACAGAGCTACAAACAGAAGGGGTATGGAAGTGCTTCTTTGATGGTGCCTACTCTAAGGAAGGAACAAGTGTTGATTTTCTGTTAATTCCACCTGGAGGTAACATGATCCCATTTTCTTTTAAATTAGAGTTTGAAGCAACTAACAATGTGGCAGAATATGAATCCTTAATCATTTCTCTTCAAACAGCAAAACAAATGGGGTTTTAGTCTATTTATGTTTTTGGAGATTCATTATTGATTATAAAGCTGATAAAAAATCACTATCAAACAAAACACCCCAGGCTTAGTGCATATAGAAATGAAGTTTCCCATTTAGTTGAGAATTTCTTTGAAGATTTCAACATACAGTACATTCCAAGAGATGGGAACAAGTTAGCAGACTCCTTGGATGTGGAAGCCAGTACCTTTAGGCCTCCTATAAATCCCAGACTGAGATATGAGGTTGAAATGAAGCACAGACCATCTATTCTAGATAACATAAAGCACTGGCAGGTTTTTGAGGATGATTAGCAGATTAAGGAATTCTTGACAATGATTGAATACTTTCAAGGCACCAAAATTGATCAAGATGGGGATGAAGTAATAGAAGGTGCAGAAGTAAGTGATTTTAAATATTCTATAGCTAATCAGAAAATCATTCAATTGAAAGATAATATTCTGCCAAGAGGACTTGTCCCTCTTGAAATACTTTTTAATTCTAATTATGTAGCTGTTAGTTCAGAGAAAGTTTCACAATATGAACAGATCCAAGATTACAACATTGGAACCCAGAAGGAGCCCAAATTAGTCAAATTGTTTAAGGGAGTTCTGTTTAATTATAAAGAAAGGTATATTGAGCTTTTCAAGAAGTACACTGATGTTTTTGCTTAGGGGCCTAACATTGGTCCTATGAGGATCTTAAGACATATGATGTGAACATCATTCAGTACAAGATTCCCCTTAAAGAAGGGATTAAACCATTTAAACAAAAACTCAGGCATATCAACCCTTTGCTTTTGCCATCAATTGAAAAAGAATTTAAGAAGCTTCTTGATGCCAAGATAATAGTTCCACTCCGATACTCTAATTGGGTGGCCAATTTAGTAGTTGTAAGGAAGAAAACTGGAGAAATAAGTTTATGTGTGGATTTTAGAAATTTGAATAGAGCCTCCTTAAAAGATAACTATCCATTACCTAAAATGGATCATGTGCTGCAAAAGGTAACTGGATCATTCAGAATGTCAATGCTTGATGGGTTCTTCGGATATAATCAGGTGGTTGTTGATAAAGAATATCAAAAGAAGACTGCATTCACAACTCCTTGGGGAACCTTCATGTATTCTCGAATGCCCTTTGGGCTAATGAATGCAGGTGCAACATTCCAGAGGGCTATGGACATTGCATTTGTGGGTGATAAGTTTGTAGTAATATACTTGGATGATATTATTGTTTTCTCTAAGTCAAATGAGGAGCATTTGGAACATCTTAAAAACACTTTCGAGAAGTGCAGAAAATATGGGCTTTCTTTGAATCCTAAGAAGTCTATTTTTGCTATAGAAGAAGGAAAACTGTTGGGGCACATTGTTTCAAGAGATGGAGTAAAGATAGATCCAGCAAGGTGCAAGTTGTACAAAAAAT
This sequence comes from Pinus tabuliformis, assembly GCA_031772625.1. Classification (NCBI taxonomy): domain Eukaryota; kingdom Viridiplantae; phylum Streptophyta; class Pinopsida; order Pinales; family Pinaceae; genus Pinus; species Pinus tabuliformis. The sequence continues at coordinate 140,542,661 of CM062817.1, forward strand.
ACCCCTGCCCAGAAGTAAAAAAGACATTCAAAAATTTCTGGGAAAACTAAATTTTTGAAGGAGATTTGTGTCCAATTATGTTGAAATTGTGAAAGAGATTACTAATATGTTGAAGAACGAAAATAAAGTACATTGGACCAAGGAGGCCAGGGACTCATTTTCTAGGATCAAAGAAGCATTACAAGCAGCTCCAATTTTGATTAGTCCTTATTATCAAAATCCCTTTCAAATATTTTTTTTTGCATCACCCAGTTCAATAGTTGTTGTTTTGTTACAGAAAAACGATGAAGGAAAAGAGCAGCCAGTTGCTTTCTTTAGTAAGGTTCTCAAAGACGTTGAATTCAAATACAATATTCTTGAAAAGCAGGTATATGCCTTGGTAAAGGCCCTAAAAGCCTTCAGGACTTATGTGTTATAGTCACAGATCATTGCTTATGTACCAAATGCTACAGTGAAGGATGTCTTAGTCCAAAGTGATGTGGAAGGTAAAAGAGGAAAATGGATAGCTAAGATTCAAGAATATGACCTAGACATAAAGCCAACCAAACTAGTGAAAGGGCAGGGAATGGTGAAGATGTTGACAGATTCAAACTTTCAGGCATTGGGAATCAACTTATTAACACTTATAAATGAAGAAATAATTAAAGAGGTTGAAGAAAAATCAAATCCAAGTATGAAGATCTGATATAAATTTTTATGCTCAGAATGGTATAAGCACATAGTTCATTATTTTTTTTTCTTTCTTATCCCCAGTCATTGGATAGAACAAGATATAGAGCATTAAAATCAAGGCAAAACCATATGTCATTATGGAGGGCAGATTGTATTGGAAAGATCCTGTGGGAATTTTATTGCTATGTTTGATAGAAGATGAATCCACAGAGATGATTAAACATTATCATGAAAGGTTATGTGGTGGGCATTACAGTTGGAAGGTTACTACACACAAAATTCTTCAGGTAGGCTTTTATTGGAACACCTTATTTGGTGATATATATAAGTTTTTCAAAATCTGTCAAAAGTGTCAGCTTTTTGCTGAGAAAAAGATGTTAGCTCCATTGCCATTGATCCTAGTCTTCATAGAAGAACCATTCATACAATGGGGGCTAGACTTCATTGGAGAAATTAATCCACCTTCGAGTGGACAACACAAATGGGTTCTTATAGCCACTGATTATTTCACCAAGTGGGTAGAAGCTATACCTACTAAAAACGAAAATGACAAAGTGGTGATGAAGTTTTTAGAGGAAAACATTTTCAGCAGATTTGGGTGCCCTGTCAAAATCATAACTGATAATGCTCAAGTGTTCAGTTCAATTAAGTTTGTTGCTTTTTCTCATAAATATAATGTCATTTTATCTCATTTAACAACTTATCATCCTCAGGGGAATGGATTGGCTGAATCCACCAACAAAACATTGGTGAAAATTAAAAAAAAATGATTGCAGAGAATAAAAAAGACTGGGATTTAAAATTAAAGTTTGCTCTTTGAGCTGTCAGACTAAAAAAATGTATATATGAAAATCACCTTTCGAGTTAGTGTATGGAACTCAAGATTTGTTTCCTAGTCAACTTGTGAAGCCTGTGATTGTAATGATTCACGAGGCAAAAGAAGAACCCAATGCTCTAATACGAAGGATGCATAAGGTAATGGAGTTGAATGAAAGTAGAGATAAGGTAAGAGAAAATCTAAAGAAATTGATTTTAAAGCTGGAGACCTGGTGTTAAGGTGGGATACTAGGAGAGGGGACAAGGGAAAACATGGGAAATTTGACCCTCTCTGGTATGGCCCATTCAGGAATATAGAAGTAATGTCAAATAGTACATTCTTCCTGGAGAATATTGATGGTGAAACTTTACAGCTTCCTGTCAATGGGTAGTACCTCAAACATTATTTCCAATTCTAAATCATGAATACCTTGTCATTGTAGATATCGAAGTGAATTCATTGTACAGTTTCCATAGAATTAAATTTTGCAAAGCAATATATGACTCCATGCCCGAGGTGAAGGCACTAATCTACAATTCTTAGTGCTTCCATGGTAAAAGCACTATCCCCTGGTGGAGCCAGATGTTGTAGCATCCATTGTCATTTGAATTTTTTAATATTATCACAAAAATAAAAATAAAAAAATCAAATATTATGTCTAAAGTTTTGAAAAATCAAAAGAGAATTTGAAAGTCCAAAGTAGTGATTTGATTTGATGTTATCGGCGGCATTCAAGGCAATATAAAGTGGGCCTGACCCATCTGATAAAACTCAAACGGTTTTATGAAGTGTGATCAAATGATAGCTCAGGAGGTGAGAAAAGCGCTATGTGGGGGAACAATGAGCACAAATTATAATTTGGGCTCAACCCCCGTAGTTGACCATGACATCAACATGGTTGACCAAGATCTACGGCCCATGATTGCTGCAAGGGTTCAAGCCTGATGAACCTATCATACACTTCCTACCCCCGCAGTGGGCCACCCACATCATTTCACTCCACCTCACCTCCTCCACGCTATCCGTCACTCCCATTCATTACTATCCACCTCACCCACCGTACCCTGTCACCTCATCTGCCACTCCATTAATTCGTTACATTAATTGCAGGTTTCCCTCTGTTTTGCATACCATATATAAAAGAAAAGTAAAAAGCCCCGTTGCATTAGTCATTTTCTTTCGGTACCGAGTAGTTTCATCTCCACTTCAACATTCCGAGTCAGCAATTGTCATCCACGGATGCCATGACCAAACAAGTAAGTTCTTCCTCAGTCATCCATACCTCATTAATGGACGTTGAACGTGATATTTCTTATACCCTCTGCACAATTTAGCACCTTTCACTATATCAACAAGCCACTCTGAACCATAAAACGTCCCCTATATTCATGGCAATGTTTAGGTCAGTAGTTTTAGTAACGTTTGTCCCAAAGACTCACTTGTTCCCCGAATTCATTCAATGGTTAGCCTCAACAATGTACCTTTAAGAAGTGTTTTGTAATGAATCAGTGTGGGGAGAGTGTTTTCCAAGTAACCTCTCAATTAATTCACCAAACTTTGAATTACCCTGTATTTGGAACTTACACCACCTTTACTGAAGAGTCTTTGGTCTCATATTATGATAATCTGTCATCCCAGGAGTTTTCCTATGCTACCTCATTTCTAGCTCCTAAATCTAGACAATTCTCTCTAGATGGAAATTTTTTCTCTTTAGACATCTTTGCAGTGGATATAAGACTAGTCTTGCAAGTAATTTCTAAGATTCTAGGGAAGGAAGACTCCAGGTAGGTTGATAAATCAATGCTAGGATTTTTCTCTTTAATGATGAAACCAGAAGTAGTACTAGATATTCCAACATTTTGGGTAGACACTATCAATAATCAATTCATGACTCTGCCTCTTACTGGGTCCTTTAAGTTTCCTTCAGTTAATTACTTATTTATTTCTATACCAGAATGTTGAACATTTTACAGGTTTGGGACTAAATGTTGTTGACATAAATAAAAAGAAGCAGTCAGTGGTATTCTGGATATACCTTATAAGGGGTGATCTAGGAGATGGTGGCTTGTTTGAAAACACTTCTTTATTCCTTCCAATGGCCTACAAGATCTTGAATGGAACCTTTCCCCCAACATTTCTTCCTAAAGCTCAAGAATTACTTCAATTGAGTAAAGATGCGAGGCGTGGAGACTGGTTCATATTTGAAGAACATGCAGAGATCAGGCTTTATGGAGCCACTATCACCATATAGGTTACCGAAATTTGTTCCAATGAGGCTTTTCGCTCTTGAATTTATCAGATAGAGCTTGAATGTGGATCAAGTTCATTTTGTTCCCATAAAGAAAGGCTATTTCTTTAAATTGCCCAGAGAAATAGGACCCTTCATTGTGAACACTAGACAGGTTGCTCAAGAGGTCGAGAAATTATTGAATGACATGTGTCTCTTATAGGTGGTTGAGTGGGCTTATGACCCTCATCAAATTATTTCAAAGAGGAGGTTAGAGAATGGATACTCAGCCTTTGTGCATGAGAGTAGACCAGAAATAATGAAAATGGAAAATGGAGGTTTACAAAACACCCAAGGGACAGAGATTGAAACCACTAGTATTTCAGAAAAAGGTGTCAAGAGGGCTAGAGAAGATGTTATTGATTTGGAAGAAGAAGAGTCAGAAGCAGTAAAAAGGACTAAACTTATGGATGCCATGTATTTAGCACAACCTGGTTTATTAATTCAATTGGGAGAAACAGAGGGTGCACGAGCTTCTCCATCCTCCATAGAACCTATTCATGATCAGGTTCCTTTGATTCAAAGTATGTTTGCTCAAATAGCTGAGAGAAAACAAAAAAGTGAAGTTAAATATGGAGGCTCAAGCTGAGTCTCAAGTTGTTCCTGAGCAAACTAGATTGTTATCTGCTATGGATTTGGAGAAAATTCAACTTAAAATTTCTTCATCTCATCCTATTGAAATGACAGTTGGGTCCACCAGTAATTTCAAAACTATTAATTTGACTATTGATACTCATAAGCTTCCAATGCTCGAAAAGACCAATTTGCACATGCAAACTGGGCAATTGATTGTCAATGATTTACATAAAACAAATGCAGATGCTATTAAAGCTGAGAAAATGTTAAATAAATTAATTCAGAAATTAAAGTTGGAGAAAGCCAAATCGAGGGCTCTGAATGCCCAGGTAGATGAGTTAAAGAAGATTATTGTAAAAATAGGTATCAACCTTGATGATCAACCTGCAATACAAAAATTGTTGCAATCTGCTAAGTCTGAGATTGGGGTTTTAAAGAAGAAATTGAATCTTCCTATAGGTGAGCATCCCATTGTTGTAGGGACAGTTGAAGTTGAAAATGAAAAGGAGAATTCGTTATAGGATGTATTACAGAAAACTGAAGAAGTTTATTTACTTAAAGAATCTTTGGATAAGCTACAACAATAGGTAGATACTCATGTCTATACAATAGTAATGCCAGCCAATACAGAGGATCCAACAGCACATGTATTACAGTTGGGAACAAAGTTAAAAATGGTTGAGCATGATGTGAAGAAAGCACAAAAGGAATTGGAAACAGCCTGTAAGCTATTGAATATGAGCGAAGAAGAAGCAAGAATGGAAAAGGAAAACACAAAGAAGTATAGAGAATATCTTCTAAGGGCTGAAGAGGAAATTAAAAGACTGAAGGAGAAAATGAAGGGCAATATGTCCTTAATTCAAGCTAGGGATATTCTATGGGATGAAATCATTGAAATTATCAGGAGCATTTGGGAGTTCCTTGTTATTATGTCTGATGAGAAAGCAATTTTCCGAGACATGGAAAGTGTGGTTATGCAAGGTAAGCAGAAAGATTTAGACAGATCAAAGTTTGCAAAGAGAATGATAGATTTTATTAATTCTAAGTCTGCTTTAGAACTAAAGGAGCATGACATTTCAGAAAAAATGCCATGTGCAATAGATTTTAACAAGATGATTGTCAAAAATATTTACAGAAATACTACTGAGAAGAAGATAAAGGAGATAAAGGAAGAAGTTTCCAAGTTTAACATCCTATTTGATAAAATGGTCTGGGCTTCCCTCTTGCTGGGATCTACAAGGAAACTTGGTGTCATGGAAAACATATGAGATTTTGCTAGTTGAGGCAAAAAGCAAAGTTGACAACACTCATGAAAAGACAGTAGTATTGAAGGGAGCCACTATTGTGAATTACCTTAATAAAGATTTCAAGCTTATGTGGGTGGTGAAGACTTTGTTTATAGATAAGCCTACCTATAGTAGGATTACAGCATGTAGAATAGCACACGACAAACTGGAAGAAGCACCAAAGTCAAATATACAATTGTGGAGAAAATGAAAAGAATGGATGATAGAGCAGACAAAAGATACACCAGCAGGACCACCTACTCAAGCCATAGGTTAGAACAGTGATCAACAATCACCAATCATAGTTTTTAATTCCTTTTCACTTTATGTTATCTTATTTCCTAAGGAAAATGAGGTGTCTTTTACCCTCCAATGTAATGTTCTAAAATGACTTTTCACTTTAGACAATTAGAAAGTAGTTAAGTAGTTTGACAATTTTGGTAGTTACCAACTATCTCATGATGTATAAAAGAGGGAAAATTATAGAAAAAGGTCCAAATTTTGAAGACTCTGAAGACTATAATATTTTGTACTTGATAAATTGATGATTAATGAAAGAATCAGGAGTTTTCCATACAATGTTGGGTATGATTTTGTAATTTCTCTATTATGTGTCATTACGTCTCTTACTCTCTTTAAATATGGTAATGAAGTTGCAGGTATTTGTTTGCTTATGTGAATAAAGTTAAATTTTCTTAAAATAGCACTCCCGTATTTAAAATTCCTTTCCCTATATTTCTTCTAAGTTACAGATAATAGTTTCTGTCAAACACAACATATTGTCTTTAATTTCTCAAAATATTCTTCACACAGTATTTATATTCAACATCACATGGCATCTTGAGACTTTTATATCAGCTAAATATTAAGGGTTTAAGATTAGGTCCTTCAGACCTCTCAAATGAAGATACATTATACAAATAAGTGACATGCATAACAAAATTTAATGTCTTAAGCACAATTTCTCCACAACCTAGAAATTGGTTTCTTAAGAGACAATATCAACCATGGTGAGACAGTGAGTCAGTTGAGCTAGGGCATTGATGTCAACCATATAGTACCAAATTGTTTGCATTTGTGTTATAGGAATCCAGTTATTGGAATTCAATACTCTAGTAATTCTACATTTGCTACATGAATTCGATACTCTAGTAATTCACTAGTGTTCCAATAGCTCAATTGACTTGGTCTTCAATGTGTGAACACTTGATCAATGGACCATCGTGTTAGTGGTTGGAATTGGTCCCTAACAATGTTCGAATGCTTTGATTGGTGTTGTTATGGCATTGATCTAGTCTTCCAAGTTACAGTTGATTTGATCAAATCTCTAAGTGCATTGAATGAGTAGTGGCATAATGGTCGAATTGGTATTCATGAGTTAATGTGGATCAATTAGTTTGTTAGTGGTCATGCTCTTATCTAATGTATGTGTTATTCATTGGTCATTTAAGTTTCAATCACGTGGATCGTTCTAGGGTTTTGGTGAGAGAGAGAGATTTGAGCCGAAAATAAAATACCTCCATGATGGATAGAGTACACATTGTGCCATGTTGAGGAGTGATTAAGTGATGGTTAGTTGAGGTATAAACACATTTATTTATGATTTGATATGACCACGCTTGGATGATGTTGATTTGGTGCTGTAGATGGTGTGAATGCATTAAAAATTATGAGGATAGATTAGTGGCTTGACCTAGTCATGCTTAACCTCATTGATCTTCATCTAAAAATGAAATTGAAGGTTTCATTAAATAATTTGCAAGCTAGTTCTTGTATTTTAGGCAATGGATCGTGATTGTAAAAGTGAAAAAACATGCAACATTAAACAAAATAAATTTTATAATAGAGTTCACCCATCTTGGGCTATGTCTCTGGGTCCATCTTCTAGTGGTGACCACTTTATTATATGCTCAAATTCTTAATACATCAACATACAAGCTTCAATATACAAAAATAACATAATCATCATGTCCAAAATGATCAAAAAATCCTATCAAGGCTCTTCTTGAGCTAAAAAAGGTTACCATTTGAGCAAAATGTGACCCCTTTTCCAAATAGTCTACAAACTGGTTTAAAAATCCCTCTGGTTTTGCAAAAAAAATTCAACAAAAATAGCCTAGCCTATCTAGTTGGGCACTTTGGTTAGCTCCCCGTAGGTTGAGGTTTCGACCCACAATTGGTGGTGAATGTTTTATATATTTAACATAATTTTAATTAGGTTCATAGGACCCTGCCCCTTTTTTTCTCTGCTTTCGTCAATCATATGGCTGCATGTAGAACCATGGGTCATGGGTATGAGCCACACACCCTACCCACTTCTGATGCCTGTAGTGCTAGTCATGTGGTGTTCCATGAAACCACGGGTCGATCCCTATGTGCCTACCATTCCTTCGCACATAATCTACAATGCTAAGTCGTATTACCGTCATGGGACTAGGACCCAAGCTTTACCTGATGCCCCCATCCTCTACGCTCCCACAAATGGTCATATGTTATGCCAAAAACCTTGGGTCGAGATAGTTGGGCATTCTTGCCAGCCCACCCTTTCCTCCAACCATTCCACTAATACTCGTTAAATGAAGGTCTCCACCCATAGTTCATTGGGCAGTGTTGTATCTTGATTAGTCAAACAAATGATTTGTACAGTGGAGGCCATGGGGTCAAACCCTGCGAATCTTTTTGGTCTATTAACAAAATTTTTGCCTCCAATTACTAGGCCATTTGGTGGCCTCTCATACGACCACGTGGCACCTTATGATTGGCACATATGGTGGCCTATGATTGGCCCCAATACAATCCCATACACCAATAACTATGCACTAAGTGTGCTCACAAGATTGGTGCACATGCATTTGTACAACCAAGTAATCATAATGGCATCAACACCATGTCAGTGTATGGACTGCACAGTCAATCCTGCACTTTAACTTTTTTGTTGTTTGCCCAAAACTTTAGAATGTGATAACTTCCTCATACAGTGTCAGATTGAGGTGATTAAAATGATGTTGGAATCAAAACGATGAGCTCTATGATTTGGCATAGATTTTAGGATATTTTGAGAACTTTCATTTTTAAACATATTTTTGATCCCCTAGATCACTCCTCCCCACTAGAATATTTTGGACCACCAAAAGTCTATTTTTACTCATTAATTAAGTTAGGGTACAACTCCCTCACTTTCCCAATATCTATCCACCTAGCTTTGCTTGAATTGGTACCTTTGAGTCCCTCACAAAGATACTCTACATTTCCCCTACGTGAAGTTCTTATCCTCCTGTCAAGAATAATGTCTTCCTGAAACTCATTTAAATATTCAGGGATAGAATATTTTGTAAATGGAATCTGAACATTCTCTTCTTGATCAATGATCATAGGAGGCTCATACAATCTCAAGTTTTACTCATTCACAACAAAACAAATTTGCATGTAAGTTGGAAAATCTAATAAAAAAGCATTGTTCTAAATCTTGTCGAAGATTTTGAAAGGACCATATTTGACTTGTTTGAGCTTTTTACCTTCACCTTGTAATATTTCCTTGTTAATGTACAACCAAACTTGATCTCCCACTTGGAGATCATGATCAAACTGATGCTTATCATGTCTTTCTTTGTACTTGCCTTGGATTTTCTTCAGCTGCTCTTGTATCCTTTGATGCATAATTGGATTGGTTCAAAGAAATGTTAGGCTTTTTCCACGTCGCTATCTCCATCTATTGAAATAACTTTACCAAAGATTAAATTCCAAAGGAGACTTTGGCAAATAACACAAACAATCTTCAAATGGATATACTTATGTATATGAATGCTTGGCACAATTATAGACATGTTGGATGTAATGAAAATTCTCATCCAAAAGTTTATGATGCTTACCACAATATCCTCAAAGGAGATGCACTATTTTTTTGTTCACTACTTATGTCTAGCCTTTTTTTTTGGATGAAATGTTGCGCTCTTATTCAACTTTGTGTCCATGAGTTCCCATAAACTTGACCAAAACTTCCCAATAAATCGAGAATATTGATCAAAACTAATTGACATAGGTAACCCAAAGTGAACCCACACATTTTGGAAGAACATCTTTGCAGTTTGTTCAGCTATAACATGTTTCTTAAAAGGCATCAACACACACTTTTTTTTAAATGATCCAGTACAACATATAAATAATCATGACCTTTTCTAGGCATTGGTAGTACCTGAACAAAATCCATATAAATAATCTCCCAAGGACGAGAAGGGATAGGAAGTGGAGTGTACAAACTCAATTTCCTATTACTTGGCTTGCTAGTAGTGTACATAGAACATCCTTTTACATATCTTGATACAGTTTCATTGATACGAGGCCAATAACAATACCTTTGTAGTTGAGAAACTGTTTTTTCTACACCCAAGTGATTGGAAATAATAGAATTATGGGCTTCCCTTATGACATTAACTCTTTCACCCTATGGAATACACAACTTTCCAAGATGATACTCCAACTCTTCAACATGATTGCCTTGAATCAAAGTTGCATAAACATCTTTAAAATATTTGTCTTGAACATATAGTTCAATATAGCTTTCATGCATGATTGAATTATTCTTAAGAGTGACAGATGCATTAATAATAGGCCTTGATAACATATCTGCAACTTTGTTGTAAACACATTTCTTATACCTAATAACCAAATGAATATGCTGCAGAAATACCATCCATTTGAAATCTCTAGCTTGTTGTAGTTTGGTTTGCGATTTTAAATATTGCAAAGGTTGGTGGTCAGTATTAATAATAATTTCTTTACCCATCAAATATGTTTCCACTTATTCACCCCTTGTACCAAATCATACAACTCTTTATCATAAGTTGGATAGTTAATCAATGCATTGGAAAAGGTCTCAGAATGATAACATATTGGCCTACCATGCTGCATCAAAATTGCTCCCATAACATATTCACTTGCATCGGTTTGAATTTCAAATGGCTTCTTAAGATCTGGAAGTGCTAAAACTGGGGTTGTACTAATTTTCTCTTTCAAAGTGTCAAAGGATTTTTGTTGCTTTCCTCCCCATTGAAAGACCATAATCATGTTCAAAGCTCAAAAATCCACACATATGCACCAGGTATCATTTTTCTTTGAAACCAAAACAATAGGAGACCCACAAGGAGATGTACTAGGTCTGATGAGCCCTTTTTCAAGTAGCTCTTGGATTTGCTTCTTAAATTTTGCATTCTCCAAAACTGACATTCTATACATGCCAATATTTGAAAGTGGTGCATCTTGCTGCAATTTTATCTCATGTTGGATTCCTCTTTTTGGAGGTAACCCTTAAATTTCCTAAAACATATTGTCATAAGTATTAAAAAATTTAGCCAATTCATGCTTGATTTTAGAATCACATCCTGACAAAGCTTCAGATTCAAAAATATCTTTAACTTTAGTCATCAACAACACAAAATTTTTACTACCATTCACAAGGCTTTTCATTTGACTTGCACTAACAAGAGATAAGTTCATCTTCTTGTGATGTGCTTTAACAATGTAATCATATCCTTCTTTTAAAATATGATATTTGTTCTCATGACAATAGAATATGGAATTTCGGTCATATAAATATGGACTCCCGAAGACAATCACACAAATATCAAGTGGTACAACATCAAGCTCTACCTCATACATAAAATTAGTAGTGATGGAAAATTTGAGTTTACATTTTCTTGTCACTTGTAATTTGGCATAATCACATACCCAACCCAAATGGTAAGTTTTGTAGGAGGTGTATTCTCTAAATTAAGTTTCTTGACAATTGCTTCAGAGATAAGATTGAGTTGAGATCCAATATCAAATAATGTATCAACCTTTGTATGTCTTGTAATGACCCTGATATGAAAAAGCTCACTTCTTCCTTTATCATTTTGAGATTCAACATGCTTGCTAAAGGAACTAGTACTTGCATCAGAAGTTATATATTTTATCCCCGTGGTTGTGATTTTGGTTTCATCACCTGAATTAGATCCTAGATTTTGTTGAGTTGTAGCAGACGCCTTTTGTTTCCCTTTGTTATTGAATTTCTTTGGTCTCAAATCTGGATGTAATTTCCAACAATCGTCTTCATCATAGCCATCTTTTGAACAATGTTTGCAATTAAGTTTCTCTCCCTCTTTCTTGATGGTAGCATTCTTCTTACCTTTTCCCTTAAATTTCCCCTTTACTTTGTCTCGCGATTTAAAGGGTTCCTTGTTGGACTCTTAAGGAACATTCTTGCCTCTTGATTCTAAATGAGTAGCATGAATAGATACTTCATCTAGATTGGTGGGATTAAACATAACTATAGTATGCCTCAAATAGCTATGCAATCCACCTATATATTTAAGGAGAGAATCGTGTGAGGTCAAATCAACACTGAGGATTAATTCCTTTTTTCTAAATTCTTATGTGTAACTTTGGACACTCCGACCTTTAGCTTGTCTAAAGTTTTTCCAATCCATTATTTCTTTTTGCATATAAGCTAATGGATAAAATTTCCTTCTTAATGCAGCTATAAAATCATTCCAAGAAGAGATAATTTTACCACTTTTCTTCAAATCTTATTGAGTTCTGGCCTCCCACTAGATAATAGTTTCACCTTCCAAGTGAAGAGAATCAAGTTGGATCTTTGTAACATCATCATCAATCTTATAAATCCTGCAATAAACTTCAATTTGATGAACCCAATTATCCAAATTTTCAGTATTTACTTCTCCATTATAAATTGGCAATGAAAACTTAACATCAAGCTTAAGAAAATGAGACTTAGCATGTCCTCTTAGAGATGTAATAGGAGTAGGCTATGTGAAGGAGGAGGTGAAGAAGGAGTTGATGATGGAGGTGAAAGAGGAGGAGGAGGTGGAGGCTTTCTCCCATTACCACCATCACCTTTTGATTGATTAGAACTTTCTCCTTGCAATTGTGTTGTTCTTTCATTATAAAACACTTTCATCATCTTATTCATATCATAGAATTTTTTTATGAAAGCTCTCTCATCCTAGAACATCAATTCTTGTCCTTGTCCTTCTTCATGTGCCATGACTTGTGGAGTATGTGGTCTTCTTGAGCCAATTTGAGGGTTAGGTTCTTCAAATGCTCCTTCTCCTCTTCTCAATCTAGACCTTGTAAGCATTCAAAAACCATGCAAAATTTCAAAACTTCACAAAAAAACATTCTTTAATACCAAACTGATCTAAAAATGAAAGTGAAGGTTTCATTAAATAATTTGCAAGCTAATTCATGTATTTTAGGTAATGGATTGTGGTTCCAAAAGTACATAAACTTCAGTAAAATTTTGTACAATTTTAATAGTTAAAAGTGAACAAACATGCAACATCAAACACAAGAAAATTGATCGTGGAGTTCACCTATCTTGGGCTACATCTCTAGGTCCAACTTCTAGTTGTGACCGCTTTATTATATGTTCAAATGCTCAATACATCAACATAAAATATTCAATCTACAAAAGTAACACTACCATCATGTCCAAAATTATCAAATACCCCTATCAGGCTCTTATTGAGCTCAAAAAGGTCACCATTTGATAAAAATGTGCCCCTTTTCCAAATAGTCTACAAACTAGTCTACAAATCCTTATGGCTCTACAAAAAAATTTCAACAAAACCAACCTAACTCGACTAGTTGGGTGCTCTGGTTAACTCCCCGAAGGTTTGGGGTTCGATCCAAAATTGGTGGCGAATCTTTTATACATTTAATATAATTTTAATTAGGGTCATTGGCCCTCGCCCCTTCTTTTTCTTCACTTTCGCTAGTCATATGCCTGCATGGAGAACCATAGGCCGCAACTATGAGCCATGTTCCTTACCCACTTTCGATGCCTACATTGTTGGTCATATGGTGTTCAACGAAACTAGGGGATGAGCCCTATGCCCCTGCCATTCTTTTGCACCTTCTCTGTAGTGCCACATTGTATTACTGCCATAGGACTAGCGCCCAAGCCTTACTCGATGCCCCCATCCTTTGTGCTCCTGTTGATGGTCATATTTTATGTAAAAAACCTTGAGTCGGGTAGGTTGGCACACATTTGGACCCATCCTTTCCTCCAACCTTTCCACCAATGTTGTTGGGAAAAGTATCCAATACGGAATGACCCTGTCCCACTCTAACGGTGATAGTACCTCAGCAACAACCGAATGCAAAGCTATTCGATATTACTTCTTTATGAAATGTAGGAGAGAGGAGAAAGAGATCCACTAACCGTTATCTTCCGCTAATGGTTGATCCAATCTTCCCTCTTTTCTGCTTGCTCCCAGCTCCTTGCTCTTTCACTGACCCAGCTACACCAAGATCCCACAAAATAACAAGAAAGGGAAACTACAAGAAGCATACATTCATAATTGATTCAAGGATTAGAATAAATCAAATATACAAGTATCAAGACGCCATTGAGACACATGCATATAGAAGAACCTCAAATGCTTTATTAATGGAAGAAGTAAAGTTCTGAGAGTGTTACAACCATAAGAGGCCCAATCCAGCAACACCTCCCAGTAGAAAGAAATCTCCTCTTCACCTCCTTCAAGAAAATCACCCAATAGTTCTATACTCAAACCAACAGCACTTCCTTACATTCACCAGATTCCCGCCTCCTTAGACCTCATGAGAGAGCTCTATATATAGGAGATTTGGAGAAAGGATGAGTCAGCTTGAGGCTGGCATGAAGCTGACTAGTGTCCTCTCCCACTTTAGTTATTCTTCAGTTCTTGAGTCCACTTGGAGGTTCTTGCTTCCACTTGGAGATCTAGATCCTCTTACTCATCACAAGGCGAATTCCTTGATCCAAGTGTCATTTTGGAAGCTTCCTGGGCATTTGACACCTTGAGGAATGACTGTGCCACTTGGCCAATCTCGCCCAGCGCAGGTAGCCCTCATTGCTTTTGAAATTCAACGCAGGTACAGAGTGGAGCAGTTGACATTCAGCGCAGATGCTCAGTGGAGCAGTTGACATGATCCAGAATTAGCTTGTTTTTGAGTGTTTTCAGGTGGAGAAATGATATTTAGTGCTGTGGTTTGCTGACCTTGTTCCTCTAGGGGTAGGAACAACATGTTTAGGGACTTTGGATCCCTCAGATTATTGAAATTTCATGCTTCATGCTGTTAGGCACAAAAATGTCTATAACAGTTGCCCCCTAAAGTATGAGGTCGTTTATCGGGTGAAATGCTTTATCAGGAGGATCCAAAGTTCATTCAATCGCTGAGAGGTGCCCTGTAATAAATACAATACAATACATTATTTTTCATTCTGCTTTCATGATCTAGCTGAGGCGGGCATTCCCATGCTCAGTTTTATAAATTCATTTTGGTACATAGAACAGACGATCGTCTGATGGTAGACAGATAATTCTCTGCTGAAATTATCATCCTTTGAGTAGGATGATCATCTGTTGTAATAATGTACATATCAAATGTCTTTATATTTCCTGAATATATATCGCAGCCCGGATGGATGAAACTAGATCCGGGGTCTTCAAACTCGTTCGATCTTCACTCTAAGTACAAGTCGATCCATGTGAGAATTGCACTGAAGTCGAACATGGAAAGACATCGCTTGTTTACCGGTCAATAATGTAAACCGTTAACAAGCGCGAGAGGAATCACCGATAATGATAATGACCCTCAAGGTACTGCAGTACAATTCACGTGGTGTGAATAAAGGACTTGGCGTCGAACACCACGCAAAATCTTCTGGTCGAAGGTCATTGATGTATACCTGTCGCCGGAAGTGAGAAAGTTGCCATTGAGGCATGCAAGCTTCAAAGTACTGAGGGGGTTGTTCCTAGATCAACTTCTTGGATAATGAGCTGAAGTCGACAAGAAGCGATCTGTCAAAGGAGGGCCTTAATGAATCCCACATCAGTGACACGGAACGGAGTTAATGATTTTAGTGGAGGTGAAAACAATCTGTGACATGTGATTCAGGGTGGCGATCATGGATGGATGAAGGATAATGTATGGCAGTGGATGGGACACGGTTGACTCTTTCTGAACAACATCTCTTGAACATATAACGACACTGATGTGATGGATCGGTAGCATTACCCCAAATGTGGATGGTTTGGCGAAGACCATGGTGATGAGACCAGTGAATGAAACAACCCAACCCGATGTGATACGGAAGAAAAGTGTCATGTTCAAGAGCGACTTGCTACCATTAAAGCTTTGAGGTTCTCCCAATTTTTCCCCAGTCATTTCTGACCAGTACCTCTTTATTTTTGTCAAGCTTGAGGAGGATAACATATGCTTGTTCTATAACCTGCCCTTCGGGCAAGCCCATCGCTATGTTTTAACGAGCCTAGCGATAGGGAAACTCGTTCTCGTCTAAAGACAAGTTTGTCGCTATTTAATCATTTTAACGAGTCTAACGACAAGGAAAACTCGGTCCTTTTCATTTTTAGAGAGTCTGAAAAGGTACATAAAGTTAACTCCAAAATTCCTTTTTCGTCATCTAATCCCTTAAGTCCGAAAAAGTATAAAACAATACAGAAGGGATGAGTTTTCGATAGTTTTAACGAGCCGAACAAAACAAGCGCTCGATCTTTTTGTGCAATAATCCCTCAGGTCCAAAAATATTAAAATCTAGAGGAGGGATAGCTCTTCCGGTCGTTTAACGAGCTGGAAGGCCAAAACTCGGCAATCTTTTCATATTTTACGAGTCAGTTGAAAAGAGCTTAAAGAAGACTCGTCTTTTGAGGAACGAGTGATGAACAGGGATAGCAGCTGATTCCAGGTACAGGTTGGAATTTTCCAATCATGGCAGTGTCACAAGGATGGCTAGGTGAAATCACTCTTCGCAGCTGTTCCTCAAAATGGGTAAACAATCATATGGAGGGGAACGATCGGCCAAATGAAAGTGGAGGTGGCAGGTGCAAAACACGACCAAGGCTTTTATGGTTGATCAGGTTACACACTTAATGGTTATTTACCGGGATGGGTTCATTTTTTAACGAGCTTGAATGCGCCAAAACACTGCTCAATCTTATGTTTATTTTTTAACGAGCATGAACTATGTGCTAAAACTGCTCGGAGATAAGTTTGCATGCCCCCAGTATAATAATGCAAATCGAGGTGCACGCCCCCCAAGCTTCATTGCATTCAACTCGGTGGTTGGAATGAAGGTTTCCCTCGGGGATTTGTTTCATTTTTTAATGAGGTTGACACAAGATTAGAACCGTCCTCGGAGTCCAAATCCATTAGACATAGAAGGTTTCATATTCCACTGTGGCCACTTCCGCCAGATTACTTGGGGGCGGTAGGGCAAAAGTACCCATTAAGGCAGGGTCTTTTAGGAGACCTACTCCGATATTTTGGAGCGAATGATTCCTTCCATGGATCATTGGAATGCTTCCCGTAACTTGTGAACTGTTGTGGAGAAAAGTTTGTTGGTCGACGATTGTAATTCCTCCTTGGAAGGGAAATGAAATCTTCCTCAAGTAGGTCGACACAACTGCGGCCATGGCATAGATCCATGATCTTCCGAGTAGGATGTTGTAATCGAGGTTTCCATCAATTACTTCAACATCAATTCCTACTGTTTTGCCCCCCAGTTCAACTTGCAAGTTACTTAAAATCCCGTATGGAGTGTATGATCATCCATCAAATGCTTTTAACGTCATTGACGATTTCGACAGGGGTGGTGAGCCTAAATCTTTCCAGCAACTCATCGACATAAGACATGTAGATGCCCCTTCATCAATAATTGTTCGATGAACAGTTTTGTTGAGGGCTTTCACTTGAATAAGGAAAGCTAGTTGAGATGGTAACTGAGGGTCATATCCTTTATGATCAAAGGCGACAAGATTGGAATCCATTGGGTCAATTCCACCTATTGCTGATAATAAAGCTTGTTCTTGGGAGAAGAAATTTTGCGGTACCTCAAGTGTCGACATAACGGACGACGATTGGGCCAGGTCCTCTATCTGTGCTATTTTCGCACAAGGATTAAATGTTGATTTGTGTACTGCTCCCTTTTGCGACTTTATTATTGGCTCAGGGACGATGGGTGGCACAACTTCGGTCAAAGTTGTTGTCGAACTACTAGGTCGTTCGTTAGCCTTGTCGTTCGACAGCTTTGGATTCCTGTAATCCTTATTCCTCGTCAAAGCATTATTTTGCTGCTTTGAGGTAGACAACATAAGCACTTGGGATCGGGAAGCATTTTGATTAGCAACCAGGTTTTGACCTGGATTAGGAAACGGATCAGTCAATACTGCTGGGGTTTTTGAACTCTTAAAGAGTTTCTTAACTTCAGCTATATGTGGACAATCTTTCGTCCAATGATCCTCATCGCATATATGACACCCTGCTAGGGGTTTCCTTTTTCTCCCTTTCTTTTTCTTCTTGCCCCCTGGTTGCTTCAGTTGTTTGCCCTTGTCGGTCGACATGGCATTTACTTCTGAGGCAAGAAGTTCTTCATTTGCATTTTGACTATAAATTTTGTGCTTGCCAATCACGCCATCGCCGGCGTGAGAGTCATTGTTTGATTTAGGAGGAGGAGGAATTGAGAATTCCGGTCTAGGGGCGTCAGGTATTTTGTCGTAGAGCGTGCCAGACTGAGTATAGACCAAGTCCAGATATTGTGCACGAGCGATAACCTTCTCTTCCGTTACGACTCCCCCCTTTGCCACATCTTCCGTGATGGCAGGAAGTAATGACTTGATAAACCATTCAGCTAATAGCTAATCGGGAACGTACATTTTTACCATCCTACGACGACGTCGCAACTCATGTATATGATCAGATATGTGGGTGGCAGTCGTCTGTTTGAAGTTGGTAAGGAGTTCTTTTCCCGTTTCATACCTTATCGGCAATTGAAAATGGGTTAAAAAGGTTGTGGCTAAGGTACTGAAGTTGTCGAACGAAGCTCTAGGCAATTCAATGTACCATTTTGCCGCTGGACCCGTTAACGTCCTATGAAAGAGGCGAAGTCTTATCGAATCATCATTCAGGGTGTTCGATGAACACCATAGATGGAATGTCATCACATGATTCGACGGATCTTCACCCGGATTTCCATTAAATTTAGGAATATCTGACGGAAGTTTATGCGGAATCGCTGGCCACCAAGGGGCATAAGCAATTGGATCATTCGTCAGCCGGTTTAGATCTGGTAATTCTAGAGTTGCTACAAAGGGCAACTGTTGGTTCAGGTTAGGCGAAGCATATCCAGGATAAGATGGTATCGCCTGAGCAATGGGTCTTTGCAGACCAACATAATGCTGGCAACTTTGACAAGGTTGATGGGCATAACCATTATAGCATGGTTGCCCATTACTTACAAAGACTTGTTGCTCAGGTCCTTGATATGATTGTTGGACTGGCGATTGTTGAGATTGAACCAGCTCTGGTTGTTGGACCATTTGCTGTTGACCAATACTGGATGATTGACCAAGATGAGGAGTCACAGTACTTGTTTGAGCCTGAGTCGCTCCAGATAAGGAGACACTACCCTGAGATTGTGATTGAGTCGTTGAGACAAGAGGTTGTTGTATTGCAACCTGAGAAACTTGGGGTTGACATACAACAGGTGGAGCTTGTACTTGCGACACATTCACTATGGCAGGTATGGTGGGAATATTCGACACAGGGTGTACTGGTTGCATTGAATATACAACCCCTGGTTGTTGAGGCAGTATTGGTACCCAACCGCTGGATGTAATTCCAGTTTGACCGGAACTTTGTTGTAAACTCCCATATGGTTTTTCTCTGGGAGGGAACAATGAAAGAGTATACTGCCCTCCATATGGTGGAAATCCAGTACTTAAAGGGTAAATTGGCCTTTGAAGACACATTGGATCAATTTTTTGAGTTTCAACATAAGAAATACTAGATGATAATCCGGATGAAGAAATAGGAACTAACCATGTCGTTGTCCCTGATGGGACTCCGGCTTGTTGTTGAGGACAATTTGCCGGGACAGATGGTATACCAGCGAACATCGTTGGAGTAGCGGCAGTAGGCTCTGTCGCTGTTGTGTCGGACGACACAGTCCTGGACGTCGACGGTTGTTCAGACATATTGAGTCTATCCAATAGATTGCCTAGCGATTCTACAGGAACTTCACTGGTGATAGACTAACTTCGAAGATTAACGAGGGAAAGGTGATGATTATTCCGCTTAAAATAAATTTTATAACGACGCTTTAGACACAACTTGCTTTTTCACTTTTAAAGAGTCGAGAAAAAGCTAAAGATGACTCTAGTCTCCTTCGATGTTTTAACGAGCCCGAAGTGACAAATGCTCGGATGGACTTTTTCAGTTATAGAGTTTCAAAAAGTCCAAAAGAAACTGCTCTGGAGTTCTAGGCAGAGGGTGTGCCAAACTTTTCGCAAAACCACAGAATACGTTTTACGGTACGAGTGGTCGATCTTCGTGAATGCTGTGTTCACTGCATTGCGATCAGTAGGGCGGCCGACATGGTTTCCTATGGATAAAGGCTTTGTTCCTATAGGGGTCTCCCAATATATACGCGACGGTACGTGGGAGCACAAGTCCGTATTGATACTTATCGCTTCACCGTGGAGGAATCACCCAACCACTCAACGCTAAGGTATCACGTTTAACGATGCCGAAACACGTCTCTAGCTTAGACCTCTATGTGTTTGCGTTATGTTTCAATGCGTTGTTATGTAAATTCAATTTATTTTAAGGTTGATATTGTTTAGCAGTTTTCCTTTATGGATCACCACGAGATGCATGATAACACTCCTAAATGCAGTCTAAGATGATAAGCAAGCTTTTCAATCTTTCAACTTTGAAAATCTTAACTACTGAGGGAAAAGAAAGATAACATCTTTTCACACAGATCATAGAGCACACACTAATGCACTTTTTCCTAAATCAACATGCAAACTGTCATAATGCACATGCACAATGCAAGTATTTCTTTTCTCTTTCTTAATGTTTGTGCGACAAAAAAAGAAAGTTGTTGTATAACTTTGAATTCAATTTCAAGTGAAAGCAAACAAGCTTGTCCAAAATCAAAAGACACCTTAAGATTTGCTTGTTTCGACACTAGAAATATATAAATTCAAACCATATGACGAAAGCAAAAGCTCAATCAGCTATGAACAGCAAACAAACTAACTCTTAAGATCAAAACGACACTTAATCACAGGTCTAGATCTAAGAGGCCATAGCAAGACTAGTTCACTTTCGTTATGGGAAACTGCAAATGATATAAGAAATACACAAAGAACAAACATAGTTTCTTTATACAACCGAGGCGGAATAGTGGCAAGGAAAGTTGGTTTCAGATAGGTACATTGACTGGTAACAGGCAGCAAAACAAGAGTGAAAACAGGGCAAGAAACAGCAGGAAACCCCAGTAGCACAAGGCAAGACTGGTCCAGCGCAGGTGGTACACAGGCAGTTTGACCTTCAACACAGGTAGCCCCTTCGGGAACTACGCTGAAATGCAGACAGCCTTCACACAGCCTGCACTGAAGAACGAAACTTTCGTTTCTCTTGGTTTCCGGGTCACAGATTGCTAAAAAATTCACAGTTTTTGGCCAAATCAAAAGCTATCAGTCAAGGACACACTAAGGGATGACAAGGAGGATGAAAAGCTATCACTAAGAGCTATTTAGAGTCCTTGTGGATCAGCTCTTCAAATCATAAACATGCCCAGAAACTGAGCTAGAGTAGCTGCTCTCTACTTTGCATTTGAAAGACCCAAATGCAGTTCGATTCGGTACTCCCTTTGTTTATGAAATGAATAGCAAAAAACACAAACAACCAACAAGATACGATCCCCAGCGGAGTCGCCAATTTGTTGTTGGGAAAAGTATCCAATACGGAATGACCCTATCCCACTCTAAGGGTGATAGTACCTCAGCAACAACCGAATGCAAAGCTATTCGAGATTACTTCTTTATGAAATGTAGGAGAGAGGAGAAAGAGATCCACTAATCGTTATCTTCCGCCAATGGTTGATCCAATCTTCCCTCTTTGCTGCTTGCTCCCAGCTCCTTGCTCTTTCATTGACCCAGCTACACCAAGATCCTGCAAAATAACAAGAAAGGGAAACTACAAGAAGCATACATTCATAATTGATTCAAGGAGTAGAATAAATCAAATATACAAGTATCAAGACGCCATTGAGACACATGCATATAGAAGAACCTAAAATGCTTTATTAATGGAAGAAGTAAAGTTCTGAGAGTGTTACAACCATAAGAGGCCCAATCCAGCAACACCTCCCAGCAGAAAGAAATCTCCTCTTCACCTCCTTCAAGCAAATCACCGAATAGTTCTATACTCAAACCAACAACACTTCCTTACATTCACCAGATTCCTGCCTCCTTAGACCTCATGAGAGAGCTCTATATATAGGAGATTTGGAGAAAGGATGAGTCAGATTGAGGCTGGCATGAAGCTGACTAGTGTCCTCTCCCACTTTAGTTATTCTTCAATTCTTGAGTCCACTTGGAGGTTCTTGCTTCCACTTGGAGATCTAGATCCTCTTACTCATCACAAGGCAAATTCCCTGATCCAAGTGTCATTTTGGAAGCTTCCTGGGCATTTGACACCTTGAGGAATGACTGTGCCACTTGGCCAATCTCGCCCAGCGCAGGTAGCCTTCATTGCTTTTGACATTCAGCACAGGTACAGAGTGGATCAGTTGACATTCAGCACAGATGCTCAGTGGAGCAGTTGACATGATCCAGAATTAGCTTGTTTTTGAGTGTTTTCAGGTGGAGAACTGATATTTAGTGCTGTGGTTTGCTGACCTTGTTCCTCTAGGGGTAGGAACAACATGTTTAGGGACTTTGGATCCCTCAGATTATTGACATTTCATGCTTCATGCTGTTAGGCACAAAAATGTCTATAACAACCAATATGCCTTAAATGAAAGTCGCTGCACATAGTTCATCGAGCAGCATTTTAGCTTGATTGGTTGAGTAGGTGGTTTGTATAGTGGAGGTCATGGTGTCAAACCCTGAGGAGCCTATTGGTATGTTAACAACATTTTTGGTGCCAATTACTTGATTATTTGGTGGCCTCTCATAGGGCCACATGGTACCCTTTGATTTTCCCATGTGGTGGCCTGTGATTGGACCCAATACAATCCCATCTGCCAATAACTATGTGGCAAGTGTCCCCACAAGATTGGCCCACATGCCATCTGTACAGGCAAGTCATCCTAATGATGTAAGCACCATGTTAGTGTACAAATTTCCATGTGAGCGTATGGACTGGCACGTCAGCGTACGGACTGCATAGTCAACCCTACACTTTAACTTTTTCTTTTTGCCCAAAACTTTAGAATGCGATGACTTCCGCATATGGTGCCAGATTGAGGTGATTCAAGCATCGTTGGAATCATAATGGTGAGCTCTACGATTTAGCATTAGTTTCATGAGATTTTGATCACATTCATTTTTTAGCATATTTTTTGTCCCCTGGATCAGATCTGGTCATGGTATTAGACCAAATTGATTATGAATGGAACTAGCCCATCACTGAAATCATGGGCGATAAAGATAAATAATTATTGTATATCGATTGCAATTGTTCAATTGTTAGATCGTGAACACAATGTGTATTGACAATGGTGCACAAAGCATAGTCAATTGGAGTATATGTATAGAGAGGTGCAATTTTAAAGATTGTTGTGGAGCAATTTGGGTGATTTTGTGTTGTAGAATAAGGGGAGTTGTGTAGATATTGAGTTACCTATGCATAGGTATAAATCAATGAATCTAAGGTATAGCGCATGAAAAATTTAGAGTTTGCTTTCTTTTGACACACCTACATCAAAGAAATTATTCTCTTATATACATGTATGATAGAGCTATAGGATGTGTTTCTTATTATTTGAAGTGGTTGTGCACATAGAGCCATGTGATATACATGTAGCAGAGTAATGGAAAAGTGTATGGAGAGAGATAATTAACCTGTGTATGGATCAAAGGAGGACGACGGCATAACTATGTTTATGTGCTAACAAGTGTCTTGGAGAGGGTGTTATGGATGTTATTGTCTCAACTATGTATTAATATAATATGCTTGTATCATATATGAATGCAGTTCTTATGTATGGATAAAATCGTGTAGAGAGCCAATGATGTCCTATGCCATGTAATGTTGAGGTCAAGGTTTGTAATTTATATGTTGTTGGTAGAATTTTGATAGGGTTTATATGTTTAATTGGTTGATATTGTGTGTGGAGTTAATGCCATGTATTTTTCACAAGGTCGAAGCCTTGTAATACTGAGTTATTGTGTGTCAGTTTGAGGGAAGGTTGATTGTGAGTCGTTGCTTGTATTGTAGATTTGTTTGAGTCAATTGATATTATTGTTGTTAACTGATAGAGCGGGTTTGGGTCCAATATAAAAATGGTATGAAACATGGCCCATGATTGTTGGAGATTGTTGCGGGTGGACCTAATATGAAAAATTGTAAAAGAGGTACATAAGAGCTTAAATATTGGGGTCTTCAGCGAGGCATATGGTGGCTTGCAGATTAATGGTGTAGTAGCATCCTTTAGGTAGTGGCCTAAAAACTTAGCAGTAGTGGCTGGAAAGACTTGGATGTTGGGGGATCCAATAGGTGGTGACTTGCATAGTTATGCGAGTAGTGGTTTCTAATAGGTGGTGGCTTGCAAAGTTCTATCAAGTTATGGCATGGAGTGAAAGTTGCTCGCATGATATCAAGTTGGGGCTTGCACACTAGTGGTGGCTAGTGATTATGTGAAAATAATATTTTCATAATAAGAAGAAGAGAAGAAAAGCTAATAAGATGGTGGTTTTTCTCTCGAAAGGGTTTCCACCTTATATCATGTGTTTACTTCTGTTGATATGTAGTTGCTCTCATGATCTTGTGCATTGATGATTGCATGTTGTTTATGGTTTACCCGTTCCTATTTATCATGTGCTATGATTTGTTAATTAATTAATATGTTGTTGGTTAACTTATGCATGATTCAATCAAATTGTAAAGGACAAAAAGTGAAAAAGATTGATCCATCTGTAAAATATTGATTCACCCCCCTCCCTTCTCAATATTTTCAAACTACCAATAATTGGTATTAGAGCGAGTACTTTTTAGTGCAGCTTCAACCCTAAAAAGTAGACCCAGGTAGATCTAGTGAAAAATTGAAATATTTTTTTTCGGAATGGATCATAAATGAGTCCCTTTGCTTATTGCAACAAACCTTACGGTACAGTTTGAAAAACTTAAATATGAAATATTATATCAAGGATCTGTTTTTTGGCATTTAGTTTGTGAAGGATATGGTACATATCCTACCCCACTAAAGGTGATGCGGTAGAATGCACAAGCAAAGATTCGTAATGCAAATATGGCGAAGATAGCAAATCTGAAATTTGCAAAGGATATTTGGGACAAATTGTAGGTGTTGTATGGAGGTGACAATAACAACAGCAATGGAGGGGTTGAGAATCATAGAAAAAAGAAAAAGAAGGGATCTTAGAATATAGAATATTATCTCTGGAAGATCAGTCGCCCTAGTGCAAATATTGCAGCTGATAAATTAGAAGACGAAGGCTCAACAAAACTAGATGCACTCTAGGAAATCATATCTAAAGGTATAAGTAAAGATGAATTATTTTTTAGCTATATTTTAAACATGTCTGATGATAGCCATGTTGAGTTGCATAGTGATGTTGAGGATGATTTTAAGCTCCTTAAAGCTAAATATGAGTCATCCATGATTGTTATTGATAAATTAACAATTGAAGTGAGTAGGGTGATAGTTTCTTGTAAAGATCAAGAAAATATTTTGTAAATTTTTTATGGTAAGGAGAATGAGCTCAGAGAAGAAGTCCTTGTATTGAGACCTCATTGTAAGAAGCTAAGAGAATTGAACAGGTTATGAGAAGCCAACATAAAGAGAAGGAAGGCCGATTTGAAGGGCTTGAAGCTAAAGTTGTCACATTGAGAAAGTAGCAAAAAGAGAAGGGAAATGAGCTCAAGCAAGTGAAGAACACGAAGACATTGGATAGTTTGCTTGGAAATCAGATATATCCCTTGATCATATTTGGTATTGGATTTCAAAAGGGATATTTTATCACATAGGCACATGTAAATAAGGTTGCAGACCCTAAAGAACCTATTAGATGCAATGGAAACAACAAGAGCAACAAAAGAGCTGATAAGCAACATATCCACCAACAATAAAGGAATGGACCAAGAATAGGACCTATATATAGAAGATAATTTTCTCCTATAGTTGATGTTGCCATATTTCAAAGGAGTCAAAACCCCTTTGCTCCTTTGATAAATGATGCAGAATGTTACAACTTCCACAACTATGGACATGTTGCAACCAATTGTAGAAGCACCTTGCATGGATCTAACTAGCAGTATGGGTATCCTAGGATATCAACCTTTAAGTATACTTATGCTTTTAATGGTTATAGCTTTTATGGTAACCAGTTTGGCCACAAGGCAATTGATTGTAGATCTAGCCTGCAGAGTAGAGTAATATTTCATGCAAGGCAGAGATATGGCACCATTAGTAGAAGATTTGACCCTCTAGCCACATATCTTAGTCATATGAGATGTTATGCATGCCACAATTTTAGTCATATGGCTAGAGATAGTGAGTTGTTCAAGTATTTAAAGCAGCTCCGACAAAAAGAATAGTTGAAGTAGAATGGACAAATAGAAAATGAGAGGAGAATGTGAATGCAAAGAAGCAGCCTACTACAGTATGGAAGAAGGAAGAGGAGCAGTAGGTGAAGTATGGGATTGTCCTATCTATGTTTGATCATGATGAAAATTGGTACATAGATAGTGGTTGTTCCTATCACATGTCAGGGGACAAGAGTGGTTTTATCTCTTTGAGGAAGACCAAATATGGCCATGCCATTCTTGGAGGAAATGCGCCTGCTAAGGTGTTGGGTAAAGGAAAGGCCAGTCTTGGTGATAAGAAGATCAATGTAGTTGACGTGTTATTAGTTGAAGGGTTGAAGCAAAATATCCTGAGCGTGATTCAGATGGTTGATGGAGGAAAGGAAGTTATTTTCAACTCCAAAGGATGTTGCATCAAGAAAGAGAACTAAAAGAGGGTGGTTTCCAAAGGAATCAGAACACTAGACAATTTGTACGTGTTGAAGGGAAGAGTGAACAGAGGCAAGAGATCAAGGACAATCTCTTCCTCTTAGATTTCAATTAGGAGAGATCAAGCCCCACTACATTTTGTTGTTATATGATAGATATATTCACAAGAAGATTGTAGAAGTGTGTGTGAGGCTTGTTTGGTCTCAAGGGGAGTGCATAGTAGCAGTATGGAAGCATGGTGAAGTGATGTTGATGGTTTGTAGTAGTAACAACATGGTGCAGGATAAACCTACCTACTAGTGGTATGTTGAGCTCAAGGGGAGTTTTGCTTGCATCTAGGGTTTCAAGGCTTGCTTGTTATGTATATGTTGTTTTTCACTCATTCATTTGTAGCTAATGCATTTATTATATTTATGAGTGAAAAAGGAACTTTAATTTAGTATTGTGAGCACCTTTGAGTGCACTGATGTAGCATCCATGTACTTGTTCATGATCTCCCTTTGTCAATTTTGTTGAAAAGCCTTAGTATTAGCCATGCATGAGAGTCATTTATTTGGAATATATCAAAAGGAGTATCATGTGAAAGACATCGCCCTATACTTTACTTCATTTAATTTTGGGTCTAGTTGGTTGCGAAATCTTGTATTGTTCATGCATGGAAGAGAGTCATGTGTCACTTGCATAAACAAAGAATAAGTCTCGGTTCAGTTGTATGTAGGAGAAAGTATGTGTTGGCATGCATTTTAGTGAGTCTATTTCAGCCATGTTCCATGTAAGTCCATGATTATTTGGCTAGGTTTAGTATCTTTTATGGTAGTCACATATGGGAGAATGGTCATTGTGTCAAGCATGAATTGTAGAAGTGTGTCAAGTTTAGTTATGTGTGGACTATTGGGACTCAAATTATAGCTTGCATATCACTGGCATAGCCATGTATCATTGTTGCACTAGGTCATTTGGTTGAGTGATGTGACTTGGGTCTATATAGTCATGTGAATCATTGGTTTGGGTATGTATAGAAAAGAGTTATGATTCATTGATATTCATTGGTTGGTGATAGGCATGTGTTGAGCCCCATAATTGTTTCCTTTTTTACACCTTTTTCACTCATTTCACCTAATTTTGACCACCATAATCCCTACATGGGCATCATATAACAAGAATAATGGCATGGAAGGTATATATTTTTATTTTCTCTCATAAATTCATAATGTTACTTATTTTCAATTGAATATTTGTTTCAACAATCAGAATAGGGTGATTCTACAACTAAGCTCATGGTTTTCTAGGTTTTGGAGCACCAGCTAGAGTGACAAATATATGGGAAGGTGGATAAATATGTGTACAAGGATTTCTTCCTATCTACATGAACCAGATCAACAAAATAAGCTTCCATTCATGAAGTCAAAGGAAAATTCAACTCTGTTAGCTAAATTAGGCGAGTGAGAAACAATATGTGCACCTCCTGATTTGCTTTTTCAAATAGAAAATCGTGAGCATATCTTGTGATATTATCTTTTATGTTTATTTGTATTATTCTATTATCAAAGTTTAATCTCTAAACATTTATGATACAGGCTTACAAAATACCTTGTAGATGATAATTTATAGCGACTTATGTTATGTGGCAACGATAATTAAAAAATCTTTTTTCAATTCAATTACAAGATATCCTTCTTGTTTCAATGCGTGGCTGAGTGTTGATTTCAATTCACGATAATCTTTTTGTGGAGGGCCCCCTCAAGTAGTCAGGTTTTTCAATTTATTTTTTATTTTCTTCATTAGAATTTCCACTTATCTCAGTTCATTAGTTGTTTTTTATTAAGTAGATGCATCTGTTAAAATGTTTTCTTTGTACTGATCTTAGATTTCATAACAAGATTTGAATGATAACTTCAGCATATAGATTGAATTTAGCGGCAGTGAAAATGATAAGATTTTTTACATAGAATAGGATTAGGTTTTATAAAACAGAGGATTTATTTACAATTCGTTTCACATTTGATTTATAAATTCAAGTGAGTGTGATTCTTTTCAAGCAAGGTTTTGATTTGTTTTTATTTGTTCATGCAAAGAGTGTGTTGTATTGATTCAAGTCTCTTAAAAAACAGAGTCATAGATATGTAATAGAATTTGAAAATTTTCATGAATTTAGTCTTATTATTTTTGCTAGTGTGAGATTAATTGTCTAGATTAAGAGTTTGATTGTTTTCTTTTTGAGTTTTATTTCTTAGACATCATCTTCATAATAATATGTTCATATTTCATAGGATTAATCTCAATAATGAATTCAATCATATGCATTTCTATTTGAATAATTAAAGGCTTCTAGCACATATAATGCACTTACACTTCGTCAGTTTACTGATCCTGGTTGATAATTCATGTAACAATTTAAGACAATTAATTAAATTGACAAACATTTTGGCGCCATTGTAGGGGAAGTGTAAATTGGAGACTTAAAAAAAAAATTGATATGAATAGGGAAAGAGATTCTACAGGTAGATTTGTAGGTAGAGGTAAAAGTTTAATTCTAGCAACATCACCCACCCCACCACGACCTCGTAGTTCCACACCACCCACTCAAACTCATATTCCATCATTTGCAGGAAAACATAAACTTCATGAGGTACTTAGATCCAAAATCCAACCTAGAGATTCACCAACCTCATCACCCGAAGTAGTAATAGAAGAAGAAGATCCTACTGTTATAGACATTTTTGGGCACTGCAACCCCAAGCATGAAATGTCCATAAACCAAGGGCTCCTAAGTCCCTAAAAGCGTTGTTCTAACCCATAAAGGAACAAGGTCAACTGATTACAGCTTCTCCCATAAGTTCTCCATGAAAAACTACTCAGAATTGGTTAAAACAGGATCATTTCACCTGCTCCACAGTCCAAGTGCGTTGCATCTCACCTAAGTACACTGTGTGGGTGCGTTGCATTTCAAAAAGCCCTTCTATGGGGTGCAATGGGCGAGAAATGACAAATGGAAGTGTCATTCCACGAGGTGGAGAGGCAATGGAAGCTTCCAGAAACTTCTCCTGTGACACTTGCCTCTCTGAATTCGACCAAGGATGAGTAAGAGATCATCAATCTCCAAGTGGAAGCAAGAACTATCAGAGGGAAGACACTAATCAAATCATAAGCTGACTCATCTCCCTTACAGATATCTATATATGAATCCCTCATCCCAGAGATCCAAAGGCTGGAATTTTGCATATTGTAAGGAATTGTTGTTGGTTTCTTGAGACAAACATCAGATTGTTAGGTGATCTAAGCTTTGTATGAGGTGAAGAGGGGCTTCCTTGCTGAGAGGTTGATGTTGGGTCAGAACAACTGGTTGTAACTCCTCTTGGCTTTTTCTTGTTTGTCAATAAAAGCTATTCAAGTTTTCCTCCATACTCTTGTGTCATTTATGTTTGCTGCATTTGTATGGTCAATTTACATCTGATCCTAGATTGTTTATGATTATAGATCCATGTCTTTGTATCGTGCTATGCTACTGTGATCTTACAGGTACTCTGTGAAGATGGGCGTGCAAGGGAACAAGTAGCGAAAGACTATCAAGGAAGAGAGGAATCAAACCAGGAGATTAGCACAAGACAGAGGTTGGTCTTCTTTGTTCCTCTCTATCTATACTTTATAAAGGAAAAACGAAAGTAGCTTTACTTTGTTTGTTTCTAAGGTAGCTATCACACCTTAGTGGGATAAGCAGTTCTGAGTAGACACTTTTCCCTATAACAAAATGGCGACTCCACTGGGGATGAATTAGTTTGTTTGTTTATCTTCCTTGTTGTCTATTTCATAAACTTACAGATGGAGTCTGAAGTCGTGCCAGGTAGCATTCGAACTGCATTTGCCATAGAAAATTCAAAGTAGATAAATACCACTTCAATCCATCTCCAGGATCTGTTTATGATTTAAACAACTGATTCAAAAACTCTATGATTGCCCTTGTGATAGCTCTTAGATCCTCCTTAGATCTACCCTTGATTGTTGAATTACTGATTACCTTTTGCTCGGCCAAAACCCATGAACTGAACTACAAACTGTGACTCGGAACCCAAGCAAAGTCTCGTTTCCGGCCCAGCACGGGTACTGTTCTGAGAATCTGAAATTCAGCGCACTTCCCAAGTGTAGAAGGTGCACTTCATTTCAAATTCCCTGTGTTACAGGTGCGTTGATCAGGCTAGGCTTTGTGTAGTTTTGGTTTCTGTGATTCATTATTTCCAGTTCTATTCATGAATTTTGCTGCCTGTGATCAGTATATCTCTATTTGAAACCCCTTTTCCTTTTGTTATTCTGCCTCCTTTGTACAAAAGAACTGTAAATGTTTTTGTGTGTTTGTTGAGTCGTTTTCAGTTCTCCTTTGCAAAAGTAGCGTAATCGTACTGTTGTCCTTTGATTTGAAAGTGTCGCAAGTGTTGATTTCAATCATAGGAAAGAGTTTGATTGTTGTTGATAGTCGATTATCCTGTTACTATTGTTTTTGGTCTGAATTTGTAATTTTTCTAGTGTCAAAAACAAGTATTCATTTCAAAATCATAAGGTGTTGTGGTCGTCTCCATTTTTTATTTTGAAAAGAAACTTGTTGATATTTGTCGCTTGAAAAGAAATTCAGATTTGTGCATCAACTTTCTTCTTATCATTCATATACTAAGAAAGTCGAAAACAAATACATGCATGTGCATTTGCATTTAGACAGTCTGATTGGTTTGATTTAGGAAAGTGCATTTAGAGTGTGCTCTTTGCTCTTTGTGAAAGAATTATGTCTTTCTTTCCTTAGTAGCTAGGATTTTCATTGCACAAAGAAGATAAAAAGATTGTTTATCATCTTATATTGCATTTTAGGAATTACATCTACATCTCGCGGTGAACCTGAAAGGAAAACTTCATAAAAAAGATCAACTATAAAATAAATTCAATGAATCTAACAACGCTTTGGAACCTAACGCACAACATTTAGAAGTCTAGGCTAGAGACGTATTCCGGTGTCGTAAAGCCTGGTAACTGTTGTTCTCACTGATGGTTGGGTGATTCCTCCACTTTGAGACGATAAGTGCCAGTACGGACTTGTGCTCCCACGTATCATCGAGTATATTTTGGGAGACCACAATAGGCTTAATCCTTTATCCATAGGAAGTCGTGTCTGCCGCCCTATCGATCGTAATGCACTGAACACAGCATTAGGGAAGATTGATTGTCGTACCGTAAAAAGTATTCTGCAGTTTTGCGATTGGTTTGGTAATCCCTCTACCTAGATTTCCAGAGCAATCCCTTTTGTTCCTTTTCAGACTCTTTAACGGAAAAGGTCCATCTGAGCACTTGTCACTTCAGGCTCATTAAAAATCGAAGGAGACTAGAGTCATCTTTTGTTTTTTCTCGACTCTTAAAAATTGAAAAAAAAGTTGTGTCAAAGCGTCTAAAATTCATTTAATTCAGAAACATACTTCCCCTTTATTTTTAGTTGATCGAGTAATCCGCAATCGTGGAAGAAAGTCAATTGAAACCCCGTCATTCACGGAGGCTTACGAGTCAACCGTCTTTGTCTCCGGAATCGCTAGTACGGATAAAGCGAACTCGTTTAACCAGTTCCAAATCTCCCGTTAAAGTTAGAACAAGTGTTCCAACAACATCAGAGACTCCGGTTACTCCAAACATTTCTGGTATCCCTGCCTCTATAGAAGAAGTTCAACAGCCACAGAAGTACAATAGTATTGATCCTAGTCTGAGGGTCAACACTTGTGTTACCGAACCAGATCCATTTACAACCGGTTCGGAGAGTCTTGCTCCTCAAACATCTGTCGCTGCTGATTCCATACCTTCTTCGGCACTAGAAATATTCTATGGACCTGACAGTCTACCCCTTCCACGTGGTCTGATTGCCATAGAAGAGATTGTGGAAGATCCTCCATCTAGTACTCCATCACAATTTGGAGTCGGGATCACTATGTATCCTTCTTCATCGGAAGTTAGTCTACCGCTAGCGGAAGCTCCTGTAGAATCGCTAGGTAATATTTTGGATAGACTAGAAATGTCTGAACAACCATCAACATCTAGGACTGTGTCGTCTAACACAGCGACGGCAGAACTCCCTGCTATCTCTCCAACAATGTTCGTCGGTATACCATCTATCCCAACTAGCTCTCAATCGTTAGAAGGAGCCCACTCAGGGGCCATTTCGACGGTATGGTCTGTTCCTGTTTGTTCATCCGGAATAATATCTGGAAACTCTTATGTTGAGTCTCAACAAATTGATCCATTTGGAGGTCAATTTGGGCAGTCCGGCCCTCAAAGGCAAACCATTCCCTTGAGTTCTGGATTACCACTGTATGGGGGGCAGTATGCCCTTTCATTATCCCCTCCAGGAGGACAACCATATGGGAGTTCACAACAAAATTCGGGATATGCTGGAATTACTTCAAGCGGTTGGGTACCTATACTACCTCAACAACCAAGAGTTGTATATTCGATGCAACAATGCTTACCTATGTCAAGTATACCAACTACGCCAGCTATTGTGACGGTGTCGCAAGTTCAAGTGCTGCCTGTTGTATTCCAACCTCAGGTTTCTCAGGTTGTAGTGCAACAACCCCTTGACCCTACGACTCAACCACAATCATCGACTGGTGGAATGACACAGGTTCAGACGGGTACAATTACCCCTCATCTTGGTCAAACAGTTAGTATCGGGCAACAACACATGGCTTCACAACCATGGCTAGTACAATACCAACAACCGCAATTCCAACAAGTATACCAAGGTTCTGAACAACAAATCTTTGCAAATAATATTCAAAACAGTCAAAATCAACCATTTTACAATGGTCATGCCCACCAACCTTACCAAAGTTACCAGCATCAAATGCATTATGCCGGTATGCAAAGACCAACTGCTCAGGCAATCCCATCTTATCCTGGGTATGCTTCACCTAACCTGAATCAACAGCTACCCTTCGTGGCAACTTTAGAGTTACCTGATTTAAATCAGTTAACAAACGATCCAATCGCTTACGCCCCTTGGTGGCCAGCGATTCCGCATAAACTTCCATTAGATATTCCTAAATTTAATGGAAATCTGGGTGAAGATCCGTCGAATCATGTGATGACCTTTCATCTGTGGTGTTCATCAAACACCCTAAACGATGATTCAATTAGGCTTCGCCTTTTTCAGAGGACGTTAACTGGTCCAGCAGCAAAATGGTATATCGAATTTCCTAGAGCTTCATTCGACAACTTCAGCACCCTAGCCACAACCTTTTTAACCCATTTTCAATTACCGATAAGGTACGAAACAGGAACGGAACTCCTTACCAACTTCAAACAAATGACGGCCACTCACATATCTGATCATATACATGAGTGGCGACGTCGTCGTAGAATGGTAAAAACGTATGTTCCCGATCAGCTCTTAGCTGAATGGTTTATCAAGTCATTACTACCTTCCATCACGGAAGATGTGGCAAAAGGGGGAGTCGTCACAGAAGAGCAAGTTATCTCTCGTGTGCAATATTTGGACTTGATTTACACTCAGTCCGGCACGCTCTACGATAAAATACCTGACACCCCTAGACCAGAATTCTCAGTTCCTCCTCCTCCTAAATCAAACAATGACTCTCATGCCGGCGATGGCGTGATTGGCGCAACAGACACGAAATCGACAAAGGCTACATTCAAAAAGGCCCGTAAGATTTTAGGTCAAAATGAGAAATATGAACTTCTTGCCTCGGAAGTAAATGTCGTATCGACAAATAAAGGAAAAGAAACCAAGCAACCAAGGGGCAAGAAGAAAGGCAAAGGGAAGAAGAAGAAACAGGAAGAATCATCTCTTGAAAAATCTTCTGCAAACCCTCCTGGAAATAGGAAACAAAAATTTCCATGCATGATATGCAATGAGGATCATCGGACACTAGATTGTCCACATAGAGTTGAGCTTAAAAAATTCTTCAAGAATTCAAAAACCTCTGCAGTGTTAACTGATCCATTTCCAAATCCAGGAACAAATCTGGTTGATAGTGGAAATGCTTCCCTGTCTCAAGTGCTAATGTTGTCAGTTTCAAAACAGCAAAATGATGCTTTGATATCGACAAGGAACAAAGATTATGGGAATCCACAGTTGTCGAACAACAAGGATAAAGATCAACCTAGTAGTTCGACAACAAATTCGACAGAAGTTGCGCCGCCCATCATTCCTGAACTGACAATAAAACCACCAAAGGGAGTAGTACACAAATCGACATTTAATCCTCGTGCTAGAGCAGCACAACATTATAATATAGTGGAAGATTTGTCCCAATCGCCATCCGCTATGTCGACTCTTGAAGGACTACAAAATTGCCCATCCCAAAAGCAGGCTTTATTATCAGCCATTGGTGGGATAGACCCAAAGGATTCCAATCTTGTATCCTTCGATCATAAAGGATACGATCCTCAATTACCAGCTCAACTAGCTTTCCTTGTTCAAGTGAAAGCCCTCAACAAAACTATTCATCGAACAATTATTGATGAGGGGGCATCTACATGCATTATGTCGATGAGTTGTTGGAAAACATTAGGATCTCCAACCTTGTCGCGATCTTCAACGACATTAAAAGCATTCGACAGAAGAACATATACCCCATATGGTATTCTAAGGAACTTGAAGGTTGAACTAGGAGGGAAAACAGTAGAAATATATGTTGAGGTAATCGACGGAAATCTCGATTACAACATCCTACTGGGAAGACCATGGATATATGCCATGGCTGCTGTAGTGTCGACGTATTTTAGAAATATTGCATTTCCCTTTCAAGGAGGTGTTAGTGTCAGTCTTTCCAGCCTTCCTCCAGTGATCAAATGTGCTCTTACAAAGTGATTTTGAAGTGTCAAGGTCAAATTTTGTCATTTCAGTGAGTCTTCAAGCAAAATTTGGTCACTAGGCATTAGGTCTAAGGGTTTGCCCAAATGTCAGTCCATGTCATCATTCAGCTGAGTGTGTCATCATTCAGAGGGTTTTCATCGTCATGTCAGTATCTAATGGGTCATTTTACATCTTGTTCATGCTTCAGTTGTGCCTAGGCAAGCTCATTTCCCTCTCCTAGGGTTTTGAAGGCAATTTCTCTTGGACGGTCAAATCATTGGCAAAACTTGTTTCCAGATGTTCATACACCTTCCCCTATCCTTCATATACCTTATCAAACACTTCCCATCCCTTAGATCCGCCAAATTCCTCATTTTTGCACAAACCCTAGTTTCTAGCTACAACCTAGCAATTTTCTAGGTTGGGCCTGTGTTTTTCCCTTTTGGACCCCTTCCCCTCACTCAATCTCTAAGATTCCAATTTCCCCTGCTTCCTAACATCCCTCCCTACTTCCAAAAATTTCCCCAAGAATTTAGAAGCCCCCTATCCCCTTCATTTCGCTCCATTTCGACAAAATTCCTTGTTTCACACATCGGGACAAGTTTCACTCAAAAGCTGTTTCTGAGCAATCAAAGATGAATTTTTCAAAACTGAGAGAGGTTTTTGTCCAAAACATGCAAAGGAAGAAAAACCTCCTTCACTTTTTACACAGGTGTCATGGTTTGAGATAAATGTCAAAAATACCGGCGAGAATGAAGGTGCTCCAAGGACGGTTGGCCAAAGCACAAAAACGAAAGAAAACGCCCGATCCACTCCAAATTTTGGCCAAAGCCTCTTTGACTGAGCATGGTACTTGATTGGGGACTCCCAGCCCAAATTTCAAGAAATTTGGAGAAAATTTTGTCATTTGTGAATTTTTTGGGAAATTGACAGGTTTTGGCCTTTTAACGGGTAGCACCCCGTGCGCTACCCTACATGGGGGCAACTCAGAACGGGGAAACCTCAGCATTTTTGGAAATTTCATGCAAAGTTACACCTACCTATGGATGGACTTCAGTTTTTATGGAGATTTGGGCCTCCAAAAGGTCAAAACACATGCAAATTTTGACTTTCTGCCCCTATTTTGAGTTGCAGAAAGCTGTCTTGGGAGAATTGAGTTTTGGGGGTCAAATAAACTCCACATTCAAAAATTCCGGTGGGGTTGGAAAATATACTCGCAGACCTTTCCAATGAGCTATCTTGCACCTGATTTGGACACCGGGAAGGCCCTCAAACAGGCCTCTCAATGTGCGCTACCCGTCAAGCAGATGTGCGCTACCCGTCAAGGAAAATTGCCTGTTTTGACCAGTTCGGCCAGAAAAGTACGGTTTTGACTTGGGTTACCTTTTTGGGCATGTAAATCATGGATTTTTATGTAAATTTCATGGCTCTAAGATACTTTTACTCTCCTTGATCACTTCTAGAAGATTCTTGAATGTAAATGGTAAAAATTTAATGCATGGATAGGTTTCCTAAGTTTTAGAGGCAATTTGTTTTGACTGCCTAGGTTTTAGGGCTCAGTTTAGAATTGGTTGAAACAGCTCCTAGAAGGATGAGCTCGACCCCTAGAGGCAAGGGAAGAGGTTGGCTTGCCTATATTATGTATTTTCTCAATCATTTTCAGGGTTGGAGAGGTTGGACTTTTGAGGGAGAAGCTCCTATTGTATATTTTACTTGTATCTCTGCAATTTGAGGAAAAGGAAGACCAGGGTTTTGCAGACATCATTGGTATTCTTGTGGACTCTTGTGTTGATGGTGTGTTCTCTTATTGTAATTGTAAGTTTGTTTATGTGTTCCATCTCTTTCTTTACTGCAGCTTATTAAACAAATGAAGTGATAAAGTTTGAATTCATGCTTGCCATGCTCAGCTTTCAAATTTGTTTGATGTTTATGATTTCCACTGTCTAGAGAGGATTCAAAGTCATTGTTTGCCCTCTTTAGCTTCCCCTTTTTCTTCCTTGATCATCCATCTCAGCTAAAAGCATCAGCACAGACTCCTACCTTGCCCCAAAGACCCACCTGCAGAAACTGTGTCAAATCCCCGCACCCTAAAATTGCAGATCCTCAATTTGCCACCAAAAACCCCCAAATCAACATTTTAATCAGTTTACTAGCCTAATATCAGTGTTACCTTTGATTGGTCAATCTCACCCCATTGAAAATTTGCCGAGATAGACCGGAGAGAGCCTTCTCATACCCCGTAGGGCTAGCTACGAGGTGAAATGGTTTGATGTTGCCTTGAAGGTTTACCTTCCTCAGCCTAGGGTGAAATCTCAAGCGCTAACATACTGGCGACCATACTGGGGAGAACAAATTGATTGTTTGTTTATTGGTGTGTTTAATTCATAATCTTAGACGGAGTCTGAAGGTACGCCAGGTAGCCTTCGAAAACGCTCTTGTTTTACATCAGCGTAAGTAGATAAATGCTCCTTCAGTCGACCTCCGTGAGCTTGTGAATGAAACACTTCATTTGCATTTCACCCCAGTACATATAACAAGTTCAGATCTGATTGTTGATGGTGAACAACGATCAGACACTGACAAGGCTGAAATCATTCACTGGCGAATCCTTCACTGAAAACTCCAGAGATCAATGCTTCATGGTGACTTCACTGCAGAGAGATCAGTAGCTTTGAGATTTTCAAGATGGATCGGATTGCAAGAAGATATGCTCCCTTGAGCCGAGATCACATTCCAGGTTTTCCAAATAAAATTCCAAAGGTAGATTGGTCAAGGAATTTGCCTACATTTAGTGATGATGGTAAGAAGGATGCTGCTTTACATCTAGTCAGATTTCATATGCATATTCGCAAATTCAAGATCGATTTTCCTGAGGATTGCTTGATGAAGATATTCTTGGCCACTCTGGAAGGTAAAGCCCAATCATGGTATGAAAGTTTGCCGCCTGCTTGTATTTACTGTTTAAAGGATTTTCATGCTATGTTCATTGAAAGATATAAGGACTCTTATCCATCATTAAATTTAGTTCAAGACTGTTGCCAGCATGCATATAGTTTTATTGAAAGCCTTGAGAAGTTTTATGAAGATGATAATTTCATGGATGAAGAGATCATGGAAGCTCTGTATGAGAATCCATTTCAGCAACACACCGAAATCTTAGAGGATACTTGCCAAGATCAGCAGGCTGAAGATTTCAATATGGTTGAAAATGAGGAAAGAGCAAATGTTGTTTCAAATCTGCCCACAGAAGACAGCAGCATGCAACCCATCAAAGAGAGCTCTACTGTTGAGATCATAGACAAAGTTTTGGATTCAGATGTTCATGAACAGCAAGGTGAGATCTTTGTGCAAGTAAGTGATGAATCTCCTTTCAATAACTCAGTAATAAATGATAGTTTGAATGCCTTGTCATATGAAGATAATTATTGTTTAAACAGAAGAAAACAAAAGGCATTGTCTCCTTTGTCTGAAGAGGAGATAGATCAGCTTTTGAAAGGTCAAGCTATAGCAGATTTGCAATGCACACATAGTCAGGAAAGCGTTGGGGAAATTTCTTCCTCTGTTGAAGAAGATGATTGTCTTGTAGAGCAGCAAACCGATAATGTTTTCCTTCACAAAGATGATAATCCGGCTGTCATATCATATGAAGATCACTTACCATATTGTCTGACTACCGAAGATCAGAGCATACAGGATTACCTTTCAGATTCTTCATATGTCTCATGTGCTGAAATGTTATTCCAAGAAGAGATCTGCTCATCCATTTGTTCGGAATTTTTTGAAGCTTATGAGCATACTTTTACCGAAGCACATGATGAAGGTAGAGCAGAATTTGAAGCAAAAGACACCTTGTTCTTTCAGCAGGAGGTGGCAGTGGCAAATTTTCATGTTTTTCACGATCCTCTAGCAAGTTTGTTGCAGCCAGCATTGATAGTGTTTATTGCAGTGTTCAGTGATGATGGAGATCATGGTCAGCTATGTTTTTGGATGCCTAGTTACCACTATCTATTGTTGATCATGAGATCTGATCAGGAGAATCAATCAAGAAGGAATCTGCGTGATTGGTTACATTGGCATTATGATATAGTTTGATGTATATTGTCTTGTAATAAATACAGGTGGTTGTCATCATGATTTCACATCTTGATGGACTGCTGCCCTTTCAAAAAGCTTTGTAAAGTCTTGTTTTAAGTCAGTTATGATTCATTTGTGTTTGGTCTGTTGAGTGAGTTTTTCAAGTTACTTCAGTTTGCCATTGAGTCAAGTTCCAATTAAGTTTCAGTCAGTTTTCAATCAGGTTTTAGTCAATAAATAAGTCAAAGTCTTGTGTCGTTTGCCGCAATAATGACTCCATTGCCCAATGAATAAGGCACCGGTCTGCTCTCCCAGAGGTCTGAGGTTCTTGGCACCTCCAAGGAGCTACCATCCCCATTGGAGCCAACGTTAGTGTCAGTCTTTCCAACCTTCCTCCAGTGATCAAATGTGCTCTTACAAAGTGATTTTGAAGTGTCAAGGTCAAATTTTGTCATTTCAGTGAGTCTTCAAGCAAAATTTGGTCACTAGACATTAGGTCTAAGGGTTTGCCCAAATGTCAGTCCATGTCATCATTCAGCTGAGTGTGTCATCATTCATAGGGTTGTCATCGTCATGTCAGTATCTAATGGGTCATTTTACATCTTGTTCATGCTTCAGTTGTGCCTAGGCAAGCTCATTTCCCTCTCCTAGGGTTTTGAAGGCAATTTCTCTTGGACGGTCAAATCATTGGAAAAACTTGTTTCCAGATGTTCATACACCTTCCCTTATCCTTCATATACCTTATCAAACACTTCCCATCCCTTAGATCCGCCAAATTCCTCATTTTTGCACAAACCCTAGTTTCTAGCTACAACCTGGCAATTTTCTAGGTTGGGCCTGTGTTTTGCCCTTTTGGACCCCTTCCCCTCACTCAATCTCTGAGATTCCACTTTCCCCTACTTCCTAACATCCCTCCCTACTTCCAAAAATTTTCCCAAGAATTTAGAAGCCCCCTATCCCTTTCATTTCGCTCCATTTTGACAAAATTCCTTGTTTCACACATCGGGACAAGTTTCACTCAAAAGCTGTTTCTGAGCAATCAAAGATGAATTTTGCAAAAATGAGAGAGGTTTTTGTCCACAACATGCCAAGGAAGAACAACCTCCTTCACTTTTTACACAGGTGTCATGGTTTGAGATAAATGTCAAAAATACCGGCAAGAACGAAGGTGCTCCAAGGACGGTTGGCCAAAGCACAAAAACGAAAGAAAACGCCCGATCCACTTCAAATTTTGGCCAAAGCCTCTTTGACTGAGCATGGTACTTGATTGGGGACTCCCAGCCAAAATTTCAAGAAATTTGGAGAAAATTTTGTCATTTGTGAATTTTTTGGGAAATTGACAGGTTTTGGCCTTTTAACGGGTAGCGCCCCGTGCGCTACCCTACATGGGAGCAACTCAGAACGGGGAAAACTCAACATTTTTGGAATTTTCATGCAAAGTTACACCTACCTATGGATGGACTTCAGTTTTTATGGAGATTTGGGCCTCCAAAAGGTCAAAACACATGCAAATTTTGACTTTCTGCCCCTATTTTGAGTTGCAGAAAGCTGTCTTGGGAGAATTGAGTTTTGGGGGGTCAAATGAACTCCAAATTCAAAAATTCCGGTGGGGTTGGAAAATAGACTCGCAGACCTTTCCAATGAGCTATCTTGCACCTGATTTGGACACCGGGAAGGCCCTCAAACAGGCCTCTCAATGTGCGCTACCCGTCAAGCAGATGTGCGCTACCCGTCAAGGAAAATTGCCTGTTTTGACCAGTTCGGCCAGAAAAGTACGGTTTTGACTTGGGTTACCTTTTTGGGCATGTAAATCATGGATTTTTATGTAACTTTCATGGCTCTAAGATACTTTTACTCTCCTTGATCACTTCTAGAAGATTCTTGAATGTAAATGGTAAAAATTTAATGCATGGATAGGTTTCCTAAGTTTTAGAGGCAATTTGTTTTGACTGCCTAGGTTTTAGGGCTCAGTTTAGAATTGGTTGAAAAAGCTCCTAGAAGGATGAGCTCGACCCCTAGAGGCAAGGGAAGATGTTGGATTGCCTATATTATGTATTTTCTCAATCATTTTCAGGGTTGGAGAGGTTGGACTTTTGAGGGAGAAGCTCCTATTGTATATTTTACTTGTATCTCTGCAATTTGAGGAAAAGGAAGACCAGGGTTTTGCAGACATCATTGGGATTCTTGTGGACTCTTGTGTTGATGGTGTGTTCTCTTATTGTAATTGTAAGTGTGTTTATGTGTTCCATCTCTTTCTTTACTGCAGCTTATTAAACAAATGAAGTGATAAAGTTTGAATTCATGCTTGCCATGCTCAGCTTTCAAATTTGTTTGATGTTTATGTTTTCCACTGTCTAGAGAGGATTCAAAGTCATTGTTTGCCCTCTTTAGCTTCCCCTTTTTCTTCCTTGATCATCCATCTCAGCTAAAGGCATCAGCACAGACTCTTACCTTGCCCCAAAGACCCACCTGCAAAAACTGTGTCAAATCCCCGCACCCTAAAATTGCAGATCCTCAATTTGCCACCAAAAAACCCCAAAAACCCCCAAATCAACATTTTAATCAGTTTACTAGCCTAATATCAGTGTTACCTTTGATTGGTCAATCTCACCCCATTGAAAATTTGCCGAGATAGACCGGAGAGAGCCTTCTCATACCCCGTAGGGCTAGCTACGAGGTGAAATGGTTTGATGTTGCCTTGAAGGTTTACCTTCCTCAGCCTAGGGTGAAATCTCAAGCGCTAACAGGAGGGATTACAATCGTCAATCAACAAAACTTCCTCCCCAATGGTTCTCAAGTTACAGGAAGCATTCCTATGATCCATGGAAGCCCCCATTCGCTTCAAAATATCAGAGTAGGCCTACTAAAAGACCTTGTATTAATGGGAACTTTTGCCCTTCCACCTCCAATCAATTAGGAAGAAGTAGCATCAGTAGGAACCTGCAACATGATATCTTCTAAAAAGATCTCAGAAAACGATATCGACATGGATCATGCAATAGTTTTGCCCCCAAGCCCAACAGAAATATTGTAGCAATCAATGTTCCTAGCCTGGGAGGCAAACCCAAATCAACGCTCATCGAGTGTTTGGATAGATAGGTCTAAGGAATATGGCACCCCTTCAGATCCTTGGTCGAGAGTGCATGACACCGACGAAGGAATTGTTCAATCAATGGTAATTGAAGGGGCACCATGGGATGATTACCACCATCATTCCCTTCTTCCGGATTGTGAAGAAAATACTCCTGATGACCTTTATCATCCTTCAGTTTTTGATTTTCTATCAAATACTGTAAACACGGTGGATTCCAAGCGAAACTTGTCCAACATTGAAGAGACAATCGCCATAAATATCTCGACCAAAACAGATCTTGTAGAGAATATTTATGTTAGCAAATGTTGTTCTCCTTCAGAACTGGAAATATATAATGCTCTTTTTCGCGAATTCAGAGATGTCTTTGCTTGGTCATATAGTGAAATGCGAGGCATTGACTCCAGTATCGTTGAACATGAAATCAAGATGTATCCAGACGTCAAACCAGTACGACAACGACTACGGCAGGTGCACCCAAAGAAAGCCGCTGCCATTAAGGTAGAAGTTGAAAAACTTCTCCATGATGGTTTCGTTTACCTGGTTCCTCTAACCGATTGGGTATCGAATATTGTCCCTATTATGAAAAAACAAGGAACAATTAGAGTGTGCGTCGATTATAGGGATGTAAATCAAGCTTGTCCAAAAGACAACTATTCTACACCCTTCATCGACCAGATAATTGATGAATGCGCCGGATGCGAAATCTTTTCATTTATGGATGGATTCTCTGGGTATAATCAAATAAATATCCACCCACAGGACCAGTCAAAGACTGCATTTATTTGTCCATGGGGCACATTCGCATATCGAAAATTACCCTTTGGTTTAAAGAACGCAGGGGCAACATTTCAGAGGGCAATGAATTATGCCTTCCATGACATCAAAGACATCGTTCAACC
This sequence comes from Pinus tabuliformis, assembly GCA_031772625.1. Taxonomy (NCBI): domain Eukaryota; kingdom Viridiplantae; phylum Streptophyta; class Pinopsida; order Pinales; family Pinaceae; genus Pinus; species Pinus tabuliformis. The sequence goes on from CM062817.1 coordinate 140,586,256, forward strand.
ATACCTCGATGACCTTCCGGCTCATTTGCGAAAGCGGACTGATCATCCGCAACATTTAAGAGCGATATTTCTACGTTGCCGACACTACAAGATACGACTGAATCCACACAAATGTGTATTTTGCGTCAATTCTAGTCATTTACTTGGCTTTGTAGTCTCAAAGGACGGGATTCGTCTTGACCCATGTAAGGTTCAGGCAATCATAAATTTTCCTCCACCTTCAAATTTGCTTCAGATTCAGAAACTCCAAGGGAAAGCAAACTTTCTAAGGAGGTTCATTCCAAATTACGCCGAACTTGCTAAAGGTTATACGCGTCTTTTGAAAAAATAAGTACCCTTTTTCTGGGATCAAGTTGCGCAAGCTTCCTTTGATGCTTTAAAAGAATCCTTAATGAAAGCATCATTGATGTATGCTCCTGATTATCAAAAATATTTTAACCTGTATCTGGCTGCAGCGGATACGACCATCGCAATGTTTTTAGTTCAAGAAGAAGACGGAATCGAACATCCTATATATTATTTAAGTAAGAACTTAAATGATACAGAAAGCAAATATTCTTATGTTGAAAAGCGCTCACAGCTGTTCAAGCGATACAGAGATTTCGACACTATGTCCTCTTTCGAAAAACTACCATTCTGTCAGATTGCAACCCCATGACTTATATATTGTCGCGACAGTTGCTGGGGGGAAAATATTCAAAATGGATAGCAATCCTACAAGAGTTTGATCTGGAATTTGTAAAATCCAAGTCAAAGAAAGCTCTGGTTTTCGCAGAATTATTATGCGATCTCCCATCGTCGTCCAACAATGAAACATCTGAAGAAACGATCGTGGACGAAAGCTTGTTTCTGATATCTTCAAGCAATCAATGGTATGGGGATATAATAATTTATCTCCAAACCCAAAAATATAGTCCAAATACCTCTCGCTCCAAACAAAAACGTATTCGATACCAAACAAAAGACTACATGATCGTCGGTGATACACTTTACCATCACGGTATCGATACAGTTCTGAGAAGGTGCCTCACACATGAGGAGGCCGAAAAAGTCTTGAATGATTGCCATTCAGGCGCATGTGGGGGGCATCAATTCGGTTATGCTACAGCGCAAAAAATCTTACGAGCAGGATACTTCTGGCCAACAATGTTTAAAGATTGCATAAACGTAGTCAGAAGTTGCCATGCTTGTCAAATTTTCGATAGCAAAACCAGAAGACCACCCGCACCTCTGCAGCCAATAGTTGCTGTCGGGCCATTCACCAAATGGGGCATCGATTTCATGACATGTAACCCCACCTCAACCGGGGGGCATGGGTAAATCATAGTCGCAGTTGACTATTTTACCAAATGGGCCGAGGCGATGCCTACATTAGATAATACTAGTGAAACAACTGCCCTCTTCTTTTTCAATCATGTAGTCGCCAGATTCGGCATCCCACAAGCTATAGTCACAGATCATGGATCGCATTTTTGCAATCACATGATGGTCGAATTAGCTGCCAAACTAGGGTTGTCTCACGACAGCTCTACTCCATATTACCCGCAAGCCAACGGACAAGTTGAAGCAATCAACAAGGTCCTGAAGCGCATGCTACAAAGGATGATTGGAGTTCACAAAAGAAGGTGGCACCTAATCCTGTACTCAGCCTTGTGGGCTTACCGAACATCGGTAAGGAATGCAACCGGGTTTACACCTTTCCAACTGGTATATGGCCTGGAAGCAGTCTTACCAATCCAGTGCGAAATCTCGTCCCTCAAACTCGCAATTGATCTCCTCCCCGGAACTTCAGAAAAAGAAGCTTGTTTCTTGGAACTAATCCAATTGGATGAAACCCGTCGTGATGCCGCTTTGGCTAACGAAACCCATAAGAAATGAGTCAAAGCGCAGTTCGACAAAAATGTCAAACCCCGTGTCTTCTCAGAAGGTGACTTGGTCTTGCTTTATGACCAAGAATCTGATAAATTGGGAGCAGGTAAATTTAAGTCTTTATGGATGGGCCCCTATATTGTTAAGTGAGTGTTAGCAAAAGGAGCCTATGAGTTAATGGATTATGACGGAATTCCACTGGCGCAACCTCGTAATGGGTTGTACCTCAAGCGTTACTATGCGTAATTCAGTATGGTAACCTGTATGCTTTTGTTATGTTTTTGTTTTCGCTAAAGTGCTTATTTTGGTCAAGTAATCCACTTTTTACATTTATTGCAGATGTCAAACCTATTGAGTCATGTGTTGGATATGCCGACGAAGCGAGTCGTAGTTCGCGGAACCTATCTTCCGTGGCCTGGGCCATTTTTGATCCAAGCGGCGTGTTAGTAAGTTTCAGAGGGGTATGTATTGGTCAATCAATGAATAACATTGCTGAATATAGCGCATTGATAGAACTTCTCTCTGATGCCATCACACATGGTATACGCCGACTGATTGTTAGGCTAGACTCACAACTCGTCATACTACAACTCACTGGTATCTACTCTGTCCGAAATCTAGCTATTTATCGCATGTTCCTAAGGGTTAAGATTTTGGAAAGGCAATTTGATTTTATTCAATATCAACATATTTCCATAAACTTAAACACATTAACTGACTTGTTGGCAAATTATGTGTTAGATAGACATTTGCAACATTTATAAAAAGAAGCATACCATCAATATTTGCATTTGCATCATGTAACTTAACCAAAATAAAACTCCGAAAATCAAAAGTATATATAACTGTTTATGGTTTACACATAATGTTCTGTAATCAAGACAAAATTGGTCAAATGACCAAAAAACTCAAAACGCTAGGGGGCACCCTAGTCTAATGATGCTCGTGATAGAAAGTCACAGCCTATGCGATCATGTGTAAGAGTCGAGTCCATCGTCTTGGCACACCAGTAGTATGCCGCTGCAACCTCTAGGGAAGCTCGTCAGTCCTCACATCTGGAATACCAAGAGTGAGGCCCTCAACCTGCTCCTGTAATGTTGTAAGAGTCTCGGCCACATCGAGGTCGTGAAGGATAGCCCTTCCAACAGCCTCTCCTGCTGGGGAGACAGCTGGCACTCTCAGGCGTACTACTAGCCGAACGGGACCAGCATCTGCATGAACACATGAGTTTGATTAAGTCTTGACAGAATAAAGCACAAGGACATTATAACTTAAAAATGATAAATAGGAATATGGTCAAAGAATTTACCAATGGCGCCCCACTATTCGCCATCCGGCAGTACTAAATCTGGATCACCCCGGAAGTCCATGCAAGCATATGGATACTCGGAATAAACCATCTCCTGACGATCAAACCACCCGAAGAAGGTATCAGAAAATGAAATATGAGACTGAGCAGCATGCCTAGACATATGGTCGACCCATCTCTACATACGTGGTTCAGTCGGTGAAGGTAAATCGAGTGCAATATACTGCGGCTGCATCAGTGGTATCTTTTCCAAGGCAAAGGCGGTCAAAATAGAACCGTACCCAAAGTTCTTCAACCTCCCACTCTTTACCTTGGTCAAATGTTCTTTCATCACAAGAAGTACTGCGTCGCACCAGTTGAACACCCTCGGTTGGAGGCATTCCAGGGCATACTGCATATAAGATCGGTTGGCTACATGAAGAGCCGCACCACCAGCCATCCTACCAAAAGTAAACAGAATAGTCCTGAGGGACCTGTCAGTGACATCATGGATGATGATCTTGCCATCTTTACTTGGCTGAGATCCCTCTCTACAATACTGGCGAACATAATCTCTCACAGATTCACCTCCTCGGGCTGAACCTGATAAAAAGATGGGGGCACCCCGCCTCGACAAGCCAGTCAAGAAATAGATGTCCACTACAGTCAAGCGGATGGATTTGCCCCTGATCTGGAACACCTGGTTGGTAGGATCCCAAGCATCGAGCAAATACTACAGTAAGTTGATCTGTTGTCTCATGCTAGAGATGTGGAAAAACTTCAGCAAGCCACAGTTCTGCATTGCATTTACTGTAACCGGATCATGTAGGGCAAGCATGTCCTCTTCTTCATGCTCACGTTCTCGCCATGTAATAGTCATCTTACTCCAAAGATCTCTGAAAAACAAACAAGAGAAGAGTTAGATCCTGATTTTGGTAAGAAACAGGCAAAATTTCCATCAAAAACTGTGCATAAAATTCCTTCTTTGTGCCCATCGCACCTACAGTAGTGCTCTGGGTGCGTTGCATGTCAAATGGCCAGTAGACAAGCCAACATCCAACGCACCTTTCGATACACAGAGGGTGCGCTGGAGGCAGAGCGAGTTTTTCAAACCCCAGAGGCTCAGAAAAACCAGGAATCAAGCTCAGAATGCAAAATGGAAAGCATGAAATGAAAGAGCTCAAGTTTAGCTCCTACCTGGTCCAGACGGCGTCGAGAATCGTCCACAGAATCTCCCAAAGTCAGCTGATGAAAATCAAAGGGGGAAAGCACCTCCAAAGCTCCAATAGACCAAAGTTCAAATGAAATGGTAAAATGAGAGGTAAAAGCACTTTTTCATTACTTTTACATAGTTCAATGTAAAATATTAGTATTCTAACTCATTTTTCAAGCATATATTGTTCATTTCTGACTAGTTTGATGAAGCAATTGAAAATACAGTACAATCTTTGAAAGAACAAAGCTATTTATGGTAAAGTAAAAAAGAGACCATTTAATCGAGCAGTTTTAGCACGGACTTCATGCTCGTTAAAAAATAAACATAAGCAATGAGCACATGTTCCTCCAGAGTTTAAGCTCATTAAAAAATGAACCAATTTCCGATAAATAACCATCGTGAATGTAATACTTCAGCCTTTAAAGCCTTGGTCATGTTTGCACCGTCACCTCCACTTTTGCATTGGCCGATCATTCACCTCCATTTGATTGTTTACCCATTTTGAGGAACAGCTGCGAAGAGTGATCATGTTAGCCATCCTTGTAACATTGCCATGATTGGAAAATTCCAAACCTTACCTGGAATCAGTTGCTACCCATTTTATCACTCGTTCCTCAAAAGACGAGTCTCCTTTAAGCTCTTTTCAATTGGCTCGTAAAATATGAAAAGATTGTCGAGCCATTGGCCTCTCCAGCTCGTTAAAGGGACTGGAAGTGCTATCCCTCCTCTAAATTTTAATCTTTTTGGACCTGAGGGATTATTACACAAAAAGATCGAGCGTTTGTTTTGTTTGGCTCGTTAAAAGTATCGAAAATTCATCCCTTCTGTATTGTTTTATACTTTTTCGGACTTAAGGGATTAGATGACGAAAAAGGAATTTTAGAGTTTCCTTTACATTCCTTTTCAGACTCTCTAAAATTGAAAAGGACCGAGTTATCTTTGTCGTTAAACTCGTTAAAATTTTAATAGCGACAAACTTGTCTATAGACGAGAACGAGTTTCACTATCGCTAGGCTCGTTAAAACATAGCGATGGGTTTGCCCGAAGGGAAAATTATAGAAAAAGCATATGTTATCCTCCTCAAGCTTGATAAAAATAAAGAGGTACTGGTCAACAATGACTGGGGAAAAATTGGGAAGAAAACTTGAAGAAACTTTGTTGGTAGCAAGTCGCTCTTGAACATGACACTTTCACTCCACATCCAAGTCAGGTTGGGTTGTTTCATTCACCGGTCACACCACCATGGTCCCATCATACCATCCACATTCGGGGTTAATGCTACCAATCCATCACGTCAGTGTCGCTGATATGTTCAAGAGAAGTCATTCAAAGAATTCACCTGTGTCTCACCCACTACAATACATTTATACTCCATTCTTTCATGACCGCCACCCTGAACCTTATATCACCAGATCGTTTTCACCTCCATTAAAATCATTTGCTCCATTCCGTGTCATTGATGTGGGATTCATTAAGGCCCTCCTGTGACGGATCACTTCTTGTCAACATCAGCTAATTATCCAAGAAGTTGATCTAGGAACACCCCATTCAGTACTTTGAAGCTTGCATGCCTCAATGGCAAGTTTCTCACTTCCGGCGACAGGTTTACATCAATGACCTTCGACCGAAAGATTTTGCATGGTGTTTGACGCCAAGTCCTTTATTCACACCACGTGAATTGTACTGCAGTACCTTGAGGGTCATTATCATTATCGGTGATTCCTCTTGCGCTTGTTAACAGCTTATATCATTAGCTGGTAATCAAGCGATGTCTTTCCATGTTCGACTCCAGAACATCTCTCACATGGATAGACTTGTACTTCGAGTGAAGATCGAACGAGATTGAAGACCCCAGATCTAGTTTCATCCATCTGGGTTGCGATATATATTCAGGAAAATAAAGACATCAAATGTACATCATTGCTGCACAGATAATCATCCAATCAAAGGGATGATGGCTCTATCAGAATCATCAGTCTACACTCAGACGATTGTCTGTCTTATGTACATGAAAATGAATTTATAAAGTTGAGCATGGGAATGCCCGCCTCAACTAGATCATGAAAATATTATGACGATAAAGTATTGTATTGTATCTTATTACAGGTCTCCTCCCAGCTTGAAAGAACTTCGGATCCTCATAATAAAGCATTTCACCTGACATCAAAAGATTAACGACCTCATGCTTTAGGGGGCAACTGTTATAGACATTTTTGGGCACTGCAACCCCAAGCATGAAATTTCCATAAACCAAGGGTTCCTAAGTCCCTAAAAGCATTGTTCTAACCCCTAAAGGAACAAGGTCAACTGATTACAGCTTCTCCCATAAGTTCTCCATGAAAAACTGCTCAGAATTGGTCAAAATAGGATCATTTCAGCTGCTCCACAGGCCAAGTGCATTGCATCTCACCTAAGTACACTGTGTGGGTGCGTTGCAATTCAAAAATGCCTTCTATGGGGTGCGATGGGCGAGAAATGACAAATGGCAGTTTCATTCCACAAGGTGGAGAGGCAATGGAAGCTTCCAGAAACTTCTCCTGTGACACTTGCCTCTCTGAATTTGACCAAGGATGAGTAAGAGATCATCAATCTCCAAGTGGAAGCAAGAACTATCAGAGGGAAGACACTAATCAAATCATAAGCTGACTCATCTCCCTTACAGATATCTATATATGGATCCCTCATCCCAGAGATCTAGAGGCTGGAATTTTGCATATTTTAAGGAATTGTTGTTGGTTTCTTGAGACAAACATCAGATTGTTGGGTGATCTAAGCTTTGTATGAGATGAAGAGGGGCTTCCTTGCTGAGAGGTTGATGCTGGGTCAGAACAACTCGTTGTAACTCCTCTTGGCTTTTTCTTGTTTATCAATAAAAGCTATTCAAGTTTCCTCCATACTCTTGTGTCATTTATGTTTGCTGCATTTGTATGGTCAATTTACATCTGATCCTAGATTGTTTATGATTATAGATCCATGTCTTTGTATAGTGCTATGCTACTGTGATCTTACAAGTACTCTGTGAAGATGGGCGTGCAAGGGAACAAGTAGTGAAAGACTATCAAGGAAGAGAGGAATCAAACCAGGAGATTAGCGCAAGACAGAGGTTGGTCTTCTTTGTTCCTCTCTATCTATACTTTATAAAGGAAAAACCAAAGTAGCTTTACTTTGTTTGTTTCTAAGGTAGCTATCACACCTTAGTGGGATAAGCAGTTCTGAGTAGACAATTTTCCCTGTAACACCTACATTCCCAACATAAGGAGTATTTTTCCTATATTCAACTGGAGAAAGACTTCTAGGACAAGATCTAGAGATCCCTAGTGAAGAAGAGGAGGAAGAAACTTATTTTAACTTACCATTGATTGAAGAACCAAAACTAGAAGAGCTAGGAGAAGAACCAGAAAACCTAATTTTGGAACCTTATATTAGTTATGAAGAATCTACAATGGTCGGAGGAGGGAAAGGAGAGGTACATAATGTTAATGGTGAACAACCTAGGATTGGAGGAGAAAGAGGAGTAAATATAGGTGGAGGAAGAGGGAGAGGACGATGTAGTGGAGATCCAAAACCTTTTGGATTTCCTACCCTCGATGAAGATACAATAGCTACAATGAAAAACATCTCACCCTCCATCCTTCCAAACTTTCATGGATTAAGAAGTGAGGATCCTGGAACATTTCTCTAATTTTGAAGTCTTGTCTAGATCTTATGACTATCTGCATGACCCTCAAAAGTTAAAATTGTTTCCAGCGACTCTTAAAGATGCAGCATTAAAATGGTTCATGGGATATGGAGCACAATCTATAAGAACATGGGAAGAAATGAAAACTACATTGTTAGAGAAATATAAGGATTAGTGTATGCCCCATAATATTAAGGATGAAGTCTTTAAAATGATGCACAAAGAAGATGAAAATCTTGAAGATTTCATTGAAAATTTTGCTTATAATGTTAAAAGGGCTAAAATGCATGAACTAGAAGAAGAATCTTTGAAAGCTCCCTTATAAAAATCCCTCAGAGATGAGTGGATTGATATCCTCAATTTGATGGGTAAGGGATATATTTCTTAGTTATCCTTTGGAGACATTTGTGAGTTGTGCATACACATTTCAAGAGATAAGGCAACAACTAGGAAAAATCCAAGAGATCTTTTGATGTCTAGGATTAATAAACCTACAGCTGGGACTGTAAGTAGGGGTGAATTAGGTAATTTGATTGACAACTTTAAAACAAACATTTTGGGAAGTCTTAGTGAACAAATAGATACCCTTAAAGTGAAAAACAAGCAAAATGCTGAAAATGTTGCATTGTCAAATTTTTGTCTTCAATGTAGAAAGAAACATGCTCTGAGAGAATGCCTTCTTGATTTAAAAAGTGTAGAAACCTATGTTATATGTGCAGAAAATCATGATAAAAAAGAATTTCCTTCAATACCAGGGCTTAAAGCAGTTTATCAAGAGGAAATGATACCAAAACAGATAGATCCCCTATGTTTTATTGCTAAGAGACCATGGAAAAATTCACAGCCAAATATGACTCAGGTATTTAACACTCAAGCATTTGCAAAACCATCACAAAACAATTGGACTGCACCCATGCCTTGGAAATCTTGGCCTCAACCTTGGGTACAAGGATGGAAAAATATGTATGGAAAATATCCTCAATATCAACAACCTTATCATGTTTTTCCACCGCAATATTTTCCTCAAAATGTTCAACCAACTCAACCTCAGAATCCATCCACAACTTTCATTACCATTTTCGCAAAGACCAAATCAATTGCCTGCTCAACCACTTCCAAATCTGAATAATAATAATAAAATCACAACCTATTTACAATATGGAAGAACATAATTTCCAAACTTACATGATAACTCAACTAGATCTAAACAATGACCAACTTAGATCTGGTAGAGTATTGGAAAAGAAGTCCCTAACAGTTGTTATTCAAGAATCTAAAAAAAGAAAATGCCTCTGGAAAAGAGGAGCCTCTCAATGAAAAATAAAAACTTCAAAAACAAGTCACCCCTACACATTCTGATAACATTCCAACTCTTATTATGGAAGAACCTTCAATATCTGTTTCAAAACCACCTTTTCCTGAAAGATTAAAAATTGATGAGGGGTTAGAAAAGTAGATTTTATTGTCGGATTATGATATGTTAAATGAGTTGAAGAATGTTTGCATAAAAATTCCTTTGCTACAAGCCAGTAAGGAAATACTTATTTTTGCAAAAACAATTAGGGAGTTGAGTATTAAAAGACCAGGGAGAAAGAGAAAAGAAATAAAAAAGAATTAATTTAGTTGGAGAAATTGCAAATATCATGACGGTGTTGTAGCGGCTACAACCACCCTCCAAAATATTGGCCTGCACACAATTTCAGAGCCTCCCTTGAGAATTTCACTTGATGGCTACGCACACTCGGGTTCACTCTGTGAGCTCGTGTGAATCTTTGCACCCACCTAACTTGATCATTTCACCCAAGCTTTTCATGTTTATGTCAATGTCATGCTTGCGACCATGTTCTGGTTATACTCAGGATCTTCGATCTATGTGTACTTATTGTGTTCACTATGTAAACATTTGTCATACTCACACACAAAGTCACATAATTGACCAACAATCAATCACAAGTGTTGCGCTTGTCGCTTACAGCAATGGTCAGTCATGTTGAGCATGTGTGTCTGGATGGTTTGAGTCGTCTCATTGTCAAGGCATGTAAGTGTGTGTTTGCAAGATTATGTATGCATCTTTCGCTCGTTCATACACTTAGTTAGTTTGTTGAAGTTATGATGACCAGATTCCCCTCTGACTACCGGACCATCACCCCGTCATCGAATCGATCTATTGTCACCCAGAATAGCGCAGAAGCCCCAAGAAATCCATTTCAAGTTGCGTTGTTCACAAGAAAATCAATCAACCTTCATGTTGGTCAACCAGAGAGTTTGACCCAGCAGCCACCCCGACACTGACTCCCCTCAAAAATTGCACAGAGGTTGCAGATCTTGCCTGGTCCGCTGACTGAGAAAGTTTCACAGACAAGTCGGATAGAAATCAAGTTCCCATCTCTATCTCCCTTAGAAAATTGCACAGTTTTTCCAGCAGCCCTCCCAACAATTGACCGACTTCTCACCAAAAAAATTGCGCAATTTTCATGAGTAAGTCCTCTGCTACCCAGCAGTCCACTCAACTCAGAAACTATGCAGAGGTGACCAATAGACCAACCTCCCAGCATCAGCATAGTTTTTCCCACCAGTAACTCTCGGTAGCCGGCTGACAGTTCCCCTCAGGAATTGTGTAGTTTTTGCTACCAAGCTCCAACAGCTGACTGCTAGTTCCCTCCAGGAATTCGTAGTTTTTGCTGCCGATATTCTAGCAGCGGACTTCCAGTTCCCCTCAGGAATTGTGCAATTTTTGTTGTCAGTGACCCAGTAGTTGATTGTCAGTTCCCCTCAGGAATTACACAGTTTTTGCTACCAAGCTCCCACTACCTGTTTGTTCCGAAAATTGTGCAAATCTTTCCTGCCCAGCCTTTCCACGGCCCACACTGTTCCTCTCAAAAACTGCACAATTTTGTCCTCCAACTGAACCAGACCTCATGGACAATCACTGTCAATCTGAATTTACCATCTTCATCACCCAGTGACTCCTGCGCAGTTTTCATCAGCAGTGCCTGAAGCCTCCATCCCAACTCACAAACTTGTCTCCTCTCCGAGTCACCTGCATCTGAAACAATCATGTATCATGGTAGACTAGGAGATTTTTGGATTTGATGTTGTCTCGTCATGAGTAACTGTAGATACAGGTACACAAACAAACATGGTTCGATGACGGATGGGATGAACGAATGGAGCACATGTAGAAGGATAGGTTAGCCAATGGACGAGAAAACAATGCATGTGAAGAGATGTGTTCACGAACGAATGATCATGCAAAGATGTGTTCACAGATAGACAGACGAGAAATCATGCAAAATGTGTTCACAGACAGATGGGCGAATGAACATGCACTTTTAGCGAATGGATGAACCTATCAAGCCTTCCAACATACAAGCAAGGAGCAACATGTGAATGAAACATCAAGAAAACCCAACGACCATTGAAGACTCTGCACATGTTTCCATGTGGAGGTGAAGTTGTGACACACCATGAGGAAATCCATCACTAGAAACACTGAAACTCGACATGCACACTAGCAGCAAAAAGAATGTACTAGCACTATCATGTCGAGTCATGTCATGATTCATGTCATCCACATCTCTATTTTGGGCCATACTTTCAATCAATGTATTGTAACGTGGAAGTCCAAGAGACCCATTTGTTGTATGAAGAGTCATGTAAAGTTGTTGGGGCCTTCGCTTTGACTTTAAAAGATTTTGATTTTTTTGGCTTTACATAGAACGAAGAGGAGATGGGTGGCAGCAGTAACGATCAGGTTGCGGTGAAGACAGCTAGAGTGGGAAGCAGGAATAAGTAATTGCGAGATGGTTGTGGCAAAGTGTCAGTAGAAGGAAAAGGCATCCGAGTAGACAAGATGGATGGAGAGGTAGCCAAGGGAAGGAATAGCTTAGCGAAAACTGGTAGTCCAAGTGGCAGAGGAAACACAAAAGGAGAAACCCGTAAGGAGAAAGGGTTGTTGCTGGTGGGTTGGCTGGTTGCAATGTGATAGAACAGGAGTACCTAGATGCAGTCGAGTAGGACCTGCAGGTTGAAGATTGAACCTCTGAGTATTTCATAAGTAGTTAGAGCTTGTAATCAGGTATTCCTTGTAATCATTTGTGGCTGAGGCCGATATGTCATGTATTTCTTTTTTGTTGATTTAATATGTATTAAGATCTGGACTAGTTTCCTAGCACGATGTATGTGATTTCCCATGATGTATGGACCCACTTAAATTTTAAATATTCTACAAGTCTATGAATGTAGTATCTTGTTAGTGTTGAACAATATGTTGTTGTATCGCTTGCATGTATGATGTTGTTTATATATATTGATGTTTAATAAACCCTTGACCCTGTGACGAACCCTTCTTTGTTCTGGTCGCAACATGCCTTGGGTGAGACTCCTTACCCTTTCGGTAAGGTGAAAATTCCAGCATTTTCCTAGACTACAATGAGCCATTGTTGGCCCTCTACGCCTAAACCCAGGGTCTCCCCTTGATGACTATTTCGTGCCAACAAATGGTTCCGTTGCCGAGACCAGAAGTTACAAGAACTAGTTCAGAACATGGTGTCGAGGATATTCAAGAAAGAGATTAAAGATTGGTGGAATAATAGAGTAGATCAATTTATAGAGGAAAAAGTTATTCAAAGAGGACAATTTGTCACCAAAGTTAGCGAAAAGACATTTTGTGTTGAGGGTGCTAGTGACCAGTATGATATCTTTTGTTGCAAGTTCCCAGAAGACTTGTATAATTGGTTAAGAAGGCTGAAAGTGTAGAATCAATCCGGGGGAACAACGTCATCCTGTCAAAACCTGGACTTCCTCAAATCTTATATCACTACAATAGGTAGATAGTGATATGACTAGAGCAGTAGAATTTTTGGTAAATACTACTGTGGAGGGGTATATAGTCGAGTTTTCCGCAGAAAGTTATCAATATTTTTCAAGGGCAGAAGCGGTGTTTGGGTTTGGGTTAAGAGGAAGGTTGGTGAAGGAAGTGTTGTTGTGGATTAAAATTTTCATGGTAGAAGAAGGACTACTGCCCTTACCTACTGCGGAGATGGTAGCGTAAAACCCCAGTACTGGGGGAAGGGCCTAAGTGGAGAATGACATTAGTTGGAGAAAAGAGATGTTGCTATAGGAATGGATGTAGAAGAGTTTCAGAAGGCTAGAGACGTTAGGGTGTAGAGGAGAGCATTGTTAGCTGACAAGTGGAAAGAAAGAGTGGTTTAGACTCTGAAGAAGAGAAAGATGGGACCCCACCAAGTAGGAGTAGTGTCGGGGAACCCCCAAGAAGAAGGGAGAGAAAAAGGAGATGGAAAACAAAGCAGGATTGGTGATTGGAAAGACAAGAGCTAGAATGATTGTTATGAAACCAGCTCAAGAAAAATATAGAAAAGATAGATCAACGCCTTAAAATTCAGCCTCTTTGAGGGGGCAACCTCCTTTACATTACATAAATGAACAATTCTTGGATGATTCAAATGACAAAACCTCCTTTCTATATATAGGAGTCTAAGGAGTCACAATATAACCCAGCCAACCTAACAATAATAATATAAAGCCACAAAAATAACAATAGAGGGATTATATGGGGCACAGTAATAACAATATGGGGATAATAGGGGCACAACAAAATTAATAAGGGGTACAATTACAATAGTAATGGGGTAATCACTAGTATTATAGGGACCCAACATGCCCCTCTCCTTCAAAAAGGTGTTGTCATCAATGCTTGAGCAGTTATGGATACTTCTGTATAAAATTCTCATCCTCCCATGTGGAATCTTTAGCGGATAAGTTCTTCCACTTGATAATATACTCCGAAATTGATCGATTTCGTAGCTGTCGAGTTCTTATTTCTGTGACTGCGTCTGGTTCCAATATAATTTTTCCTTCCTCGCCAAGTTCTGGAAATATTGTTTGAACTGGGAGCTTTTCGCCTATAACCTTCTTTAAACATGAAACATGGAAAACTGGGTGCAATCGAGAAGCTGCAGGAAGCTCCAATTTGTATGCCATAGTACCAATCTTTTGCAACACCTTGTATGGACCGTAATACTTTGGTGATAATTTATTATCCTTCTTAGCTTGCTTGAGGGACATTTTCTTATATGGTTGTAGCCGTAGGAATACCCAATCACCTACATCAAAACTTCTTTCGTTGCGATGTTGATCTGCTTGTTGTTTCATTCTAGTATGTGCCAACACGAGGTTATCCTTTAAGAGTTGGAGGACTTGTTGTTGATGTTCGATGTGATGTTCCACTGCCTGAACCTTAGAATTTTCTCTTAAATATGATGTGATGGATGGTGGCTGATAACCATAAAGTGCCATAAATGGGGTCATTTTTTTTGTTGTATGGAAGGAAGTGTTATACCACCATTCAGCCAAAGGCAACCATTTGACCCATTGTGTCTGTTTATCAGATACAAAGCAACGAAGATATCCTTCCAAACATTTTTTTACTATCTCAGTTTGCCCATCAGATTGAGGATGATAAGATGAGCTATGAGCTAACTGAGTACCAAGACAAGAAAATAATTCTGTCCAAAAATTTCCAGTGAAAATGGGATTTCTGTCACTTACAATAAGCTTTGGGTTTCCATGTAGCTTTTGAATTGTTTCCATAAATGCAGTAGAAACTGTACTGGCTTTAGATGGATGTGATAATGCACAAAAGTATGCATACTTGGTAAGTCTGTCAACTACCACCATGATGACACTCTTTGCCTCAGACTTGGGTAAACCTGTGATAAAATCCATTGAAACCTCCTCCCAACATTGGCTTGGAATGGATAAAGGTTGTAATAGACCCGGTGTCTTAATTGTTTCAACTTTATTTTGTTGGAAAACCAAACATTCCGCCACAAACTTTTGAATATATGATTTAAGGCCATCCCAAAAAAACTCCTTCTTAACCCTGTGGTAAGTTTTTGAAAATCTTGAGTGCCCTCCTAAGGGAGAAGTGTGCAATTCCATAAGAATCTTTTGTTTTAGCTGGGAATTCTTACAGAGGTATAAGCGATCTTTGTACCATAACGAATCATTTTGCCAGCTAAATGTATCAGACGTACTAGAATCTTGTTGTAACTTTCGGATAAGTGCCCACACTTCTTCTTCATTCTTCCATTCCTCCCTTGCTTTGTTTATCCAATCCGGTTGGATAATAGAAATGGCACACAACAATGCTTCCACATCCTCATCCTTCCTTGAGAATGCATCTGCCACCACATTTTGCTTCCCTTTTTTGTATATGATTTCAAAGTCATAACCCAACATCTTTGTGACCCACTTTTGTTGCTCTTCAGAGGATAATCTTTGTTCTAAAAAGTACTTAAGGCTATCATGATCCGTTTTTACCTTGAAGTGTCTTCCCATTAGGTAGGGTCGCCATTTCTTAAGTGCATGGAGTATTGCCAACATTTCCTTCTCATAAATAGCTTTGTGTAAAAACTTTCCCTTGATTGGATGACTTTCAAAAGCAATGGGTCTTTCATCTTGCATTAGAACAACACCAATTCCACAATAAAGGTTTTTGTGAAGTCTCGTGTAGCTAAGACTGGTGCTTGGCACATTGCCTCTTTAAGATGTTCGAAGGCCTTTGTTGCTTCCAGAGTCCATAAAAATGCATCTTTCTTCAATAATGTTGTTAAAGGTGCTGCTATTCTCCCATAATTCTTAACAAACTTGCGATAATACCCTGTCAACCTGAGAAATCCTCGCAGATGCTTTATGGATGTGGGGATTTTCCATTCCTTAATGGCTTTAATTTTGCTAGGGTCTACCTTAACCCCTTCATGAGATACAATATGACCCAGATATTCCACCTCTTGGACTCCAATGAAAAATTTGGATCTTTTTGCATATAATTGTTTTTCCTCCAATAGTTGTAGCACCCTATCAACATGTTCAACATGATCCTTCCAAGACTTGTTGTAGATTAGTATATCATCAAAAAATATTAACACAAATTTTCTAAGGAATGGTTTGAAAATTGAATTCATCAAAACTTGAAATGTTGAAGGTGCATTTGGTAAGGCCAAAAGGCATGACCAAAAATTCATAATGACCCTCGTGATTTCTAAATGCTTTTTTCGGAATGTCTTCAATCTTCATTCTGATTTGATGATATCCTGAACAAAGATCCAACTTGGTGAAGTAAATTGATCCATGTAATTCATCCAGTAATTCAACAATGGCAGGAATGGGAAACTTATCTTTAATAGTGAGCTTGTTGATCTCCCTATAATCCAGACACATGCGCCATGATCCATCCTTTTTGTGCACCAATACTACTGGAGCAGAGAAAGAACTTTGACTCAGTTGAATTATACCAGCCTCTAGCATTTCTGTAAACCATAAGTTCAATTTCACTCTTTTGGGCATAGGGATATCTGTACAGCCTGATGTTTGGAGGAACACTTCCTAGAATCAGATGAATAACATGATCATGATTATGCATAGGTGGGAGACCTTTGGGAGTCTCAAATACCTTGGAATGATTGTCCAGGACTTTTTTGAGATTTGGAGAAATAGATGATTCTAATGTGGAAACATCTAGCGAACATAATTGTGCAATTACACCTCTTTGTTCCTTTTTTAGAAGCTTTGTCATACCATTAGAGCTGATTATCTTTCCTAGTTTCCCTGCAATACCCCTTAATTCAACTTCCTTTCCTTCCGTAGAAAATTTGATGAAAAGTTCTTGAAAATTAAAAGCTATTGTACCCAAGGATTGTAGCCATTGGACTCCTAGTACAACATCAGCACCTCCCATTGGAATGGAAAGCATTGGGCTAGTCAATACATATTCTCCCATGGATAGCTTGATATTATGGCACTTTCCAGAGCAATTTATTTTCCTCCATTTGCAACCATCACTTGACACTCTGGTGCTAGATATAAGAAGCAATTCAATTCTTTTGCTACCTTACAATGAATAAAATTGTGGGTACTTCCTGAATCAATCAACACTATTACCTTTTTCTTCTTGATTTGTCCTTCTATATTGATGGTTTGAGGAGTGGTAATTCCCGCCAATGCATTACAAGATATGGTCGGATTCATTTCTTCTTTATCTAGGCTTTTTTCTTGGAGTATATCCTCTTCTTTTGACCCTTTTTGCTCCTTTTCTTCTTCCTCTTCACAATCTATGTAGAATAATTTCTTCTCAGCACACTTATGACCTTTAGTGTATTTGCTATCACAATCGTAACAAAGCCCTTTTGCTCTTTTTTCTTCCAATTGTTGTGGTGTCAACCTTATAGGTTGTGGAAGAATAGGGGCAACAACACTTCCGTCTTTATAGTTGTGAGTGGTATGCTTCCTGGTTGCCGTAATTTTGCTTTCCATTTTTCTTTCTAACCTGAATGCCTTCTCTAATGAATCAAGTTCCCAAAGGCGAACATCATGTTGGATATTATCCTTTAAAGACCCTATGAACACATCAATCCTATGCTCCTCTGGAATATTTTTTACCCTTATGTTCAATTTTTGGAACTCCTCAATGTGCTCCATTATCGAACCCTTTTGTTTGAGACTTATCAATTGGCTAAAGAAAGTGTTGCTTTTTGTATCCTCATAATGTGCTATCAATTCTTCCGTAAAAATTGCCCAAGTGATAAATTGTTTACGAGAGCAAAGCCATTGATACCATACAAACTGATTTGGTTCCAAATATAAAGTTGCAATACATACCTTTTGTGTGTTTTGCACATTATTGAGATCAAAAAATTGCTCCATCTGTAATATCCATGTTGCGGGGTCCTTGCCATCAAACTTCCTCATATCGATTTTTGGAATATGGTGGGTCTTCGATCCAACATTAGAATCTACGAAATCATGATTAACATTTCTTTGGTTCTCATCATGAGTTTCCTTTACTACCCTTTCACCATTAGTAAGCATTTCTTGTAGAAACTGTTAGCCACCTATACCAATAGGTTTCATATTTCATGATTGGAAAAGAAAGGTCGAAATATGCTCTGCTTTGATGATGCAAAGATCCCATATTTCCATGAGAAGACAGGGTGTGTATATAGCTTGATGTGGACTCAATTTTGATGGATGGTCCAACAGCCTAATCTGGATCATGCCATGTTTTAAATTTTCAGTTGTAGAATAGAAAAAGAAGTCTGTCCAAACTGTTTAATCTTGGCAGACAAGTAGCTTAGGTAGAGAAGTAAGGCTCCCAACTGCTTAATCTGGGACCATGGAAGCAATAAGGGTAGCATTAGATAGAAAATAAAAAGGAAAAAGCCAGAGAAAAGAAAAGGCAAATAAGGGTCTGCAAGTCTAAGTGCACCCTCCAAGAAGAAACAAAAAATGCTAAGCAAATAGATGGGTATGCAGATGGGGTTGCAGAAGTGGCATTCCTTACAATTGAAGGTGTGTTAACCTATTTTCACAAAGCAAAATCAATGGATTGGGAAGGTCTTCCTCTCTATCAGGTTGCAGCAAAGCAAAGAAGCATGTCTAACTTCCCAATTTTCCCCCTTTTCCATTCATTACTAACGTCCCCTCATCAGCTGACATTCATGGAAGGATTGGTGGTTTATGGTGGTTCTTAGTCCTTTAGAAGCCACATTTCTTGTCTAAAAATCTGTTCATTTTGATCTACTCCCTAAGCTAAGTGATTTTCAAATAAACTTAGTAATTTCACCCCCCATTCACCTCTTCCACCCATATTAACCCTTAACTTTACTATCTAAATCCCCTATGTCCCCCTTTCCCTACTATAATAACACTGTGGTGTATAAATCCCAGCATTGTATCAGATATCCTCCCTTTAGCACTATAGCTGAATAAGTTAGTTGAGGGAGATATTAGTCCATCAGGGGCTATGATCAACCCTGTCATGGGATTGCTCTGACCTCTGGTTGAAGCAATAAACACCCCCTAAGCCATCCCCTCACCTATGCCGAAGCAATTCCTCATAAAACCCCTTTCCTCTGCTTAAACCCACTCTCTAACCCTTCTTTCCCCCCTTTCAGATTAACCCTTGCCCCGAAAATACACAAAAAACCCTTAACCCTAAAGTTTTCCGCCTAAAGTATTAAATTGAATATTTAATAGGCTAGCGGGACCCCCCAACCTGCACGATCTGTTGGAGGGCCCGCTAGCCGTCGATCCTCCGCCGCCCACGATCCAACGGTGGGCGGGTATTCTTAGACCTGGAGTTGCCAACCTTTAGCGTCCGGGGAAAGTGGTTTTCCGCCCCGTACAAGGGACGCGTGGCAGGCGGTGGGGTTGTTCGGAGCCCCCCTCCCCGATACCGCCTTTGCCCAAAGGTGGTGCGGGGAACCCGCTTACCACCATCCCGTTACCACCTCCCCCTTACGTCGTGCATACGTCATCATGATGTAGCGCCCTTCCCCGCCCCTGCGCCGTGTGGACCCCCACGTAATTCTGCCACCTTACCCATTCGCCACCGTGTCCTGACACCCTGGCCCACACCTCAACAGCCACGTCACCTCCGTACCCGGGCCCGCCATGACGTCATGCTGACGTCATCGACGGAAAGGCGCCAATTACCTTTTTTTTCCAAATTTGTCGTTAAAATCTCGTTTTGAGCGTTGTTGTGTCATTTTCGCGCAAAAGAAGACATATCCGTTGCAGCTGGTTCAGTGCCAAAACGCATCCAGGCCTCCAAAGTCAAAATCACAACCGTTCCAACTCATCAATTCAGCCTCCACAATTCGGCCCGCATGCTTTTCAAGCGTTTATCTAGGTATTCACCGTAATTCTTATGTTTGGCCCATGCATACCATTTCTCTGTAAATTGCCATTAAAACACCTGTTGAATTCCATATAAGCTCTGCACCTACTACCTAAAAGTGAGCTAAGCTAATCTGCTTACCCCCAGAACTATAAATTCAGCATTGAAACAGTCAAATTGCGGGCCAAAACTGTGAAATTATCTTCGAAGTGCCTAGCATTATTCCCTTTTGCCGGGTGTAGACCAACAGCATTTTTAGCAAAGTAAACCTCACATACCCTCTGCATTTTACCCCTAGCAATTCACAACCCCTGTGAATTTACCAAAAAAACTGCAGAAGCACGCTTGCTAAACCTGCATTTTTCACTGTGAAGAACATTTCGAACATTGTCTATAGTTTGCCTATCATCTGAGCTCTTAGGAGGTCTGCAAACCACTGCACTCATCTCACTCAAAATCAAATCATACAATGGTTTCCCCTGCACCCACAGCTCTCAGTGTTGCTCCACTAAATCCACCCAACAAAGACTTGCAGTCCTTGCCTCTTGCTGACAAGGACTACCTTATTGAAGACTGTATGGTAGACAGGAACTTTCTGCAGACCTTCAGGCAGTTGAGAGAGGACTACCTGAATGGTCATGATACATATGGCATATGGGAGTCCAACCTGCCATACTATTGTCTCCCCTCTGTAAATGTGTTTCCTGAAGTCATTCGACTATGTGCTGAAAACTATGATGTGCAGCACAGAGCCATCAGCACCCCATCTGGGAGGATCCTCTTCTACATTAATCCATAGTCCATCAACAAAATGCTACATTTTGATCAGACAGAGCTGCTAATCCCATTCTCCATGAACTATCTGCTGGACACTGGTGCTAAGATGACCAGTGAGGAGATTCAAAAGGTCACCAGGACATTCATGAGACCTGAGTGCCAGCCTGCAGGGTCACCTCCTTATTTGGATGTCTACTTCACTGAAGTAGGCAGATTGCTCCTGGACATGATTGCTTATGTGCTGGGATACAAAACCAGTGAACATGTGGATGAGACAATGCTAGTATTACTAGCTGTTTACAGCCCAGGCCAACCCCCTGCCCGCAAATATAACTTTACCAAGTTCATTGCTAACAAAATCCACGATCAGCTAGGTGCAGTGGATAGGCAGGGGGTCTTCAAATACTCGGCCTATATCTATCACCTCTTCATGTATTATCAGTCTGAGGCTTTTCCATGCTATATCAAAAAGCTGGATTATAGAGGGGAAAGAAGGTCTGTTATCTTCTGGACCTCTGTCTACCACAAAGTCACAAACTCACCCTATTCCTATTGTGAGTTTGTTGACCAATTTGTGTATCCAGTATCTTGCCTATTGATGAGGTCCCCTCCTCCCAGGATGTCAACTGAGATACAGAAGGCTCTACAGCTTTCCAAAAAATGTAAAATAGGTGATTGGTACCTATATGAGGATCACACAGTCATCAGAGTCTATGGCTGTGAGCTCTGTCCTTACAGACTCCCAAAGTATGTGCCCATGAGGATGTTTGCCTTCGAATATTATAGGCAGTTGATACAGTCTGACCTCACCCATTTCCACAGCTCCAGAAAGAAGGCCCACCTCAAGTTCAAACACCAGTTGGGCCCCTTCATCATGAACAAAAAATAAGGATGGGAAGATGTTGACCTCATCCTCAAGGACAAATATAAACTATCATACAGTTTCTGGTGGGTCCCTTATGACCCTGAGGGCTTCATTACTGCCAGACGAAACAAATACAGGCTTCTAGGTTATAGGCATTGTCAATACCCACACATTGAGAGATATGCCAACCAGCAAGAATGGCTGCAGGGTACTCTAGTAGAAAAGCTAACTGAAGAAGAGATAATGCTAAAAAATATGAAGGAGCTTGAGAAAACCATTGACCTAGACTCTATGCAGCAGGTACCTTTCAAGCGACCTTATGTTGGGTATACGACCAAAGTCCCACATTGACTAGAAGTGGGGAGGATCATGGGTATATAAGGATGGACAAATATCTCCATTGGTATGAGGCCTTTTGGGGTAAAGCCCAAGAACAAATCCATGAGGGCTTAGGCCCAAAATGGACAATATCATACCATTCTGGAGATATGTGGTGTCCAGAGTCTTTCTACAAGTGGTATCAGAGCCATGCCCGAAGTTAGCCAAGTGGATGAATTCTCGGAATGTCGAACAAAGGTGGTGGACCCCGGTAATATCATGATGGGATCCGTGGATGAGCTCGGTTAGATAGGCGGTGTGCTCCGGATTCTTCATGGACGTGTCCTGGTCCCAACACGGTGAAGAGGAGTTGACCTGGGAAGAGCAAGCTCTCGAGGCAGGTGGTGCTTCCATGTAAGGCGTGTGCTTCCAACGCATTGGAGCGGAGAATCCTGGTTGGTAGAGAGTGGACGGATGGATAATCGTTTGAGGGGAGGCTCAATGGTCCTTTGTTTGAGGGGAGGATTGTTGGGTATACGACCAAAGTCCCACATTGACTAGAAGTGGGGAGGATCATGGGTATATAAGGATGGAAAAATATCTCCATTGGTATGAGGCCTTTTGGGGTAAAGCCCAAGAACAAATCCATGAGGGCTTAGGCCCAAAGTGGACAATATCATACCATTGTGGAGATATGTGGTGTCCAGAGTCTTTCTACAAGACCTTATTCAACAGGAGAAGGGACCTCGGCCTCAAGGACTGCACCAGTAACACAAGCACCCTCCACAGCAGCACCGGCGGCAGACAAAGGCAAAGGGATAATGGGGGCAGAGGAGGAAATAGTGAAAGAAAAGCTTGCCCCTGCAAGTGAGCAGCATCAAGAGCCCCAACAAGGGCAGGAAACAGAACAGCAACAACTTCAGGGGCAGCAGTGGCCCACACAACAGAAGCAGCAGGAACAGCAGCAGCTCCAGATGCCGGCACAAGTGTAGAAGAATTGACCAAGGCCATCAAGGAAATGGAGCTCCAGGCCAATGAAATAAAGAAGGGCAAGGAAAAATTGGCAGAACTGGATGCTAAATATGACAAGTCAAAAGTAACTGTAGCAGAGTAGGGCAGAGAAATAAAGGCCCTAAAGGACAAGATCAAGGCTCTAGAGAAGGAACTGAATCTAGAGACTGCCATGGCCGACATAAAGAGGATTCTATGGGCCAAAATTGGCCATTCCATCAATCAACAATGGAGGTCAATCAAAACAATACATGAACAGATGGACTTAATGGGCCAAGCATAAGCAGAAATACATAAGGCCAAGACAACACTGGGAGACAAGCCAGAACAGGCCAACAGGATGATAGACTTCCTGAACAGGCAAGAAAAGGTGGAACTGGCAGCCATAGGCATTGCCAACAGAACCAAGGCTGTCCTCACTGCTAAGAAGGTACTAACTCTCAGGAGCTATGTACAAACTGTGGAGAGGAAGTGCTGTGAGATACAAGCTGAGGTGGAAGAATACAAAGTCAAGATGGCAGTGTTGCAATCAAAGGGACTGGCCAGCCTCCTAAGTGGCGCAGGAAGACTGATCTCTCGAGATCAATTTGCCAACAGAATGGCAACCACTATTGAAAATCAGATTGTTGCATTTGGTAGTACATCTGAGCAAACAGGGCCCCCCACAGGATAGAGCTTGTATGAAAAGCTTGAAGGCATGTTCTTCATTGAAAATGAGGTAAATCATCTGTTTGAAACTCCTCCTAACTTTTATAGGTATACAGAGGTCGATGAGACCTTGATAAAAATTCGGAGGCATCAAATGCCTAAGGAGGATTGGTGGCAAGCGATGCTTCAGATTCTGCCACGATAGCCTCAGTTGTTCGGCCACTGCCAGCTCCAGGTCACTACAAGACAAACAGCATGACAAAGTCAGAAATAAAGGCAGCTGAAAGGGTGACTCAGCATAAGGACGGTGACAGCTAGCCTAAAGGATAAGAAAATGCACATATTTGGATAGCTTAGCCTCAGCCGACTTCGACATCCACCAAGTCATAAATTTCTGACTATTTTTGATAGCTAAAGTAACAAAAGTTACTGCAGCTTTTACTTTCTCAGCTACCAGCTCCAGGAGTTGGCATAACATTTATGAGCCATTAACTCCTTTTCTTGATATTTTTACATGTAAATTTTGTATAAATACTCCCCTTAGTAACGCATAAAGGCTTGGTGATTTTTGACTCCAAGGAGAATCTATTGTATACTTTCAGTTTCATCTAATACAGAGGGTTGGACCAGCTCAGTGATTTCCTGAAGTATTTGATGTATGGATGATGCTAGATGTGCTGATGCAGAATTCCTGTGCTGTCTGATGAAATAACAAGTTTTTCTCAAATCTCTGTTTCTTGTCTTTCTTATGTTTACCAAACCATACTTATGTTGTTCTAAGCTAGCAGTAAAGAAAAAGAATAGTACAGGATTTGTTTCATTACACCTTGTGCTCAATTTTTACTGCTGTGAATGTTTGTCTTCAGGATTAACGATATACATGAATTCTTAACTGCTCATGTGTCTATTAATTCTATATGTGTTAATGTTAACTAGAAATTCTTCATTGCTTCTATATTGACATTCCTACTGTCTTTTCTTCAGCAGTTTTCTGTGAGATTCTTAATTGCCTTACATAAACTGAATACACCCACTTAATAACTATTATGAACGTTTTTTCTCAGACACAAACCTGGCTCTGCAGCATCACTAAGGTATCACACAGTATCAGACAAACTAAAGGACCACTGACTCCATGCCCAATGGACTAAGACATGCTAGTGAATACCTATATATATATTAACTGGAATCATCACCAAACACATTTCAAAAACAAAACCCTGAACATCATAGCTGGCCTAAAATACTATCAAAACAAAGCTAAACTTTAAAGAGAGAGCCCTCTCTGATTACAGCTTGGCCAGAAGCTGAAATCCAAAGACTGGTTAGTGGTTACCCCGGCCGTATTCCCTTGGGAGTCATAGGGAACAACCTGGGTGATAACATAAATGGCGACTCCACTGGGGACTTAAGCATAATTTTCAAGCTGTTGTCTATCCGTAGACAGTGGTTCTAAAAAGCTTAAACAGTCCCTTAAATAATCCTAAAATATCTTAGAAAATACCAAAAACAAATTCAGAAGCTGGCTCCTAAAAGGGAAACCAGACACACTAGGTCAAACCCTGACCCAAATCCACCAGCAGTTTTTGAAAATCCAAATACAATCCCCAAAATAATTAGGAAACAGCAAAGGCAGGAAAATCCTAGTGATTTGAGTCCTGAGACAACTCACCCTGAACCAGTTCCAACCCCTATCAAGGTCCTATTTCGCTCTACTCCTGTTTCCCCCAGTTCACCATCTGCATCCCAAAGCCCTCCTTTCACATCTTCACCCACTGCACATATCCCCTTGACCAACACTCTAGGTGATGCCACACCCATTACCCCTGTGGTACACACCGTTCCTTTTATCCCAGCTGCTCTTGTAAATCCCCTAAACCTTGTGAATATGGCTAACAGATATGCACCCTTGCAGTTACCAGCTAACGCTGCAGCTCTACCCCAAGACTACCAAACTAAAATCTCATATTTTGACTCCACTGGCCATCTTACAGCTATTCAGCATGCCAAAAGGATGCAAGACCATTTTGAAACTTATGAAATAGATGATGACAGTGTGAGAATGAGGATGTTTGTTCAAAGTCTGACTGGGGATGTAAGAACTTGGTTTAGATCCCTGAATGCAAATTCCATCACAACTCCTGATGAGCTTTATCAAGCCTTTACTAGCAGATGGGAGAAAAAGAAGGATCCTCTGCACATACTTGGTGAATATGACACTATCAAAAGGGGTCCCCAAGAGACTGTTTTGGAGTATTGTGCAAGATTCAACAATGTATATAACGCAATCCCACAAAATTTAAGACCTCCTCCTGATTTAGCTTTGTACAAATTCCCTGATGGTTTTGACCCTGACATGGCCTATCAGTTGAAGGAAAGAGACCCTCAAACCCTTGCAGATGCCCAAAAGGTTGCTGTCACAGTAGAGGCTAACCTGATTGCCAAAAGAAACAGAGCAAGGTTGGAAAAGAGAACCACCTTCAAAGAAGAACCCTCAGCCTTTGATCAAAAACTGGATGCAATACTCACTGGTATGAAGAGATTAGGGGATAGAGTGGAATCGGTTGAGAGAAAGTCCTCATGGGAAGCACCACAAAACAACCCTCCTAGGAATCCAAATTTTAGGAGAACTCAAAACCCAAACGTTGGCAAGGCCAGTGCTGACCAAGACATAAGACCCCCTTTCCAAGAAAACTATGCTGAAACTTCCACATCAAGTGAACCCAATGAAGATTCTCAGATTAATTTAATGGGTCTAGATGGTGAAAGTCAAGTCTTTTTGACACAAGAAGACCATGAGGATGAGGTAATCAAGTTGTTCCCAATCAAATCAGGTGAGTCATTTGACTTCAAACAAGGCTATGACACAGTTGTTTATGAAGTCCATAAGCAATATAAGCTAAGGAGCAGAACTGTAAATGTAACACAACCTGAAAAGATAAAAGATAATTAGCAGCCCAAAAGAGCCATAGTTACAGAGCCAAATGACCCAACAGATTCGCTTACAAAAGAAGTAACCATTGAAGAAGTCACTGAACCAGCTTCTTCAAAACAGCAGCCCATGGAGGCATCATCCTTGCACCCTAACCCAAGTGTCACTCCTCAAGAGATGAGCAAGAAGGGCAAGCCTCAAAGTCAGGATAACAATCAAGATGAAGAGTTAGTGAACAAGGAAAGAAATGTCATCCACAGCCAAAAGACCCAATCTGAAAAACCCTTTGACCTAGAAACTGAAATTAGTAAATTGAAGATAGCAATTCCTCTCTCAGAATTGGCCAAACATAGCATATACAAACAACAAATCAGGAAATACCTCCAACTTACTAGCAACAAAGATGATGTTAATGTGTTGGATGATACCCCAGAACTACTTTTTGGCCCTGAGGTGGATGGAAAGACAGCAGGTGTAGGCATTTTACCTTTCTATGTCAGCCTGCATGTTCATGACAAGATATTACACAATGCAATGTTTGACTCGGGTGCCTCTCACAACCTGATGCCCAAATCAGTCATGGAAAGACTGAACCTGGATATTACCAGACCATACAAGGACCTGTTCTCCTTTGATTCCAGCCAAGTCAAGTGCTTAGGCCTAATAAAAGATCTATGTGTGTCTCTTGTTCAATACCCAAACAAAACAATTCTAATGGATGTGGTAGTTGCAGACATCCCACCCAAGTACGGGATGCTGTTATCAAGGTCATGGGGGGCTAAACTTCAAGGTTCCCTGCAGTTAGACATGTCATATGCCACCATCACTGTTTTTGGGCAACCAAAGATATTATACAGAGAAACATTAATGAAATACATGGTCAGCAGTGAAGAAAAGCCTCAAAACTTTCCCATATATGTTGTCCATTCAGACATAGACTCATACATTCTCTTCAATAATAATACAACTCTCTCAGATAATGAGGTTGAACCCAAGGCACTCATACAAGAGGAAGACACTAATGAGCAAACTTCTACACAAGAAACAATGATTAAGCAAACATTAAACACAGTTGCTGCTCAAGAAAGCGAACACGTTCCATCAAGTGAGAAGACTGCCCTAGGAAAAAAACCAGATGGCAAAACACAGCTTCAACTTACAATTCCAGCACACAAGGAGGTCAGTAAGTTCTCCTTGGAACAAGAGATCCTATGGTTCCTTGAATTTGATGGATCAGTCAACAAATTAGGGGCAGGAGCTAGAGTTTGGATACATAATAAACAAGACAGTCATGCAGAAGGCCGAGCCTATAGACTGAATTTCAAGTGTACTAATAATATGGCAGAATATGAAGCTCTTTTACTAGGCCTCAAGCTAGTAAAGTTCTTACAAGTTACAAAGGTCTCAATTATGGGGGATTCAGATTTAGTCATCCAACAAGTGAAGGGCAATTTTGTCACCAATGACAAAAGACTGAGATCTTATAGATCTGCTGCTGCTGAACTACTACAGTCCTTCGCTGAATTTCAAATTACCAAGATTCCCAGAACCCATAACTTGCATGCCCACAGTTTAGCCACATTTGCAAGTACCTGCAAGCTGCCTTTTGAACCCCACCACTGTTTTACAGCTGAGGTAAAACACAGACCTTCTGTTCCAAACAATGTCAAAGACTGGCAGGTATTTGAAGATGATGCACAAATAAACAACTTCTTGACCTTGCAACAAGAATTTGCAGGACTAAATATTGACACTGAAAGAGCAAGTCAATCACAAATACAATTTGAACAAACCAACCACCCAATATAACCCAAAACAGCAAAACAAATGCTAAGTCCAACTATTTTCAACAAGGTGAACATACAACAAATTCAACAAACCAATCATGAGGAAGCAGCTATTGTAGAGGATGGAATCATAGAGCTGAGGGACAATTTTCTCCCAACAGGCCTAACTCCATTAGAAGACATCTTTGACTCAAATGACATCCCTAGAAAACCAAAAATGCATCCCCTAAATGCAGCCATTGAAGAGTGCAACATTGGCATGGTTGATAAGCCCAAGATAATAAAGCTATCTGCATCTCTGCCTCCTGATCAAAAACCCAAATACATTGACCTTTTCAAAGAGTTCCAGGATGTCTTTGCATGGGGTTATGAGGATTTAAAATCCTATGACACCTCTGTTATCCAGCATACTATCCCTCTCAAGCCTAATCAGAAGCCATTCAAACAAAAATTGAGAAGGATTAATCCCATGCTCCTCCCTTCAATTGAAAAGGAATTGCAAAAAAATTTTAAAGCAGGCATCATAGCACCAATCAGGTTTTCTGATTGGATTTCAAATTTGGTCCCTACAAGAAAGAAAACTGGTGAAATAAGGCTTTTTGTAGATCTAAGAAATCTGAATCAAGTATCCCTCAAAGATAATTATCCCTTACCCAAGATGGATCATATCCTCCAAAGAGTGGTAGGTGCCTCAAGGATATCACTACTTGATGGATTCTCGGGCTTTAATCAAATCCTGGTGCACCCTGATGATCAAGACAAAACTGCATTTACAACCCCATGGGGAACTTTCAAATATGTAAAGATGCCTTTTGGATTAAAAAATGCAGGGGCGACATTTCAAAGAGCAATGGATATTGCTTTTGCCAAGGAGATTCATGACTTTCTTGTCATTTACTTAGATGACCTTACACCTTTCTCAAAATCAGACCAAGAACATTTGAAACATTTGAGACAGATCTTCCTAACATGTAGGAAATATGGAATCTCCTTGAATCCCAAGAAATCCTTATTTGGTTTAGAGGAAGGTAAGCTATTGGGACATATCATTTCAAAAGATGGCATTAGAATTGACCCAGATAGGATACAAGCTATCCTACAAATGCCCCACCCAAGAAATATAAAGGAATTACAAGCCTTTTTGGGTAAAATCAACTTCCTGAGGAGATTTATCCCAAATCTGGCTGAATTGAGCAGATTACTGAATAACATGCTAAAGAAGGATTCAAAAGTGAAATGGACTGTTGAAGCAAATCAAGCCTTTGAAGGTATAAAATTGGCCCTTACTCAGACTCCAGTCCTAACAAATCCTCAATTTGAAAAAGAATTCATCATTTTTTCCTTTGCCTCCCAACATACTATTGCTGTTGTTTTACTACAGAAAGATGACCAAGGAAATGAAAAGCCCATTGCTTTCTTTAGCAGAGCTCTTAGGGATGCACCTCTGAAATACCAAATCATGGAGAAACAAGCTTATGCTTTGGTTAAAGCCATTAAGGACTTTAGGATTTATATCCTTTATTCCCATGTTATAGCTTATGTGCCAAGTCCTATTGTTAAAGACATTCTCACCCAAGAGAACTTAGAGGGCAGAAGGGGAAAATGGATTGCAAATATTCTAGAATTTGACATCGAAATAAAACCTACAAAACTGATAAAAGGGCAAGGTTTGGCCAAACTACTGACAGAGGCAAACTTCCAAGCCTTAGACATCAACCAGCTGGACAGTGAACCGGAGCTGGCGACTCCAAAGATCAATGTAGCCTTTGAACAATCCCCTTGGTACTCTGATATATGTTATGTATTACAAAACCTGTGTGCTCCCCCAGGATTGTCCAGAACTAAGTGTAGGTTCCTAAAAATGAAAGCTTCTAAATTTTGTATTATGGATGGAAATTTACTTTGGAAAAACCATGAAGGGATATTGTTAAACTGCTTAATTGAGAATGAAACTAACAATATCATAAAAGAATTGCATGCAGGTGACTGTGGTGGACACTTGTACTGGAAGTCCACTGTGGATAAAATACTGAGGGCTGGTTACTACTGGCCCACCATGTTCTCTGATGTCAAGAAATTCACAACCTCATGTCACAAATGTCAAGTGTTTGAGGGAAAGAGACAGTTACTGCCACTTCCTTTGAGGCCTATTGCAACAGAGAGACCTTTTCAACAATGGGGCTTGGATTTCATAGGGGAAATTCATCCCTCATCTTCAGGCCAACACAGATGGATCTTAACAGCCACAGACTACTTCACTAAGTGGATTGAAGTTGTTCCATGCAGACAAGCAAATGATTCAACAATCATTCAGTTTTTGGAGAATAACATATTGGCTAGATTTGGTTGTCCTGACAAGATAATAACAGACAATGCTGCTGCTTTCAGATCCAAGAAGATGGTGAATTTCTGCCACAAATTTCACATTACCTTGGACCATTCTACTGCATACTATCCCCAAGGAAATGGCCTTGCTGAATCATCAAATAAAAGCCTGGTAAACATCATAAAGAAAGTGTTAGAAGAGAACAAAAAGAATTGGCATAAGAAGCTTGTGAATGCCTTGTGGGCAGATAGACTAACAACCAAAAGATCAATTGGGACCAGCCCATATGAGTTGGTCTATGGACTAGAAGCTAAATTCCCTTCATCACTAGGGATTCCTGTCCTGAAACTTCTTCAAGAAAGTCAAGCTGAACCAAACGATATGCAGAGAAGGATAAATCAAATAATATGTTTGCAGCAAACTAGAGATCAAGTGTACAGCAGAGTTCAAGTTTTACAAGAAAAGCTAAAGAAAGCGTTTGACAGAAGAACTAAGGCAGAAGATTTCAACATTGGTGACAAAGTCCTCAAGTGGGATTCAAGAAGGGAAGATAAAGGAAAACATGGAAAATTTGATTCCCTTTGGAGGGGACCATTTGCTGTCCAAGCAGTACAAGGAAACAATACTTATTTCCTTAAAAGTATTAATGAAACTGATTTGGATGAAGGTCCTGTGAATGGCAGGATGGTGAAGCACTATTTTGACTACTACCCATAAGTGCAGCCTGAGTTTCCATTGTACATATTCAAGTATATATATTACTTTCTGTCAAAAGGTAAAAATGCAATTTCTTAAGTTTTGTTAACTATCAGCAAAAGGCAAATAGGATCAGAGATCTACCAAGATGGGAAGAGCACAATTTTGGCATTTTAAAGCAGCATACTTCAAATATTGGTGAAAGCAGGCAAAGGCCAAGGCATTCTGACCTGCTGTTCTTGGTCTTTCAAATGGAAAAACCATCCCCATGTGGAGCCACTGTTAGCCACCTATACCAATAGGTTTCATATTTCATGATTGGCAAAGAAAAGTCCAAATATGCTCTGCTTTGATGATGCAAAGATACCATATTTCCATGAGAAGACAGGGTGTGTATATAGCTTGATGTGGACTCAATTTTGATGGATGGTCCAACAGCCTAATCTGGATCATGCCATGTTTTAAATTTTCAGTTGTAGAATAGAGAAAGAAGTCTGTCCAAATTTTTTAATCTTGGCAGACAAGTAGCTTAGGTAGAGAAGTAAGGCTCCCAACTGCTTAATCTGGGACCATGGAAGCAATAAGGGTAGCATTAGATAGAAAATCAAAAGGAAAAAGCCAGAGAAAAGAAAAGGCAAATAAGGGTCTGCAAGTCTAAGTGCACCCTCCAAGAAGAAACAAAAAATGCTAGGCAAATAGATGGGTAGGCAGATGGGGTTGCAGAAGTGGCATTCCTTACAATTGAAGGTGTGTTAACCTATTTTCACAAAGAAAAATCAATGGATTGGGAAGGTCTTCCTCTCTATCAGGTTGCAGCAAAGCAAAGAAGCATGTCTAACTTCCCAATTTTCCCCCTTTTCCATTCATTACTAACATCCCCTCATCAGCTGAGATTCATGGAAGGATTGGTGGTTTATGGTGGTTCTTAGTCCTTTAGAAGCCACATTTCTTGTCTAAAAATCTGTTCATTTTGATCTACTCCCTAAGCTAAGTGATTTTCAAATAAACTTAGTAATTTCACCCCCCATTCACCTCTTCCACCCATATTAACCCTTAACTTTACTATCTAAATCCCCTATGTCCCCCTTTCCCTACTATAATAACACTGTGGTGTATAAATCCCAACATTGTATAAGATATCCTCCCTTTAGCACTATAGCTGAATAAGTTAGTTGAGGGAGATATTAGTCCATCAGGGGCTATGATCAACCTTGTCATGGGATTGCTCTGACCTCTAGTTGAAGCAATAACCACCCCCTAAGCCATCCCCTCACCTCTGCCGAAGCAATTCCTCATAAAACCCTTTCCTCTGCTTAAACCCACTCCCTAACCCTTCTTTCCCCCCTTTCAGATTAACCCTTGCCCCGAAAATACACAAAAAACCCTTAACCCTAAAGTTTTCTGCCTAAAGTATTAAATTGAATATTTTAATAGGCTAGCGGGACCCCCCAACCTGCACGATCCGTCGGAGGGCCCGCCAGTCGTCGATCCTCCGCCACCCACGATCCAATGGTGGGCGGGTATTCTTAGACCTGGAGTTTCCGACCTTTAGCGTCCGGGGAAAGTGGTTTTCCGCCCCGTACAAGGGACGCGTGGCAGGCGGTGGGGTTGTTCGGAGCCCCCCTCCCCGATACCGCCTTTGCCCAAAGGTGGTGCGGGGAACCCGCTTACCACCATCCCGTTACCACCTCCCCCTTACGTCGTGCATACGTCATCATGATGTAGCGCCCTTCCCCGCCCCCGCGCCGTGTGGCCCCCCACGTAATTATGCCACCTTATCCATTCGCCACCGTGTCCTGCCACCCTGGCCCACACCTCAGCAGCCACGTCACCTCCGTACCCGGGCCCGCCATGACGTCATGCTGACGTCATCGGCGGAAAGGCGCCAATTACCTTTTTTTTTCGAATTTGTCATTAAAATCTCGTTTTGAGCCGTTTTTGTGTCATTTTCGCGCAAAAGAAGACATAGCCGTTGCAGCTGGTTCACTGCCAAAACGCATCCAGGCCTCCAAAGTCAAAATTACAACTGTTCCAACTCATCAATTCAGCCTCCACAGTTCGGCCCATAGGCTTTTCAAGCGTTTATCCAGGTATTCACCGTAATTCTTCTGTTTGGCCCATGCATACCATTTCTCTGTAAATTGCCATTAAAACACCTGTTGAATTCCATATAAGCTCTGCACCTACTACCTAAAAGTGAGCTAAGCTAATCTGCTTACCCCTAGAACTATAAATTCAGCATTGAAACAGTCAAATCGCGGGCCAAAACTGTGAAATTATCTTCGAAGTGCCCGGCATTGTTCCCTTTTTTCGGGTGTAGACCAGCAGCATTCTTAGCAAAGTAAACCTCACATACCCTCTGCATTTTACCCCTAGCAATTCACAACCCCTGTGAATTTACCAAAAAAACTGCAAAAGCACGCTTGCTAAACCTGCATTTTTCACTGTGAAGAACATTTCGGACATTGTCTATAGTTGGCCTATCATCTGAGCTCTTAGGAGGTCTGCAAACCACTGCACTCATCTCACTCAAAATCAAATCATACAATGGCTACCCCTGCACCCACAGCTCTCAGTGTTGCTCCACTAAATCCACCCAACAAAGACTTGAAGTCCTTGCCTCTTGCTGACAAGGACTACCTTATTGAAGACTGTATGGTAGACAGGGACTTTCTGCAGACCTTCAGGCAGTTGAGAGAGGACTACCTGAATGGTCATGATACATATGGCATATGGGAGTCCAACCTGCCATACTATTGTCTCCCCTCTGTAAATGTGTTTCCTGAAGTCATTCGACTATGTGCTGAAAACTATGATGTGCAGCACAGAACCATCAGCACCCCATCTGGGAGGATCCTCTTCTACATTAATCCAGAGTCCATCAACAAAATGCTACATTTTGATCAGACAGAGCTGCTAATCCCATTCTCCATGAACTATCTGCTGGACACTGGTGCTAAGATGACCAGTGAGGAGATTCAAAAGGTCACCAGGACATTCATGAGACCTGAGTGCCAGCCTGCAGGGTCACCTCCTTATTTGGATGTCTACTTCATTGAAGTAGGCAGATTTTTCCTGGACATGATTTCTTATGTGCTGGGATACAAAACCAGTGAACATGTGGATGAGACAATGCTAGTATTACTAGTTGTTTACAGCCCAGGCCAACCCCCTGCCCGCAAATATAACTTTGCCAAGTTCATTGCTAACAAAATCCACGATCAGCTGGGTGCAGTGGATAGGCAGGGGGTCTTCAAATACTCGGCCTATATCTATCACCTCTTCATGTATTATCAGTCTGAGGCTTTTCCATGCTATATCAAAAAGCTGGATTATAGAGGGGAAAGAAGGTCTGTTATCTTCTGGACCTCTGTCTACCACAAAGTCACAAACTCACCCTATTCCTATTGTGAGTTTGTTGACCAATTTGTGTATCCAGTATCTTGCCTATTGATGAGGTCCCCTCCTCCCAGGATGTCAACTGAGATACAGAAGGCTCTGCAGCTTTCCAAAAAATGTAAAATAGGTGATTGGTACCTATATGAGGATCACACAGTCATCAGAGTCTATGGCTGTGAGCTCTGTCCTTACAGACTCCCAAAGTATGTGCCCATGAGGATGTTTGCCTTGGAATATTATAGGCAGTTGATACAGTCTGACCTCACCCATTTCCACAGCTCCAGAAAGAAGGCCCACCTCAAGTTCAAACACTAGTTGGGCCCCTTCATCATGAACAAAAAATAAGGATGGGAAGATGTTGACCTCATCCTCAAGGACAAATATAAACTATCATACAGTTTCCGGTGGGTCCCTTATGACCCTAAGGGCTTCGTTACTGCCAGAAGAAACAAATACAGGCTTCTAGCTTATAGGCATTGTCAATACCCACACATTGAGAGATATGCCAACCAGCAAGAATAGTTGCAGGGTACTCTAGTAGAAAAGCTAACTGAAGAAGAGATAATGCTAAAAAATATGAAGGAGCTTGAGAAAACCATTGACCTAGACTCTGTGCAGCAGGTACCTTTCAAGCGACCTTATTCAACAGGAGAAGGGACCTCGGCCTCAAGGACTGCACCAGTAACACAAGCACCCTCCACAGCATGTTAGGCCCCTACACTAGTAGTATAGGGGCCTGTTAGGCCCCTATACTACTAGTGTAGGGGCCTAACACAGCAGCACCAGCGGCAGACAAAGGCAAAGGGATAATGGGGGCAGAGGAGGAAATAGTGAAAGAAAAGCCTGCCCCTGCAAGTGAGCAGCATCAAGAGCCCCAACAAGGGCAGCAAACAGAACAACAACAACTTCAGGGGCAGCAGTGGCCCCCACAACAGAAGCAGCAGGAACAGCAGCAGCTCCAGATGCCGGCACAAGTGTAGAAGAATTGACCAAGGCCATCAAGGAAATGGAGCTCCAGGCCAATGAAATAAAGAAGGCCAAGGAAAAATTGGCAGAACTGGATGCTAAATATGACATGTCAAAAGTAACTGTAGCAGAGCAGGGCAGAGAAATAAAGGCCCTAAAGGACAAGATCAAGGCTCTAGAGAAGGAACTGAATCTAGAGACTGCCATGGCCGACATAAAGAGGATTCTATGGGCCAAAATTGGCCATTCCATCAATCAACAATGGAGGTCAATCAAAACAATACATGAACAGATGGACTTAATGGGCCAAGCACAAGCAGAAATACATAAGGCCAAGACAACACTGGGAGACAAGCCAGAACAGGCCAACAGGATGATAGACTTCCTGAACATGCAAGAAAAGGCGAAACTGGCAGCCATAGGCATTGCCAACAGAACCGAGGCTGTCCTCACTGCTAAGAAGGTACTAACTCTCAGGAGCTATGTACAAACTGTGGAGAGGAAGTGCTATGAGATACAAGCTGAGGTGGAAGAATACAAAGTCAAGATGGCAGTGCCGCAATCAAAGGGACTGCCCAGCCTCCTAAGTGGCGCAGGAAGACTGATCTCTCGAGATAAATTTGCCAACAGAATGGCAACCACTATTGAAAATCAGATTGTTGCATCTGGCAGTACATCTGAGCAAACAAGGCCCCCCATAGGACAGAGCTTGTATGAAAAGCTTGAAGGCATGTTCTTCATTGAAAATGAGGTAAATCATCTGTTTGAAACTCCTCCTAACTTTTATAGGTATACAGAGGCCGATGAGACCTTGATAAAAATTCGGAGGCATTAAATGCCTAAGGAGGATTGGTGGCAAGCGATGCTTCAGATTCTGCCACGGTAGCCTCAGTTGTTCGGCCACTGCCAGCTCCAGGTCACTACAAGACAAACAGCATGACAAAGTCAGAAATAAAGGCAGCTAAAAGGGTGACTCAGCATAAGGACGATGACAGCTAGCCTAAAGGATAAGCAAATGCGCATATTTGGATAGCTTAGCCTCAGCCGACTTCGACATCCACCAAGTCATAAATTTCTGACTATTTTTGACAACTAAAGCAACAAAAGTTACTGCGGCTTTTACTTTCTCAGCTACCAGCTCCAGGAGTTGGCATAACATTTATGAGCCATTAACTCCTTTTCTTGATATTTTTACATGTAAATTTTGTATAAATACTCCCCTTAGTAACGCATAAAGGGTTGGTGATTTTTGACTCCGAGGAGAATCTATTGTATACTTTTAGTTTCATCTAATACAAAGGGCTGGACCAGCTCAGTGATTTCCTGAAGTATTTGATGTATGGATGATGCTAGATGTGTTGATGCAGAATTCCTGTGCTGTCTGATCAAATAACAAGTTTTTCTCAAATCTCTGTTTCTTGTCTTTCTTATGTTTACCAAACCATGCTTATGTTGTTCTAAGCTAGCAGTAAAGAAAAAGAATAGTACAGGATTTGTTCATTACACCTTGTGCTCAATTTTTACTGCTGTGAATGTTTGTCTTCAGGATTAACGATATACATGAATTCTTAACTGCTCATGTGTCTATTAATTCTATATGTGTTAATGTTAACTAGAAATTCTTCATTGCTTCTATATTGACATTCCTACTGTCTTTTCTTCAGCAGTTTTCTATGAGATTCTTAATTGCCTTACATAAACTAAATACACCCACTCAATAACTATTATGACCGTTTTTTCTCAGACACAAACCTAGCTCTGCAGCATCACTAAGGTATCACACAGTATCAGACAAACTAAAGGACCACTGACTCCATGCCCAATGGACTAATACATGCTAGTGAATACCTATATATATATTAACTGGAATCATCACCAAACACATTTCAAAAACAAAACCATGAACATCATAGCTGGCCTAAAATACTATCAAAACAAAGCTAAACTTTAAAGAGAGAGCCCTCTCTGATTACAGCTTGGCCAGAAGCTGAAATCCAAAGATTGGTTAGTGGTTACCCCAGCCGTATTCCCTTGGGAGTCATAGGGAACAACCTGGGTGATAACAGAAACTTTGTTAAATCTGTCTTCAAATCTTCCATGCCTGTCTTCAAATCTTCCATGTTTGTCTTCAAATCTATCTTCAAATCATCCATCTTAGCTTCCACGTCAATCATCTTAGCTTCTACGCCTTTCTTTAAACAGTCCATCTTAGCTTCTACACCTTTCTTTAAACCATCCATCTTAGCTTCTACATATTTCTTTAAACCATCCATCTTAGATTCTGTTCCTTTTTGTGCAAGGGACTGTTGTTGCACTTGGTCTTGTCATTTTGATATATCATGTTGCATTTCTTCCTCTTCTTCATGAGTCATGCTAGAGCTTTCAGGTTCCTTACTAGGTGTTTGCATTTTCTTTCCTCGGGGCATCAATTACCGATAATAATGCTCTACTATGCCCTTTGAATTCCTTCAAAATAAATTTCAAACCAATCTTAAGCAAAAATTTAAAAGAATCTACACACCTTTTTTCACTTTGTAGGAGCTCGATATTGCCTCTGATGTATCTCGGTACATTCAAATCATCCAGTTCTAAAATTGTGACCTACAGTAGCCCTCTTTGTCCTCTTTCCAATGTCACCAGTCTGATCCAAATTGGATTCTCCAAGGAAGAGTTATGCGAAATCTCCCACAGTGACCTGATTATAGACTAGTTCAGTAGAGTGAAATTGTACGACATTCCAGGAGTCCCTGTTTCTACCTTTGGCTCTAAAAAATATATACAAGAAACCACAATCTGTCCTCTTTCTATACCTTCTTACGAAATTTCAATCCGATGCTCAGAGAGAAAGTTATGACGATTTTCCCCAGGTCATCTGTTTGGAATGTAATTCAGGAGTCTGCAAAAAGACCAAATTCTCAGATCATATCTCAGCAAATATAGCGCGCAAAGCTCTGAAATTCGGACCCGAGCTTCAGCGCGATGTCTTCTCAAATGGGTTGTTTTTTTAGCTTCTGAAACATCGCAGAAAAAAAGTTATAGCAAAAATTCCACGATGACTGGTTTGGAGCAGCGAAACGCTAGAATCCAAAGCTCTGATACCAAATTTTATGAAACTAGCTCAAGAAAAAGATAGAAAAGATGGACCAACGCCTTAAAATTCAGCCTCTTCGAGGGGGCAACCTCCTTTACATTACATAAATGAACAATTCTTGGATGATTCAAATGACAAAATCTCCTTTCTATATATAGGAGTCTAAGGAGTCACAATATAACCCAGCCGACCTAACAATAATAATATAAAGCCACAAAATAACAATAGAGGGATTCTATGGGGCACAGTAATAATAATATGGGGATAATAGGGGTACAACAATATTAATAAGGGGTACAATTACAATAGTAATGGGGATAATAGGGGCACAACAATATTAATAAGGGGTACAATTACAATAGTAATGGGGTAATCACTAGTATTATAGGGACCCAACAATGATGAAGAGGATCCTTCCTTACAGGTTGCAGGAAGGATAGCGGAGGAACAAATGCCGAGCAGTTGTGAAGAGGAAATGGGAAACGTCATGAGAAGGTTATTTGCCAAAGAAGAAGCATCCATAAGAAATCAACAACAATGTCCCCAAGGTACAAGTAGTATTCCTCCCAACCTTCCCCTGGTACCTTACTATAATCCGACAAAAATAAATAAATAAAAATAAAAATAAATAAATAAATAAAAATAAAATAAAATAAAATAAATTATTAAATTATCTAAAGAAATACGGGTACACAATGTGTATGAGAAATAGAAGACTAGTTTCAATACAATAACCAATAGGGGAATTAGTGGTATTAGTAACTTGGGACTGCAAGGATCTCAACAGCCTGGAACCAAGGGATTTGTATTATTGGCACATACTCAAATAAGCATGGCGTGATCTTTAACCGGATACCTAGAATTTGCGGGTAGGGGAAATGAAAACATAGAACAATGTTGGTATCTCTGTGAAGCTATATGGAGAGCACAAAAGACACTAGACAACATCAAAACAGTTGAGTTCCAGACCACGCTAAGAGAGATAGCTCTACATTGGTTTATAAAATGGGCGGAACAGAACCAGAATCCCATGGTAGATGACATCAAGAGGGGGTTCGTGCAGGAATTAAAAGTACCTCAAACTAACCAACAAGGGTTATCAAAGCTATGGGAGATCAAGCAGAAGGAAGGTGAAACTTCTTGGGAACTAATGCAAAGATTTAAGGACGTCATTTCCAAGCTGAGTTACACCTTAGATCCTAATCACTAAAGAGACTGGTTCATCAAGGTGCTCTTGCCCCTTACAAGGATGTTGTTGACACAACCAAAGATTGGGACTCTCCAAGATGCTCTAGAGAAATCATCACATATAGAGGTTGTGGCTTGATATCCTCATGAATATTAAGGAGGGACAGGATTGCAGGATCCGTCGATTATGGGACTTCAAAACCAGATTGCAACTTTAACGTAGAAATCGAAGGACCTTCAACTAGTGTGGCCAGCTAAACCCAATGTATGGTTCATGCACTGCATGGTGGAGGGACATGTCACAACATAGTTTCTAAAGTTGCGGGGAATCAATCATCTAGGGGGCATTACAGGATCATCAAGAACCCCACCAACAGCGGGAGTTGCGATAGTAGGAGTGTAAGGAGTTTTCCCTGAACGAAACAATCTGGAATATTGTGAGATTTGTAGGATGTATGGACATCTATTGTGGATGTGATCGATACCTCAGAAGTACTCCAACATCCCTAATAACAACTATCACGAGTTTTGTGCATCCACAACACATCACACTGACTAGTGCAGATCATTGGATTCTCTAGCCGAACGGCTGGACAAATCTATGTTCAAGATCAATGAGTCAAACCGGGGAGGATGAGGGAGAAATGGAAGAGGATGAAGAATAGTTGGAAGAGGTCATGTAAGATACTACAACTGTGACCAATAGAGGCACATTTCCAGGGAATGCCCGCTCCCTAGGAGACCTTGGTGTTCACAATGCATAATCAATACTCATGCAATGGAGGATTGCCCAGACCTCATTGCAAAGTGGGAAGAAAGGACTAGACAGAGGGGCTAACTTGGTTAACGTTGAACCTTGTACCGATGACGGTCTTCCCGTAACCAATATAAATATAGTCACAAGAGGGGGAAAGAGGACGGGGGAAGATTGAAGTACGGTGGACCCACCCTTGATCGTTAAGGCAATGTCCCCAAAGAAATCATACCAGCCTGAGTGACAAAAACAATATTACCACAAGGCAGCTAAATTGTTCGAAGAGATGACTAAGAAAAGTGAGAATCAGAGGCGGGACACCCACATGCTCAAAAATTCTCACCCGATAGAAGAATGGTTTAAGCTATTCCTGCAAATCGTTGAGGATGAATACATGTTGAAAGAGTTGCGCAAAAGTTTAAAGGCAGCATTGTCAAAGGAAGAAGAAGTGGAACGACCATCTTCCAACTTACCAGAAAATCATACCAGAAGAGTGCGGTGAAATAAGAAGAGAAGCGGAAAGGAATTCCAAATCAATGCTCAGGTTGCGGGATTCCAAATCAAGGACACGATGCTGGACCTAGGGTCGGATGTGAACATCCTTCCTAGGAAAACATGGGAGGTGATGGGGAAGCTGCAACTGAGATATTCGCCGATACAATTGAGAATGGAAAATTAGTATTGTATTCTACCCATTGGAAGGCTAGAGAATGTAGAAGTAGATGTGGTGGGAGTAAAGACGTACACTGAATTTGAAGTAATCGACATAATGGGTGACAAGGACCCATATCCGGCACTCCCTGGGATCGACTGGGCCTATGAAAACTATGTTGTCATCGATCTAAAGAAAGAATTAGTGATTTTTGAAGAATAAGGGATGAGGGTGATACAACCCTTAGACCCCTGTTAGGGACCCAAGTTCAAAAAACCCATAGATGACAGGGACATGCTAGGAATATTAGACCAGCTATACACACTAACAACAGGCAAAAGAGAAGATTACATAAATCCTACAACAGGAGGATCTGTCTGCTGGAGGAGTATTCAGAGCTTAGAGACTGGTTTGGAAGTTGTGTGGTATGCATGGCAACAAGGCGGATATGAACTCAATACTAGACATTGTGCAACGATAGGCCGGATAAATTGGATAGGAACAGAGGTAAATGAATATCCCAAATTTCACGGCATTGAACCAGTGGACATCTTCTTGAAAAAAGTAGACAGAGAAATAAGGGAAGATCAAAAAGTTCCATTACTTGATATCACGCTCCTTGCTACATCGACGAGATGGTGGAGAACACACTACAACACATTGCGGGAATGGGGAGTCATAAATCAAGCCATGAGGGAGAGGTTCGGTCAAGAGGAAGACCACCCAAAAGATAGTAGGAAATACAGAGGTAATTCGGATCCTAAGAAGCACTTAGAAGCTTGCATAAGAAGTTGGGAAAGAAAGAGGATTCTGAAAGAAATTTGGGTACATGTATTCATACATACCTTAGGTACCATTCCCCAAGCTTAGTACATGTAGGAGGAGCTTCGTAGACAAATGGCAAATTGGGATACTATGGCGGCGCAATTCATTAACAGCTTCTCATTTAGAGATGATGATATACACATGACCGAGACATTGTATGCAATTAAAAGAATCCTATTCACCCCAAGACAGTTGGTTGAAGGTTGTGTTGATGAAAATTTCCTACAGTGTCTTTATGATATGGGTTCTCCAAAATATGCAGCCTATGACAAGGTGGATACAGAACCAAACGAGGATGGATTGGAAGGATTGAAACATCTGACCTTTGAGGAAACAGAAGGGGAGAGAGACATACGGGAAAGTCCCATAGGAGAAGGCACACACCTTCTACCGATGAAGTTAAGAAAGCAAAATGTTGGAACGGAGGATAAACCTAAGATGGCATTTGTGGGAGATTATTGGGATGAACAGACAACAAAAGAAATTTTTGACCAGTTGTAGGAATACCAAGAATTATTTCCATCATTAGTAGCGGAGCTAAAAGGAATAAAAAGAGACATAGGGGAGATGAAGATTGTTTTAAGGCCAGATGCCTATCCAGTGAAGCACAGGCCGTATAGATTGAACCCCATGGTAAAATAAAAGGTTAAGAGGGAGATCAAAAAAATGTTAGAAGTAGGGATTATATTTCTAATAGATGAAGCGGAGTGGATAAGTCTGATAGTTATATAGAACAAGAAAGACGCAACAGAAATCAAGGTATGCGTTGATTATAGAAGTTTGAATA
This sequence comes from Pinus tabuliformis, assembly GCA_031772625.1. NCBI lineage: Eukaryota > Viridiplantae > Streptophyta > Pinopsida > Pinales > Pinaceae > Pinus > Pinus tabuliformis. The sequence goes on from CM062817.1 coordinate 140,629,031, forward strand.
ATGCATGTGTGCATGATCCCTTTCTGACACCCTTCAGTGATGAAGTCTTGGACAATGTAGCAGGAAATGAAGCATATTCATTCATAGATGGATTCTTGGGCTACCATCAAGTCTGAATAGTCGAAGAAGACAAAAGAAAGACAATGTTCACCACTGAGTGGGGGTCATATGCATACAATGTAATGTCGTTCGGGTTGAAGAATGCACCTACGATCTTCTCGAGAATTATTATAGCTGCATTCTGAGACTACATTTACAAGTTTCTAGAAGTGTACACGGATGACTAGATAGTATATAGCCAGCTGAAGAAACACAAACGCCTACTAAGGATCATGTTCAAAAGGTGATGACAATTGCAAATATTTTTAAACCTGAAGAAGTGCATTTTGGTTGTTCCATTTGGAACACTACTAGGCCACATACTCTGCAAGGACGGAGTGTGTGTAGATCCAAAAAATGTTGCGGTAATTATCAACATGGAACCACCACACAATGTAAAGCAACTAAGGTCCACTCTAGGACATATAGGGTATTACCGGTGCTTCATTAGGAACTATGCATCAATAACGACCCCGATGGAGAAGCTACTAAAGAGGACAAAAGTATTTAATTGGATGGAGGATTTTCAAGCAACATTGGATAAATTAAAAGAGAAATTGGTAAGTTCCCCGATCCTTGTCTATCCAGATTGGAACAAGACGTTTCACGTACACATTGATGCATCAGGGATCACGCTAGGAGCAGTCTTAGCACAACCAGGGGAAAGAAATATGGATCACCCAGTGTACTATGCCAGCAGGAATTTGTCAACTACATAAAGGAATTATACAACAACATTGAGGAAGGCATTGGCCATGGTCAACTCTCTGTAGAAATTCAGGCATTACTTATTTTGGGCGCCATTCAAGTTTTTCATAGATCACTCAACCCTAAAGTATTTAGTGAACAAACCAGTGTTAGAAGGCAGGATATGCCGATGGTTATTACTCTTCCAAGAATTCACTTTCAAGGTGGTCATCAAACCCGGAAGATTGAATGTGGGGCTGGATCATTTATCACAACTGGAGACTGGAGAGAACGAAGGAGCATTAGATGATTAGCTACCTGATACTAACTTATTCAGAATAGAAGCAGTCCTGGACTACTTAGAAGAGATGCTTCTCTATTGACAATAGGGCACTGCCCAGAGGGGTATACAGCAACACAGAAGTGACACTTAATAGTAAGGGTAGTAGACTACCAACTAATCACAAGACATCTCTATAAGATGGGCTTGGATCAAGTCTTAAGACATTGCATACTCTAGAATGAAAGAGAATATTTGTTATGGGAATTTCATGATGGGGTTGTGGGAGGCCACGTAGGAGGAAAATCCACCACAAGAAAGATATTGCATGAAGTATTATGGTGGCCAACCCTCCACAAAGATTCTAAGGAATATGCTAAGAATTGTGACGTTTTTCAGAGGGTTGGGAAGCCTTCCTGATGGGACGAACTGCCTCTAAATCTCGTTCATATAATGCAAATCTTCGAGAAGTGGGCAATAGATTTCATTGGACCCATAACACCACCAGCAAGGTATTCAAGCACTAGATACATAATAACTACCACTGAATATCTCACCAGATGGGTAGAAGTAGCACCGATCAGAGACTGTACAACTGACACTGTCACAAGGTTTATTTTCGAGAACATAATCTCAAGATTTGGATGCCTAAAAAACTTGACAAGTGACCAAGGAACACATTTTATAAATGAAACCACTAAGTCTCTTCTCAAAAATTTCATGACTCAACATCATAAAAGTAGTCCATATCATCCACAGGTCAACGAAACTGTCGAGGCATTCAACAAAATACTAGAAAAGGGTCTCATGAATATTATATCAGCTAACAGGAATGACTAGGACAAGAGAGTACCAGCAACTCTATGGGCATACAGAACAACGGTGAAAATAATTCATAAACAAACACCATTTCAGCTAGTAAATGGGAAGGAAGAAGTGGTGCCAATAGTGTTCATAATACCGAGCATGTTCATTTAGGAGGCAACAAGAATGACAGACAATGTAGCATTGAGAGAAAGACTAAGTCAACTAATGGAACTTGACGAATCCAAGTTCTTGGTTGAGTTTCACCAGTCAGTGGAGCAGAGAAGGAAAAAAGCTTGGCATGACAGGCACATTAGGAGGAAAACATTCAAAATTGGAGATCATGTATTGTTATACGACAGAAAGTTGCAGAAGTTCCTAGGTAAATTGTAGATGCACTAGCTGGGCCCATTCATCATTGCAAAAATCAGAGATTCTGGAGTGGTAAGGTTGGTGCAACTGGATGGAGATATGCTACAAGGTTGGGTAAATGAGGCACCCCTGAAGCCCTTCCACATGCCAACGAACACAATCTCAAGTTGAAAGGGTCTCGGAAATGAGCCCGCAAGTAGGTAGGAGTCAATAAAGTATAGCCAAGTAATTTTGACACCCATTTGAGTTTATGTCTTTTACATCATTTTAATAAGAATAGGCAACAACGTTAATAAGGTTGCAGAAACATTATCATATTACTGCAACCCATTTGTGGGAGGGGGGAGGAATATGTAGAGTTAACCGTCACATATAGGTGCATGCTTTCTAGCTCTCAAGTTATACGTAGGTAGACACTTTTCAATATTTATAGTCACACGCTGTATCTGTCCTTTCTGCTTTACCAATAGTCATTTCCATAATAAGTAAACCATAATGCAACTGTCAAGTGGGAGCTGTAAAATCTTTTCCCGTTAGGAACAATTTTAGTTAATAAATAAACCCCATCATGGAAAAATTAATAAGCCATGTAACCCACTCTATCCATTCCCAATCCATGTCAGAAATGTCAGGTCTAGGTCAGTCGATGGTGGCAAAGCATGGTCAGGATGTTAAGAAACCAACTCACAAAAAGATAGAAAAGATAGATAAACGCCTTTAAAATAAGCCTCTTCAACGGGGAAACCTCCTCTACATTACACAAATGAACAATTCTTGGATGATACAAATGACAAGACCTCCTTTCTATATATAGGAGTCTAAGGGGTCATAATATAATCATAGCCCACATAAAAATAATAATGTAAGGGCATAATAATAACAATAGTGGGCTTCTATGGGGATAATAACAATATGGTGACTACATGGGCACAACAATATAATAAGGGGGTTGTACTAATAACAATAAGGGGTTACACTAGTAGTATAGGGACCTAACATGCCCCTCTCCTTCAAAAAGTGTTGTCCTCAATGCTTGAGTAGTTCTTGATGCTTCTGTATAAAATCTTGTCCTCCCATGTGGAATCTTTAGTGGGTAAGTTCTTCCACTCGATGGGATACTCTGAAATTGATCGATTTCGTAGCTGTTGGATTCTTGTTTCTGTGACTTCTCCAGGCTCCAATATGATTTTTCCTTCCTCGTCAAGTTCTGGCAATATTATTTGAACTGGGATCTTCTGCAACTTTTGAATGAGTGGCCACACTTCTTCATCCTTCTTCCATTCATCCCTTGCTTCGTTTATCCAATCTAGTTGGATAATAGAAATGGCACAAAGAAATGCTTCCACATACTCATCCTTTCTTGAGAGTGCATCTGCGACAACATTTTGCTTCCCTTTTTTGTAGATGATTTCAAAGTCATAACCCAACATATTTGTGACCCATTTTTGCTGATCTTCTGAAGACAATCTTTGTTCTAAAAAGAATTTAAGACTATCGTGATCTATTTTTACTTTGAAGTGTCTTCCCATTAGGTAGGGTCGCCATTTCTTATGTGCATGTAGTATTTCCAACATTTCCTTCTCATAAATAGCTTTGTGTAAAGATTTTCCTTTGATTGGATGGCTTTTGAAAGAAATGGGTCTTTCTTCATGCATTAAAACAACACCTATTCCATTTCCTGAGGCATCACATTCCACAATAAAGGTTTTTGTGAAGTCCGGTGTAGCTTAGACTAGTGCTTGGCACATTGATTCTTTAAGATGTTCAAAGGCCTTCGTTGCTTTTGGAGTCCATGAAAATGGATCTTTCTTCAATAATGTTGTTAGAGGTGCTGCTATTCTCGCATAGTTCTTAACAAACTTGTGATAATACCCTATCAACCCGATAAATCCTCGTAGATGCTTTATGGATGTGGTGAGTTTCCATTCCTTAATGGTTTTAATTTTGCAAGGGTCTACCTTAACACCTTCATGAGATACAATATGACCTAGATATTCCACCTCTTGTACTCCAAAGAAACATTTGGATATTTTTGCATATAATTGTTTCTCCTCCAATAGTTTGAGCACCATGTCAGCATGTTGGACATTATCCTTCCAAGACTTTCTATAGATTAGTATATCATCAAAAAATACTAACACAAATTTTCTAAGGGTTTGAAGATGGAATTCATCAAACCTTGAAATGTAGAAGGTGCATTAGTAACGCCAAAAGGCATGACCAAAAATTGATAATGACCCTCATGAGTTCTAAAAAAAAAATTGGAATGTCTTCAATCTTCATTCTGATTTGATGATATCCTGAACGAAGATCCAACTTGGTGAAGTAAATTGATCCATGTAATTCATCCCATAATTCATCAATGGCAGGAATGGGAAATTTATCTATAATAGGGAGCTTGTTGAGCTCCCTATAATCTGGACACATGTGCCATGATCCATCCTTCTTGTGAACCAATACTACTAGAGCATAGAAAGAACTTTGACTAGGTTGAATTATACCAGCCTCTATCATTTCTGCAACCATACGTTCAATTTCACTCTTTTGGACATAGGGACATATGTAAGGACTGGTGTTTGGAGGAACACTTCTTGGAATCAAATGAATAGCATGATAATGATCATGAATAGGTTGGAGGCCTTTAGGAGTCTCAAATACCTTGGAATGATTGTCCAAAACTTTTTGGAGATCTGGAGAAATGGATGATTTAGATGTGGGAACCTCTAGTGAACATAATTGTGCAATTATGCCTCCTTGTTCTTTCTTTATAAGCTTTGTCATTCCGTTAGACCTGGTTATCTTTCTCAGTTTCCCTGTGATACCCCTTAATTCAATTTCCTTTCCTTCTGAATAGAATTTCATGAAATTTCTTGAAAATTAAAAGCTATTGTACCCAAGGATTGTAGCCATTGGATTCCTAGTACAACATCAGCACCACCCATTGGAATGGAAAGCATTGGGCTATTCAATAAATATTCTCCCATGGATAACTTGATATTATGGCACTCTCCTGAGCAATTTATGGTTCCTCCACTTCCAACCATCACTTGACACTCTGGTGCTGGATACAGGAAGCAATTCAATTCCTTGGCTATCTTACAATGAATAAAATTATGGGTACTTCCCGAATCAATCAACACTAGTACCTTTTTCCTCTTGATATGCCCTTCTATCTTGATAGTTTTAGGAGTGGTAATTCCAACCAATGCATTACAAGATATGGTTGGATTCATTTCTTCTTTTTCTATGGTTTGTTCCTGGTGTATATCCTCTTCTTTTGACGTTTCTTGTTCCTTTTCTTCCTCCTCTTTAAAATCTATGTAAAATAATTTCTTCTTGGAACACTTATGACCTTTAGTGTATTTGCTATCACAACTATAAAAAAGCCCTATTTTTCTTTTTTCTTCCAATTTTTGTGGTGTCAACCTTGTAGGTTGTGGATGGCTAGGGGAAGCAACACTTCCATCTTTATGATTGTGAGTGGTAGGCTTCCTTATTGCCATAATTTTTCTTTCCATTTTTCTTGCCAACCTAAATGCCTTCTCCAATGAATCTGTTTCCCAAAGGCAAACTTCATGTTGGATATTATCCTTTAAAGTCCTTATGAACACATCAATCCTATGCTCCTCTGGAATATATTTTACCTTTATATTCAATTTTTGGAAGTCCTCAATGTGCTCCATCATTGAACCCTTTTGTTTGAGATTTATCAATCGGCTAAAAACAGTGTTGCTTTTTGTATCCTCATAATGTGTTATCATTTCATCCATAAAATAGCCCAAGTGACAATTTATTTACGAGAGCAAAGCCATCGATACTAAACAAACTGATTTGGTTCCAAATATAAAGCTGCAATGCGTACCTTTTGTGTGTTTTGCACATTATGGAGATCGAAAAATTGCTCCATCTGTAGTATCCATGTTCAAGGACCCTTGCCATCAAACTTCCTCATATCGATATTTGGAACATGGTGGTTCTTCGATCCAATGTTATAGTCTATGAAATCATGATCAACATTTATTTTGTTCTCATCATCAGTTTCCTTTACTACCCTTTCGCCATTAGTAAGCATTTCTTGTAGAAACTTTGTCAAATCTGCCTTCAAATCTGTCTTCAAGTATTCCATGCCTTTCTTTAAATCATCCATATTAGCTTCCACACCATCCATCTTAGCTTCTACATCTTTCTTTAAACCATCCATCTTAACTTCTGTTACTTTTTGTGCAAATGAACTTTGTTGCACTTGGTCTCATAATTTTGATATATCATGTTGCATTTCTACCTCTTCTTCATGAGTCATTCTAGAGATTTCAGGTTTCTTACGAGGTGTTTCCATTTTCTTTCTTCGGGGCATAAATTACTGATAATAATGCTTCACTATGCCCTTTGAATTCCTTCAAACTAATTTTTTAAACCAAGCTTATGCAAAAAATTAAAAAAAAACTACACACCTTTTTTCACTTTGTAGGAGCTCGATATTGAATTTGATGTATCTCTGTAATTTTGGATCTCCAAGGTCTTAAATTTCTTCCTGCGATAATCCTCTGAGTAACCTTTCTAACCCCCAAGTCTGATCAATATTGGATTTCCAATGAAGAGTTATGACAAATCTCCCACGTTGACCTGAGTATAGACTGGTTCAGTAGAGAGAACTTGTACAACGTGCCACGGGTCACTTTTTCAACCTTAGGTTCTAAAAATGATACCCAAAAACCTACATTCCATCGTATATCTGAAACTTCTTACGAAAATTCAATTTGATTCTCAGAGAGAAAGTTATGATGATTTTCCCAAGGTCACATTTTTGGAATGTAATTCGGGGGTCTACAAAAAGCCTAACTTCCTTAGATTATATCTCCATAAATATAGCGATAGAAGACCTAAAATTTGGGCCCGCAGTTCAGACCGAATCCATCTCCAATGGGTTTTGTTTTAGCTTCTGAAACTTCGTAGCGAAAAATTTATAGTGAAAATTACACAATGACCTATTTGGAGGAGAAAAACCTTAGAATCCAAAACTCTGATACCAAATGTTATGAAACCAACTCACAAAAGGATAGAAAATATAGATAAACACCTTCAAAATAAGCCTCTTCGAGGGGGAAACCTCCTTTACATTGCACAAATGAACAATTCTTGGATGATACAAATGAAAAGACCTCCTTTCTATATATAGGAGTCTAAGGGGTCATAATATAATCATAGCCGACATAACAATAATAATGTAAGGGCACAATAATAACAATAGTGGGCTTCTATGGGGCACAATAATAACAATATGGGGACTACATGGGCATAACAATATAATAAGGGGATTGTACTAATAACAATAATGGGTTACACTAATAATATAGGGACCTAACATAGGATAAATGGGGAAATTTTTCGTAGTTAGTAGTTGCCAAAGTCCAGTCAGGAAACATTGTGTCAAGCTCGGCTACTTAATTTGCAAAGGATAATGAAGAATGCTATAGAATTTCAATTGCAGATAGCATAGAAAATCCAGGTCTGCTCTGAAGAATAGAAGCATAAATGCAAGAGTATGAAGCCTCAGGTGACAATTATTTATCAGAGACGCAGAGCAATGGAAAAATGAATTCTCTCAGTTCCACAGGATAAGTTAGATGAAAGAATTGAGCTGGTGGAGAATCTATATGGAAAATACGATAAGTCGATCTTAGTCGACAATGACCTGACTGATTGCTTCCAATTTATGAATCTAAAGAGGGAGCTCTACGCAGAAGAAATCCAGAGGGAAGATGGCACCAGAATGTCTACAGTCGGGGAGGAATTCAAAGGATTGCAAAGGTCGACATTACTCAACTTGAGAAGTTTACCAGTCTTCGGCACCCAACTAGCTGCAATTCAATGTACCAAGTTACTAACCAGCAGAATGCATGGGGGATCCCTATGGCTTGACAGTGAGTACCCAATTCACGTAGATGATATTCATCATCTCACAGGGCTATCATCCGATGGAAATACGATAAACACAAAATTCCAAGTAGGTTCCAAAAGAGATAAGAAGCAGGGAGAGGAGAAATATTATGAAAAATATAGAACAGAGTGAGGCTGCAGGGGAGCAAAAATTGACATGATCAGAAAAATTGACATCAGATTCTCCTGCTACATCATAGCAGGTAAGACCATGAGACACTTCACGAGGAATGAATTCACTCTAGATGAAATTTTGACTGTGGAACACTGTTGCAATGGGGAGGTGCTCAACTAGTCTTCCTTCATCTTAAACAAGCTCTTTGAGGCATGTGAGGATATTTACAGGAAAAGTACCAATTTCATGTTTGGCTACATACTAATGTCCCTAGAAATGTGGAAATGGCGACCACTAAGACAGAGGGAGATGATTCCTATCATTGAGGGACAACCTTAGCACTTTGGTACAAGCTATGGAGAGCCTCAGGGGACCCGAGCACTAAAGAAGTTAAGGAAGTAGCTTTCAAAGAATGATATGAGCTGATGTTGATTACAATCAAGTCGACACAGAGGATACCCAAAAATCTGTTGGATGAGTTCTCTAAGGAAATCTAGTTTGGAGCCTCACATGGGCACACTTACCTTAGACCACGGTGCGTCCCTCCTGACACCTTCAAGATGAGGCCACAGAAATTTGTTTTGACTGAAGAGGCACTCCATAGTGAGATTGGATCGTGGTCAAGGGTCACCTGCGAAATTACTGAGGGTAAGTACAAATATCTGTTTAGGGGATTGAAGCCACAGTTGTAGGAGGGAGAAGTAGGGGAAAGCAATAGAAAATGGTCAGATGAAGATCACCTTCACCCGATGGTGTTGCAAATGGAGGAGAAAATGTTTGCGTTGAGGCAGAAAATCGCAAGTTTCAACGAGAAACTAGGTGAGGCTAACCAGCCCTTGCAATTTCAAGGTTCCACTATGTTTTCACCAATTATTACAACTCCGTTAGTTGTGGAAATCCCCACTAGGGGTGCTCACACCCCATCCCAGCCAACAGTCCCCAAGCCCATGAAGAAAATATTCATTCGGAACCCAGCTGTCAAAAAGCCAAGAACTGCCCTGGAAATTCAAATTGTTGACCTTATTGATGAGGTCGAACATTTAGTCTCTCCCTCCCCCATAGTCGAAGAAATCCCCCCACCACCTCCACGATCCTACCTCAGTCATGGGAATCTTCCCCTCACACGGCCTCCACTTCTGCAACCCTGTCAGAGACCCTCCCTTCCCACACCCGACGAGCAACTGTAGAAATGGACGTTGAGTCAACAGAGCAAGTTAGAGGGGCCACCTCTACTAGCGGCACCCAGAAAATGTCGCTAGTGTCTCTACTCTTTGGGTCGGACCCACTCTAGGAGAAAGGACCAACCACAATTATTCCACAGGAGGGAGGGGATGAACCATAAATCCCCTAACGCTAATATCATTCCTCCCACTCCCCAATTCACTCCACAGTCACAGCCCATTCATTTGCCCACCTCCCACTCCGAGAAATCCATAACCAGCGGCCTACTAATACAGCAGAATTTTCCAGAACCAAGAACAATGCAAGCCAACACCTTGTAGCACTGGTCTTTAGCACAGTTGTTTGCATTTATCCAGTAATAAGTGCAAAGGGCCGAGAAGATACATGATGAGCTAGCTAGAGAGAATGAGAAGCAATGACAACAACTACAGGAGGTGACAGAGGAGAGAGATCAACTGTGATGGGTAAATGCAGATTTGCAAGCGCGGGTTGATCAGGTAACGGAGAAATTTTGGTCATTATGGTCGACAATCACAGATGAAAACATGGAAGCTCCAGAGGATATTACAACATGCACACAAGTGAGCTCCTGCGACCATATCTAAGCAGCATTTTCAAATCTAGTAGCCACCAATGTTGATATGAGGAAGAAATTGGAGATAGGAATATCAGCGCTGCCAGACCCAGTCGAGATATATGAAAGGACAATAAAGGGCAAGATCAGCTAGAGAGAAGCTAAGAAGAAAGCACTCGTTGATGCACTAACAGATGGGTATGCCTTGATGGAAAGAGTTCACGACTGGCCGAGAAGCCTGGCATTGAAAAGTCATCTAGTGTACCCTATGAGAGAGAAAATACAAGTATTTTTCACCAGTAGCAATTACTACATGGATTCTAACCAACTCCACCAAATCAATGACCATATCATCGCCATCCAAGTGAAATTGGATCAGATTGAAGAATAATCAACAAAAGCTAAAAAGGTGATAAGAGACCTGTGCCCACTAGTATGTCTATAGGTTCTGGCTCCTAAAGAAGTTTGCAACAACAGTGGGGAACAATGGGGTCGTCTGTGAAGTCAAAGGCCCAGGAAATTAACATCCAATACGGGCGAAGACTTCATGCAACAGGCCAATGTGATCATTGTCAGATGGGAGGTTGCCCTCTAGAAGTATAATGAATTCAAGTAGAAAACGACCACTTATTTTCCAGAGTTGGAGCCTTCATTTGAAAAGGAAGGGTAGCAGAAAGAGGAAGGTGCAATGGGAGAAGACACCACCCCACAAGTGATAGCTGAGACAAAGGGAGAATCAGCTCACCAGCCAGCAGAATCAATGCAACCACCAATAGGAGCACCCACTGAGACACTAATAGGACCGGCTGAGCTCGAAATGAATTAACTCGGGGATGAGTCAAAGAATTGTGGTTGGGGCCCATTGGGGCCTTTGTTTTGATTTTAAAATATTTTGATTATTTTGGCTTTCCATAGAATGAAGAGGAAATGGGTGGTGACAGCAACGATCAGGTTGCAGTGAAGACAAATGGAGCAGGAAGCAGGAACAAGCAGTTGCAAGGTGGTTGTGGAAAAGTGTCAGCAGAAGGCAGAGGTAGGCAACTGGACAAGACGGATGGAGAGGCAGCCAAGGGAAGGAACAACCAAGTGGGAACTGGCAGTCCAAGCGGCAGAGGAAATACAAAAGGAGAAACCCATAAGGAGAAAGGGTTGTTGCTGGTGGGTTGGTTGGTTGCGGTGTGATAGAACAGGAGCATCTAGATGCAGGCGAGCAGGACCTCCGGGTCGAAGATTGAACCTTTGAGTATGTCATAAGCAGTTAGAGCCTATAATCGGGTATTCCTTGTAATCATCTACGGCCAAGGCCGATATGTCATGTATTGTTATTCTGTTGATTTAATATGAATTAAGATCTAGACTAGTTTCTTAGCATGACATATGTGATTTCCCATGATATATGGACCCACTTAAATTTTAAATATTCTGCAAGTCTATGAATGTAGTATCTTCTTAGTCTTGAACAATATGTTGTTGTATCACTTGCGTGTATGATTTTGTTTATGTATATGATGTTTAATATACCCTTGACTCTGTGATGAACCCTTCTTAGTTCTGGTCATGACACGCCTCAGGTGAGACTCCATACCCTTTGGGTAAGGTGAAAGTGACGTTGTTGTCCTAGACTACATCGAGTCATTGGTGGCCCTCTGCACCTAAACACATGGTCTCCCCCTGATGACTCTTTCGTGCCAAAAAAAGTAGAAAAGTCATGGAAGTCAAACAGTCATGAGGGTAGTCGAACATCCATAAGGGTCAATTTCACCCTTGGCTATAAATACCCCCTCATTTGTACATGGAAAGGACTTTTCACCTCAGCTCCTCCCATATAGCTTTGAGAGTCTATAATATTTTCTTTGAGGAGCAAGTAGTGGCTCCAACGTCCCTCACGTGGGGTTAGTGATGTATGGTGTAACGATGTGTCTTAGAAATTTCACTTAATTCAGAATCCAACTCACAAGCCAGCATGTTTTCACACATGTATTGTAATTATTGTAAGACTAATCCTTAACACTTGTAATGCATGTTTCTTTAACCTGTGTTTAACACTTGAACTAATTCACTTGTTGTAATACATATATGTTAATGAAAATGTGTTGTATATGTTGTTAACAGTGTCTCGCCCCTGTAGACTACTCTCCCAGACATCCTATAGACCTTTCACATAAAACTTGCTATAAAAATTGTTGCACTCACATATACTAATCCGCTGATTATTATATGTTTTATCTTCCCTTATGTGTTGTTACTGCCGCATCCGTGTGGATTGTTCTGCTGGAATATGTGCACGTCCTGTTTTTTTGTGTGTTCCTAGCAGAGTTGGGACTTCTCCCAACCGACTTGGGACTCGCTTCCACCCTCTCTCTCTACAGTTAAAGAACCATTGACAGAAGAGACACTTAAAATCACCAGACACGCGCACCTCACTTCTCGCAAGAAAAAGCAGACCACTCTCCTGTGCTGACAAGCAAGATTCGAGGAAAATCTTTAAGATAATGAAAACTGGGCCATTGTACCAGATGGGACTCCCACACCAAATGGTGTGAGGTCTAGTTGAGACTTCATACCTAGGTTATCCCCTAATGTTGGCGGGTCTAGCACCATCAACATTTTGGCTCTAGAAGGAGGGCCAGATGACAAGCTGAGCCCATACATCTAGGTTGAATATCTTACCTAATGAATAAAACACAATGAATTCTCCTGAGGTGTTTCTCTCATTTCTCCCTCAATCAGTTATCAATCCTCGATGAGCTTCTCGATCACTTTCCCTTGTTAAATTTTGACGGTGAGGACAAAACGTCTGTAACCGAGCACATTTATGATTTTCTTCATTTCTGTGAATCTCATGAAATCGATAGTGATGAGCTTGTTTGCTTACTCTTCTTCCTCACCCTTGAAGGTCGTGCTAATTAGTGGTGTCATACCCTGCCACCAGCTTCTGTCCATTCCTTTCTCACTTTCCTCAAGGAGCTCCATCAAGCCTTTGATGAGTGTGACCACCAAGATGTCTATGAAAGAATCTCTTGTTTAAGAATGAATCCTTGTGAATTAGTTGAGGACTTTTCTACCCACTTCCTTCAACTATGTCATGAAATTCCTGAATGGTTTTTGGGCCTTGACTTTATGAGCCAAGGGCTGAAACGCTTGGTTCATGTCTCCCAAAATGGTGAACCTCCTGATTTTCCTTCTTCCTCGGCTCTTGCAGAACACGAGACACCTCATGTCCTGAAGAGGCTTCCCGCTCGCAGCGACCACAAATCTAATAAATTTGTGCAGCATGTACCCCCTTGCAATGGTTGTAAAGCTAATAATTTTTCCCAACATGTTCCCAACCCATCTGCTTGGCTGTCTCCTGCCCCAACGGAGGAAATTCCAGAATGGTGCAGAAATCTTATGGCAAAAACTCATCCCTCCTTTCCGCAAGAGGACGTCACCATTCATAAACCAATTCCTGAGTCTAATATTCATCTCTTCCATCCTCCATCATCTATGAGCCATGACTCCTTACACCATGGCTCGCTTGAGCAATCTGCTTCACAACCTAGTTGCGCGCACTCTCTTGATTCTCAAGTTGCTGGCTCAAGTTGTAGGCATGTGCAAGGTAGTCTCATCATACAAATGGGGGAGCAGGATGGTGAAGACATAATCAATTCCTCTCAAAACATTGAGCCTCCATTCTTGATTGATTCTCGATCCACGAATCTTGGTGAAACATCATGCACAATCAATTCTTTCAATCAACCTCCAGTCTTGGGCTATCATCACTCCCACGCTTCCGTATGTTGTGATGAAAGCCCAAGCACATAATATGATCAAATTTCCTCTCATGTATACTCTAACTCAAATCTGTAATGCGCACTAGTCAAAGTAGACATCCATATCGAAGCTTCCTCTGCACCTAACTTGCTTGTGTGTCCTATCATTCATATCGCATCAACATGTGTCGAATATATTCCATGTTCTCTTGCTTCTTCATCCCATGAGTTATCTCCTCGATTGACACAAGGCAATGAGGTTTCCCACGATGAAAATAGTCTCAACACACAGGACTCTTCCCACTCATCATCATCTTGTGTGTTGCATGAAGACAACTCATCAAGTCAGCTTGCTGAAAATTTTGATGAAGCCTGTGACAGAGATGGTTGTCATCCTGAAAGCAGTTTTGAAATTAGTAACAATGGCCATCCTCAAGCCATGCATGATCTAGTTCACATCTCAAAATGAATTTTTTCAATTCTAGAAAGTTCTGGGACGTGCCAGGGAGTTGAGGCACTTCAACGTCCGTTGATGGTTATGTCAAGACCTCGCGACTCTAGTAAGCCCACAAAACCAAATTAGATCTTGTTTCTCATGCACAATCCATATATTTTCATGGTTTCACTCAACGTGGATCCCCGTGTAAATAATATTTACTATTCTGGGTGTGATATTTCAAAGTTTTAGATTTTCTCTAATGGTTGAATCCATGAATCCATTATAGCATGTCTGTCTTCATGCACCTCTCTTACATCTAATTCAGGTTGGGAGTGTCTGTCCCTCATTCAATCATGGGATAGCGAAGTTGATCATCTCAAAGACTATATTTATCTGGAATCATACTTATCGGGTGTTCTCTCTCGTAATCATCTCCTTGGTCTTTTTTTAAATTTCACACATCAAATATGCCCACTCATCACACCAGAAATATCCCTGTGTGATGACGAGCACACAACCTATCGCGCGAATCAAGATACTCTCATTTCACCACACCCCAACTGGTTTCACACATTCACAGTGCTGGCATCCTTTCTACATATCTGTGATTACCATGATGCTTCCACACTTTTTCACCAGTTGTAGGTGGGTGTTCTATCATGTCTAGTGAGTAGTGAACTTGGTTCCCTCATTCAGAGCGTTTGCACGATTGTTCAAAAAATTTCTTTGTTCATGTCAAACTGAGAATATGTCATCTCGATCAACTGGTCTGATTTTTCTTCTACGTTGGGTGGCTGTTATGCAGTTTATCATTTTCCCAACATTACATCCAATGACAGTCACTTCGCACACTATGATTTTCATTGTGTAACATCTTTATTCTTAGATTTATGTCAAGAAAGTGAGGCACCTCAGCCAACGGTGATGGTTATGGTAGGCCCTCACTATCTTCACATGACTGATGAGAATGACCAAATATATCTATCTATATTAGATTACCATCATGATCCCCTCTCTCGAATTAGGAATCCACCTTCTCAAAGATCACAAATATTTCAAAACAGACATCATAAATTTTATGATCCAATCGTTGAATGGCTGGAACAATCTTACTTTGCGAGTCGTGTTGCAGGTAACAAGCTTCAATCCTTCCTCACACTCGCTAAGAAACTTGGTGCAGAACAACACACACTCACAAGTGGCCTCTAAGGTTTGTTGAAAAATGGTAGTCATGGAAGAGGCAAGCGTGTGCGTTGGGTGGTTGTGACACATTCTTCCGCCCACAAGCGAGACCTTCTCTCTCATGTGCAAGTTTTTCAAGTTTTTTCATTTTCTGTTGCACACTATTTTTTATATGTTTTAATCACTCGTATATTTTTTATTGCAGGTTGGGTATGCCTACGATGGCTTCACTATAAATTTCATTTCACGTAACCCCAACTGCTCAATGTAGGAGTAGGAGTAGTGTTTACTTTTTCGCTTGTCTTTGCTTTCTAGTTTGCATGTTTTTTTTCTTGCTGACTTGGTTGCTTTGCTTGCTTGTTTTTGTTTTCACTTTGTTTGCTTTGCTTACTATTTTTGTTTTCATTTGTTTGGTTTGCTTAATACCTTACTATTTTTGTTTCCGTAAATAAGTGTTGCCAACTACTACATTCTGGCTTTTGAATAGAGTATGTGGCTGAGATTTGAAGAGACTTGTGACACTGCAACACTTGGACATTCTTGTGTCCATCTTCTCTATGCTCGATTATAACCTTCAGTCAATGAAGTCTTGACAGAAAATACGAGCCGTATGTGAGGGAAGTTTTGGTCTAGCCATGAACCTGTGTCCACACTAGGAAGACCCATGCCTACAATCAACCTTCTGCTATGTGTGTTCAAGCTCATCCAACTAGTAGAAATGGAAAAGGGGAAAATCTAAACGAGAAAACCTATGTCAAAGGTCTTACATGCTTCTTTGGAGGAACAACCTCTTCTACTCTCAATAAGTTGGGATCCCTCTTCCGCCCCAAAAATAAATAAGTGAATATGCACAATCCTCTTGAAAAAATACAAAGGTGAAAGAAGAGAAAGGCTTCCTGTGCAGATAGGTGAAGCATGCAACTCCAACAGGGTACTGACCAGGCTCGCTGGGAGTGGAGCAATGCATGTGTTCATGCGTGACTCTGCAGTGGTACTATCCAGGCATGTTGGTAGCGGAGAAACACCAGAGATGAAAACTTATAATCTGAAAATCTTCAACTCGTGAGCTAAACTACCGTTCCTGAATTCGAAACATTATGGTCAAGCTAAAATTTTGATTGTTTTTTACTGAGTTGGCGAAAGGTGAACCATGTATGTCCATGGGGTAAGTGGGGAAGCCAGAGTAACCCGCACAGTGATTCAATATTCCCTAAAAGACCAAGGCCCCGTGCTATCAATGAACCAAAACAAAGAAGCTATAGTTCTACCGGTATGTTTCCAAGTGTTGTAGCAGCTACAACCACCCTCCAAAATTTTGGCCTGCACCGAATTTCGGAGCCTCCCTTGAGAATTTCACTTGATGGCTGCACACACTCGAGTTCACTCCATGAGCTCGTGTGAGTCTTCGCACCCACCTTGCTTGATCATTTCACCCAAGTTTTTCATGTTGATGTCAATGTCATGCTTGTGACCATGTTCTGGTTATACTCAAGGTCTTTGCTCCGTGTGTACTTGTTGTGTTCGCTATGTAAACATCTATTGTACTCACACACGGAGTCACATACACTGTCACGTAAGCATCGTCATGATCAACCAACGATCAATCACAAGTGTCGCACTTGTCGCTTACATTGTTGTTCAGTCATGTTCAGCATGTGTGTTTGGATGGTTTGAGTCGTCTCATCGTCAAGGCATGTAAGTTTATTTTTGCAAGATTACATATGCATCTTTCGCTCGTTCACACACTTAGTCACTTTGCTGAAGTTTTGATGACTGGATTCCGATCTAACTTCTGGACCATCACCCCACCATCGACTCGATTGACTATCAACCAAAACAGTGCAGAAGCCCCAAGCAAGCCATTTCAAGATATGTTGTCTGCAAGAAAATCAATCAATATTCATGTTGGTCAACTGGAGAGTTTGACCCCGCAACAACCCCGATGCTGACTCCCCTCAAAAGTTGTGCAGAGGCTGCAGACCTTGCACACTCTGATAACTGATAAAGTTGTGTAGACAGGCTGAACAGACACCAAGTGCCCATCCCTGTCTCCCTCAGAAAATTGCACAGTTTTTCTAGCCAATCCTCCTGAAAATCGACCGACTTCTCACCAAGAAAATTGCACAGCTTTCATGAGCATGCCCTCTGTTGCCCAGTAGTATGCTTAGCTCAGAAGCTGCACAGAGGTGACCAGTAGGCCAGCCTCCCAACATCAGTGTAGTTTTTCTCGCCAACAACTCCTGATAGCCGATTGATAGTTCCCCTCAAGAATTTTGCAGTTTTTGCTGCCAAGCTCCAGTAGCTGATTGCCAGTTTCCTCCAATAATTATGTAGTTTTTGCTGCCAAGCTCCTGGAAACAGACTGCTAGTTCCCCTCAGGAATTTCATGGTTTTTGCTACCAAGATCCCATTGCCCATTCGTTCTAGAAATTCCGCAGATATTGCCTGCCCAACCTTTCAGCACACCAGACTGTTCCTCTCAACAACTGCGTAGTTTTTTCCTCAACCTGAGCCAAACCTCGGGGACAGTCACTGCTATCCAGATTGCCCATCTTCATCACCCAATGAATCTTGTACAATTTTCATTAGCAGTTCTCGGAGCCTCCATCCCAACTTACAAGCTTGTCACCTCTCCAGGTCACCTACATTTGAAACGATCATGTATCATGGTAGACTAAGAGGTTTTTGGATCTGATGTTTTCTTGTCATGAGTGACTAAAGATACATGTACACAAAAAAACATGGCGTGATGACGGATGGGATCAATGAAGGGAGCACATGCAAAAGGACAGGTTCGCCAACGGATGAGCATAAAATGCATGCAAAGAGATGTGCTCGCAAAAATACGATCATGCAAAGATGTGTTCATTGAAGAATGGATGAGAAAACATGCAAAATGTGTTCACAGATGGACGGATGGACAAACATGCACTTTTTGCGAACAGACAAACCTGTCAAGCTTTCCAACAAACAAGTAAGGAGAAACATGCGAATGAAACATCAAGCGAACCCAACGATAATCGAAGACTCTGTGCATGTTGCCATGCGGTGGTGAAGTTGTGACACACCATGAGGACATCCATCACCAGCAACACTACAACTTGACATGCACACCAGCAACAGCACGAATGTACCAATACTATCATGTCGTCCACATCTCTATTGTGGGCCATATTGTCAATCAATGTGTTGTAACATGGAATTCGAAGAGACCCAGTTGTTGTATGAAGAGTCATGTAAAGTCGAAAAGTCATGGAAGTCAAACAGTCATGAGGGTAGTCGAATAGCCACAAGGTCTAGTTTCACCCTCGGCTATAAATACCCCCTTGTTGTGGGGAAAAATGCCTATGCCGGACGATCCTATCCACCTAAGGTGTGACAGTGCCTTAGCAACAAACAGAGACAGCTATTCTAGTTTCTTCCTTTATGAAATGTGAAAGAAGAGAGATAAATGGACTTACCGGTGTCTTTCATTTGTCCCTCGATCCGGTCTCTCTTCTCTTTGGGAGTTCACAGCTACTTGCCTTCTTGCTTATCCAGCTTCAACTTTCTGTAAGATCACAAGAGAACAGCTACTTGCGACAAGAGAACAGCTACTTGCGACAAGAGAAGAACACTACACAAAGACAGATATCCACATTCATAACTAGTTTAGGATTAGAAATAAACCAAATACACTAATGCAATCATACATCAAGAATACATTAGCATATAGGAGAAACCAAGATAGCTTTATTGATGAATAACAAGGTTCAGGAAGAGATACAACCCAGAAGGCTCCAATCCAGCATCTCCTTCCCAGCAAATGGAATTCCTATCTTCACCCCCTTAGAAGCATTAAGCACCCAATGATTCCAATCTCAAACCAACAACAATTCTTTGCAATAACAAAATTCCAGCCTCCAGATCTCATGGAGGAGAGATCCATATATAGATGTTTGGAGAGAGGATGAGTCAGCTTGAGATCTGACTAGTGTCCTCTCCCTCTGTCAGTTCTTGAGTCCACTTGGAGGTTCTTGCTTCCACTTGGAGATTTGGAACCTCTTACTCATCACCAGTCGAATTCCCTGAGGCAAGCGTCATTTTGGAAGCTTCCTGGGTTTTGACACCTTGAGAAACGAGCCTGACACATGTCCACTCTCATTCAGCGCAGGTAGCCAGTGTTCCAGTTGACATTCAACGTAGGTAGCCAGTGTTGGCTTTGACATTCAGCGCAAACATCTAGTGTAGCCACTGAAATGATCCTGAATTGACTTGTTTTTGAGCAGTTTCTGGTGGAGAACTTCTGTGAATTGTTGTGGTTTGTTAGCCTTGTTCCTCTAGGGGTAGGAACAACATGTTTAGGGACTTTGGATCCCTTAGATTATGGACATTTCATGCTCAATGTTGTAAGGCACAAAAATGTCTATAACAGTTGCCCCCTAAAGTATGAGGCTGTTTATCGGGCGAAATGCTTTATCAGGGGGATCCGAAGTTCATCCAATGCTGGGAGGAGACCTGTAATAAGATACAATACAATACATTATTTTTCATACTGCTTTCATGATCTAGCTGAGGCGGGCATTCCCATGCTCAGCTTTATAAATTCATTTTTATGTACATAGAACAGACAATCGTCTAATGGTAGACTGATAATTTTGATGAAATTATCATCCTTTGAGTAGGATGATTATCTGCTGCAATGATGTACATGTTAATGTCTTTATCTTTCCTGAATATATATCGCAGCCCAGATGGATGAAACTAGATCCGGGGTCTTCAAACTCGTTCGATCTTCACTCTAAGTACAAGTTGATCCATGTGAGAAATGTTCTGAAGTCGAACATGGAAAGACATCGCTTGATTACCAGTCAATGATGTAAACCGTTAACAAACGCGAGAGGAATCACCGATAATGATAATGACCCTCAAGGTACTGCAGTACAATTCACGTGGTGTGAATAAAGGACTTGGCATCGAACACCACGCAA
Organism: Pinus tabuliformis; assembly: GCA_031772625.1. Taxonomy (NCBI): domain Eukaryota; kingdom Viridiplantae; phylum Streptophyta; class Pinopsida; order Pinales; family Pinaceae; genus Pinus; species Pinus tabuliformis. The sequence goes on from CM062817.1 coordinate 140,649,424, forward strand.
AATCTTTCGGTCGAAGGTCATTGATGTATACCTGTCGCCGGAAGTGAGAAACTTGCCATTGTGGCATGCAAGCTTCAAATTACTGAAGGGGTTGTTCCTAGATCAACTTCTTGGATAATGAGCTGATGTCAACAAGAAGCGATCCATCAAAGGAGGGCCTTAATGAATCCCACATCAGTGACACGGAACGGAGCTAATGATTTTAATGGAGGTGAAAACGATCTGTGACATATGATTCAGGGTGGCGGTCATGAAAGGATGAAGGATAATGTATGGCAGTGGATGGGACACGGTTGACTTTTCTGAATGACTTCTCTTGAACATATGGTGACACTGATACGATGGATCGGTAGCATTACCCCAAATATGGATGGTATGGCGAGACCATGGATGTGACCGGTGAATGAAACAACCCAACCCGATTGTGGTACGGAGAAAAAGTGTCATGTTCAAGAGCGACTTGCTACCATCAAAGTTTTCTTTAGTTTCTCCCAATTTTTCCCCAGTCATTGCTGACCAGTACCTCTTTATTTTTGTCAAGCTTGAGGAGGATAACATATGCTTGTTCTATAACCTGCCCTTGGGGCAAGCCCATCGCTATGTTTTAATGAGCTTAGCGATAGTGAAACTCATTCTCGTCTAAAGACAAGTTTGTCGCTATTTAATGATTTTAACGAGTCTAACGACAAGGATAACTCGGTTCTTTTCATTTTTAGAGAGTCTGAAAAGATACATAAAGTTAACTCCGAAATTCCTTTTTCGTCATCTAATCCCTTAAGTCCCAAAAAGTATAAAACAATACAGAAGGGATGAGTTTTCGATAGTTTTAACGAGCCGAACAAAACAAGCGCTCGATCTTTTTGTGCAATAATCCCTTAGGTCCAAAAAGATTAAAATCTAGAGGAGGGATGGCTCTTCCTGTCCCTTTAACGAGCTGGAAGGCCAAGGACTCGGAAATCTTTTCATATTTTACGAGTCAGATAAAAAGAGCTTAAAGAAGACTCGTCTTTTGAGGAACGAGTGATAAACAGGGTTAGCAGCTGATTCCAGGTACAGGTTGGAATTTTCCAATCACGGCAGTGTCACAAGGATGGCTAGGTGAAATCACTCTTCACAGCTGTTACTCAAAATGGGTAAACAATCATATGGAGGTGAACGATCGACCAAATGAAAAGTGGAGGTGACGGTGCAAACACGACCAAGGCTTTAATGGTTGATGATATTACATTCACAGTGGTTATTTACCGGGATAGTTCATTTTTTAACGAGCTTAAACGCGGGTGGAAACATTTGCTCGGTCTTATGTTTATTTTTTTTAACGAGCATGAACTATGTGCTAAAACTGCTCGGATCTTGCGTTTATTTTTTAACGAGTGTGAACTTTGTGCTAAAACTGCTTGATTACCCAGTCATATGATAAGAGTGTCTCATTGAGATTCTATTTTTTATGGAGCTTCATCTCACAAAGCTTTGCCCCGCACCCTTTCTTTATGCAAGTTAGGAAACGGCTAACCCAAAAAACAGATAAATAACCGCTCTTTGCTTGCACTCCAAAAGGGTTTGCATGCCCCCAGGTATAAAGTACGATTTCAAGGTTACCTCTACTTCTCTTCCGTCAAAACATTTGTTTTAACGAGAGAGGCTTACCTCTTTCAGGTTACCCAAAGATTGTCTCATTAATCTTTCAAACAAAACACTTCCTCAGCAATGTCTACCGAAATAGACAAAGGTGAGTGATGAGACCCGCCCTCTCACATAAATTTGACAAGAGAATCTTATTCCAGAACAACCCTTCTTCCAACCACGGACGGGGTATGGACTAGTCATATTCTCCCGCGGAAACCTACCCTATACCCAAAGTTTTCCTGCCGAAGCAGACCAGGACGCATGCCCCCTGGGTTCCAGTCATATCCTCCCGGATTACTCGCGCTCATCAGGAGGACGGACTGTGGGTTGAGACACTTCTTGCATGAATAGACCATTTAGGGATGGTACATGACTATTTGCGATGCGTGATCCGGGAAATGAAAGTTGGTCCACGAGCTTGACCATTCTTCCTTCATGCGGAAAACACATTACTCTAAAGAGTGAGGAGACAATAGCTCCCATGCAATATATATAGTCTCGTCCAAGGAGTAGGTTATAATCCAAGGGTCCTTGAACGACCATCACGTTCATTTGAACGGTCTTCCCTTTCAATGTTATAGGCACATTGGGGAGGATCCCTAAAGGTCGACTAGTTCCTTTATCAAAGCCTGATAGATTTCTCATTTCAGGGAAAAGCGCTGGCGAACCAAGCGCTTTCCAAGCAATAGAGGAAAGGATACTCACAGATGCCCCCTCATCAATGATAGTGCCAGCCATTACCATTCTGTATATTTGAACGATAATTCTGAATGGTATGCTTGCTGGCAACCGGGGTCTGCCTAGTTGGTTCCAGTCAAAGGACACAACCAGGTTGCTTGGTGGTGGGACCGAATAGACGGCCGGATATCGCTCTGACGAACTTCCTTCCTGCGATAAAGGAATGGGTGCATTGCCCCCGTGTTCGTCGGAGTCTATGTTGATGAAGAGAATTTGGACGGTGTCGTCTTTATTCTCCTCTGTGATGGTATCATTCGAAGATAGAGCCTCTGAAGGCAAAACCGGGTCAACTGCCGTATCAACCTGTTGACTTTCGTCAGGCATGGATCCAGACGGTTCATCTTCAATGATAGGTGCTTCGGCTGACCACCTGGGTGGGCCAGCCGGATTCTCAACTAGTGAAGGACTTGGCAGGAGTTTTCGATATCCAGGAGGAAGTTGCGCTCGTAAAATCGGGCGATCTTCCAGAACTCTTTTAGCCTCGTCTAAGAAGGGACAACGGTGGATGGCGTGGTCGCCTTCACACAGTTTGCAGGGAAATATAGCTTTCCCTCTCTGTCCTATGGCTTCACTTTCATTAGTTGACGGTGAGCAGTCAACATGGCTATCAGAGGTCGATGCTACCGAATTGTGCAAACGGGGAGACCAGTCCCTTAGTATCCGAGGGATGCAGGGACAATCTCTGTGGAAGTGGTCTCCCTTGCATATGACACATGGCGATTTAGGCCTAGTCAGTGCTGTGTGTGGATTTTTGTCAGATGACACTTGTTTGCCCCCAGTCGCTTTTGGCTCCTTCTTCTTCTTCTCTTTCTTCTTCTTTTCCTTCTTCTCCTTAGGAACTTGGTTTTTTGTTTTACCAGTTCCATCAAGTGAAGAGGAAGGAGGAGAGGAAGATGAAGTAGAAGGCTGGTGGGTAACTCTGGTTTGGTCTAATTGTTGACTCGACTGTTCAGGAATAGTGGTGGTTTGAACGACATTGGTTGAAAAGAGCCAGACCGGCAGGCCAATTGTCAGTCCTGGAAGTGACAATGTGGCCATATGAGGCGCACCAACATCTCCCCAAGAGGAGAAGGGACTAGGATTTCCACCAAGGGGAATTCCTTGGTTGGTGTGCTCCATTTTTTCAACCTAAAGATCAACACAGGAATAAGGGGTGATTGTTCCGTTTGAAATAAATTTTAACGACGCTTAGACACAACTTGCTTTTTCAGTTTTAAAAAGTCGAGAAAAAGCTAAAGATGACTTTAGTCTCCTTTGATGTTTTAACGAGCCCGAAGTGACAAATGCTCGGATGGACTTTTTCCGTTATAGAGTCTGAAAAATGCCAAAAGGAACTGCTCTGGAGTTCTAGGCAGAGGGTGTGCCAAACTTTTCGCAAAACTGCAGAATACTTTTTAGGGTACGGGCGGTCGATCTTCCTGAATGCTGTGTTCAGTGCATTGCGATCAGTAGGGCGGCCGACACGGCTTCCTAAGGATAAAGGTTTTATGCCTATAGGGGTCTCCCAATATATACGCGACGGTACGTGGGAGCACAATCCGTACTGGCGCTATCGTCCCTCAGGAGGAATCACTCACCATCCACGAGATCGACAGTCACCAGGCTTAACGACGCCGGAACACGTCTCTAGCCTAGACCTCTATGTTGTGCGTTATGTTGCAAAGCATTGTTAAGTTCATTCAATTTATTTTAGGTTGATCTTTTTAAAGTTTGCCTTTCAAGGTTCACCACGAGATGTATGATACAAATTCCTAAATGCAGTCTAAAGACGATAAGCAAGCTTTATATATTTTCAACTTTGAAAATCCTAGCTACTAAGGGAAAAGAAAGACACCATCTTTTCTCAAAGAGCAATCAGCACACTCTAATGCACTTTTCCTAAATCAGACATGCAAACTACCAAGATGCAAATGCACAATGCAGGTGTTTGTTTTCCGCTTTCTTAGTATTGATGCCTACAAAGAAAGCTTTTTGTACAACTTTGAATTTGCTTTTAAATGACGAATACAAACAAGTTTACTTTTTCGAAATCAGAGAGGGTAGAAGAGATTACAACACTTAACGATTTTCGAAATAAATACTTGTTTCGACACTTAAAAGAGACAAATTCAAACCAATAAGCAAGAGTAAATGTATAATCAACTGCAAACAGCCAATGAACTCTCTTCTAAGATCACAATCAACAGATCTGAATCAAGGGCTACAAGATGACTATTTCACTCATGCAAAGGAAAATTGTAAATGACGCCACAAACACATAAAAACACTCACAGTATTTTTGTACAAAAGGAGGCGGAATCTAAGCAGAGAAAAGGAGTTATCAGACTAGTACCTATGCTGGTTACAGGCTGCAAAAATCAGAGATCAAAACAAGGCAAAACAGAGCAGAGAACCCCAGCTGCACTAGGACAAACTGGTTCAGCGCAACCTCAACACAGGGGTTTTGACATTCAACGCAGGTAGCCTTCACGGGAACTGCGTTGAAATGCAGAATCCCTTCACTGGGTCTGCGCTGAAGGAGAAACTCTCGTTTCCCACAGGTTCTGGGTCACAGATTGCTATTTAATTCACTGTTTTAGGCCAAATAAAAGCAACAAGCAAGGTACAATCAAAGGGATGCTTTGAGGGGTACTAAGATCTATCACAAGGATCATCAAATCATTTGTGAATCCATTGTTCAGATCATAGACAAGTCCAGTGATTGGATCAAAGCAGCAACTGTCTACTTTGCATCCGGGAATAGTAGATGCAGTTCGATTGTTGTTGTCAAGTCTATGAAACAAACAATGATAGAAACACAAATAAAATGACTAAACAGATGTCCCCAGCGGAGTCGCCAATTTGTTGTGGGGAAAAATGCCTATGCAGGACGATCCTATCCACCTAAGGGGAGACAGTGCCTTAGCAACAAACAGAGACAGCTATTCTAGTTTCTTCCTTTATGAAATGTGAAAGAAGAGAGATAAATGGACTTACCGGTGTCTTCCATTTGTCCCTCAATCCGGTCTCTCTTCTCTTTGGGAGTTCACAGCTACTTGCCTTCTTGCTTATCCAGCTTCAACTTCCTGCAAGATCACAAGAGAACAGCTACTTGTGACAAGAGAATAGCTACTTGCGACAAGAGAAGAACACTACACAAAGACAGATATCCACATTCATAACTAGTTTAGGATTAGAAATAAACCAAATATACTAATGCAATCATACATCAAGAATACATCAGTATATAGGAGAAACCAAGATAGCTTTATTGATGAATAACAAGGTTCAGGAAGATATACAACCCAGAAGGCTCCAATCCAGCATCTCCTTCCCAGCAAATGGAATTCCTATCTTCACCCCCTTCAAAGCATTAAGCACCCAATGATTCCAATCTCAAACCAACAGCAATTCTTTGCAATAACAAAATTCCAGCCTCCAGATCTCATGGAGGAGAGATCCATATATAGATGTTTGGAGAGAGGATGAGTCAGCTTGAGATCTGACTAGTGTCCTCTCCCTCTGTCAGTTCTTGAGTCCACTTGGAGGTTCTTACTTCCACTTGGAGATTTGGAACCTCTTACTCATCACCAGTCGAATTCCCTGAGGCAAGCATCATTTTGGAAGCTTCCTGGGTTTTGACACCTTGAGAAACGAGCCTGCCACATCTCCACTCTCGTTCAGCGCAGGTAGCCAGTGTTCCAGTTGACATTCAACGCAGGTAGCCAGTGTTGGCTTTGACATTCAACGCAAACAGCTAGTGTAGCCACTGAAATGATCCTGAATTGACTTGTTTTTGAGCAGTTTCTGGTGGAGAACTTCTGTGAATTGCTGTGGTTTGTTAGCCTTGTTCCTCTAGGGGTAGGAACAACATGTTTAGGGACTTTGGATCCCTTAGATTATGGACATTTCATGCTCAATGCTGTAAGGCACAAAAATGTCTATAACACCCCTCATTTGTACATGGAAAGGACTTTTCACCTCAACTCCTCCCGCATAGCCTTGAGAGTCTATAATATTTTCTTTGAGAAGTAAGCAGTGGCTCCAATGCCCCATACATGGGGTTCATGATGCATGGTGTAATGATGTGTCTTGGAACTTTCGCTTAATTCATTAACCTACTCATAAGCCAACACGTTTTCACACATGTATTGTAATTGTTGTAAGACTAATATTTAACACTTGTATTTCATGTTGCTTTAACCTGTGTTTAACACTTGAACTAATTCACTTGTTGTAATACATATATGTTAATGAAAATGTGTTGTATATGTTGTTAATGATGTCTCGCCCATGTAGACTACTCTCCTGGACATCTGACAAAACTTTCACATAAAACTTGCTATAACAACCGTTGCACCTATGTGGACTAATCTACTGAGTATTATACGTGTTATCTTCCCTTGTGTGTTGTCACTACCGCATCCATGTGAACTGTTCCACCAGAATTTGTGCACGTCCTTTTGTGTTGTGTGTTACTAGAAGGGTTGGGACTTCTCCCAACTAACTTGGGACTCATTCCCACCCTGTCCCTCTATGGTGAAAGAACCATTGACACAAGAAATACTTAAAATCTCCAGGCACGTGAACCTCACTTCTCGCAAGGCAAGGTAGACCACTCTCATGTGCTGATAAGCAAGAGTTGAGGCAAATATTTAAGATAATGGCAAGGGGGCCTTCATACTGGATGGGGCTCCCACATCAAACGGTATGAGGTCTAGTCGGGACTTCATACCGAGGTAATCCCCTGATGTTGGCGGGTCCAGCACCATCAATAGATGGGAAAAACAACAATTCAGAAATACCTTGATCCAAGAAGTCCCATTGTGAAAACATGTATCGATGGTATTGAAATTCCAAATACATTGATTGATTTAGAAGCAAATATAAACATCATAAGTAAACAAACTATGAATCAATTGAAACTTCGTAATCATCAATATACACCTACATTGTTGCAATTAGCATATAGATATGTTATTAAACTGGATGGTATATTAGAATACATATTTGTATCCTTATATTCTTGGGAGTATCCTATTGATTTTATGATTCTAAAACCCAAAAGTAATTTAGGAGGAAATCCATTGATTCTAGTAAGACCACAGTTAGCTACAACTGATGCATTTATAAGTTGTAGATCTGGTGATATGTTTATTTTTGATGGAATTTCAACAAAGAAATTCACATTATCTCCTCCTGCAAAAACAACAATAGAAGTAGAAAGTGAAGAATAGATAGATGATGATATTGATATGCGACCAATCTTTATTACTTCACAAATAGATGAAGAAGATCAGATTTTGAATTTAATCGAAAATAATGAGTCTTCCTCATATTGTGAATCTAATCAAAGTTTTCAAGAACAATGCAATATTGAATATTTATCATTTTGTCAATTATCTTTACATTCTATGGAAAAATTTAGCAACTCTTTAATAGAAATTTTTCCACAAAAAACTCTGAATATCAATAATAAGCTGGAATAATTTCAAAAGAAAAATTTAATAAAGATGTTACAAGAACATTCCTCTACTTATGCATGGGAATATATTAACATTAAATGAATTGATCCTAATACTTGTATACATCATATCTACATTGAAGAAAACATTAAACCAATCCAAAAAGATTAGAGAAGAATGAATCCAAATTTGAGAGAAATTGTTAAGGAGGAATTACAAAAATTGTTAAATATAAATTTCATTTATCCAATATCAGATAGCCAATGGGTTTCACCATTGGTAATTGTTCCTAAAAAGAATGGAAAATGGAGAGTGTGCATTCACTATAGGGAATTGAATAAAGCTACCTTAAAAGATCACTTTCCACTTCCTTTCATAGATCAAGTTTTAGACACATTGGCAAGAAAGAAATATTTCTCATTTCTAGATGGTTTTAGTGGATATAACTAGATCCAAGTAGCTCCAAAAGATCAAGATAAAACCACTTTTACCTATCCATGGGGAACCTATGCTTACCAAGTACTTATTTTTGGGTTGTGTAATGTACCTGCAACATTCCAAAGGGAAGTTTTAGGAAATTTTTCTGATCTAATTCATGATTGTGTGGAAGTTTACATGGATGATTTTATGGTTTATGGAAATTATTTTGAAGAAGCTCTTAAAAAATTGGAAAAAGTTCTCATTAGATGTAAGGAAGCAAATATTTCATTAAGCCATGAAAAATGTTTTATGATGTTTATTGAGAGGATTGTTTTAGGACACCATATTTCAAGAAATGGGATTAGAGTGGACACATCTAAAGTAGAAGTCATTTATAAATTGTCAATTCCAACTTGTCAATGAGATGTTAGAAGCTTTCTTGGTTTTTCTTGTTACCATAGAAGATTCATAGAAAACTTTACAAAAATTGCATATCCACTTTTTAAATTGCTCACGAAAGATTGTGAATTCAATTGGAGTTCTGATTGCCAAAAAGCCTTTAAAACATTAAAAGAAAATATTTTTGAAGCATCTATTCTAAGAGGGCCAAATTGGAAATTACCTTTTCACATTTCAACAGATGCTTCAGATACAACATTAGGAGTTGTACTAGGACATAAATATTTAACTCCATATGCCATTTATTATACTAGTAAAAATTTGACTCATGCAAAGTTAAACTATATTGTAACAGAAAATGAGTCTTTAGTTTTTGACCATGCCATCAATAAATTCAAACATTAAATTACTGGCTATGAAACTTTTGTACATACAGATCATTATGCAATTAGGTACTTAATGAACAAACCCATCACTAATGGCATAATTACAAGATGGTTGTTTTTGTTGTAAGAATTTAACATCACTATTTTGGATCAACCTGGGAAACAAAAATAGTTGCTAACTTTTTGTCTAGGATTCAAAATGAAAATAATGATGTACCTATAGAAGACAATTTTTCGGATGAATATCTTTTTGCAGTATCTATTAAATCTCCATGGTTTGTAGATATTTCTAACTATTTGGCTATAGGGAAGTTACCATCATATTTTTCTCCTCGAGAAAAAAGAAAGGTAATTCAAATTAGTGCATCTTACTCATGGATAGATGAAGAATTGTATAAAACAGAGCCAAATGTAATCATTCGAAGGTGTGTAAGAGAAGATCAAGTACTGGAAATATTGAAAGATTGTCATGATGAGCCATGTGGAGGACACTTCATTGACAAAAGAACTACTTACAAAATCCTTCTCTTAGGATACTATTGCCCTTCCCTTTTTAAGGATGTCAAAGAATATGTAAAGAGATGTGATAGTTGTCAGAGAATGGGGAAACTTGTTCCTTCAGATGAAATGCCTCTACAACCTCAAGTACTCATTGAACCTTTTGTGAAATTGGCTCCAGATTTTGTTGGTCCAATTAATCCACCATCCAGACAAAAAATGTACATTCTTGTTTTCACTGATTATGTTAGAAAATTGGTAGAAGCTAAAGCACTTTCTTTTGCAACTGAAAATGTGGTAGTTTCATTTCTTTTCGAGGATATTTTTACTTGTTTTGGTGTCCCAAGGGATATTGTGACAGATCAAGGTACTCAATTCACATCCAGTTGGTACAAAAGATAATGAAGGAATAAAAAATCAAACATTAGAAGTCCACTCCATACCATCCACAAGCAAATGGATAGGTGGAGTCCACCAATAAAGTAGTTGAAGCAATTATCACCAAAACTGTGCATCTGCATAGAAGAGATTGGGCAGAAAATCTTCCTGAATCTTTATGGGCATACCGTACCACATGGAGAAACACGACAGGGCATACTCCATATGGACTTGTTTATGGGAAGCAAGTCCTTTTTCGTATTGAGTTTCAAGTAAAAGCTTTCGAGACAACAATTAAATTGGGTCTTGATCTTTCAGAGGCACAAAAACAAAGAATGGAGCAATTAAATGAACTTGATGAGATAAGACAAGATGATATCCAAAGAACCAGCTTAGTTCAACAACAAAGATCTAGGTGGCATGAAAAATACATAAAAGAAATAAAGTTCCAGCCAGTAGATTGAGCATTACTTTTTGATTCAAAGTTCAAATATTTCCAGAGAAAATTTCAAACTCATTGGCTTGGACCTTATGAGATTGAAACATTCTTTGATAATGGTGCAGTTAGGTTTAAAACTATTGACGAAGAAAGAATCACCTTTCTTGTAAATGATCATCGATTGAGAATTTATCATAAGCCATTGAAAAAAGAGGAATTTGTTAAATATTTGCAAGAGAATACTGGTTTACAGTTGGTTAAGAAGGATTCTTCTTCTCCTCCAACTTGACTCACAAGCCTTTTTATTTTCTTAAAAAAAATATTAAAAAAAAATGAAAATATAAATATAAACAGAAATATATATAATATAATTTGTATAAACGTGAAAACAAACACTATTTCCATGTTTACAAAGAAAATTTAGGGTGAAAACCAAGTAATTTTGGCATCCTAATTTTTTTTCCCATTCCCATTTTCTTTTTATCCCTCTTTTTCTTTTCAGAATAAGTAGCTATAGAATTGATGAGAATCTACAGCTTTGACACAATTCTGCAGCTGACATTTACAAGAACCATCAACTGGGACAATTGAAGACTTCAACAGAAGAGGAAGATCAAACCTACAATTTCAAGTACCTGAAGACAATTCAAGTAGAACAATCAAGTGTTAGAATCAAAAATTCAAAGGTATGAAATATTAGACTTAGAAATAAAGGTAAAATATTAGATTATGAATGACATAGATGTTATACCGCCATTTAAAATAATGATTTATATTCTGACTTTGGACTCAGTTGTAAAAATTATATCACATTAATGAAATTAGCCACGAAAGAGCCCAATTTCCATTCATCATTACATGGACACTCCATTTTAACCCTTCATACTCATGTCCATTCAATACCCTATCCTCTCAACCCTATTCTTCAAATAGTAGTTATACTATTTGTCATCTTATTCTCTCATATTCATCCTCAAAACTAATATCATTCTGAAACCCTGTCGAGGAAGCCACTATGAAGCGAAACTTTTTCTAACATAGGGGTCATCATCTGAACAGAGACGAATGGGAGAAAGTTTATGCAAGGGTATCCATAGGTCAGGCAACTCCTCTAGCAAGCACAGTGGATAAATTTTATAGAAAATTTTGATGGCCATGATCAAGAGGTGACCAAATCCTTTGCTCGAGCTTTTGATGGAATAGAGGCAGAAATCAGAGACATTAAAATTGTGGTGACAGAGTCCTTCTTAGCTAAAGTAACTAGACTACCAAGAATTGGTGAAAGATGGTTCAAAAATAGGGGCATCGAAGGAAGCAAATGGAAGGTATTCTTGAAGAACCCAGGTATGGATACAACTATTTTCAAAAAGGGTATTCCAAGCACAACTTTGAAAAATAAATGGAGAAATTTGCTATTAGTAATCCAGAAGTTCATCACCTGTGAGGGAAGGTTTGGTAGTATGTTATTTTATCATGTTAGATTAATGATGCATTTTCTGGAGGGAAATGAAATTAATCTACCTTATTTTCTACTTAATAGTCTAAAGAAGATGTTTGGCAACACTAAAAGGAAAATTCAATTCATTGAAAACACTTTATATCATCATGGCCTTGTGAAAATGCTTATTGAAGCCCATCTTGAGAGCATAGGAGATAATTGGGACAATTTCCTAATCAAAAATCATTTCAAGGAATTAGAGTTGGAAGAACCTAGTGACAGTAAGATAAAAAGAAGCAGAAGGGATTTTCCAGAAAAATCTTATTGAAAATATCATTGACAACCCCACTGATAATTCAGCTCTACAACCAAAACAACACTTAGAAATTGAGATTCCCTAGGTGAATATTTTAGAAAACATAAAGAAACAAAATGTTAGAAGAAAGAAAGCCAACACAAAGAAGAATCTTTCATCCACTGTAAGAAGAAGTGCCAGACTTAATAAAACAGTGAAGGATTCAACTCAACAATTTATAGAGGTTGTTAATTTGGAAGAAGAAGAGGAGTTGAAGGTTCCATCACCCACTATTATTACACCAATCCATAGTCCAACAAGAAGAACACCAAAGATTGATCCAGTTCAGCAAGAGATATATGACTACATTGAGTCTCTGGAGAGAAAAGCTGCAGAAAAGGCATCTTCTTCTACAATCCATGACAAAGAAATCTAGTCTAACATTCCACAAGAACCTCCAATCGTGAAAACTTTGAAACAAGAAGTATTTGAGTTGGAGGCACTGAACAGACATCTAAAGAAGTAACATGAGACATTAAAGGTGCAAAATGAAATTCAAAGAACCAAAAATGATAACATTCTGTTGCATCTAGGTTTATGGTATGAAAAGAAAAAGAAATTAAAGGAAAGAAATAAATTTCTGAAAAGAAAGGTCATGAGTTAAATTGTAGGATTTTGATGAAGAAGCCCAGAATGAAATTTGTAAGAAAGAAGGTAAAATGGACAAACTTGGATGTTTTGGCCCAAGTTACTGAGAAAGTGTAGTAACAAAGAAAGACTACCAGTTTTGAATTTTTGCATGAGGACATGCAATGACCTCCGTGTGTGATGCCACGTAACTGACATCCTTTAAAAATCCCATGTGGACCTATGAGCTATGGGTCCACATATACCATAGAAACCTTTGCATTGGTGGATTTAAAAAAAAAAAACCCGACCAATCACCAAACAGCGGAACAACACAGAACCCGCCAATGAACACCGGACCCACTCCGAATGCATACAGTCAGAACCCAAATAAATTAAATCTCAGTTCAATTCTTATCGGATTTGTCTTTCCCACAAATATTATCAGATTAATTCTCTGTTTTTAATCTTACCCTTTCAATCCAACGGTTGATGGTTCACCCAATCAACCAACCTAATCGGTGATCCCCCACCGTTTGATCAAAACACACTTGATCCAACGGTCGGCAACAATATCAGATGGGGATCATGCACAATGTTTAACCGCCCTTACGGAGCCGATAAGGAATATAAATCCTTGATCTATAAATGTTCAGGTCCAGTTTTGAAATTAAATATCGATCACTTTATGACCCAATATCCGTTGGATATAAGAGGACATCAAATCTACAGTTTGCGGGATTTCAACTAGCACACGGTTTAAAAATGGATTAACTCCCACAGTTGACTGTGACCTAAGAGTTGAATATGAGATCAACGACTAGAAGTGAGTGTGGGGCTTCAACCACAATCAAGAAATCCATACACTCTTACCCCCGCAATTGCTGATAACCATCGGATCTGCCAACCAACAGACGATCCTAATTTATTCTAGGGTTTCTTCACAAATTTAACAAGTTCTACCAAGACTTAGTGCTTCTGCCAAGTTAGTTAGTCTCTAAACTATATACTCTGGTTTCTTAAAACATATCCTGGCTCTAAACTATTCACTGTAATTATAGAGGATTCGGCCTACGATCTATGAAACCAATCACATAACAAAAGATCATGCAAAACAAGCTTTGTACACAAACTCCTTTTGTTCATAATAGTCTTTACATAATGTACAGAACATCTCGTGCTCTGATCTATTCTCTCTACACTATCTAACCTCTATGTAACACACTCTGCCTACTCTAACACACTCAATATTGAATTACAAAAAGAAATACACAATCCACATTGTATTCGTTTTCAGTTCTCCCCTCGCTCATCCATCCTATCTTTCCATCTAAATCTAATCCCTCACTCATTCCAAAAGATTACAATTTATACAAAATGTGGATTCATGAACCCATTTGGTTCATATCTAGAAATCTCTCATTCTTCCCTAAAGAATATCTTCACTCCACTCTTTCTCAAACAAATGCTAATTTAAGCTTTCAAATCCCTCATATCCTATTCAAACCAGATAATCTAACTACTTGGCCTAATCTCCATGGAGGGAGGATCAATCAACTACTTATACCCTTTTTTGCTTAGATTTTGGCAACAAATAAAACACTCTCATACATTTAAATTAATTAATCTCTTGTCTTCCAACCCTTTGTTAGCCACAACATGTGATCATAAAATCACATTGTTGACTAGGTCTAAATTCTCTTGCATCAGACTCCCAAAGTTGAAAGTTTTCATGACCTCCTAGTCATGTGTTTCTTCTGTTGATCATCCAGTATCCCAAACTTTACTTTGTAACTGGTCATCACTTTCATCATGCTGTTGATTCAATTCTACTGCCACTATCACTTATGTTCTTTCAGGATTCCAAATCTTATGTTGTTGTTGTCCACTTTCCTTGTTGATACAAATTTCTTTTGTTGATTTCTCTTCCTTGATGTGCCTCTTCTTAACTGACTTCATCTTCCACACTTTCTCAACTTCCTCTTTACATTTTGTTTTTAGCTGAACTCTACTGACATCTGTCTACTGTACATTCTCCCTTACCATAGAAATTATGAAATTTCTATCCAATTCTTCTTGACCTCTGTCATTTACAAACTATTGCTTGTACTCTACAACTTCCCTTTCATTATCATTAAAGATAATTGTTCCCTTTATCTTATCAGGTTCATCTAATAATTTTTCCAGTAATTTCAATATTCCCTCATCTCTAATAAGCATCTCATTTGCATATGACTCCTCTTTCCTGTATAAAACCGATTTTCTACCACAATTATCAAATTTAAAGTTACTATGGATTTTTGTCTCCACAGATAACTCTGCCATCAAGTCCTTATACTGATCCTCTGCAAAATTTATAAAACTGCCAATAAATTTCATTTGAGAACTTTCCTATTCATTATAGAATATTCCCTATTTTAACACAAAAATGTCATTCAACAATTCAAGAATTAAAATCTCCTGAAATATATCATTGTGAAGTATCCTTTCACCTTTTGTACAACTAATTAATGTTGTTTCATCTTCACCTACAACAAAAACAAAATTCTGGTTTTCTAAAGCTTCTTCATGGTTTACAAATTCTTAAAAATAATCCACTTTAAAATCACAGAATTCAAGAACTTCTGTATTTGTCAACATCATCATACATTCCTTCACATTTTCCACACTGTCTAGATTTTCTACTAAAGATACTTCATTCTGGTTATCATCACAAATTTCCATTTGTTTGTCTTCAGCTTCCTTAATCATGACAATTTCCCTGTTAATACCATCATTCTCAAAAGTATTAAATATATGTTCAAAATATCCTTCTATTTCAACTATTTCCTCAAACAGTTTCACTTCTTCATCAACATGCATGAGCACATTGTCCAATTGTTGTTCATGACCTGTCAAACTTGAAAATATACACATAATGTCAGTTTCAAAAATACAAGTCTCTTCATCTGAACTCTCATTGACAAGACCTTCATGCTCCTTTGAACTATTCGGAAAGTTCATTAAGTTATTGAGAAATTCTTCCTCAACATATCTGATTGCCTTTGCATCAAAGAAAACTTATGGGACTACAACTTCTTGACTTTGCTTGAAAATTTCATCATAAGTCTGCATAACATCCCCCTATCCTTCACAATTTTCTCCAGCACTCAGTTTATCCAAATAAGACAACAATGTCTCCTTATCTTCTATGATAAGACTTTGATCTTTCAAAGATTTCCTTCGCTTAACTTCTTTAGTTGAGTTCTCTAAGTCAGCTTCGCTTCTCTTCTCTTCACAACCATGAAATGCATTAGCTTCTCTCCCTCTATCCATTTTCCATTGGTTTTCTATCCATGTTAACATTCCTTCTAACATGATCTAATAAGTTTTCACTAAGAAAAGACACAACCATTTACTCATACCTTTTAATTTTCTCCACCAATTGAAGTCTTGAAAGTCTCCCTGCACCTCCTTTTCTGTTTTTCTTGTCTCTGCCTCTTTCACAGAGTCAATTTCATTTTGTTGCATACCTACAACTTTACATTCACACAAATAATTAATCCCAAAATTATGATATTCTCTTGCCTGTGAAGATGCTACCAGCACCTTTCTCTCATGTTGATCTGTATAGATCATCTCTTCATCATTATCATCACTATCATCACTATCTCCTTCCCCAAGGAGAGATCCTTTCTCTAGTTCACAAATGTATTCTACTCCTTCATCCTCAACTTTTTGAAGCATTAATTTCTCAGCAAAAAATTCTTTGACAGGCCACTTAACTCTTTTCCCCACATAAATTCCTTGTTCCAAATCTTCTCTGATTCCTTTCTATACCAGCTTCTTCAAATGACTGAGTTCTTCCTTCATCTCAGCCAACTCTATGTCCATTTCTTCTTTACTCATTCTTTTGAGTCCAACTGCTTTGGCACTCTTTTCTCTCTGTCTGTGACTTTCCTCTATACCCCTATTATGATTATACATAGTCAATTCCATTTCTTCCTCTAGTGAACTTCCCTTGTTCACTGAGTTGCAACTAGCCCTTTCTTTCATCTGTAAAAAGTCCCTTTCATGCCTCACCAAACTTTTATGAGTTTATCCTTTTGGCATCTATTGGTTCTTTCCTCGAACCTTTCACTGACTAGAAATTCTACCCAACACTCCTCTTGCTAGAATTGTTATCTTTAAGACAACTCTACCCACAATCACAATTGTGGAGTTGCCTCAACAACTTCTACCCAACCACATTTGGAAGTTGTTCTCAGCTTCTCTTGAACACTCCTTGCTCTAGGTTGTTGCATCTTCAATTGCTCACTTTCTTCTTTCACTCAGTAATTCCATTTACTATTGGGTACTGTCACCTTTACTCATCTGAGAGTTCTTCATGCTTCATCTTCTTTAACATAGCTCATTGCTATGATGTTGATACAATTCATTCTTCCTTCCAGCAATTTCGCTGCTTCCATTGACCTGTACAATCTTATCTCAAGATACATCAAAGCACCTTTCAAACCTGCCACTTTTCCTTTAAAGATGTATTAAAACTAATTCTCATTCCATCAGTTAAATATTTGCCAAATGATTCATTTGTTCACTATTTCATTTAAACTTCTCCATTCAAAAGACTCCATATAGTCAGCAACTATTCTTCATCTTACGATTAAGATTTAATTTGAAATTCACCTATATTTACAAATTCATGACACACTACAAATTCTTTATGATAATTTGTTGTAAGCAAATCCTGTCTTGCTTCTACAAATTCCAAAATTCATTCCTTGTAGTGGTTTTTTTTTCAGTCCTATTAAACCCAATCTCTGTTCTTTTAACCATCAATATCATTGTCTTCAACAATACATTAAGAAATCCTTAATCATTAAAATTCTTCAAATCATTTAAATGATTTCAGTCATAACAATCCACTCTTCTATTTGACTTTAAATTCAAAACCTTCTCCTTTGATTTTGCTTTCAAATCAAACCAATCATTCAATCAATTTGCATGGAAATTTCATTTGTCTGAAAGGAAATTTTCACTCCCTTGTTGTTCTCCAAACATACAACTAAATCTATTTGTTGACAAAGGATTCACCTTTTCCCTGTTTTGATCTCAGTGTCCTTTGCATTAAATTCTTTTGAGCTCTAATTTTACTTTGATTGTTTTAACATGCAGATATCTCCAATCTTTAACATCACTATACTTCTATGCAGAATCCTTTTCTGCTCTGATACCAAAAATTATGCCACGTAATTGACATCCTTTAAAATTCCCATGTGTACCTATGAGTTATGGGCCCACATATACCATGAAAGACTTTTCATTATGGATTTAAAAAAAACCGACCAATCACCAAACAATGGAATAACACAGAACCCGCCAACGAATGTCGGACCCACTCTGAACGCATACAATTGGAATCCAAATAAAATAAATCCCAATTCAATTCTTATCGAATCTGCCTTTCCCACAAATATTATCAGATTAGTTCTTCGCCATTTATCTTACCCTTTCAATCTGATGGTTGATGGTTCACCCCATCAACCAACATAATCGGTGATCCCCCACCGTTAAATTAAAACACACTTGATCCAGTGGTCAGCAGCGATATTGGACGGGGATCATGTGTGACGTTTAACTGCCCTTATGGAGCCGATAAGGAATATAAATCCTTGATCTATAAATTTTTGCGTCCGGTTTTGAAATTAAAGATCGATCACTTTATGACCCGATATCCATTGGATATAAGAGACCATCAAATCTATGATTTGCGAGACTTCAACTAGCAACAGTTTAAAAACGGCTTAACTCCCGCAGTTGACTGTGACCTAAGAGTTGAATATGAGATCAATGTCTAGGATCTTCAGCCATGATCAAGGAATCCGTACAGTCTTGTTATTGGGAAAACTAGTGTCCATTCAGAGCTGCTAGTCCCACTAAGACGGGTAGCTATCTTAGAAACAAACAAACTAAAGTTACTTGTGTCTTCCTTTATGAAAGATGGATGGGAGAGAAGTAGAGAGTACCAACCTCAGTCTTTCGCTAGTCTCCTTGCTCGTTTCCTCTCTCCCTTGATAGAGCTTTCACCACTACTTTATCACTTGTCCCGCTTCAAAGAACACCTGTAGAGTCAAAGAAGTAAAATACCATCAAAGCATAGAGATCTATAACCATAAACAATGTAGGATCAGATGTACATTAACCATATAAATGCATATACAAATACAAGATTCAGAGATATACAAGCATATGGAGGAAAAATCAAATAGCTTTATTGATAGAAGTAGTAGAAGAGAGGATTACAACCAAGTTGTCTGATCTAGCATCATCCTCCCAGCATGAAAGCCCTCTTCACCTCATACAAAGCAAGATCACCCAACAATGTATTCAAAGAGAAACCAACAACACTTCCTTGCAAATTACAAAATTCCAGCCTTTGGATCTCTAGGATGAGGGATCCATATATATATGTTTGCAGGAGAGTGAGTCAGCTTCTGGGATTTTGATTAGTTTCATTTCGCTGATAGTTCTTGGTTCCACTTGGATATTTCATCATCTCTTACTCATCCCTGGGCGAATTCAGAGAGGCAAGTGTCATATGAGCAGTTTCTAGAAGATTCTTTGAATTTCCACCTAGAAAACTACTTCTGCCATTTGTCTGCTCTCGCTCATTGCACCCTACAGAAGGGCTTTTCAGTATGCATCGCACCCCCCGTGTGTAATAGGTGAGATGAATCGCACCCTCAGCATGGAGCAGTCTGTATGGTCTAGTTTTGACTAGTTCTAAGTAGTTTTTCAGGGAGAACTTATGGGAAATGATGTAATCAGCTGACCTTGTTCCTTTAGGGTATGAAACAACACCTTTATGGGTTTAGAAGCCCTTGGTTTATGGACATATGTGATTAGGGTTGCAGTGCCCAAATATGTCTATAACAGTTGCCCCCTAAAGCATGAAGTAGTAAATCTTCTAATGTCGGGTGAAATGATCTATAATGAGGATCTGAGATATTTCGAACTAGAAGGTGACCTGTAATAAGATACAATACCATACATTATATTCATAATATTTTCATGATATAGTTAAGGCGGGCATTCCCATGCTCAACTTTATAAATTCATTTTCATGTACATAAGACAGACAATCGTTTGTGTGGCAAACTGATGATTCTGGTAGAGCCATCATCCTTTAGTTTTGGATGATTATTTGTGCAGCTGTGATGTACATTTGACGTCTTTATTTTCCTAAATATATCGTAGCCCGGATGGATGAAGCTAGATCTAGGGTCTTCAAACTCGTTCAATCTTCACCCGAAGTACAAGTCGATCCATGTGAAAAGATGTTCTGATGTCGAACATGGAAAGACATCGCTTGATTACCAACCAATGATGTAAGTTGTTAATGGGCACGAGAGGAATCACCGATAATGATAATTACCCTCAAGGTACTGCAGTGCAATTCACGTGGTGTGAATACATGAGTTGATTTCGAACACCACGCAAAATCTTTCGGTCGAAGGCCATTGATGTAAACCTGTCGTCGGAAGTGAGAAACTTTCCATTGAGGCATGCAATCTTCAAAGTACTGAAAGGGTTTTTCCTAAGTCAACTTCTTTGATAATGAGCTGATGTCGACAAGAAGTGACCCATCGTAGGAGGGACTTAATGAATCCCACATCTACGACACGAAATGTAGCAAATGATTTTGTGGAGGTGAAAATGATATGATGATACAAGGTTCACGGTGGCGGTCATGAAAAATGGAGAGTGAAGGTATTACAATGGATGAGGAGTTAGCTAGGTTGGTGAATTCTCTTAGCAACTTCTCTTGAACATATCGGGGACACTGAAATGGATTGGTAGCGTTAACCCCAAAATGGATGGTACGACGGACCAATGGTGATATGACCGGTGAACGGAATAAACCAACCCGACTCAATCATGGTGACGGAGTGAAAGTGTCATGTTCAAGAGCGACCTGCTACTGATGAAGTTATTCAAGTTTTCTTCCCTTTTTCCCCAGTAATTGCTGACCAGTACCTCTTTATTTTTGTCAAGCATGAGGAGGATAACATATGCTTGTTCTATAATTTTCCCTTCGAGAAAACCTGTCGCTATGTTTTAACAAGCCTAGCAACAGTGAAACTCACTCTTGTCTGCATGGACAAGTTTGTCGCTATTGTTTTAACGAGTTTAACAACAAAGATAACTTGATCCTTTTCAATTTTAGAGATTCTAAAAAGGGATGGAAAGGCAACTCCAGTAGTCCTTTTTTGTAATGTAATCCCTTAAGTCTGAAAAAGTGTAAAATAATACGAAAGGGATGACTTTTCGATAGTTTTAACGAGCCGAAAAAGACAAGCGCTTGATCTTTTTGTGTAATGATCCCTCAGGTCCAAAAAGATTAAAATCTAGAGGAGGGATGGCACTTCCGACCATTTTAACAAGCTGGAGAGGCCAATTGCTCGACAATCTTTTCATATTTTATGAGTCAGATGAAAAGAGCTTAAAGGAGACTTGTTTTTTAAGGAACGAGTGATGTTTTTGGATAGCAACTGGTTCCAGGTAAGATTTAGAACTTTTCAATCATGGCAGTGTAAAGAAGGTGGCTAATAGAATCACTCGTTGCAGTTGTTCCTAAAAAGGGTAAACAATCAAATGGAGGCATATGATCGGCTAAAAAAAGAGTGGAGGTGATGGTAAGAACACAACCAAGTTTCAAAAGCTGATAGTCATGCGATCGCAATGGTTATTTACCAAAGGGAGGGTTCATTTTTTAATGAGCTTGAACTCTGGGGGAACATTTGCTCATTGCTAGGTTTATTTTTTAATGAGCTTGAACTTTGCGTAAAACTGCTCGTGGCTAGGTTTATTTTTTTACGAGCTTGAACTTTGCGTAAAACCGCTCATGCCAGTCATATAATAAGCATGTCTCATCGGTAGGTTCATTTTTTAGGGAGCATGCCCCATTCGAAACTTTGCTCCAGATCCTTTCATTATGCAAGCTAGGAAGACCAACCTACGAGTTTAAAGGGTTAAGAGTCTACAAACTAAGAAAATAAATGGTCGCTTTTCACTTGCATGCAAAAAGGTTTGCATGCCTCCAGGTATAAATAGAGTTTCCAGGTCACCATATGGAAGTTCTTGCATTAGCAAGATTGTTCCATCCGCGTCGTAAACAAAACACTTCCTTGGCTACGTCCATCGAAATGGACAAAGGTGACTATTTTCAGTGCCAATCACATAACCTTTGACGGGGGAATCCTTTTCCAGTCCAAATCCATTTTCCTAAATAGGCAGGGGTATCAGACTAGTCATATTCCTACGCGGAAACCTACCTTATAACTGGGGTTTTCCTGCTGAAGCAAACCAGGGCACATGCCTCCTAGGTTTCAGTCACAATAACCAAATCACTAGCGATCATTAGGTGGACGAACTGGAGATTGATGAGACATTCCTTGCGTAAAAAGACCAGTTAGGGATGGCATTTGACTAATAGTTGTGTTTGAACAAGGGAATGAAAGCTGGTCTACAAGCTGAACCACTCTACCTTCATGTGGAAGACACGTCACTCGAAAGAGTGAGGAAAAAATAGCTCCCATACTATAAATGTAGTCACACCCAAGGAGTATATTGTAATCTAGAGGTCCTTGGACTGCCATCGCGTTTAGATGAACGATTTTCCTTCTGAAAGTTATAGGCAAATTTGGAAGGATCCCTAACAGTCGACTGGTTCCTTTGTTGAAGCTTGTCAGATTTCGAATCTCAGGCAGAAGCGATGGTGAACCAAGCACTTTCCAAGTAGTTGAGGAAAGGATACTCACAGAAGCCCCTTCACCTATGATAGTACCAACCATGATCATTTTGTAAGCTTGTACTATGATTCGGAATGGTACATTAGATGGTAGGTAGGGTCTGCCTAATAGATTCCAATCAAAGGAAATGACTAGGTTGCTTGGAGGAGGGACCGAATAAATAGCCAGGTAAATCTCTGACGAACTTCCTTCTCGTGGTAAAGGGATGGGTAGATTTCCCCCGTGTTCATCGGATTCTGTGTTGATGAAAAGAATTTGAACGGTGTCATTCTCATCCTCTTTGGTGATAGTATCATCTGAAGGTGGACCTTCTGAAGACAAGATTGGGTCGACTACCATCTCGACCTGTTGAATTTGGTCCAGTGTGGACTCAGAGAGTTTATCTTCAATGATAGGTTCTTCGACCGACAACAAAGGTGTGTCGATCGGATTTTCAACAAGAGATGGACTCGGCAAGAGTTTCTTGTATCCAAGAGGAAGTTGCTGCGTTGATGTAGGACGGTTATCCAAGACTCTTTTAGCTTCATCTAGGAAAGGACAACGGTGGAGGGCATGATCGCCTTCACATAGTCTACAAGGAAATTTAGATCTTCCTTTCTTTCCATTGACTTCGTTTTCACTAGTCGATGGTGTGCTCTCAACATGATCATTAGAGATTGAAGACACCGGATTGTGCAAACGGGGAGACCAGTCCCTTAGGATCTGTGGGATGTAGGGACAATCTCAGTGATAGTGGTCTCCCTTGCAAATGACACATGGATATTTAGGTTTAGATGGTGCAGTGTGTGGATTTTAACCAGACGATGTATGGTTGCCCCCTTTCACCATCGGCTTCTTCTTCTTCTTCTCCTTCCCTTTCTTCTTCTTCTCAGTTACTTGGTTACTAGCTTCACCAAGCGAAGAGGAAGAAGGAGAGGGAGAAACAAACGAAGTAGAAGGTTGGGGGGTAACTCTAGTGTCATCTGGTTACTATTTTGATTGCTCAGGAATTGTTGTGTTTTGAACAACAAAGGACTAGAAAATACATACTGCCAGGCCAATTGTGAGTCCTGGAAGGGACAATGTAGCCATGTGTGGAGCACCAACGTCTCCCCAAGAGGAGAAAGGACTAGGATTTCCCCCAAGGGGAAATCCTTAATTGGTAGACTCCATTTTCTCAACCTAAAGACCAATGAGGGAACAGTGACGTTATTCCGATTAAAATAAATTTTATGACGCTTTGACACAACTTGATTTTTCAATTTTTAAGAGTCAAGAAAAAGCTAAAGATGACTCTAGTCGTCTTCGATTTTTAATGAGCCTGAAGTGACAAGTGCTCAGATGGACCTTTTCTTTTAAGGAGTCTGAAAAGGAATGAAAGTGACTTCTCTGGAAATCTAGACAGAGGGATTACCAAACCAATGGCAAAACTGTTTTATGGTATGGCAGTCAATCTTCCCGAATGTTGTGTTCAGTGCATTGTGATCAATAGGGCGGCAGACATGGCTTCCTAAGGATAAAGGATGTAGCCTATTGTGGTCTCCAATATATACTCGACGATACGTGGGAGCACAAGTCCATACTGGCACTTGTCATCTCAAAAAAGAGAAATCACCCAACCTACGATGAAAGCGATAGTTACCAGGCTTTACGACGCCGGAATACGTCTCTAGCCTAGACTTCTAAATGTTGTGCGTTAGGTTCCAAAGCCTTTTTATGTTCATTGAGGTTTATTTTACAGTTTATCTTTCTTAAGAAGTTTGCCTTTAAGTTTCACCGCATGATGTAGATATACAATTCCTAAATATCCAATCTAAAATGATAAACAGTCATTTATTTTCTTTTTGCAATGAAAATCCTAGCTACTAAGGAAAGAGAAATGAAATTCTTTCAACATAGAGCAGAGAGCACACACTAGATGCACTTTTCCTAAATCAACTTCAGCAACAGTCTAAATGCAAATGCACATGCATGTATTGTTTTTCATTTTCCTTAATGTGAGAATGACAAAAAGAAAACTAAGTATAGATCTGAACTATCTTCTTTCAAAGCGATAGTCCTAACAATTTTCTTTTCAAAAACGAAAGTAAGGCCAAGACGACACTTTGCGATTTCGAATTTAAAATTGCTTTCGACACTTGAAATACTATTAATTAAAATAAAATACAATGGAAAAAGTGTAATCAGCTATCTAAAAGAGGAATGCTTTGCGACACTCTTTTTCTTGACTGAAAACGACACTTGCGACACTTTCAAATCAAAAGACGATAGTTCGATTAAGCTACTATTTGCAAAGGAGAACTGTAAATGATGAAAAATACATTAAAAAACATTCACAATTCCTTCTGATGGAGGTTGAATAATGCAAAGGAAGATGGTTTCAACAGAGATATACTGATCATAGACAGCAAAACTATTGAATAAAGCTGAAGACAATGAAGAAAAAACCAAAATCTGGAGGCAGAAACAGTCTCATTCAATCATCGCACCTGTAACACAGGGAAACAGGGATGCATCTCACCTGCAACACACGGGAGGTGTGATGCATCCAGATTGCCAAGAAGAGACAATGTGATGGTCCAGGGACGAGACTGAGCTTGGTTTTCACTCACAGTTTGCAGCTAAGTTCAGGGATTTAGGCTAAGCTAATGATTGCCAGTAAACACAAAGTATAGGGGCTGATCTAATGAGGTTGTTTGAGCTACCACCATGGTACTTAGGATGTTTGCAAGCTAGATGTTCAGTTCATAAATGAACCTAGAGATTGACTGAAGTAGCGTTGATCTACTTTGCAGTTGCATAGCAAAAGCAGTTCGAAGGCTTGTTGGCTTAACTTCAAGCTTCGTCTGTGGTTTATAAAGCAAACAATAGTAACAAAAAAAGCAAACTATTCGCTCCACAGCAGAGTCGCCATTTTGTTATAGGGAAAACTAGTGTCCATTTAGAGCTGCTAGTCCCACTAAGATGGGTAGCTATCTTAGAAACAAACAAACTAAAGTTACTTGTGTCTTCCTTTATGAGAGACAGATGAGAGAGAAGCAGAGAGTACCAACCTCATTCTTACGCTAGTCTCCTTGCTCGTTCCCTCTCTCCCTTGATAGAGCTTTCGCCACTCCTTTCTCACTTGTCCTGCTTCAAAGAAAACCTATAGAGTCAAAGCAACAAAATACCATCAAAGCATAGAGACCTATAACCATAAACAATGTAGGATTAGATGTACATTAACCATATAAATGCATATACAAATACAAATTTTCAGAGATATACAAGCATATGGAGGAAAACTCGAATAGCTTTATTGATAGAAGTAGTAGAAGAGAGGATTACAACCAAGTTGTTTGATCCAACATCATCCTCCCAGCATGAAAGCCCTCTTCACCTCATACAAAGCAAGATCACCCAACAATATCTTCAAAGAGAAACCAACAACACTTCCTTGCAAATTACAAAATTCCAGCCTCTGGATCTCTAGGATGAGGGATCCATATATAGATGTTTGCAGGAGAGTGAGTCAGCTTTTTGGATTTTGATTAGTGTCATTTCACTGATAGTTCTTGGTTCCACTTGGAGATTTCATGATCTCTTACTCATCCCTGGGCGAATTCAGAGAGGCAAGTGTCATATGAGCAGTTTCTAGAAGATTCTTTGAGTTTCCACCTAGCAAATTGCTTTTGTCATTTGTTTGCTCTCACTCATCGCACTCTACAAAAGGGCTTTTCAGTATGCATCACACCCCCGTGTGTAATAGGTGAGATACATCGCACCCTCAACATGGAGCAGTCTGTATGGTCTATTTTTTACCAGTTCTGAGTAGTTTTTTAGGGAGAACTTCTGGGAAATGATGTAATTAGCTAACCTTGTTCCTTTAGTGTATGAAACAACACTTTTAGGGGTTTAGAAGCCCTTGGTTTATGGACATACATGATTGGGGTTGCAGTGCCCAAATATGTCTATAACAACTCTTACCCCCGCAATTGTTGATCACCGTCGGATCTGCCAGCCAACAGACGATCCTGATTTATTCTGTGGTTTCTTCACAAATTTAACAAGTTATGCCAAGACTTAGTGCTTCTGCCAAGTTAGTCAGTCTCTAAACTATATACTCCAGTTTCTTAAAACATATCCAGGCTCTTAACTGTTCACTGTAATTACAGAGGATTCAGCCTACGATCTATGAAACCAATCACATAACAAAATATCGTGCAAAACAAGCTTCGTACACAAACTCCTTTTGTTCATAACGGTCTTTACATTATGTACAGAACATCTCGTGCTCTGATCTGTTCTCTCTACACTATCTAACCTCTGTGTAACACACTCTGCCTACTCTAACACACTCAATACTAAATTATACAAAGAAATACATAATCCACACTGTATTCATATTGATAACTATTTACTGAAGAAACAGTCACACTCAACTATGTTCAGTTCTCTCCTCACTCATCCATCCTATCTTTCCATCTAAATCTAACCCCTTACTCATTCCAAAAAATTACAATTTATACAAAATGCATATTCATGAACCCATTTGGTTTAGATCCATAAATCTCTCATTCTTCCCTAAAGAATCTCTTCACTCCACTTTTTTCTCAAACAAATGCTAATTTAAGCTTTCAAATCCCTCATAGCCTATTCAAACCAGATAATCTAATTGCTTGGCTTGATCTCCACGTAGGGAGGATCAATCAGCTACTTATACCCTTTTCTGCTCAGATTTTGACAACAAATAAAACACTCTCATACATTTAAATTAATAAAATTAATTAATCTCTTGTCTTCCAACCCTTTTTTAGCCACAACATGTGATTATACCATCACATTGTTGACTAGGTCTAAATGCTCCTGCATCAGTGTGGGTGAATGTTGAGCCTCATAATTGTTTCCTTTTTGACACCTTTTTCACTCATTTCACCTGATTTTGACCACCATAATCACTCCATGGGCATCAGATAACAAGAATAATGGCATGGCAGGTATATATTTGTCTTGTCTTTCATAATTTCATAATGTTCCTTATTGTTAATCTAATATTTCTTTCAACTACCAAAACAGGGTGATTCTGCAACTAAGCTCATGGTGTGCTGGGTTCCGGAGCGCCAACTGGAGTGAGAAATAACAATGAAGGTGGATAAAGATGTGTACAAGGATTTCCTCCTATCTACATGAACCAGATCAGTGAAGGAAGCTTCTAGTCACGCAGTCAAAGGAAGAGTCAACTCTGTTAGCTAAATTAGGGAAGCGAGAAATGATATGCACGCCTCACGATTTTCTTTGTCAAATAGGAAAGCGTGAGCAAATCTCATGATATTATCTTTTATGTTTAATTATAGTATTATGTTATTGAAGTTTAAGCTCTGAACATTAGTAATACAGGATTATAAAAGACCTTGTAGCAGATAATTTGTTAGGCCCCTATACTACTAGTGTAACCCCTTATTGCTATTAGTACAACCCACTTATTATATTGATGTACCCATGTAGTGCCCATATTGTTACTATTGTGCCACATAGAAGCCCATTATTGTTATTATTGTGCCCTTACATTATTATTGTTATGTCGGCTCTGATTATGTTATGACCCCTTAGACTCCTATATATAGAAAGGAGATCTTTTCATTTGTATCATCAAAGAATTTTTCATTTATGTAATGTAAAGGAGGTTGCCCCCTCGAAGAGGCTGAATTCTAAGACATTGATCTATCTTTTCTATCTTTTCTTGAGCTGGTTTCATAACATTTGGTATCAGAGCTTTGGATTCTAGGGTTTCGCTGTTCCAAACAGGTCATCGTGGCATTTTCGCTATAACTTTTTTTCTACGACGTTTTAGAAGTTGCAAAAAAAACCAATTTGAGAAGAAATCATGTTGAACCTCAGGTCCAAATTTCAGATCTTTTTGCGCTATATTTGCGGAGATATGATCTGAGGAAGTTGGTTTTTTTGTAGACTCCTAAATTACATTCCAAACAAGTGACCTCGGGAAAATCGTCATAACTTTCTCCTTGAGGATCGGATTGAAATTTCGTAAGAAGGTACAGAAAGAGGATGGACTTTAGTTTCTTGTATGCATTTTTCAGATCCAAAGGTTGAAACAGTGACTCGTGGCACGTCATACAATTTCACTCTACTGAACTAGCCTATAATCAAGTCACTGTGGGAGATTTCGCATAACTCTTCCTTGGAGAATCCAATTTGGGTCAAACTTGTGGCATTGGAAAGAGGACGCATAGGGATACTAAATGTCGCAATTTTAGAACTTAAAGATCTGAAAGTACATAGTTACAGTCGTTTCAATATCAAGCTCCTAAAATCAAGAAAAAGCAAGATGAGGAAGTTTTATGGCAAGGATCCGGTAAATTGGATACTTCAGATGGAGCAATATTTTGATCTACATGGTGTACCACTGTTACAAAAGGTATGTATTGCATCTTCATATTTAGAATCGGATCAATTTTTATGGTATGAAGGGCTTTGTTCTCGTAGACAACTTGTTACGTGGTCAATTTTCATGGAGGAAATGATAGCACATTATGAGGATACAAAGAGAAACACCTTCTTTAGAGCAACACCACAACAAATGGAAAGAGTAAAAGGGCTTTGTGACATACTGGAAAGCAAAATTATGGAACCAGGAAGCATACCCCTCACAACTATAAAGATCGAAGTGTTGTTTCTCCCAGCCTTCCACAACCTACAAGGGTTACACCACAACAATTGGAAGAAAAAAGAGAAAAAGGGCTTTGTTACAATTGTGATAGCAAATGCACTAAAGGTCATAAGTGTGATGAGAAGAAATTATTTTACATAGAATATGAAGAGGAGGAAGAAAACGATCAAGAAACATCAAAAGAAGAGGATATACGCCAGGACCCCACCGCAAAGAAAGAAGAAATGAATCAGACCATATCTTGCAAAGCATTGGCAAGAATTACCACTCCTCAAACTCTCAAGATAGAAGGACATATCAAGAAGAAAAAAGGTGCAAGAAGTGAAAGATCACATCGAGAAAGAAGAAATGAATCCAACCATATCTTTTAATTCATTGGTCAAAATTACCACTCCTCAAACTATCAAGATAGTAGGACATATCAAGAATAAAAATGTTCAAGAAGTGAAAGATCACATCAAGCATCAAGAAATGAATCCGACCATATCTTGTAAAGGATTGGAAGAAATTACCACTCCTCAAACTCTAGAGATAGAAGGATATATCAAGAAGAAAAAGGTTCAAGCAGAGAAATATCACATCGAGCATCAACAACAAGTTCTCCAACTTTTAAAGGATAACGCCACTTCAGTGCAAAATCAAACGAAACAACAAGTAGATCAACATCGCAGTGAAAAATGTTTTGATGTAGGTGATTGGGTATTTTTACTGCTACATCTCAAGCAAGCTATTTATGCGAAGGAAATGTTGGCAATACTACATGCACTTAAAAAATGGTGACCTTACCGAATGGGAAGACTCTTCAAGGATGAGGATGTGGAAGCATTGTTTTGTGCTATTTCTATTATCCAACCAGATTGGATAAACGAAGCAAGGGATGAATGGAAGAAGGACGAAGAAGTATGGCCACTTATTCAAAAGTTGCAAAAGATCCCAATTCGAACAATATTGCCAGAAATTGAAGAGGAAGGAAAAATCATATTGGAACCTGGAGTAGTCACAGAAACAAGAACCCGACAGGTATGAAATCGATCAATTTTAGAGTATCTCATCAAGTGGAAGAACTTACCTGCTGAAGATTCGACATGGGAGGACAAGAATTTTATACAAAAGCATCAAGAACTACTCAAGCGTTGAGGACAACGCTTTTTGAAGGAGAGGGGCATGTTAGGCCCCTATACTACTAGTGTAACCCGTTATTGTTATTAGTACAACCCACTTATTATATTGATGTACCCATGTAGTGCCCATATTGTTACTATTGTGCCACATAGAAGCCCACTATTGTTATTATTGTGCCCTTACATTATTATTGTTATGTCGGCTCTGATTATGTTATGACCCCTTAGACTCCTATATATAGAAAGGAGATATTTTCATTTATATCATCAAAGAATTGTTCATTTATGTAATGTAAAGGAGGTTGCCCCCTCAAACAGGTTGAATTCTAAGGCGTTGATCTATCTTTTCTATCTTTTCTTGAGCTGGTTTCATAACATAATTTACAGTGACTTATGTTATGCGACAACGATAATTAAAAACTTCGTTTTCAATTCAATTACAAGATATCCTTCTTGTTTCAATGTGTGTTTGAGTGTTGATTTCAATTCGCAACTATCTGCTTGTGGAGGGCCCCCTCAAGTAGTCAGGTTTTTCAATTTATTTGTTATTTTCTTGATTAGAATTTCTGCTTAACTCAAATCATTAGTCATTTTTTATTAAGTAGACGCATTTGTTAAAATGTTTTCTTTGTACTAATCTTAGATTTCGTAACAGGATTTGAATGATAACATCGACATATGGATTGAATCTAGCAGTGGTGAAATTGATAAGATTTTGTACTTAGAATAGGATTCAATTTTATAAAACAGAAGATTTATTTATAGTTCATATCCATAGTTGAATTATAAATTCGAGTGTGATTCTTTTCAAGCAAGATTATGATTTGTTTTGATTTGTTCATGCAAAGAGTGTGTTGTCTTGATTCAAGTTTCTTACAAAACAAAGTGATAGATATGCAATATAATTTGAAGAGTTTCATGAATTGAGTCTTATTATTTTTTATTGTCTATATTAAGAGTTTGATTGTTTTATTTTTGAGTTTTACTGCTTAGACATCATCTTCATAAGAATGTGTTCATCTTTCATAGGATTAATCTCAATAATGAATTCAATCATATGCATTTCAATTTGAATAATTAAAGGCTTCTAGCACATATAGTGCACTTACACTTCATCAATTTACTGATCTTGGTCGATAATTTATGCAACAATTTAAAACAATTAAATTGATAAACACCATGCTTATAAAAGAATCATGTATCAGACATATGTACTTATTGCAGCGATGAATAGATTGCTTCAGCCATGTGTGGCCTAATTATACCCTTTTCTGCTTATATTTTGACAACAAATAAAACACTCTCATACATTTAAATTAATAAAATTAATTAATCTCTTGTCTTCCAACCCTTTGTTAGCCACAAAATGTGATCATGACATCACATTGTTGACTAGGTATAAATGCTCTTGCATCAGACTCCCAAAGTTGAAAGTTTTCATGACCTCCTGGTCATGTGTTTTTTCTGTTTATCATCCAGTATCCCAAACTTTACTTTGTAACTAGTCATCACTTTCATCATGTTGTTGATTCAATTCTTCTGCCACTGTCACTTATGTTCTTCCAGGATTCCAAATCTTATGTTGTTGCTTGTTGATACAAATTTCTTTTGTTAATTTCTCTTCCTTGATGTCCCTCTTCTTAACTGACTTCATCTTCCACAATTTCTCAACTTCCTCTTTACATTTTGTTCTTAGCTGAACTCTACTGACATATGTCTGCTTTACATTCTCCCTTACCATAGAAATTATGAAATTTCTATCCAATTCTTCTTCACCTCTGTCATTTACAAATTGTTGCTTGTACTCTACAACTTCCCTTTCATTATCATTAAAGATAATCTTTCCCTTTATCTTATCAGGTTCATCTAATAATTTTTCCAGTAATTTGAATATTCCCTCATCTCCAATAAGCATATCATTTGCATATGACTCCTCTTTCCTACATAAAATCGATTTTCTACCACAATTATCAGATTTAAAGTTACTATGGATTTCTGTCTCTGTGGATAACTCTGCCATCAAGTCCTTATATTGATCCTCTGCAAAATTTATAAAACTATCAATAAATTTCATTTGAGCACTTTCTTGTTCATTACAGAATATTCCCTGTTTTGACACAAAAATGTCATTCAACAATTCAAGAATTAAAATCTCCTGAAATATATCATTGTGAAGTATCCTTTCACCTTTTGTACAACTAATTAATGTTGTTTCATCTTCACCTACAACAAAAACAAAATTCTGGTTTTCTAAAGCTTCTTCATGGTTTACAAATTCATAAAAATAGTCGACTTTAAAATCACAGAATTCAAAAACTTCTATATTTGTCAACATCTTCATACATTTCTTCACATTTTCCACACTGTCTGGATTTTCTATTGAAGATACTTCATTCTGGTTATCATCACAAATTTCCATTTGTTTGTCTTCAGCTTCCTTAATCATGACAATTTCCCTATCAATACCATCATTCTCAAAAGTATTAAATACATGCTCAAAATATCCTTCTATTTCAACTATTTCCTCAAACAGTTTCACTTCTTCATCAACATGCATGAGCACATTGTCCAATTGTTGTTCATCACCTGTCAAACCTGAAAATATACACATCATGTCAGTTTCAAAAATACAAGTCTCTTCATCTGAACTCTCATTGACCAGACCTTCATGCTCCTTTGAACTATTCGGATAGTTCACTAAGTTATTGAGAAATTCTTCCTCAACATCTCTGATTTCCTTTTCATCAAAGAAAACTTATGGGACTACAGCTTCTTGACTTTGCTTGACAATTTCATCATAAGTCTGCATAACATCCCCCTGTCCTTCACAATTTTCTCCAGCACTCAGTTTATCCAAATAAGACAACAATGTCTCCTTATCTTCTATGATAATACTTTGATCTTTCAAAGATTTCCTTGACTTAACTTCTTCAGCTGAGTTCTCTATGTCAGCTTCGCTTCTCTTCTCTTCACAACCCTGCAATGCATTAGCTTCTCTCCCTCTGTCCATTTTCCATTGGTTTTCTATCCATGTTAATATTCCTTCTAACATGATCCAATAAGTTTTCACTAAGAGAAGACACAACCATTTACTCATACCTTTTAATTTTCTCCACCAATTGAAGTCTTGAAAGTCTTCCTACACCTCCTTTTCTATTTTTCTTGTCTCTGCCTCTTTCATAGAGTCAATTTCATTTGGCTGCATACCTACAACTTTACATTTGCACAAATAATTAATCCAAAATTATTATATTCTCTTTCCTATGAAGATGCTACGAGCACCTTTCTCTCATGTTGATCTGTATAGATCATATCTTCGTCATTATCATCACTGTCATCACTGTCTCCTTCCCCAAGGAGAGATCCTTTCTCTAGTTCGCAAATGTATTCTACTCCTTCATCCTCAACTTTTCAAAGCATTAATTTCTCAGCAAAAAATTCTTTGACAGGCCACTTAACTCTTTTCCCCACATAAATTCCTTGTTCCAAATCTTCTCTGATTCCTTTCTGTACCATCTTCTTCAAATGACTGAATTCTATCTTCATCTCATCTAACTCTATGTCCATTTCTTCTTTACTCATTCTTTTGAGTTCAACTTCTTTGGCACTCTTTTTTCTCTGTCTGTGACTTTCCTCTGTACCCCTGTTATGATTGTACATAGTCAATTCCATTTCTTCCTCTAGTGAACTTCCCTTGTTCACTGAGCTGCAACTAGCCCTTTCTTTCATCTGTAACAAGTTTCCTTCATGCCTCACCACACTTTTCTGAGTTTAGCCTTTTGGCATCTATTGGTTCTTTCCTCGAACCTTTCACTGACTAGCAATTCTACTCAACACTCCTCTTGCTGGAATTGTT
Organism: Pinus tabuliformis; assembly: GCA_031772625.1. NCBI lineage: Eukaryota > Viridiplantae > Streptophyta > Pinopsida > Pinales > Pinaceae > Pinus > Pinus tabuliformis. The sequence continues at coordinate 140,683,526 of CM062817.1, forward strand.
ATCTTTAAGACAACTCTACCCACAATCACAATTGTGGTGTTGCGTCAACAACTTCTTCCCAACCACATTTGGAAGTTGTTCTCAACTTCTCTTGAACACTCCTTTCTCTAGGTTGTTGCATCTTCAATTGCTCACTTCCTTCTTTCACTCAGTAATTTCATTTACTGTTGGATATTGTCACCTTTACTCATCTGAGAGTTCTTCTTGCTTCATCTTCTTTAACATAGCTCATGTGCTATGATGTTGATACAATTCATTCTTCCTTCCAGCAATTTCACTGCTTCCATTGACTTGTACAATCTTATCTCAAGATACATCAAAGCACCTTTCAAACCTGGCAATTTTCCTTCAAAGATGTCATAAAACTAATTCTCATTCCATTAGTTAAATATTTGCCAAATGATTCATCTGTTTACTATTTCATTTAAACTTCTCAATTCAAAAGACTCCATACAGTCAGCAACTATTCTTCATCTTACAATTAAGATTCAATTTGAAATTCACCTACATTTACAAATTCATGACACACTACAAATTCCTTCTGATAATTTGTTGTAAGCAAATCCTGTCTTGCTTCTACAAATTCCAAAATTCATTCCTTGTAGTGGTTCTTCTTTCAGTCCTATTAAACCCAATCTCTGTTCTTTCAACCATCAATATCATTGTCTTCAACAATACTTTAAGCAATCCTTAATCATTAAAATTCTTCAAATCATTTAAATGATTTCAGTCATAACAAGCCACTTTTCTATTTGACTTTAAATTCAAAAATTTCTACTTCAATCTTGCTTTCAAATCAAACCAATCATTCAATCAATTTACATGGAAATTTCATTTGTCTGAAAGGAAATTTTCACTCCCTTGTTGTTCTCCAAACATCCAAACAAATCTCTCTGCTGACAAAGGATTCACCTTTTCCCTGTTCTGATCTCAGTGTCCTTTGCATTAAATTCTTTTGAGCTCTGATTTTACTTTAATTGTTCTAACATGCAGATATCTCCAATCTTTAACATCACTGTACTTCTATGTAGAATCCTTTTCGGCGCTGATACCAAAAATGATGCCACATAACTGACATCCTTTAAAATTCCCATGTGGACCTATGAGTTACAGGTCCACATATACCATGAAAGCCTTTGCATTGGTGGATTTAAAAAAAAAAACCGACCAATCACCAAATAGTGGAATAACACAAAACCCGCCAACGAACGCCTGACCCACTCCGAACGCATACAATCGGAACCCAAATAAAATAAATCCCAGTTCAATTCTTATTGGATCTGCCTTTCCCACAAATATTATCGGATTAGTTCTCCACCATTGATCTTACCCTTTCAACCCGACGGTTGATGGTTCACCCCATCAACCGACCTAATCAGTGATCCCCCACTGTTTGATCAAAACACACTTGATCCAATGGTCAACAGCGATATCGGACGGGGATCATGTGCGACGTTTAACCGCCCTTACGAAGCCGATAAGGAATATAAATCCTTGATCTATAAATGTTTGTGTTTGGTTTTGAAATTAAAGATCGATCACTTTATGACCTGATATCCGTTGGATATAAGAGACCCTCAAATCTACAGTTTGCGGGACTTCAACTAGCACACAGTTTAAAAACTGCTTAACTCCCGCAGTTGACTGTGACCTAAGAGTTGAATATGAGATCAACGGCTAGGAGTGAGTGCGGGGCTTCAGCCACGATCAAGAAATTCATACACTCTTACCCCCGCAATTGTTGATCACCGTCGGATCTGCCAGCCAACGGACGGTCCTGATTTATTCTGGGGTTTCTTCACAAATTTAACAAATTCTGCCAAGACTTGGCGCTTTTTCCAAGTTAGTCAGTCTCTAAACTATATACTCCAGTTTCTTAAAACATATCTAGGCTCTTAACTATTCACTATAATTACAAAGGATTCGGCCTACGATCTATGAAACCAATCACATAACAAAAGATCACGCAAAACAAGCTTTGTACACAAACTCCTTTTGTTCATAATAGTCTTTACATAATGTACAGAACATCTCGTGCTCTGATCTGTTCTCTCTACACTATCTAACCTCTATGTAACACACTCTGCTTACTCTAACACACTCAATACTGAATTACACAATCCACACTGTATTCATATTGATAACTATTTACTGAAGAAACAGTCGCACTCAACTATGTTCAGTTCTCTCCTCACTCATCCATCCTATCTTTCCATCTAAATCTAACCCTTTACTCATTCCAAAAGATTACAATTTATACAAAATGCATATTCATGAACCCATTTGGTTCAGATCCAGAAATCTCTCATTCTTCCCTAAAGAATCTCTTCACTCCACTTTTTTCTCAAACAAATGTTAATTTAAACTTTCAAATCCCTCATATCCTATTCAAATGAGATAATCTAATTGTTTGGCCTGATCTCCACGCAAGGAGGATCAATCAGCTACTTATACCCTTTTCTGCTCAGATTTTGACAACAAATAAAACACTCTCATACATTTAAATTAATAAAATTAATTAATCTCTTGTCTTCCAACCCTTTGTTAGCCACAACATGTGATTATACCATCACATTGCTGACTAGGTCTAAATGCTCTTGCATCAGTGTGGGCGAATGTTGAGCCTCATAATTGTTTCAGTTTTGACACCTTTGTCACTCATTTCACCTGATTTTGACCACCATAATCACTCCATGGGCATCAGATAACAAGAATAATGGCATGGCAGGTATATATTTGTCTTGTCTTTCATAAATTCATAATGTTCCTTATTGTTAATCTAATATTTCTTTCAACTACCAAAACAGGTGATTCTGCAACTAAGCTCATGGTTTTCTAGGTTCCGGAGCGCCAACTGGAGTGAGAAATAACAATGAAGGTGGATAAAGATGTGTACAAGGATTTCCTCCTATCTACATGAACCAAAATAGTGAAGGAAGCTTCTAGTCACACAATCAAAGGAAGAGTCAACTCTGTTAGCTAAATCAGGGGAGCGAGAAACGATATGCACGCCTCACGATCTTCTTTGTCAAATAGGAATGCGTGAGCAGATCTCGTGATATTATCTTTTATGTTTAATTATAGTATTATGTTATTGAAGTTTAAGCTCTGAACATTTATGATACAGACTTATAAAAGACCTTGTAGCAGATAATTTACAGTGACTTATGTTATGCGACAACAATAATTAAAAACTTCGTTTTTAATTCAATTACAAGATATCCTTCTTGTTTCAATGTGTGATTGAGTGTTGATTTCAATTCGCAACTATTTGCTTGTGGAGGGCCCCCTCAAGTAGTTAGGTTTTTCAATTTATTTGTTATTTTCTTCATTAGAATTTCCGCTTAACTCAGTTCATTAGTCGTTTTTTATTAAGTAGATGCATCTGTTAAAATGTTTTCTTTGTACTGATCTTAGATTTCGTAACAGGATTTGAATGATAACATCAACATATGGATTGAGTGTAGCAGTGGTGAAATTGATAAGATTTTGTACTTAGAATAGGATTTAGTTTTATAAAACATAAGATTTATTTATAGTTCGTATTCATAGTTGAATTATAAATTCAAATGAGTGTGATTATTTTCAAGCAAGATTCTGATTTGTTTTGATTTATTCATGCAAAGAGTGTGTTGTCTTGATTCAAGTTTCTTAGAAAACAAAGTGATAGATATGCAATAGGATTTGAAGAGTTTCATGAATTGAGTCTTATTATTTTTTATTGTCTATATTAAGAGTTTGATTGTTTTCTTTTTGAGTTTTACTGCTTAGACATCATTTTGATAAGAATGTGTTCATCTTTCATGGGATTAATCTCAATAATGAATTCAATCATATGCATTTCAATTTGAATAATTAAAGACTTCTAGCACATATAGTGCACTTACACTTCGTCAATTTACTGATCTTGGTCGATAATTTATGTTACAATTTAAAACAATTAAATTGACAAACACCATGCTTATAGAATAATCATATATCAGACATATGTACTTATTGCACTTATTGCAGTGATGAATAGATTGCTTCAGCCATGTGTGGGCTTGGATATCATTGATATAGCTATATATTATTATGAAGCCCTGTAACTCATTGTTCATCATTTGGTCATGATGTGTTGTGGAACTTTTGGCCCATGTGGCCTCTTGCATATGGAAAAAAGGCAATGGCTCCATCAGAATGTTTGTACAAAAATGTGGAGAAAATTTTTGCAGCCCTCGTTCCATGTTCAGGGGAGCATGTTTAAAGAATAGAACATGGTGTTAGCCTAGTTGGCACGTGGCAGCTTTTTCCTTGGATCCCAATGCCTATTTTGTAGTGGTGTTTGTAGCTGATCTGGTTCATCAACAAATCTGGTATATCAGCCTTGTCTGTGGATGTCAACATGGTGTTTAAGTTGAGATTAGACCACCCTTTGCCATTGATGTCAAAGGGAGGGAGAGAGTGACGCAACCAATTGAGTGAGAGTGAAGACTAGCCAGTTAGTTATGATGAAGATCATTTTGGTGGAGGGGCTGAAGGTTGCCGTCAATGCAAAGAGGGAGAATGTTGTCAGCATGGTGTTAGCATTAATGTCATTAATGTCAACCATGGGGAGAGTTTGCCAGTTCAGCCAGGACATTGGTTTCAACCATGGAGTACCAGACGGTCTGCATTCGTGTTACAGGACTCTAGTTACCGGAATTCAATACTCTGGTAATTCTGCGTTTGCCACCGGAATTCGATATTCTGGGAATTCACCAGTGTTCCAGCTGCGCAATTGACTTGGTCTTCAATGTGTGAACGATTGAACAACACCATGGTGTTAGTGGTTAGAATTGGTCCTTGGCAACATGTGAATGCTTTGATTAGTTTGGTTATGGCGTTGATCTCGTCCTCCAAGTTATGGTTGATTTAATCAAGTCTCCAAGTGCATTGGAGGCGTAGTGGCATAATGGCCGAATTCGTCTTCATGAGTTAATGTGGAGCAATTGGTTTGTTAGTGGTCGTGGATCCTGTATAATGTAAGCAATGGGCATTGATTGTTTAAGTGTCACTCATGTGGATCGATCTAGAGTTTTGGTGAGAAAGTGATTGGAGCCGAAAAGAAAATACCTCTGCGATGGGCAGAGTAAGCACTGTGCCATGTTGAGGAGTCATCGGGCAATGCTTAGTTGAGGTCTGGATGCATTTATTCTATGCTTTGATTTGGTCACGCTTGGATCATGTTGATTTGGTTCTCTGGATGGTGTGAAGGCGTTAAAAAGTCTGAGGATCGATTAGTGGATTAATCCAATCATGCTAAACCTCATTGATCTGGTTGTGGTAGAGGACTGAATTGATTATGAATGGTTCTGGTTCATTGCTGAAATCATGAGCGATAAAGATAAAAAAAAATGTGGTATTTCGATTGCATTTGTTCAATGGTTAGAGTGTACGCAGTGTGTGTCGACAATGGTGCACAGAGCATAGTCAGTTGGAGTATATGTAGAGGTGCGATGGAAGAGATTGTTGTGGAGAAATTTGGGTGAGTTTGTGTTGCAGACTGAAGGCATTGGACAGAGCTCGAGTTACCTGTGCATAGTTATAACTCGATGGATCTAAGGCAGAGAGCATGAAGAAATCAGAGTGCCCTTGCTTTTGATAGACATGTAACGGAGCAATTGTTCTCTTATCTGCGTGGATAATAGAGCTATAGGATGTGATTTGAAGTGGTTGTGTGCATAGAGCAATGCAATATACCTATAGCAGAGTGTCAATTGGTATACACATTGTGCATGAATGGTTTAGTGCATACCTGTAGCAGAGCAATGACAGTTTTGAAACAACTAGATAAATAACTACAAAGATTAGAGTTTTGAAATGTTGCAATTTTTGTTTTATCGACATAGAAGCTGCTTGTTGTAATTTTGCTACTGAAAATATAATATCTAAATCATGAGAAACCTAAAATGAAACCCATTATACAAAACATATGTTTTGAGTGGCAACTTGTATAACAAATTTAGATTCAATGCAATACAGAAATAACAGATGCGAAAAATGATCATATTGTTCAATCATCAATAAGTTATAGAAAAATCATCAATAAACTGTAAAAGTATGTTTCGATTATTCCTGAAATCTGCCCAGAACATCCTTGAAATATGCCAAAATCATCTCTCTAGTATTTTCAAAACTTCCTTGGAACATTTCTTAAAAATCCACAAGTCCTCAAGATGCAGAAACACAGGATATACTGGTTTTTTTTAAAGAGGACGGTCCCATATAACATACAATATAAAATGTACAAACTTACATTTAAAATAGTGTATTTTTTATTTAAATTTATTCGTTAACTATTCACAATTTTATTTTCTAAGTTAATTATGGATCTTTTGCCATATCTAGATGAACCATGTTCTTTGGTTCAGAAGAATCATTCCACTGGGAGTAAAGTGGAGCAACTTCTCTGCAAATTAAGTCCTGGAGTTACGAGGCATGGCTTAGTTTTTGGGAACTTGAACAAATAAACGACTATAAGAAACCTTAAAATGCAGATTATTACATCAAACAAAGAAATAAATCTGTGCAGGGCTGAATATAATCCAAGGAATGAAGTCTAAGTAGTGCTTTCTCCATCCATCCTACACTAATTTACATCACAGCAACCTCACAAGCAAGCAATGTGGTGCTCACTTTCCGAGATAAGATCAGTCCTCACTTTCTCACATCCATTCTTTGCTTGTAACAATAAATTCTAAAGCTATACAGATTGACAGATAAGAGTAATGTGCTAATTGATATGTTGGAGACACATGAATAGCTAATGATAAATTTCTGTTGATGCCAGGGGATGTGAAATGGAGGGCAAGTAACAAGACTTGATATCCGTTGTATCAATAAAGCCAGTGCTACTACCCAGATCCACATCATTCAGCACTCCTGCCCACTGCATTGCCATAGTCAGGGACTGCAGCTTGAGGCTTAAATCCATGGCATAGGACCTCAGAAGAGAATTCTCTTCTTCCAGCTGCATGTATTTCTGTGAAGCAATGTTGAATTTTGTTAGCATATGACTGTTCTCTGCTCTGAGATGAGCTGCTTCGGCTCTCAATTCATCCAAGTGCTGTTGCTTTCTCATCCTGGACCTCCTTGCAGATTCTCTGTTAGAAAGCATTCTCTTCTGCTTTCTTTCATCGATCGTCAGTTTAGGGTCTTCCTCGGAGCCTGAATATTGATGGGGGATCGATCCGGAGACCTGACTAGAGGGTTCTGAAGATGTCACTGAGGGATTTAAGCCCATTCCTGAATTGGGAAACATGGAATATGACGGGGGAGGAGACATCCTACTGCAAAGCTTATTTGTGAGGCTTGCTGCAAAAACCACAGAGATAGGCAGTGATTGCTATGAGTAATAGAGGTAAATACCAGAAATCCAACACGCTAATGCAGCAGAGGAGAATTTTCAGTTATGGGATATGAATCTGTAAATCCAATACAAAAATAGGTGAAAAACTATAAGTAGAACCCCAGAAACCAGTGGCGAGGATGGAAACATAAAATCCAAAGTCAAGAAGAGTGCAATCTTAGATAACAGTAATATAAATTGCTGATTATGGACTTTATAACAATTTAGTTTCTAGTTCTGCTGATTGCATCTAAGCGTCTTAACGAAAGATTGTGTAAATCTAGATGTAGGATTTAGATCTCATGCACTGGTCCTGCTTGCGCTTGTGGCGGGAGGAGGCTAATTCGATTTAGCAAAAGCTCTGCAACGTCACAATTGCATTTTCCCTGAGAAAGGATCTAGATCTGATGCAATTGCCCTAGCTGCTTATGTGAAGGGAGATAGCTATTTCGATTTAGCAATAGCTCTGCAGCATCAAAATTGCATTTGCCTTTAGAAAAGAATGCGGGGAACTAGATGTAGGATCTAGATCTGATGCACTTTCTCTACTTGCTTATTTGGTATTTGCAGGAGAGAAGGCTATACACCCAATACAGGGATGCAAGCGAGTCCGCTTCTGGCTAAAGCCCAGAATTGGGAAGCAAGTATGGGAGGAAAAAATTATAAACCCAATACAGAGAATGGAGAAACGTATAACGAAAACACGCTTCAACATGAAAAAGACCAGTATTAAGGCTAATAACATAAATCCAATACAGAGAACAGAACTGAGAAAACCCAATACACACAACAGAAAACAGAAAACACTTATGCAGAAAGCATGCCTAAAGACCAGTATTGGAGAGCTAAAAGCATAGACCCAAATGACAAAATATACCTAAAGGCTTGTAGTGAAGCTAAAACCATAAACCCAACACAGAATGGCAGAGAAATCACAGCAACAACACCAGGAAGGCATCTAGGAAGGCCAAGGGGAAGTCTTGGCAAGGAACCCAAGAAGGCTTAAATAGAAAAAGTTTATGCAAATTTCCACGGTATCATACAGGGGAGGGAGTTTCCTGGTCTAATCTCAAGTAGAAAAAACGTGTGGATTTGTCCAACTAACAGCTGGGAAGCAGCAGCAACTGTTAATAATAATGATAAAGTGGACCTTAAAACTATGAAAAGGAAAAGTAGGTAGAAGGTGGTGCGCAAGGAGCCGGCGTAGTTTAGCCATTAAACTGTTTGCAATTTTATTATTATTATTTTATTTGGGGTATATACCCATTATAGACTTTCTTCATAAGATTAATCTGTTTATTAGTGGGATCTGTTCAGAAAGATTGATGTCCAGTCAATTTGAAATTGATGTTTGATTTTATCAATTTCCAACATGTTACAGCAATGGTCAGTGGGACCCAAATCACAGTGAGTGGACCCAAATCACTGTGATTGGTAAGAAAATAAAAATGCTAACTTAAAAATCCAGAACTGCAGTTGGAACAGGGTCCAGGGATTGTTTGAATCTCTGCATGTGGAATTTGAAAAATCTGCCAACAGGCAAAAGAAAATAGTTTAAAATTTTGTTATCATGGAAACCATATTGGGGTTTGATTCATCGTTGTACAGCAGAGGACAACAGGGGCGGCCGCCAGTTAGTGGCTGGAATCAGTTTGGATAAATTTAAGGGAAAATTGAGAGTATCACGTGCTCCAAGAAATTTGGTACACATGGATGAATCAATATGCAAAAATTTTAATTTGATGAATGTGATTATATATTAAACTAGTGGTTTTTAGTGAGATTTTTTGGAAGTTTTTTAGTGGGTTTTTCAGGGTTAATTTTTTTAAAATTCGATAGGAATTTATTGAAATCACAAGTTTGATGGGTAACCCTGCACAATAAAAATGCTCTGGAGATTTTTCAAGACGCTGAATTCACATATACAATCAAAAAATCAATTTAAATAACCCAAATCAAAATTTCACCTCAATTTTTTCAAAGTTGTCTATAATGAGACTTTTTGGAAGTATTTCAGGTGGGTTTTTCCGGTCAAAATCCAGCAGCAATTTATTCGAATCGCAAGTTTGATAGCTAGTTTCTGCACAATCAAAGTGTCCAAGGGGTTTTCCAGGGTGCTGAATCCAAATATGCAGTCAAAAAACCATTTTAACTGCAACAAATCAAGATTTAACCTCAATTTCTTCCACCGGATTCCGTCGCCGGAATCTCCAAAAAGTCACATTATAGACAACAACACTGGAAAGTCCAAAAAATCAGACTAAAAACAACTCCTAAATCAAATTCATTTTGTTAATCACAACCAGATAAATGTGGATTGTATGGAAATTGTTTTTAAAAAAATATAAGAGCGATTGGATTGGTTGACAATTTTGAGACAAAATGGGGTCACCACTACAGTGTAGTGTCTGTACATATTTAATGAACGTATGATATATGAAAGCATCACTCTCTTTTACTATTTTGTTGGTTTATGAATGGAATGCAGACAGGTCTCTTCTGGGTAGGTCCGCTGCAGCACGCCAAGAATCTATGGTAGATGACCACTTTAGAGACTTTTGCTTTTTCTACATCCTTGTCTTCCTGTATGTGAAGATTTCTGGTGAAGAAACTGAAACCTTTTACCTATCACTATGTTTCCTTGTGTCTCAAGGTATCTAGGTTATTAGTTTTTTATTTTAAAAAAAGCAACTTTCCTGCATGGTGGGATAGGAATGAGTACAAAGTAGAACTCAAATCACTAAGAGAATATGCAGCATTATAGATGCCGATGCTCAATGTTAACATTTTCAAGTTGGTAGTTGGAGTGTTTATATTAAATTTGTTATAGTATTAAAAAGTGGTAAGTGTATTCTGGAAAAAGGATGTATTCTTAATTTAAAAAAACAAAATAAAAGTTAAATTATGATATACCAAATAAAAGTTAAGTTGTGATATATTTTTTTATTGTAAAAATATTTTTATAATAATATTTTTATTTTTATATTTGATAAGAGTAAAATATATGTGACAGGTGTAAAACTGGGATTAAATTGAGATGGGAGGATATTCACATTCTTTCAGATCATTTTAAATTAATTTAATTAACTAATTATTATATATTATTTTTATTATAAAAAATTATAATCTTTTTATATTAAAAAATATTTTATTATTTAAAAGAAATAATTATTTAATATATTTAAAAATATAAATATTTTTATGGTTTGAAATTGAATATTTTTAAATTTAAAGATAGAAATTCAATGAATCTGTTAGCATCAAATAGAAAACGATATAACATATAATATACTTTAGTAAGTTTATTTTTCGTTGTAATATAACTTGGGAGCATTTAATGATAAGGTGGTTTTCTACATCTGGTTAATGCTATTGTTTTAATTTTGTGAAGAGTTTATATAATTTAATTTTTTAATAATTATTTGGTTAAAAGTATTTATTTAATAATTTTTTATAATTATTTTGTTAAAAATATTTATTTAATATTTTTTATTTTATTCTAATTGTATTATAATAAATAACATATCAGATATTTTGAATAGAATAAATATATTATACTTATAAATTAATTAATTAATTAAAATATACAAAAATTAACGTATAATTTTTAATATAATAATAATAAAATTATTATTTATTGTTTTGTAAGTAAATAAACAATATAGTTTTATTTTATATTTTTGTTATTTTAAATAATAAAAAGTTTATTTTTTATTCATCTTAATATTTGATAAATTTTGAATTATAATATATTTGGGTTCGTTAAAAAAAATGATGAGTAATGGTATTTATCTTTAGATAAGGGAAATGCAAATGTAATAAGACATAATGTATTAAATAGTATATTGTAAATGGGTGGTTTCCCTGCTAAGCTTATTAATGTAAAGCTACTTCTTTTATATTTTTCCTTTAGGAATTATTCCAAATGTATTTATGTTGGTTTTAATATGAAGATGTGGGGTCTATATGGTTGTCCAACAAAAGCATTCTGATTTAGGGTATAAGCATCTTTAATGCTTTAAAGATTAGTTTCTTTAAATGATGATGTATGGTGAAAAGAACAATATATGATAGAACCATATTTTTTCATATGACCACACCAAAGAAATAAGCATGAAATGGAGCATGAACATATTCAAATAAACTTAAACATAATATAATATCATTAATGTACCATAAGCACCACAAATTCCATATTATCGCATAGCAAGGTCACATGTAAGCAATGATACACCATGTGTTGTGGAAAACACTCATACATTAATATAACTCCCAACTAACCTTGAAACCTTATGTTGGCGGAAAAATAATGGAAGGGTTGAGACACTAGGTTCAAGCACAGGGGACGACAAAAGTTCAGTCATATTCTAGCACATTGCCTCCATTTTCACCTTATCCATGATGAATAAGGAGTCTCACCCAAGGCGTGCTGCGAACTTAGTTAGTTAAGGGTTGGAATCCAGTATCTGGAAGAATCACATGGAATATATCAATACCAGTAAATCCAGAATTAGACCAATTAGGAACCTAATCTTTAACAGATCAAAAGTATGAAGAGAAAGAACATTATACAGGTGCATATTAAAAATTTTAAAAGCCACATAAACCCACACACACAATACTCGAGTATCCCTGTAATCTCTTCTTTTATTAATCCCAACAACAATAGAATATAACATCTCACTCAAAAGCCTCATAGATAGGTTAGGAAACTAACATGAAAGAGCAATACACAATCGAGATAATAAGAACCAAAGCGGGTTCAAATGGATTCGCAATGGAATTTCGGTATCCTTCCTACCTCTCCCTTTTTTTCCTCTCGGCCTTCTTTTATATCCATGCGCTTACTTGGACGACCACTTCTCCCTCAGATGCTCCATGTTTTTCCTCCTTTGACTGCTTCTATTGTTCCACTGTGAGTATTCCTTTCTACTCGGTTGTGGCTGCCTCAATCCCGACTTCTCTGGCCATGTTTCCACAGTTGCTGGTCTTCGGCGAATCCCTTCCTCTTCTCTAACTGTCTCTTCCGCAACTTCCCAACAGTTATCTTTAGCAAAATGTGGTCATCCTTCCAACATGTCACCTTGGTTCCAAAAACAAAGGACCCAACAGGCCCCGATCATAGTCCATTGATTTTTCCCTGAGTCTGATGTAATTAATGTCATGGATTGTAAATATGATGTTTAAACATTTCTAGTTGGTAGATTCATTAGATTAAAAGTGGTTTTGAGGGTAATGAATCAGTTTTCCCTCTTTTAGAGGCAAGTTGTTTGATTGCCTAGATTCTAGTTCCTTGTTTAGAAACGGTTGAAACAGCTCCTCTTCTCATGGATTTGACCCTTAATGGCTAGGATGAGTGGTTTAGATGTCTATATCATGTATTCTCTTTGTCATTTGCAAAGGTTGGACTCAGCTGGATGCTCAGCACTTGATTGTATTTCTCTTGTAAGCAGTTTTGGCAGGCCATTAATAAGAATTGCAGCTATTTTTATGGGATCCCTGTGCTATGGAGTTCTAGCATAGTTTTTCCTTATGTGATCATTTGTTGACTTGTTTTATGTATGCTCTCAATCATTTGAATGCTTATAGTTGAATGTTTTCAAGTAAGATAGGTAGAATCCATTGTATTTAATGCTCTGCCTTGGGAAAACACTCAATATTTCATGTTTTTTCTACTGTTTAAGAAGGAGCCATGATCTCCACATGCCCTCCTTAGCTTCTCACCAGTAAAACATTTCATTTCATCAAGCTGAAGAATGCTATAAGCTATTCCTACCTTGCCCCATAAAACACACTGCAATTCTAACCTAATTCCCTAAACCTAAACTACCCAGCTCCTCTTGATCTAGCGAAACATCAACAAAACCCAATCAAAACTCCTGTGCTATTATACCTAGCCTAAAATCCTTACCTGATCTAGTCATCTCAACTGATATCCTTACAGAGAGAGCCATCTCCTGGCCTTGTAAGGCTAGCTACAAGGCTAAGCTTGGTTTGTGGTTACCCTAGAAGTTGCCTCCTTTCAGCCTAAGGTAAATCTAGGTGATAATAGGTACAACTAGATCCAAATAGGCCCTGAGGATCAAGATAAAACTACATTTACATACCCCTGGGTAACCTTTGCATACCAAGTCCTCTCATTTGGTCTCTTTAATGCACTTGCTACCTTCCAACGGGCAATATTGGGGATTTTTTCTGATCTAGTCAATGATAGTGTTGAAATCTACATGGATGACTTCACCCCATATGGGGATTCCTTTGAAGAAGGTCTAGAAAACTTAGAGAAATTCCTTAAAAGATGTAAGAAAACACATGTTTCTCTTAGTACAATAAAATTCCATATGATGATGAAGGAAGGAATAGTGTTGGGACATCTGCTTTCAGTTGCAGGAATTCAGGTTGATCCTGCCAAGGTAGAGGTAATATTAAATTTTCCTACACCTAAGACACTGACACAGGTACATAGTTTCATTGGTTATGCTAGCTATTATAGACGTTTTATAGAAAAAAATTCTAAGATAGCATTTCCAATTTTTCAATTGTTACCTAAGGATGCAGAATTTGTGTGGACAGATGAATGTGAAACAACCTTTGTGAAAATCAAAGAACTAGTTTGCAAAGCTTTGATATTACATGGTCCTGACTGGAAGCTCTCATTTCATATCTCTACAGATGCTTCTCACACAGCAGTAGGGTAGTCTTGGGGTAGCAAGAGGACAAGAAACCGTATGTGATTTATTACGTCAACAAGAATTTGACTCCTGCTGAACTGAACTATACGGTAACTGAAAAAGAGTTTTTGGTTGTTATTTATGCTATTAATAAGTTTCGGCATTACATTATAGGGTATCCCACTTTCGTGCACACTAATCATACAACCATCAGGTATCTGATGAATAAACCAATAACTCTTGGTCGTATTACGAGATGGTTATTATTAATTCAATAATTTGATATTACCATTGTAGATAAGCCAGGGAAAGATAATGTAGTTGCAGATTTCTTGTCTAGGTTGGATACTAGTGATGAAGGTGCACCTATAGAGGATAGTTTTCCAGATGAACATATTTTTTCAATTTCTACTCACACTTTGTGGTATGCAGATATTGCTAACTATCTTGCTACATGAAAAGTACCTCAATACTTACCGTATAGAGAGCAGTGAAGGATTATTCATCATAGTGCCTGATATTCATGGATAGAGGGATACCTCTTTTATATAAGACTTGATCAGAAAATCTGGTGTTGCATAGGCATAGATGACTGTGGTGAAGTCAAATTATAAGTGCGGACATAAACAAATTCCTTTAGCCTGATAATGGGTCCAGCCACAATAGATACATTATATGGAATATTTCCTTAGGTTAGAACCAATCAAGAGGGCCTACCTCTTGGTACACGTATCTCATTTGATGATGTCCTTGCTTGCTCGCTCCAACTATCTCTCGCTTCCTTATTCAAGCACCTGAAACAAGTAAACAATAGTAGACAACAAACGTGATAATAGACAAATCGTAATTCAACCTACTTAACAAGTCAAGAAACATTAAGCCATGAATATGTAAGATTACAAAAGATGTAGGAAATCAATTGATAGTTGCATATATTAATATCAAAGAGAGATTACAACCATTTGTCTTGACGTTGCAGTCCTCCTCTGACAAGACTAGGTTCCCACACACTTCTGCTAGCATCCCATGATGGCCTCAATCCACAATAGTTTTAAGGCTCTTCCCTTTAGGCTTCACTCTAAACCAAATCACACTTCTCCCTCACACAACTAGATAGCTACAACTAGTAATAGCTTGTTGTCTACTCCAAACCAAAATAGCATTAACACACCAACATTAACACTCAACAAAAACTAGCTTGTGCTTGGGAAGAAGGGAGGTTTATATAGGATGAATGGATGGGAGATGGATCCTCTTCTCATGGGAGAAGGGCTTATCCCTTGAGGTAGTTCCATCATTATAGGGGAAAGGAGCCCAAACTGACATCCTCGACCCCATTCGGCCAAACCATTTACCAGACTTCTGTTACGAAGCTTCTAGAGCTGGAAGCTTTGGCTCCTAATTTAAAAAACTTTCCATAACAGGACCAACGTGACTGGAACACAGCTCAGTTGCTCCGATCGGTGTTAGGGATAGTGCTAATCTCTGCACATCGGTGCGGGGGAGACAAAGGTCATTAGCGTTGGTCTTGTAAACTAGGAAAAATAGAAGTTTTAGGGGAAATGGTGCAAAAGGGAATTGATCTGCTCATGAAGAGGGACACAATGGGAGTTTCTTCATGAAGGAAAAGCATGTGGGGTTCATTGTAGAGGTCCTCCAGGATCAAGGAACGGGGAGTACAGGGACAGTGATAAAATTTTGTGTAACAGATGCCCCCCAAAGCGTGAAGGACGAACTAGAGTGAGGGATGAAATGCTTTATGAATTGATGCAGGGAACCATAGTCTGTCGTCGGAAAACCTGCAAGCAAGTACAGATACATATACATAACTGAGAACTCTATCAAATGATACATGAATTGTGGCATGGACGTAACCATCCAAAGAATGATCATGTAAATGGATCCAGGTATGGGCGCAACCATCCGTCAAAGAGGATCATAATGAAACCAAGGTATGGTTGCAGCCATCCAATAATGAGAAGGATCACAGATGATAACTCATGGTCTGGTCGCAGCCAGCCATCTGAAAGAGACATGCATATCATCATAACCATGTCACATCACTTCACAACCTAGAATTTTGTGATCTAAGTCCAGGGTCTTGCGCTCCAACTCGACCTGATAAAAGTACATATTCTAATATGTGAATAGATGTGTTAGTGTTGAACATGCTAGAAAGTCGCTTGATTACTATTCAATGATGTAAATTGTTAACAAGCGCGATAGAAACCACCAATAATGACAATGGTCCTCAAGGTACTATCAGCACAATCCATGGAATGTGAATAGAGGAATTGAAGTCGAACACCTGTGAAATCACTCGATCGAAACCCATTGAAGTGAGCTTGTCGTCGAGTGTGAAGAACTTACCATTAGGGCATGCAAGCTCTAAGGTACTGGAAGGGAGTCTCTCGGTCAGCTTCCTAGATAATGAGTTGAAGTTGACAGGAAGCAACCGTGTCGAAGGAGGGCCATAATGTTTCCCACATCATCAACACGAGACAAAAGGATGCAAAATGATTTTGGATGGTACAGAGAATCAGAGGTAATTGTAACTGTAGAAGGAAAACTCTTGAACATATCGGGAACACAACTTGAAGTCTGGCAAGTTTTGAATCCATGGGATCGGTGGTCATGATGACGTGGCGAAGAACAAATGGAAGGAAAAAATGAATGGCCCAAACCCAGGAAGGTCAATGATACAAACGAGGATATCCCAACTCGACATGAAGAAAAAAGTGTCATGTTCAAGAGTGAGCTGCCGACACAACTGATAGATTTCAAAATTTTCCCCCACCATTCCTGGTAGGTACCCCAATTATTTTTTAATTGCAATCTTGAAGGGGATAGCATATGCTTGCACTGTAAGTTCATCCTTCGAATGAATATAACCTAGTAAGTTTAACGAGCCCTAGGAAGGAAAAGCTCATGTTCGTCATGGTGACGAATCCAATGTCGTTTAATAGTTTAACGAGTCCGACAAAGGTGTAACTTAGTATCATTTTCATGTTTAGAGAGTCTGAAAAAGACACGTAAAAGAAAACTCCACATGGTCCCTTTTCGTACATTCGTGTCTCTCAAGCTCGAAAAGGTGGAAAATGATACTTGAGAGAATCGCTCGACCATTTCAGTCAAGGAGTACCTTTTTCGTAAATAGTGCCTCCCAGCCTGAAAAAGAGGTAAACTTATATTGGGCGCACGACGTTTCGCATCCATTAACGAGTTCAAAATGACAAGGGCTCATCCATCTTTTCGCTTTTAAAGGGTTGGAAAAGAGCTTGACAGCAAACCCCCCATTTTAATTTCTTTTACAAGTCAAAAGGGAGAAAACACTCGGCAATCTTTTCATATGAGTTTAACGAGTCGAGAAAAGAGCTGAAATGTGACACATCATCATCATCAAACATCTATCACCTGTCATTGCACAAATAAGGTAAAGTGTATTATCCAGTTCTTGAGGCAAAATAGGTCAAAATATTTACAAAAGCATGATATTATCATGAAAAAATGAATAAAAAGGAAAAAAGTAAATATATTTTTACCATTTACCATTTTACCTTTGCTGTGAAAACTTTTTACTCACTTTTTACCTAGTTGTTCCGAAGCAGATTGCGGGAGATCTAGGAGGTCAATTGACGAGCCGCCAGTTCCAGGTAATAGCTAAAGCCCTGAGCTCCATTTTGATGTCCTTTATTTCTATTTTTAACCATTTTTTTAGGGGGTTTTTTAAAAACCTTTTCGCCCTCGGACGGTGCAACTTCCAGGCACGGAATCACGCCAGTTGAGGGTGATTAACAAAGCCAGTCGCTTTGATCTATGCAACTGTTTTTAAAACAGTCACATCTACACCGTGAATAGGGAAAAACCCTATTTCCTAAAAAACTCACTGTTTAAACTTAAATTTTATGGGCCAAGCATGATCGTTGACTCAAATTAATGGTTTTTGCAAGAAAGAATTGCTGAAAATGGTGGACTGGAAAGAACGAAACATGAGGATGTTGACACCTAGGAAATGAATGACCCAAATTTCCTGGAAGCTTTGAGGGCTCGCAGGCTCCTCAAATTATTTCTTACGCCAGGGATGCGGGCCCAACCCGAGTTGCTTCAATACCTGATTAGTCTTTGGGACATTAATCGGGAGATATTTGTCATTAGCGACCAGGAGCTGGAATTGGAAACTTCACATATATACTTCATCATTGGACTTTCCCATAGAGGGGAACCAGTGAACTTGTATGGGTCATCACTGATTAGGGAAAGCATATCTTCCTTACTTGTCGAACACTACCCTAAGGCTCTGAAATCCAAAAGCGGGAAGATAGAGATTTCCAATGTTCGAGATTTGACACTGAGAGTGCTTCTGTTGACTATCAATAGAGTGGCAGGGTCCCAGGTGGAACATGAGACTAACAAGTCGAAGTTCCTTTATGTTATTGACTATATAACTCCTACGATCTTCAACTAGGTAGAAGCCATGAAGATCAACATCAAACTCCAGCTGTCCAAAGCAAAGGCGGGGAATCTGAAGCAATTTTGCTTCGGATTTGTACTTGTGACCTTCTTCTTGGAACGGTACCACTGTTCCAGTATCAACTGATTGAGGTAGAGCCTCTTATGCCACACAATCTGCGGATGGCCCGCTAGAGCCATTTGATGCGTAGGATCACTGGAGGTCAGCACATGTCATACTGACCTACATTCTTTTCATGGCTACGACGAAAGAAGATCGTCGTGGAGGACTAGCCATATAGTGGCATTGATTTCCGTTGAGATCTAGATATGCCCTTACCATATGGGGAAGAATTCGATGATGAAGGTAAAAAATCAAACTTTTGATTTTGAGATTTTTTTAATTGTTTTTGGTATGTATGTGCTTATAACATTTCTCTTGTTAATGTAGAAGTTGGACCAAAGAGGCCTACTGGGATGTCCCCAATATCTAGGCGCGTCCCTCGCCCTATTGATGTTGTCTCTCCTTATCAGGAAGGGAGTGACAATGAGGAGGAGATCGCGAGGAACCTTGAGGGGTTGACTCATGGTATCCCGGAGTATGCTTGGGTAGGAGAAATTCCTCGTCAGTACCAGAGACACATGGTGGGAGTCTGAGATCAAATCCGTCGATTGCTAACTCGTGTTGCACAAGCCTTATCATGCTACCATGATCACCATGCTGATTAGTTCCTAGGTCCAGCATTTAGATTTTTTGAGGCCTGCATGCCACGGATATATGAGGCTTGCAAGCCGCCGATGTTATTTTAGACACACATATTATTTTTTGGGTTTCTGATGTATACAAAATTATCACCATATATATATGATGTATTTTCCTATCTACTATGGTACAAATGGTTTGTTTTATCTTTTACATGTTTCATAAATGTCTATCCAACACATGATTAGCTAATGCATTTGTCAATGTATTCATGCGTCTAGGAATATGATGATATGTAATGTAATTAAAACTCCTTTCCAAAAGACAGATACATAGATACATTCTCAATATTTGGGGGTTTCTGATGGAATATTGCATGTTGAGTTGTAGGACGACAAGCTCTGAATCCAGGTTGATAAGCAATTCTCTGATTCCCAGAGCGATGGCTTCTGACAATAGTTCGATGACCGCATTGTATTCAGCAATGTTGTTAGTTGTGCAACCTAGACAGATACCTTGGAGGTCAATCAACTCACTGTTAGGGTCATAAATAGCCCATGCCGTGGATGATAGGTTCTAGGTACTACAGCAAGCAACATCAGCGAAACCAATGTGGGGAGTCATAGACATCTCCAAAGCAAGAAAAGCATCGCAAACAGGAAAGATGTTTGAAAACTATCACATAAAACCACGCTACACAAAAAATGAATGACACACTAATGTACACAAGTAACCATGCAAGATAACCTAAGCATAATACTTCTTGAGGTAAAGCCCGTTTCAGGGCTTATCGAGAGAATTTCCTTCATAATAAATAAGCTCATAGGCTCCTTTCTATAAAATGTGTTTCATGATGTAGGGCCCATGCCAAATGGGTTCGAACTTGCCTGCCCCCAACTTATCGTTAGCTTGGTCGTATAGTGTAACAACCCCGAAATAACAACACATAACTAATTAGATTAATTAAGCGATTCATAATCAACAAGCAATTATCAACTAGTTAACATTAAATTACAAAAATATGAGTGAAGAGAGACAACTTACCTATGGAACGCTAGTTGAATTTTTCTACCTACAACAAAGTCTTGGGACAACTCTCCAACCAACCATAGGCTTAGTTGCACAAAATCTTGCTACAACTGGCCACCCCCGAGCCCTCAATCAATGTACTACTACCAAGGAATCCTTTGTCTCACAACACTATTCTCCCAAGAGAATGGATGGTGGAATCATGGAATGATGGAATCCCTCTCATCTTCCTCCCCATCTATTAAATAGAGCAAACATTAGAAGGGGAACCACATGCACACACCCCATGTATCAACATGCAACTTTACTTCTTTCTTGTTTTATTCCTCTTGTTTTTAATTTTTGATAGCTTTACTAATTTTTACTATTTTCATGTTTATTCTTATTTATATTTATTTAGAGCATGTAATTAATTTATTAATTATTTACTATTACTATTACTATTTATTTATTTATTTAATATTATATTATATTATTTATTATTTATTATTTATTATTAAGGGACATTACATTTATTTTGTTATTTATTTCTTCCTGTAACAATCCGGCACCCTCTGTTAAACTAGTATAACCAGCAGGCATCGAAAGTTTCACAACACCTGGGAAATCCCAAGGAATCTCTGTCCTTTTTCCCACTTTCAGAATCAGGCATAAGCCTCCTCGGTCTGTATCCTAGTCCAAGGCTGGCCCCAAGGCTCGCGCCTGACTCAGACCTTATCTACCCCCAAGGCCCCAAGGCAGGCATCTGGTACAGTGCTCAATGTCTCAAGGCATCTCGCAAGGTTGGCCCACTCCCTCCACAACTCACTAAGGCGCACAACCCCAGGCGTCGAAGTCCTTACACCCCTACCAGACTTCAGCATCCCAATACAATACTAGGCACCTAGCCTAGAACATCAGGTACTTGGCCTCCTCAAGATGGTCCCATAGCGCTTCAAGATCTATCCATCAAGATTTATACAAGACAAAGGAACCACTGGCATATGTAGTGTTGATTGAGTTTGTCCCCATTAAATTTTTAGAGAATATTTTATCATGAAAGTAGTAAATATCAAGAAATAATCAAAATTTTCTACATTAAAATGCCCATAGGCCCTAAGTGTTTGAGCCTAAGCTTTAATACCATATGTAATAGCCCCGAAATAACAACACATAATTAATTAGATTAATCAAGCAATTCATAATCAGCAAGCAATTTATCAACTAGTTAACATTAAATTACAAAAATATGAGTGAAGAGAGACAAATTACCTGTGGAACACTAGTTGAACGCTAGTTGAATTTTGCTACCTATAACAAAGTCTTGGGGACAACTCTCCACCCAACCGTAGGCTCAGTTGCACAAAATATTGCTACAAATGGCCACCCCCGAGCCCTCAATCAACGTACTACTGCCAGGGAATCCTTTGTCTCGCAACACTATTCTTCCAAGAGAATGGATGGTGGAATCATGGAATGATGGAATCCCTCTCATCTTCCTCCCCATCTATTAAATAGAGAAAAAATTGGAAGGGGAACCACATGCACATTGTTGTTACAACTTGTTACCTAGACCTAAACTGTCTAGCTCCTCCTGATCCGGAAAAACCCCTTCAAAATACAATCAAAACTTCGTGCTACTATACCTAGCCTAATATCCTTTACCTGATCCAATCATCTTGGCTAACTGACCGAGTTATAACTTGTTGTTACACATTGTTGTGTTATGATTGAATGTTCAATGTTGGGTAGGGAACTTGAGGCCTTCATATATCTTGCATGATAGCCTTGAAATAACTAGTCAAGCCCCGGGTTGACAATTAATGTGGAATTGGGTGAATTGTATGATTCATATATGAACACCAATGCAAACCATGGCTGAAACATACTTCAGCTCACTTTTGCTACAATTATAAATTGCTTCAGAAATTCTACACTAGACAACACATGCAGCTTGCAGGCTCTTCTCCAAGCTCCCACTCACTCCAAACAATAACTAGACAATGAACCAACTCACAATAAACTTTCTCAAATATGTAGGTGAACTCAAGTGCTCAACTCAATAATTACAGCGAACTACTGAGCTCAACAATCCTTTTCATATGCTTGATTTGATCTAGATTCAACTCATTGACTCAATCAACCACTAACTCCATTAGCCTTTTTAACTTTTTCAACTTTAATTAGCTTCTTGAGATTGCACAAACTTTTCCAATCATAAACCGAAAGATTATGATCAAGGATTTCACCAAAACATAAAAATTATCTCAAAAACACGAGGAATGTGAAGTAACTCTTAAGAAAAACTCCAGTCGCACCCTTGATATAGTCTAAAATCGACTGGGGCTATAACCACTCCCATTGGCTGGCCTCCATGCTACTAGAGCCTTCCAGCCGTTCCCATAGGCCTCTATGCAAGTGAATGGGGCTAAAACTTAGTAAAAATATGAACCTATCAACTCTAAACCTCTGCCACCTATTCCATCATCTTATCCAGTACCCGAACACTCCTCCGAGTCTCTGCAATAGGTCTACAAATAATGAAGTAGGCCAAGAAAAATTCAATGGCATGCTAGACCTATTCTGCCAACTCTAGCACCAAGTGCAACACCTCCAACTCCTCAAGCAGCAACCACAACATCTCTAACACTTGTAGCAACAACTGCAACGCCTATAGCAGCATCACCAAATCCTACAACAACAACCTCGAGGCATACCACTGCCTCCATCACTGGTAGAAGCACCTCCAACACAAGAAACCACATCTCACACATGTAGTAGTACATGCAATGTCTTCAAGACATGTAGATACATATGAAACATATAGAGCAACACTCCAACTACCTACAACAACAACATCTCCAACCAAGTCAACATGTTTGGAGTCCATCTCCTCAGTAGCCAAAACATCATCTCCAATAGGTTTAGTCATAGGTATGTTGACATCAATGCCAACGAACAATATGTTGACAGGCTGGAATATTCTGCCAATAGTCAAGGGGATCTCCTTGGTGTAGTCTCCCAACTAGAACCTGCACCGTTTGTGGTAGGGATCCCTTCCGGTATGTAGGCTTGGCTGTCATTCAATTTTGTAGAGTTTGCTTTGGACGAAGGTGAATTGTGAACCCAATTGAAAGCATGAACCTTAAATAAATACAAGGAAATAATTGACAAATATCCTATATCACATATACGATGAATAGCCAAACCATAAATGACATAAAACCTTATGTAAAGTTACTATTAGCAGAATCTAAATAAGACTTATGTATTCGAAGATAAAATGCTTAAAAATTGTAAATTAGTTCACAATGATCAAACATTTATAAACATCCGTAACTTGCATGGTCAGAAATAGATTCTACTAACACCAAAGAAATAGTTCACTGGCACGAGTATAGGGTTAAGCAAAACAAATACCATTCATACAAAGCAACATAAAGTGTAGAGTATGAGACAGTAAGTGAGAAGATTGTAAATCAAATACCTTTCCGGAACAATCGATCCAGCAAGTGAAGGAAAATACTCATGGAATTAGCACATAAAATATTTGGATAATCCAATAGTAGAAGCTAACAATCATTCCTTGCATACATCAAAAGGACATAAATTCTCTCAAGCAATGTATGTCTCCCCTGAAAGTCCTCGGGAAAAAATTCCTTTACAAATGAGGCCTAAGGGTATATGTATGGAGTAAGGGCAACTCTTGGTCTACCTTTGACTCTTGGGATACCTCATGACCTTTCATATTCTCCACATGACTTTTGGTATTCTATATGACCTTTCATACTCACAAGGTGTTTTATGCTACTGTAGACAAAATTTGTCACGAAATTATTATCAATCTAAATCACTAATTTGATAATGGCATGTTTTGGAATATTAAGCTTGAGTTGTTCCGTCAAATATGTGTGCCACAGGTTATATTCTGTTGCAATGGGCATGATTTGTCACTGATCTTCGTCATTTCAGTGTAGGCACTTGAGGGAATCATGAATGTGAGTGCTCCATTTGGCGTGCACCTGGTTATTCAAGGTTACCATCTTGGTGTAGATCCTTACTGGTTCTACCACATAACATGTGATGTTTTCTTTGGTAACCAACATGTCCTTTGTGCGGGTTGCTTCTTTAAATGTCTCTATGAATGCATGTACTTCTGAGGTGATTCTTCCTACTTCCTGACCTGCCTGACTTCTCCTATCATGGGCACTCCATGTAATTTGATTACTAATTCTAAGCCGCCAAAAATATTCTTGTAGGATGCTAGTACTCTTTCCACATCTTTGGCTAGTTATCTTTGGACTGAACTTTGATGCGGAGCTGGACTTTGATGTTTTGCATGGTGATCTAGTCTTTCTTTGGGACCATCACTAGGGCCCCTGGATACTTAATAGACCATTCATGTATCTTATCCAAAGAAATCATAGCTTCTTTGAGCATGGCTATTCTTTCTTTTGTGTGAGCCTGAATGGCCACGATGGGGGCTACTGTTTGGTGTAGTTTTGACATTTCTTCATAAACTACCATCATGGCTTCCCCCAGAGTCTTTGTTTCTACCTCAATGGTTGCCTGAAACTCTATTGTGCTTTATTGTACTAAGTTGAGTGCTGCGTTTTCTTCCTCCATCTTCTTCTTTTCCTGTTCCAACATGGTGGCCCTCTGCTCGGATGTGTAAAGCCTGTTTTGCAAATCTGCAATCTGTTGTCGCATCCTGACCACATTATGTTACGTAGCGGCCGTGGAATCCATCCTGACAAAGGAAATCATTTGAGAGTTTGTTGTAATATTAGGCACAATATCTTTGGCCGTGGTCACTAACGGAGGCTTGGATGGATTCCTGCTACGAAAATTATTCCTCTCTTGTACGATCTTGAGGTTTATGTCATTGAAAGTGAGTCGAGTGAGATCTAGGACCTCCTCGTCTTGATCCTCTGAGATGCCCAACTTTTGGAGTGGGAGATGTCCTTCGGTGAGGGGAGTAGTAGGGAGTATGTCTAATGGAGGAAGCTTGTTTTGTCCTGTGCTGAAGTCAGTTGTTTTGCTGGTCTCTCCTTATTCGCTTTCCCCGGCTTCCTTTTCCTTATCTCTCCTAAGCTCTTCTTCCTATTGCCTCCTCTCTTCTTCTGCTACTGCCTATTGCCTCTCTAGTTCATATTCCATGTTCTTCAACTCTTGTTCCAACCCCCTGTTTTCTTCCTAATTTTTCCTCTTGGCTTCTTCTTCTTCTCATTTTTTTTGCACTTCTTCTTCCTGCCTTTTCCTCTCTACCTCTTCCTTTTCCCATTGTTTTTCTTACAACTATTTCTCCTTCTCTTGTTCCTCCCGCCTTCTCCTTTTCTCATTCTAGCTCTAGTTACTAGAATCTAGAGGTTGCATGTTCTCCAGCTCCCTTTGCCTCTTGATCTCTCACTTTTTCCTTGTCAAGCAGGCATTTCTTTTTCCCAGTGTTATATCCCCCTCCTCGTTGTCACTCACAGGGTCTTCTATATCCTTCCCTTTGTGCTACTCAGCCTCCCCACTACTAGTTGGTGCCCTAAGCTACTTTTTCTTTATGGAAGAAGATCTTTCTTTGAGGCTTATATCTTCCTGGGATTCGTCTTGGGTTTCATCCTTTGCATCCTGCTCTTCACTTGGGCTGAATTTTCTTGTAGAATTATACTAGTTCCTCACCTTGTCTTAATTGTCCTTTTAGGTGTGAGAATACGACTAGATGAATTTTTCCTTCTTGCAATTGGCAGCTACTATCTTCTCTGGACCATAAGTTCAATGGTTGAGCGTTACGAAAAGGCTTCCTTTTAGCTCATTGGCCTCTGCCTCTACTTGTTTGAAATTTTCTACCACATACTCCCCGATGGTGAGGGGGAAGGTGGGC
The DNA here is from genome assembly GCA_031772625.1 of Pinus tabuliformis. NCBI lineage: Eukaryota > Viridiplantae > Streptophyta > Pinopsida > Pinales > Pinaceae > Pinus > Pinus tabuliformis. Next base: position 140,709,598 of record CM062817.1, read on the forward strand.
TAGGGTTTCTTCTTACCTTTGTTCAATATCTTTGAAAACCCTTACGTCATCTGGTAACAAACCTCTCACACGAGTGTGCTATCTGTGGCAAACTTGGGTAGGGCATGTAGAGGCTTATGGGTACTGAACACCCTAATTAATGTCCCTTATTTGATGGGGAACCAATGTGCTACCTTGATGAGTGTCTTCATGGCCCTCTTAAACATGCATGGTGGTTCCTCACCGAAAACTAATTGGTATAATGGGCTAATGAAAGTTTCAGAGATGATATCAAACATACCTCTATAGCCCGTGTCCTAGAAAACTTTATAATGGCTATGCAAGGGGTTGGTTTCCGACGAGTCCCAGTTACAACTCCAGTTTTCGAAGTAGCACCTTGAGCAAATAGCATTGAGGAGGTATGACGACATATAGAATTATTAAGGCTATTTTGGTTGTGGGTTCTTGGCGGCCATTATGTTTTCTTTCAATGATGAGCATAGGATGCTTTCCCAATTAAAAATGGTCCCTCGGGTGGCAATGACATACATGAGGGGAACCCAAGTGCCATAGAAAATGTCGTAGTCTGGCTTGCCATACAATCGGCACATCATTGTAGCAATCAATTGATACACTTTCCGCAATCCCTCTATTTTGTAAGCTTGATATGTTTTACCCCAAAAATTTGTAGGGTCTTGTCACCATTCCATGAGGATGTCTTTTGTGGGAATTGAAAACCCAGTGAGCCACTTGGTATTGAAGACCTCCTATCTCTTAAGGGGCCTATAGTATGCACTGATATCTACCAGGGAGATAGCGGCTATGGGTGCCCCATCATGGCCTTTGATCAACCAAGCTCATGTGTCTATGCATTGCAAGATCCATTCAATGGTTTCTGAGCACGGTAAAATTGGGGGGTGTGCTGCCACCTTGTGTAACTTGGATCTTTTGACATTTATGTAAGCCTAGAAGTCCTCCTAGGTCTCTAGAATATCTTTATTAGCAAACTTCTCGTAGATAGTGTACCAAGAAAGCTTGGTGGTCTTGCTTATATTTCAAGTAGCGTCCCAAAAGATAGGTGGCTCCTCTTCTGGGTCAGCCTCCCATGACCCACTTCCCGAGGCCCCCTAAGCAACTTTAGTGGTGGGGGGAGCCATCTTGTCCTCAAATGAAGAAATGGATATACACTGTAGATCGATGTCACTTGGCATGCCAAAAACATAGTCCCACGATGAGAGAGACGACATGAAAAATCAGTTAAAACTGCAAAACAGAAAGGGGGCAGCAGGTGACATGTCGCAGGGAAGACAAGTCACACGGTCACGTCTATGAGAATGTGACTAGTAATAGAGGTCACAGTTTTTGAGCTATGGTCGTAGGTCAGATCAAGATGGAGGTTGCAGGGTCGCAAAGTCGCAAGGTTGTGAGGAAAGGGGGGTCGTGGTTTCAGGACACGCAACTTGGTCTTAAGAAAGGTAAGGGAGGCTTCTGCATGACTTAAGGGGGTTAGGATCTCCTTCAGATAAGTGGATATAGTCCTACTTGTAAAATCAAAGGGAGTTGGGATGAGGGGAACACATTGTCGAGGTCGAGCAAGGGAAGGAGCAACCAAGGTGACCTTTCCGGCACAAAACAAGAAAGAAACTTAAGTAACATAGGAAAACCCTAGGGTGAGAGGATTCCAAAGGTCAGGGGATGCAGTCATTGATACTTGGAAGAAAATAATGATTGCAGGACAGTGGACAATTACTTACCCGAAGCCAGACATGCACACGAACTCAATTCAGAGGGCCTACTAGCTCTTCGTGCAACCGAGGGAACTTTTACAAATGCGACTTGGGGGAGCTTCATATATATGGAACTGGTTGCACGTGTGAGGTCACGGGGTATAGGCACGTGACTTTGTGACCTATGCGACCATGCAACCTGGCAGGTTGCATAGTCGGAACGGTTGCATAGTCATGTTGATGACTTTGAGTTGATGGTGCAACCTTGCGACTCGCAAGATCGCATAGTCACATAGTCGTGTGTATGCTCAGTGGGGAGGGACGCGATGGTGTGACCCTTGCGACTTATGCGACTCGAAAGGTTGCTAGTTCGTGAGAGTTTAGGAGGGTGGAAGTTGTGACTTCGCGACTTATGCAACCTCTGTGACTAGTGAGTTGCAATGGTCACGATAGTCACATTGGTCACAAGGGTCAATTTTAGTCGCATTCCGACTCTATGACTGAATTACTAAGGCAGGAACTCGAAACTTGCTCTTACTTAGCTGAAAACCAAGATTCTCCCTCGGCCTCCTTGAGACTGTTGAACTCTTTGAGTAGAACTAGGTGGGGCTGGTGACTTGGCCTGGTGAAGGGGCTTCAAAAATTTCAAGGTTCTCAGATTTTTGGAGGAGTTGTTGCAGTAGCTACAACAATTGGCGATTCCCTAGGAGACTCTAGGATATCTGAAGTCTTCAGGCCTAGCTTAAGGGGGACTCAAGTTAGTATTTCTTCATGGAGATGTGGGTCCCACTGATGGTATTTGGGACTCCCCTTCGAACTTGGTCAACTGTCCCAACTGGCATGACATGGTTTTTGCATACACGATAGGGTTCTACTTCCCGCTGCTCTGCGAAAGAAAGGGAAACTGAAGTTACATTATGAGTTTTTGAATTTTTCTCAGTGTAGTGGTCATGGGACTCTGGCGTTGCTCCGCTGCCAGTGAGCCTGAACAGTACCCCGGCAGAGTCACTTCCTAGAAATTGCGAACGTTGCTCCACTGCCAATGAGCCTGGTCAGTACCTCGGCGGAGTCATTGCCTCACCTCTTTGCACAGGAAGCCTTTATCAGTCCTTTAGCCCTTATTATGAAGTGGATGGAGGTGCTCATTGGAACTTATTTTTCTGTGCATATAGCACTTATTTGATGATGGATTAAGCCTGGGCGAACGAGGGATCCCGACTTATTTTAGCTTGCAAAGAGGTTGTTTCTAGTTTTTCAAAGACCTTGTTATTTTCTCGAGATACATGTATACTCAAAATTGGCTTCTTCAGTTTCTCCTTCATTCCAAAAATTATGGGAGAGCTAGAACAATTCAAGACCTTTTCTACCATGTAAGCAACTGGGTTAGACTGACGTAAGCAGGAGTGAAGACCGTGTGTGCCATCGAGTTCCCCATTATCATTAGTTTGGCATACTAGGCTTTTGTCACGACTTAAGTTCCGGTCAATAAACAGTTCCAGAGGGCATCCGCGGAAGCTAATGTGCAGGCATACTCTAACCTTAACTTTCCAGTTCAAATTTATTCCAAAATACAACAAACAAAAAACGCAGAAAACGAAAACTACGATAGCAAACTATGATTATCTAAGAAATCAAAGGTAAAATATAGTACAAGGTAGGATCAACAACTCTGGGGTTGCTAGGTAAAGTAATATTTGAGGTCATGGCCATTCACTGGGAGGGGTTCTATTCGCCCTCCCAGGGTTTGCAATTTGAAGGTGTGGTGGCCAATTTTTTCTATGATCTAGAACGGGCCAATCCACAAAGCCTGGAACTTCGTGTGTTTTCCTTTGTCTTCATGGGCCCTATCCTACTTGAGAAATAGATATCCTACGTCTAATTCGTGGGAACCTGAGGAGTTTTTTTCGAACCACCTCTTGATCCGGGCTTGATGGATAGCAAACTTTTCCTTGTTTTTCAATCTTTCCTCTTCCAATCTTACCAGGGTATCGATTTAGCTTTGAATGGCCAGACACAGGGAACCTTGCGACTCTTGAGCTAGTCTAAGGGCAGGGAGGTATAGGTTGGGTGGCAGAATGGCTTCTTTCCGGTACACAAGGAAATAAGGGGATGTGCCGATTGATTTTTTGGGAGTGACCCAGTCAGCCCATAGAGCGTTACTGAGGGCGTTATACCTTTTCCTCTGTTGCGAAAGTAGGTTTTTCTTAATGATACGAATGAGGTTTTTGTTGGTTGATTCTGCTAAGCCATTTCCTTGGGGATAGTAGTTAGCTGAATGTTTCAATACGATGCTATTTTCTAGAGAAAAATCATACAATTTTAAATACGAAAAATAAGTAGTGTTATCAAAGACAAGAGAGGTTGGAACACTGAACCTGGCTATGATGCACTGCTTAATAAAGGATATTACCTCATTGTCATTAACTTTGCATAATGGAACTACCTCTACCCATCGGGTGAAATAGTCAGTCGTTGTGAGTATGTACTTGTGTTGTTTTGATGAGTTCGGCATGACCTCTCTTATGATGTCCAACCCCCATTGTTGAAACGGTTCCTCCATTACTATGGGTTGGAGTGGTGTAGCGAACCTTGCTTTCCTGCCTGCATGTATCTAGTATTTAGGACACTTCTGCACATAGGCATGGGCATCTTTAAATAGTGTTGGCCAATAAAAACCTGCCCGCATGATTTTATGGGCCATGGTGTCACCTACATAGTGACCTCCTGCAAGTTCATCATGTAGATCTTTTAGTACACGTTGGGCTTCACCATATTCTAAACATCTCAGTAATATACCAAGGTGGTGCTTTCTGAAAAGGTTTCCTTGCACTATTTGATATGCGGCGGCCTTGAACCTAACGTCCCTCTTCTGTCTAGCGAACATAGCTTCAGGTAAAGATCCATTTATCAGGTACTAATTTACATCGGAATACCATGATGAGGCGTCATGTGAGCCGATGAGTTCATTCTAATACATTTCGATTTCGTGCTCGCATCCTTCTGATTCCTGGGTTAGTCGATCAGGCCCCGTATTTTTAGGATCAACTACTTCAACAGTCAGTTTACAAAGTCTGCTTCCTTTCACAGTGTGGGAAGGTTTGAATTCTAGATCGTATTCTTGGAGGGAGGTCATCTAGTTTTCTCTTCTTTCTCCCAGCTCCTATTGTACGAAAAGAGATTTGACGGCTGGGTGGGGACCATGACTGTGACACGGTTTTTTAGGATGTATGGTCTGAAGTGTTTCACTGCTTTGTAGACCACGTACTCTTGCTTATCAATGTCTAGGTAGTTAAGCTCTGCACCTTGGAGTCTTATACTCATGAATGATATGGGGCGTTCGTCATGATGATAGTCCTTTTGTGTAAGGACCGCAACTAATGATGAATGTAAGGCGAAAGTGTATAAGATAAAGTCTTTGCTGAAATTAGGGCTAGAGAGGGATGGGGCCCCCGCGATCATTGTCTTAATCCAATCAAAAGATTCCTTTTCCTCTCAATCCCATTTAAATAATGATTCCTTCTTAATCATGTTCTGCAAAGGTTTGACAATTTGTGAAAAATCTGAAATAAATTTACGAAGGAAATTAATTTTGCCAAGGAAGGATTGCATACCTTTCTTGGTGCTTGGTTGGGGAATCTGCGCTATATCTTTTACACGATCTGGATCTACAGTGATTCCATTCATGGTGATGATGTGGCCCAATAGATTGCCTTTCGAGACCATGAATATGGTTTTTTTAGGGTTGAGGGAGATCCCATACTTCCGACATATCTTGAAAATTTGCTTTAAGTGGTGGAGGTGGCCACTCCTTTTCTTCGAAAATACAGTGACATCATCTAGGAAGACCACAACGCTTTGACCCATGAGGCCTCAGAAAGGGATATCCATCACTCTTTAGAAGGTTGCCCCGATATTTATCAATTCGAAGGGCATGTGGTGAAACGAAAACATCCCCCACTTAGTTCGGAAGGTTTTTTTGATCTGATCTGGTTCGGCTACCAGGATTTGATTGCAACCAGAGAAGCCATCTAATAGTGAGAAAACTTCAAATCCTGAAATGGTCTGGAGGATCTGTTCCATGGAGGGGACCGAGTAGCTATCTTTATCTGAGGCTCGATTGAGGTTTCGGAAATCGACGCAAAGGTGTATTTCCCCTGATTTCTTACGCGCTAGAACCAGATTAGATACCCATGTGGAGTGTTTGACCTTGAATACAATCCGGGCATCCAAGAACTTCTTGAGTTCCTTTTGAATGAGAGGTTACAAAGCAGGGTGCACCTTCCTCATTTTTTGTTGAAAGGGCTTGGCCCCTTCTTTGGTAGGGATGACATGCTAAATAATGCGGGTATCATATGTTTTTAGATCATCATATGTCCAAGCAAACACATCATAGTATCTTCTAAATGAGCTGATGAACGCATGTCTTTCTTCTCGGGTGCACCCTACCCCTAAGTTGACATACTTGGGTCTGACTCAGTCCCGAGATTGATTTTCTCATGCGAGAGAGTCGAACTATGAGTTTTTGTGTTCGGGGGGGCCCTGAAATAGCTCTGGAGGTCGAACAGTTTTTCTAGTGTCACTACCCCTTTAGGTAAGGGATTTCCTTTACACGAGCTTGCTTCCTCTTCGAGCAATCTCCTGTGTTCCTCTTCATCGATAGCCGATTCTTTGAACACTTCCGTATTTGTCATGAATTATAGAATCTTTTGGTCATCATTGAAAACACGCAAGTTAGTTATGTTGTCAGGCACTGCTAGTTTATACATAATTTCAATAGAAAACCCATCTCTGAGGGGTGTGAACCTGGCTGCAGCATTAGCTAGAGTGTCAACAGCAGCATTATTAAACCTAGGAACGGAAATAATATTGAAAGCTTTAAATGAATTTATGAGACACCATACCTCTTGCTGGTAATTCTTGAGGTGTGGAGATAGATAATCAATGGTATTGCGTACTTGTCTTATAATGATTTCTGAATCCCAAATAACCTTCAGGAAGTCTTCTTTCACACCGATGGCCTTTTTGAGGCCGAGGACCAATGCTTCGTATTTTGTAGTATTGTTGGTGCATTGGAACTCCAACCTACATGAAATCAAGGACCTATTTCCTTTGGGGTCCAGCAAGACACAGCCTGCCCCTACTCCATCATGAGTTTTAGATCCGTGATAGTACAATGTCCATGTCTCAGTGTTGAGGGTAGGTAAACCTGATGTATGTAAATTTTGTAGAAATTTTGAATAATTTAACACATATTCAACAGAGATTATCCTGATCATGTACTATTGCGGAATACATACACAATACATAAGCTCCTCTACATTGATCATCAATATAGCAGCATCAATAACAATAAAACATCAAGAGCATTCACACATTAACACAGTATGTAACCCGGGGAAAGCATCTCACTAAAAACCCCACACTATCTATATATTAATGATTGAGACCATGTAACATTACAAAGTACAATGCTTATCACAAGCAATCCAGTACCAGCTCCACCTGTTACACACAATACAGCTCAGATCTGATCTCCAAATCTATTCTACTGCTTTCCTGCCTCCACTGCTCAATACCTGCTCAAGAATGAATGAGAATGGTCTACCAAACTCGTATTTCACCTCCAAAGAATCACTCACAATGTGTAAGACGTGAGTAGAAGCTACAAACTGGGAAAATACATGAGCAAACTCATTGGCATACTCAATCCCTTGATTGTGCAAGATCTGATGCACAACTATAGTCACAACTGATAGCAATCTGATTCTCTAACACCTGTCCCTGCTGAACTGAACATGCACTGACATGCAACTGAGTTAACTGATGTATTCTATAGTTGTATTATGAGTTAATAATTAGTTTAACAACTCATCATTAGTCTATTTGTAGTTAGACTAACTACAACTAGTTTAACCAAGTCAAACTGAACACAACTCCATCAACTCCACAATCAACTCCACCAAACTCAACTGATTGAGTTCTAACTGAAGTCATGCATGCAACAACTCAACTGACTCATAAGAAAAGCGTACTTCCTTCTGACAGCTGCATGGGCCACATCTGTAGCTCAAACTGAAGTGCTCCAAGAGAATAAGATCAAGTTTATAGTCCAAATATTATTATGAGACAATAATATTTGACTTTTCTATTTTTGACAGCCAGTCTAAAAATAGACTTTGATCACCCACACTGTGGTCACCCACACTTTGGTCATCCACATTGTGATCACTCACACTGTGATCACTCACACTGTGATCATCCACACTGTGATCAAAAATAGAACTTGCGCCATAATTTTCCTGTGGGCCCACTTAGTGAAGGCGACTCTTTTCACTAAGCTCCATCATCTTGTTGCAATCTCAACACTCCCTCTCGACAAGATATGGATTATCAGCAACCCCTATCCTGCCTCGGTGGTACTCAAATTTGCTCCTGGTGAGAGCCTTTGTCAGAATATCAGCATGCTGATCCTCCGTGGGAATGTATGAAAGCAACATGATCCTCCGCTGCACACAATCTCTGATATGATGGTACCTGATGTTAATATGCTTAGATCTATCATGAAATACAGGATTAGCTGAGAGTTTAATGCAACTCTGGTTATCACAGTAAATCACAGTAGGATCCAAATGAGAACCGAACAAACCAACCAAGATCTTCCTCATCCATATAGCCTCACATGCAGCCAAACTTGCTGCCATATACTCGGCCTCCGCTGAACTGAGTGCCACGGATCTCTGCTTCCTGCTGTACCAAGAAACTGCTGTCGATCCAATACTGAAGACCCCTCCTGATGTGCTCTTTCTGTCCGTTGGGCTCCCTGCCCAATCTACATCCGTGAAGCCACATAGCTTCACCTCATCCTCCTGTCTGTACCACAAACCATATCCCGATGTGCCTCTCAAGTAGCGCAATACATGCTTGCCCGCCTTCCAGAAGAGCTTGGTAGGCTTAACCATAGCTTGTGAAAGCTGGTTAACTGCATAGCATATATCAGGTCGTGTATTGACCAAATACATCAGCGACCCCACCAACTGTAGATAAACAGTGGCATCCACTTCTTCTCCCGAAGTTGCATCCTCCTTCCTCCAACCTCCAGGAAGAGGAGTATCAACAGGCTTGTAGCCATGCATGTTGAACTTCTCCAGTATATCCTGAGCATACTTGCCCTGAGAAACAAACAGTCCACCACTTTGCTGCCATATTTCCAATCCTAGGAAATAGTGAAGGAGGCCCAAGTCCTTCATCTTAAACTCTGTAGCAAGATCCTTCTTGCATGACAGTATCAACAGCTCATCACCCATTAGAATCAAATCATCAACATACAGTACAATGATAAGCAACTTACCTCCACCACAATCTGGTATAGGTTAGGATCCGCCTCGCTCTTGGAGAATCCAAGTCCTGTGAAATAGCTGTCTATCCGTGTGTACCAAGCACATGGTGCTTGCTTCAACCCATACAACGCTCTATTAAGCCTGCACACATGCGACTTGCTGCTGAAGACCTCAAAGCCTTCGGGCTGCTCAATGTACACCTCCTCCTCAATGACTCCATTGAGGAACGCAGTCTTCACATCCATCTGATGAATGTGCCATCCTATCTATGCTGAGAGAGCAAGAATCGTCCGTATGGAAGAATACCTTGCGACAGGTGCAAAGGTCTCCTCATAATCGATCCCCTCTATCTGTGAAAAGCCTCGGGCAACAAATCTTGCCTTGTACTTCTCCACACTCCTGTCAGCTGCCTGCTTGACCTTGTAGATCCATCTCGAACCCACCACTGATTTTCCTTTCGGTCTAGGAACAATCTCCCATGCACTGTTTCTGACAATAGAATCATATTCTTCCACCATGGCGTCTACCCATGCGGGATCCTCCACAGCTTCCTCGAAAGAGGATGGCTCAGTCACAACACACTTGCTCATCAGAGCCATGTATCTAGTGTACCGATCAGGTGACTATCTCTGCCTGCGTTGGGCTGTAGGTGGTCCTACAACTTTCTCTGCATCTTGAGCCAGTCGCTCAGCTTCTGTCAAGCGCTTTCGCCCTCTGATGGTTGGCGCTGCATGAGTGGTCTCTTCCACTCCATGAACCTCGTCCTGTGGCTGATCCACGTCCTGAAGCTCATCCTTAGGAACTAATAGCTCCTCATCTGCATGCAAGTGTAGCTCCCTCTCAAGCGAACACTTCATGGCTTTCTCCTCCTGAAATTTTATATCCCGTCGCACAACAGTTTTACCACTGTCTGGAAAATACACACGATAGTTGTGGGGCGTATCAGTGTACCCCACAAATATCCCAACCTCTGCGGTCGGCTCCAACTTCTTCCTGGCATCCTTCGTCACATGCATGTAAACGTTAGCACCAAAAATCCTCAAATGAGAAAGATCAGGCTTCTTACAAGAATAAGTCTCCTCAGGTGTACTCATGCCAAGTATCCTATGAGGACAACGGTTCTGCACATAAACTGTTGTATTGCATGCTTCCACCCACAAGTGAAGGGGTAGGTCCTGATCATGCAACATTGCCCGTGAAGCACCCACAATCGTTCTGTTCTTCCACTCAGCTACCCCGTTCTGTTGTGGGTTATGGGGAGCTATGAGCTCTCTACGAATCCCTTCTGCCTTGCAGAAATCCTTGAACTCGTCCGAGATGTATTCACCACCATTATCACTCCTAAGAGCCTTCACCTTCTTCCCCGACACCTTCTCGACCAGTGCTTTGAATTCACAGAACTTTGAATATGTCTAGCTCTTCTTCTGCATGAAGAAGATCCATCACTTACGAGAGAAATCATCAACAAAAATCACATAATACCTGTGTTTTGCTATCGAAGCAACTGAGAAAGGTCCACACACGTCTGTGTGAATTCTCTCAAGGATCGTCGTGGCATGACTATCCTTCTCGTGAAAGGTGGCTTTCACAAACTTCCCCAAAGTACACCCCTTGCACTGATCTGACTGCGCAAGTGTGCCTTTAGGAAGCCCTGTAGTGATCTGTTGCAGTATCTTCAAGGCTCCATGGTGAAGGTGACCCAATCTCCTGTGCCACAACTCGCCATCATCCCGGCTCATCAATCCTTCTGCCTTGCCCGCCATTGCTGCGCATCCATCTACATGCAACTGATAAAGGTTCCTCACTCGAACCCCTATCTTCCGGGTCTCACCAGTTGTCTTGCTGTGCAGGAAAGCCTTTCCCTCGCTGAAAACAACATCATACCCCTTGTCTTCTAACATTGCCACTGAGATGAGATTCTTCGTCAATCCTGGAACATGCATGAATTCCTTCAATACGAAGGGTTTACTAGACTCCCTCTCAAAGGAAATGGTACCGATACCAGTTGCACTGCATCTACCATCATCGCCCATCTCGATGTGCACTCCAAGATCTTTGTCCTCCAGATCAGAGAACAAATCTCTATCTCCCGTCATGTGAAAAGACGCACCACTATCTAAGAACCACATTGATCCCATCACACTTGAAACCAAGCATGCGATCAATGAAAAATCAAGCTCAAACTGTGAGGCTAGAGCCTCTCTTGCTGAAGATCCAGCAGCCTGCTTGTTCTTCTTCTTCTGCGGACAATTAGTGGCATAGTGTCCGTGCTGGTGACAGTGAAAACACTTCACCTTGGACATATCCTGCTTCTTGCCTTTTGCACCAGACTGAGAAGCTTTCTTGCTCTTCCCTTTCTTTGCTTTGGCATCCAAAGCACAATTCTCTTCATCATCTCCCTTTGATGAAGATCCGTTCCTGGTACTCCGCTTGATCTCCTCCTGCACAAGATCTGACCATAGTCTTTCCCATCCTGGCAATTTCTCCCGACCATTGACAGAGTCCTGATAGGAATGCCAACTCTTCGGAAGACCAAGGAGAGCCAAGCTCACCAAGTCCTCATCATCGACAGTAACCCCCACACTTCCCAACTCATCTCGACACTGAGTGAACTTCGTGAGATACTTGGGAATACTATCACCCTTCTCGCATTTGATGTTTCTGAGTTTATCTTTGAGCGCCAGCTTCCTCTGATCGCTCTTGCTTTGGAATAATTTTGTTAATGATTTCCACATCATATATGGAGTAGCCTTTCCATGGAGGTTGGACACAATGTGATCCTTCACGCCCTCCAACAGAATCCTTCGACATTTTGCGGTCTTCTTTTGCCAAACTTCCGCCTCAGCAGCATCAGTAGGCTTTGGGATATTCGTATCTATGAACTCCTTCAGCCCGTTATCGTCTAATACTGCCTCCATCCTGTCCTTCCATGCAATATAGTTTGAGCTGTCCTCAAGAGCATACTCCAATCGCAATCCGTTGAAAGACATTGCTGCGTTGTCACCAAGAAAACACTGCTCCAAATTCGAATTCCACCAGCAACCAACTCAACCGCCTCGGATCTAAGATTTGTGAGAACACAATATTTCTCGTACAGAGATTGATTGTATGGGCATTCACCGGATATCTCACCTTCCAAAGGAAGGATGAATCCAGAGGCTACCTGGCCTGATTACAGACTCTGCCTGAAGAAATAGAATGTAAACACTTCCTGAATAGTAGATATGTTGATCAACAGCTCCGATACCATGTAGAAATTTTGAATAATTTAACACATATTCAACAGAGATTATCCTGATCATGTACTATTGTGGAATACATACACAATACATAAGCTCCTCTACGTTGATCATCAATATAGCAGCATCAATAACAATAAAACATCAAGAGCATTCACACATTAACATAGTATGTAACCCGGGGAAAGCATCTCGCTAAAAACCCCACACTATCTGTATATTAATGATTGAGACCATGTAACAAAGTAAAATTCTTATCACAAGCAATCCAGTACCAGCTCCACCTATTACACACAATACAGCTCAGATCTGATCTCCAAATCTATTCCACTGCTTGCCTGCCTCCACTGCTCAATACCTGCTCAAGAATGAATGAGAATGGTCTACCAAACTCATATTTCACCTCCAAAGAATCACTCACAATGTGTAAGACGTGAGAAGAAGCCACAAACTGGGCAAATACATGAGCAAACTCATTGGTATACTCAATCCCTTGATTGTGCAAGATCTGATGCACAACTATAGTCACAACTGATAACAATCTGATTCTCTAACACCTGTCCCTGTTGAACTGAACATGCACTGACATGCAACTGAGTTAACTGATGTATTCTATAGTTGCATTATGAGTTAATAATTAGTTTAACAACTCATCATTAGTCTATTTGCAGTTAGACTAACTACAACTAGTTTAACCAAGTCAAACTGAACACAACTCCATCAACTCCACAATCAACTCCACCAAACTCAACTGATTGAGTTCTAACTGAAGTCATGCATGCAACAACTCAACTGAATCATAAGAAAAGTGTACTTCCTTTTGACAGCTGCATGGGCCACATCTGTAGCTCAAACTGAAGTGCTCCAAGAGAATAAGATCAAGTTTATAGTCCAAATATTATTATGAGACAATAATATTTGACTTTTCTATTTTTGACAGCCAGTCTAAAAATAGACTTTGATCACCCACACTGTGGTCACCCACACTTTGGTCACCCACATTGTGATCACTCACACTGTGATCACTCACACTGTGATCATCCACACTGTGATCAAAAATAGAACTTGCGCCATAATTTTCCTGCGGACCCACTTAGTGAAGGCGACTCTTTTCACTAAGCTCCATCATCTTGTTGCAATCTCAACAAATTTAAGGAACAAACTTCACTATCAGGGCTTAAGGTTTGAACGGAAATTTCGATCTGGATATCTTGTGATCCAGGTGGATTTTGGTGGCCACCCACCAACCCATTTGGACCCCCACAACTGTCTCTTTCAGTCTTTTCAGTTTCCTAAATTGCAGCACAGTTTACTATTTTTAGCAGTTTTTCGGGTCCTGAACTTCCGGAGCCGTTTTGAGGCCCTAAACGACGTTTTTTTGGGATTCTGGGGCAACATGGGTCCATGGACCATGTTGCCTCCCAAAGTGGTAGTACTCGGATAGATCTTTCTAACGAGCTATCGTACGCGTCAAACGAGATCGTATGCCAAAGTTACGACCCTGGGAAATTGATGTACCAATTTACCCAAACGGGGCCCACAATTTGGCGTTTCATCTTCTAGGGTTAGGTTTCGGGATGTGAAGGGTTTTTCATTGTTTCTCAACAATAAATAGGCCTTCGAGCCTCATTGTAACACAGTTCGGAACAGTTCAGAGGCATGTAGCCGCACATCTCTTCTCAGAGATAAGCTACCATCGCCCTAGCTGGTTTATTTCCATTTCTGGTTGTAAGCATATTTCAGTATTTTCCATTAATGAAATGAAGCATTATTTCCGCTGCATATCTGTGTTTATGGTTATTGCACCTCTGTATTTATGGTTATCTCTGTAATCTATTGCGTTCCTGTTTAAATCCGGATCAGTGGTATCAGAGCGGTCTGCTTTTTCTCTGTTTTTCTTTGCATGTCCCCAACGAGGTCGGGATATAAGGAGTTAGGGCTTGAACTGGTCGAACCTTTGCAAGACCAGCCTCGCAAATCCCGACGGCCTCCCATGGCGGATGAGAAGAAAGACGAGGGGGCAGGAGATCCTATCAAAATCTTGCTCGAAGAAGCGCTCGAGCGGCAAAGGAACGCGATGATGGATAGCTTTGCGCAGATCCTTCAGCGGCTACCCAGAGGCGACGCATCGGCTTCCAACAGCGACTCTGGAAACGCCACACCGTTTAAGGTACAAGTTAATTTCGAAATCCCCATATTCGAGGGTCAAATAGACGCAGATGCCGTAGATAAATGATTAAATCTGTTAGATGGGTATTTTTCTGTTCATGAATTTTCAAGTCGGGAAAAGATTGTTTTCGCTCTTCTCAAAGCAGCCCCCCACGTCAAGGACTGGTGGGAAACCTACTGCGAGCAGAAGGATGAAAGTACAGGCTCACTATTTTCAGCCGCACCCACTTGGAATGACTTCCGGGATGCCATCAAGGAGCAATACTACCCTGTCGGAACCTATGAGGACAAATACATCAAATGGACCACACTGCGGCAGGGACGAGACCAAGATGTGTCGGAGTTCACAAACATTTTTCATACCCTTCGCACACAGTTGGGTATCAAAGATTCTGAGCTGCATTTGGTACTCAAATACCGCGGCTGCCTACATAGATACATCCAAGAAGAGATGGTGTTCTTGAACATCTCCTCACTCGGCACAGCATACCGATACGCTGTCAAAATCGAGCAAAAGTTCAAACAGAAAAAGCGAGACTTTGGATCTGCAAATCCGAAGCCCAAAGGACAAAGCCAAGGCGGGGTGACCCAAGACAACCCATCAAAGCCTCAAGAAAAGAACAACACCACGAAGCCGAAGAAGGACACAGGAAAGTGGTGTGAGTTCCACAAGAGTCCCACTCATAACACAAGTGAGTGTCGGACCAAGCAGTCGCTGGTGGCTGAGTTGAAGGCTTCCGAATCAGATGCATGTTCCGACCCTGAGCCACAACCCGACAAGGGGAATGGAAAGGGGAAGCAGATCATTGATGCGGATCCCAGTGCCACTGTTGCCACCGCCAAGATCCAAAAAGATGAGCCCGAAAATCCAGAAGAGGGGGAGCGTCTTTTCCACTCACAGATGTGGGTGAAGGGTTCGCCGCTGCAATTCATTGTCGACAGTGGCAGCCAAAAGAACCTGGTTTCAGTAGAGGTCGTGAAGCGGTTGGGCCTCCCGACTACACCACACCCACAGCTGTACAGTATCGGGTGGCTTCATGAAGGACGAGATCTCAAAGTTCGCCAGCAGTGCCGCCTTCCCTACAGAATCAAGCCCTTCACAGACGAGGTATTGTGTGATGTTACACCTCTGGATGTTTGTGATGTATTATTAGGCCAGCCATACTTGTGGAGGCGACATGCTGTGTATGAGTCCAGGCCTCGTGCTGTCATTATTTCTTTGAATAATTCATTATACAGGATACCAGAGGTAGCCCCACCTACCGCCACATCTTTGATCACTACCAAGAAAGGCAGCAAGCTCATATCACAGACCAGGAAATTCATCTGTCTGGTTCACTCCCAAAATAAGGGGAAGATCGTTGCTACATCCATGACCCCTACAAAGGGTTCCTCTACGCAGCAGCAGCAGCAAAGGAATACGGTCATGACAGAACATAGGAACAACTTCTCCTCACCCACATGGGTACCACACAAGTTTCAGGTGGGCAACAAAGTCTGGTTGCATCGACAGAAAGAACGCCTTACTAGAACCCATCAGAAGCTCAGATCACTCCGACATGGTCCTTACAGCAGTACCAAGGCTATGGGGAACAATGCTTTGGAGCACATCATTCCTCCATTCCTTCGTCGGCACCAAATGTTCAATGTGGACCATTGTCAACCATGCTTCCCACCATCACTGGACACATCAAAGATTGCAGGACAAGTTCAGCAGATGGAGGAACTCAACGCAATGGGGACCATTGCTTCCTAAGGGGGGAGGAATGATCCAGGTGGATGTTGGTGGCCACCCACCAACCCATTTGGACCCCCACAACTGTCTCTTTCAGTCTTTTCAGTTTCCTAAATTGCAGCACAGTTTACTATTTTTAGCAGTTTTTCGGGTCCTTAACTTCCTGAGCCGTTTTGAGGCCCTAAACGACGTTTTTTTGGGATTCTGGGGCAACATGGGTCCATGGACCCATGTTGCCTCCCAAAGTGGTAGTACTCGGATAGATCTTTCTAACGAGCTATCGTACGCGTCAAACGGAGATCGTATGCCAAAGTTACGACCCCGGGAAATTGATGTACCAATTTACCCAAACGGGGCCCACAATTTGGCGTTTCATCTTCTAGGGTTAGGTTTCGGGATGTGAAGGGTTTTTCATTGTTTCTCAACAATAAATAGGCCTTCGAGCCTCATTGTAACACAGTTCGGAACAGTTCAGAGGCATGTAGCCGCACATCTCTTCTCAGAGATAAGCTACCATCGCCCTAGCTGGTTTATTTCCATTTCTGGTTGTAAGCATATTTCAGTATTTTCCATTAATGAAATGAAGCATTATTTCCGTTGCATATCTGTGTTTATGGTTATTGCACCTCTGTATTTATGGTTATCTCTGTAATCTATTGCGTTCCTGTTTAAATCCGGATCAAATCCGGATCATCCTGGGGAACAGTCGATGTCTGGGGTTGATAGCACCCTAACACGGACTTTAGAAGGCATACTTGCAAATATTGTTGGGCATAGTTGATTGGCTCATTGGAGTTCTTGAGGTCAGTTACGGTGTGTTTCATACAAGGTTCACTATTGACCTTGATTTGGTTATTCCTTCCCTTGTATGGTAGCCACAACTGAGACCAGTATGTGGCGAAGTAGGCTTGCATTTTATAAGACCAATCCCTGTTGAGAAGAAGACCGTAGGCCTCTGGGATGTCTACAACTATTATGTCAATGCATTGGTGGACTTGGGAATCAGAAGATAATCAAATGATTACATTATTTAATTCTCATACGGCCAGGACTTGAGATCTGTCAAGTTGGATAATTTTGGCATCCATATTTTTTGGTTGGATGTTCAAATTCTTGCATACCGACCAAGGCATGATATTGATCGATGCTCCAGAATCGACAAGGTAGTTGTGTACATTAAAATTAAACATCTCGAAGGTCAAAAGGAAAGGGGGGGTCGAACCTATTGAGTTGGTGTTTGCAGGGTTTACTCTAGCTTGGAGTTAGACCATAGCTGGGGTTGAGATCGCAGCGTTACCTTTGCTTGGCGTGGAGTATTTTGAAGGTGTAGGAGGGAAAGCAAAGGCCTTGGCAATTAACTCATGTTGGCTGGCCAACTTGCATACCTCACACAAATAGATGTTTGCTCAAGTTTTCTTCAAGTCTTCTATGATATTGTAATCTAACACCATGGATGTGGTTTCTTGAGCTAAGTGTTGCGTTGTCGAGGTGGTTTTGGTCGTAACCCCTTTAGACGAATTTTTAGGTGTAGGTGAGTCCCCTTTGATACCGGTTGGTGACCTACTCAGACTCACCCCATCCATCTCTTTGGGAGAGGAAGAGGATGGCTAGATGGAATTTGTGGGGGGAAGGATCCGTCGTAACAACGCTCGTTTCTTGTCTTCGAGAGTAGATTCCGACACAATGCCTTTACTCCTGAGATTGTAATTCTTGGGGGGTTTTACGGGGGCATCTCCAATGAAAGCCTCTTGAGTAGTGCACACCTCGCCACTGTGGATAACATCAAAGGCTAGCACAGAAGATGGGGCATCATCACCAGGAGGGGAGGCATCCTCTTCCGAACCATCATTGCTCTCTTCCCCTTCTTCTGTAGTTTGATCCTTTAACAGTTGGGTGACTACGATAGTCATGTTATGAAGCCACTGTGGACAGGTCTTCTCAGAGTGGGAAGCTTGATGGAAAGTGCAGAAGTTTTCCTTTCCTAATTCTTCCACGTTTAAAGTTGAGTTAGAAGTTTGAGACACTTTATGGGGTAGGTTGTTAGTTTTCTAAAAAAAAGGCTTATTTGGCTTGGCTCCTCCTGAAGCGTCACTGGTTCTTCATTTTAACTCAGCCACTTCATTAGTCAATTGTTTGAGGGATTTGGCTAGTCCCTCAAAATCGAAGGAGTCAGTTTCCTTATCCAAGGTTTTACTTGAGGAGGCCTAATTCCTCTTCCCGGCAGGCTTTGCATCTTCCTGGGACTCATGTTTAAAGGCACCGATCGAAAGCAGGTATTTCTCAACCTCGAGCGCAATAGAAAAATTCTCAACCAAGGTGGGTTTGGCTTCTCGTTTAACGAACACGGCAATATCACGTGGCAAGGCCCTGGTGAAATAATCAATTGTGATGGAATCATCAAGGGCTACATCCATGAGAAACTTATTCAGGATGGTGGTGAAACATTGATTGAAATATTTCACCTTCTCCTTCTTATGGCATTTCAGTGTGCTGAGATGAGTGAGGAGCATGGAAGGAGTCTTGTCCTCTAAGAAATTGTCTGGGAAGGTTTTCCGGAACTCATCCCAAGTCTGGATAGAGGCGACAGGAAACGACCAATACCAAGTGGCTGCTTTATTCTCAAGGGTGTGTGGGAATAGAAAACATGTTACATCGTTGAAAGTACTGGAACTTCATCATCTGCAAGGCTAAGTACTATTTTCTTATGTGGTCATCAGCTAAGGTCCCTTTCTCTAGGTCAAATTTTGGGAGGTGCTTCTTAGAATGGCGAGGCATATCATGCAGTAGGCCTCTAAGGTTCAAAGGGGATTGATCCATCCAGGCGAGCAATGGCGAATGGTGATTTTCTATAGGGTTGAAGAGGAGGCGATGATCGTTACCTTCTGATTCACTATTAGTGCCTGACCCCCCACTGTTTCGGTGGGGGAAACCTTCCTTCTCCTTGGGTACTCTAAGGTGTTCTAGATCTCTAGTGTTTCTCACGTTTATGGTATTCCTCATATTTCTTAAGAGACACTAATTGTTATATAAGTCTATATGGTCTCTTAGGTAGTCCCCAACCCTTGGTCCCAGGATCCCATGAGTGCCCTCGGTGAGGGGTTGATTCTTAACGGGGGTCTCTTGAGTAATACATCGATCACTCCTATGCACTTCCTCCCTTTGAGACTAGTTGTTTTCACCAGTAACAGTATTCCTAGGGTCAACTCCATCTTCAGGCTAGCTTTCCAGTCCCTCGATAAATAGTCTCTCAACAACATTCGCGTAGTTATCTAGCACTAGGTTGATTAATTGCAATATGGAGTTAATTAGGACACCTTTGCACTTATGATGCAAGTTGGGGGTGTGTGTATTGGATAAGGAGTTAGCTGTGGAGATGCATTTCAGACCCTTGGAAAATTGTTGAGTAATAGGGCGTAGAGCCCTGAGTTGTTCGTTAGTGACCTCGAAAAAGGGAAGTTCTTCTTCTCTGGGAGCATCTTCAAGGGGGGGATTTTGGATTCTTCGTAAAGCGACTTTGTGAAGGTTGGCCCATAGGGGGAAATGTATGGTAGCTCAGGGGCTGTGGGAGGTCAAGGCTGGCTACTACCTTGATGGGAAATTTCAGTGTGGAGGCGTGGATTCGTACTTGCCATGCCCTCCTTCTAGCGCCAAATCTGGTGACCGGCTCGAATATTCTGCCAATAGTCAAGGGGATCTCCCCGGTGTTGGTTCCCAACTAGAACCTGCACCGTTTGGGGGAGGGATCCCTTTCGGTATGTAGGCCCGACTTCTGTTCAAGTTCATAGAGTTGGCTTTGGACGAAGGTGAAATGTGAACCCAATTGAAAGCATGAACCTTAAATAAATACAAGGAAATAATTGACAAATATCCTATATCACATATACCATGAATAGCCAAACCATAAATGACATAAAACCTTATGTAAATTTACTGTTAGCGGAATCTAAATAAGGCTTATGTATTCGAAGGTAAAATTCTTAACAATTGTAAATTAGTTCACAACGATCAAACATTTATAAACATGCATAACTTGCGCAGTCAAAAACATATTCTACCAACACCAAAGAAATAGTTCACTGGCACGAGTATAGGGTTAAGCGAAACAAATACGATTCATATGAGGCAACATAAAGTGTAGAGTATGAGACAGTAAGTGAGCCAACCGTAAATCAAATAGATTTCCGGAACAATCGATCTAGCAAGTGAAGGAAAATACTCATGGCATTAGCACATAAAACATTTGAAGAATCCAATAGTAGAAGCTTACAATCATTCCTTGCATACATCAAAAGGACATAAATTCTCTCAAGCAATGTATGTCTCCCCCAAAAGTCCTTAGCAAAAAGTTCCTTTACAAATGAGGCCTGAGTGTATATTTATAGAGTAAGGGCGAATCTTGGTCTACCTTTGACTCTTGGGATACCTCATGACCTTTCATATTCTCCACATGACCTTTGGTATTCTATATGACCTTTCATACTCACAAGGTGTTTTATGATACTATAGACAAAAATTGTCATGAAATTACTATCAATCTAAATCACTAATTTGATAATGGCAAGTTCTGGAAAATCAAGCTTGAGCTTTTCTATCAAATATGTGTGCCACAGGTTCTATTATGTTGCAATGGGCATGATTTGTGGTTGATCTTCATCATTTCAGTGTAGGTACTTGAGGCCATCAGGAATGAGAGTGCTCTATTTTGCGTGGACCTAGTTATTCAAGGTTACCAGCTTGGTGTAGATCCTTACTGGTTCTACCACATAACATGTGATGTTTTCTATGGTAACCAACATGTCATTTGTGCAGGTTTCTTCTTTAAATGTCTTTATGAATGCTTGTACTTCTGAGGTGATTTCTTCCTGCTTCCTAGCCTCCCTAACTTCTCCTATCGTGGGCACTCCATGTAATTATATTACTGATTCTAAGCCACTAAAAAGATGCTTGTAGGATGCCAGTACTCTTTCCACATCTTTGGCTAGTTTATCTTTGGGCTGAACTTCGATGTGGAGCTAGACTTTGATGTTTTGCATGGTGATCCAGTCTTTCTTTGGGACCATCGTCGAAGCCCCTAGATACATAACGAATCATTCGTGTATCTTATCCAAAGTAGTCATAGCTTCTTTAAGCATGGATATTATTTCTTTTGTGTAAACCTGAATGGCCATGATGGGTGTCGGGTGGATAAATCGTTCTTGCAGACAAGACCGATCTCCCTAGTATCTAATGATATCTAGCGACAAGCAAACCAAACAAATTCTATCTTTCTCTAAATATGCAATTTATAAATAAAGGCTAATAGATGTTTTAGGCCTACCTCAGGTTCAATGCTAGTTTGTGGAAGCCACGCTCCGTTTGTCCAAATGAGCTCCTTTTTAAAGAACCTGCAAACACAAACATACACACATCAAATACCACCTGCATAGCCAATATAATAAACCATATTTATCATGATGACCAAGGAATTCATGAAATAAATCATATGAGACAATTTATTGAGAAAAATGAATCTGATTGTATTAACTTTAAACAAAGAAGAACTTTACAACCTTGGTGCCTTGATGCTGTACAAGCCCCTCCCAGGGTCTAGCAAGAATCTCCTCTACTTTGACAAGTTTCACTCTCTTCCCAATGAAGCCAAAAGGTATGTAATCTCTCCTCTCAAGCTCAACTAGGAAGTCTCAATTCCAATAGCATTTACCCTAAAAAATGTTCAGCTTTCAACCTCCCTAGCAACCAGCCTAATGCCTCAATTTATAGTGCAGAGGAGGGAAGTTACCAGGTCCACCTTCAAAGGGATAATCTCCTCTCATCAAGAGGTTAGCTCCTTTAGTTATGGGATGCATGAACCACCTAGGAGCGAACCAACCACATCAAGATTCCTTCTAGAAGCGTCTAGAATTAACCCAAAGTGAGTTTTTAAGAATAAACTTGCGCCTTTTTTACTTTTACAGGGGTCCGCACCCACTCCTTTAGAGACAGAGCGGGCAGGTCCGCAGGTGACATGACCAAGGGGTGCGGGACCGTAGGTAATGGTACGAGAAAGTGCGGAACCAGAGTTTTATAGATTTTCAAAGTCTTTCTCTCATTTTTAAAACTTGACATGAAGAGCTGAGGTTTGAGACTTGCAAAGGAGGACAATATGAGTGGTGATAGACTCACATTGACTGCAGAAAGTCATGGTGACAATATTTTGTGTAACAGATTGCCCCCTAAAGTGTGAAGTCTGTAGTAGATGAAGATTTCTTTTATCATCTAAGAAGAGTGATGTACTTTATCATTTCGAGGATCATTTTGTGGAGAGCCTAGTTGGAACCTGTAAAAACATTCAATACAAAATATATATATGAGATCATATCATCGCTGAGGTAGGAATTCCCATACTCAGATCAAAACTGACTAGAAAACTAACTAAACTGCTCTAATATAGGAATGATCTTGTAATACATCACAAGTATAGACACATGTAGACACAGTATGGGCGCAACCATCTGTTTATGAATAGTCCACTGTATAATAAATACAAAATTCCTTGTAGCCTGGATAGTGGAAACTAGATCCAGGGTCTTGATTTCTACTTCCCGAAATAGTACGATTCTATCCATGTGAATGAATGTGTCGAAGTCGAACATGGTAGAAACCACTTGATTACCAGTCAATGATGTAAACTGTTAACAAGTGTGAGAGAAACCACCATTAATGTCAATGGCTCTCAAAGTACTCAGTACAATCCATGAAATGTGAATAGATGTGTTGATGTCGAACATGTCACGGAATCCTTTGATCGAAGGTCAATGATGAAACCTATCGTCAAAGGCAAGAAACCTGCCATTGAGGCATGTAGATCCCAAGGTATTGACGATTTCTAGATCATCTTTCTAGATAATGAGCTGAAGTCGATAGAAAGCGATCCGTCGTAGGCAAGCCCACAACACGAAATCACAGATCAAGTTTGAAGAAATATAGTTGCAAGGACTGACTCAGGGATGGTCAAATGGATGATAGATATTTTGCAGATGAATGGTTTATTTGCACTAACCTCTTGAACACATAATGACACTGCAGATGGTTTGGTGACAATT
This sequence comes from Pinus tabuliformis, assembly GCA_031772625.1. Taxonomy (NCBI): domain Eukaryota; kingdom Viridiplantae; phylum Streptophyta; class Pinopsida; order Pinales; family Pinaceae; genus Pinus; species Pinus tabuliformis. Next base: position 140,732,866 of record CM062817.1, read on the forward strand.
GACCCAAAGCTAATACCCAGAAATCGGCCGAAGACTTTCAATATGGTTTGATTAACTGCTAGGCAAAAGATTTCCCAACCCAGGTGAACAAAAAGTGTCGTGTTCAAGAGTGGTTAAATGTTTTTCTGAGACACAAAGTATGACAAACAGGTTCATTTTCCTCTCTTTTTCCCCACCATTTCTGGCAAGTACCTCTTTATTTTTGACAAGCTTGAGGAGGATAACATTTGCTTGATTATAAGCTCATCCTTCGGATGAGTCCAACTTAGTTTAAATTCGAACCCTAAGAAGGAGTGGTTTGTTCCTGTTTGTAATTGAACAGGTCCTTTAATGTTAAATTTTAACGAGTCCAGTATAGGAGAAACTCGGCGTTTTTCAATTTTAGGGAGTCTGAAAAAACTTAAGAAAACTCCATGGTTGCCCTTTTTCATAATTTTGTGTCTCCCAAGCCCAAAAAAGTATAAAATAATACTTGAGAGAACTGTTTGACCATTACGATCAAGGAGTACTTTTCATAATTAGTGTCTCTGATCCGAAAAAGTAAAAAGTGATCAATGACACGTCGTTTTATAACCAATATCGAATTTGAAACGACAAAAATCTGGCAATCTTTTCATGTTTTTACGGTCAAAAAAGAGATGTAAGTGGACCATCTTTTTGATTCCGTTTTAACGAGCTTAAAAGAAAAACTCGGCAATCTTTTAATATTTTAGGAGTCAGAAAAGAGCTTAAAGGTGACTCTAATGTTTTTTGTCAAAAATGATCAATTTTTCCTGAAAAATCCGTTATCCTGCACAAAAACTCAAACATTACTCATACCTGTTTAAAATAAACAAAAATGCTTCAAAAGTTACCTCTTTAAAGTGAAAAATAAACAAATTAAAAATTCATTTATTCAAAAAAGCTTATAAAAAGGGCTTTTGTAAATTCATTTTTACCGTTTGACTTCAGAGTGAGAAAGAGAGCTTTTGGGTAAGGAACTCCCCGTGAAGATTGCGGAAAATCTGTCCGTTGGAATCGAACACCGTCACCTCCATGTTATCCACATCACCTTACTCTTGCATTTCAACCATTTGAAATTTTTTTTTAGGTTTATATTTTGATTTTTTGGAAAAATTTTGTTTAAAGGTCTGCTCACGGGGGTCTGCAGGCGCAGCATGCAAAACCTGCGGAACCCGACTTTTTCGCATGCAAAAAAAAGTCAAGGACCCGCACCCGCTGTTTAGGCAGAGTGCGGACCTATGCACTATATCTAACTTAGAGGGTGCGGTCCCCGCGGCATATGTTCTAAAATTCCAAATTTTCCAAATTTTGCCCAAAAAATTAGATTTAAAATGTTCTAATCCGCCTTTTCTTTCAATGTAGGGTATACATTATGCTTAGCTGGCGGGAATGGGAGCACGAAGATGTGGATGCTGCCACACTAAATCATCAACCCTCAATAGATGCATTGAGGGCATGCAGGCTATATAAATTTTGGGCCATACCTGGCATGATGGCCCAAGTAGACTTTTTGCAGTGGCTGGTTCATAGGTGGAATGTGCAGGACTAATGTTTCATTATTGGTGGCCACCAGCTTGAAATGGAGCCGGAAGACATTTACTTTTTGACTGGTTTGCCTAAGAGAGGTGAACAATTGACTCTATTCGGGACTAGGCCAGGTGGCCAGTCTGTCGACAGCCTCCGGCTAGAGTTTTGTAATGACCAAACCAAGGACAAAGGGATTGATATCAAAACCATTTCTCGTCCTGAACTCAAAGTGATGTGGTTGGTGCATAGGTGGAATGTGCAGGACTAGTGTTTCATTATTGGTGGCCACCAACTCGAAATGGAGCCGGAAGACATTTACTTTTTGACTGGTTTGCCTAAGAGAGGTGAACAATTGACTCTATTCGGGACTAGGCCAGGTGGCCAGTCTGTCGACAGCCTCCGGCTAGAGTTTTGTAATGACCAAACCAAGGACAAAGGGATTGATATCAAAACCATTTCTCGTCCTGAACTCAAAGTGATTGCATTTACTATCACCAGGCTCTGTGGAAGCGCAACACTACATATGGCCATGGGATCCCAAATGCGGATGGCAGTAGACTGCTTTCGAGGCACCGTCTTCAATTGGTGTGAAGCTGTGTTGGCTAATGTAAAAGGCCAACTTACTAGAGCAAAGAACGGACAACTAAAGAAATTTGGATATGGTTTCTTAGTTGTGAGCTTTGGTCTAGAGAGGTGTTTGGTCAATTTAGTATGTCCTAAATTGCTATTTAAAATGTCAATCCGAGATTCGTAAACTGATGAAGTGAAGTGCACTGTATGTGTAAGATAACCGTTTTCTTAGTCTTTTGTCGTTTTTGAGTTTTTTTTAGTTTATTTTTGGGTTTATCTTCTGTGGATTCCCTAGTGTGAGATGGCGAAATTGAAAGTTAAGTATGGATGGTAATGGTGATTTCTACAATGATTTTCCAAACTTAAAAGTTCTCAAAAAGAAGGTTTCAAACTGACTGTAATGAAATCAATTCTCAAAAGGAAATAAATGTACCAAAACAGTGAACTAGTGACAATGGCCCAGTATCCTTACTGCTATATGAAAAAAAAAAAAAACTGAACTTAAAGCAACTCAAAGACTGAAAGCAAAGCAAACTAAATCACACTAATTCAACCCGCATTCTTACCCTTCACCTTTCGACTCGCTCCGGCTATAGGAAGTAATCATAAACAAGCTGAGTAATATGATATCTAAATTGCAGGAAATTAAATTGCATAAAAGGAAACTAAGATTTAACTACTCATTCATATTTCAACTCTTGAAAATGACATGAGTAATTCAATCTCTAACTTGCAGGAAAGCAAACTAAATCATACTACAACAAATAATATTCTGATTCCTTACTAATTGAGTCGCTTGGCTATAGAAAGGAAATCATAAACAGATGAGTAATATGATGTCTAAGTAAAATAAAAGTAAATAAGCAAAACAAAACTTGAAAGGAATGACAATGTTGGAATTAAACTCAGGAAATGAAAATCAGCAGAAAGGACAAGATGATCTCATGTCAGTAGTTATCAAAAATATGTAAATTTGCTCAGGCTGCCTACAAAAACCTGTAAAAGAAGCACTGATCAGCTAACAGTTATAAAAGAAAACACAAAGGAAATATGGACAGCAATGAACATTAGAACAACGCAATATATATACAAGCAATGATTATAAAAACAGTAAGTGAAAGCAAGTAAGAAACTATACAAAGCTTTGGTGTACAGGGGTCCTCTGCAACCTCGGCCAGTCAATCACTTAGTCACAAATCGAATTCAGGAATGTTGTCTTCTCATATATTTAAAGTGCAGTAATAAAACAAATTAAAGCACAGTACAATGGGCCGATAACAACAGTCAAAATTACATCTCAAAAGCTGGCTATCCAACGTATATCAACGCGTTATTTATAAATGAAAATGCTGCAACCAATTCCTAGATTTTATGCTTCCAAGAGACATGTAAATCTCCACGACCTAAGATCTAGCGTTATGGTCATCATGACAGTTGAATCCATGGAGTGGTGGCTGCTCGATTCAGTTCACGGGCTGATCTCCAAGTGTGCCAGTACCTTCGGAAACTAAGAATCGTGCCACGCAAACCTTCACGTGGGCAAAATAGAGTTGTGCCACCGCAAAATTCCTCGTTTGGTCCTTCCTTTGACCGTCGTTGACCATGACCATTTATGAGTGATTTGTCTGAACTGAGGGGACACACTCCATGTACACGTCACTTGCAGCTTGCCCATGTGGCCGGTTTCTCCATTGGACACCTGTAACATAGCCTTTAACAAAATGGTTGCGGAAACTTGGGCTGGCTGTGGAAAGTGACAAGTTTCCGCAGCTGTTTGAACAAAAATCTAAATCAAACAACAGTCGTAAACATAGTTAGGAAACCATTTCATAAGCTATTTTTATACTAATATGCAATGATTTGACAACTTGGTGGATGAAGTAAATGGAAAAAGAAGGCTGAAAGGGTATATAGGGAAGTGCAGGTTTGGGACTCAACATACCCCCACTGTGAAGGTGTTGCATGTCCTCATGCAACCAAAATTTAGTTATTCCCCTCTAATCCATATGTTATGATGCTTCTGCTAGGACATCTAGCCCTCTTTTCATCTTTTTTGGTGCTACCACCATCCTTGGTTTCCTTATTAGACATCTGAATTTGAGATTGATCAATGCTCTGCTCAACTTTTTGCACTTTTTCTTCAGTTTCTTGTTTTTCTTTTGCCATAGTCCCAAATGGAGCATAGTGTTATCATGAATAATTTTATCTACTTTTCTCTGCTCCTTGAGTGCTTCATTTTCCTGCTTGATATGCCTGTTTAGGACCTCTAATTCAAATACCTCCTGCTTTAAGAACTGAACTTGTGCATCTAGCGGTAGAGTGGTACTCAGACCTGCAGCTGATTTTTCTAATGATTCCAAGTAGTCATATACCTCCTGTTGATTGGGATCTACTTCAGGTGTCTTTCTTGGACTGAGTTCAAAATCTGGTGGAGGAGGAGGACTGCTCTCTAGCTCTGGCCAAGAAGGGCTTTCATCATGTGGAGGACTAGTTTCAATGCTTGGCTGAGAACGAGGTGGACTACGGCCAACTGGAGTTTTCTCAAGTGTCTCACCACCCAAGTCGATGAAGTGGGGCCGTTTTATTTGTGTTTTACTCCCCTTTCCTCTTAGCCTAGTGCTTCTCCTTAAGTATGGTGGACTAGTACTCTTTTCTTGTATACTCTGTTTCCCTTTTTCCTTTTTCTTTGCTATAGCAGCCTGGAGATGTACTAATATTTCTGACAGTGGTTGATAATCCTCCTCTATGGATGGCTTAGGTGATTGGTATACTTCTTGTATGGTCCTTTTGCCTTTCTCTTTCCTCTGTTTCTTGTCTTTAGTTCTGCTTTCTTCTTCTTTTTGACCAACTTCTTGAGTTTCTGTAGTAGGGGAGTCTTGGACTATGGTGTTATTTTCTCTTCTCCTACTTTTTCTTGGTGTCTTTGGTGTACTACTTTCAGAGGCCTCATATGGCTCTTGGAAGTAGTTTCTTATCAAGAATTGCTCCCAGGTATCTTTGTTTTTCTTTAGTTGGCCTTCAATAAGAATTTTTATAAGTCCATGATGATATAGATGAGGTTCTATATTGCCTATGTGTTTTTGGACTGTAATACTCATCTTCTTCAAACTCAACAGTAAGAAATAAGGAAAATTAAGAGTCTGATTCTATAAGAAATTCATCAATAGTCTAGCATGGTACATGTACATCGAACCAAAGCGTCCTTCACAAGTGACAAATTTTTGGATAACTAACAACAGTCTCGCCCATTCTTCCTTCAATGCATGAACAGGAATTCCTTTAGTAAACACAATGGTGTCCATACCTGGGTTTCTTAGCATAATTCTCCATGCCTGTTCATCCACACTTTTGTTTTTGAACCATTTCTCACCTTCCTGGGGTAAGCCTGTGGCAGCTGCTACTGTTGTTTCGGTCACCGTGAGCTTCAAATCTCCAATCTCCATCATTTGACCATCGAAAGACCGTGCAAAAGCCTTGGTTACCTCTTTGTTATAGCCTTTAAACTTTTGGATGAAGCGTAACCATTTGGCTTTCTTCAGAAAATCCTTTGCTTGAGGGTAACCTTCTAGATATTTCGGTCCTTCTGGCTCTGCCCTTAGTAGTTTTCCCATTCCTTTCTCTGTTTTGAATTTCAACTGAGGATGCAATTGCGTATGAGGATTTAGCAGAGGGAAGGTAGCTCGGTTGCAGGGTTTATGGTAAAATGCAGTGGCTGCAATCGGTAGTAGGTAACAGGAATGCTTCAGATTACAGGCGGAACAGAGGATAAGAAGTCGTAAATAAGTTCACAAATTGAATGGGTGTGTATGAAAAGGAAGATCTTTAATGAAATGGTAAGTGAACGGAGTGGAGGTGAGATATTTTTTTTTGAATTAACGGCTGCATACGGGAGATCACACGTTTTGATAGATGGCTGCGGGAAATGCAGTGGAGAGGAGTCGTAAAGGGATTGGTCACATCTCATGAGCGTAGGTAGCAAATGAAAGTGCAGTCAACTTGAGTTTAAACCTGAAAATCCATCATGAGACCGTTAAGAAATGAATTCATGGTGTATGGAGTAATATCGTGGAATAGGAGTGGGTAATGGAGCTATCATTGCGCATAGTAGAACTTCTTATGGTTTGATAACTATGCATAATCATGACTTTGATTGTTATTTGATAAAAAAATTTGCTCATACCTTTGGAAACTTTGTCATTTCTTGCTTGTAGCTTTTAACCAACTGTTCTTTCTTGATGTCTTGGAGATGCTCCATGTCTTCATGGCATTTGCTCAATTACACCTGCATTTTCATGATTTTTTCACTAACATTTTGACTGTGAATTTGAAAAACAGAGTGGTGGTAGCTGCGGAAATCGTTTCTGGCTGCGGAAACTGTTTCTGGCTGCGGAAACTGCTTCCAGCTGCGGAAACTGGGATAGCACCCACTTAGCTGAACAAAGATAGTTAGAAATGAACTAACTGAGTAAAAATAGTCATGAAAGGAACTTTTATTGATGAAATGAAAATGAAATGAGTGGAATGGAGTGAAAAATGAAGCGGAGTGAAGTGAAGCGAAAATGTGAATGATATGGAGATGGAGTTAAATGGTAAATGAGGTGGAGTGAAGATGGAAAAAGAAGGAGAGGAGATTTTTTTTTTTTTTTTGGAAAATATAGAGTGCCAGGTGTCCCTGATTTTCACTCTATATTTTCTGTATAAGACTGCCAATCTATGATTGGTTTTCAGGCTTATACAATTTTATTTATTTATTTATTTATTTATTTTAACTGAAAGAAACAAAGGCTAGGCTGGTGGGGAAGAAGGATTCTTCTCCACCAGCCTTATTGCAGAATTCTCTTGGAACATCTTGACAAATTCCTCTTTTGAGAGTGGCTTATAATAAATTTTCAATCGGTGGCCATTCACAATAAGAGGAATCTGAAATTCATCAATGGTCTTGATTCTTACTGCTCCATTGTTAAGGACTTTGTCAATTTCATATGGCCCAAGCCAATGGGTCTGAAATTTACCTTTGAAGTCTTTGAACTTGGAATCAAACAGTAGCGCCCAATCTCCCTCTTGAAACTTTCTCTCTTTGATGTATCTTTCATGCCACTTAGCTCTTTGATGTTGAACTAGATCAGTCCTTAAAATTGCTTCTTGTCTGATCTCATCTAGCTCATTTAGCTGCTCCATTCTGTGCTTTTGGGCTTCTGATAGATTCATCCCCAACTGGACTGCCATCTTGAAAGTCTTGACTTGAAACTCAATGGGGAGCAGGACTTCTTTCCCATAAACAAGTTCATAGGGAGAATGTCCTGTTGTATTCTTCCATGTAGTTCTGTAGGTCCATAAGGCTTCAGGAAGCCTTTCTGCCCAATCTCTTCTGTGTAGATGAACAGTTTTGGTGATGATGCTCTCAAGAACTTTGTTTGTAGACTCCACTTGGCCATTTGCTTGCGGATGGTAAGGAGTAGAGTTTCTGTGCTTGATTTTGTATTCTTCCATCAGCTTCTTCATCAAGTTAGATGTAAATTGACTTCCCTGATCTGTCACAATTTCTCTTGGGACACCAAAATGAGTAAAAATATCCTCAAAAAGAAATTGAACAATTGAATTTTCAATGGCAGAAGGCAATGCTTTGGCTTCTACCCATTTAGTCACATAATCAGTGCATACCAATATATACTTTTTCTATTTAGATGGTGGATTAATGGGTCTAATGAAATCTAAAGCCCATTTTTCAAAGGGTTCGATGAGTACCTGTGGTTGTAATGGTATTTCATTTGAAAGAGTCAGTCTCCCAACTCTTTGGCAGTTGTCACACCTTCTGACATATTGTTTTGCATTTTTGAAAAGGGAAGGCCAATAATATCCTAAATAAAGGATTTTATAGGCCGTCCTTTTGTCAGCAAAGTGTCCACAGCATGGTTCATCATGACATGCCTTGAGGATGTTAGGCATTTCATCTTCCCGAACACATCTTCTGATCACACAATCTAGCCCCGTTTTAAACAATTCATTAAAAATCCATGAATAATTCGAACTCTCCTGAATAATTCTTCTTTTTTCACTAGGAAATAAATGTGGAGGTAGCTTTCCTGTAACCAAATAGTTAGAAATATCTGCATACCAAGGAGTCTTAGTAGTTACTACAAATAAATACTCATCTGGAAACTTATCCTCTACAGGAGAATCTTCATTAGTATTTTGGATTCTAGACAAGAAATCAACTACTGTATTTTGTTTCCCTGGTCTATCCAACACAGTAATATTGAATTCTTGTAAAACTAAGAGCCACCTTGTAACTCTGCCATTAGTAACAGGTTTGTTCATTAGATATCTAATTGCAGAATGATCAATATGGACAAAAGTTTCATAGCCTGTTATATAATGTCTAAACTTATTGATTGCATGAATAACAACTAAGAACTCTTTTTCAGTCACAGTATAGTTTAACTCGGTGGGAGTCAAATTTTTACTGGTGTAGTAAATGGCATAAGGAACTAATTCCTTTTGACCCAAAACAGCTCCTAGAGCTCTATCTGACGCATCTGTGGAAATATGGAAAGGAAGTTTCCAATTTGGACCTCTCAAAATGGGAGCTTCAGATATTCTTGTTTTCAAAGTTTCAAATGCAAATTGACAATCAGGATCCCATTTGAATTCACAGTCTTTTGTAAGTAATTTGAAGAGTGGAGATGCTATTTTGGTGAAGTTTTCAATAAATCTTCTATAGTATCCAGTAAATCCAAGAAAACTTCTAACATCTTTTTGACAATTTGGAATAGGCAACTTGGAGATGACTTCAACTTTTGATCTATCAACTTTAATCCCATCCCCTAAAATATGATGTCCTAAAACAATCCCTTCAGTAAACATCATAAAGCATTTTTCATGACTCAACGATAGGTTTGTTTCTTTACACCTTATAAGTACTTTTTCCAAATTCTCTAATGCCTCTTCAAACGAATTACCATAAATTGTAAAATCATCCATATAAACCTCTACATAATCATGGATTAGATCAGAAAAGATTCCTAGTACTGCCCTTTGAAATGTTGCGGGTGCATTACATAATCCAAAAGGAAGTACTCGGTAAGCAAAAGTTCCCCATGGACAGGTAAATATGGTCTTATCTTGATCTTCAGGTGCTACCTGAATCTGATTATAGCCATTGAAACCATCCAAAAATGAAAAATACTATTTGCCTACCAAAATATATAATACCTGATCGATAAAGGGTAAAGGAAAGTGATCCTTCAAAGTTGCTTTGTTCAATTCCTTGTAATCAATGCATACCCTCCATTTACCATTATTTTTAGGTACTATAACCAAAGGAGAAACCCATCGACTGTCTGAAATTGGATAAATGAAGTTTACATTGAGTAGTTTTTGGAGCTCTTCTTTCACTATCTCCCTAAGGTTTGGATTCATCCTTCTCTGAGGTTGTCTGATTGGTCTACTATTTTCCTCGATGTAGATGTGATGAATGCAAGTCTTAGGGTCAATACCTTTCATATCAGTATACTCCCATGCAAATGCAGTAGAATGTTTTTGCAAGATTTTGGTTAGCTCTCCCTGTTGTGATCTTTCCAAGTTTTTGTTGATATTCAATGTTTTACCTGGAAATATCTCAATGGCGGAACTACCAAACTCTTCCATAGAGAAAAGAGACATTTGTCTAGATGATAGATACTCAATGTCAGAATCTAACTGAAATTGTGTGTGGTCATATTCTGAAGATGTTTCAAAGTTTTCTAATGTGTTCAGAATTTGACTATCTTCACTGACTTCAGAAATGGTAAAGACAGGTTGTATAGTACCCTCATCATCAACCCACTCATTATCTCCTATTTTTGTAATTGCTTTTGCTGGAGAATACAGATTGAATTTCTTTGTCGAATTACCATTAGAAATATACATATCCCCAGACCTACAACTGATAAAAGCATCAGCTGTGGCTAGCCAAGGTCTTCCTAAGATGAGAGGGTGTCCTCCTAAATTACTCTTGGGAGTTAAAATCATGAAATCTACTGGATATTCCCAAGATTCTAAGGAGACCGAAATGTCTTCTAATACACCATCTGGTTTGATAATTGATCGATCTGCAAGTTGCAGTAAAGTAGGTGTAAAAAGAAGATTAGGAAGTTTTAGCTATTCCATAGTCTGTCTACTCATAATGTTGATAGCAGCCCCTAAATCAATCAAAGTATTTGGAATGTCTACCCCATTGATATGTGTTTTGACAATTGGACTACCGGGATCTACATACTTTTGCATAGTAATTTTTCCCATCATGATATCTGCAATTTTTCCTACCAGGTGGATTCTTCTTGTATCTCTAGGTTTCCTTCCTGGTCTTTTAAGACTCAACTCCTTTATTGTTTTTACTAGAATAGGAATCTCTCTAATGGCCTGTAACAAGGGAATCTTGATACATACATTCTTCAATTCATCTAGAAAATCATAGTCAGGCAACAAGATTTGTTTTTCCACCCCTTTGTCAATTTGTAATCTTTCAGGAAAAGGAGGTGTGGATGAAGATGCAAGTTGCTCAAATATACGAGTTGTGGGGGTTAAATCTTTTTCCTTTTCTTTCTGAGTGCTTGGGTTTTGAAGAGATGCTTCAGAACCTTTATTGGCTTCAAGAGAATCTTCCTCAGAAATGATTTGCTTTTGGGCATCTATAGAAAGTTTATCTAAAACTCTACCAGATCTGAGTTGTACATCATTGAGAGGAATAATCATATAGGTAGGAAATTTTTGACCTTCTACCATGTAAGCATTTTGAGGGTTTTTATTGTTGGGGTTTGGTAATGGCTGGGAAGGAAGTTGATTTGACTTCTGTTGGAATGGAAGCAAGAGTTGAGAATTTGGATTCTGTTGAGAAGGTTGTTGTTGTTGTGGAAATGGCAATGATAGTTGTGGATTTTGATTTGGAAGTTGTGGAGCTTGTTGGTTTTGAAAAGATGGAGGATATTGATAAAATTGAGCAAATCTCCCATAAGGATTTTGAATGCCTTGTACCCATGATTGAAAAGGATTTTGAGGTTGGGACCAAGGTTGTTGCCAAGGATTCCAATTTGGTGCGGTTTGAAAGTTCATAGAGTTGTTAAACCCTTGGTTTTGTTGCCCCTGCCAAGGTCTCCTTGCAACAAAACGGAGAGAATCAATTATATTTGGATCTTCTTGAAAGACAGCTTTGAGCCCAGGAATTGAAGGAAAATCCTTGGTCTCATGATTCTCTGAACAAATCACACATGTTTCTACAACTTTTGCATCCAAGGGACATTCCCTTAGAGCATGTTTCTTTCTACATTTTGGGCAAAAGATGGCCAAAGCTTCAGCTTCATCTTTTTGCTTATTGTGTATCTTAAGAGTGTCTAGTTGCTCACTAAGACTCCATAAGATATCAATTTTGAATTCATCAAGCATATTTCCAATCTCAGCCCTACTTACTGATCCAGTTGCATATTTGTTTGCTCTGATGAGAGAAGGATCTCTAGGCCCTTTTCCAGTTTTAGATTTTCCCCTTAAGAGATGGACACATAGCTCTGCTATATCATGAAGTGGAAGTTGAGATATATCTCCTTTTCCCATCATGTTCAAAATATCTATCCATTCATCTCTAATGGCTTTTAATAGAAGGGATTTCAAGGTTTCCTCATCTAAGTTACTCATTTTTGCTCTTTTCAGGTTGTATTGGAATCTTTCAAGTAAATCCTCCAAGTTTTCATCTTCTCTTTGCACCATTTTGAATACTTCATCTTTGTGATTGGTGGGCATACAATAGTCCAGGTATCTATCCAAAAATGTTTGTTTCATATCATTCCAAGTCCTAATGGATTGAGTGAGTAATCCCATGAACCATTTCAAAGCAGCTCCTTTCAATGTTGAAGGAAACAGTTTGAATTTTTGAGAGTCTTCCAGATAATCATAAGTTCGACACACGACCTCAAACTCAAATAGAAATGTTTCAGGATCCTCATTTCTTAACCCATGAAAGTTTGGGAGGACAGATGGTGAAATATTTTTCATTGTTGCTCGAGAATCCTCATCGACTATAGGAAATATGAATGAGTTATCTCCATCCCTATTTCCCCCATTGTTACCTCTACCTCCTCCATTGTTTCCTCCTCCCCCTCCTCTACCTCTACCTCTACCAAATCTGTTAACTACCTCCTCTGTCATGATAACTTCCTCAGAGATTTCAAAGTCTTCTGGTTCCTCTACTAATGGCGAACGAGGAGGAATTTCTCCCTCTTCTTCCTCAGGTGATTCTACTTCTTCAATTACAATGTGTCTCCCTGTAGAAGGAAAGAAAGGATCTTTTCCTAATTCAGATTCGATGGATGGTGTGGGAGAGTTTCCTAATTCAACTACTGCCTCTTGAATTCCAAGAATCCTAAGGCTAGGAGTGTGGGTTGGAGATGATGGAGGTGTCTCTTGTCTATTCCTTGAAGTAGATGGAGTTGTGAAAATCGAACACTTGGCTCTAGCTAAAAACCTTCCCCTAGGATCTCTTGCTCTATGCATTTCATTTTTTTTTCTTCAAGTCGGGCTAATAATTCTCTTTCTGATCTTCCAGGTCACTCTAAGTGCAATAAGAGAGCATACTCAAGAAACTATTAAACCAATAACTTTCTCTTTTCTGATCCTCCAGGTCACACTAAGTGCAAGAGGAGAGCATACTCTGAGAGGTTATCAATTTTCCTTCCTTGAAATTTTTTATTATTTTTTTTGTTAAGAAATTGGCTACCTAGTTTCACTTCCCTGGCAAAGGCGCCAAAATGTTTGGTCAATTTAGTATGTCCTAAATTGCTATTTATAATGTCAATCCGGGATTCGTAAACTGATGAAGTGAAGTGCACTGTATGTGCAAGATAACTGTTTTCTTAGTCTTTTGTCGTTTTTGAGTTTTTTTTAGTTTGTTTTTGGGTTTATCTTCTGTGGATTCCCTAGTGTGAGATGGCAAAATTGAAAGTTAAGTATGGATGGTAATGGTGATTTCTACAATGATTTTCCAAACTTAAAAGTTCTCAAAAAGAAGGTTTCAAACTGACTGTAATGAAATCAATTCTCAAAAGGAAATAAATGTACCAAAACAGTGAACTAGTGACAATGGCCCAGTATCCTTACTGCTGTATGAAAAAGAAAATAAAAACTGAACTTAAAGCAACTCAAAGACTAAAAGCAAAGCAAACTAAATCACACTACTTCAACCCGCATTCTAACCCTTCACCTTTCGACTCACTCCGGATATAGGAAGTAATCATAAACAAGCTGAGTAATATGATATCTAAATTGCAGGAAATTAAATTTCATAAAAGGAAACTAAGATTTAACTACTCATTCATATTTCAACTCTTGAAAATGACATAAGTAATTCAATCTCTAACTTGCAGGAAAGCAAACTAAATCATACTACAACAAGTAATATTCTGATTCCTTACTAATTGAGTCGCTTGGCTATAGAAAGGAAATCATAAACAGATGAGTAATATGATGTCTAAGTAACAGAAAAGTAAATAAGCAAAACAAAACTTGAAAGGAATGACAATGCTGGAATTAAACTCAGGAAATGAAATCAGCAGAAAGGACAAGATGATCTCATGTCAGTAGTTATCAAAAATATGTAAATTTTCCCGGGCTGCCTACAAAAACCTGTAAAAAAAGCACTGATCAGCTAATAGTTATAAAAGAAAACACAAAGGAAATATGGACAGCAATGAACATTAGAACAACGCAATATATATACAAGCAATGATTATAAAAACAGTAAATGAAAGCAAGTAAGAAACTATACAAAGCTTTGGTGTACATGGGCCCTCTGCAACCTTGGCCAGTCAATCACTTAGTCACAAATCGAATTCAGGAATGCTGTCTTCTCATATATTTAAAGTGCAGTAATAAAACAAAGTAAAGCATAGTACAGTGGGCTGATAAGAACAATCAAAATTACATCTCAAAAGCTAGCTATCCAGCGTATATCAACGCGTTATTTATAAATGAAAATGCTGCAACTAATTCCTAGATTTTATGCTGCCAAGAGACATGTAAATCTCCACGGCCTGAGATCTAGCATTATGGTCATCATGACAGTTGAATCCATGGAGTGGTGGTTGCTCGATTCAGTTCACGGGCTGATCTCCAGGTGTGCCAATACCTCCGGAAACTAAGGATCGTGCCACGCAAACCTTCACGTGGGCAAAACAGAGCCTTGCCACCGCAAAATTCCTCGTTTGGTCCTTCCTTTGACCGTTGTTGACCATGACCATTTATGAGTGATTTGGCTGAACTGAGGGGACACACTCCATGTACACGTCACTCGCAGCTTGCCCATGTGGCCGATTTCTCCATTGGACACCTGTAACATAACCTTTAACAAAATGGCTGTGGAAACTTGGGTTGGCTGCGGAAAGTGACAAGTTTCCGCAACTATTTGAACAAAAATCTAAATCAAACAACAGTCATAAACATAGTTAGGAAACCATTTCATAAGCTCTTTTTAGACTAATATGCAATGATTTGACAGCTTGGTGGATGAAGTAAATGGAAAAAGAAGGCTGAAAGGGTATATAGGGAAGTGCAGGTTTGGGACTCAACAAGAGGGTCCCAATGTTGGTCCCATAGCATCTTTCCGTTGAAGCTGGAATTCCCTGAGAGCCCAAACTGATGCGATGGGTTGTAGTTATGGCCCATCATCCTAAGGAGGGTTCAAAGGTTGTTCGATTTCCTCCTGAGTATTTTCATTGGTTGGAGAACCAAGTTTTCGCGATTCAAGATTTTCCTTATGTTGGGATGGATTATCGTGGTGACCCAGACATGGCTCTTCCACCAGGAGAGCAATGGGATGACTCAGGTAAAATCATTTTCAACATTTTTCTAATTTAAATTTTTTTGTTTTTAAATCGTCCCAAAATTGATAGTAAAAAGTTTCAAATGTAGATGTAGGTCCACGACGACCAGCCACTCTCCGGCCCTATGAGAGGAAACAGCCAGCTGCAGTAGCACCAGCCCCACGGGACGAATCTACAAAGACCCTGGCCGAATTGGAAAACCATCAAGAGCGTTTGACAGCAGACATTCCAGAGACTAGCATAGATGGCATTCCTCTTAGGCTACAATGCTATGTGATTGGTGTCCCAGGAACTTTTAGGAGGTTCCTTTGTAGGGTGGCTCGTACAGTGGTTTCTTATCGTGATCATCACCAGTGATAGGATGATCGCCTGTTGTAGACTCATATGACATTTTTTCTTTTTGTACTATCATTTTTGCCGATCATAAGGTGTTTTTCAACCTATGATCGAAGACGATGTATATTTGACACACTTCTATGCTATGCTATATCACTATTACTGGTTATCTTGTAAAACATGTTATGGAATGTTTTTAAATTTATTGTTTGATTATTGCAAATGTCTACTTAACATTCGAGAAGCAATTGCATCTGCTAATGTATCTAAATATCTTGGAATATGCTGATATTCAATATAGTCAAATTCATGTTCCAAGAGACGAACTCTCAAAAATAATCTTAATAACATTGGATTTCTAATGGCATACACTCTATTAAGCTGTAACACAATGAGTTCAGAATCTAACCTCACAATCAAACTCCGAATCCCAAATGAAATGGATTCAGATAATAACTCAATCACTGCACTATACTCTACAATGTTGTTCGTTGTTTGACCGAGGCTTACCCAATGCATAGATACCAACTCATCAGAGAGTGAATAGATAACCCAAGCTGCGGAAGAAATGTTCTATGTATTATGACAAGCACCATCAGCAAAACCAATGTATGTTTGGAGAGACATCTACATCTGCAATATCAAGAGTAAAATCAAGATAAGCAGGAATAATGACAAAAACACTCTCTAAACTAAGCACACTTTTCTAATCTAAAACACACCAACTAGAAAGAAAACTAACCTAACTAAAATCTCCACATCCAGATTTAAGCATAATATCTCTTCAGGTAAAGACCATTTCTGGGTTTACCTAAAGATACTCCGTCAAATTCTACCAATTCATAGGCCCCTTTTGCCAGCTTTCGCTTAACAACATAAGGACCATGCCATATGGGTACAAATTTTCCAGTGCCCAACTTATCATTTGCTTGATCGTACAGTAAGACTAGGTCTCCTTCTGAAAAATTACGAGGTGTAACATTTCAACCATATTGATCTTTAATACGTTTGGCATGAGCTTCGATTGCTAGTGCAGCATCACGTCGATTCTCATCTAGCTGAGCCAAGTACAACAAATGTTTTTCCTCTTTGGAAGTGGCTAGAAGTAATTCTATGGCCATTTGCAATGACGGGATTTTGCATTCAATGGGTAACACAGCTTCCAAACCATAAACTAGTTGGAAAGGAGTGAAACCAGTTGATGTTTTTACTGAGGTTCGATATGCCCAAAGTGCTGAAAATAACATATTATGCCAATTCGACCTATGAATCCCAATGATTTGTCGGATCATAATGACTAGAACTTTGTTGATGGCTTCAACCAGACCATTAGCCCGTGGATAATATGGAGTTGAACTATCGTGACGTAGGCCAAGTTGGTATGTTAGTTCAGTCATCATAATATTTCGAAAATGATGCCCATGATCAATGATAATCACTTGTGGAACACCGAACCTAGCAATTATATGATTGAAAACAAAAATCACAGCAGTTTTTCTGTCTGCCGAAAATGTAGGCATCGCCTCGGCCCACTTGGTAAAATAATCTACCGCAAGAATGATATATGCATGCCCTCCGGCCGAGTGAGGGTTACATGTAATAAAATCGATACCCCATTTCGCAAAAGGACCAACGACAATTATAGGGTGGAGAGGAGCAGGTGGAGCGTGCATCTTTCGATCAAAAATTTGGTAGTTATGCCATTTTCGGACCGCGTTAATACAATCTTTAAACAAAGATGGCCAGAAATAGCCAGGGTGCAATATCTTTTGGACTGTGGCAAACCCAAACATATGACCGCCACACGCTCCAGAGTGACAGTCGTTTAGAATCCTTTCAGCTTCCTCATGAATTAAACAACATTGAAAAACATAGTCCGCCTCATGACGATAAAGTGTATCTCCAATAATTTTAAATTGTTGGGATTGTAATCGTATTTTCCGACGCTGAGATCTTGAAATTTCAGGCCGAAAGGATTGGTTTGGAGATAAACGATGATATCTCCATACCATGGATCAAGAGTCCTGATTAGAAACAAGGATTCGTCTGCAATTGGCTCTTCTGCCATAGTTTCATATCAGCACGCAGGAAGTCACACATCAACTCCACAAAAACTAAAGATTTCTTTGACTTAGATTTTTCAAACTCCAAGTCAAATTTCTGCAAGATTACAATCCATTTGGAATACTTGCCCCCTAGCAATTGTTTTGTCAGAATCTAGATCATAGGGTTACAGTCGGAAATTACAGTAGTTTTGCGTAGTAAAATATAATGACGAAAACGATGGACAACTTGAACAACTACCAAGGCCAATTTCTCCACATGTAAATATTTTAGCTCAGTTGGATTCAAATTGCGACTAAGGTAATAAATCACATGTTCACTACCAAATTCATCTTCCTGAGCTAACACCATCCCAATGGTGGAATGAGAGGCGGCGAGATATAAGAAGTAGTCCTGGTTGTAGTTGGGAGGATGCAATAATGGTGCATGGGTCAACGCGTGTTTTAGTGCATCAAAAGATTTGTCAGTTATCTCATCCCAAAAGAATGGAGTATTCTATTTCAACAACCTGGTAAAACCCTTTGTGATCTCGACGTAGTTAGGAATGAATCGACGTAAAAAGTTTGCTTTCCCTTGCAAACTTTGGAGTTGGCGAAGAGTCGAAGGAGGAGGCAATTTGACAATAGCTTCAACTTTCGAGGGATCGACATGAATGCCAGCTTTCGAAACAACAAATGCCAGTAACCGACCCGTTTCTATACAGAAAACACACTTGTGTGGATTCAACCTAATTCGATAATGCCTACATCTCATAAAGATTGCTCGTAAATGAATGAGATGATCGGCTCTACGTAATGAATGAGCGGGTAAATCATCGAGATAGGGTTGCACAATGTGCTTGATGTCATGAAACGCGTAAGACATGGCCCTTTGAAAAGTTGCACCGGCGTTCTTAAGCCCAAAAGGTAATTTGCAATAAGCAAAGGTTCCCCATGGACAAATGAAAGCCGTTTTTGGTTGATCAACAGGTAGAATATTGATTTGATTATAACTGGAAAAACTATCCATAAAGGAGAATATTTCACTGCCGGCACAATCATTAATGATTTGATCGATATAGGGAGTCGGATAATTGTCTTTTGGACAGGCTCGATTAATGTCCCTATAATCGATACACATTCTTATTGTTCCTTGTTTTTGTTAACAGGAACAATATTCGATACCCAATCCGTTAAGGGAATTGGATAGATGAAACCTGCTTTAAGTAATTTTTCAACTTCTGCTTTAATAGTAGTAGCTTTTCGCGGGTGGATCTGACGCAAACGTTGCCGGACGGGTTTAGCATCCGGGTAAGTTTTGATTTCATGAACAACAATTGCTAGGTCAATTCCTGGCATTTCCTCATATGACCAGGCAAACATGTCACAGAATTCTTGAAATAGGGCCTTATATGTTTGAAGTTCATCTTCCGTACAAGAGGCACCTATATGAATGTTTTCAACAATTCCAGGCTTAACCGAAATGTCAATAGGAATAGTTCGAGAAATATTTCCCAAATTTAACTCAGAATCTGGATTTTTTAATGGATTCTGAGGTTCCTTGACATAATTAGTTGTAAAAATAGATGAAAATCATTTTCAAAGCGATCAATCTCAGGTAAAAACGAATATCTATGATGAAGATCTTCCCATGGTAAATCATCAACAGACAACATTTCACGAATTTTCTCATCAGTGTGAACAAGTTCGGAAAACGTTGTTGAATCTGAGTTTGATGTTGAAAGTGATTCTTCATGGACCACATTCATTAAGTCAATTTCAGTCGAAGAAGGGTCAGAAAACGACTGTACGGCCTGATACACAATTTCATATGGACTCAAAGGCGTAGCATCACCAAATGAATCTATCTTAGATTCGGAAGGTATGATCCAAGGATCATCATAAAAAATGGTGTCTAATGAAATCATATGAATGGGTGCAGTAGAAGGCGATACATTGGGAGGAGGAAAGGAAAAAGTTCCTAGTAAACCAGAATCTTTAACTAGTCCTACTCCAACATCCTTATAAGGGATAGTTGTTTTTCCGACATGCTGGATACTTTCAGAAGAGGCTGGGTCGAATGAAAAGTAAGTTAGTTGGTCTATAGTTACGATCTTTCCATTATGAGGATACTTTATAAGCCGAAAGACTGATGAAACAATAGCAGTCATAGCGTAAGACCAACTACGACCCAAGAGAAGGTTGTAATCTAGAGGGGCATCAACCACCTCCACATTTAGATTAACAGTTTTGCCTTCAACCCCTATAGGTAAATCCTGTAGAATGACAAAAGGATGGAACCCACGACCATCAAAATCCTTTAGAATTGTTTGGTATTGATTATGTGTAGGAGAACCAAGCGATCTCCAACACTGGATCGACATAATACACATTGAAGCTCCCTCATCAATTACAGTCCTATAGCAAGGTCTGTTTTTGACTAACACTGGAATCTGGAAAGCCATTTGATGAGGCAAACAAGGTGTACTATTTTCTAAATCGAACATTATAAGGTTCGAGTCCTGAATATCAACAGCTCCTGTAGCCGACAATAGAAATTTATGCTATGTTGGACATGATTGTAGCACCTCCAAAGCCGACATTGCTGAAGGTGAAATAGCTAGATCTTCAACAATGTTATAGTTCTGAGCAACTCTCGCATGTGGATTGAAAGCTGACTTTCGAAGTATACCCTTGGCGGGCGGTTTGATTACTAAGTCTGGGTTAGGTTTCTCGATCTATAGCGGATCAGAACCAGGAGTTGAAGTTGATGGGTTCGAATTAGAAGATTCTGCTTCCTTACCACCAACAGGACTTTTACTTCCATAATCTTGCGATCGTGTCGCAATCCTAACACGGGACATCATCGTTATGGGTTCTTCAGAGGCATTTGAGGAAGAACCTATCATATTATTGTCTTGACTAGGAAAAGGATCCTTCAAAACAACAGGTTTTTGAGAACCTTTGACGATTTTCGCAACCTTAGCACGATGAGGGAAGTCTCTTGTAAAATGCTCTTCATCACAAATGAGACAAGGATAACGAGGTTTGCGTTTCTCATCAGTAGATTCTGTTTTTTCTGGTTTCTCTTTCGAATTTTTATCTGATTTATTTTTCTTCTTCCCCTTCTTCTTACCGCCGGATTTTGATTTGGCCGTAGATGACTCTACAACATGAATATCGACAGAAATTTCCGCGGAAGAGTCTCCTGTCGGGGAATCTGGTAAAGTTATAATAGGAGAAGAATTCTTGGAAGATTTCTTCTTACTTTTGGTATTAACTGTACCAATCATACCATCAGCGGCATGAGACCCTGAAGGAGCTACAGTTATTTTATTTTTTTTAGGAAGGTCGGGGATTTTCTCGTGTAACGTACTCGACTGCATATAAACGAAGTCAAGGTACTGAGCTTGAGCAATTACTTGCTCTTCAGTAACAACTCCTGCCTTAGCTGCATCCTCGGTGATTTTTGGTAATAATGATTTAACAAACCATTCTACTAAGATCTGATCTGGAATAAAAACTTTCACTAAACGCCGTCGACGTCTCCATTCATGAATGTGATCGAAAATGTAAGTGGACGTTGACTGTTTTAATGAAGTTAATAATTCTGTGCCATTGTCATATCTGACAGGCAACTGAAAATGAGTTAAAAATGAAGTAGTTAATTGACTAAAGTTATAAAAAGTGGCTCGCGGTAACTCAATGTACCACTTGGTCGCAAAACCAATTAGAGTGCGTTGAAAAAGACGTAAACGAATTGAATCATCTGAAATGGAGTTAGATGCACACTAGAGGTGATAAGTCATCACATGGTTCGATGGATCCTCTCCTGATTTACCTTCAAACTTTGGGATGTCACTGAGCAACTTATTCGGCATTGGCAGCCAAAACGGAAGATAATTAATCGGATCGTTCGTAAGGCGCGACAAGTCAGGCAAGTCCAAAGTTGCAATGAATAGTAACTGACGATTAGGGTCTCGAAAACCCTGGGTCATGAGACCAGCCCCAGGAGGAGGATATCCAGGATAACTAGGAATTGGAATTGCATTTGAGATATTATATCCTCCCGGAAAACCAGGATTAACCTGACCATACTGGGGTTGTTGAGGTTGCCGATAAGTATATCCAGGGCACGGTTGATACTGATAGACTGGGTTCTGCACACCAGGACCGAATTGGTACTGTCCCTGGTACGATTGATAAGTAAATTGGGGTTGACTTGTGACAACTGTACTTGGACCAGGTTGTCATACAAGCATTTGAACCGAAGTCTGAATTGTGGGTCCAGACTGAGGTAAAGATGCTTGAGGAATTGATGCAGGAATAGTAGAAACCGGAGCTATCGATGCTCCAGAAGTAGGTGGGGTAGATGGAACAGATGTTGCAGCAGTTGTCGCAGTCGTTTGAGGCAGAGTTTGAGATGAACTAGGCCCAGGCTGAGAAACTACAGAAGGTGCAGAAGTTTGAATAGTAGGCTGGACAGGTTGCTGGGTTGAACCAGAAACCAAGGGTTGTCCAGATTGAGATGACAACTACACGTTTGGTTGCAAGATCTGTTGGGATTGAGATGGATCCCACACTACGTTCATTTCGGGGTATGGACCCATAGAAGGTTGAGCATATTGAGGACCATAACCGGGTTGAGGGTAGGGTTGATAATTCAAAGGCACACTTCCAGCTCCTTGAACAAATGATTGACCTGAAGGTGGTTGGAAACCTTGGATTGGATACTGACCTTGAGGTTGATAACCTTGAGGCACGTACTGATATTGGGGTTGACCTTGAGGTACATATTGATACTGGGGTTGACCTTTAGGTACATACTAAGTCTGGGGTTGACCTTGAGGAATGTATTGTCCTTGAGGTTGCCCCCCAGGCGGTAATTGGGTACCTTGAGGTTGCCCCCCAAGCGATAATTGAGGACCTTGAGGTTGCCCCCCAGGCGGTAACTGACTACCTTGAGGTTGCGGATTTGGAATGGTACCTGACATCATAAGAATATCTTCTACACTCAATGGCTTAGTTCCGTTATTACCAGTTAATAACCCCTTTTCAACAGGTTGAGGAGATGCTCTCGAAAAAGTACCAGTAAGTGACTGAACCCAGAGGGAATAGAAGGACCACCATATAAAAATGTTTCTGGAGATTGAGAAAACATGGATGACTGTCTCGAAATATTCAAAGGAGGATAATAACCTCTAGGTGTTGGATGATAAGGAATGCGAGGTGGTGAAAAACTTAGTCCCGGGTTTTCCAAAAATTTGGTCAATGAAAGATACCAAGCGTCCCTCCTAGGTGGACTGTAAAAGATCTATTCACGCTTCCTAAGTTCTATAGCTGGTTGATTTTCAAGGATGGATATACCTTCTTCCGGAGTAACAAGTTCTTTAATAGAAATAAGTCCAGAAGGAAGATTTTGGGTAATGACTCTTTCTACCCTGGGTGAACCAGGACCACTGGAAGTTGGAGAGGCAAATCCTGATGATGGAGTAGTAGCAGGTTCAGTTTCAGGTTCAGAAATTTCAGGTTCCTCGGCTAACTCACTAGTAGAAGAAAAACTACCAGTAACTTCGGAAAATGAAACAGGTTCAATAATATACTCTGGTGCTTGAACTTGATAATCAGGATCCACAACTAAAGAAGATTCTCCTTCTTCAAGTGACCCAACTCTCCTGTCACTAGGAGTTACAAGAGCTCGTAGCCCTTCAAGATGGCTTGGGGAAAACTCAGGAGGTTGGCCTCGAAGTCTACGGGACTGCCTCAGTAATTCAGTCACGATTAAAAATTTTAATTACTTCACATGCAAAAAAAGAAAAATCTCAATGAAAACCACCTAAAGTCTCTAAAGAACCAAACTATTTTGAATCACACGCCTAAAGAATCTAGGAGGTCAAACCACACACAAACAGTAACTTTCCGTACCGAAAACACTAGTTGGTGATGAAATACAACGTCGCAGAATTCAATATAGAAATGGTGGTTGGAATAGTTACCCCGAAAACCTGCTTAATGAATAGACTGGCACAAGTTTCTCCACTAAACCGTCTCGAGTGAAGAGAACACCCCAGAAAATCCAAGTGAGTCTAGTCGACATTTGCTCCAAGTATAGTGGGATCTTCCCTCCACAGTCACCTTAGGAAAGAATCCTATAGATTATGGTCACTATGGTTACCAACAGAAACAAATATACCTGGGGGAACAGTCTGTGATCCGATACACACGCAAGGGTAGAGTAGCAAGCTCAATCCCCTTGAAGGCTCCTTGACATAATCCAAGGTTTACCAACAAGTGACCCCAGGTTCCTCGACAATGGTTAATCCGAGGTTTACCATTTTTAATACGTGTATATCTTCTATCGTTCCCAATGAGGAAGAATTGATTACTCGACTGGTTCGGATATGATCTTGTGCTTGACTCCTTTAAGAGGAGCTTCCTAGAGCATAAATGTAAAAATTGGAATTTATCTCCTACCACAAGATATAGCTACTTGTTTGTTTTTACTATCTTGGAGAGTTAATTACTCCCTACTCCAAGATACTAGCCTAAGCTATGTTGGTGATAAAGAGCCCTAGAAATAAAAAGATTGTTGGATAAATTTTACTTTAAGCGTTATTTTTATTGGTTTTTTCTTAAGTCAAAAGGTGCGGAGATGAAACTTTATGGTGTGAAGACTCGACTCCAAAACACTAAAAATGCATCTAAGATGATAAGCAATCCTTTTTCTTCAATGAATTTCTAGCTAAATAAAGAGTTGAGAATGCAAACGCTTAAAAAATAAATCTTTCCTTAACAAACAAATGAAAAGAAGAACTTTTTTGTCTTTTTCAATAAACTCAAAAACGAGACTACTAATTATGCTCACGAAAAAATCCTTTTTCTTTTTCAACAATCAAAAACTACAAAAACAAAATTTTTCAAAAGAGATTTTTTTTAATTTTTTTATAAAACACTCAAAACTATTAAAAAATCTAATCTTGAGATCTATAAATTCTAAAAATCTAATTGAAGTAAAAAGCTTACAAAAGTTCTTTTCAAGGATGTTTTACTTAGTTATCAGCAAACTAAGGACTAACTTGTTCAGAATAACAAATTAATCAAAAAACAACCAGCTTTTGTTTTCTTTTTCAAAAATGAAATCCAAAACTTTCAAAACAAGTTCTTTTCGAAGTTTCGCAAAGAGAAAAACGAGATGTATTCCTCAACAAAGGCAGATTTTACAAATCGGTCAGACTCATAAAGAAGACCAGCAAAAACAAGGGTGATCTGAGGTTTCTAAGGCTTCTAAGCTCTAAGTTACTACAAAGACCAAACGAAAATCAAGCCAGGCACACAAAACTTCTAGAAATTCACCTAAAACCTAAATGCCAATGGAATTCACTCACAAAAAGTTTCTGACAAGACACGTGTAGATCTGGGCAGAGGCTAAACAACATAAACAAATCCTAAGCTTAACTAGATGAAAATATTTTAGTTTTTTCAAAAATTTGACAGGGTCCGCAGTCCCCTAGTATAACCAGGTGCGGTACCGCACTGTGTAGTAAAGGAACAGTGCGGGTATGTCCACACTATGTTACAAACAGTAGGTGCGGTCCACTCTCAAAAATATGGAAAAACAAAAAACAATTCAAAATCTAAAAACCTACCCAATCCCACACAACAAGAAAAAACCAGAAACACAGAAACAGTTTCTCAAGGCAAAGTAAAAGCAAAGGCAAAAACCAAAAATTCAAGTCCCCAGCGGAGTCGCCATTTTGTCAGGTGGATAAATCTTTCTTGCGGACAAGACCGATCTCCCTAGTATCTAATGATATCTAGCGACAAGCAAACCAAACAAATTCTATCTTTCTCTAAATATGCAATTTATAAATAAAGGCTAATAGATGTTTTAGGCCTACCTCAGGTCCAGTGCTAGTTTGTGGAAGCCACGCTCCATTTGTCCAAATGAGCTCCTTTTAAAGAACCTGCAAACACAAACATACACACATCAAATACCACCTGCATAGCCAATATAATAAACCATATTTATCATGATGATCAAGGAATTCATGAAATAAATCATAGGAGACAATTTATTGAGAAAAATGAATCTGATTGTATTAACTTTAAACAAAGAAGAACTTTACAACCTTGGTGCCTTGATGCTGTACAAGCTCCTCCCAGGGTCCAGCAAGAATCTCCTCGACTTTGACAAGTTTCACTCTCTTCCCGATGGAGCCAAAAGGTATGTAATCTCTCCTCTCAAGCTCAACTAGGAAGTCTCAATTCCAACAGCATTTACCCTAAAAAATGTTCAGCTTTCAACCTCCCTAGCAACCAACCCAATGCCTTAATTTATAGTGCAGAGGAGGGAAGTTACCAGGTCCACCTTCAAAGGGATAAGTCCTCCTTCAAAGGGATAAGCTCCTCTCATCAAGGGTTAGCTCCTTTAGTTATGGGATGCATGAACCACCTAGGAGTGAACCAACCATGTCAAGATTCCTTCTAGAAGCATCCAAAATTAACCCAAAGTGAGTTTTTAAGAATAAACTTGCGCCTTTTTTACTTTTACAGGGGTCCGCACCCACTCCTTTAGAGACAAAGCGGGAAGTCCACAGGTGACATGACCAAGGGGTGCAAGACCGCAGGTAATGGTAAGAGAAAGTGCGGAACCAGAGTTTTATAGATTTTCAAATACTTTCTCTCATTTTTAAAGCTTGACATGAAGAGCTGAGGTTTGAGACTTGCAAAGGAGGACAGTATGAGTGGTGATAGACTCACACTGACTGCAGAAAGTCATGGTGACAATATTTTGTGTAACAATGGGGGCTATTATGTGGTGTAGTTTCGACATTTCTTCATAAACTACCATCATGGCTTCCCCTAGAGTCTTTGTTTCTGCCTCAATGGTTGCCTGGAACTCTGTTGTGCTTGACTGTACTAAGTGGATGCTGCTTTTTCTTCCTCCATCTTCTTCTTTTCTTGTTCCAACATGGTGGCCCTCTGCTTGGATGTGTAAAGCTTGTTCTGCAAATCTGCAATCTATTTGTTCATCTTCGCCACATTCTGTTCTATAGTGGCCACAAAATCCATCCCGGTCGAGGTAATCATTTGAGGGTTTGCTGTAATATTATGCACAATATCTTTGGTTGTGGTCACTAATGGAGGCTCGGCTGAATTCCTGCTACAAAACTTCTTCCTCTCATGTACGATCTTGAGGTTTATCTAATCAAAAGTGAGTCGAGTGAGTTCTAGTACCTCCTCATCTTGATCCTCTGAGATGCCCAGCTCTTGGAGTGGGAGATGTCCTCCGGTGAGGGGAGTAGTAGGGAGTATTTCTAATGGAGGAAGCTCATTTTTTCTTGTGCCAAAGTCAGTTGTTTTGCTGGTCTCCCCTTGTTTGTTTTCCCTGGCTTCCCTTTCCTTTTCTCTCCTAAGCTCTTCTTCTTGTTGCCTCCTCTCTTCTTTTGCTACTGCCTGTTGCCTCTCTAGTTCATTTTCCATGTTCTTCAGCCCTTGTTCCAACCTCCTATTTTCTTCCTGCTTTTTCCTCTTGGCTTCTTTTTCTTCCCGTTTTTCTGGTCTTCTTCTTCCTACCTTTCCTCTCTGCCCCTTCTTGTTCTCATTGCTTTTCTTGCAATTGTTTCTCTTTCTCTTGTTCCTCCCAACTTCTCCTTTTCTCGTTCTCACTCTAGTTACTGGAATATAGAGGTTGCTTGTTCTCCAGCTCCATTTGCCTCTTGAGCTCTTGCTTTTTCCTTGCCAAGTGGACATTTCTTTTTTCCAGTGTTATATCCTCCTCCTAGTTGTCATTCACAGGGTCTTCCACCTCCTTCCCTTTGCACTGCTCAATCTCCCCGCTACCGGTTGGTGCCCTAAGTTTATTTTTCTTTATGGAAGAAGATATTTCTTTGAGTTTTATATCTTCCTGGGAGTCATCTTAGGGTTCATCCTTTGCATCCTACTCTTCATTTGGCTGAATTTTCTTGTAGCATTATACTAGTTCCTCACCTTGTCTTCATTGTCCTTTTGGGTATGAGAAAACGACCAGCTGAATTTTCCTTCTTGCAATGGGCAGCTACTATCTTCTTTGGATCATAAGTTATGTGGTTGAGCGTTATGAAAAGGCTTCCTTTCAGTGCATCGACCTCTGCCTCTACTTGTTTGAAATTTTCTACCACATACACCTCGATGGTGAGGGGGGAGGAGGGCTAAGTTTTCTTCTTACCTTTGTTCAATATCTTTGAAAACCCTTGCGTCATCTGGTAATATACCTCTCGCAGGAGTGTCCTATCTATGGCAAACCTAGGTAGGGTATGTAGAGACTTATGGGTACCGAAAACCCTAATGAATGTCCCTTCTTCGATGGGGAACCAATGTGCTACCTTGATGAGTGTCTTCATGGCCCTCTTAGACATGCATGGTGGTTCCTCACCAAAAACTAATTGGTATAATGGGCTGATGAAAGTTTCCAAGATGATATCGAACATACCTCTGTAGCCCGTGTCCCAAAAAACTTTATAATGGCTATGCATGAGGTTGGCTACCAATGAGTCCCAGTCATAGCTCTAGTTTTCTAAGCAGCACCTTGAGCAAACAACATTGAGGAAGTATGCCGACATATAGAATTCTGGAGGTTGTTCTGGTTGTGGGTTCTTGGCGGCCGTTATGTTTGTTTTCAATGATGAGCATAGGATGCTTTCCCAATTCAAAATGGTCCCTTGGGTGGCAATGGCATACATGAGGGGAAACCAGGTACCATAGAAAATGTCACAGTTCAGCTTGCCATACAATCGAAACATCATTGCAGCAATCAATTGATACACTTTCCGCAATCCCTTTGTTTTGTAAGCTTGATCTGTTTTAACCCAGAACTTTGTAGTGTCTTTCCACCATTCCCTGAGGATGTCTTCTGTGGGAATCGAGAACTTAGAGAACCAATTGGTATTGAAGACCTCCTATCTCTCGGGGAGCTTGTAGTATGCACTGATATCTGTCAGGGAGATAGTGGCTATGGGTGCCCCATCATGGCCTCTGATCAACCAGGCTTATGTGTCTATGCATTGCAATATCCATTCAATGGTTTCTGAGCACAGGAAAATTAGTGGGTGTGCTTCCATCTTGTGTAACTTGGATTTTTTGACGTTTATGTACACCTAGAAGTTCTCTTGAGTCTCTAAAATATCTTTATTAGCAAACTCCTCGTGGATAGTGTACCAGGAGAGCCTGGTGGTTTTGCTTATATTGTAAGGAGTGTCCATGAAGATAGGTGGCTCCTCTTTTGGGTCGGCCTCCCATGACCCACTTCTCGAGGCCCTCTGAGCAGCTTTAGCGGTGGGGGGAGCCATCTCATTCTCAAACGAAGAAATGGATATACACTCTAGATCGACATCACTGGGCATGTCAAAAACACAGTGCCACAATGAGAGAGGCGACATGAAAAATTAGTTAAAAATGCAAAACAGAAAGGGGGCAGCAGGTGATAGGTCACAGGGAATATAGGTCGCACGGTCGCGGCTATGAGGATGCGACTATTAACAGAGGTCGTGGTTTTTGAGCTATGGTCGCAGGTCGCATCAAGATGGAGGTCGCAGGGTCGCAAAGTCACAAAGTCTCGAGGAAAGAGGGGTTGTGTTTCAAGACACGCGACTTGGGCTTAAAAAAGGTAAGGGAGGATATTGCATGACTTAAGGGGGTCAGGGTCTCCTTCAGATAAGTGGATACATGCCTTCTTGTAAAAGCAAAGGGATTTGGGTTGAGGGAAACACACTGTTAGGGTCAAGGAAGGGAAGGAGTGACCAAGGCAACCTTTCCGGCACAAAATGAGAAAGAAACTTAAGTAACAGAGGAAAACCCTAGGTTGAGGGGATGCCAAAGGTCGGGGGCCACATTCACTAACACTTGGAAGAAAATAATGATTGCAAGATAGTGGATGGTTACTTACCTGGATCGGAACATGCGTGCGAACTCAAGTCGGAGGGCCTACTAGCTCTTTGTGCGACCAAGGGAACTTTTACAAATGCGACTTGGGGGGCTTCATATATATAGAATAGGTCATACGTGTGAGGTCGCGAGGGACAAGCACGTGACTTTGCAACCTATGCGACCAAGTGACCTGGCAGGTCACATAGTCGCGTTGATGACTGTGAGTTGATGGTGTGACATTGCGACCTTGCGACTCACGAGATCGCATAGTCGCATAGTGGCGTGTATGCTCGGTGGGGAGGGACGCAATGGTGCGACCATTGAAACTTATGCAACTCGAAATGTCACTAGGTTTCGATATTTTAGGAGGGTGGAAGCTGTGACTTCTGTGACCTCTGCAACCTCTGTGACCAGTGAGTTGCAATGGTCGCGATAGTCGCATCGGTCACAAGGGTCAGTTTTAGTCATGTTCTGACTCTGCGACTGATTTACTAAGGCAGGAACTGGAAACTTGCCTTACTTAGCTGAAAACAAAGATTCTCCCTTGGCCTCCTTGATATTGTTGAACTCTTTGAGAAGAACTAGGTGGGGGTGGTGGCTTGGCCTGGTGAAGGGGCTCTGAAAATTTCAAGGTTCTCAGATTTTTGGAAGGGTTGTTGCAGCATCTACAACACAATACCATCACCAATCATCCAACACCAAGCACTCATCACACATGCATATGACCAACAACACCTCCATACTGTTGACGTCGATGCCAACACTACAATGCCAACATATGTTTAGAGGAAACATATCATATATTTCCAGTTCCTAGAGTATCAACAACAACTATAAGGAGATATAATGACATGCTTCTACTAATGTTCGATTCTTACATGTGTATTTGATTATGATGCTTGTAGCAAAGTTTTGGATGAAAAAATTAAAGTGCCTCATTAGAGATATCAACCTTGAGAAGAGAAGTTTGTAGAGAAGAATTCACATCAACAACTTGATCCTCAGCCATGATTTAAAAGGGGGAGAAGAAGAAATTTGTATCCCTTTGCCATTTATGTCAAATGGGGAGAGTAAGTTGTGATGGACCAAGTAGAGGACAAAAATCCATTGATGGATCATGTAGAGAAAGAAATCTCAAATGTCATCCATTATGTTCGATGGAAATAGCATGAGGATTGGCCATCAATGTGGAGAAGTGATGAGGTGTTTCCATCAATGCCAAAGGGAGAGATTGTTTGACAAGTGGCATTGTCTTGATGGTCGGTGGAATCTAAAGTGTTGGCATTGATGTCAACTAGGCTAACATTGATCTTCATGGTGAGTGTCAAGATCAAGGGCATTCCCATGGTTGTTGCAGAAAATCATCACAGTAGCAAGATGTGAAAAGAAGCCATAAAATATTATAGCTATGATGGTTTGTTGGCCAAGGATTTGAAGCATTTTAGCTCAAAGGATCTTAGAAGTGGCATAGTTGGATGGTTCTTGGAAAGATATTTTCAATGGTATGCTAAAGTTCGCAAATGGCCTCTTGGATTGAGATTTATTTCTAGTCAAAGTCAGGTGCCCCAAAGGTCAAGTTGCTAAGTTAAAGTTGGAGCAGGAACTAGAGAAACTTTAAGGTATAAAATGGGCCTCCCAAGGAATATTATAAAACAATAATGGAAATAATAAAATAAGATTAGATTACATCATCAAATTTTAGAGTGAAAAGATTAAAAACTAATTTTTTAACTAGTATTTTCAACTTATCTCCCTATGATTTTACTCAAATTTTGAATGGGAGCACTCATTGGATGCAAAATTTAATTCCTGATCCAAGGAGTACCCATGTTGCATACTTTTGATTGCAATAAATTTTTTTCATGTATTTATTATTTTTTATGTATCAAGGTCCATCTAAAGTATGCAACATGGGTACTCCTTTGATGAGGAATTAAATTTTGCATCCAACGATTTCTCCTTCTCGAAATTTGAGTAAAACCATAGGGAGATATGTTTAAAATACGAGTTGAAAATGTAGCTTTTTATTTTTGTATTTTTTAATATTTTTACTATTTTACTCCAAAAATAGTGAATCATCCCCCATGGTTGACATCATCATATTGAATCCAATTTTTTCTTATAAAGTTGATTTTGTTTGTACATTTTTGTTTTGAGGCCCATTTTAGACCTCAAAAATGAAGTTTGGCGTTATGCCAAATGAAGTGAAGTAGGTAGAAAAATAGCTAAAAGAGGGGTGGGAAAATGTGGCACACAAAATAGAAGCAGAGGAAATTTTGATTGGCTGATGGTGTAGCCCATTGTACAGTTTATCCATGAGAATAGTTCCGAGAGGTTTCAAAGGGTGCGCAAGTGTTGAGTGCCTAAGATGAAGTAAGTTCAAGCTTGCATGGATAGTCCACAGAGCAGTGACATAGGTGACAAGGGTATTGATTGGCTAAAGTTGAAGCAGAAGGAGGTCCCACAACCACATCATCCCTGCAGACTTACCCTGGAAGGAATCAAAGGCATGCATAAAGGAGCGGATGGGATAACATAAGCTAGAGATGATGTTAGCATGACATGGTAGTATGGAACATAGGACACATGGAAGGAAGTTTCAACATTTTTGTGTGGCCAAGTGGGAAATTTGGGTGACACATGTCACCACTCAAGAGGTGCCACATAAGGTTTTTGACCTAAGCATGATGTCATCCCTGAGGCCTTATCCCGGAAGGCTTAAAAAATGATGCAAGGGAGAAATCTACGAGTTGACTAGGCGCCAGAACACAAAAGCAATGGATTGGTAGTTGCATCAGAGCACAAGGCTAATGAAAAAGGCATCGAGTGGAACCACAAAACAAGTAAGCTCGGAAGGCTTATCTCAAAGGAAATAAAAGGCACACTAGGAGATATGCTCAAGATAATGGTGTTAGGATATGGAGTTTTTTCCAACATTCGGGTTCCTTGAAATAATGAAAAGCATGTCCAGGACTTGGTCTAGCGGTGGTTTCACATGTTTTAAATAAAAAGGTGTTGGGATGGGAAGGAATTGTGGTGGTGTTATAAGTCATCCGAATAGGATTTTTATTAGCCAATGCATGCTATTTTATGACCCCACACTACACGTAATCCCAAAAGGAAGGCCAGAGAGGGTTTAACATGTGGCATTTAAGCCCTCGGGGCTATAACTAAAGGGGTCCTAGTGATGGTCTAGTTGTGATTTCATGTGTTTAATGACCAAGGCCCGTGTGAAAAAAGGAGCCTTCATGCTATATGCATAGTGTTATGGGATTGGGATCTAGATTTCAAAGGTATGGATGAGTCAACAACTCTTTGGTAGAATTCCTCCAAATTGGTTAGTTACCATGATTGGATCAAGTAGACATTGAATGATTTGAAAACTTTGGTGAAGATCCCTCACAAATTACAGTTATGTTGAAAATGGATATCCACCATGATATAGTTTATGCAGGCATGGATCAGGTCGACAATTAGAATTTCTAATGGAGTGAATGGCGAATGACAAAGCTTGAATCAAGATAACAAAGTACGATGATGTACATAAGTAAATTAATTGAACCTTTCTTGAACATCATTATCCATTTTTAATATTCCTTGCACACCATGAATAATTAAATGGAAAATATTGTTGAGTGTAGAAGATATGACCACAGACCAAGAGCACCATGTCTAAAGTACAATATGAGCTCTGAGGGAAATTAATAAGCATGCAATGGCTTACTGGAATGCATAATTTGACTGGGAATTAATTCTTCGTATGGTGAAGCACTTAAGTACCCATTCTCAGATTTAATGCAACTACACTGGCCATGTAATCTGATGCAACAAAAGGATGGAGAGTCATGTTGAGAGTACACTCAAACGGTGTGAATAACAATAGAGACTGCATCATTCCTTGTGGTGCAACGGAGAAAAAATTAGGAATGCTAAGTTTGACAGTGGGGGAATGAAACATTGCTGAGATGCAAGTGGAGAGCTCTGTTTGAATGTGTGCACTATTGTGAGAGGCCGAGAATGCTCATGAAATAGACAGGGGTCCAAGAGTAGAGTGTTGATTGTATGAGGGTTGAGATCACAAGAACAGAGTGTTGACTATGCTACAAAAGTGTTTAAGGCTATGGCATGAGCACCGTTAAGTGTGTATTAGACATAGAAGGCTAAGAACAGAGGGCAGAATGTTGTGGTTCCTATTGAAGTTATCAATGGGCCAAGTGATGAACATAGAGATGAAAATAGGAAGAGTGGCTTCCATTTATAGTGTGTATTGATTTCCTTATTGAGTGTTGGTTGGAGCCTACATACAGGAAGTTGGTTCTTCCATCTAGTGGATGTTTGAGGAGAGCTTGGGGGTTGGTGTGTCCTACAAGTGGATTCTTACATAAATCCATGAAGTTGGTGCTTCATGGTAAGTTGATCAAGTGTCTACAAAAGAAGGGAGTTTGTGCTTCTTGCTAGTGACTGCTAGAAAACAATCAAATGAAGTTGGTACTTCCTGTGAGTGGGTGCTCACAAAATATTGATGTAATAGAGTAGGAGCTCATATTTACATCAAATAACAATCAAAATTTGGTGGTTTTTCCCTTGTGAGTTTCCACGTTAAATCCTCTATGTCTTATGTGTATGGTATTCATGGCCTTAATGTGTATGCTTATGTGTTGAGTTTACTTGCTATTGTTATGATTTGTCGGTGAATGCTCACATGATGGTTTCCAAGTTTGAATGTGAAAGTATAAGTTAGAATTAAAAGCAAAATTAGTCTTAATACTATTTCACCCCCCTCTTAGTATTAAACATTGTTTCCAATAGAACTACAGTTGGATTGGTAGTTCATGTATGTTGTGGGATATAGATTGTATTTTAATATTGTACAAAAAAGATAATGAGAAAAAAAGCTTGTTTGTTTTCCCATGTTTGGGTTTTTACGATAATTTTTTTGCATAAATTTGTGTGTTTGTCATTGTATCTTTTCTATTTTATTAAGATTCTATTTATAGTGATTAATTGTACAAGCTTAATTCTTACATTTGGTATCAAAGTGGTTTTTACTTCAAGGGGATACCTTATGGCCAAGGGGTTTTTCTCAAGCCTATAGTAGACCCCATCATAGTGGTAGATTTGTGGAAGTGATTCTTGTGGTGAAAATAAATGGTGAGAAGTTCAAAAATAGAGATCGATAAATTCAATGGGAAAATTTTTGAAATTTGGAAGCTCAAAATGGAACACTTGTTGGTGGACAAGGATTAGTTGATTGTTGTAGATCCATTCTATGGATCGATGAGGATATTAACATAAGACTAAATGAAGTTGGGTCAGAAGGCAAAGAGAACAATATGATTGTGTCTCTCAAACTTAGTATTATTGGATGTGTCACTGTGTTGTGCTTTACAACAACCCCCCATTTCATAAAATTTTTCTTTAAAAATCATAATATGAAATGGGTCCCTTGTAAACATAGATGTGTGAATAAATTGGTATTAACTTATTATTAGAAAAACCCTCATCAAAAGGTCCGACTGAAATATAATATCCCTTTTAAACAATGATAAAATAGGTCTTTTAAACAAATCATAAAGCTTTTTATTATTACGATAAAGCGATTGCAAGTTCGCATATCGCAATAATAAGAGGAACATAAATAAAGGCCCATTGAATTACTCCGATCTAAAAAGGGAAATTGCTATCGGATATCGGGGAAAGGCAAAGCGCATCATTTATAAGGCATCCCCCATTCCTCCGATGCGATAAAAGGTATCGCTATCGGCAATCGGTTGTGGTAATCAATGCATTAACTGTGACACCTTCAAATCCCCCGATGCGATAAGGCATATCGCCATCGGCGATCGGCGATTTCGCAATGGCGTAAATAAAGTGACCCGAGCCCTGTCCCGATTGCGATGCATTAAATTAGGGCGCGTGTTTCTAATCATATTAAATATTGGCATGCATTATATCACCTTTGGTGATTGAACGATATTTTGGACTATTATGAAAACCCTCCCTTTCACGTCGCCAATCATCAAATGCGATTAGCCGCCAAAAATCTAAGCCACGCTTGAATCAATTATTCACCATATAAACGTTATGATGGATATTTAAAAGCTCCCTTAGCATGATTGACAGGTGAAGCGGCCCATTAATGAAGCAGTTATGCCGAGATTTTCCACTTAGATTCTATCTGCGGCAGTTTCACCATGATCTTTGTTTACTTGCTAATAGATATAACTATTTTATATTGGCTCATATTATCTATTTCTCTGTATCACACTGGTTTCCTTCCTTATGCAGAATTCCGTCGAAGTATCAAGTTTAAAGCAAATGGGAAAGAAATCTAAGAGATCTGCTGCGGCAGCGGCCCTTGCAGTAACAGTCCAGCCCACCAGTGACCTAGGACCAAGCAAAAAGGGCCTAATTTTGGACACTACATGTCTCGGCCTTGGAAATACAAGCTGGCAAAGCATCTATAATTTGATTGAGGCAGAAGAACCAGAGGAAGTGTCGGAAGAAGCTACGGCAGGCTCAACTAACAAATCAGAAGCCTCGCTGAAAGATTTGGCCGACTCATTTTTACACAGGATAGCAGCTCGGGAGAAAATTCTTCCTTACACTGATGTGGTCAGATGGGTGGTCAAACAAATTCCTGTTTCTGGTAGGACCTTTTGCACAGTTGATGGAAGAGTTTTCAGTTCATTTCAGCCTGACGACTTGAGGAAAATGTACCATTTGCCCGAACCTGAAAAGAAATACAACAAAGCTTTTCTAAAGAAATTCGTAGAGGAGAATGAGACGGAATCAGCCCTGATTAGACAGTGGAGATAGAATCCTGCAAAGCAAAAACATGAATCATTGGGTAAGTACTCCGTGGATTCCTTAGCATCTCCTTACTGTTATGTTGGGACAATGATGCGTAGGATATGTGGAATGCATGATTCAGCAAAATTTGATATCGAAATGGTTCCTTTAATGGAAGTGGCAACTAGTAGTTATGTCATGGATTGGGCGAATATATTTTTTGATAAATTAGCCTCTGCAATTCTTGATTTTAGATTCAATTCACGCAAAACCACCAGGACTATTCCCCCCTTCTATTACAGTGCTTATGTTATGGATATGCTTTGCTTTAATTCTGAATACCTGATACTTGGGTGGAGGTGGACGCCACAAGACCCTAAGCCAATCCACATATACCATCAGATGTTATGGAAGGCACATTATAAATACCACTTGTATCAAATCTGTAATGGTTTCATGTTGCCTATCTATTATGCTATTTTTTATAAGCCTGCCCCAAGGATTTCCGAGGAGGCAGAAGTTGACTTGACTGCTGTGGGAAATTGGTTCGGGGAAGATAAATTCACATACATACGGATGTTTGGTAGCGCCACAAGACCCCATGTCCTCCCATTGTATGTACCAGATAAACTGTTGGCACGAGAATTAGCTTACCAAATCACAAGCGCTGGAACATCCAAAACCCTGAGGACTTCTAAAAAGCAGCTATGGCCCATATTCCCTTTGAGATGCGGTGTTTATACCATACTTAATTGGAAACATGCTGAGAAGGAGGAAGGAAAAATGAATATGCTCAATCTTGAGACCATCCCTAACAGGCAATTCGATCCCCGGAAGGTTGCCTATAATGTGCTTGAACCGGCCAAACTTACTAAGTTTGACCATGAAAAAGATGAATTTGATGATTTATTTTCTTCAGCAGAATCATTGTCTCGGGTTAAAACATTGGCCAGGATGAAATATAACGATGAAGGGCTGGTAGAATTCAATAGGCTCAGAGAACAGAGGTTGCAAACTCTGCCTCTGGACTTGTTGGCTACTACACCAACAACTAAGTCAAGCAAGCCTGGGCAGAAGAGTATTGACGAGCCTCCTGCTACAGAGAAAATTCCCGAAAAGGGAAAAGAGTCAGAAAAAGGAAAAGAGAAGGAAACAGAGCGAGAGAAAGAAGAGAAGCAGGACAGTGAAGTTATCGATTTAGAGACTCAAATTGATCCTAAACTCCTCCAAGAGTGGCAACAATTTGACTCTATTATAAACAATCCCGAGATTTCACAAGGATTCTGCACACCCAAAGCGACATTCAGTCAAGAAACAACCACAACTACGGTTCCAAGTGAAGGGACCAGCGGCCTACCTAGTAGCAAAGATGTGGAAATAATTCCCAAAGATCCATCCGATCAAATTGTTTTATAGATAGAAGACATACCACCATTAGATGTCTTTTACAGTCCTAAACACAGGGTTGTGGTGAAAAGACAGAGGAAAAGGAGGAGACTTGATCAATCTTCCCTTTTGCCACATCAAACAAAGATGGCTAATGTGCTGTGGAAGGAGGAATTGAACCCTTCTGATGACCTTACAAAACTCTCCCAGTATGCCGGAGCATATTCGGTAGCCACCATGGATAAAGCCTCGGAAGTGAGAAGTCTCCTTAAGGAAAAAGATCAAATGATTGATTCATTGCAGTCGCAGGTGTCTGAAGCATAGCGGAAAATAGAACAATTGGAACAACAACTATCAACATAGCGGCAAACAAACAACCAATTAAATGAGCAATTGCTCAAAGAAAAATAGAGGATAGATTCTAGTGCAGTACAGAAACAGAAGGAATTGTCTAAAGCATTGGCCAGATTAAAGGTGGTGAATGAACAAATGAGCAAGACTAAGGATGAGCAAATTGCTCAACTATCACAAGAAGTAGAAAAGTTCAGGAGCCTTCCTTAAGTAGCAGAGTTCAGAACAGAAGCTCTACAAATCAATAAGGCATTGATTACACAGCTAAATCTATTATGTCATAACATTTCTCTGGCTGAACCTCTTTGTGAGATTACTACATCAATAGTTGATAAATCAGTTGAAGCTAGACAGGATTTAGAATATGCCGATGAGATCTTAACCAGTTTTCTTGCTTGGCAAGACTCCCTAGAAGGACAGGCTTCGAATCTGCCCAAAATTCTAGAGTCACACAAAGACATCATGTTCCTAGAATGGCAGACGCAACTAATGAAGGCAGAAAGAGAAACCTCAAGATGTCGGTTATCTACTAGCAATTTAATTGAATTTGTCAATGACACCCTTTATCTGTCTAATATGATTTCACGGTGTAATCCAAGAAAATTGACATTAGCCAAAGCCTTGGAACAAACATGCAATCAAGAATTGGAAAAGAAAGGAAGACTAATTGCTGGCATCCAAAGTTTAACTTGGGATACCTTTTGGTTTTTCTTAATCAAGCCATACAGTCAGAGGGCCACACTCAAATGTTTAACTGATGCTATCAATTGCATTATCCCCGAGATCCAAGATGCCACATATTCAGCTCAACTGAATTCTCTCCTAAGCCACCCTCCAGAGTTGCAACCGATGCTAGATATATTCCAGCTCAAGCCGAAGGGAGATCATCCAAAACAATGAATCATGCTGTCGAATGAAGACAAGCCGATTTTGAGGAGATATTCATAGCATAGTTGTACCAATTAAATAGCACTTTTATTTTGTAATTAGTTAGCTTAATTAGTATTTATAGGCCCTTTCATGCATTTGGAAAGGGTCCTCAGTTTTTGTATAAACTCAAATCAGGAAGTCACACTATTGTGCTTCTGATCTATTTTTTATAAAGACTGGGCCAGTATTCTGAATTTTGACGAAGAAAGCTTTGATGATATGTGCACTATTGCCTTTCGTGGAAGTGTTTCTAAGTTGAAAAAAGGAATTTGAATGCGGTTGATATTGGGAGTGACTCAAATAAACATATGGTACTATTATCTATGCTCTTGTGTCATTTTTATGTGAATCGGCATTCGTTTAAATTTTGCTATCATTGAATATATGTATGTATTTTAACAACAATCCTTGTACTTTTCACTATTGAATGTCTAAGGACTGTTATTCTTTCAATCATATCTATGTCTATGATATATATGAGGAATAGTGTAATAATGTTTGCTTGATTGCTTTGTTCAACTATTTGGGCTTAGTAATTATCATATGAATAAACATCTTTGCTTACCAACAAGAGTCATCTATATGCCTGTTTGTGAATGAAGACCATCCAAAATTACACTAAAAGTAGAAATTTCTTGGGATAGGACAATTGTTTATAATTTTACTTTTAGATTAGATCATTCATCCATTATCATTAGATATCAGAAAATCAATCATTTATCCATCCTATTTACCAATCATTGGGAAACTGGTCCCATTATATCTAGTAGGAGCCACCACACCAAACATAAAAGGAGCTTCTTTTAAGGTCCGGACCAGGTGGTTATCCCCGATGTTAATGCAGCGATTTTCGAGGCATCAACACACTGCAAGCTACAACAAAGGATTTATTGGACAAGTTAGGTGCTTTGTCTCAGTCTAAGTCCTGGGCGAACAAATAGTTTCAAGGTAAAAATATATATAACAGGAGGATAAAGGATGGAGACTCGGTGACATAACATCTAAATTCCTTCAATGTTTTCTACCAAACTCATGGGATAATCTATTTGTTGCCATAGGTAGTAATAAAACTACCTTAAATTCAATGAAATAGTCTCATCCTTGTTTTCAAAGGAGATGAGATAAGAAAACATGGAGACACATAATGGAGATGCCTTTCCTATATGATGATGCTCCAAAAACAAAAATAGAAATAACTTTTCAGGTGGGAGATCTAAATCTAGAGGAAGATAGAAATCTCCAAGAAAGTTCATAAAGGTATGTTGGAGATGTGGAAAATAAGGGCATTACAAGAAAGACTGCAAAGCCCAGATTTCAAAGAAAGGAAGCAAAATCCTCCTCAAATGAAGGATGAGATCTATACTTTGCCTCTTCAAGTAGATAGCTAGATCATGAGATATAACTAGTTGACTCAAACACATGTTTTCATCTAACTCCTCACAGGAAGTGGTTTTATGAGTATGAAAGATCTAATGGTGGTGTTTTTTTCTTAATAGATGACTCGAAAACCATAATCATATGACATGGAAAATTCAAGTTGAATCTCATGGATGGAAGGATAAGGACACCCTTTGGAATTTTGCACATCCCACGATTAGCCAAAAATTTTATTTTTGTAAGAAACATTAGTGATGCAGGTGTAAAAAAATTGTTTGAAAAGGATACATGTGGGATGGTTCAAGGAGAAATGGTATTGTTGAGGGGATTTTATATTTGAACTATGTATAATCTATTGGAAATAATTATTAGTGATGGGTTCAATAGTTCTATTTTTCTTGAGAGTGAAGCAGAAGAAGGAAAAGTACTTATCGTTTTAGGAGAAAAGACTATGTTGTGGCATTAAAGATTGAGATATATTAAATAGAAGGGACTTTGAGTACTACATGGTAATGGTATGCATAATTTCTCTTTGGGTTTTGATTTATGTGAGCATTATTTATATGGGGAGAAAAAAAGGGTGACATTCTTCTCTGGTGCTAAGAGAGTGCACAATGACGTGTTTGGACATGTGTCAGTGTTATTAATTGGTAAATTTGTGTACTGCATTTATTTTATATATGATTTATCAAGGAATACATGGATATATTTCCTCAATAATAAATCTGAAGTCTTTGACATATTTAAATAATTTAAGGCTCTAGTAGAAAATCAGACATAGAAGAAAATGAAGGTGTTGAAGATTGAGAATGGTGGATACTTCTACCGAAACGAATTTGAAGAGTTTTATAAGAAGTGTGGTATAACATGGAAAAATACTACCACATATACACCTCAAAATAAAGTATTTGTAGAAATTACTAACAAGATATTGATGAGAAAATAAAGGAGCATGCTTAGTGGTGCTAGGTTAAGACATGAATTCTAGGTAGAGGTAGTGTATATTGCATGTTACTTGGTAAATAGATCACCCTCATCAACGTTGGATGATAAGAATCCACATGAAGTATGGAATGGTAAGAAATCATCTCTCACACATCTCATGGTATTTAGATGTGATGGATATGTACATGTTCCAAAGGAAAGCATAACTAAGATGGATAGAAAATATGAAATATGCATCTTTATTGGTTATAAATAGGGTTTAAAATGTTACAAGATTTGGAACCTAGAAACAAAGAAGGTGGTGTAGAATTGAGATGTGGTATTTAGAGAAGTGAAATATTTATCAAACATGAATTCCTACCAAGGGAGAAATAATGAGAGAATATAAAGTCTGAACTAAAGGATGACAATTCAAACTCTACAGAAGAATATGAATAATAATAATAAGAAGAAGATCCACATACTCCAATTTTGAGGAGATCATTCAAGGAAGAAGGCATCCAAAAAGGTATCCTCCACCTGATTTCAGTTCACAATTTTCTTTGTTTATTATTAATGATGATCCTAGAACTGTTCAGGAGGCAATGGATTCAGAGGATGGAAAACTTTGGAAAAAGGGCATGGTTGAAGCAATGGCGACCTTGGACAAGAATGAGGCTTGGTATCTAGTGGAGTTGTTAAAAGGAAGAAAAACCATTGGTATAAAAAGGGTGTTTAAGAAGAAGTTGAATGCATAAGACAGAGTGGAGAAATACAAAGCTCTATTAGTAGCAAAAGGTTATTCCTAAGAGCAGGGAATTGACTTTTGTGATATTTTTTCTCCTATTGCAAATTTAGCTTCTATTATTTTTCTTTTATCTCTTATTGCTTCTTTATATTTTTAGGTAGATATAGATTGCTATAGGGATTAATGCACAGGTGTTTGGTGATGTAGAAACCCTCAAGGATCTTCTTGGGATCCTTGGCAGACTGTCAGATTAGCTGCAACTGTCACAAAGATGCATGCATATCTATGTTAAACAAATGAGAAAAAAAGTAGGAAGAAGGAGTTATTACCTCAAGTATTGGTGTGGTGTTGCGAGAGAGCGTAAAGTAGCAAGGTGGAAGACCCCTTAGCTAGCTCCAGATCAAAACCTGCACATAAATAAGATAAGCATAATATCACAACATATAACTTTGACAAACAATGCATTAACATATAAAGATATCTAATTACATGTATCTAAGCCACTCATAATAACGACATTGCATAAATATGTAAACAAATTACACTACCAACATCGCGGAGTGGACAACACAATTGCAGTTCTATATTGATGTAGAAAAGAGTGATTACAACCATCGGTTGTATCAGCCTTCCCTTACTCCTCTAGCTCCTCTCTCTCTCTCCCTTCTTAACCTCTTGTTATGCCTTAGTCAGAGACTAGTCTCGACAGTCAAATAGGCAATCCTTTCAAATGTTTTGACCTTTTCCACAATGGCCCTAGCCTCACATATATAGCATGAGAGGATAAGCCTTGCCAAATCCTTCATGAGTTCCATTAGGCAAAAGCAGTGATGTTTCCATGCTTTTGTGCTCTTTCCCATTTATAGACTCCATTAGGAATAGTAATTCCTCCAAATAGGTCAAGTTCTAATGTTTCCTTGCTTTTGTGAGCTGACATAGGAGAGAATCTCGGGATATTTCTCAGTCAAAATGTACCTTTCACCCATAGAAACTCATTTAGGTTGACTAACACCCTTCCCGAGGTAACAAACAAAGTTACCCTAGGCACTAATGCACCCTTTGCGTGCTAGGAAGCTTTATAAAGCAGATTGCTAGTTCCTAGACAACGTTATCTTGACAAATGGGCATGTGAACTTGGTTAGTACTTCATTCATCTTGCTCTTCTCCTCTAAGTTGACGAGGACATCATTTTCCTATATAATAGATGCCCCCTAAAGTGTGAGATCAGAGGCAGAGACAATGGCCAAAATACTTTATATATAACTGTCCTTTTCTTTGGAAAAAAGAGACAGAGGATCGGAGCTTTGGGAATACGAGAAACCTGATACAACACATATATAAAAAATATAAAATCATGCCTTGAGTCAAGAATTCCCATGCTCAGTAGGTATGTCAAAGTGATTTCTCAAAAAAGAGATATGACGATCATGGCCGTCGATAAGCACAATGTGGAACCTGTGTCATATTAAGATCATTCTGATGAGTTGTCTCCAAAAAAAATAAACGCAACTTGGGAGAGGAAACAAGGCTAATTGATGTAAGCCTCTACCCAAGTTCTTGATTTCTGCTTCACCATAATAGCATAGTTCAATGCATATGAATAAATGTGTTGAGGTCGAACATGTACGAAATCATCTGATTACCAGTCAATAATGGAGACTGTTAACAGACGCGTGGATGGCCACCGATAATGGTGATGGTCTCCAAGATGCATAGTACAATTTAGTGACTGTGAATAATGTTTTTGTCGTTATAGCCATTTCCTATTCTTGAATTATGACCGTTGGAGGTCTGCTCTATCTGTTTAACATGCATAGCTTGATCTGCTCCTCAACTTGTCTTGACGATGAACCACTGGTTGGTTCGAAATGCGTCAAAAAATGAAATACCATGTGATTTACACCGAAAAATCTATAGTAAAAATGTTTTTGTCATCAAACACTGGTAGAATCATTTAACCAGGAGCCAATAATGAAAACCCTTGATCAAACACAAGGTAGCTTGCCACTGATGTTTGCAAGTTCCAAGGCACTGAAGTATTTCTGGGTCTACTTCCTAGATAGAGTGTTGAAGTCGATAGGAAGACACCTGTCGAAAGGTAGGAAATAATGTGTCCTACATCAGTCGACATGAAACGGGACAAGAATGATTATTTTTTGAAGAATATTTTTTAGCA
Source organism: Pinus tabuliformis (assembly GCA_031772625.1). Taxonomy (NCBI): domain Eukaryota; kingdom Viridiplantae; phylum Streptophyta; class Pinopsida; order Pinales; family Pinaceae; genus Pinus; species Pinus tabuliformis. The sequence goes on from CM062817.1 coordinate 140,776,777, forward strand.
TTGGGTCAAAACAACAGAGGGCATGATGGAAGAATATGCTTGATGGTTTGATGGAGGAAACAGAAGATAAAGGTTTTCCCTTGAACAATAGAAGGCACGACACAAAGGTTTTAACCATGTAGCACTAGACTCATGAACACCAAAGAGTGTTAGGCTACAAAGATGCAATAACATCGGGGTATGTAGGCTAAACTCAAAGGATGGTAAGATTCATATTGAGAGGCCGTCACAAGGAAGGTTTTGCTGAGGGAGTACCATGTTCAAGGGAGCGACTGCTGCCAAAAAACTCTTTTCAAAATACAAACACAAAGCAATTTTATTGTCCAATTTCCCCATCTCATTAATTTAGTGAGTCCAAATGGGTAAAATCATTGGTCTTTTCATATTTAAGAGTATAAAAAGATCATAAAGAGATACTCTATTCTGCATTTGATTAGTTTAATGAGTCCAAACAGAAAAACTCATTGGTCTTTTCACATTTCAAGAATCTGAAAAGATCGTAAAGAGTGACTCCATTCCTCATTTGTTTAATTTAATGAGTCCAAACGGGACAACTCGATGGTCTTTTCATATTTCGAGAGTCTGAAAAGATCGTAAAGAATGACTCCAAGGTGGTCCCTTTGTCATAGTTTTTAACTAGGTGCGAAAAAGGTTTAATAGTATACCCGAAAAGGTTCCTTTTCTATAAGTTAATCTACTAATTCTGGATAAAGAGATAAACCTATGCTCAATAGATGTTTTCCTCATTTTGTTACGAGTACGAGGAGACGGACTAAACTCGATATTCGTTGTGAAATTTTAATGAGTCATGCAACGACAAACTCAATAGATCTTCATCAACTTTTAATGAGTCAAATGAAGAAAACTCGAGGTATCTTTTTTATTTTAATGAGTGAGGAAAAATAGGTAAAATAACTGCTCATTCCTTCTTCGTAGATTTAACGAGCCCAAAGAAGGGAAAAACTTGGGGATTTTTCAATTTAAGAGTAAGAAAGAGTCCCAAAAAAGAAAGCACTCATATTGTCATCGTAGAAGTTTAATGAGTCGGGTGACGAAAAATTGAGGATTTTTCAATTTAAGAGCAATAAAAGATACCATAAAAGAAAGCGCTCATTGAGAATCGAACACGGTCATTTCTACAATTTAGCCCTAAAGATCCTTTCATCAAAACATGAGTAATTTCTGATAATATGGGGACATGGCACCTGATAAATATCATAGGAAATGAACTAATTCTACTTTAATGAATTCAATTAAGACAATTCATACCTCCAAAGTTACTATAAGGGAGCTTTTGAGCCTCCAATTTCACCATTTGCATCATTTGAGTGCTGTGAGAGTGTTTTGGAGTTAAAGAGGAGCAGATCTTCCATGACCAATTGCAGGCGATCCGGGTGACCATTTGACTTTCCGTCTATCCCAGGTAGATGTCAAAACATTTAGCTTGCATTGTTTAACCTTTTTTAGCTGCAATGTGGGTGGATGTTTAGAGATTTGGGGAGCCCTAGTTCATTAACTATTACTAACGTCACCTTCTAGGCTTGTAGGGAGAATTAAACGCCCTTTACAACCTGGAGGAGAGCATTTGTCCTCCTTGTTTTCCACAAAGGGGGGAATTAATGCATCAGGGTGCACTCTAAAACCCATGAAAGTGTTTTATTAAGCATTTTTGCCCCACTTGCACTAATTTTTGGGTTGATTTGTGTAGGTTTTGATCAATTGTGACTAGTTTATGGAGGGAATGGGCCCATGATTGACAAGAATTACTTATGCAAAATTATCCAGCTTGTATACTTTCATTGTGCCGATGCGGTTTTATGAAATATGCACAGCTATACCTAATGAAAGGTCAGGAGGAAATTTTAAGCTAGATAATTCAGTGTTGGGATGAACACCAAGGGGTGTTCAGGATCGAGGACCATGAGCTTGCAAATGACCGAGAAGACATCTATTTTTTGACAGGTTTGTCGTGTAGAGGAGCATGAGAAAACTTGACCAGTGGTAGGTCCGATCCCCAATCCACTTTAGAGCTAGTCCGAGCTTATTGTATTCCTAAGAGTGGACTTGTGAGCAACAAGGTCCCTATAGAATGGATCAGATCCAGGTCTATGAGGGCTATATTATGGATGATTGTGTGCTTGGTGGGGTCTAAAAGTCCCCATGTCGAGAAAAATTCCCTACTATTTCTTGCTAGTGATTGCGTTCAGATGCAGATCTTCAACTAGTGTGAGGTGATGCTTCATCAGCTAAAGGCGAAGTTGACTGCATGTAAGACCCAGACCCAACAGACTTTTGGGTATGGTACTCTCATTGTATCCTTTATACTTGAGATGGTCCCAGTTATGTGACCACAAATGAGTTTAGGTCCACTTGATCCAAGAGAGCCTAGGCAGAGGCGATGGGAATCTCTCGATCCTCGCACTGGAGGAGGGCCCATCCAGCATTTTTTCAAAGAGGATTTCTTCGAATGGCTCAGTGGTTAGATCGTGATGATAGATGATTATGCCTATGAGGGCATGGAATTCACAGGTGATCCTGACTTGATCTTGCCGCCTAGTACAAATTGGGGACCTTAAGGTAAGAAGGTTTATTGAGAGGACTTAAGTATTTTTAAGCATTTGAATGTTTATGTTATGTTTTTGTTGATTTTATGGGTGAAAAAGTACTGACATGAAGCTTTTTTCTTGACATAGATGTGGCACTAGTGCGACCTGCAAGCAAGCCTCACCAAGTGAGGCGAGGTGTCCAACTACCCGAAGGTGGGGGTGATGCTCAGAGTCTTTGCGAGGTTCTGAGGAGCCTCAAAGGATTGAGTATGGGTTCTCCCCCCTTCCTATGAGGGAGACTCCATCTCACATGCAGTGACACATGGTTGGTGTGCCTGAGCGGTTTCTGGTTCCTCTTCGGAGGATAGCTAGAGTTGTATCGTCTTTTCATGAGAAATAGGCTCTATTAGTAGGCACATGGTTTAGCCAGCGCGTGATTTTTAACTATGTACATATTTACTTTCATACATGTATCTATAATAAATGAGACAGATGCAAATCTAACACATAGTTTGTTAATGAATCATCAAATCCATTAAATTCTTGAGGAATGTGTTCATATGTAATAAACTCAAATTGACGTTCCAAGAGTCGTACCCTTAGATAATGACGTAACAAGATTGGATTATGAATGTGATAGTGATTTGTCAATTGCATAACCACTAACTGAGAGTCTAACCTGACCACCAGATTGGAGATGTCCCGAGATGACGCTTCAGTGAGAAGTGAAATTACAGACATGTAATCATCAATATTGTTGGTGGCAGTACTAAGAAACACCCCCCCTGGCGAAACAAAGCAGTTTCGAATCAGGTGTGTAAATGACCCAAGCAGCTGATGCAATGTGCCGTGTGTGACGACTGGCACCATATGCATATCCTATGTATGCTAAGGGTAATGAAGACATATACACAAAGAGAAATATGTATGAGACAAATACTTCAAGAAATAAAAAAAAATGTCTAGTCACATCAAAAAGAATCAAAACGTATAAATACATAAAATTACAAAGCACATGCCTAGTGTAGTACTAGGCATAATACTTTTTCAGATAGAGCCCATTTCAGGCCTCAGCGAGAGGGATGCCTTCCCAGTCCTGAAGTTCATATGCCCCTTTTGAGAGGGCCTTCGTGACAACATATGTACCGATCCATAAGGGTTGAAGTGTTCGTGCCCCCAAGAGGTCATGTTTATTATCATAGAGTAAAACAAGATCTCCCTCTCAGTAAGATTAAGGCTTGACCTTTTTTCGTACTGGGCTTTGACCTGGTGCTTGTGGGCTTCAAGTGCCAATTCGGCATCTCAACAAGTTTCATCTAGTTGATTGAGATATAGTAGGCGCTCTTCTTTAGAAGTGATCTCGGGCAAGAGTTCAATGGTGATTTGTAAGGAAGGAATCTGGCACTCGATAGGTAAAACTACTTCTAGGCCATAAGCTAGCTGAAAAGGTGTAAAGCTTGTAGTTGTTTTTACTGAAGTTCAGTATTCCCACAACACAGGATATAACATTCAATGGTAATGGGTTTTGTGATTCCCTACGAACCTATGGATTATGAGATTTAAGACACCATTAACATCTTCTACTTGGCCATTATCTTGGGGGTAGTAGGAGGATGATTAGTCCTAGTGAAAACCGAGCAACGATGTTAAGTCAGACATCATGTGATTCTGAAAATGAGACCCATTGTCTGTAACGATCATGTGGGGCACACCGAAGTGACAGATAACCTGATTGAACAGGAATAGTGCAGCGGTTTCTCCATCGACCTGGAAAGCGGGAAGGGCTTCATCCCATTTCGTGAAATAGTCCACCGCTATAATGTAGTTGTGTCTGGCAGAGGAAGTGGGGTTGCAAGTGACAAAGTCTATCGCCAATTTGGAATAGGGCCAGGGGAGTGCTCATTTTCTTTGTAAACACTTGACAAGGGTGGCACTGCCGCATAGCCTTGATACAATATTTGAACAAGGTTGGCCAATAGTAGCCTGCGTGTAAAATTTTCTTAGCAGTAGACATGCTAGAAAGATGACTTCCACATGCCCCAACATGGCAGTCACTTAAAACATGTTCTTCCTCTTCATGATTGAGGCAACATTGAATAATTGCATCAGTGCCACAATGATATAAAGTATCGTTTAGCACTACATAGTGTCGCACTTGGTGGCAGATGCGACAACGGTCACCTGACGATAATTCAGGGCAGAAACGTTGCGCTTGGAGGTAGACAAGAATGTCACCATACCAAGGGTCAGTAGAGTCAATCAGATAGACAACATCATCCGGGAGAGGATCATGGGCTATCTTGTTGGGATCGAAAATGGGAAGATCCGACAAAATTTCGGTGAATACTAAGGATTTTTTCGCTTTGGTATTCACGAAAACCAGATCAAATTGTTGGAGGATAACTATCCATTTGGAATATTTTCCTCCAATGACTTGAAAAGACAAAATGGTCTCATGGGATTCTCCAAAGCAATGACGGTAGTATGTGAAAGAAAAATATAGTGGCAGAATCGATTGACAGCAAAGACAATTGCCAAGGACAACTTTTCCAGATGTGAATATCTAATTTCAGGCCTAACCAGGCCTTTTGACAGATAATAGATCACATGCTCACTCAAATCATCATGAGTTTGAACCAAAACCATTCCAAGAGAGGATGGTGTGGCTGCTAGGTACAGGAGAAAGTCACATCCATAGTTCGAAGCACTAAAGAGTGGGGTTGATATAAGCACCTTTTTCATGGCATCAAATGATCGTTGAGCTTGATCATCCCACAAGTATGGTAGTCCCTTCTTGAGTAGGCGCATGAAGCCTTTCGTCAACTCGGCATAAATTACAATGAACCATTGTAAGAAGTTTGCTTTCCTTTGCAAATGTTGGAGCTGCAAAATGGATTGTGGTTCAGGCAATTGAGTAATTGCCTTTACCTTATCGGGATCAACCCAAATCCCATACTTGGAGACAATGAAACTAAGTAGGCATCCAGACTCGACAAAGAAAACACATTTATGTGGATTCAGACATATGTTGTAGAACCTGCACCTAAGAAAAATTGCTCATAAATGATCTAGGTGTTGAGCTCGCTTCTTGGAATGTGCTGGGAGGTCATCCAAGTAAGCCTAAACAATATGTATGATGTCGTCGAATGTGTAGTCCATGGCCCATTGAAATGTTGCTCCAACATTATTTAAACCGAATGGGAGTTTTTGATAGGCAAAGATGCCCCAAAGGAAAATGAAGGTGTTTTTGTGCTGGTCTGCCAGTTTTATGGCAATCTGGTAATAACCTGAGAAACCAACCATGAATGAGAAGGATTCACAATCGGCACATTCATCGATTATTTTATCTATGAACAGTGTCGGATAATTATCCTTTGGACACGAAGTGTTCAAGTCTCGATAGTTGACAAAAATGTGGATGGTACCCTATTTCTTATCTACAGGAACCAGATTGGAAACCCATTCCGTTAAGAGAACGAGGTAGACAAAACCATCACGTAACAATTTTTCCACCTTAGTATTGATGGCTATAGTTTTGCGGGGGTGGTTTGGTCGAAGCCTTTGGCAAAAAGGTTTGGCATTGTCATATACCTTGATCTCATGCTCGACAATAAATGGATCTATGCCAGGTATTTCCTTGTAAGACCAAGTGAATACATCGCTGAATTCCTTAAAAAGGCAGGTGAAGCATGCAATTTCCTCAGGAGTGCAATCAGATCGAACCTAGATGTTTTCCACGATGCCTGTCAAGACAGAAATATCGACGAGAAATGTCTTTGAAATATTTTCCATGTTTCTTTTTGAATCCAAAGTTTGGATAGTCGTATAAAGTGAGGGGACAATTTTAGGTGCGTCCTAAGACAGGATTTGAATGGGCATCGTGTCTGAATCAGATATCGAAACATGATGGTGAGAGTCCTCCCAAGGTCGCTCTTCTAAACACATGATATCTCGAATAGCTTCATCCGAAGGTAGGACTTGATTGAGGAGATTGTAAGGAGTATTTATGGGAGGGGAGGCAGTATCGTTGGTCATGACCAAAGTGATTAGAGATTCGGATGCAAATTGAATGGCTTGGTAGGCCAATTCAACTGGTTATAGTGGCATTTGTTCTTCGTAAGCGTCAACGTTTGAAGGGGCCAGGAGGATCCAAGGATCAGTCAGTTCATGAGGAATGGATGAAACCATAGAGAATGTCTATGGAACCGCAGGTGGGGGGAGAGGAAAGAAATCCATCAGGGAAGAACCCTTCAATAGATCCGTACTGATACTGACGTAAGTGTCAGGTACACCACCCACTAAGCGTACAGAGCCGCTAGGTAACGGGGAGTAATCTAGGGTGCAAAAGGATAGTTGGTCCACTGTGACTATCCTTCCATCCAATGGAAATAGGATGATGCGAATGACAATAGAAACAATGGCAGTCATGGCATAAGTCCAACTACGACCCAACAGTAGATTATAATTGAGTTTTAGATCCACGACTTCAATATCCACTGTTACCATTTTCCCACTCAAAGTGATGGGGTCGCTGGCTAGGTAACCTTTTGGGATGAAAGTGTGGCTATCAAATTCTTTAATGGAATTCGACGTCGGGGATAGGGTTGGAGAACCTAAAGCGAGCCAACATGAAGCCAACATGATGCACATTGAGGCACCTTCATCAATGAAAATTCTATGTACTCCTCACCCTTTCAAAAATATTTGCACCTGAAATGCAAGCTGGTGTGAAAGGGGAGGTTTACATTTATCCATGTCAAAAATTGCAAGCATGTAATCTTGAAGGTTGACCCCACCAATTTCCAAAAGCAGAGATTTCCTTTGTGCTAGATAGGTTTGTAATAATTCGAGAGCCGACATAGCTGATGGTGCTTGCGTCAAATCTTCCACAATATTGTAGTTCTAGGTAGCACGTGCAGATGTATTATGCATTATGCGACGAAGTGCCCCTTTTGGGGGGCGAATCAAAAGGTCAGCAACCGGCCTTTTGATATGAATATTGTTAGGCGGCGGTGGGTTTTGACTCGATGAGTCTTTCTTAGCATTAGCGACTGGAGCACCATAAGTTTTGGCTCTGGTTTGAAGGTCTACCATTTCAAAGGTGTAAACGGTAGATGGTCCTTCACCAACTGAAGGATGTTGTGAACCCCCGTTGCCCCCTTGCAGGGGTTGGGGTTGGTTTGCAATAAGGTGTTGTTGTTGTTGAGAAGGGAAAGGGTTGTGTAGGACCACAGGGGTTCAACCAGTGTCCTTTTTAGTAAGGAAATCTATACATTCTTGGAGATGTGGACAATGGTATGTCATATGGTCTTCTGCACAGATTTTGCAAGGGAATTTGGTGGGTTTGTCCTTTCCATCGTCAGAAGGCACAATAGTTTTCTGCTTTGGGTTGTACTGCTTAGTTAACTTCTCTTCAGAAGGAGCGATTTTTTTCTTATTCTTCTTGTTCTTACCATCGGGTTTTTGTGTATATTGCACAGAGTTTATCACGGCAGTAGGAAGAGCAGTCAATTTGGTAGAGGGGTCAATTGACAACTGGGCAATGTGACCGCTAAGTTGTTTTACAGAAGCCCCATAGGTAGCGCCAAAAATACCATCAGCGTGCACACCGGGTTGTTGAGTAGCGGGAGCATTGGAGTTTTTAGGGGCATTGGGAATGACGTCATATAATGTGCCAAACTATGAATAAATCAAATCTAAGTGTTGGGCACGACGAATGGATTGATCTTCTATGACCGCGCCACTTAAGTTGACATCCTTAGCAATTTGAGGGAGGAGAGATTTGCAAAACCAATACACTAATAGATAGTCTGCGAGGGGAACTTTGACTAGCCTCCACCTATGTCTCCATTCATGGATATGATCAGAGATGTGGGTGGCAGTGTCCTGACATAAAGAAGTGAGGATTGTCATCCCAGTTTCATAGCGGATGGGTAGATGAAAGTTCTTTAAGAATTCCATCACTAAAGTACCAAAGGTATTGAATGACGTGCATGGTAACTCAATGTACCACTTGGCTGCATTTCCAGTAAGGGTGCGGGGAAAGAGCCGTAGCCAGATCATATCGTCGACCATGGAGTTATAAATGCACAATAAATGACAGGTGGTGATGTGCATACCTGGATCCTCCCCTTGTTTCCGTTCGAACTTCGAGATGGCTGTGGGAATTTTGTGCGAGATTGGAGGCCAAAGTAAGTTGTGATAGATGGGGTCATTAGTGAGTTTGTACAATTCGGGGATATCAAGCATTGCCCAAAAAGGCAAGGTGTTTGATGCCCTCGAATCAAAACAAGGCGATGACACATGACTTGAGGATCCTCGCAGTCCTCCCATCATGTTGTTCCCAATATTATCCACAGGATGCGTGGAATAGTAATTTCCTTTGGGTACAGTCATGTATTATGGCTGTCCATAGGGATTGTTAGACTTGGGGATGTAAGTGCCCCCAAGATAAGGAATGCCCCCTTGACTCATTTTAGGTTAAGAGTGGGGTGCCCATATGGATTGAGTGGGACCTTGTTGAGGGATCTCGCTCGCCATGTAATTAACTATAGGTCCTTGACTGACATAAGGAGGGTTCATGTCAATCAATGATTGTCCCTATTGTCCTGTAAACGAAGGGGGAACTGTAACGTTCCCGACCGGTATGTGTTGAAAAATGTGCAACAAGAAATGCTAAATTTAGAAAGTGCTAAAAATAGCATGTCTAAAAATAGCAGTCTGGCCAATGAGCATTTTGGCCACATTGGGTGAGAGGTGAAACTGCTAAAAATAGCATTTCTGGGTCCCTTCCTATTTTTAGCAGTCCTTGGTCTAACTATAGGAAGTAAAAACGAATTTGGTCTTAACAACATTTTAAATATTAATTAATTAATCTCCATGAGTTAGTTATGGAAAATTAAACTTGAAGTCTTTGTGAGATCATGCAATTATTTTCTCTCTTGATTTATGAATTTATCCCTTGATTAAAGGAGATAAGGTTCAGTTCTATATTGAGAGGATCAGTTGACTTACTTTAACTTAGTCAAGTCCAGTTAGATTAATTTAACAAGTTGTTAAATTAATGAGATATAGTTTGTTGATGCTTGCATGCATGTGACAACTATTATTTTCAGATAACTATGTATTCACTCATGGATAACCGATGCATGGCAGTTCAGACAAAGACCCAGTTGAGATAAGATGAGGGACAGTGTACTATCAGATGCTAGGATATTTCTAGTAAGTATTCCTTGCATGAGGAAGGAATCTATTTTCTTCTATGACTACGTAGTTGGACCTAAGGTGACAACAGGTATGATTAGGCCAACTTATAGCCTATATATTGAGGCCTAGGTAGTCCATGATTTTCATCTTCTAATTATAGAGAGAGCGGGATAGCTATTGAGCTGATTCTTTTTGTATGTTGTTGAGGATCTCCACTTGATTGATAATATAGTGTTGGGGTTTTATGCTGGTGCTTTCCCCAGTGATATATTTTGTGTTATGTGTGATTGATTCCTTCTTATCAGTTATATGTTTTCATGCTTGATGTTGCTCATGGTTTATTAGCTTCCGCAAAGTTCATGGTAGATGTAGATCTAGTATTAAGATTTAGTACATTGCATATATCAATTTGATATGCAAGTGAAATTTCTACATGATATTAGTGAGCTAGCTGATTTGTAGAGAAAATTCTACATGGTATCAGAGCACAGGTGATCAAGTAAGAACAGTATAGAAGAAGGAATTTGAAGTTTATTATTTGGGATATAGATCTCAAGTTCTTAGCACATCTATTTCACCAGTGGCGTTCTATGGCTTGAGGCTTGAGTATGCCCTTGATGGCAACTCAAACTATATAGCTTGGAAGGATCACATGGAGGCAGTATTGGAAGATAATGGCCTTAAGGACTTCATTGTTCAAGAAGTCCCTAAGCCTACTGATGCTACTCAACTGGTGGAATGGAAGAAGTGTGTGGCTAGAGCTAGGAGAATTTTCTTGGGGGGAGTGCGATATCACATTGTCTTGAGCCTCCATGGGAAGGAGACTCCGCATGAAATGTGGAAAACATTGAAAGATTTATATCAAAATAACAATGATCAAATGAAGTTGGCACTGAAGGACAAACTTCATAAGATCAAGTGTGAAAAGGATGAGATGATCTCTATGTATCTGACCAAGCTCATCACATGTAGGGATGAGCTTGCAAGTGTAGGGGTCGTGCTCCTTGGCCTTCCTAAGAACTGGCATAGCTACCAAGACTCGGTTAATGGAAGGGAGAAACTACCAGATTGGGAACGACTATGGTTGGATTTGATGCAGGAGGAGATCAAACGGAGCACTAGAGATGGTTCTTCATCCTTGGAGGATGAGGATAACTGTGCCTTAGCGAGTAAGGCAAAGAAGGGGAATGAGAAGGTTTCTCTTTTTGAATCAAGTTCTTCCAATGGTGGGAAGAAGGTTTACAAATCGAAAGTGCGATGCTTTCGTTGTCATCAGGTGGGCCATTATTCTGCAAATTGTCCACAGAGGAAATCCAAGAAGGGGTCCGGGGAAGGATCTGAAGGTGAAGCACTTGCTTCATAGTTTGAGTTGGATTTCACACTCTTTGCATGCATGGTTTCATCCATGGTGGGAAGTGGTTGGTTTCTTGACAGTGGAGCTTCTTTCCACATGACCGGTGATAAGAGTTTGTTTAGTACTTTGGAGAAGAAAGATCTCTAGATACTCATAGCGATGGGTAATGATGAAAAGTATAGTGTCTTAGGTGTAGGCACGGTTATTTTTTAGAGGAAGCATGGAGCTCGCCTTACCTTGACTGATGTCAAGTATGTACCAGGACTGAAGAGAAACTTGATGTCTATCGTGATGCTGTAAGATAGAGGCTATGATGTAGTCTTCAGTAAGGGAAATTTTTTCCTTAGACACATCATCACTAGACAGGTGAAGCAAATTGGTTCATGGGTCAAGAACCTGTATGCTCTTGAGGTTCAAGATGTATACAAAGCCTTGAGTAGCAAGGCAACTGATGGAGACTTGGTGGTTGAGAGGGAGGGTATATTACCTCTCAACATGCAACGTCAGAAGAAGTATCAGACAATTGTGGAGGAGCCACGATTGGTGCAGCAGCTTCATGAGGTTGTGGAGAAGCCACAACAGGGGAAGCTGAGTGGAGATCGAGTAGAGACATCTACTCATGCAAAGACCTCCAGTAAGGGGAAACTTCGAGCCAGGTGGGCAGAGGGATCACATGCAGCCATACCTCCAGGTAAGAGGTGGGGCGATATAGAGTGATCGTCCCAAGGAGGAGGGGCAGGATCCTTGAGGTACCCAACCTCTTGGATGAGACCTTGCTACAGGAGCCCCAATGTGGAGTAGCAGGAACTGACTGATTGGGTAGAGACAAATGCAAATGGAGTGGCAGAGGGAGCTACAGTGCAGGGAATCCCAGGACAGAGCAGAGTATTCAGACTGCAACAATGCGAGAGGCACAAGTGTGTTGCATAGTGCAGGGTAGCACAGAGAAGGGTGCAACGGTGTGAGATGCATGGAGATGTTGCAGTAGCACAGAGGTCAGAGAGGTAGCACTTGTCAGCAGTAGGTACAACTTTAGCATCAGAGTATGTTTCTAGCCCAACAAAGAGGTCAGTTGGGAGTTTTTTTTTTTTTTTTTTTTTTTTTTTTTTTTTTTTTTTTGTTCCGAGTGTTACTGGAGCAACCGCACTTGGTAGATGTGTTGCATGCAGAACATTCCAGAGTTCCAGGATCGGGTTCGAGAGGAAGCCTTTCTTGTTGAGAGGGAGTGTTGAAAAATGTGCAACAATAAATGCTAAATTTAGAAAGTGCTAAAAATAGATCTGCTAAAAATAGCATATCTAAAAATAACAGTTTGGCCAATGAGCATTTTGGCCACCTTGGGTGAGAGGTGAAACTGCTAACAATAGAATCTTCTAAAAATAGCATTTCTGGGTCCCTTCCTATTTTAGCAATCCTTGGTCTAACTATAGGAAGTAAAAACGAATTTGGTCTTAACAACAGTTTAAAATATTAATTAATTAATCTCCATCAGTTAATTAGTTATGGAAAATTAAACTTGAAGTATTTGTGAGATCATGCAATTATTTTCTCTCTTGATTTAGGAATTTATCCCTTGATTAAAGGAGATTAGGTTCAGTTCTATATTGAGAGGATCAATTGACTTACTTTAACTTAATCAAGTCCAGTTAGATTAATTTAACAAGTTGTTAAATTAATGAGATATAGTTTGTTAATGCTTGCATGCATGTGACAACTATTATTTTCAGATAACTATGTATTCACTCATGGATAACTTATGCATGGCAATTCAGACAGAGACCCAGTTGAGATCAAATTAGGGACAATGTACTATCAGATGCTAGGATATTTCTAGTAAGTATTCCTTTCATGAGGAAGGAATCTATTTTCTTCTATGACTATGTAGTTGGACCTAAGGTGACAGAAGGTATGATTAGGCCAAATTACAGCCTATATATTGAGGCCTAGGTAGTCCATGATTTTCATCTTCTGATTACAGAGAAAGCAGGATAGCTATTAAGCTAGTTCTTTTTGTATGTTGTTGAGGATCTCCACTTGATTGATAATACAGTGTTGGGGATTTATGTTGGTGCTTTCCCCAATGATATATTCTATGTTATGTGTGATTGATTCCTTCTTATCAGTTATATGTGTTCATGCTTGATGTTGCTCATGGTTGATTAGCTTCCGCAAAGTTTATGGTAGATGTAGATCTAGTATTATGATTTAGTACATTGCATATATCAGTTTGACTTGCAGGTGAAATTTCTACATGATATCAGTGAGCTAGTTGATTTGTAGAGAAAATCTTACAGTATGTGCATATTGGGAACAGTGCCCCCAAGCATCTGAACCTAAGGGTTGGAACTAAACAATGGATTCCAACCAAAGGGGTTGTTGAAGGGACCTATGCTAACCGTGCTATATGCAACGTTATAAGGAGCGCTATATGTAGCACTTATCGAAGGTCGAGGAGCTGAAACAAAAGGGGCAGAAATCGATACGTACTGGGTTCCACTCGTGTTGGGTGTCATGATAGGGTTTGAACCTGGGACAGGTGGGATAGCAGGGTTTTCCATTAGAGGTGTGGTATTGACTATCGACTGGGGAGGTGGCAGTGGACCAAAAGTGTCCATAAAAGCCCACGACTCGTTAGTCGTCGATAGGATGGGAGGTGTAGGTCCAACAGAAGACATAGGAGGTACAAATGCAACCGGCATCAAGAGTGGTTCCAATGGATTCATGATCGAAGGATTATATGGAGGAATGAAACCTTCAGTAAGAAATCTTCTAGTAACCTTGAATCGTGGGATGTCCAAAGTGATTCAGTGTTAGATCTTGGAGAATAATTGCTCAAATACGGGTAATCTGGTTCACTGGAGCTCAGAGGATCCTCCACAATGAGTGGGGGAAGACCTAACAACCGTCTAGATTGATGACGAGGGCAGGATGTAGCCATAGTGGCCGATAAATTTTATCAAGAGATTTTACAATGATATTTATTAAAGTCTTGGTGATAACAATCTGGCACTTTAAAATATAAAAAATAAAAAATACATTAAAGAAATCAATCAACAAGTAGAGGGTATGACCTTGTTTGATAACCATCGTTTGCTGGATATGAAACCCCATATCACAATGGATAAAAGAGAGAGTTGGCCAAATGTACAGTTACGATTACGCTTAAGCTTCACCCGAACCTCAAATTAAGGAGCCAAGTACTCTCATGAAGACAATCACCCTCCCAAAAACTGAAGATAGAGTTAGGTTCATCTGTGTTAGGTACCAGGGAAGCCCGCTCCAGTCACCTTGTGTTTGTCACTAAAAGTATGGCCACTATGGTTACCTCAAATCACAAACACTATCGGGGGAGACATAGTCGTAGATACTATGATGTATGGGAAGGATACCTAAGTCCCTAACTCAGCTCTGATGTCCCCAAAGGGATCCCCGATACACAGAATACCCAAAGGATATTTAAGCAAATGAGGGCTACCTTCGTTTACAGTCCGATGTTTTCTTGTATTTAGCTCCACTTTTACTAGAGTGGTCCCGGATAGTATGAGTGCAGAAGGATTTCCTTCTTTAACGACACTAGTTTTGGTGTATGATCTTGGGCAGTTACCTCGCAACTGCCTAACCCAAGATCCTAGCCTAAACTAATGTGTGTTTTCTCAAAAAAGAGTTGTTGATTGATTTTATTATGTAAATTTTAAATGTACTTCATTAAAGTCTTCGGAGGGGGTGTTGACGTATGAAGTTATGTGGGACTCTGACTCAAATCATGCAAAAACAATGCTTGTAAATTTCACTTTCGATGAATAAGTTGCTTCTACAAAGGAAGAGTCATTTATATGTCAATATATATACCATGCATCCAGTTCAGTAAAACACTAGCACAACCGACATAACTAACAATGCTCACTAACAACTTTTCAAACCAAATACATGCAAATCTAACCAACTAAGCAGAAAAAAGTAAAAAATTGTATTTTTTCTTTTATGAAAAAAAAACTTTAAGAAGTAAAGCTATTTTCTTACAAAAAAATTGTTCAGGAGACAGATCAATCAAATAAGCAAAGCTGCAGATCCCCGATAAGTCTACAAGCAGATTTCCCAACCCATGAAGTCACAGAGCAGTCTGTTTATCAAGAAATGGCTAGCTAACATTATGTAACAGATGGTATAGAGAGTTACTTGTTGCACTAATGCACTGTGTGTGAGGCTGCAATGCTTTATAAAGCACTGTTTACACTAGCAGACATCATTAGTGAAAGGCTCAAAAATAAGGTTGTGGGGATCAGATCTAGGGCTGAGCACTGAGAGAAGGGTGTTGTATAGTCCTGAGTGGTCAGAAAGGGAATCAAGAAGTAAAGGATGGCCTGGAAGAAAGAGAGATCTAGGAACTTTGGGAGAAAACCGAGAACTAAGTGTAGTCCCAAGTGGAGTCGCTAATTCTGCTATAGGGATTAATGCACAGGTGTTTGGTGATGTAGAAACCCTCAAGGATTTTCCCGGGATCCTTGGAAGACTGTTAGATTAGCTACAACTACCCCAAAGATGCATGCATATCTATTATAAACAAATGAGAACCAAAGTAGGAAGAAGGGCTTATTACCTCAAGTCTTGGTGTGGTGTTACTGGAGAGCGAAAAGTAGAAAGGTGGAAGACCCCTTAGCTAGCTCCAGTACAAAACCTGCACATAGATAAGACAAGCGTAATATCACAACATATAACTTTGAAAAACAAGGCATTAACATTTAAATATATCTAATTACATATATCTAAGCCACTCATAATAACGACGTTGCATAAATATGTAAACAAATTACACCACCAACATCACGGAGTGGACAACACAATTACAGTTCTATATTGATGTATAAAAGAGTGATTAAAACCATCAGTTGTCTTAGCCTTCCCTTATTCCTCTATATCCTCTCTCTCTCTCCCTTCTTAACCTCTTGCTATGCATTAGTCAAAGACTAGTCTCGACAGTCAAATAGGAAATCCTTTCAAATGTTTCAACCTTTTCCACAACGGCCCTAGCCTCACATATATAGCATGAGAGGATAAGCCTTTGCCAAATCCTTCATGAGTTCTATTAGGCAAAAGCAGTGATGTTTCCATGCTTTTGTGCTCCTTCCCATTTGTAGACTCCATTAGGAATAGTGATTCCTCCAAACAGGTCAAGTTTTGATGTTTCCCTACTTTTGTAAGCTGACATAGGAGAGAATCTCAGGATATTTCTTGGTCAACTTGTTCCTTTGACCCATAGAAACTCATTTAGGTTGACTAATTCCATTTCCACAGTAACAAATAGAGTTAACCTAGGCACTAACACACCCTTTGCCTTGCTAGGAATATTTATAAAGCAGGTTGCTAGTTCCTAGATAGCATTAACTTGACAAATGGGCTTGTGAACTTGGTCAGTCATCCTGATCTTCTCCTTTGAGTTGATGAGGAGGTCATTTTATTGTCTAACATAGATGTGAAGAGAACATTCCCACATGGGGATTTGAAAGAATAGATATACATGAATACAACAATAGGCTTTGCAGTGAAGGGTAAGAAAGAGTTGATATACAAGTTGAAAATTCCTTGTATGGGTTGAGGCAATCACCATGGATGCGGTATCAAAAATTTGATACACACACACACACACACACACACACATATATATATATATATATATATATATATATATATATATATGTATATGTATATGTATATGTATATGTATATGTATATGTATATGTATATGTATATGTATATGTATATGTATATATGTATATATATATATATATATATATATATATATATATATATATATATATATATATATATATATATATATATATATATAGGGACTTGGCTTCACAAGGAGTAAAACAAATCATTGTGTGTATTTTAAATTAGTTGGTGATCATGTTTTTTATTTGGTCTTTATGTGGATGATATGTTGTTGATTGGGAATGATCGGAAAATCATCTAGGAAGTGAAAACTCAGTGGTCCTATAAATTTGAAATGAATTATCTCGGTGTTGCAAATAGTATCTTGGGCATGGAAATTAATAGAGATTGTGAAAATGGGAAACTCTAGTTAAGTCAGAGGAAGTATGTTGAAACAATATTGCAAAGGTTTAATATGTAGGAAAATAAACCTGTGCAAATTCTTATTCCTATAAGTGTAAAATTATCTATAGATCAATGTCCCAAGATATGTGAAGAGGAAGAGGACATGTCCCATGTTCCATACGCTAGTGTAGTTGAAAGTTTTATGCATGAAATGGTCTATACTAGACTAGACATTGCACATGTAGTGGAAGCATTAAGAAGGTATATGTAAAAATTGAGGGAGCATTGGACAACAATGAAGAGGGTTTTCAAATATGTGCGCAACACTATTAGATGTTGAAAATTCTACCAAGGAATACTAGGATTGGACAAAGTGTTGGAAATTCATGACTTTGTTGATGCAAACTAGGCTAGAGATCTAGATCATAGAAGATCTACAAATGTGTATGCGTTAGCGTATTTGGAGGAGAAATTAGTTGGATGAGAAAGAGATAGTCTATATGGCACTTTCAACTATATAATTTGAATACTTGACAACTACTCATGCAAGAAAGGAAGTAGTCTGGTTACAAATATTTTGTTCAGTCACGGGGTTATTACAACAAGCTATAAGGAAATATTATGATATCCAAAAGTGTAATTTTATTAACAAAGAGCCTTGCTTTTCATTCGAATAAAATGTATATTTATGTTCAATATCACTTTGTGAGTGATATGATTGAAGACAAGTAAGTGCTTCTAGTAAAGGTGGAAACTTTGAAGAATGTTGTAGATACATTAACAAAATCTATGAGCACTAAAAAGTTCTCTCGGTGTAGAAAAACAATGGGCATCAATTCCCTAAATTGTTGATTGTGTACTCCTATGCCCCCTTATATGAAAATAAAACAACAAGTGGGAGAATGTTGGGTATGCGTTATATTATTTGCATGACTTATATGCATCATGAACATTTGGGTGGTTTTTTGCATTTTTTTGGTGGTTTTTGGCCCATAGTTTTGCTAAAAGCAATTTTGTGGTGCATGGTGGTTTTGCCTATGGTTTGATTGGTGGTTCATGTATGTTTCAGGATATATATTTTATTGTAGTATTGTATAGAAAATAGAATGAAAAAAAAACTTGTTGCTTTTCCTCGATTTAGGCTTCAAGGATAAAATATATGTATAAATTTATGCGTTTTCCATTCTATATTTTATGTTTTATTAAGAATATGTTTGCAGTGATTAATTGGACAAGGTTAAAACTTACATCCACTAGGATATGTATCTATCCAACTGATTAGATCTTCACAATGGTTCTAAAGTTTTTAACCTTGTACAAAATTTACCTGCAAACAAATTATTAAAAAGACATAAAATATACAATGATGAGAAATGAAAATATACACATATTTTTATCTTGGAACTCAAAATCTAGAAAAAAACAAAAAAAACAAACAAACAAACAAACAAACAAACAAATAAAAACAAAAACAAAAACAAACAAACAAACAAAAACACAAAAAGCAAAAAACAAAAAACAAAACAAAACAAAAACAAAAAACAAAAAAACAAAACAAAACAAAACATAAAAACAAAAACAAAAAACAAAAAAAAAAAAAAAAAACAAACAAACAAACAAAAAAACAAAACAAAGAAAAAAAAAATAAAATTGATTTTTCATTATGTTCCTTTCAATGTTCCAATACATTATATATATGTTGAAGCATTCATAAACCCCCAATCCATTAACCCTGGATTAGAACATAATTGTAGTTCCCTTAACCAATTCTGCAAAGTACCATGGGAAAAACCATCATGCCAAAAAATATGCACAAAAACCATATTCAAAACCATGGGTGGGTCCACCCCCCATCCTTGGGTCCGCCTAATGTTTTTTGGGGGTGTTGCCACGAACCTCATGCAAGGGGGTAGACCCCCTTGTAGGGGTAGCTACTACCCCCCTGTAATGCCCCTGCTATGTCCGGTTCAACATAACAACACCAAGGTCTATTCATGCAAAGACTATAACACATCCCAAACATTCTCCCACTTTTTGTTTTCTTTTCACACAAGGGGCCACAAGAGTACACAATCATTGATCGAGGGCCATAATTACCACTAATTCTCTACAGCAAGAAAACTTTTCAATGCTCACAAAAATTGTTAATCCATTTTCAATATTCTTCAAAGTGTCCACCTTTACCAACAAGACCTTTTCATCTTCAACCATATCCCTCACAAAGTGATACTAAAAATAAGTATTCTTTGGCTTTAAATGATAAGAAGGGTTCTTTGCCAATAAAATTTCACTTTGGCTCTCACAAGCTATTCTTTATAGCTAATTTTACCAACCACATAACTAAACAAAATCTCTATAACCAAGCTACTTGCTTGCTTACATTAGTGGATTCCATGTGCTGATTTGGGGTAGCATCAGATGTGCTCTAGCCACGAAAATTGGTGGAGAGGCTAAGGCACATGAGATCTCCAGTACCCAGAAATGGTTTGGGTAGATTCTAAACAATTTGGGAGATATTAAAATAATTAATATTTTTAATGGAGTCCTTAAGTCTAAACTTAGGGAAAATAAAATGTTAATGTGTATTAATATAACACTGTGTTAAAAGGATTCAAAAGTGATGGATCAAGCAAAATTTAATCTTAGCCATTGATTAGGACTTAATCTTGGCCATTGATTTTTCAACGAGAAGAGTATACAAGGAGGCTTGAGGGTCACTTGGAGGACACATCAAGTTGATCAAGATTTTGATTTTCTGGGGCAGGGTTTGCTGAGGAAGTTGAAAGAGTGATCAGAGTTGCAGTTGAGGGGCAGTGAATATAGAAGCAGAGAGGCAGAGATAGTACTATGAGTATCAGCACAGAAGCTGGGAGAGAGGGACGCAGAGCCAGCTAGAGGTTCACGCAGAGCCAGCTAGGGCTCACGCAAAGGCAGCCAGGAGCTGCGCAGTGCCTCAAAGAGCTAGTGTGGGTGACGCAGAGGCTATAAGGGCTGATGGAGGGCCTCCAAAGGTTGACACAGGGCAAGCTAGGGTGACTCTGGGTAGAAGCTGGGCTAGAAAGGGCTGACGCAGTCCCTAGAGGCTCACGCTAAGGTTTTCGTGGGGAAGATTGGAGCTGGGAGCTGTCGAAGTGTTTATCTGGGGTTTCAATCAAAATATCTGCTTTCGAGTAGAGTGGTACTACTGCCGAGATTATTCTGTGTTGGGTGAGTCGGTTTTGGCACCTAGATTGTATTTAGAAACTCCATAATAATAAAACCCTCAGATAGATGCATGGTTTTCCCGCATTGGGTTTTCCCAGGGACATTGGTCCAAAAACAACGGTGTCACTTGTGTGCTTGTTTTGTTTCATTCAGTTGATGATATGTAATGTGTTGAGCATGTACTTGTATTTATTTTCAGTATTTACATGGTAAATAACTTGTTAATTAATTAAAACAAATGGAAAAAATAAATCAGAAAGTACATGAAGGGTTTCTAACAGGTTAGAGTTAGAAATTCCAACATGGTATCAGAGCATAGTTGTAGATCACATGAAAACTGAGGACATCAGCCGAGCAGAGCAGCAGCAACAAAAAATAGTTGTCTCGAGTGTAAGAAGTTGTTCCTAGCAGAGTAGCAGCAAGGAAGGGGTGATGCAGTGCCTATGTCATCAAGATTGAGCCAAGAAGAGGTCAGCACAAAGACTAGCGAGGGTATAAAAGGCTCAAACAAAGCCATGTAGAGAGGAACATTTTAGCTAGTGCCTGATTGGATAGAGCCTAGGAGCTCTAACCTTCAGTTTGTTGGGGTTTAGGAGGATATGGGTAAGTTACAGAGTGGAGCTGTTGGGGTACTGTAGTCAGAAAAATACCTAATAGGGCAAGGCCAAGGAGGAGGGAGTTGTTACCAAGGATTTCTAGTTGTTAAATCTGGATCAGTGGTGCAGCTTCACTAATGAACGAAGTGGGGGCATCTCAACATTGGCAGAAGGGTTTCAAGGACAGAAATCAAGGCTCAGAGGGAATCATACCAAGAACTTCTAGGAGGGAAGTAGAGGAGCAGCGAGATGCAGTGAATGGGGTAAGAGACTAGGACAGGCTGGATGGAGCCTCAAAATTCGTAGTCTGGAAGGCCAGAATCTTATATGTTCTAAACAGGGATTGTGTCAAGCACTTCGCCTTGAGAATGATAGTGATCCTAGTTGACCTAGCTGATAACGATAAGTATGAGGAGGCAATGGAGAGGGCCAAGGGAATCATCCTTGACGGGGTCAAGGAGCATGTAGTACCACATATTGCTGAAAAGGACACGGCAAATGAGATGTGGGAGGCCCTAAAGAAATTGTACTAGCATACTTCTGTGCAGAGAAGGATGTTATTAGAAATCAGTTGCAGTCATACCAGATGCAGAAGGGAGAACAGATCGACACCTTCCTCAGATGATTGAAGGAGATTCGGGATCCATTGAATTCCATAGGGTCCACACCAAATCAAGAATTGATGGTTAGAACAACCCTGAATGCAGTCTCTAAAGACTGGGAGGTGTTTGTCCAGAGCATACTGGGTAGGGAGACCCTTCCAGATTGGGAGGAAATGTGGGCGTCTCTTCACTAATAAGAGATCAGAAGACTGAGTAAGGCAGGAATAAATGGTAAGGGGATCAAAATCGAGAAGGGGGAGGAGGTGGATGTTTCCCTAGCATTTGAGGGAAAGCAGGAGAAACGAAAGAAGAAGGACCTCTCTAAGGTCAAATGCTTCCACTATGGGGAACTGGGTCATTATCCAACCCAGTGTCCAAGGAAGAAGAGCAAGGGAGAGGCCTCTAAGACCAAGGCTGGGCCAACAAGGGCAGAGAAGGAAGTGGAGATAGATGATGATTGTGCCATGAGTGCACACACACCACTTGAGCAGAAGTGGGGTGACATCGAGCTGTAGTCAGACGGACTACATTCGATGAGGGGTAGGATCCTCAAGGTACTAAACCTCTTGGATTATACCTTGTTATGGGAGCCCCGAAGAGGAGTAGCAGGACTAGCGGATGTCAGTAGAGATGGATGTGGATGGATTGAAAGAGGGAGCTATAGTGCAGGAGTCCCAGGACAATGTGAGGCAGCAGTGTGAGATGCACAGAGTTGTTGTAGCAGCACAGAGGTCAAAGAGGGAGCACTTGTCAGTGACAAAGGGAGCTTCAGCATCAGGAGTGTTTCTAGCCTGATGTAGATGTTAGAGTTGGGAGATCAGTTACTTACTTCTCAGTAACTGAGTTGCAGTGCAGCAGTTAGCAGTGGCAGTGCTATGGGTAGTACGATACAACATGATGAGAGGGGTTGCAGTGCAGATGCAGCAATGGCAGTGGCAAGACCATGGGAAACAGCAAGGATGCAGAGGCAGTTGTCGTACATATGCAGTAGTGGCAATGGCAAGGCCATGGGTAGTAGTACAGGATGTAGTAGTGCAGAGGATGTTGGGCAACAAGTCTAGCATTGGCACAGGGACCGTTGTCAGATGATCAGGGTGATACTTAGTGAGGAGTATTACTAGAGCACAGTCCTCGCTAAGAGGGAGTGTTGATTTGGGGTAGCATCGGATGTTCTCTAGCCACGAAAATTGGTGGAGAGGATAAGGTGCATGAGATCTCCAATACCCAGAAATGGTTTGGGAAGATTATAAACTATTTGGGAGATATTAAAATAATTAATATTTTTATTGGAGTCCTAAGTCTAAACTTAGGGAAAATAAAATATTAATGTGTATTAATATAAAACTGTGTTAGAAGGGTCCAAAAGTCATGGATCAAGCTAGAGTTAATCTTAGCCATTGATTATGGACTTAATCTCAACCGTTGATTTGTCAATGGGAAAAGTATATAAGGAGGCTTGAGGGTCACTTGGAGGACACACTGAATTGATCAAGATTTCGATTTTTGGGGCAGGGTTTGCTGAGGAAGTTGAAAGAGTGATCAGAGTTGCAGCTAAGGGGCAGTGAATACAAAAGCAAAGAGGTAGAGATAGTACCAGGAGGATCAGCACATAAGCCAGGAGAGAGGGACACAAGGCCAACCAGAGGTTCACGCAGAGCCAGCTAGGGCTCATGCAGAGGCAGCCAGGAGCTGCATAGTGCCTCAAAGAGCTAGCATAGGTGACACAGAGGCTCTAAGGGATGACGCAGGGCCTCCAGAGGCTGAAGAAGGGCAAACCAGAGTGACCCTGAGCTAGAAGGGGCTGATGCAGTCCCTAGAGGCTGACACTAGGGTTTTCGTGGGGTAGATTGGAGCTGGGAGATGTCAGAGTGTTTATTCGAGGTTTTAGTCAGAATATCTACTTCCGAGTAGAGAGGTACTACTATCAAGATTATTCTCTATTGGGTGAGCTGGTTTTGGCACCCAGATTGTATTCAGAAACTGCATAATAATAAAATCCTCAGATAGTTGCACGATTTTCTCGCATTGGGTTTTTCTAAGGACATTAGTCCAAAAACAACGGTGTCACTTGTGTGCTTGTTTTTTTTCCTTCAGTTGATGATTCTATAATGTGTTGAGAATGCACTTGTATTTATTTTCAGTATTTACATGGTAAATAACTTGTTAATTAATCAGAACAAGTAGACAGAAATAAATTAGAAAGTACATGAAGGGTTTCTAACGGGTTAGACTTAGAAATTCCAACACCATGTATTCAACCTATGTAGTTGAAAGTTCCATTACAAACTCTCTCTTTCTCATCCAACTGACAACTCCTCCAAATAGGTTAAACACATACCCACTTGTAGATCTTCTATGATCCAGATCTCCAACGTAGTCAACATCAATAAAACCTTGTATGTCCAACACTTTTTCCAATTTTGGTATTCCTTGGTAGCACAAACCATAATCACTAGTTCCATGCATATACATGAAAACCTACTTTACTATTGTCTAATGCTCCTTCCCTAGTTTTTACATAGACTTGTTCACTACTCCCACTGCATGTGCAATGTTTGGTCTAGTAAAGACCATTACATACATCAAAATACCAACTGCACTCACATATGGGACTCGGGACATGTCCTCTTCCTCTGCCTATGTCTTGGGACAATTATCCGTAGATAACTTTACACCTACATGAATAGGAACCTTCTCCAGTTTTTTATCCTGCATATTAAACCTTTGCAATATTGTCTCAACATAGTTCCTTTTGTTTAACCATAACTTCCTCTTTTATTGATCTCATTTAATTTCCATGCCCAAAATAAAGCTTGCAACACCAAGATCCTTCGTTTCAAATTTATAGGGCAATTGGGTCTTCACATCCTAGGTAATTTCTATGTCATTTCCAATTAACATCATATCATCCACATACAAGACCAAATAAATAATACGATCACCAATTAGTTTAAAGTACACATAGTGATCCACTTTTCTCCTTGTGAAGCCAAGTCCCTGCATATATGTTTCAAATTTTTGATACCACATCCTTGGTGATTTCTTTAACCCATATAGAGACATTTTTAACTTTCACACTAGTTATTTCTTGACCTTCATTGCAAATCCTTCTGGCTACTTCATGTAGATCTATTCTTCCAGATCCCCATGTAGGAATGTTGTCTTCACATCCATCTATTCTACCTCAAAATAAAAAGTAGTGGTAACAGATACAAGTAATCGAATAGAAGCTAACTTGGAATCAAGATAAAAAAATATCACCAAAATCAATTCCCAACACCTGGGAATAACCTTTTTCTTCTAACCAATCTTTCTATTTCTCCACTTTTCCTTCTACATTCTTCTTCTTAAACACTGATTTTTTACCAATGGGTTTCCTTCCAATAAACAACTCCATGAGATCCCAAGACTCATTTTTATCCAAGGATGCCATTTCTTCAACCATGGTCTTTTTCCATATTTTTCCATCCTTTGAATCCATTGCTTCCTTGACAATTATGGGATCATCATCAATAATAGATAAAGCTAAATTTGAATAGAAATGAGATGGGCTATAACTCTCTAAATTCCTTCTTTCCTGAAATCAATCTCCTCAAAACTGGAGTGTCTGGTATTCTTATTTTGATTCTTGGTCTTATATAGAGTCTAATTCTTCATCCTTCAATTCAAACTCTATCTTCTCTGGTTCCTTTTCCCTTGGTAATACATACATCTTGTTTCATGACATCATTCACTTCTCTAAATATGACATCTTTATTATACACTACCTTCTTTGTTTCTAGGTTCCAAACTTTGTAACTTTTTAAACCATATTTATACAAATAAAGATGAACCTTTTATATTTACTATCCAACTTGGTTCTTTTCTCCTTTGGAACATGTACATATGCATTGCAACCATATACCTTGAGATGTGTGAGAGAGGGTTTCTTACCAACCCATAATTGATGTGGATTCTTATCCTCCAATGCTAATGAAGGTGATCTATTAAATAGGTAACATGTATTATCCACTGCCTTTGCCCAAAATTCTCGTTCTAACTCGACACCATTGATCATGCTCAATTTTTTGAGGTGTGTATGGAGTATTCTTTTTTCGTGCTATACCACACTTCTTACAACACTCTTCGCATTTGTCCTTACACAATTCTTCACCATTATCTATTCTTAACACCTTGATCTTCTTATTTGTCTGATTTTCCACTGGAGCCTTAAATTATTTAAACTTGTCAAAGACTTCATATTTCTTCCTGAGGAAGTATATCCATGTATTCCTTGAGAATTCATCTATACATGAGACATAATACAAATATTTACCTAGTGATGGTATTGACACAGGTCCAAACACATCACTATGCACAAGCTCTAATATTCCTTCTACCCTCTTAGCACCAAAGGGAAAACTCACCTGATTATGCTTCCCATATACATAATGTTCACAAAAATCAAAATCCATAGAAAAATTAGACATACATTATACAATACCATTACCATGTAGTATTTGAAGGCCTTTCTCTCCAATATGTCCCAATTGTTGATGCCACAACATGGTCTTTTCAATAGAGACTACAATATTTTCTTCTCCACTTTCAGGAACGATAGAACTATTTCACTCATCAATAATATTACTTCCAAGAAGCTTGTACAAATTTCAGATCCAAACTCCCCTCATCAATTCTAGTGCTTCTCAAACCATCTTGTAGGTATATTTCTTGGACTCTATCTTTACACCTGCATCATCCATATTGCTTACAGAAAATATTTTTTTAGCCAATCCAGGAATGCACAGAACACTAATAAGTGTTCTAATCCTTCCGCCATGTTGAAAAGAAAATTTCGCTAAGGTAAGGGTTGACAACCTTAACAAAGCAGAACAAGAAAACCAACAAGAAGAAGTCAAGCAAACATGCCAAACATATGAATTATTAAATGTGGACTTGGAAACTTACTTGGAGGCCCTACATTTGATGATGTTCATGTAGGGTCCAAACCCTCTGCTTCCTCCAAAATTGAGTAGGCTTGCAAATCAATTCAAAGAAGCATATCCATGATATATAATTCAATGTGCATACATAAAAGATATGTTATATCATCATATATAAACATATAAATTGCTATTCATGAGACAATAACATAATAGGAACATGACATGAACTTCTATATTGATAATCAACAATAGGTATAGGAAAGGTACAACCTGATCTTAGCCAAAGCACCGACGAAGCCTTCCTCTAGATCCATCCAGCCTGAGCCATGAAGAAAACCTCGCTAATAAATGCAATGAAATGCTATAAAGATGATGAACATCTCTGCAAAGGAAATAAGGGTTTCCATAGAGACTGGGAGTGCAGGAGGCACCGGAAAATCATACTTGATCTGGGAGAAAAATGGGTATAATGTAAATAGCCCTTCTGTAATGTCTTTTTGGCCTACCCAAGGTGTGTATGTATACCACTTGAAATTAGTTAATTCAGTTGTACTACGAGCTCTTGTAGGTGGGATCTTGGTAAAACCCGTGAACCTAGCTCAAAAAATAGAATAATATTTTATTTTTTCATATTTAAAAAGGTATACATGGGTATGCACTTATAGAACCCATGTAAGTATGAACTTTTGAATGGACAGAGTCAATATGGAATTTAAAATATTGTTTTTTAATAAAGGATCAAGTCTGCATGGGAAAAGGCTTCCCAAGGCAATACAAGAGAATCAAGACTACAGGTGTGCTAAATGATGCTATAACACACCATTCAACTTTAGCTTGAATTTTCCTCATCCTATGATTATGGTATTCCTATCATTACCTAGGAAGACATCACCACCATCATGTTCCTCATACTCGCAGAACCACCCTATGGGGAGCCATATGAAAAGATGCACGTGAGTCAATCAACCATGCCTCATCATTTACGTGTGTATTCAAATAAGACAAGTACACATATCCACCTCCATATGAGATGGTTTTTGCCTTTGTAGGAGTAGCATCATCAAATCCCTTTCCTTTCTTTAGATTTGTATATCTACAATCTTTCTTGTAGTTCTCTTTTTTTTGTGTTTCCAACATACCTTTACAGAATTTCCTGGAGATTTAGATCTCCCTCTATATTGAGATCTCTCACTTGAGGACTTATTTCTATTTATGTTTAGGTTCCATCCTCTTACAAACAAGGCATCTACGCTTTGACTCTCCATGTTTTTCCATCTCATCTCCTCTGATAACAAGGATGAGACTATTTCATAAAATTTCAATGTAGTTGTATCATTACCGATGGCAACAACCAAACTGTCCCACGAGTATGGTAGAGAACAAAACAAACTAATGCACTTATCTTCATCTGAAATTTTAATATCAATAGATAATAACTCACTTACCAAAATATTGAAGGCGTTTAGATGCCCTATCACCAAATCTCAATCCCTCATCCTTAGGTTACACAACTTCTTCCATAAGAACAATTTATTTACCAGGGACTTAGATTGATATAAAGTCCCTATGTTATCCTACAATGCTTTCATTATAACTTCTAAAATATTAAGTAACACTGAATCTGAGACACACAACCGTATTTTTCTCTTTTCCTTCTGATCCAACTTGGTCTAGTCCTTTGTCAACATTATTGTTGGTTTAGTACTTGGATCCAGTGTGATCCACTAATATTTATCCACTAGCAGATCCTCCATCTTGATCTTCCACAACTCAACTAACTATGACTATTGAATTTCTTGATCTCTATATTTCCATTGTTCTCCATTTTCTTTCACCAAAAGAATCGATCCCATAGATCTCCCATTGTAATAAGGTCTACCATAGGCCCAAGAAAAACCCCTCAGTCACAAATGCATCCCCTTGAAGCCAAAACTGGTATGATACCAAATGAAGTTTTTAACCCTGTACTTAAATCACCTGCAAATGAATTCTTAAAAAAATAAAAAATATACAATGGTGATAACATAAAATATACACAGAGATTTTTCTCGTGGAACTCAAAACCAGGAAAACCAAATTGATTTTTCGTTATGTTCATTTCAATGTTACAATACATTATATACATGTCAAAGCATTCATAAACCCCTAATCTATTAACCCTAAATTAAAACATAATCATAGTTCCCTTGACTGGATCTACAAATACCATGGGAAAAACCATCATGCCAAAGACTATGTGCTTAAACTATGTGTAAAACCATGGGTGGGTCTACCTATTTATTTTTCTTTCCTATGCAAGGGGGCTATCACCCCCCTGCGATCCCCCCACCGTACCCTACACAACATAACAACACTCAGGGTTAGTCATGCAAATAATATAACACATACCTAACATATTCACTTCATGACTCTCAAAAAGACCATGATCCACCTAGGTGAGAATAAATATCTTTACATCCATGATCTATGAAACTCAAGGTTCGATAAATATATTGACACCTTGACCCAATGCCTCAACAATAAACCTTTCTCAACCACATGAGCTCCTCATTCCTCTCACTTCTGGAAGCTCGAGCAATGAGGAAACATTATTTGTGGAGTCATCTCCTATCACACACTCCAAGTTTCTCCACATAGCCAAATTCATAGGACTACTCTCCTCACCACTATGGTTGACTTTCTCACTATGTTCCCTAATCTAAGCTAGACATAACCATCCTTTGTGCATTGTTTCATGCTCTCCTAAATATGTCGAATTGCCATTGCCACCTCTTGGATGCTTTGCACTACTACTTGACCTCCATAATCAATGCATTACTCATGGCCCCTAAATTCCTCTCTTTAACACAATTGGTGCAAATGAGGGAATATCGGACCCTCTCTCCCTTGCCTTAGTGCGCATGAGGATAGATTTACATAGATCCTTCACTAAAAATGATGCAATATGTTAGTGTCAGTCTTTGAAACCTTCCACCAGTGATCAAATATGCTCTTACAAAGTGGTCTTAGGGTGTCAAAGTCAAATTTTGTTATTTCACTGAGTCTTCAAGTAAAACTTGGTCACTAGGTATTAGGTCTAGGGTTTGTTTTCACTCCTTCCAAAGTTTTCCAAGTGTCAGTCCATGTCACCATTCAGCTGAGTGTACCATCATTCAGAAATTTTTCATCATCATTTCAGGTTCCAATGGGTCATTTTACACCTTGTTCGTGTTTCAATTGTACTGAGTAAGGCTCATTTCCCTCTCCTAGGGTTTTGAAGGTAATTTCTCTTGGATGGTAAAATCATCAAAAAATCTTGTATCCTAATGCTCATTCACCTTCTCCGATCCTTAATTTGCCTTCTTAAGCACTTCCCATCATTGATATCCCTCAAATTCATCATTTTCCCACAAACCCTAGTTTCTTGCTACAATTTGACAATTTTCTAGGCTAGGCCTATGTTTTTCCCTTTGGAACCCCTTCCCCTCACTCAAAATTTGAAATTTCACTTTCCCCTACTTCCTAAAATCCCTCCCTACTTCCCAAAACTTTATCAAGAATTTAGAAGCCCCTTATCCCCTTCATTTCACTTCATTTAGACAAATCCCCTGTTCCACACATCGGGATAGGTTTTACTCAAATGATTTTTCTGAGAAAGAAAAAATGAATTTGGAAAATGTGAGAGAGGTTTTTGTCCATAATAGGCCAAGGAAGAAAAAACTCCTTCACTTTTTACACAGGTGTCATGGTTTTAGAGAAATGTCAAAAATAAAGTTGCCTCAGGAGGGTTGTTGCACCTCTGGAGTGGCCTTGGGAAAATCAAGATTTCTCCTAGATTGGTTGGCCAAATGACTTTCTTGATGAGTGAAATGATAACGAAACACAAAGATATTTCCAATGAGCTATCCTGAGCTCAATTTGGAGTTGAGGAAGACCTTCAAAAGTTGACTGCAACAACACTCTGCATTTAGGCAACCTCATTTTGCACATTTTGACCAGTCTTGTCAGATTTGACTTTTGATAGGGCAAATGAACTCCAAATTGAAACATTTAAGATGTTTTGGAAAGTAGACTCAATAACATTTCCAACCAGCTATCCTAAACCCAATTTGGACACCGAGAAGGCCTCCGAAATCAGTCTACAAAAGGGCACTGCGCATTAAATCAGTGGTGTTGCGCATTAAATTTTGCAACATAGGAAAAACCAATAGGTGCGTAGCGCCACTGGCACTACGCTTTTAATCAGGACCTATATTTGCAAAATTGCCCACACATTTGGAATCGGCATGGAAAAATAAGTAAACCCAAAAATACTGAGAAGATTTGGACAAGGTCTTGGTCACCAAAAGGGCAAAAAACACCGAAAAAGTGCCCTCTCTGCCACTTTTTTGCCACACACGAAGCAGTCTTGGGAGAATCAAATTTTGGAGGACCAAATGGGCTCAAAATCAGAAAAATCAAATTGTTCCAGAAACTAGACAAGTAGGGCTTTCCAACAAGTCAACTTGAACCTGATTTTGACATTGGGAAGGCCTTAAAAACTGGCCCTGAAACGGCGCTACGCATTAAATTTTTGGCGTTGCGCATTAAACTAATTTTTCCAGTTTTGCTTAAATTTCCGGATTTTTCCTAGTTTTCTTGGAAATTGAATTTTTCCTCATTCCTTGGTAAATTTATGCATGGTAAATGATGTATTTGATGTAAATATGGATGAAAAACACCTCATAGGGTAGATATCAAGTTTCAAGTGGTTTTGAGGATAAATGAATTGGTTTCCTAAGTTTTAGAGGCAAGCTGTTCCACTGCCTACTTTTGTGTTCCTAGTTTAGATATGGTTGAAACCACCCATCTTCTCATGGATTCGACCCCTGATAGCTAGCATGAATGGTTTGATGCCTATATCATATACTTTTTGATTCATTTTTAAAGGTTGGACTCTTGTGGAAGCTCTGAACTCTATTGTATATCTCCACAACAGTTTGGCAACGAATAAAACCAGGTTTCACAACTATTTTTGTGGGATTCTTGTGATAGTGAGTTTATGTATTGTTTCTTCTTTGTAATGAGTTTACCTTATGTTTTATATGTATCCAAATCTATCTTTCTCTTCTAAAACTAAATGAATCAAGGTGAATAGACAAAATACACTGTTGTGCTTTGTCTCGAGAATGCATTTGGTTTTCAACGTTTTCAACTGTTTGAAGAGGACTCATAGTTTATTTATGCCCTCCTCAACCCCTCAGCTGTATTAAACTACCATCTCAATTCTATTTCTAGTACATAAACCCTTGTCTACCTCGCCCCACAGAACATGATTGTATCCCTGAGTTGATTTCCCAGACCCAATCTGCCTTCTCCAATTGATCCAGCAACTAAACATCAAAAACCAAACAAAATTCTCTGAGCTACTATACCTAGCCTAAAATCCATATTCATTTCAGTCATCTCATGTTGTAATTGCAATCATCCTAACTGAGATTGACAAGGAGAGAGCCCTCTCTCGACTTGGTAGGGCTAGCTACCAGGTTAAGCATGGTTTGTGGTTATCCTAAGATTTCCTCCCTTCAGCCTAAGGTCGATCTAGGCCCTAACATAGTGGCGACTATACTGGGGAATGTAGTTTTATGTTCCTCAGCAAAATGTATCAAGTTTAGATCTGATTGTTGATGGTGGACAACGATCAGACACCAGAAGGCTGAAATCATTCACCTGGTGACTCCAGTGTCGAAGAATCCCAAGGTTCAGAATTTTTATGGAAACTCTATTCTTCAAGAACTAGTAGCCTAAAGAAGTTCTTGTTATCAAAATGGATTTGTTTGCTTGAAGGTATGCTCCCATGAGCTGAGATCACATTCCAGGTTTCCCAAATAAAATTTTGAAGGTAGATTGGCAAAGGAATTTGCCTATGTTTAAAGATGATGATAGGAATGATGCTGCTTTAAATCTGGTTAGATTTCACATACATATTCGGAAGTTGAAGGTTGATTTTCCTGAAGACTACTTGATGAAGATATTCATGGCCACCCTGGAAGGTGAAGCCCAATCTTGGTATGAAATTTTTCCGCCTACTAGTATTTATTGTTTGAAGGATTTTCATACCATGTTCTTTGAAAGATATAAAGAATCTTGTCCATCCTTAAATTTAGTTTAGAACTGTTGTATACATTCTTATAGTTTTATTAAAAATCTTGAGAAAGTTTATGAAGATGATGACTTCATGGACGATGAGATCATGGAAGCCCTGTATGAAAATCCATTTCAGCAGCATAAAGAGAGCTTAGTGGATACTTATCAAGATGTGCAAGAAAATTTGTAGCAGGATCAAGATCTTAGTACAATGGAAAATGATGAAAGAGAAGGTATTATTTCATATTTGCTCATAGTAGATGACAATATGCAGGGAAATCAAGTTTAAATTTCAGATCGTGATAAAATCAGGTTGGCTATTTCAGATCTAGATTCAGATCGTGATGATGAAGAGTACCTTGTTCTGAATCCCATGAAGGAGAGCTCTATTGTTGAGGTCGTCTGGAAAGAAGAAGACAAAGTTATTGATCCAAGTGTTCTCATTTCATTAGAACAAAGTCTTCACGAGGAGGTAATCCAGTCCTTTTATGAAAAACAAGATGAGATCTTTGTTCATGTAAGTGAAAAATCTTCTTTGGGCAACTCAGTGGTAAATGATAGAAGTGTTAGTTTTTAGTTTCAAGAACTATCTAAACCTTTCCCTCATATGACTGATGAGTGAGATAACAATTTGATTGCCATGTCATATGAAGATGATCAACAATGTTTTCAAATTTTAGAAGACCAGGGAATTGAGGACCGTCATTCAGTTTTTTCATGTTTTGAAATGTTATTTCAAGAAAACAATAATTGTTTGAGCAAAATAAAACAAAAAGTATTATCTCCTCTGTCTAAAGATGAGATAGATCAACTCCTGAAAGGTCATGTTACAACCCAAGCTAATGCAGGTTTGCAGTGTGCACATGGTCAAGAAGGTGTTGGTGAAGCTTCTTCCAATTTTGAAAATTATGATAGTCCTGAAATTAGCTTTATAGATCAGTGAACAGATAATGTTTTCCTTCGTGAAGATGATATGGCTGTCATGTTTGATAATCTTGAATAATGTTTTCTGTTTAAGAAAGGCTTAGATTATGACATTAAGGAGTGTGAGCCTAAGAGACATAGTGTGCCAGAATTCAAGTTAGAATTTCTCATGGTCGAGGAATTTACAACTAGCACTCAGATAGCAGAAGCTTACACTGCTCTATGCCTTCCTATCAATCAGCAACCAACTCTTCTTTCAAATCATAATGAAGGGAGTACTTGTATTTTTGCTGCTAGATCTCAAGACAAGCTAGTGCTTCAGGACTTTCAAGATCCTTTCGGCATTCTTTTGCAAGCACTAGAGAAGATGGATGTTGCCTGGTTTGTTAGCATAAGCCTTGGTTTCAGTTGTTATTGTGAGTTTTCTACATGTACATTGTTCTACCTGCTCAACGAAAGTGAGAGCAGAATTTCAGTGAGTAGCCATATGTTGGATTGGTTACATTGGAAGGCCCACTTCACATGATTCTACATATTTCATCAGTAGGTAGGTGGTTATCATCATGATTTGAAGCCCTCAAATCTTGATGGGCTGCTGCCATTAAAAAGCTTTGTAAGTACTTGTTTCAGTTAAGTAAGTCTTGAGTCAATTTTTGCTTTTGTCAGTTTCGAGATAGTTTCAGCTGCTAAATGTCTAGTTTCAGCTACTGAATGTCTAGTTTCAGCTTTTGAGTGTCTTGTTTCAGTTTTGAGTTAGTCTTAGTTCTTACTCATTTTAGTTATGAGTGTTGAGTCTTGAGTTCTGATGTTTTTGTTGCCAAGATGTTGATTCCATATTACCCAATGGATAAGGCACTGGTCTGCTCTCCCAAAGATCTATGGTTCTTGGCACCTCCAAGGATCTACCATCCCCATTAGAGCCAATGTTAGTGTCAGTCTTTGAAACCTTCCACTAGTGATAAAATATGCTCTTACAAAGTGGTCTTAGGGTGTCAAAGTCAAATTTTGTCATTTCAGTGAGTCTTCAAGTAAAATTTGGTCACTAGGTATTAGGTCTAGGGTTTGTTTTCACTCCTTCCAAAGTTTTCCAAGTGTCGGTCCATGTCACCATTCAGCTGAGTGTACCATCATTTAGATATTTTTCATCATCATTTCAGGTTCCAATGGGTCATTTTACACCTTGTTCGTGTTTCAGTTGTACTGGGTAAGGCTCATTTCCCTCTCCTAGGGTTTTGAAGGCAATTTCTCTTGGATGGTCAAATCATAAAACAAACTTGTATCCTGATGCTCATTCACCTTCCCCTATCCTTAATGTACCTTCTTAAGAACTTCCCATCACTGATATCCCTCAAATTCATCATTTTCCCACAAACCCTAGCTTCTTGCTACAATTTGACAATTTTCTAGGCTAGGCCTGTGTTTTTCCCTTTTGAACCCCTTCCCCTCACTCAACATTTGAAATTTCACTTTCCCCTACTTCCTAACATCCCTACCTACTTCCCAAAACTTTCTCAAGAATTTAGAAGTCCCTTATCCCCTTCATTTCACTTCATTTCGACAAATCCCCTGTTCCACACATCGGGATAGGTTTTACTAAAATGATGTTTCTGAGCAAGAAAAAATGAATTTGGAAAATGTGAGAGAGGTTTTTGTCCATAATAGTCCAAGGAAGAAAAACCTCCTTCACTTTTTACACAGATGTCATGGTTTTAGAGAAATTTCAAAGCTAAAGTTGCCTCAAGAGGGTTGCTCACCTCTGGAGTGGCCTTGGGAAAAACAAGATTTCGCCTAGCTTGGCTGGCCAAATGACTTTCTTGATGAGTGCAATGATAACTAGACACAAAGAGCTTTCTAATGCGCTATCATGAGCTCAATTTGGAGCTGAGGAAGACCTTCAAAAGTTGACTGCAACGGCACTCTACATTTAGGCAGCCTCATTTTTCACATTTTGACCAGTCTTGGGAGATTTGACTTTTGATAGGGAAAATGAACTCCAAATTGAAAAATTCAAGATGGTTTGGAAAGTAGAATCAATAAGATTTCCAACAAGCTATCCTACGCCCAATTTTGACACCAAGGAGGCCTCCAAAATATGTCTGCAAAAGGGCACTGCGCATTAAATCAATGGTGATGCGCATTAAATTTTGCAACACAGGAAAACCCAATAGGTGCGTAGCGCCACTAGCGCTACGCTTTTGATGGGGACCTCTATTTTCAAAATGGCCTACACATTTGGAATCAGCATGGAAAAATAAGTAAACCCAGAAATATTTAGAAGATTTGGACAAGGTCTTGGTCACCAAAAGGGCAAAAAACACCAAAAAAGTGCCCTCTCTGCCACTTTTTTGCCACACACGAAGCAGTCTTGGGAGAATCAAATTTTGGAGGGCCAAATGGGCTCCAAATCAGAAAAATCAAATTGTTCCAGAAACTAGACAAGTAGGGCTTTCCAACAAGCCAACTTGCACCTGATTTTGACACCGGGAAGGCCTCAAAAACTAGCCCTGAAATGGCACTACACATTAAATTTTTGGCGATGCGCATTAAACTGATTTTGCCAGTTTTGCTTAAATTTCCGGATTTTTCCTAGTTTTCTTGGAAATTGAATTTTTCCTCATTCCTTGGTAAATTTATGCATGGTAAATGATGTATTTGATGTAAATATGGATGAAAAACACCTCATAGGGTAGATACATCAAGTTTCAAGTGGTTTTGAGGAAAAATGAATTGGTTTCCTAAGTTTTAGAGGCAAGCTGTTCCACTGCCTACTTTTGTGTTCCTAGTTTAGATATGGTTGAAACCACCCCTCTTCTCATGGATTCGACCCCTGATAGCTAGCATGAATGGTTTGATGCCTATATCATGTACTTTTTGATTCATTTGTAAAGGTTGGACTCTTGTGGAAGCTCTGAACTCTATTGTATATCTCTACAGCAGTTTGGCAAGGAATAAAACTAGGTTTCACAACTATTTTTGTGGGATTCTTGTGACAGTGAGCTTATGTATTGTTTCTTCTTTGTAATGAGTTTTTCTTATGTTTTATATGTATCCAAATCTATCTTTCTCTTCTAAAACTAAATGAATCAAGGTGAATAGACAAAATACATTGTTGTGCTTTGTCTTGGGAATGCATTTGGTTTTCAATGTTTTCAACTGTTTGAAAAGGACTCATAGTTTCTTTATGCCCTCCTCAACCCCTCAGTTGTCTTAAACTACCATCTCAAGTCCATTTCTAGTACATAAACCCTTCTCTACCTCGCCCCACAGAACATGATTGTATCCCTGAGTTGATTTCCCGGACCCAATCTGCCTTCTCCTATTGGTCCAGCAACTAAACATAAAAAACCAAACAAAATTCTCTGAGCTATTATACCTAGCCTAAAATCCATACTCATGTTAGTCATCTCATGTTGTAATTGCAGTCATCCTAACTGAGATTGACAAGGAGAGAGCCCTCTCCCGACCTGGCAGGGCTAGCTACCAGGTTAAGTGTGGTTTGTGGTTATCCTACGATTGCCTCCCTTCAGCCTGAGGTCGATCTAGGCCCTAACACAATAGATCATGGGGCATATTGCAAATAAAATACCATTGACTACCTCCTCTAGTAGCAATTGGCAATCATGATGGTTGTTGATGTTGTTGTTACTTTTGGATCAAATTATGATATGAGCACAACTTGGCTTTGCTTATGGTTTAGTAATAGATTGGTCCAACTCTCAAACAAGTGGCTAAACCTCCAATGTGGGAATGGATTCTCCTTAAAATAATTGGTCATTGACCTCCATGCAAGCCTTTTAATTCAAATATGGCTATTTAAGTAAATTTTTTACCAAGACACTCAACAATAATGCTTAAATCTCTTGTCAAATTTGGTCTCCTTCATTTTATAGATTGAATCTCTTAGCATCATTCCATTGTTATTTTCCGTTAAATATGAGTTACATGACCATTTTCTTCTTTTAATTCTTATAACTCTCTTCTTGTTGATCTTTGATGGATCATATTAGTAGATTGTGATTCCTTCACCAACAATGCATGTATGATTTTCATTATTTCTTATCACGAAATCTTTCCATGTGGACCCCTTCTTAATGCATCACGCCCTTAGATATCAAACCTCATGGTCATAATCTTATAAGAGAGTTCATGCCCTCAAGCTCATGATCTTTCTTTTGGAAACCTTTGCAAGAAAGCTAGCTCCAAATAATAGATTTATTGTTCCATGGCCCAAAACATGAATTACAATGGAGTTAGCATGCCCTTAAATAGGAAATATTATGAGAATACCATGGGAAAAACCATGGGTTACAGAAACTTCAAGCCCATAAACCACCAACGGTAAATTGACTCTATGACTAAGTTAAGTTTACCATAACTACCCTAACAAAACTTGTTTGTAGAGTTCAAAGAAAAAGAGCTTTGTTATCATAGAATCAATACCAATCATAGTTAGCTTACAATCTCCTTTCCCCTTGACAATGATAAGACTTGCAAAACAAGAAATGTTTCCTCCTAATTATTTGAGGTATAACCGAGCCCTATATAGATTTCAATTTTTTTCTCCTTTAAAATTATAAATGACCCTTAACGCATGCATCCTAAATACACTCCAAATCAACCATTTTGTTTGTTTGTTTGTCAAGTTGTCTTTGTTCCTCCAGGCTTTACCTGTGGCTTGAGAAACAACGACCCAAGGGCATCTAAGTCGGCAAAGTTACCCGGGGATCGCACCCAACTTGGGCCACACCAGCCCTAAACTGATTGGATGTTTTGCATGTCTCCTCCCCCTAGCATGAGTGCAACAACCTACACGTGGCTTGATCTTGGGTCGCCTTACAAACGAGGCCCATCCTCAACCGGTTGTGCCAGTGAGACTTGATAAATCAACCAAAATTTTACAAACACAATTTAATTTAAATAGTAAACCATAAAATTGTACCAAATTTTAAGGAGAAAAAATACTATAAAAATATCCTTAACGATATCCAACTTGATACAATATCAATTTTAAGAAAGTTAAAAAAATAATTCTCAATACACTCTAAATTAACAAAAAAAATTAAAAACACATTTATCTCTCATTTCTAATGGCTAATTCTGATCTGTGATGGATCCTTGCTATTTATTCATTAAGATTTTTGGATTTTTTCACTTTTGTCTTGAGGATGAACCACATTAGCTGGTTCGAAATGTCAACCAAATAATACTGATATAATTAATCCGAAAAACAAGCTTACTACATTATAGATCACAAAAACTTAAGATCTAACACCTTTATTTATTTTTTAAACTTCTTAATAATATTTATTAATAACTTTTTGAAATAATCTTAAAAAAATTATCATAAAGTCACCCCAAATAAGGTCACCCACACATTAAGGAGATAAAATCACAAAAATGTCGAGGATAACATCCAACTTGGTACAAGATCAATCGTACGAAAGTCAATCGATACGGAGATAAAATCACAAAAATGTGGAGGATAACATCCAACTTGGTACAAGATCAATCGTACGAAAGTAAAAAGAGATACGTAAAATAAAGGCTATCCAACTTGGTACAATATCAATCCTAAGAAAGTAAAAAGAGTGATACGTAAAATAAGGTAGCTAAAAGTCAGGCAAGTGGATAATTTAAAACATAAAACTTTATATTAAAGGATGGTGGAGGCAACTTGGAGGTGTTCTTGGTACAACTAATTGAAATATATAAGAGAAATGAATGTATGTTTTTCCACTATCAAAGACATTACTTTTCATTTTTTGTAAGATGCCTTATTGCCTAGGGAATGAAAGTTAAAAGAGCTGTGATTTTCCTTTTAGTGTTATATATGTGGGGGTTTGACTCACATAGATTTGAATAGCACGATATTTTCCTATTAAATTATCTCTTAAACATTTTTTTAATTATTTTAAATATATATATATATATATCTCGTTCTTCTCGCAAGGTGTCCATTTGATCTTGATAAGCAACTTATATTTCTTAAGGATTTCTGCTTTATCATGGGTATGATTGTTAACACCGACAAAACAAAATTTATGATTATCAAATCCAAGAAGGACACTAATTTTATGTATGACAATAGTAACTTGGAGAAAGTGTCTACCTACAAGTACCTAGGAATTGATATTCATCACAAGCTCAACTGGAACTATAGCATTGAGAAAAGGATTAATGGGGGATGAAAAGCTGATGCAGGAGCATCTAACTCACCATGAACGGGTGAAGTCTCTGCCAAGTTGGAAGGTTGTTGAGTATCTCGATTGTTTTTTTTTAACTAGTTTATGAGGTCATGAGATAGGATTTTAGTTTATTTTACTCTTAGTTGTTATGAGGTTAAAGTTAAAAATGTCAAAGTTAAATGTTGGTTAGGGTTGTTATGGCTCAACAATAATAAACATCAGTTTAGGAATTGATCTGTCAATTTAGTAAAGAAAAGACAAAATTATCTAAAAGCAGATCTTGTAATGACAACCGAAACTGTAGTTACCCAACCAATTGTTTCTGTTCAACTGACAAACAATTGCAATTTCAAATTAACTATAACCAAAAGATATAAAAGCAGCAACGTAAGACAAGAGAAAGGTTTTTCAATTTCATAACAAGAGAAATAAAGGAACTAAGACAGATCTTATTTCCAAAAATTGTCCATCTGTATTCATTGCCTATCTACTGTAATATTATATTTTCTTTTTATTTATCAAATTGTAATGAACAGTGTTGACAAACAGTGAAAGACCACGGTAAGGTCGTATTGTTTTTGTGTTCTTGTCAAATAAACAAACTACAGCAAACTCATTTAAATGTACAACCACAGAGCGAAGGACCAACGAGTTGAAGCACAGTCCGAATAGGGAGTTACAACAAAAGGACCGAGAGCAAACAGAACTGGCAACAGAGTGTCGGAGAAGCAAACCACAGTTAAGGTAATTTCGAACGAGTCCTCATAATTTTTATAAATCAAACAGATATCACAAAACCATGTTCTCATTGCTATTGACCGATACATAGATACATTACATTCACTGATAAACAAAAACAAGTGCCGCGTCCAGAGTGGACAAACCCTGGGCTAGGGTTTGGGAACAGAAACCCAAATAATCAGTCAAACGAACGACTAACTAGAATAGGAAATTACAACCAGGCAGAAGCCTCATCTCCACAAGGGACAGCGACTATATACGACAAGCAAAGACAGAAAAACAAAATCTACAGAAAACCCAAAGATCTAACAGTGCATTGACGGATTGAAGTGCCAGAGCCTACCGGCAGAGGTTCACTACCATTGGAAGACCGACTCCTGGAGGAACCCACGTACCCAGGTCGAGCCATTGACCTGTACACACAACAGAGCATCGTTAATACAGTTACACAGCAAAGAACCGAAGCCAAAGCAACCACAGAAACATGAGGGTTTCATATATTACCTGAGCAAGCCGGACCTAGGGTTCGAGGAGTAGAGCTGTGATCGAATAGACAAAGCTGAGACAGAAGGAGCGTTTCTAGTTAGCATCAATACCATGAGAAGGCATAATTGAATCAGGGAAGGAGTCAATACCTATTTCAGAGCCGCGAGAACCTACTAATTTGTTGCCTGAATCCAAGGACGACAGAAGTTAAACCATGTTGCGCACAGAACAGTGTCCAGAGATACCAATAATAGTATCAGAGGCGACCATACCAAAACAGAGGCAATAGAACAATAGCAAGGAGCAGTTAACGGATGAGACACCAAGTTCTACAACCAGACCAGAGTAGAATAACAGAACTAGACTAAGAAATCTTACCGTGTGAAAAGGAGCCGAATGAGCACACCACTAGAACCAGAACGGTTTCGAGCCACCGGAGAAAACCACTGACAAACTCATAACCAGGATTGGGAGACCGCTACTCACTCACAGTCATACCCGGAGAAGAACCAGGGATTTCCATACTTGCCAAAGCAAAAACCACACGACAAACTCTCGCAGCAACTTCACAGGCGAATAGAACAATCTCGAATGACCGGGAAGCCAAAGTGTTTTGGCTAAAGAACCAATGGAGGAACCAGGCCCGAGGTGTGTAGGTAAGAATTGAATGCGGCATTAATTTCTCACAGTTGCCAAACCGACGTTCACTAACCACCTTTGCATGCGACCGCCAAAAAAATCTAACACGTTGTAAAGTCTGGCAACTATTGTAAAGCCGAGGACACGTGGAGTTGTGAGCCAGTGTGGCTGGGCTACAACAAACCTCGTAATGTGGGATAGAAAGAAGTTCCTCTTTGAAACTTTAGTCACTCTGGTTATATTATATGGATGTGAGGTTTGGGGTCGTAGCATCTCTAGAGCATCCTCGAGAAAGATTGAGAAAATCCAAAAGCGTTTTATAACATATAACCTCAAAATTAAAAGCAACACACCCTATCCTATTCTCCTTATAGAAGTCAGTCTTTCCCCTATCGAGAGCCTGGCTATGACTAGGCTTTTGCTGTACAAGCACAAACTCAATAACATACGAGACCATAGACTTCCTAAGATAGCTTTAAATTCCAGCCAAAACCACCTAAGGCTCTAACAAGGTTGGTATAAAGACACCAGGGCCTGGTTAAACCATTGGGAGGTCGACAAGAATGTTGCATTGCAAAACATTAATAACATTAAAAATATTGTTACTTCTAAGTTCAAAGAAAAAATGTGGTGTGAGAAAGATTTAGTAGCTAAAAGAAAATTAAGATATTATAAGGAGGTCATCAACCCCACCCTAGAAGATCAAAAGTATCTCTCTGTTTTAACTAGCTCAAAGAAGAAAATTAATATAGCCAAGATTAGAACGAACTCTCATGAGCTACATAGTGAAACGGGTCGTTGGGCAGTTCCTAAAACACCATGGATGGAAAGGTTCTGCCATCTCTGTGAGAATACAAACATCGAGGATGAAAATCACTTCTTCTTAGAGTGCCCCGCATACAACCACATTAGATCTCAATTTCAAAATCTTTGTTGCAATACTGACCTTCCTAGCCTTTTACGTTGTCAAAATTACAATAAGCTCAAGAGGTTTCTCTCCAAGCTTTTTGAGCATAGGAATAAAATCTTAAATCAAACTAAATAATTCGTTTCTTTAGGTCTGATAGACCAAAGTTTGGTCTCAGTGGATGTTAACCACCACCACCACCATCATCATCATATATATTTTTTTTCTAAATAAGACTATTCTATTATTCACATTAAAGGTATATAATTACAGCATGACTAGCGTCAAAAACAATTGCCCAGAAGGAAAGGCAGCATGAAACAGAAAATTGTCCAGAACAGAGAGTTTGGACGAGGCCATGTTATGCAATCCCACACAGGGGATCCAGTGTTAACCATCTTGGCCTTACTGAGCTTACAAGCATTACAGAGAACATGCGTATTTAACCCTGACGTAACAACAATTACAAAAATTAACAACTGTGGCAAAAAGCCCTCTATACTGGGCCGCATAACCTGAGACAGAGCTGCAGAGCATGAATTAGGCGCCTGGAGGCTCCTCCACGATCCTGCACCAACCACCGTCAGACAGATCCTGAGCTCGAGCATCATCGTTCACAGACGGACCCGGGGCCGTTGGCTCCATCACTATGTCATTAACATTGCTTGCAGGAATCTCCATAGCTCGCGGGGAGCCAGAATTCGGCACAGAAACTAAGCCTGGGTCCTCCTGATGAGCACTGGACTCTCCCTCTTCCTGGGCTTCCTCGAGAAAGAGCACCGAGACATGGGCGGTAATCCTCATCATCATCATATATTAAATACATTATATAATATAATTATAAAAAATAAAAAAATAAATATTAAAATTAGGTTAGATTTCATATTTTTGTGATCTATATTGTATTATTAGGATTATCATTAAGTCCACAATTAGTTTTTAAGAATTAATCATTATAGATTAGTTATAAAATAAATTACAATAAATTTTAATTATAAATTAGTCATTGTAAATCGTTATTAATTTAAATATAAAAATTAATTAAATTAAAATATAAAGTTAGAAAATAAAAATTAATTAAAATAAAAGTAAAATATAAAATTATAAAGTCAATAAATCATAAATGATCAAATTGTAGAGAGTAATCATAAAATTAATATTATTATCATTAATAAATAAATAAATTTTTAGTTTTATATAAAGAAATAAAGTTAAGAATTTAGTTATAAAACTAGTTAAGATAAAATTTTGTTATAAATCAGTGGTGGTTGTAAATTAGTTGTTATTAAATAAAAAATAAAAATAAAAAAATTAAATTAAATTTAAATTTAAATTTAAAGATAAAATTAAATTAAAACAATTAAAAAATTTATAAAATTATTAAAATTAAAATAAAATTATAAAATTAAAATATAAAAATAAATTCAAATAAATTATAAAATCAATAAATCATAAAGGGAAAATGGAATAGAGTAATCATAAGATTAATATTATTCTTATTAATAAATAAATAAAATTAATTAATTTTTAATTTTATATAAAGAAATAAAGATAAGAATTTAGAGTAATAAAATTCAATGAAATGAAGATGGATTAAAAATAATTAAAGAAAATAAGTCATTTTTACTTACTAATTAATTAGTAAAAAGAAAATAACAGGGGAATCAAGAAGAGAGGGCCTGAATTCAATTCATCATCCCTATTGAGATTGATTGCATGCTTCTCAATCTCAATAGTCTCTCGTAGTTTTCTATGAAAGAAGTGATTAACTTTTGCAATGACCCTTACATCCTCAGTACAGACATGGCTTATATTTTTCAACATATTCAACATTGATGAGCAAGAACTTAAAAATAAAATTTTATAATAAAATGACAAATTTAACATTGAAATTAAATAATTGTTTATTATATTTTAGTAAACCCTTTTTAATAGCACGATATTTTCCAATTAAATTATCTCTTAAACATTTTTTAATTGATTAAACTAATTATAAAATATGTATTTTTTTTAAATAAATTATATAATATAATCATATATAATTATATCAATTTACTTACTCTATTTAAAAATAGAAATTTATAATAAAATGACAAGTTTAACGTGTAAATTAAATAATTATTTATTATATTGGAGTAAACCCCATTTTTTTTGGTTGGGTACTGTGTGTGTGACCCACCTAGATTCGTGATAGTGAGATCTCTGAAATGTCCAACTTGAAATTG
This sequence comes from Pinus tabuliformis, assembly GCA_031772625.1. Classification (NCBI taxonomy): domain Eukaryota; kingdom Viridiplantae; phylum Streptophyta; class Pinopsida; order Pinales; family Pinaceae; genus Pinus; species Pinus tabuliformis. Next base: position 140,821,479 of record CM062817.1, read on the forward strand.
TCCTCCAAACTTATCAATCCAACCATTACCAATCCAATTAAGGCAATCATAAATCTAAGTCTTGAACTTCAAGATGCATTTTACCCAAACATGAATGATTGTGACTTTTCAATGGCTTGACCTTACATCTTTCATATGCTTTTGAGGGTGTTTTCTCATCATTTAAAAATGATTGATGTTGACATCCACTTATTTGCATATGTTTGAGAGATATTTGAAAAGTTAATGTTGTCAGAAAATTTTAATTTTTAATCAATAGACTGGTCATTCAAGGTTGAAAATGGTGATTTATTAAATTATATATAATGAAAGTTAGAATATAAATTTAAAATAATGAAAAAATATTTTCATAATCATTTATTTGAATAAGAATATTTATATGATTATGACCCTTGAAAAAAATCAACCAGTCATTCATAGAGAAAGGCCAATGATAATTGGCTACTCCCAATGCCCCCACTTTAATATTATTTGAATTTTTGTAAAGTCAAAAAAATAATTTTCACTTTAGTATTGATAAAGTCCTAATTTTCACTTTAGTATTGATTTAGTCCAGGTTCAAGTAGCAGATTTCACATGTTCAATGAATTCTGGACACACTTTGAATCTTTCATACAAATCTTTTTATATATAAAGAGAGTGTGCGCATGTATAGATATTGGATAATAGCTTTCATCTTAGTTGACAAGTTTGACCCATGGAGGCGAGGGTCCAATCCCCCACAACCCACTTGACCCCAACCAATGGTTAGTACATATCAACCTCCTCACATATTAAATTAGTTTTAGGATGTGCAACCTAATGTATAATATAAAGTATTTTCGTTTAGGATATGTAAGCTAATATATATTATAAATTATTTTATATTATATTGTGTAATGGGTTCACACTCAAAATAATAATGTCTGCACTTTGTTTTATATTTATTAAATAATTTAAAAATTAACTTTTAATATATATAGATATTATATTTTTAAAATTTATTTAATAATTTTTTAAAATATTTAAAATTATTAAATATAATTTCTATTTTTTTCATATGGATTAATCAAAATCACTTATAACTATATCAAAAATCAATATTATAATTAATCAAATCCAACCATACATCCAAAAAATAAGTATATTTAAATATATATTAAAATTAAATTAAATTTATAAAATCATAATAACACAAATAAACATAACAAAGTCAAACCCATTTCTTAAAAGAAGCAATTTCACCCTATGCTATTCTAAAATATTAAAATTTGAAGGTATATGTCATATTTATATATTACATTGAAACTCATTTAAAAAGAAACACTTTCATCATATTATTATAAAATATTACAATCTCAACTTGTAATTATATCATTATATAATAATAAGTTTGCAACCTTTGTAATAATTAATATAATAATTACAATCTATATAATATAATTTTATATATTTTTATTAGTAAAAAACAAACCAAACTTTAAAAGAAGCATTTTAATAACTTGCCCAAGAAACTTAAGTGAAAAGCCTAATTTATGATCTAATCTTATATTACTTTCTCATTGGGTTGCCTTTATTAACACTTTCAACCTGAGTATTTTAATGATGAAGAAAGAAATGAAATTGGATTCCATATTTGTTCCATTATCCAATGCTAAAATCATCATACATTGCATTTAATTTTAATTGATGTCATTTGTCATGTACAACCATATAGTCCGTAATCTAGCTTCGCAATCAAATTATTGTAAGTAATTAAATATTATATATATGAATGACTATTATTATTAAGTATATGTATAATATTTAATTTCTATCTAGTTTATAAAAAATAATAGTTAGTGTATATTGTTGGTATTTGAAGAAAGGGATATAAATGATTATTTTGTGTTGAGGAATAATTTATAATTTAATAAGTGATATATTGTAATATTTTTAATGTTTATATTTTATAGAGAATTTATAATTTAATTTGGTGGAGATGTTGTAATAAAAAAAAATTAAGGTATTGGCACTTTACAATTCAATATGGTGAAGATGTTGTAATATTTTATTTATTTGTTTATTTGTTTTCACAGGTGCAATGTTTTATTTGTGGAATACATGTTTAGGGTCAATAATGTCAACATCCATCATGTCACTTGTGTTGGTGAGGATGATTCCATTCCTTCCTCCCAACCACTACAGATAACCCCAATTAGACATAAATGTTGTAATAATTGTTTTAAATGAATAAATAATAATAATAAAACACAATATTTACTCAATTTAAAAAGAAAGAAAAAAACTACTAACTTTATTTTTATTAATACAATTAAAATAATATGTATGTCACATTAAAATGGATATAAATAATAATTATTCATATTTGTAACCATTAAATTTTCATATTTAAATTTAATCAATAAAACATATAAAATTTAATAATTATAGTGAATTCTTTTCATATATATATATATATGAAAAAGAATTCACTATCAAATATCTTAAGATGCAATTTTTCTGGAATATATATATATATATATATACTCAAAACAAGTTTGCATTTTAAGAGATTTGATCTCACTAAACTCTTGGTAGATATAGAATTAAGATGGATTCATGCTCGTTAATACCAATGTCAATGCACTTGTTAAACACACACCAAATTGATAGGCAAGATATGATAACTCATGTGATTCATATTATTCACAAGAATGTACATATTAATACATGTGTTTGACCGCTGGTTTCATATTCTAAGAGGTCTCTTGGACTTCCAGTAATTGTTGGAATTCAACCACGCCAACCCTATTGGAGTAGATGTCCAACATTTCTCCTCTTAATATGAAAGGGTGTATATGAGTCCAAGAAGAGGGTTGAAACACAAAAGTGCATGACAACCTATGGATGGATGTGCTCTTTGAAATGGTGGTTTAAGGAAGACCCCAAATCAAATGAGGTAGATGAACTTAAGGTTTCTATTAGTAGTTGTCGTGCTGTGAATACGACCATTTTTTAATACTTATTTCATCCATTTTTACTCTTCTTTATCATGTCATTTATTATAATTTATTATATACATCCATTTTATAATGATTTATGCTCTTATGGATGAATATTATTTCTTTTCCTTTATTTTTAATAAATTGATAATTATTATGCATAATTTTATTAATGATAGTTTATTAATATATTTTGTAATATCACTCACCATTTTAGCTTCCAAGATATTTGTCAGATTATAGATTTGATCTCCAAATCATCATCAAATATTCCAACTCAGAAATTCGCTGGAATAAGAAGTGACAGTTTTGCGGTTGAGATTTTGAACAAATGAAAAAGAATCTGGAAAATCTGGAACATGGGTTTTGTCCAGAACGGACCAAATTAGCTTAATTAGAGAACGGTTTGCCTAAATTCAGCTTGTATTGAGAGAAACACAGGGTTCTTTGAGTACGATTTTCTCAGACTTCTTGTTGCGGCCATCCTCCAAATCTCAACTGCAAAGCCAAATTCGCCTTGCTCTTGTTGAAAGATGGATGGAAATATATTTTGTTGTTGATCAATTGGTTAGAAACAATCCAATTTTGTAATAATGATCATATTGTAATCATCACAGTTGTAACTGCTATCTGCTCTGTGTATTTAAATCAGAACAAAGATCAGAGAAGGGCAAGGATGAATTCAGATGGATGAGAGATGGAGAGATTTCTTGTTGTAATTATACAATTCCTCATCAACTCTCATTGATTAAACAAAGATTGATTGTTTGTAAACACTATTATGCATGATTAATACAAGAACGTGTTGCCGTTTAACTTCTTAGTTCTGCAGTAGCTCAACAGCATTTCAACGGTGGTTGAGGGCCCGAACCTAGTGGATCGATCCGCTGTTTGTATCTCTACCTTTTCATTATTGTTGTGAGATAGTTCATATTTTCTTTTATTACAGTTTGCAAGTTAATCGGTTTTCTGTTTCACTGCTTTGATATCAGTGTGTTATATTAACGAATCGCGTTGCTGTTCTTTTATTATTTAACAAGAATCTCAACACTGTATAATTTATCTTGTTAATGCCTTAATATAGCTTCATTGTTCTATTTCAATTATGGTTTCATTCCACTTGTTGTTCCGTTTGATTGATATTCATTACAGATTGTTGTTCAATAGGATTGGGTATTTGATTCCATTAATTAGAGTTTGCCGTTCAGATTTATTAAATAGGATTCGTTGTTTAATTCCTTTAATTATAGTTTGTTGTCCATTTACTTTATTGTTCATTTCTGTTGATTAATTGCAAAGAGTTTGCTTTTAAAGAGCTTTCCTAGTTTACTTCAATAGCAGCTTTAGTTCAATTTCTATTTTCTTTTAATTGCTTTAAATCAGGACTGTCAACTATAGAGAACATTGGTTATTTCTTCCTCGTTCCCAGATTGATTGTCTTGTTCCAGTTTGATTTCAATTGCATCAATCTCTAGAGGAATGAGTTATTGCTGCTGTATCCTCGATTGATGGTTGTTTGAGTGAATGATTTAGTTAAGAACATTTCAGTTTCTTGCTATTCCAATTAGATTTTGTTTCTAGCTTTGATGTTTGTTGAGTGAATAGTTGGATTTCAGAGCATTTGAGTTTATGTTGTTGTAGTTAGATTTCTTTTTCAAGCATTCATTTACTTTTGCATTTTAAGCACTATACTGCAAAACATTACTCTTGAGTAAATAGCCGCCTCAGACTGAGTACACTCTTGAAATAAAAAGTCGTCCCTGGGTTGACAATTAATGTGAAGATAATTAGGAGTTAAAAAGACACCTTTTATCGCTCAACATTTTGGCGTCGTTGCCGGGGAAAGTGTAGCCATTTCTAAGGAGTAGTGTGCATTTGATGAGTGCATGTTAGGAAAGAATTGGGTATTAAAAAAGGAAGGTAAGGACCTGCGTACAGGAGCATGTAAAAGCCCTGCTCTCCCGCCCGCTTTCCAATAGAATTGTTAAAGAACTTAGGGTAGAAATAAATGTTTGAATTTCTGTGTGAATGAATAAGAAAAAAAATTGGAAAATTTGAAAAAAAATCTCATGATTTCATTTAAGTGGTGATGTAAGCACCACCCATTTCACTAATCGATTGACAAGAACATTTGAAGAAGGAGCCTCGAAGAAACACATGAAGAACATATTCTATTATGGTAAGAAATGGCTCAAATTTCTACTTTTGAATTCCCTATCAAAGATCTAGGAGGAGTGACACAAATGTACATAATTCCCCCATCTTCTCTACCAAATTTTCATGGCTTGACAAATGAAGACCCAAATACATTTTTATTTGAGTTTGAAATACTTTGTAGAGGATATGATTATTGCACTAATGATCAAAGGTTGAAAGTGTTTCCTCTTACTCTAAAAAGAGCAGCTCTTCGATGGTTCATGAGCCTAGGTGGGAACTGCATCCAAACATGGGAGGACATAAAGAACATATTCTTGAAGAAGTACCAAGACTATTGCAAATCCAATGAAGATATTTTCGATATGATACAAGGGGAAGATGAAATCTTGGAGGACTATGTAGATCGATTTCATTATAACCTTCAAAAATCAAAACATAAGCATTTGGAAAAAGAGATCTTAAAGACACTCCTTCTTAAAGGAATCAAAGATGAATTTTTAGAACTCTTAAATCTGATAGGCAAAGGTGATGTTTTTCAATTATCATATGATGATGTTTGTGAATTGTGCATAAGGTACTCAAGAGGAATCTCCAAGGCTGGTAAGAATTCTAGAGACGTTTGTTCTTTCTTTTCCAAATTTGTCACAAGAACGGGAGATATAAGAGCTAAAATCAATGATTTATTTGAACATTTTAAAATTGATCTTATTAGCTCTCTAAATTCACAATTGGATGTTTTGCAGGTTCAGAAAAATCAAGAATTTGATGAAGTGTTTTGCCCTCATGATCGAAAAGAGCATCTCATAGATACTCACTCTTCCTTATCTGGGATGGAAGTAGCATATCAAAGAGATGAGGAAGCTGGAACAAGGTCAAAACCATGGAAATCATGGCCAACAGGTATGGTTCAAAACACTTTCTCTTCATTCTCTTACTTGCATAATCCATTATGGAATACTCACATGTTAGAGAAGCCATGCCAATCGCAATATAACCACCACCAATTTTGTCTACAAGTTTGGCACGGTTCACCTTATGATTGCATGACTACTCTCCCTCATCTTGTAGCACAAACACATTCTCCATATTCTTCACCAGCTCTTCCACAACATCTTGCTTGCCCATCAAAACCATTCACTCAACCCAATCATCTACATCATCAAAATGCTCCATTCTGTACACAATTTCCTGCTCAACTCATTCCACACCCTCACCATAATAAACCAATACAACATGCTTACAGTGTTGAACTTCAAAATTTACCCACCCTTCCCACTCATTCTATCTCACATGTGCCATTAGAGAAAACTTACAATGAGATTCAGAATGTTTCAAATTCAAAAATTGTAGAAGCTATGGAAAAAAATGAGAGTTCTTTTAGTTTTTATCAACAAACCATTTTAAAAGCTCAAGAACTTCATGGTATGATGGCTATGGGAAATCAAGAAAGTAAAGGATATATTGAAGATTGGTTGCACTCCATCACTTGTTTGCAGTATCACTCTATGCTTCAACAATTTTTGGCACCATCTTTTCAAGGGAAGTTGGCTTCTCATATCCTAATTTTTATCAACATGCATTTTTCAAATTTGGGTATGTACATACTAGAGGCCTTATTTTTAAAATGGTTCTACTGGAAATACTCTTATACATAAATATAGTTGATTCTCAAAGAAGAGTAGGATAGTGGAGAAAATAAAATAAATTAATAAATAAAACAAACACATTTTTTTATTTTTGTAAAAATAGTTGTTTCTTTGTTGCAACACGCTGTGAAATCAACATTGATGATAAATATTCTAATTTATGTGTGTGTAGATGAATTATATTGCAAATAAAAATTCTACAAACACTTATATTCATTTTTATCATCAATATGGAAAAATTTCTTGAATATCATTTTTTTGGCTTGCGGGCCTGATGCAATTTCTGAAAACACAGTCGGGACAATCATGTTTAGGGGGGAAAAACGTGAATATTTTTAAAACCTATTTATATCCTAAGTAGCCATTGATGTCTACTTTTCAACCCAATTTGAATCACTCAATTTGGATTTGAAACGAAAAAGTTAGAACTAAAACATTGACAGGGTGTCTAATAGGCAGCGTAGGAACAGAGCTTGGACAGTCAATTTTTGGAGGCCTAAATGACTATATTTTTAAAACATTTTTCTATGGGAGATTCTTATATGAATCTAGTTTACAACACAATTTGAAACACTCAATTTTGATATCATATGAGGAATTGATGACCAAAATACTGACTGCCTATCATAAATCAGCACTCTTGAAACTCTGTTTTCTCGGCTGTTCATTAACGTGTTTGACCCATCAGTTTTTCTTGTCTTCAAAACATGTTTCTATTAGAGATCAATAAATGAATCTAATTTAATCTCCAATTTGAATAAGTTCAATCCACCATCAAGCGAAAAATTTATGCTTGAAATATCAACTGTTGGTCTAAGATGGAAAATCGAAAATGACTCTATTATGTAGGTTGTTCTAAGCAAATTTGACATACCATAGCATTGAATTTTTAAAACCTGTTGCTATTGGAGATAAACCTTTGAATTAGTTCTCATTTGGCTTTAGAATCACTCAAATCGGATGAAAAGCAAAGAAGTTATGATTGAAACACTGTTGGTTAGCATGATTGGCCACTGCTCTCCCTCAGGTAATAAATTAATTTTACTTTGTCTATGGATTTGTTCTACAGAGTAACTACTTGTTAGTTTTTTGCATAATTCTTGGATTAGGGGAGCCCGCGCACCTCTCTTTCTCTATGATTTAATGTTTTATTGCAGGTAGATACTCATTTTTTTGCAGGTCTTAGCAAAACAAAGAAGGTTAATTTATGGACGAGCGATTCTTGAGAGAAATTTTTAGTGAAACAAGAGAATTTCATCCAGTTCATTACCTAAAAAATTCATAACAATAAGAAATGAAGAATTGGTTTCCATTTGAAGATTCATGTCACTATTGCCAAAACATTTTTCAAAGAGATCATTTTTTTTACATTATAGTTGTTGTAACTTAATTTATTTATTTACATATTGTTTTTAAATAAAATGTTGTTTCTTTTATGATTTCTCTTATATTTTGTGTTTCAGGTGTTTCTGCCTTCAAATTGTAACTCATCTTCAGTATCAATTCCGTGAATAGCTAATTCGTTTTTTTGCGTACTTGCATTTTATGATTGTGCATTTTGCTGTTCCTTTCCAAAGGAAGAGTACTTCCACATTTTGCTGTTCCTTTGCAAATGTTCCTTTGCAAAGGAACAACACTTTCGCACTTTTGCTATTCCTTTGAAAATGAACAACACTTCTGCATTTTTGCTGTTCCTTTCTGAAAGGAACAACACTTCTGCACTTTCACGATTTTGCTGTTCCTTTCCGAAAGGAACAACACTTCTGCACTTTCACGATTTTGCTGTTCATTTCCGAAAGGAACAACACTTCTGCACTTTCACGTTTTTGCTGTTCCTTTCCGAAAGGAACAACACTTCTGCACTTTCACAATTTTACTGTTCCTTTCCGAAAGGAACAACACTTCTGTACTTTCATGTTTTTGCTGTTCCTTTCCGAAAGGAACAACACTTCTGCACTTTCATGATTTTGGTGTTCCTTTCTGAAAGGAACAACACTTCTGCACTTTCATGATTTTGTTCCGAAAGGAACATCACTTCTGCACTTTCATGTTTTTGCTGTTCCTTTCCGAAGGAACAATACTTCTGCATGTTCACGTTTTTGTTGTTCCTTTTCGAAAGGAACAACACTTCTGCACCTTCACGTTTTTACTGTTCCTCTCCGAAAGGAACAACACTTCTGCACTTTCACATTTTTGTTGTTCCTTTCCAAACGAACATCACTTCACATTTTTACTATTCCTTTTCAAAGGAACATCATTTTCGCATTTTTTGTTGTTCTTCTTAGGGAACAACACTTTTTCACATGCATTTTTTTGATGTTCCCTGTACCTTTTCGTGTGTATTTTTGCTTTTTGGTATGCATTTTCTTCACTATTCCCTACAAAGAACAACACTTTTTTGAGTGTTTTTGTTGTTCCTTCGAAGGAACAACACTTTGGGAGTATTTTCGAGAGCAACTCTTCCTTCCTCTTGTGGGATTATTCCTAGTTCATCTCAACCACATTTTACTGATTCCCTTTCATGGCATGAAGTACACTATTTTATGAGGACAAGAATTATGGATTCTTTTGAAGCAAGTTAATATCATTCATGTTATGATCTTTAACAGAACAACTCCTTGATGATAGATTATTTTCAAAAGAGACATAATTATTTATATACTACTTTACTGCATTGTTTTCTACTATACATGATATTGATTGATCATCTTAATACCATGCTGGTTCCACCCTTCCTGGTTATAATCTTCTCTGTCTATAATAAATGAGATTATGGGTATATTTTTCTATTGACATGTTCAAATTCTTCCACCATCTCAGCTCTTAAGGAGTACTAAGCCTCCCTCTTTTTGTCATAAAAATGTGTAATAACAACAAAAATTTGTTCGCAGATAGAGGATAGGGGGTCTCATTACGAGCCAGCCTACCATGTTCATAAGGCTGTAACAAAGTGGCATTCCCATTATGGCTACCACACTAGGGTTATGATCCATTGGATAGCCAAATTATCCTTGGAACATGAGGTCTCATCACGAGCCGACCTGATTACTTTTTCTACATCCCAGTGAATGGCAGTGTGGTTATCTGGTTAGCATGTCAGCACATTGATCTCTTCTGTAGAACAACACTGGAACTTTCCATTTCTAAATTGAGGATCCTGGCTCATATGGGCTAAAAAGCAACCCTGCTGAGGCTATGGACGCCTGCTGGCAGCAGAGGCTCTGCTTATGGTATTGAAGTTATATCTTATCGTCAATTATTACTATAATACCTTTTTCTTATTCTTTATTTTTATCATAGAAGTTATTTCCTTAATTTTTTTCCCTATTCTAAACCTTTACGCATGCGAAATTGTTTTCAGATCAATCACATCATTTTCAGCTAGAATACTGTCAACAAAGCATCTTTTTCGCATATTGATGTCCTTTTTCTTTTGCATAACTTATCATCAATTCAAAGGTCTTATCTCTTATTCATAACTATCTTTACACACTTCGCTCTCATTATAACCATAACTCCCACCATCCTATCATTGATATGTGTACTCTGCTTCATTTACTGCTGTATTGTTCATTCTCTTGCCTCGTCGTCAGCATAACACCTTTCATACGCTTTATGGTCATGGAATCCCTTTTTCAATTGGAGGGGGGAATGTATGCATTATGGGATAGCATGCGATATGATTACTACACTCTGCCACAACTTGTTGATTTGAAAAAATATTAGTATTGCATGTATACAAACGTTTTTCTGATTGAAATTTTTGCATGCATTTTATCTGTTGCTATTCAAAACTAATACTATGGATTCAAGAACATTGTATGCAAAATAGTGATTTGTTTACAGGAGAACAACAAGTATGGGGAGGAAACTCTATTTGCAACATGACCACACTATTGTAACTAACAAAAGAGGCTCGAGCAACTCGCGAACACAAACAATTGTTCTGACATGATGTGCTTGCCTGGATTCCACCTTTTGCATCACTTTCAGCACCAACTCTGTCTACATCAGCTTCAACAAATGCTAGTTCATATATGTCATTCCACCTTTTTCTTTTTTGGAGGTAAAACTTGAGGTAAAATAGCATAATTTTCTGATTTATTACGAATTTCGGAGAATTTAATGAAAATCCATTTTGAGCATTATTTATCATCCTTCATTCCATATCTTTACTACTTCCCATTTTTCAACGGCATATCATCTTTCAGTTTGGGGGAGTGTTGCTTTCATTCATTTCTTTCTTATGACCATGTCATTCATATTCTTTATCATCTATTGATATTCTTATTCATTCTCAACACCTCCCTTATTCCATGTTGTTTTACACCAAGCATAGAATTCCACAGATGGTAGAGACCACCTCAACTTGTTTTCTAGCATTGCATGAGGGCATGCTAATTCTTCAGAGAGGGGGAGGAATTGCTACGCATGATGGATGTTTTCTATTTTCTTCCTCATTTAAGGCATGCAATTTCATTTTATACAGTGTAGAAATTGCTTTCCATAATACTTTTAAAACTATGAACTCAATTCTTGTGATTTCTGGAAAACACAGACGTATCATTAAAATATACAAACCCAACTAATTTCAAGTTAAATTTGTTCATAAAATTTCGGAAATCATGCACTCTCACCTACAACCATTTTTCTTATATTTCATAATCCGTGCATCAAAACGATCTGATTTTTGGATCATAAAAGCATTCATATATTATAAATTTACTTGCAACATTTCAACAAACTATGGTTTGTAGTTTTTGAGAAAATGGTTAATGAAATTGTTGTTACTTATATCATATTTTGCTGCAACTTCATATACACATAAGTTGAACGTCAATGTACAAATTTTTACGCCTTCATCAACATCGCTAAAATTGAATATTCATTATTTGAGGAATAATTCATTTGTTCCATCCATTTCATGAGCTGGGATGAACAATTTTTTTATTTTTTGGTTAACGCATTGGTTTTGTCTTTGGGTTGCATGAAGACATGCAATATATTCAGTTTTTTGTTGCATGAGGACATGCAATATATTTAGTGTGGGGGTATGTCGGGCCATGAATACGACCAATTTTTAATACTTATTTCATCCATTTTTACTCTTCTTTATCATGTCATTTATTATAATTTATTATATAAATCCATTTTATAATGATTTATGCTCTTATGGATGAATATTATTTCTTCTCCTTTATTTTTAATAAATTGATGATTATTATGAATAATTTTATTAATGATAGTTTATTAATATATTTTGTAACATCAATCACCATTTTAGCCTCCAAGATATTTGTCATATTATAGATTTGATCTCCAAATCATCATCAAATATTCTAACTTAGAAATTCACTGGAATAAGAAGTGACAATTTTGCGGTTGAGATTCTGGGAAAATGAACAAGAATCTATAAAATCCGGAACATGGGTTTTGTCCATAACGGACCAAATTAACTTTATTATAGAATGGTTTGCCCAAACTTGGCTTTTATTGAGAGAAACATCGGGATATTTGAGCATGATTATCTCAGACTTCTTGTTGCTGCCGTCCTCCAAATCTCAGCTGCAAAGCCAAATTTGCCTTGCTCTTGTTGAAAGATGGATGGAAATATATTTTTTTGTTGATCAATTCGTTAGAAACAATCCAATTTTGTAATAATGATCATATTGTAATAATCACAGTTGTAACTGCTCTCTGCTCTCTGTGTATTTAAATTAGAACAAAGATCAGAGAAGGGGAAAGATGAATTCAAAGGGATGAGAGATGGAGAGATTTCTTATTGTAATTATACAATTCCTCATCGACTCTCATTGATTAAATAGAGATCGAATGTTTGTAAACGATGTTATGCATGATTAATAAAAGAACGTGATGCCGTTTAACTTCTTAGTTCTACAGTAGCTCAGCAGCATTTCACCGGTGGTTGAGGGCATGGCCCTGGTGGATCGATCCACTATTTGTATCTCTACCTTTTCATTATTGTTGTGAGATGGTTCATATTTGCTTTTATTACAGTTTGCGAGTTAATCGGTTTGCTATTTAACTGCTTTGATGTTAGTGTGTTATATTAACGAATCACGTTGCTGTTCTTTTATTATTTAACAAGAATCTCAACACTGTATAATTTATCTTGTTAATGCCTTAATAGAACTTCATTGTTCTATTTAAATTATGGTTTAATTCCACTTGTTGTTCCGTTTGATTGATATTCATTACAAATTATTGTTCACTAGGATTGGTTATTCGATTCCATTAATTAGAGTTTGCTGTTCAGATTTATTAAATAGGATTCGCTGTTTAATTCCTTTAATTACAGTTTGTTGTCCATTTACTTTGCTATTCATTTCTGTTGATTAATTGCAAAGAGTTTGCTTTTAAAGAGTTTTACTAGTTTACTTTCAATAGCAGCTTTAGTTCAATTTCTATTTTCCTTTAATTGCTTTAAAGCAGGACTATCAACTATAGAGAACATTGGTTATTGCTTCCTCATTCTCATATTGATTGTCATGTTCCAGTTTGATTTCAATTGCATCAATCTCTAGAGGAATGAGTTATTGCTGCTGTATCCTCGATTGATGGTTGTTTGAGTGAATGATTTAGTTCAGAACATTTTAGTTTTTTGCTATTCCAATTAGATTTTGTTTCTAGCTTTGATGTTTGCTGAGTGAATAGTTGGATTTCAGAGCATTTGAGTTTATGTTGTTGTAGTTAGATTTCTTTTTCAAGCATTCATTTACTTTTGCATTTTAAGCACTATACTACAAAACATTATTTTTGAGTAAATAGCTGCCTCAGACTGAGTACACTCTTGAAATAAAAAGTCGTCCCTAGCTTTTCAATTAATGTGAAGATAATTAGGAGTTAAAAAGACACCTTTTATCGCTCAACCATAGTGGTTTAAGCTAACCACAACTCTAGAACTAAAGATCGAAGTTGTTCCTATAATATTTCTAAAAATAGCTAGAAGTTGAAGTCTTCTGCAAAGTAGAAGTCTTCTACGAAGTGGAAGTTATCCCTAATGATGGCTTAAAGATAACCAAAAACTAATGTATCAGAAACCGAAGTCTTCTTCGGTGGAGGTTTAAGGAAGGCCACCAACCAAAAACATGCTCATGGAGGATGGATCTTTCTCTGACTACAACTTTAAATGTGGCTATTGTTGACTCTAGCTCTAGGCTCTAGCAACCGACTTTGGTTCGTTGTGGGTTAGGCTTGCTTGAGATTTCTTCAAAGCTAGTAACTAAACAACAATTCCTCCCTTTCCAATACAAGGTGAGAACATGATGATATATCTACTATAATTTGTGTGAAAACTTGACAACAAATTATGTGGCATGACTGGTATATCTTCTTGGTTTTTGAAGACCATTGCCAAGAAGCGATCCATCCAAGGTGAATCTTTGTTCTCATAAGAGTCTTGTTTATGGAACATTTGTTTGAATGATGAGTGTGCTTACCACAATAATCACAATGGTGAAGATCAAAACATTGATCTTTAACATGGCAAATTTGATCGCAATGTTAGCATCTACAAATATGATGTGGCTATGGAAGAGGGGAAGAATGTGAAATATGTTGAAAAAATGTAGCAAGAAAGACTCAATTTGACTTTAGCCTTAGTCAAACTAAGTAAAATCGAATTTCCACATGAGAAAGACAACTTGGAGGTAGTAAACCGGTGTGACATGGATCTTGGCACTCAGTTAGCTCAATAAATTCGAGTTAGAGGGCTTGGAGTTCAGTTCGCATGTGTGATTGCTAAATTTTAGTGTTAGCATGAAAATTCTCGGAAGATGTACCAAAAACCCTCACTTAAGTCACTAGGTGACAAGTGACCCTAACAACAAGTTAATGGATGTTGTCATTCTAGAGCTGCAACACAAATGGAAAATATGCAGTAAAAGAAAATAAGATCTAAAACAAGTAGCAACAAGATGATATATCCAAAATAATAACCCAATGGAAAGACGATTTTAAACAAATAAATCTTTATTGATAACACCCGATGAAGGAGATCTATAGATTTTTCTGTAAGGCCCCATCCATGAGATGGGTCATTTGATATCCTTGATGCTTCAGAAATAGATTCCCTCTCTCAATGTGTGAAAAACCCAAACAAAAATGGAGAACTCAAATGGGAGCTCAAGAAAATTACGATAATGTTGATAATGATAATGATCATGGTGAGGAATGAATGAAAAACCCTCCTTTATATAGCAAAGTATGGAGTTAATCTCGAAAATGAAGAGTAATAAAAATTATTGACTAAATTAAGATCTAACTATTTGGAATACTTTATTATATTTATTGGAGAGGGGAAAGGAATTTAAAATGGTTAAATTCCTTTATTTAGAAATAATTAACAAATAAAATGATTTATTAACTATTTCACGAAAAATAAGAAAGATGTTAGATCAAAATAGTTATTAAATAGTGATTAATAATTATTCTAATATCAGAAATAAGGAAATTCAAATAATAATAATTTATTTTAATATTCCTAAGGGATTTATTCAAATGGGACAATAAATAGTTACTAAATAGTGATTTAATAATAATTTCTAGAGAAAATTAAATAAATAATGATTTATCTAATTTTCTCATGGGGTTTTTTTAATATTTAAATCAGAAAATAATTTAATAAAAGTGGTTTACCAAAGTATTTTCCATAATGAAAGCGATTTTACTATGGTAAAATTAAATCCACATAATGTATTTCGATCCACCTAGTTAGAAATGGCTAGGTGATCATTTTTTGGTGATAACATTTAGTAATCCAATTTAATGATTTTCAGTTGTATGTTATGAAGACAAACTACGTAAAAATAGATAATAAATAACAACAATAATAATATAAATATAATAATAAGTAATAAGTAAATTAACTAGTGGTTATTTAGTTAATAATGAAAAGACTTGTCTTAGAGGCATGCCTATTCATGAAAGGGTACTTACTTGGCTATATACATAAGACCCTCATTCTCATTTGTACTCATCCTGCATCAATTCTTTTATACAATATACAATTCAAAATTACTATCCTACGATGGATGTATTTGTCTACAAAGTATTTCAAATATTTCCGCTGCATATACGACTTTTGGTTGTTACATTGGTATCAAAATTATTTGATCCTCTGGACGCTCAACCACTGAAGAGAACTAGTCTGATTCGGTATTTAGCCATTAATCCTTCGTCAACCTTGTTGTGGTCACAATTAAAGTGTTTTGCTACACAAATTTGGAGTTTATCTATTTCTTTATTCAGGACTTTGGTCATTAAATAAAAAAAAGGAAGAAAAAATAAGATAGTCAAAGAAAAAAGAAAATGAAAAAAGTACATATAAAGATTAAAAAATAAAAATAAAAATATAGTCTAATGTAAATTTTGGAGAACATTCATTTATATAAAAAGGTTATAAATTATTGATAAAAAGTGCATGATAAAGTTAAGAGGGAATCTTTCCAAATATCTTTAAAACTATACGTAAGAGAAGGAAGAGTGGATAATATTATCTTGATTCTTCATTAAATGGTTTACAAGCTCGTGGTTTTAGCAACCCATGGTAATTGCCCACGATATTTTCAAGGTAAAAGAAAAACGAAAGGAATACAAAAACTCTTTATGTGAATGAAAATTTTACTTTTTACGTAGAGAAAATTAACCGAGTCAAAGGCACATAAGTGGAAATATATTTTATATTATACCCCAAGAGTTGAATAGCCACATTTCACTAGGGTTGTAACTTTTCAAAAAGAAAAAGAAAAGATTATAAATAAAATATATGTAAAGAGAAATTTTATATTATAAAGGGATATTTTAAAGAAAAAATCAAGTCATAAAATTATTGAAAATATATACAAGTACAAAGTGAGTATTATTATAGAAGGTTACTTAAAAGATCCATATATTTAAGTATATAAAGGGTTAAATCTAGAACTATAAGGAGACATAAGGATAACATGTTATAACAAATGAAGAATAATTTTTAAAATAATTATAATAAATATAAGGTGCAATTTATTTAAATAGTGGAGCTATATTAACTTTTTCCGAGGAAAATAGAGTTCGTAATTTCTATTAAGAGGTATAATAGATATTACATGCTGTAGATGCCAAGGCATATGCCATAGAGTGGTAAACCACTGATCTGAAAGTTACAATATCTGTCCTGTTGGTGTCTCTATGGATACGATGGGGTTGTATCCATTACAAAAAATAAACAGTATTACATATAAGTTCAAAATTATGCATAATATAGAGGTGAACCTCTGTTCAAGTACTAAACAAAATAGCGTCTATCAAAGCCATGCCGATTTATACAATAAGAGACAAGTGTATCAAAAATTCATAAGGGGAGGATGTCCCCTTGATGTAGGCCATCGATGTAGGGGCGGTGGTAGTATCTGTGCACCCCATCCGGACTGTATTCATCAATCATCCAATCGCCTAGAGGCCGATCCGCCGCTTCTTTCGAGAGCCGGTCAGCAGTTGTATTTCTTTCCCTGTAGATATGAGAAACAATGATCCGGTCAAAAAATGTTTTGAAAAAAACAATTTCTTCCAAGATATGTTTCAATGAATAAGTATGACAGACTGATTTATTGTTTGCCCAATCAATCACAATCTTAGAGTCCCCAAAAATTTGAATTTGACGGCAATTTTTAGATAGTGCAAAGTAAAGAAGGTGTCTCAAAGTGATAATCTCTGCATGATTGTTGGTACCCAGACCAAGACCCAGTCTCAGATGGAAGAAATGTGTATCAGTTAAGTGAAAAAGTATTCCCCCTCCACATCCCTGAGCCGAAGCGGCACCATCGAAATAGGCCCAGGGCAAATCCCTGTCTATATTTTCAGGAATAATGTGCCTGTGTGTATTGGTTTTGTCTTCGAAAGGGGTTTCTATGTAGGCTGCACAGATGGAAGGCGGAATAATTTTCCAGTTGCGCCTGCCAGCTGAAAAGATGATGTCGTTGCGTTTGAACCAGATGTACACGGAAACAACTAATGGAAGATTTCTTGCTTTTTCCTCAGACACAGCAGACCACCAATGTGCCCAGGCTGTGAGGATATCATCTGCGTGCCAGTCGGTAGTGATGTTAAGGGAGTGTTTGACCTGCTGCCAGATCCCGATGGTGACTTCGCAGGTGAGGAAAAGATGAGATGTAGTTTCCTCCGCCTTGTTGCAGAGTACACACCAGGTGGGTCCTGCAAAAGCTCTTCTTTTAAGGTTTTCCCCTGTTGGAATTTTATTCGCCAAAATGTTCCACATAAGGAGTCTGGTCCTTGGCTGAGCTTGTAGCTGCCAGATGTCCGACCACCAATTTTTAAGTATATCAGGCTTCTTGTCCTCTATGAGCTTTAAGTAGCCCAGCTTTGGTGTATATATGCCTGTTTTAGCTGGTGCCCAAATGAGTTCATCTTCCTGCTCATGTAGCTTAATATGGGTTTCAATAAGAGCCTGTATGTATCGATGCCAATGATCCTCCCATTCTTCAGTCAGCTGCCACTGTTGATCCGATATCCAAGCCTGAGTGAAAATGGTTGATCGTTGTGGGTCACCAACCTGTGCTAGATGTTTGATGCCCTTATTGTTGAGGTGTCGAATCATGTCTTCTGGCAAAAGATGGGCATTCCCTGACCCAGGCCAAGGGTCCAGCCCTATGCGAACTTGTATACCATTACCTATTTTCCATAATAGGTTATCCTTGATGAGAGGCATAGCTCTAAGCGTAGCTCTCCAGATCACAGAAACGCCCTGTTGGTTCCATGTAGATCTGCGAAGCTAGTCTGTGATATTGGAAGGCCAAATGTATTTTTTATGTATAACTTCGGCCCATAGACTATCCATCTTGAGTAGAGACCAACCCTGCTTAGCTGTTAAGGCTTGTGCGAAATTTGAGATGGATTTTAATCCCCACCCACCCCATTTTTTAGGCAGGGAGACAAGGGACCATCTTGTCCATGCAAAAATCCTTCCCTTTTTGTTGCCATTCCACAGGAAACTGTTGCAGATTTGTTGTATTCTTTGTAAAATGCCCTTCGGAATCCATGTGAGGGACATCCAATAAACTGGTGTGGCCTCAAGCACAGATTTGATCAGCTGTAATCTACCAGCTTTTTATAGTAAGCGGTGGTGCCAACAGTTGATCCTATTCTCAATTTTGTTAATGAGCCACAGCCAGTGTTCCGATTTGTATCCATCCGGCCTTAATCTGAATCCAAGATACTTAATACCTTCCAGAAGATTAATTTCCAGAAATGGAAAGAACTGAACCGCCAACAGAGTTTCTTGCTGCGAACATCTCGTCAATGATCTGGTGGATTTGTTCCTGTTGATTTCCATACCCGTAGCTTTACTGAAGAGGAGAAGGATATTATGTAAAGTAGTGCTATCTCTGACACTACCATTGAGGAAGATGAGTATGTCATCAACAAACAAGAGGTGGGTAATGGAAATTTGATCAGAAATTTTGAGACCACTCAGCTCCCCATTCCTTTTTGCATCCGCAATAAGTCTGCTTAGACCTTCCATGACAATGAGAAAGAGTAGTGGGGAGAGAGGGCAGCCTTGTCTGATACCCCTGTTGATGTTAATACAATCCGAAGCTGCACCATTGATGAGGATGGCAAAGGAGACAGAAGAAACACATCTCATAATCCAATTTATTAATTGATGAGGAAACCCCAGGTGGATAAGGATCATTTTGAGATATAGCCAGTTCACTTTGTCAAATGCCTTAGCAAGGTCTATTTTTAAGGATACCCCTTTCAGGTTCTTCAACTTGATAGAATGAAGAGTCTCCTGGGCAGTGCCAATAGCTTCTTGGATATGGCGATTACGGAGGAATGCAAATTGTTCAGCTGAAATATGGGAGGAAAGAATAGGCTTAATACGATTGGCTATGATCTTGGCAATGATTTTGTATAGACAATTACAAAGGGAGATAGGACGAAAATCATTAAAAGATGAGGGTTCATCAGATTTGGGGATCAGGGCAATATAGGACTGATTCATAGGAGGATGGATGTGTCCCGAGATTCGGCTTTCCTCCACAACAGCAAGCAGATCCTCTCCCAGCAGATCATAAAAAGCCAGATAGAATTCCACAGGCCATCCATCTGGTCCCGGGCTCTTGTCTTTCTTGAACCATTTAAGTGTACTTTCAAGCTCCTGAGTAGTGACTGGGTTTGTAAGGTCTTCAATATCATCCTGAGCAACAAACCGGGGGAACTTTTCTGCAACTCTAATGATATCAGGAAGGTTAACATCAGGTGGAGCTGTGAAGAGACCCTTGAAATGGGATACCCCAAGACTAGCCAGTTGCTGGTGTGTAGTAGCCCATCCGTCTGGCTCCCTTGGTAGTCTCCATATAGTGTTCGATGCCTTCCTGCCATTGGCTAAGTTATGAAAGAATTTAGTATTACAGTCCCCCGCTTTGAGCCAAATGGCTCTACTTTTAAGCCTCCACTGCTCCTCCTTTTCTTGTAAAATTTTTGCTTGTTGCCCAATCAGTTGGTTGAGTAGAGCTTTGGAGTCGTCATTAATATAGCCCGACCCTTTGTCATCAGTCATTGAAGCTATTTGTGCTTCAGTCTCCTTCAGAATCTGTTCATCTCTGTTCCGTTTGTTTGTCGCCCAAATCTCTGTTAATCCTTTAAGTTTTTTGAGCCGCTCACAGAAATCCAATGCTTTCCTCTGCTCCCGCATAGGGACCTGTGATGCCCAAAAATCCGTAACCATCTTGATATAATCCGGATCCTGGAGATAACCAGCAAAAAATTTGAAAGGGGCCCGCGGCTTAGGGTTGTTATCACCCATTTGAAGAAAAATCGGTTGATGATCGGATAGTCCCCCTGTGCCAACCCACTGTCTGTACAATGGGCATATCTGAATTAGTTCCTGATGCATCATAAACCTGTCCAGTCGCCTCCCCAAAGCAGCCTCCCCAGTGCGCTGATTGTGCCAAGTAGGTAGTTTCTTGTTCATCGGGATATCCACAAGGTGATGTGAGTCTAGGAGCAGTTTCATTTGATCCATAATGGGATCCCACTGTGCATTATGTCCCCAGGATTCACCAGCTCCCAATGAAAAATTGAAGTCCCCCCCAATCACAGTACTCTGGGTGATATGGTCACCAGAGAGAAAATCTTGCCAGAAGGGGAGACGGTTCTGGTTAGGTCCGTATATATTGATAATTCTGATAGGCATACCCAGGTCACCAACAATAATTTCCATTCCGAGGAACCCTTTGCCCCCCCAAGCAGAGAGAGGCCTACATTTCCTTGGGTTAATACCAATGAGTAAACCACCTGAACGACCACAGGCATCCAGACCATGCAGAATCCATCCCGGAAGCAAAGCATGAAGACATCTCACCGCCACTTCAGCAGAGCATAAGGTTTCTTGAAGAAAAATTATATCACATCTAGAAACATGGAGGAGTCTTTTAAGAGCCAGACGCTTTTTGGGGTTGGCTAATCCCCTGCAATTGAAGGAGAGCCAGATCATGGATCACCACAGGACATGGGCTCGATAGCTCTAAGTGCCCGTTCAATAGTAGCTTGTCTCCCCATGGCAACATCAACGACCGCATTTAACTTAGCCGAGGAGATATGGGAGGGTCTGCCACGCTTCTGTTTACGATGGCGCCCGGGGGAAGAGCCCAGCCCTAAAATACGGGGCCGAGCTCGAGGTCTCAGATGGTAAGGATGAGAACCAGAAACATCCAGCGAAGATGGGATGTCAGGATCTCCCAGATTCAGATTGTGCGAGGGAGGGGTGGTAGATATGGTGGGCGGAGGAGGGGCGATGGTGCAGAGTATGGAAGGGATAGGCACAAATTCAGATTGAGGAGCATGTATAGAAGTATGAACAATAGATTGCAAATCAATAGAGTAAGATTGAGCGAGAGGGGAAATGGAGTCATTACCCGTTCGAGCCGGTGCAGTCTTGGACGGTTTTGATGCCTTCACAGCGGTCTTCGATCGGGTTCGCGGCGGTCCAGGTGCAGCCGAGTCCTTACTGCGAGCAATATTTGTAGCGCTGACACCCTTCTTCATGGAAAGGTTCTCCTGTAGATTCTGAGCGCCATCCGTAGGAATGTTATCACCAACATTTTGATTCACTGTGGCCTGTTGGCGGGGTCCCTTGGCCTCCTCAGAAACCGCCCTTGAATTCAGAGGGCAATCTTTGTAGAGGTGCCCAACTTTGTGGCACCTCCTGCAGCGGTATGGAACGCCCTCATAATCCAGAGGCTACTTGCGCGAAACATGATTATGGTGCAGGGTGATCTTTTCCACCAGTCCGGGCCTGATATCCATATGAACTAGAATTCGCGCCATGGTCCTAGTACCTGACTTCTCGTATGACCTATCGTGTTCCAGGTAAGTGCCAAGAGTGTCCCCAATTTTTTGAAGGTATACTGATTCCAGAATTGCCATGGTAGCCCAGGAAGGCGAACCCAAATGGGTCCTTCCCCCAGTTGTTCTCGTTCTGGGTCGAAAAGGGGATCCCACCTCTTGAGCAAGACCGGGGCGAGCTCGATGTGCCAATATTGGGTAAGGACCCACTGTGTGTATTCGGGACGCTGAAAATGCAAGGAAAACCAGCCTCTTGTAAGTACCATAACCTCGGGGAGTTCTTTGAAGAAAGACCCCCATATCTCATCCACCCAAAGCTTTAGTCGATCCGCTGTGTAAGTTCGTCCCCTGACCCGTCCCACCAGAACTTTCTTAGCGGCGTCCATAACGTCCGGGAGCGGAGCTTCAGGCCCCAAATTGATGTTGTAGTCAGGATCAATGGACCGGAGGCAGCGGTCTTTGGTCACCTTCTCAGAGCGTTTTCCAAAAGGGATGCTCTTTAGCAAATTGCGACATGGGTCAGAGGTACTATGCTGAGCGGAAGCAGCTGAGCGCACCGGAAGAGGCGGGGTAGTGAAACAACCTGAATGTATCAGAGTGCAAGGTGTCGTAGAGCTGGTGCCGGGGAAGTAGGATGCAGAGGGGTGGATGTATGGCAGATGAGCTTGCGGCATAAAGGATACAGAAGGAGAATGGGAGCTCGATGGAGGCGGAGGTAAACCAGGGCGGGCGTGAAACGGAAGCGGGGCGTCGGAAAATGGAGAGCTAAGAAGGCAAGTTCCTAAGAGCTGTGCCGTCGCTGGGGAGAGAGGAGGGAAGTCAAGGGGCGAGGTGTCCGCGGGCGAAGGAACCGGCTCTTTGTTTTTACCTGATGAAGCCAACTGTGGAAGCTGAGACTGTGCACCTGTCGCAATACCCAGCGCAACGCTTCTTGGAATCATTTGGGGCCACCTTGTATGTGCCCATATATCCTGATGCGGCATGGGGTCTGCCTCGTAATCAACCAACTCCTCGTCACCCATATTGAATGGTCGGTAGTAGGCGTAGAGGGATTCGAACGGGGGTCCGTCTGCGAGGTGTAAGGGAAAGACAGTGCGGCAGAGCGTTCACCGGGGGGACCGCAGAAAGTGACAAAAAAACCGTCGCGAGTTACGATAATAATGCCTCAAACAGCCGACATTACACCCAAAACCCGGATGCTATGCCAGTAATCCGCCATGGGAAGAAGATCTGTAACAAACCCTAGCTAGGGTTCAACCATTTTCGCCTTCCTCGCCGCCCCGGATTTTCAGGATCTAGCCTTAATTTGTTATCTAACTATATTAACTTATTCTAAAGTGGGGAAAAATACATAACTGAGGAAAATACAAGTTAAGGGAATTTATAAAGGTGTTCAAATTTATCAAATAAACAAGAACTTATTTTAAAGAAGAAGTCCATTTTTGAAGAAAAAAGTGAATGGAGCCTAATTCTAAAATGATGAAGGAAGGACGATTTTCCTATAAGAGTGTTTTAATCACACATCACAAGTTAATTACATTAAGAGCGACTATCTAAGGGAAAAAATTTAATATCACTATTAGTCCAAGTTACGAGGAAAATTACATCAATGTTAATCTAACAAATCAACTATTAATTCCAAAGTCAAACATAGGGGAAACAACAAATATTTTTGGCAAGAAGGAATATGAAATTAATGATTTACAAGTGACTATTGATCATTATGAATACATATCTCAATTTAGTGTCGTAACTAAGCTTGACAAAGAGGTTGACATAATTCTCGGTCGACCTTGGTTCAAAGAATTAGGTACGTTCATTTTAAACATAGAAAAAAAAATCTTGATGTTCCCTTACAAGAGGAAGATGGTGACGTTTGAAGACATGAAAATGAAATCAGAATTGATAATGCCTTCATCAAAAGATCTTAAGGATATTTCGAAACTAATGTTTCAAGAGATTCTAGAAATAGTATCAAGGAAGCAAAAAGACCTTGAATTCATATCCAACAAAAATAAAGAAAAAATGTATTTGAAGGAGCATGATCAAAAACTACTTATGCAAGTGAGAAAATGTAAAGCTAATAAGCACAAGTTAGAACAAGAAAAATAATTTTTTGACAAAAAATTCAACGAAATTCTATCAAAGAAAGAAGAGGAGAATTTATTCTTAAAAGACCTTAACAAAACATTATTAGAACAAATCAAATGTTTAAAAGACAAAAAGCTTGAAGGCCAAAATAAAGTTGACTTAGAAAATGAGGAATGCTTACGTCTCAAAAATCATAACCAAAATATGCTCAAATAGATTAAATAACTTAAGGATGATAAGAAATCATTGATGAATAGGTTCAAAGAAATTGTTGCAAAATAAGCATCAAAATCGCTAGATATAGTAGTCCAAGTTAGGGAAGAAGAAACAACCGTCAATACCACTAATCTCACAGTTTAGGAAAATCCAAATCCTAATGAAGTAAAGATGTACTCAAAGGTTTCCATTCAAATGACAAACACTCCAAATGAGGATTCGGTAATCAATTCAACAACAACAATTCCTGAAGGAAATCAAGAAACTGCCATAAAAACTTTAAAGGAAGTTCAAACAATAAAAGCTTCTTATCTACATCTGAATCACAAGAGTAGACACCTTAATCAATCTATAGAACATAAACAACAAACTAATGTTCTAAAGAATACTGAAGTGAGCTCAATTCAGTCTACTGATAACAATTCGTTACAAAGTTCCAGTGATTAGAAGATTCCACAGAAGGTTAATCTAGGATGGTTTGATCCATTCTCAGTACGAAAATTTTATATATCACTCCAAGGATCATATCAACTTATATCATCAGAGATGACTGTTCTGAGACAAGAAGGCATTCATGGTAGAAAAAGAGATCAAACAGAAGACATTCGTAGCAGAAAAGAGATCAAGCCATTTAATTAAGAAGCTTTGAGGACAAAGATTTTTGAAGGGGAAGACAATGTTACGAACATAAATGATGTAAAAATAGATAATAAATAATAACCATAATAATATAAATATAATAATAAATAATAATTAAATTAACTAATGGTTAGTTAGTTAATAATGAAAAGACATGTCTCAGAGACATGCCTGTTCATGAAAGGTTACTTACCTGGTTATATATACTTTCTTGTACTCATCCTACATCAATTCTTTTATACAATATACAATTACTCTCCTACGATGGATGTCTTTGTTTACGAAGTATTTTAAATATTCATGTTGCATATATGACTTTTGGTCGTTACATTGTATTACATTAACTCATCTCTAACCATTGATAGAGTCATTTGAAGGTCGGTTGTCCAGTAGGACAACATTTTTACTTAGATAGTTGTTTGTTAACTGTTCAATCAACCCAAAATAGATAGTGCATGCAAGGAATTTGAATTCCTCAACTGAAGTGGAGATGACAAGGCAATGTAACATTAGTTGTAGATTAGTATTGAGTGTATAGGTGTTGCATGCAATCAGTCATCAATCCTTGGGAATTGCGCAATCAATTTGGAGGAAATTCCTAAATAATAGGGGCCAATTTCCTCAGGATTTGGCAAGGAAATAGGAGGCTAGGTGAGAAAAAATTTGGCTGAGTGTTGGCCAGATTTGTTCATGAGTAGAGAGAAAAAATATTCTTTTACAGGTTGAGCTTAGAGCTAGAGATAACAATTATAATAGATTCTTTACTCATCTGATTAATGAAAAGAGGCTTGAGGGGTTTTTCCCAGCTGGGTTCCCCTAGAAATGACTATGTATTTGTGGTTTTTATTTGATCTAAAAATGAAACTTTGATCATCCTCTTACACTTTGTAAGTATGATAAACTTGGGTCCATAAAGGTAAAATTAGTTTTTCAACATCCTCAAAGATGAGTGCTTAAGTTTTCACATGAACTTAAAAGTGAAACAAATTCATATGCAACTCAACATGATAAACATGTAGAGAAGAAACCAACTAGTGATAACAAAGTTCACCCCTCCTAGGTTACATCTCTAGTCCCTGCTCCAAAGGCCTGGTCGCTTTATTGATCTCAGCAGCTAATGAGCACATTAAAAATTGTTGACTCTGGAATGGGATTGTTTCTCCTATAAAGAAACATTCTTCTACAAATGAACGTTCTTCTACAAATAACTCTCACTCAAAAAGATGACTCCCTATAACAAGTCATGATTATGTCAACAGAAAAATGACTCTCTCACAATAGGTCCTTATACTCCACCTGAAATAAAAAAGAATAAAGATACAACTACTTCACAACGAAGTGTTGGAAAGGGATTTTCCCATAATCACACTGAGAAAATACTGAAAATACATACTCTACTGAAGTAAAAATAGTTGCATATGTAATTAAAAGGCTAAAAAACCATTATCTAGGCTTTTTCCATGTTAAAATATGCCTCCATATAGCCTCAAAACTCTCTCTGCATCTACCACTAAAGGACTTGACTCTGCAAAAGTCCATCATACAATGCTCAAATTAGAAATTTGATGCATCCACTGAGTTCATAATACTAAAAAATCCCTATCTAGGCTCTTCTTGAACTCCAAAAGACTAAAAATACATGCCTCCTGGAAGTTTTTCCTGCTAACTTTCCTTCAAATTGGCAAAACTGGCTATCTGGGCAACGCATTTTGCCTTTTCACTAACTATAAAGCAACAATTTCTCCTAGGACTGGCATAATTCCTGTTGCAAAAGGGATAAAATGTCACATGTTTTAAAATGCGCCAAATAGGCCTTAAGCATTGATTCTATTAACACTAGTCCTGGTTTTATGGGCCATGTAGTTGTGGTCGAGTGCTATGCGCTGACCCCTCCGCTGTTATCTCTGTGGGTGGTTTGTATGGCATCAATATGGATGGGGGTTGGGATAACCTCCCTCCCCCACTGGCTAAGCCCCTGCTCTAAAGTCGTTGGTCACCTAAAAACTGATAAGACCGAGGGTCAGGCTAACCACCCACCACCTTCGTCGAAGCTTGTGTTGTGGTCATATGCTACCAGATGGGACCAGGGTCCAGGGCCTATTCCCTTCCCCCACCGTTGTAGTTACTCTATTATCTGTCGTGGGTCATATGACATTTAACGTGACCGGGGCCAGGGTCGATCAGGCGAGCTTGCCAGCCCAAACCCTCTCCTCAACTCACCGACTGTATCAACTCAATTAGAAACGACATCATATATATAACAAGAAACATGTGGTGGCATAGTGGTAAGTCAGAGAGATGTCTAAAAAGAGTTCTGGGTGTTGAACCCTGCCGAGGCCCTTAGGCCACTTATAAAATGTTTGTCCAATCAAAGACAACCACATGGCACCTCCCCATTAGCCTATTTCAAACCAAACCAACCAATAAAATCATGCCACCTACTTTAGTACAAAGTTGCAACGTTTTGAGTTGGGATTGGTCCTTTTTTCCGTACACTCAATCAACAGGCTGACATCAACTATACGGTCTACCTAGTCAGCAGTCCGGTCAATCGTGTTGTTTGACTTTTTAGTTGTTTGAACAAAACTTTAGAACATCATAACTCTCTCGAACGATATCATATTGAGGCGATTCAAGTGGAATTGGATTTAGGATGACGAACACTATGATCTGGTGCTGATTACAAGAGATTCCAAGCACTTTCAATTTTAAGTCTATTTTAAATCTTTGGATCATGCTTATTGCATGTCTATGCATGTTGTTCTACATTATGAATTTCATTCCACATATCAGTAGAGTATAATTGTGTCTTGTGATTTTATATTAAATTTCTTGAGTAGTTTCAATCCTATCAAATTTCTACAAGGTATCAAAGCCTGAGAATTCATATCAGAACCAATATTTTGAACTTATCTCTCAAAGAATTTCAAATTTGCAGTTTTCTTGCAATATTTTTTCTTCAATATCAGGAGGATGTCTTTCAACAGACTAATATTGGAGTATGCCATGAAGGTTAGCTCAAATTTCATAACCTAGAAGGATCAAATGGAAGAAGTGCTCTATGAAAATGGTGTGTTAGAATATGTTAAAACTGACATTGCGAAACCTCCATAGTCGAATACACAACAATTAGCCCATCGGAAGAAGGATGTTGCAAAGACTAAGAGAATTCTTCTGGAAGGTGTGAGAGACCATGTGGTCTCAAATATCCATGGAAAAGAGACACCATTCTATGTGGAAGGCATGGCTGAGTTATTAGAAAATATCATTGACCATAGAAAATTGGCCCTGAAAGACAAACTTCAAAACATTAAGATGCATAAGAATGATACTACTCCATAGTATCTCTCCAGATTTACACAAGTTCGAGATGAGCTTAGAGGAGTTGGTGTGAAAGTTGCAGAAGATGACATAGTGATCCTAGCTATTCTAAGCCTTCCAAAATCTTGGCTCAACTACCAAGACTCTGTGAATGGAAGGGAAGAATTACCAAATTGGGAAAGGTTTTGGTCTGATTTGGTTAAAGAAGAGCTCAGGAGAAAGAAATGGGACGTAACATCATCCAAAGCTGAGGATGAACATAATTTTTCATTGGTTGGAAAGGGGAAGAAGGAAAAAGGGAAGAAGACCCTGAGAAAACCTGAGTCCATCCAAAATAATGACAAGAAGAAAGACATGAGTAAGATAAAATGCTTCCACTAACACGAGTTTGGGAACCATGCAACAAAATGCCCACACAATAATTCTACCAAGAAGCCTTCAGGAGGAGTAGCAGGTGAAGCACTATCTTCACAATTCGAATTAAATTTCACCCTAATAGTATGCATGTCCAACTCTATTATGGGGAGTGTGTGGTACCTTGATTTTGGTGCCTCGTTCCATATGACAAGCTGCAAGGAGTTTTTTAGTAGCCCGAAGAAGACAAATCTCTAG
The DNA here is from genome assembly GCA_031772625.1 of Pinus tabuliformis. Taxonomy (NCBI): domain Eukaryota; kingdom Viridiplantae; phylum Streptophyta; class Pinopsida; order Pinales; family Pinaceae; genus Pinus; species Pinus tabuliformis. Next base: position 140,850,490 of record CM062817.1, read on the forward strand.
ATGTGTATTGAAATGGGTGATGATGGGAGGTATAGTGCTAGAGGAAGTGGTACTATCACCTTTGAGAGGGATAAAGCCTCTCATCTCCGCCTCAAAGATGTTATGTTTCTACCTGGGCTGAAGAAGAACCTGCTTTTTGTAGTAGTATTGGAGGATCGTGACTATGATGTTGTTTTCGGTAAAGGGAAAGCCTTTCTGAAACACATAGCTACCTGGAAAGTGAAGCAGATTTGGGTTCGAATGAAGAACCTATACAAAATTGAGGTGGGAAATTGCACTACATTGAGCAATAAGGAAGAAAAAGTGGAGAGTCAAGATGTTGGAGAACTCTGGCACATGATATTGGGTCATCTACACCATGGTGCCTTAAAAGTCATGCAACAAATTACCACCAGACTCCCTAAAGGATCCCTTGACCAACAAGATGTATGCAAGGGTTTCACATTGGGGAACTATGTCAAATCCACATTCCATGACTGAGAGAGAAGAGAAGATGAAATCTTGGAGTGAGTCCACTCTGATGTTTGTGGACCCTTTTCTAAAGCCTCCACAACAATACATAAGTACTATGTTAACTTTATTGATGATTTCTCATGAAAATATTGGATCTTCTTCATGTGAAAGAAGGATGAATTTTTCTAAAAATTTGTTGAGTTCAAGACATTAGTTGAGAAGGAGACTGGGAAGAAGTTCAAGTCTCTCAGGAGCGAAAATGGAGGTGATTTTTTTTTTCATGCCTTCAAATATTTATGTGCTAAAGAAGGTATTCAATGGGAACTGACAACACCCCATAACCCATAACAGAATGGGGTAGCTGAAAAGAAGAAAAAAATCATTGTGGGAGAAGCAAGGGCCATGTTACATGATTAGAGGCTTCCATTACATCTATGGGTAGAAGCATGCAAGACCACAGTCTACTTCCAGAACTATATTCCTCATAGGATACTTGGTATGATCACATGGAAGGAAGCTTTCTCTAGGATAAAGCCTGATGTGTTCCATTTCAAAATTTTTGCAGATTCAATTTATTTCCATTTCTCCAAGGATTCAAGGAAGAAAATTGAGCCTACAAGAAAGTTGGGAGTTTTTGTAGGATACACTAAAACTCCACACAATTACGAGTGTATTTTCCTTCAGTGGGGATGACAGTTGTAAGGGGATATGTTAAGTTCGATGAGGACAAGGCTATGAGATGCTCTCTGGAATGAGAGCTAAGAATACCACTGGAGAAATATATTCTAAATCCAAAGGAGGAGCCTCAGGATGAGATTTAGGAGGTTGTGTAGCAACCACATGCAAAGGAGTAGTCAGGAGGCAGAGTGGAGGCACCCACTCAACCAAAATATTCCAGGAAGGTGAGAAAGAGAAATGGAGAAGATGATGGATTGTTGCAAGATGCACAGGAGAGTGTTGGATCCCCCACATCATAGTGCAGGAAAAGGATGCCACTTGACAACTACACTCGTTACATGGCTCTCATAACCGAGCTCATTGCGATAGAGCCTTCATCATTTGAGGAAGCAGTTGCTCATCTAGTTTGGGTTGATGTCATGGTGGAAGGATATGAATATATCATGAAGAATAATGTATGGGAAGTGGTGTCAATACCAAAAGGGAATTAGTGGATGGTTTGGTATAGATCTACAAAGTGAAGCATGCAGTGGATGGGAGCATCAAGAAATACAAGGCTAGATTTGTGGCCAAAGGATTCTCTCAAATAGAGGGAGTGGACTATGAGGAAAATTTTGCACCACCTGAAATATATTCCTTAATCAGATCCATTCTAGAATTAGCTACGCAGGTGGGGTGGAAAATCCACCGGATGGATGTGAATAGTTCCTTTCTCAACGATGTTGTTGAGGAGGAAATTTACATAGAGAAGCCATAAGGATTTGAGACATATGATTGAGAGTCGCATGTGTGCAGACTCAAGAGAGCATTGTATGGTCTCAAATAGGTGCCCTAAGCATGGTACACTTGGATTGAAAGTCATTTCATTGGGTTGGGATTCACCAAAAGTGAAGTAGATGCGAACCTCTATCACATTGTAGTAGATGGTAAGTTTCTTATTCTTTTTTTATATGTTAATAATTTAATACTAACATCTGATGAGTAGTTGGTTAACTCTTGTAAAGAGGATCTTGCAAGGGAATTTGAGTAGAAATACATGGGCCTCATGCATTACTTCCTCAGGCTAGAAGTATGGCAGGGTGATGGTGATTTGTTTGTGTCTCAAGGCAAGTATGCTACTAAGATACTTCAGATATTTCACATGGATAATTGTAATCCCATGGTCACACCTCTAGCTACAACTTGGAGGAAGGAGAATTCCATTTTAGGTGAAGAGGTTGATGCTACAATTTATCGGTAGCTTATGGGTTCACTAATGTATCTTGTTAATACACAATCTGACATGTGCTATGCAGTCAACCAGCTTAGCCAAGCTATAGTGAGGCCTAACAAATTATATTGGAAGGTAGAAAATCATGTGTTATAGTACCTCAGAAGCACTACCCAATATGGATTATGGTACAAATGAATAAAGGAAGTGAAGCTGCAAGGCTTCACCGATGCAGATTGGGCAGGAAGTCCATATGATAGGAAACGTACATCAGGTGTTATCTTCAGTGTTGGGTCTGCAACTATTTCCTTGTAAAGTAGGAAACAAAGGTCTGTGGTGCTTAGCTCAACAAAGGTTGAATACATGGCTGCAAGTCAAGCAACATGTGAAGCAATCTGGATGAGGAAAATACTAGTGGGAATATTCAGTCAGGATATGGATCTAACAATGATATATTTTGATAATCAAAGTTGCATTAACCTCTCTAAGAATCTGATATTTCATGATAGGTCCAAGCACATTGATATCTAGTATCATCATTTGTAGGATTGTGTGTAGAGGAGAATTATGTTGCTAAAATATATTCCAAATGAGGAGAAAGATGATGACATATTGACAAAGGAATTATTAAGAGGTAATTTGAATTCCATAGGTGTAAGTTAGGGGTGGTGGAAAATCCCATTCTTGCTAAGAGGGAGTGTTCAAAAAATGTAGCAAGAAAGATTCAATTTTACTTTACGCTTAGTCAAATTGAGTAAAATCGAATTTCCACATCAACATGACAACTTGGAAGAAGTTAACTAGTGTGACATGGATCTTGTCACTTAGTTAGCTCAATAAATTCGAGTTAGAGGGCTTGAATTTCAATTATGCATGTGTGATTGCTAATTTTTAGTAATCCAATTCAGTTATTTTCAGTTAATTGACCTCTAACTATTGGTAGAATTAGTTGAAGGTCATTTGTGTAGTGGGACAATAGTCTGTCTCAGATACTTGTTAGTTAACCGATCAATCAACTCGAAATAGCTAGTGTATGCAAGGAATTCAAATTCCTCAGCTGAAGTGGAGATGAAAAGAAAATGGAACATCAGTTGTAGACTATTCTTGAGTGTACAAGTGTTGCATGCAATCAATGATCAATCCTTGTGAATTGCACAATTAATTTGGAGGAAATTCCTAAATAATAGGGGCCAATTTCCTCAGGATTTACACAAGGAAATAGGAGGGTAGGTGAGAATAAATTTAGCTAAGTGTTGGACAAAGTTATTCATTGAGAATAGAGAACAATTATACTTTTGTAGGTTGAGTTCAAAGTTGGAGCTAGAAATCATAACAGATTCTCTATTTATCTGATTAATGCAAAGAGGCTTGAGGGTTTTTTCCTAGCCGATTTCCCCTAGAAATCATTGTGTATTTGTGGTTTTTCTTATTGCATGTCTATGCATGTTGTTCTACATTGTGAATTTCATTCCGCAGATTAGTATAATCGAATTGTGTCTCATGATTTTAGATTAAATTTCTTGATTAGTTGCAATTCTATCAAATATCTATAGAATAGGTGAAGATGAGTTGTCTTGAAGAAATCCAACACTGTGAAAATTTATTGGCTTAGAATAGCTCGGAATGTGAGAGGACACATCCTTATTATATTCAAGACTAGTTATGTTATGGTTGCTGATGAGATCTTCCTGAGGTATAATGATGGGCTTGGGAACTGCAGCCTGAAATTCTACATATTCATGCTAATATACTCCCAAAATGATTCCTAAACTACCATGGATATTCCACTAGACATTTCGTCACAACATATCTAATAAAAGTATATTTAAAATCTGAAATTCTATATTATTATAGTTTTATTATATTTATGGATCTATAGATTCACTATTAATAGTGCATGCATGTGAATGAAAAATTATGCAGAAAATAGAGAATGAAAAAATAAAATATCACACACATTTAACACAATATATTCTCTAGGAAACCCTTTCGGGAGAAAAACCTAGCTAGAATGTGAGGTCGCTCCTCTCTCTTTCTTTGAATGCAAATATGGTTGTGAGTACAAAGAAGTATGGCATGTGGCCCGTATGATACTATAATACACAAATCCTCTTTGTGCGCTCTATCTCCTATCCCCCTCAATGATTTTTACTCAGCTATGGAACAAATGAAATTGAAAGAATGCATTCCATTTTCCTCCTATTGGCTCAGTTATAACACAACTTAATAACATGCTAGTGGTTAGGTTTGACTACCTCAACTCTTAATTAGACTTAAAATATAGAATCTTCTGGAGTATTCTACATCATAATCACAAGGCTAGCCTATCTTCGATGAGTATTGGGGATTAACATGGTATCCTCTCGAATTATGGTGGTGAAAACAATAAGGTCAACTTCTGAGTGGTATAAATTTCATATACATACTCTCATTGACACGATTCTTGTGTCATTGGAAAGGTATTTATGTGTAGAATAACATGAAAATATTCTTCAACAAAGAGGTAAATGTTTACCCCCCAAAACATCATTTGATGCCTCAAAATTATCCTAAAAGGTTTTAGACTTTGTTTTGCCAAATTGGGTTCCGTTGGTAAAAATTGTACCGTGTGATGATTCCTCCACTCTTTCCACTCCGAAAGCATCAAGATGGATGAAAAACAATATGATGATCTACTATATATCATAAAGTGGACACTTGATAGGGATCAACCTCAACCTCATTGGTTTGATCAATTTCTAGCTGTTGGGAGTTGGTCCCAAACTCAAATAGAGAATTGCTTTGAACATAAACTAGTTCAGAATGATGACTCTTCTATTGTAGCTCATTTTGCTACAGATGAAATTCGAGCTGCAAAAAATCAACCTTATCTTGTACAATTCTCAAATAGGTTTGAATGTCAGAGAGAATGTCCTTGCTGATTTTAACTGTGTTGTCAGTAGTAGACATGATTAGAGTGCTCAAAACTCTAATAATACATCAAGTCTAGCCATTTTCTTAATGCATAAGAAACACTTGAAATCAAATTTGAAAGGGTGTCGGCTTCAATGAAAAATTCAGCAATTTACAATGAAAATTTAATTTCAAAAAATTACAATTTTCTCCATATGACTAACTTCACATAAATATTTATCCAACTATGAAATTTTTACATGAAAATTAACTTTTAACTCTACTTCCAACTAAAACTATGGAATATCCAACCTACTAATTTAGGCTCTCGGTACATCAAGAACAGAAGAACCTCTTTATTATAGACCACCAAAGAATTTCATGCATTGTAGAATGTTAAAGAAGCTATTGGCTTTGTCATGCAAAAATGACCTTCCAACAGCAAGATGAACTATAGGACAAAGTGAGCTACTTGTGGGAATTACACCAAGAAATTTATGGTGGTATTCAACCATAAGACTAAAATGTATAAAATTAATCAAAAACCAAATATCCAAAAAGATCATAGTACTTGATATATAGAGTAGAGCCAAGTGGAGGAAAATAATAGATGGATGCAGACATTTATTAAAGCAAGAGAACCATTGACATGAGGTGAAGAGGAGTATGCTCACAAACATTAGTGGAATTTGTGAAAATAATAAAAAATAACTATATCTGAGAGGAAAATTGATCACAAAATCGACTAAACTAAAACAAAAAAAAATGGTTAGAAAAGTATCTGAGAGTTGTGTGGACAACGTGACAATGGAGATGGTAGTTGCTTATTGTGGAAGAGTTTATACCAACAAACAGGAGCTTGGTGTTGGTGTCCAAGTATGGATCGTGCAATTCACCCAATCCACATTTAATTGTCAACCTGAGGTTCTACCAATTGTTTCAAGGCTATCGTGCACTATATGTGCAGGCCACCATTTCCCTACCTAGCAGTGAACATCAACTATAAATTCACCAATGTGTAACAATGAGCAATATTGTAACCACAATAAGAGTAACAACAAGTAATAGCTATAACAACAATAAGAGTAAAAACAATAAGGACTCATAGAAAGGCACTGATAAACATTCACAAAAATAATATCACTGAAATAAACCTAACACACATCTAATCCAGCGGCACTTGGTGAGGAGAGTGGGCACAACTCTGTAATCAGGGCTGTGGCGAGATCAAAGAATCACAATATGCCCAGAAGATCAACTTGTCATTAATAAAAGAAATATTACAGTTGTGTTTTTACAGTCTCAAAGTTAGAGTATTTCTCTTGCAACCTTAACGACTCTTAACTGTGTTGGATTTCACAGACCGCAACTCTGCTTTATACAATTTTTCAATGATACAACTCTTAGAATTACGACACTATTTTCCCTTAATTACATGGTGGTTTTCAGAATGAAATAGAATTTTAAAATATAACAGTGTGTCAATTGAAAGGTTGATTCACCATTGCAGCTAGTATTCAAGAATAGTGTTGCCAGTTTGATAGCATTGTTCAGTGAATGATGGTCGTGGTCATTATCCCTTTAAATCTACAGAAATAACTAAATTAGCAAGTAACTTAGGTAATAATACCCTACGACTATGCTTCATTGACCAATAATCCATAAAGACATGACGAGAGGTATATCTGTGAAATTTAAGATATCGATTAACCACTATTGATGTGAAATGGATAAAAGAACAGGGTAAAAAGGGTGAGTAAAAGTATGCAAATATAGCCACCAACATCTCTGATCGAATAGAAAATGGCATCAACCCATGGTATTCATCCACCCATGTTATTCATCCGCTCATGGAATTTACCCATGGTATTGTAAGTGACATCCACCCATGGTATTGTGACATCCACTCATGGTATTCATTCACCCATGGAATTGGCCCGTGGTATTGTAACTGAAAAATACTATAAGTAACAAGTCGCATTTTGGAAAAGGATAGATTGTCCGCCACAATGTAGCCTTTACAGTTATTATCGACTTTAATAAAAAGTTTATTTATGGTTTTATTTACTATATGTTCCATCATTTTCTTTCTAGCATTGTAATTCTTTAGATCTTGGGGGTCTCCCCCACAAGATTAATTTCAATCTTTTAGATCTTGGGGGCCTCCCCCAAGATCCGGATCACTGGTATCAGAGCAGGTTATGATTCCATGGGAATGAGGGTTTGATGCATATTTCAGTTTCAAATTTTGCAGCAATATTCAACAAATTTCAGGCAAGTGCTATGTCCTCCATAGAGCATTTTCTTGGGCCAAGCAGGAAGAATTTTTCTTTTTTCATTTTTTCGCAGGAATGTTTTTGGGTAGCGATTTTGCAGATCAGATCTGAAATTTTTGGTGCAAAATTTACAAAAACAAGTAACATATTTGGATTCCTTGTGAAAAAATACCCAAATTCAAAAAAAAACTCTGCTGAATCAGAGTCCAAATGAGGGAGATATCGCTGATTTAAAATCAATTATGTTGCAGAAATGTTTCTAACGACAATTTGTGGACGACAGATCTCTTATATATATATATATATATTAAATTTTGGTGTAGAGTTTCAGAAAAGTGATTGTAGATCTGAGATCCTCTCGAAAAATTTCTCCATTTCAAAAAAAAATGGGTCGAATCGGATTTCAGATGTGGGAGATATCATTGATTTAAAATCGGCGATTTTTTTTTAGAACTTTTGTGATGACGGAAAAGTTGCAGCGCGAATATGAGATTCTAAAGTGTCCATATAAGGATTTCCAACACATGGGAAGATGCAAAATTTTCCTTTTGTTTCCAAAAATAGGTTATAATAAATATTTTGTGTTATATTGACCGAGTTATGTCCATTTTAATTCTGGAGCAACATTCTGAGCAGCTTCCCTTTGGATATGTGCTCTCCCACCCCGCTTTAGAAGGCACTTGCTTCACATTCATTAGTTTCATCATAGCAGCATTTTTCTTGGGTTCTTTGGAGACGTGCCCTCCTACCCTGCTTTAGTAGGCACCTGCTTCACATTAATCAATTTCATCATAGCAACATTCGCTTGGGTTCTTTGGAGACATGCCATCCCACCCCAGGCTATGTATGCACCTGCTACTTCATCAACAACCAACATCACAGTTATGGGTCAACCACACAAAATCCTTGTCATCGAATTCCATTTTATAGGCCGCACATTATTAGCATCACAGTTGGTCACAAGCATTACAAGGTATCTCTATCCTCAGATCTCCATTTTTCATGGTTATGGGTCATCCACAAACCCACATTTCATCGAAGTCCATTTTCTAGGCCGCACACTGTCAGTATCATAATTGGTCACAAGCATTATAGGGTATCTCTATCCTCGGATCTTTGTTCATCATGGTTATGGGTTAACCACATAAAACCCTTCTCTTCAATGGCTCTTCATATTCAACAAAGGCTTCGTAGGAGGGAACTTCATGCAGTGGGAACCATTTCTTCTTAAGGAGGGAGGAATGATCCAGATAGAAAATGGCATCAACCCATGGTATTCATCCACCCATGTTATTCATCCACTCATGGAATTTACCCATGGTATTGTAAGTGACATCTACCCATGGTATTGTGATATCCATGATGGTATTCATTCACCCATGGAATTGACCCATGGTATTGTGACATCCATCCATGGTATTCATTCACGCATGGAATTGACCCGTGGTATTGTAACTGAAAAAGACTATAACTAACAAGTCACATTTTGTAAAAGGACAAATTTTCTGCCACAATGTAGCATTTATAGTTATTATCGGCTTTAATAAAAAGATTTTTTGTGGTTTTATTTACTGTGTGTTCTGTCATTTTCTTTCTAGCATTGCAATTCTTCAAAAGATCTTGGGGGCCTCCCCCACAAGATCCATTTCAATCTTTTAGATCTTCGGGGCCTCCCCCAAGATCTGAATTAATCTCCCCCCTTCATCGCTTGCGCAACTCTGGGTTTGGGTTGGGATGATTAGCGTGAAGCTGTGCAAGATCATATTTTGCAAACCTCTCTGTCCCTGGAGGCTTATACCCATCAATTTGGATGACTTCTTTCCACCAATCCTCGCTTACCTCATTAGCTAGAGTGTACTGATCGGCTGACAACTAGATGATGGGAAATTGAGACCTCAAACCCATCCATCGGACCCCACGAAGCCGCATTCATGCAATATACCAAGGTACCATGTTTAAAGCCCGAGAAAAATTGGGGGCCCCAAAAGGATCACATATCCTGACAGTTGATGACGAGAACATCCATATTTTCTGGCAGTTGTCCTAGGCCTCCTCCTAACAAGTAAAGATCTGTTTTGTGCATATATGAGCACATCATTGTTGAGCTGCCAACATCTTTTCTTTCTGTCCTTCAATCCCCAAGAGGGTTTCGTGTGTGTTATAAACATTCACAAACTGAAAATTCTCCATCCGGATGACAAGTGACCTATTTTCCTAATTTTCTTCAAACATATCAAAAGCCTTTTTCCATTTAACCTGGTTGACAATGTAGGAGGTAAAGGCTCTGAGTTGAATGTCTCCTACATATGGAACTGGGTTAAATGATTGATCATTTCCCAGGAAGTAGTCATGCATGTACAACTCACACATCAAATGTTGATCCAAAATATTATGGCATCTCATGATGTGCAAAAACTGCTTTCTAAGCAAAAGAATATATATTGTTCATGGAGGAGCAAGGCATAGATATGAATAGGGGGATGACAATCCATTTCCTACTGAGCCAAGGTAAACATCTCTTCCTTATCGGGTTTTAGGATCTTCACCTGTTCTTCCAGTCCCTCAATTTGCTTTTGTTGTTTCTCCTACTTCCGATTTTCCTTTTCTATATGTTCTATGTAACCAGAGACTGTTTTCACAGCTTGCTCACAAGTTTTCCTTATTCCTTCCCGGTGTGCCTATAAAGGAATGGACCCTCGTTGAAAGTGAGTAGTTGTAGCTTGCCACTCCTGAATTTCTACAGACATGGCAAACTCTTATGCCTCGATCATATGCAAGAACAACTCTGTCTGTGTAGTTGCTGAAGTTGTTGGCCTATCTTCAGTCTGTGTTGCCATTGAAAGAGTTTCAAGATGTGGCTTCACAAATTTTTTCTTGTGTTTTCTCACTTTTCTTTGTAGGCACTGCAACCGTTTCCTCAATTTCATGATTCCATTTTCAACTTCATATTCTCTCTAAATTGTGCCTGATATCGTTCCTCAATAGTGGGTCTCCTTCTCGCACATTGCTCGATAAAATCTTGTTTCATAGCTACTTCTTCCACAAGCCTCACAATTGGTCCAGGGCCTGGCAAGTTGATGTTGACAAAATAATCAATCGACTCTTGTTTTACTTTGATTTATTCTGTTTTTTCCTCGACTCGGGGAACAATCCTGCTATCTCCTTCTTTAGGTCTCAAGACCTCTACATCTTCCCTCTATGCTTCTGGATTCACTGTAGGGTCTTGTGTGGTAGTGTCTTTGACACCCTCCTCTTGTAGTTTATCTACTTCCTGACCATCCTCTTTCACCTATGCAGGATTTGTTCCTAGCCCTTGGGGGTTAGTTTTATCAACAACATCCTTTTCTATTTTCTCAGGAATGGTTTCTAACCCTTATAGGTTAGTCCGATCAACAATGTCCTCTCCCATTTGCTCTGGAATAGTTTCTAACCCTTGTGGGTTAGCCTCATCTGCAACAGTCTCCTCCATCTGCTCAAGAGTAGTTTCTAACCCTTGCAGGTTATTCTGATCAGCAACATCTGCCACCATTGGCTCAGGAACAGTTTATAGCCCTTGCAAGTTAGTCCGTTCAGCTGCATCTTCCTCCATCTGCTCATGAACAGTTCTTGCAGGAGTAATATTGGCCAAATCTTCTTCATTTTTTCCTTCGGTTGACACTGGTTCTTGTGTGACAGTGCCAATCTCCAACCTTTCAATTTTCTCAATTCTTTCACCAATCGACACTGGTTTTTGAATAACTGTGTCGATAATGGTGCCCTTAGCTTTACCAACAAATTTTAGGATCAGAGGAGAAGATTCTTCTTTCTCCATGTGTCTAGAGGAACGGGTTTTCCTTGCCCCTCTTGGAAAAGATGCAAGAAAAGGAGAACAAATAATGATTTCATCAATTTTCATTCTCTTAATTCCTACTGACGCAGACCCTCCTCCCTCTTCTTCTATATCCACTGGCTATTTTGTGCTCCCATTTTCTATACCTTCCTATGCTTCTTCCGAGTTGTCTTTCTCCCCAGCAACCAACACTGCCTCTTGTGGAGAGCAGCTTCGACTGCAGCCCCAGTTTCCCCGAAAGGTTCCACATTCATTTGAATATGTGGTGTTGGTTCTTGTGTGACAACACCACCTACATTTTCAGTTTCAGGTTCTTCAACTTTTTGAACATGTGGTGCTGGTTCTTGTGTGTCAGCACCACCTACATTTCTGACGAGGAGTTCTTCAATTGCTTGGACAGGTGGTGTTGGTTCTTGTGTAGCATCACTACCTACATTCTCAACCAATAGCTCTTTAATTGCTCGGACAGGTGATGCTGGCTCTTATGTGTCAGCACCACCTGTAATCGCACCCAAGGGTGGTGATTTTTCTCCTAAACTGTCAGTCGACGCTGGTTCTTGTGGAGCAATGTTGATTGCATTCTCTTCTATCTCCATTGTATCAATATCTGTTGGGCCAATAGGCGACACTAGAACAACATTGTCTATGGCCTCTTCTTCCTCTTCCCCTGACGGTGGCATGCTCGCAAGTTCTTCCTCCTCCAACTTGGGGAATTATGGAAGCCACAGAGGTTCGAGACAGAGTGCACCACCAATAATCTCACCAACCCATGATTTGTAAGAACCACTCATGGTGGTTGAGACCATCAGGTAGATTGCACCATTAAGTGGAGGCTGCTCCATAGGAAGTATGGCATGTCCAAAGCATGAACCTGTGCATGACAAAACCGAAGGCATGCAAGGAGTTTGAAATGATACTTAAACAATGTAGAGAAGAGTCCTTCATAGATAACATACCTCTTTACAAAATATGCCACCTCACCCCATGGATATGGAAGTGATTTATGATTATACCCTCTTCCTTTTTGGATCGCTCTCTCCCTAGCCTAAAAAAACAATTCTAAAACCTTCGGCAGAGGAGACTTCCGAGAGAACCATTTCTGACCTCCTCGCTGTAATCCATTACCAATTGAAATAGCTTCATCCGTGATAGAAATATCTAATCCACAGACTCTATAATTATTTCCTTCCAAGTTTAACACAAATTCTACTGTGATGGCTTCATCAAATCCTTGTAGCCACTCAAAATACACATGCCAACCTGCATCCAAGAAGACTTTCCAAACATCTACATTGCGTCGAACCTGCTCTGTATTCTCTAGTTCGCATCTCACGGCCTGTCCACCCATTCTGTAATGGCCTGTAACAATGCTTCGAAGTAACAACAGACGATTGGGAAGGAGTACCAATAGGTAGATTTGCAGTGAGAGCTGTGATAGGGATGGGGTGGAGTGAGAGTGAAGACTAGAAGGATAACGATGAAATATGGAAAAATCACGGTGGATAATGGATAATAATGGTAATTACTTCGTAGTGTTGGAAAGGACCGTTCATTAGTATAACAATACTAACTTCAAGTCTCGATGCATATGGGCATCATACGAAGTATGGTGGAAAATCGTGAGTGAATACGCTTAGAACAAGGTTTAGTAAAAATAATAATAAGTCATCATTGTAGTACCTCCACCCAACTAAGGGATGACTGTCTGTGGTCATTTCAAGTCATTTAACATGAATTATTAATCAAATCCACAAAGTCGATTGGGGACATGCCTGGAAACTTACCTTAATGGAGTAAAAAAAGTGAGGGAGTAACAACATCGGGGGAGTAACAACACCGCTTGAACACCTAGTCGAAATCGCGACGGAGTAACAACACCAGAGGAGTAACAACGCAGGTGAGGTACCTGCGAGAAAAAGACTGATAAAGTAGTAACAACATTATTTATTTGTTTATATATATATATATATATATATAGATATTAAGTCAGGGGTGCAGAGGAGGAATTCCTTGCACTAATAACTTTAAAACCAAAGTTATCAGAGAGATATGTGATAAAGGAATCTCTTGAAGTTGGACGGTGATATAATCTGAGGTGATGTCCATTCACGATCAAAGGAGTATGTGCCTCATCGATTGTGATAAGTCTAATAGTCCCATTATCGAACATTGCATCAACTTCATATGGTCCCATCCACCCGGAGAAAAGTTTTCCCTTAAAATACTTGAATTGGGAATCATAGAGTAGTGCCCAATCCCCTCTTTGAAACTCCTTTTTCTTAATGAATTTATCATGCCATTTAGTTCGTTGTTGCTAGATTGCAGCTGTATTCTGGACAACTACTAAATGAATTTCATCAAACTCATTCAGTTTTTCTAGTTGATGTTTCTAGTATTCTAAAAGATCTAGACCTACTTCAAGGGTTGTCTTAAGTGTCTTAATTTCGAATTCCACTAGAAACAAAGGGGATTTCCCATAGACAAGCTCATATGGTGTGTTACACTAAAAAATGTCACCTTGACTACTTACAGTTAGTATGGCTCAAATCGACAGTCATGCTACCCTCTTAGGTAAGTCTCATGCCTCTGTTATCCATCTCAAACTCAAAGAAGAGAGAAAGTCTTGTAAAAATCATGTTTATCTCTGGGGTCGCAGGTTCTCTCTAGCCTTACCTGCGGGGACGCTGACCATGTTCACAAAATCTGCGTCCATGGACGCTCTGTATGTTAAGGGACAGGTGCGTCCCTCTGTAAAAGGCAAAATGCGCGAGTTTTATCTTGAAAAAGTTACTTGTGGTTACTTCTAGAACATTCTAGAGGTCGGTTTGATGAAATGGATGCGCCTCCAGTTGGTTCATGTATCTCTATTAAGGGGGAACTTATCCCATCAATAAGGGAGCTATCCCACCCATAGAGGGGGATGATCCCATTGATAGTGGACCTGAATAACCTCTTTACAGCACTATAAATAAAGGCATTGAGCCAAAAGGAAAGGAGGTTGGAGCTATACATTTTCTTTGGGTAAATGCTGCAGGATTTAGGTCTTCCATTAGAGCCTTTGTGAGGAGAGATTGTCTTCACTTGATTCTACTTGGCAGAGGGTGAGCTTTGTCAAAGTAGAGGAAAACCCTTAATGGACAAATTGGCGACTCCACTGGGGATAGTTTCCATTAATGAGAAGAGTTTTTTCCTTTGTGTGAACTTTGCTCTGAGAAAATTGGTTTATTTTTCTGGTTTTTGGCTCTGTGTTTCTGTTTCTGGGTGGGTTAGCTTAGGATTAGTTTTATTTTGGTTTTTCTTGAGTTTTTTAGAAGGACGCACCCTCTGAGTGCTGCACAGTGCGTCCCTGGACGCACTTTCGCAGCGTGCACAGTGCGGGCCCGCGCCTGTGATAACGGGTTGCCTGCGTCTTCCTGTAAAATTTAGGAAAATTCCATTTTTTGCATTTTTTGCTCTTAGATTTTGTTTTTTCTTAGTTTTTACTGCCCAGATCCACTGGTTACCTGCCATAAATCTTCACCTAGGCTTGTTTCCTTGGCATTCCTGCTTTAGCTTTCATCAATTGGGTGTTTTGAGTCTCTTTTTTGAGAAATTCTTGATTTGATTTCCTTTGGTCATTACTTGGAGGTTTGTCTCAGTCTTTTCACAATTTTGCATCTTTTTGCTTGTGTTTTTGCAAAAAAATTTCCCCCTCATTCGCCGGGGGGGCTAAATTGTGTATGAGTGTTAATCGCCTTTGAGTGTTTTTATTTTATGATCTTTGGAACTCTCACCCAATTTTCTCGACTTGCACTTGATTGGTTCTTAGATTACATTAGAATCATCTTGTGTTTGAGAATTCTCTTGCATAGATCACATTTGCATAATTAGAGTTCTCAGTTTCAGAATATGAATGAAAAATGTGCATAGATTACATTTGCATACTTTTCATGTGAATTGTGCATAGATTACAATTGCATAGTTTACATTCTGAAAAATCAATCGTAGATTTAGATCAGCTTTCTTTGATTTGAATTTACACAAAAATAAAAATAAAAATTGGTTTGGAATTGATTTGCATTAGTTTTTCTTGATGAAATTAGTGCATTAGAGAATTTGTTATATTTTCTCTTAATGATCAATTTTTTGCATTGTTGGAAGTGAATGGAAACTCTCTCCTTACTTTAGTTAGGATTCATCGAATTGAAAAGATTACATTATCATATTCGATTGCATTCAGTTGAGTCGGGTCATAACACCATTGGTTTCATCTCCATTTACCCATTTGAGTAATAACAGCCTTAATAACACAGCGCTTAATTAAAATTCATCTAGCAATTTTTACATTTCTAGGGCTCTGAAACACCAACATAGCTTAGGCTAGGGTCTTGGAGTAGGTGAGTACTTAACTCTCCAAGACTACAAAACCAAACAGATAGTTTATCTTGAGTAGAATAAATCCAATTGTTTCAATTGCACTCTGGGAAAGCTCCTCTTAAAGGAGAAGCACGAGCTCGTGTCCGAACCAGTGAGGGGATCATTCCCCCCTCGTTGGGAACGACGCCAGACAGTACGTATTACAAACGGTAAACCTCGGATTAACCATTGTCGAGGAGCCAGGGGTCACTTATCGGTAAACCTTGGATTATTGTCAAGGAGCCGGTAAGGGGATTGAGCTTGTTACTCTGCCCTTGCGTGCTGTCGGAGTTTAGACTGTTCCCCCAGGTGTAATTGTTGGGATTGGTAACCTTAGTGACCATAATCTCTAGGATTCTACCCAAGGTGACGGTGGAGGGAAGGTCCCACTGTACCTGGAGCAGACGTCGGCTATACTCACTTGGATTTTCTGGGGGGTTCACTTCACTCGAGACGGTTAAAGTGGAGGAACTTGGTCCAGTCTATTCATTAAGCAGGTTGTCGGCGTAACTGTTCCACCCGCCATTTCTGTACTGAATCCAGCGAGGTTGGGCTTCATCACCAACTAGCGTTTTTGGTCCGGAAGCATACTGTTTGTGTGTGTTTTGACTCCTAGATTTGATAGCGCGTGTTAATTTGTTTGTTTTTACTTTTAGAGACCATAAGTGTGAATTGTGAATTGTTAATTTTAGTCTTAGTTATAAATTGTTAATAAAATTCACTGAAGTTGAATATAATGGCAAATGTTCCGGAATTTATCAACCTAGGAACCCCTCCTAACGAGAATCCTAGTACTTTTCCTTACTTTGGAAATGTTGGTCCTCCTTATATGGCTACTTTGTCATTACCTAGATTTACAATAGGTTTACCGATATGGTTATTTTCAACTTCGTTGGCCCAAAATACTCCAATTGTTCCATCTCAACCGGATGCTTCACCTCAACAGAGTTCACCATCTCAACATCACCAACCTTCTCTTGACCCTTTACCTTCTTCGCCTAATTTTTCTTCCTCCATTTCTTCCTCTTCGCCTGGTAAAAGCCTTGATGTTAGTAACCAGGAGGTTAAGAAGAAGAAGAAAGGGAAGAAGAAGAAGAAGAAGAAGAAGCAAGATAAGAAAGAAGTCAACCAACCAACCATGGCTGTAAGTGTTAGTGGTGTTGAGGAAAATTCCGACATGCATCGTAAACCCAAATACCCTTGCAGGCTTTGTAAGGGTGACCACTTCCTTGTCAATTGTCCTGGTATACCAAAGGTCTTGGAAGTATGGTCAGAAAAATCTCATCAACTTTCCGTTGATCCATCAACCAGTGATAGTCAGGTTCCTGGGAAAAAGGGTAAAGTTAGGTTTCCTTGTAAGTTATGCAAAGGGAGTCATCAAACTCACATTTGCCCTCACATGGATGAAGCCTCAACATTGTTGGAAAACCTCACTGTTCCCCAGCAAGAATTTCCAACTGGTTACCGTAAACTTTCTCCCAACCTACCGTCAACTGACGGAGTGATTGATCTAATTTCAAATACAATCGATCACACTCTTCCATTGGAGAGTGAAACTCATGTCACTCAGGTTGATGATCAATTAGTTGATCAAGTGGTCGATTCAATTTCACATTCGGTCGATCCCACTTTCCATTTAGAAAGTGAACTTAATACCGCTCAGGTTCTTCTTGTTACATCAGATTCTTCTATGCCGGGGGGCATTTCACCTGTTTCTATAGAACCCCCTCCAAGCACTGAGGTCTTTTCCTTTGATTGGGATAGACTGACAGAACCTCGTCTTCCTTCCTCCATCCCTTTCCAAATCATTGTCAAGGCTGGTGGTAGGGACATACATCGTACTCAGGTAGATGAAGGTGCTTCTGTTAGTATTTTATCCTCAACTGTTTGGAAAGCTTTGGGTTCCCCCCAGCTTGCGCCTATTACGCAGAATCTGAAAGCTTTTAACCGAACCATTAGTGAACCTTTAGGGATCCTTCCTAAGTTTCCTATTACCTTGGAAGGTAAAACTGTTTGTATTGATCTTATGGTAGTTCGAGGTCCCTTGGATTTCAATTTACTCCTTGGGCGAGACTATGTTTATGCAATGAAAGCTGTCGTATCGACACTCTTTCGCGTGATGTCTTTCCCTCACAATGGCAGTATTGTGACTGTAGACCAGCTTTCATTCCCTAGTCTTGTCTCAACTACCAATAATATGACACCCCTAAATGTTCCTGATTCTAAAGTGGTATCTACCCCGCCACGGGTTAATTATGTGGCAACTGGTCCCATGTTTTCAGTCACCGATGTAAGTGAGCCTCTCACTGTTTGCTCATCTTCCTTTGATTTAGCTCCGGTAATTGACATGGAAAACTCTATGGGATTACTTGAACACGATGTTCTTATCCCTTTTGAGTCCCTTGACATGTGTTCCTTCCAGAGAACTATTCTTCCTTCTGATGAAGACCTCTTGGAAGCCATGATCAAGGTGTGTCCATTGACATGTCTTTCTTCCAGTTGGAAGCCATGATCAGTGGGTACGAGGATAGTTTGTTCCTCTCTCAACCTCGTTAAAAAATGAAACTGGATGGTACGAGGAAAGTTCCTTTTACTGTGTCGACCTCGTTAAAAAATGAATCAGTGAGTACGAGGATAGTTTGTTCCTCTCTCAACCTCGTTAAAAAATGAAACTGGATGGTATGAGGAAAGTTCCTTTTACTGTGTCAACCTCGTTAAAAAATGAATCAGTGTGTGCGAGGATAGTTTTGTTCCTGTGTCAACCTCGTTAAAAAATGAAACAGGGTGTCACGAGGATAGTTTTTTCCTGTATCAACCTCGTTAAAAAATGAAATAGGCTAGCATGAGGACAGTTCTTTTACTGAGTCAACCTCATTAAAAAATGAATCAGCTAGATTTTAGGATATGTAGGTAGATTGTAGAAAGTAAGGTTCGAGGATAGTTCCTGTTACTGAGTCAACCTCGTTAAAAAATGAATCAGGTATGAGGACAGTTACTGAGTCAACCTCATTAAAAAATGAATCAGGTACGAGGATAGTTTTTTCCTGTATCAACCTCGTTAAAAAATGAAACAGGCTAGAGCGAGGATAGTTTTTTCTTGTATCAACCTCGTTAAAAAATGAAACTGGATGTAACGAGGATAGTTTTGTTCCTGTGTCAACCTCGTTAAAAAATGAAATAGGGTGTTATGAGGAAAGTTCTTTTACTGAGTCAACCTCATTAAAAAATGAATCAGCTAGTTTTTAGGTTATGTAAGTAGATTGTAGAAAGTAAGGTTCGAGGATAGTTCCTGTTACTGAGTCAACCTCGTTAAAAAATGAATCAGGTATGAGGACAGTTACTGAGTCAACCTCGTTAAAAAATGAATCAGGTACGAGGAAAGTTCCTGTTACTGAGTCAACCTCGTTTAAAAATGAATCAGGTATGAGGATAGTTCTTTTCTTGTGTCAACCTCCTTAAAAATGAAACAACTCCCTTTTCAAGTTAAATATTGAAAGTAAACCTTCATTTCATCCAGCCGGTTGAATGCAATGAAGCCTGGGGGGCATGTACCTCATTTTGCATCATTATGCTGGGGGCATGCGAACTTTTTGAGCATAGTTCCTTGTCTTGTGTCAAGCTCGTTAAAAAATGAAACAAGGGTAGGTTAAGTAGGTAAATTCTAGAGAGTAGTTATGAGCATAGTTCCTTGTCTTGTGTCAAGCTCATTAAAAAATGAATCAAGGATTTTAGAGCACAGTTCCTTGTCTTGTGTCAAGCTCATTAAAAAATGAATCAAGGTTTTTAGGGTAAAGTTTTTGTTAGGTAGATTGTAGAAAGTAGTTATGAGCATAGTTCCTTGTCTTGTGTCAAGCTCACTAAAAAATGAAACAACTCCCACAAGTCTTTCTCAGATCTTGAAAGTAAAGCTTCATTCCATCCACCTCATTGAATGCAATGAAGCTTGGGGGGCATGTACCTTGATTTGCGTCATTATGCTAGGGGCATGTGAACTTATAACAAGCATAGTTTTTCGTTTCAAGCTTGTGTAAACATGAAACCGAATCCGAGCATAGTTCTTTTCCTGTGTCAAGCTCGTTAAAAAATGAAACAAATCCTCCTCTACTTAAGTTGAGAGATTGACGAGATCTTATAAATGTTAAGTTTTTAGGTTAGTTATTTCAGTTTTTGCATAATTTTCTTATAGTTTTAGGTCGAGTCTTTCAAATGATCTCGTACTTGAACCTTCATTTCATCCAACCAATTGAATGAAATGAAGCTGGGGGGCATGCGCTCTAGCAGTTATGCTTAGGGGGCATCAAGCACAGTTTTCTCTCTGTTTCAAGCTTGTGAAAAAATGAAACTACTTTGAAGCATAGTTTTTATATGTTTCAAGCTTTTGTAAAAATGAAACCTATCTCGAGTCAATTTCAGTTATTTTCAAGACTCGTTAAACTCATGAAAATCCCGAGATTATTTTGCTATCTTTCATTCTCGTAAAACAAACGAAAATGCCGAGTTCTTTCCGTCTTTTCCTGCTCGTAAATTAAATTGAAAGTCGGCTATATGAGTACATTTTTATCATTTTTTCGAACTCATTTAAAACTTACGAAAAAGTGAAACCTTGGAGTTCTCTTTTAAGCCCTTTTCTGACTCCTAAAACATGAAAAGATCGCCGAGTGTTTCTTTTACACTCGTTAAAACGGAATTAAAAGACAGTCCCCTTTTAGCTCTTTTCTGACCGCAAAATCAGGAAAAGATTGCCGGGTTTTTGTCGTTTCAAACTCGATAAGGAAATAAAACGACGTGTCCTTGATCGCTTTTTACTTTTCAGGTCAACGACACTATTATGAAAGTACTCCTTGGTCGCAAGATCAAGCGGTTCCCCCAGGTATTATTTTATACTTTTTTGGGCTTGAGGGACACAAATATACGAAAAAGTTCAACGTGGAGTCTCCTTTAGTTTTTTCAGACTCTCTAAAAATTGAAAAACGCCGAGTTTCTCCTATACTGGGCTCGTTAAACTTTTACAGTAGAGGACCTGTTCAATTACAAACAGGAACGAACCACTCCTTCCTAGGGTTCGAATTTAAACTAGGTTGGACTCGTCCGAAGGATGAGCTTATAATCAAGCATATGTTATCCTCCTCAAGCTTGTTAAAAATAAAGAGGTACTTGCCAGAAATGGTGGGGGAAAAGAGAGAAGAATGAACCTGTTTGTCACCTTTTGTCTCAAACGAAACTTTATTACCACTCTTGAGCACGACACTTTTTCATTTCACCTGGGTTGGGAAATCTTTTACCTCACAGTTGACCAAATCACTTTGAAAATCTTTAACCGGGTTCAGGGATCAACTTTGAGTTCTTCGTCACCAAACCATCTGTTGTGTCGTTATGTGTTCAAGAGGTCTGCAAGCAAAACTTTCATCTGCAAAATACTTGTCATCCATTTGACCATCCCTGAGTCAGTCCTTACAGCAACATTTCTTCAACTTGAACAATGATTTCGTGTTGCGGGCTTGCCTGCAACGGGTCGCTTTCTATCGACATCGACATATTATCTAGAAAGATGACTTAGGAATCGACAGTACCTTGAAGTCTGCATGCATCAATGGCAAGTTTCTCGCCTTTGACGTCAGTTTACATCATTGACTTTCGATCAGAGGATTCCGTGAAGTGTTCGACATCAAAACATCTATTCACATTTCACGGGTTGTGCTTGGTACTTTGAGAACCATTGACATTACTGGTGGTTTCTCTCACGCTTGTTAACAGTTTACATCATTGACTGGTAATCAAGTGGTTTCTACCATGTTCGACATCGAATCATTTAATCACATGGCTAGAATCGTACCAATTCGGGAAGTAGAAGTGAAGACCCTGGATCTAGTTTCTACCATCCAGGCTGCGAGGAGTTTTGTATTCATTGTCTATGTAGACTTATCATAAACAGATGGCTGCGTCCATACTGTGTCTACAAAAGTCTATAAAAATAATGTACTGCAAGATCATTCCTGTATCAGAATAGTTAGTCCATTAGTTAAAGTTTTGAATCTGAGTATGGGAATGCCTACCTCAGTGATGATATAATCTTATCCATGTATTTTGTGTTGAAAATTGCAGGTTCCAACCAGGCCATCCACAAGGCAATCTTTGAAATGATAAAGCGCTTCACCCTTCCTAGAATTACAAAACCCTATTCTATTCCAGGCTTCGCACTTTAGGGGGCAATCTGTTACACTAAAAAATGTCACCTTGACTACTTACAGTTAGTATGGCTCAAATCGACAGTCATGCTACCCTCTTAGGCAAGTCTCATGCCTCTGTTATCCATCTCAAACTCAAAGAAGAGAGAAAGTCTTGTAAAAATCATGTTTATCTCTGGGGTCGCAGGTTCTCTCTAGCCTTACCTGCGGGGACGCTGACCATGTTCACAAAATCTGCGTCCATGGACGCTCTGTATGTTAAGGGACAGGTGCGTCCCTCTGTAAAAGGCAAAATGCGCGAGTTTTATCTTGAAAAAGTTACTTGTGGTTACTTCTAGAACATTCTAGAGGTCGGTTTGATGAAATGGATGCGCCTCCAGTTGGTTCATGTATCTCTATTAAGGGGGAACTTATCCCATCAATAAGGGAGCTATCCCACCCATAGAGGGGGATGATCCCATTGATAGTGGACCTGAATAACCTCTTTACAGCACTATAAATAAAGGCATTGAGCCAAAAGGAAAGGAGGTTGGAGCTATACATTTTCTTTGGGTAAATGCTGCAGGATTTAGGTCTTCCATTAGAGCCTTTGTGAGGAGAGATTGTCTTCACTTGATTCTACTTGGCAGAGGGTGAGCTTTGTCAAAGTAGAGGAAAACCCTTGATGGACCCTGGGAGGAACTTGCACAACACCAAGGCCAGGTTGTAAGAGTTTCTTTGTTTCGTTATTAATACAAACTGGTTTATTTTTCTCAATAGCTTGTGTTAATGAGTTATTTCATGTGTTCCTTGGTCTGCATGTTGAATATATGTTTTATTATATGAAATGCAAGTGCTTGGTAATTGTTTGATTGTTTGTGGTTGCAGGAATTGACTTGAAGGAGGAGCTCATCCGGATCGTCAAGAACGGATCTCAACAACAGCGTTTTGGAATAAGGTAAGCCTAGACACTTGTAGTTTTCATATTGTAAAAGGTGTATTTAGAGAAAGATCACTCCATTTTGTCTTGTTTGTCATTAGAATGTCTTAGACTTCTAGGAAGGTCAGCTGTGTCCGCACCCTTGACCAATTCCGTGTGACATGGTGAAAACCCTGTTATGTTCCTCCATGTTGTTCTATATGCCTACAGTGCCTTAGGAAGTTTTTTGGCCCAATTCTAGTGATGGTTTGCTACAGTCTTCGTAAGAATATTCTCTAGTACCTTGTTTGTGCTTTCGACTTGACCATTCACCTGCGGGTGATATGGAGATGTTACCATATGCTTGATTCCATATTTCTTCATGAGTCCTGCTATCATATGTGATGTAAATTGTGCCCTTCCATCTGAAACTATCTCTCTAGGAGATCTGTACCCTGCAATAATTTCTTCAAATAAAAAGTCTGAGACAACCCGTACCATAGATTTCACAATAGCCTTGGACTCTACTCACTTTGTTATGTAATCCATGCAAACTAGAATGTGAACATTCGGTTATGATGGCAATGGCCCAATGAAATCAATGGCCCATTTTTCAAAGGGCTCAAGAGATAGTTGAGGCTATAATGGCATTTCATCTGCCCGACCAGGCTAACCCATCCCCTAGCAACTATCACACACTTTAACATATTTCCTTGCACCATAAAAAATAGAAGGCCAATATTATCTTATTTGTAACACCTTATGACCTGTCCACTTATCTGCAAAATGTCCCCCACAGGGACCATCATGAGAAGCTCTCAAAACATCATAGATGTCATCTCCACTTATGTAGTGCCGGATTTGCTGATCAAAACCTGTGTAAAAGATATATCCCTCTATCCATGAATAACGAGCATTATGATGGATAATCTTTCATTTTTCTCTATAAGACAAGCGTTGAGACGGCTTTCCTATAGAAAGAAAGTTAGCAATATATGCATACCATGGAGTGTGAGTAGAAATTGAAAAAACATGTTCATCTAAAAAACTATCCTCTACAGGTGTACCTTCATCACTAGTATCCATCCTAGATAGGAAATCTGCGACTACATTATGTTTCCTTGGTTTGTCTACAATGGTAATATCAAACTCCTGAATTAACAACAACCATCTTGTAACACGACCAAGGGTTATTGGTTTGTTCATGAGATAATAGTAGATGAAGGAGGCATTAGAGCATATCCCCACTTAGTGAAAAATTCCTGAACTCCAACCATAAATCAAAGTTTAGTAAACTTCGCCTCTGTGAGAGCCTTTGTAAAGATGTCTGCAACTTGATCATCTATTGAACAATATTGTACTTCAGGAACATAGTCGTGAATGAGATTTCTGATGAAGTTCATGTGCAGTTCAATGTGTTTGCTATGCTGATGTTGGAATGATCTTTGCATAGTTGAATGGCACTTTGATTATCACACCAAAGTGTAGTCGGATGCTGCTACTGAAAGCCAAACTCTGACAGGATCTGACGAAGCCACAGGGCTTCCTTACTAGCTTCTACGACACCATGATACTCTGCTTCTGATGAAGAAAGGGAAATGGTACTTTGTTTCTTGCAAGCCCATGTAATAGGTCCTAAACCAAGAATGAACACATAACCTACAGTAGACGTCCGATCATCAGGGTCACCAGCCCAATCAGAATTAGTGAAACCAACCAATAAAGGAGATGCTTCTGCATTGTAATGAATCCCAAACTGGACTGTACCTCGAACATGAGGAAGTATTCTTTTAGCTGCTTTCCAATGACTTTCATGTGGGTTTTGCATAAACCGAGAAAAAAGGCCAACAACAAAGGAAAGGTCAGGACAAGTATGGGTCAGATACAAAAGTTTTCCTACAAGTTAACAATATAAGGTAGCATCAACTCTAGGGGAAGTACAAGTGACTAAAATTTTGGCTCCAGACTGAAAGGGAGAAGGGGATGGCTTACATTCTTCCATGTGAAAATGGCGTAGAAGATCACAGGCATACTTGGACTGGGAAAGGGAAATACCTTCCTTGGATTGCAAGACTTGAAGACCAAGAAAATAATGCAAGTGTCCTAAGCCTATCATTTCAAACTTCTTTTTAAGGCTGGACTTCACATGGTTTATAAGGTTGGGATCATTACCAGTGAGGATAAGATCATCAACATAAAGAACAATAATGATAAGAGACTTGCCCATTTTCTTGGTTTAGACAATATTATCAGAATGACACCTAGAAAAGCCGGTTTCTAAAAGAAAGCTATCCATTTTAGCATACCAAGCCCGAGGAGCTTGCTTTAGACCATAAATGGATTTCTTAAGCCAACATACAAGGCTGGAGTTTGTTTGTATAAATCCAGTAGGTTGTTCCATATAAATTTCTTCATGCAAGTCCCCATGCAAGAAGGCAGATTTAACATCCATTTGATGGAATTCTCATTTGAAAGAGGCAGCAAGGGAAAGAACAAGGTGGATAGAGTTCATTTTGGAAATAGGGGAGAAGGTTTCAGTATAGTTAAAGCCTTCAACTTGTGAAAAACCCTTAGCAAAAAGACGAGCTTTATGTTTATCAACTTTCCCACCTAGTCCATACTTAGTTCTATAAACCCATTTGCATCTAACAAGTTTTCATCCCTTTGGTAGAGGAACAAGATCCCATGTATCATTTTCCAATAATGAACGATATTCTTCATTCATAGCTGCGTCCCAATCTGGATGGCCTGAAGCTGCTGCAAAGGTGTCAGGATCATAATTCGCTGAAGCTTGAGCCAGTAAAGAAGAGGTTCTATTGAACTGAGAACGTGTACGTCGCTGATCTATAGGATCACCGGCAAGAGCGCCTGCTACATCCTGAGTAGCATGGACCCATTTTGGAAGCTGAGGAGTTGAAGAAGGATCCTGAGAAGGTGGGGGAGGATTGTCATCCTCGCTTTCATCATATGAAGAAGAATTATTTTCAAAATCTTCTCTCATGAATGGTTACCCTACAAATGACCATCCATGCTCTTTAAATAGAGGTCATGGACCAATTGGGTGTTAAGCCACGAATCAAGTGTCAGTAATACCGAGGAGAGAATGAATCATCGGATCACTACATATCATGACCATCGGCTTGTAAGTTACAAAAATACATAGTAAAGAAACACACATTACCTAACTCTACACTAGAACAAGTTATACTTAACTATTTCCTATGTGTCGGAATATCCTAACAGAAGGTAGGATACCCTATGATGTAATGCCAAAATTTATTAACATCGTAAATGACAACCAAGAACTCCTTTTCAGTTACCATGTAATTTAATTCAACATGGGTCAAATTTTTGCCGACATAGTGAATTGCATACGGCTTCGTGTCCTCCTTCTGCCCCAAAAACGCCCCTACTACTATTTGAGAAGCATCAATAGAGATGTGGAATGAGAGCTTCCAATCAGGACCACGTAATATTGGAGCCTTGCAAACTAGTTCTTTGATTTCTACAAAAGCTGCTTCACATTCATTTGTCCACACAAATTCCTCATCTTTAGGTAACAATTGAAAAAATGGGAATGCTAATTTAGAGAAAAAAACTATGAAACGCCTATAATATCCAACATAACCTATAAAGTTGCGTACCTTTGTCAGTGTCTTATGCGTAGGAAATTTTAAGGTTACCTCTACCTTTGCAGTATCAACCTGAATTCCTGTCGTGAGAAGAAAGTTTCCAAACACTATCCCTTCCTTCATCATCATATGGCATTTGACTATCCTTAGAAAAACATGTGTCTTCTTGCACCTTTCAAGTACTTTTTCTAAGTTTTTCAAAGCTTCTGTAAAGGAATCCCCATATGGGGTAAATTCATCCATGTAAATATCAACACTGTCATTAACTAGATTAGAGAAAATTCCTAATATTTCTCTTTCAAAGGTAGCAGGTGTGTTACAAAGGCCAAATGGAAGGACTTGGTAGGAAAAGATTTCCCAAGGGCATGTGAAGGTAGTTTTGTCCTGATCCTCAGGAGCTATTTGTATTTGATTGTATCCGTTAGATCCATCTATAAAGGAGAAAAACTCCTTCTTGACTAATGTGTCATGGACTTAGTCAATAAAGGGTAATGGAAAATGGTCTTTTTGAGTTGCTTTGTTTAGTTCCATGTAATCAACACAGATTTTCCACTTTCCATTCCTTTTATGAAAAATGAAGAGTGAGGAAACCCATTGAATGTACAATATTGGATAAATAAAACCCACATCTAATAACTTCTGCAATTCACCTTTGACAACATTTTTTAAGGTAGGGTTCATTCTTCATTGTGGATGCCTAATAGGCTAACATTTCTCTTTAATGTATATATGATGAGTACATAAGTCATTAGGGATGCCTTTCATATCAATATACTCCCAAGAAAAATCTTCTTTATACTCCAAAATAATTTTTTGCAGTTGTTCGGATTGGGAGTGTGAAAGGTTAGGATTAATATTCAATGTTTTCCCTTGTTCAATTTCTACATGAACACTATTACGAGGTAAAATTTCAGGAACATTTTCTATTTCTATTTCTGGTTCAATATCTCCCCGAGCACTGCAGTTCATGATAGTTTCTAATAGTTGACAGGTTGAATTAGAAACAGAGTCAAGATTGTTGAGAAAGGTGCTAATGACATTGTCCTCCGTTTCATCTTTAAAACACAAATCATCGTTGATGGTAAGGATGGGTCTAATTTTTTCATCTTTAGATTTAGAATCTTTGGCAGGTAGAGACTTTTGAATCAAGGTAAATCCAGGTTTAATTGATGAACTTGGTTTTGCAGGGGGTAAAGGATAAGGTTCTTTGTGACTTCCCATTGGATATTACAATGTTTCTAGACTGATACCCAATGTAAGCATCTGTGGTTGCGAGCCAAGGTATTCCTAAAATCAAAGGGTGCCCACTGGTTGGGGATTGGGTATGCAAAACTAGAAGGTCAATGTGGTATTTACATGAGTCTACTAAAATAGTGATATCTTCCAGCTTCCGTACCAGTCTAATAGTAGACCGATCTGCCAATTCTAGGATGGTGGGAGTTGGTTTAAGATTCCGTAGACCCAAGGTAATCGTGGTTGCAGAGGTTATAACATTAATCACTACCCCAAAATCTACCAATACATTTGGGATGTCCACCCCATTAATTTGCACTATTAGAATCAGATTCCCAGGATCCCCGTATTTGACAGGTATAGATTTCCCCAATATTATATCTGATGATTTGACCATGACATGAATATTAAGTGGGTCCTTTGGTTTTCTACCAGGTTTCTTACAAAAATATTTTTTAATTGTCTTAGCATACTTCATAGCCTGAAGTAATGTAATTTTAACGAATAAATTCTACAATTCCCCCATAAAGTCAAATTCAGGATGAAGACTTTGTTTACTCAAATATTATCTTTCAGGATAGGGTGGACTAGTCCGACACCCTCTAGCAAAAATAGGCTGTGAAGGGGTTTGTTTCTTTATAGGAATTTGTATTGGCTCTTCCCTTATCGTTCTTTGTTCTGGTTCTGAGACTTCATCATTGGTATGCTCAACAATTATAGGTGAAGTTTGAGTATTGACCACTTGACCATATCGAAGGTTTAATTCATTACATTCCATAGTAGCAATACTATATGTAGGGAGGTTGAGTGTCTCAACTTGTTGAGCCCCTATGTTATTGGATTCGGATTGAGTTGGATAGACAATTGAGGATGAAGAGGATGATTACTGGTGGGAATATTAGCAATAATCTGTAGCTACTGTTGCGACATAGGTTGGGAGAATTGCCCTAAAGGATGAGGAGGAGGTCCACGCTAGTTCAGGGACCATGAAGAATTCAGACCAAATTGAGGATACCAGGGTTTCCAAGGCATCGAATACTAGTAAGACTGCAGCCAAGAGGGTGAAAAAGGTATAGACTACTAACCAAAATTCATATTATTAAAATAATAAGATGGGTCTTGAGGCATACCTTGATTCATACTTCGAGCTATGATTTCCATGGTTTCCTTGATCCCATAAATATAGATGTTCTGCTTCTTCATTCGTCCCTTGAAATACTGCCTTCAATCTAGGAAGAGACAAGAAAGTTCTCATGGAATGACTTTGTTCACATATAACACAAGCCTCCACAGAATTTAATGGACATTCCTTCAATGGATGCTTCTTCCTGCATTGAGGGCATAAAATAGACATGGAATTATCTACTTCCATCTACTTTTTCTTTGCCTAAAACACGTCTAGCTTCAATGATAATGTGCTCAGGATATCGGTTCTCAAGTTGTCCAGTAGATTCCCAATTTCAGCCTTTGTAACTCCACCGCTGGATGATTTGAGAGTTTGGATTCCCTGCCTCTGTCTCGCAGTGCCTCGTGAGCACTTGATGCATAATTCACAAATGGTATCAAATTCCTCTTTTGATATATCTCCTTTCTCTACTACGTTCAATAGCTCCCGAGATTCCTCCCTCAATGCCTTGAGAAAAATTATCTTCAAGATATTCTTATCCAAGCCACTGTGGCCAGATCTTTGCAAACAATATTGAAAACGTTCCACAAAATCTTCCATATTCTCATCCTCTTCTGCAAAATCTTAAAATTTGATTCCTTTACATCCTGAGATTTGTAGTAGTCCTGATATTTCTCGAGGAAAATCGTCTTCATATCATCCCATGTAGCAATATATTTTCCTCCCAAACCCATAAACCATATCAAAGTTGTGCCCTTCAAATTAGCGGGAAATATCTTCAATTTCTAAGCATAAAAAATGTAATCATACCCTCGACAAACAACGTCGAATTCAAAAAGGAATGTGTCCAGATACTTGGATTTAAGACCATGGAAGTTGGGTAGTGATGTCAAAGAAATAGGCTTCATAGGTGCATCACTTATGATATCTCCAATTGGGAATTCAATTGAAGAAGTTATAGGAGCCATGAATATTTGCCAATACTCACTTGGAATTTCAATAAGTTCTAAATCTAGCTATTCTATAACAGGTGATGGAAGTTGTTTAACAAAACTCCCCGGTAACGACACTAAAATGTTGGTGTCCAAGTATGAATCATGTAATTCACCCAATCCACATTTAATTTTCAACCCGATGTTCTACCAATTATTTCAAGGTTGTCATTCTCTGTGTGTGTAGGCCACAATTTCCCTATCCAGCAATGAACATTAACTATAAATTCATCAATGTGTAACAACGATAAATACTGTAGCAACAATAAGAGTAACAACAAGTAATAACTATAAAAACAATAAGAGTAACAACAATAAGGACTCACAACAACACACTGATAAACATTCACAACAATAATAAACTCACATAAATAAACCTAACACACATCTAATCCAACAACACCTGGTCAGGAGAGTGGGCCCAACTCCCTGATTAGGGTTGTGGCGAGATCAAAGAATCATGATATGCTCAGAAGATCAACTTGTCATTAATAAAAGAAATATTACAATTGCATTGTTATAGACTCAAAGTTAGAGTATTTCTCTTGAAACCTTAACTACTCTTAACCATGTTGGCTTTCACAACCCGCAACTCTACTTTATATAATTTGTCAATGATACAACTCCTAGAATTACCACATTGTCTTCCCTTAATTACATGGTTGTTTTTAGAATGAAACAAAATGTTAAAAGATAACAATGTTTCAATCAAAAGGTTGATTCATCCTTGCAGCAAGTTGTTATCACAAAATCAAGCACTAGAAGGCTGCTGACCAGGTAGACTCTGTGTAACTGTTTCAGACCAATCTTTTGACTAAGGCTTAGCCTCCTTAGCCTGAGAGGGCTCTCTCAAAAGGTTTATTGATTTTGACTATTGATGAGATGGCTAACTCTTGCAAAGTGAATTTAACAAATATATTGGCTGGACAGGCATTACACAGACTTCCATTGGGCTTATGGAGTTAATCATCCTTCAGTAAACTATAACACTACTCATTCATAGAAGTCAGGGCATGTAATGTTTAAATACTCAAAACACATCTCATAGAAACCTCAGCTTATAAATACACACAGGAAATCAGAGCAGCAAAGTGAATTCTGAGTGATTGTGTATCTATACAACTGTAAAAACATAAAGGATAAAACAAAACCACATATCTTGAGCATTTGAAACACTGTATGAATCCTAAGAAGAAAAGCAGTCACTTGTATTACTGAAAATGAGTTTGTACACAAGCCAAAATAACACTCTGTTTTCTCAAATATCCAACCCCCATTGCATAGATGATTCGGCTATATACAGAAACATAATTCTAACTACTTGGAGCTTCCTCCTCCAGCATGAGGGGAGCTCGATGACTGCCACTAATGACACCTATCTGCTTTGCAACAAACTATTTAATACAATCACCACTAACTGAAGTTCTAAAGAGTTCTAATTTAATTATAATTCTAACTCTATCTCCTTCGTAGAATGATTCCTCCTTGCAACTTTGACACCTGGTTTCCTTTTCATTTGGCTGAGATGGCATGAGATGAGCAGTTAATGCCCCATGTTGGCTTTGGATACTGAAGGCTTTAATCTGCTCCGTGTTGGCTGAGAATATCCCTTACTTTTCGGTTCTGGTCCCCCATCACTTCGAATATGCAGCAACATGTACTTTAAGTCTCTTTAATAACTCAAAAATAATAGAACACCACCATGTTTCCCGATGAGTTGGATGCTCCATCAATGGCCAGGTGTGCAAGCCAAAATTCTATGTATACAATTCATTCATCACCCTATAACCGGCAATAAAGTGGCTTTATAATCGAAAATTTACACTTAGGTTAAAACCTTTCACCCTTTTGAAGGCACACCTGTCTTGATTAGAATGGATGGGATGTCTTTATTTGATCCTTCACATAACCTTTAGGTGTTCCCTTTTGAAAATTCCCGCACATATTATCAAACTGTTTATTTGCTTTGAAAACGCCACCTACAGCAGTTTCGTAGCGCGCTACGAAACTGTTGTATTTGTTAAAACAGCTTGTATTTGCCCTGAGGTATCTACTGCTTATACCTTTAATTGCTAAAACTCCTTTACATATGGCAGGGATCTAGATGTCCTCAAAACAAGAAAACTAAGCAAAATATACCAAAATTTGGAACAAAACCTTTCTTTGAACAGCAACTTCATTTATCAGCTAATTGGTCTAGCTGGGCCTTTAAGTCTTCAACCTT
This sequence comes from Pinus tabuliformis, assembly GCA_031772625.1. NCBI lineage: Eukaryota > Viridiplantae > Streptophyta > Pinopsida > Pinales > Pinaceae > Pinus > Pinus tabuliformis. The sequence goes on from CM062817.1 coordinate 140,882,513, forward strand.
CTTCCACTGGCCTAGCTGTGCTTCCAAGTCTTCAATTTTCATTATCCCAAGCACCTCCAGCAGTATACAAAAACAAGGCCATGAGAATACCAGAGACCGTTGCAAACATTGGCATTGAAGCAACAACTTTGGCACCAAGTAAAGGCTGATCTGTATACTGACCCAGAATCTTAAATGAGACACCAATTAAAACAGGAGATACAACTGCATAACATGCCCATGCACTGAATAGGAAAATAAGCATCGATCCCAATAGACCTCCAAGAAATACCTCTGGAATAGCTATATCAACCTGCGTAAATGGTTGATGAGCATAAGCTGATACTTCATATAGGCACTGAATAAAAGAAAAGAAACTAATGCAGCAGATCCAATTGCAAAGCCTTTGGTGGTAGATTTTGTGGTGTTCCCGACTGCATCAAGAAGATCTGTAATTTCTCTTACTTTTTCAGGCTGTTGACTCATTTCCACAATTCCACCTGCATTATCAGCTATTGGCCCAAACATATCCATTGTCAAAATATATGCTGCAGTACTAAGCATTCCCATAGTAGCTACGCAAAGCTTTTTTTAATAAATTGTAACATGTATTTCTCATTTGATTATACAAAAATATCAAAATGCCACGTCTTTGTGTGCTGTCAACCTTTGTCCATGTGTGAAGACAAAAGTTCTTCCAAGCTGCCTGACATATTTTGGACTGTAGTAAATGTGTTCACTTTATGACAAAAGTTTAAAGTTGCATTCGAATACATGTTTCCTCCACCTGTATTAACTTTTCTGAAGATTGATAATTTTGAAGGATCCCTTGAAGATATTCCCTTTTCAACATTTCCACTTGCAGTTCAAAACTAGTGACTGAGATTGGATTATTTAGCTTCAGCTGCTACGAAACTGCTGTTCTGGCTGAAAAATATGGCTTGGGACAGAGCTCATAATTTCTCACAGGAAATGTATTTGGAAAAACTGAAGGAGGTTTTTGTGAACCAATCCGTGATTAACAAAAACCTCTCTTGGGTTTTTAGAAAACCTTCCCTACCGCCCAGAATCTATCTTTGAAGAAGATGTGTAAAACAGGAAATTAAAAACTGCACCTACAGCAGTTTCGTAGTGCAAATTTGGCCATTAATTTCTCTCAGATCGTAATGGATTTGAGGAAACTGAAGGAGGTTTTTCTGGTTTAGTCTGTTAGGAATAAAAACCTCTTTCCATTTCCCAAAATAGGCTTTCATTTTCTTTAGAGACCTCCTGGAAGTTGACTAGTAAACGCAGAAAGCAGAGTTTTTTATGCTGAAACAGGCTGCTACAGGGGTTTCGCAGCGCGCTGCGAAACTGCTGTGTAATTTCAAAAACACAGTTTAGGATCAAAATCTAACTTTCTTGTGTCTTTCCTTTTACTGCAATGACTTTTCCATTTGACATGAAATTGTTCAACATTGAATATTTAGACACCATTCTTCAAGGTAAGTATCAAAAGGTAATTTGTCCAAAATTAGGACTTAGCCTTACTTCTATCATCTTTATGCAGCTGTGATGATGTTTCCTTCAGTAGTGAACCGAGCAATTTCGTTCCTCCATTGAATAACAGTTACCATGGGACAAACAATAGGGGTGCCTTTAACCTGATGTAGTACCAAAATTTGAAGCATATCCTGGAACTGCAATATCACCGACATAAAAGCATCCAGGTGGAAGAATAGGACGCCAAATAGAGACTTTTCTCTTTGCACTATTTCCTCTGTTCCACCACACTAACTCAAACTCTGCTACATTTTGATATCTCTGACTAGATAATATGGGTTCCGGGCTTTCCAACTTCATAACCTCTTCTATGCCATTGCTACCATGTGCGGGTTTCTGCATGGATGGATTGGCACATTCTTGATTGTAACCAAACACAACATAACGAAAATCATAGGTTCTCCTCTTTATATGACCAGTTGTCATCTGTAAGGGGTGTCATTTGGCCCAGTAATTCTGAATCCCTTATTCACAGATGGGTGTGTTGAGATATCAACCTTTAATAGACAACCTTTAGGAAATAGATCTTTTTCAGTATCTTGTATTGCAACATATATTACAGGCAGACAGATTTCCACCGCTTCCTTGAAATCACTGTCGCTGCTCTCATCTTATTCCCAATTCAAAGATATTGCAATAGAAGGAACCCCTAACATGAGAGCTTCCCTTGCACTTGCAAAAGTGTCAAAATAAATGATGTGATATCCACAGTCTGATCCCTTGTTTATTCCACTGATTACCACAGAAGGCTTCTTCCAAGGAAAGAGTGCTCCAGATAAACTCAATGAAACACCAACTGCTGGGGTACTAAAAACCTTATAAGCTGACAACTGTTGATGCAAACCCAATGGATTTTGATGGATATGACAGTTGTGAAATAATGCCTATGGATTCGAACAAATCCCCAATTTCGTAGCGCAGCCAGTGCAAAATATGAATTATGCGCTACGAAATCACCTAAAAGATGTTGCGCTGCAAAACTGATAAAGGGATCTATGCGCTGCAGAAACACTTTGTCCTTAAGCTAGTCTGAGCAATTTTGGCAACAGAATTTTCAGTGATAACAGTGGCTCCACTTGGGATAGTGTGCCCTTGTGGTACACTAAGAACTCGCAGGTCCAGTGCCTTATCCATCTATGACAAACTGAAATTTGCTTCGACAATCATCCCCTTCAAGCTTCTGGGGCCTTCACCTTGGGCTTAAGCTTGATGATCACTGTAGGAGAAAGAAAACTACATCTACTAAAAGAAAAATGCTCAGTCATCCTTGAGCTTATTTGCAATTTCCTACCTACCTACCCTATGAATTTCAAACTTCTTTCAGCTCAATCAATGTGAAATTTCCAATGTAGCCAATCATTTGTCTTATCTGATATTTGATTTCTTTGACTGCATCGGAGTTCAGAGCCAATATGATAGTGTGATGACCGTTGCCACTGAAATTGTCTCTGATCTTTATAGAAAAACTGAAACACTGGAGAGTAAAACTCTTCCATGTAGTCAGCTATAGGATCCCAGAATACATGGTTCTCGTAACTTTCTGGTTGTGCAAACTGATCTTCAACAGCAGTGTACTCTTCCTCAATCGTGAAAGAGAAAGGAAGCAACACTCTCTCCTTGTGTTCTGCCATAGAAAGCTGCTGAAAATAATGATCATGATTATGAAAACTATATGCCTGAATCTGACCTTCTAAACCTTCAATGTCTTTCTCAATGTCTTTGGCAAATTCATCCAAAAATTTCATCTTATCCTCTGCCTTGCAGTCAAAGGATTTTAGATATGAGGACAAGGACAAAGGAAAATTTTCATTTGTTTCTCCATTACTATGATCATTATTCCATTGTTTGAAACCTTGAACTGAAGGAGAGTTTGCCACCACCTCTGACCTATCTATCCATTCCTCCAAAAACATAAGCCATAAGTCTTGAAATGACTTAACGGATTTGATAGGAAAACTTTCAATCCATTGTTTACATTTCCCTTGAAGTGAATCATAGAATAACATAATGCAAACATCCTCATGTTTAACTCTAAGAAGCTCTGAAAATTCACAAAAATCTGATATATGCTTCAAATTTAAACTCAAATCTTCTCCGTTGAATTTTGGACCATTCCTTAGAAAATATGCATCCTTGGGAAAATGATTTGGGAAACCATGAATTCCTGAAAAATCTATGCATGCATACCTTGAAATAAGAATGGTAGCATCTGGGTCCTTCATAACTCCAGTGGAATCACCATGAACCTATGAATTTCGAATTCTTCAACAATGGAGTCGCCAAGGTAGTTTTGCAGCCTCAAAAACCTTCTGAGCTCCTGCTACCTTCAGAAGTTCAGCTTCATGATTTCGGGAAAGAATAATCTTCAGACTCCCGGCAGACGCACCAAAATGTTATCACAAAATCAAGCACTGGAAGGCTGCTGACCAGGTAGACTCTGTGTAACTGTTTCAGACCAATCTTTTGACTAAGGCTTAGCCTCCTTAGCCTGAGAGGGCTCTCTCAAAAGGTTTATTGATTTTGACTATTGATGAGATGGCTAACTCTTGCAAAGTGAATTTAACAAATATGTTGGCTGGACAGGCATTACACAGACTTCCATTGGGCTTATGGAGTTAATCATCCTTCAGTAAAATATAACACTACTCATTCATAGAAGTCAGGGCATGTAATGTTTAAATACTCAAAACACATCTCATAGAAACCTCAGCTTATAAATACACACAGGAAATCAGAGCAGCAAAGTGAATTCTGAGTGATTGTGTATCTATACAACTGTAAAAACATAAAGGATAAAACAAAACCACATATCTTGAGCATTTGAAACACTGTATGAATCCTGAGAAGAAAAGCAGTCACTTGTATTACTGAAAATGAGTTTGTACACAAGCCAAAATAACACTCTGTTTTCTCAAATATCCAACCCCCATTGCATAGATGATTCAGCTATATATAGAAACATAATTCTAACTACTTGGAGCTTCCTCCTCCAGCATGAGGGGAGCTCGATGACTGCCACTAATGACACCTATCTGCTTTGCAACAAACTATTTAATACAATCACCACTAACTGAAGTTCTAAAGAGTTCTAATTTAATTATAATTCTAACTCTATCTCCTTCGTTGAATGGTTCCTCCTTGCAGCTTTGACACCTGGTTTCCTTTTCGTTTGGCTGAGATGGCATGAGATGAGCAGTTAATGCCCCATGTTGGCTTTGGATACTGAAGGCTTTAATCTGCTCCGTGTTGGCTGAGAATATCCCTTACTTTTCGGTTCTGGTCCCGCATCACTTTGAATATGCAGCAACATGTACTTTAAGTCTCTTTAATAACTCAAAAACAATAGAACACCACCATGTTTCCCGATGAGTTGGATGCTCCATCAATGGCCAGGTGTGCAAGCCAAAATTCCATGTATACAATTCATTCAACACCCTATAACCGGCAATAAAGTGGCTTTATAACCGAAAATTTACACTTAGGTTAAAACCTTTCACCCTTTTGAAGGCACACCTGTCTTGATCAGAATGGCTGAGATGTCTTTATTTGATCCTTCACATAACCTTTAGGTGTTCCCTTTTGAAAATTCCCGCACATATTATCAAACTGTTTATTTGCTTTGAAAACGCCACCTACAACAGTTTCGTAGCGCGCTACGAAACTGCTGTATTTGTTAAAACAGCTTGTATTTGCCCTGAGGTATCTACTTCTTATACCTTTAATTGCTAAAACTCCTTTACATATGGCAGGGATCTAGATGTCCTCAAAACAAGAAAACTAAGCAAAATTTACCAAAATTTGGAACAAAACCTTTCTTTGAACAGCAACTTCATTTATCAGCTAATTGGTCTAGCTGGGCCTTTAAGTCTTCAACCTTCTTCCACTGGCCTAGCTGTGCTTCCAAGTCTTCAATTTTCATTATCCCAAGCACCTCCAGCAGTATACAAAAACAAGGCCATGAGAATACCAGAGACCGTTGCAAACATTAGCATTGAAGCAACAACTTTGGCACCAAGTAAAGGCTGATCTGTATACTGACCCAGAATCTTAAATGAGACACCAATTAAAACATGAGATATAACTGCATAACATGCCCATGCACTGAATAGGAAAATAAGCATCGATCCCAATAGATCTCCAAGAAATACCTCTGGAATAGCTATATTAACCTGCGTAAATGGTTGATGAGCATAAGCTGATACTTCATATAGGCACTGAATAAAAGAAAAGAAACTAATGCAACAGATCCAATTGCAAAGCCTTTGGTGGTAGCTTTTGTGGTGTTCCCGACTGCATCAAGAAGATCTGTAATTTCTCTTACTCTTTCAGGCTGTTGACTCATTTCCACAATTCCACCTGCATTATCAGCTATTGGCCCAAACATATCCATTGTCAAAATATATGCTGCAGTACTAAGCATTCCCATAGTAGCTACGGCAAGCTTTTTTTAATAAAATGTAACATGTATTTCTCCTTTGATTATACAAAAATATCAGAATGCCACGTCTTTGTGTGCTGTCAACCTTTGTCCATGTGTGAAGACAAAAGTTCTTCCAAGCTGCCTGACATATTTTGGACTGTAGTAAATGTGTTCACTTTATGACAAAAGTTTAAAGTTGCATTCGAATACATGTTTCCTCCACCTGTATTAACTTTGCTAAAGATTGATAATTTTGAAGGATCCCTTGAAGATATTCCCTTTTCAACATTTCCACTTGCAGTTCAAAACTAGTGACTGAGATTGGATTATTTAGCTTCAGCTGCTACGAAACTGCTGTTCTGGCTGAAAAATATGGCTTGGAACAGAGCTCATAATTTCTCACAGAAAACGTATTTGGAAAATCTGAAGGAGGTTTTTGTGAACCAATCCGTTCTTAACAAAAAACTCTCTTGTTTTTTTGAAACACCTTCCCTACCGCCCAGAATCTAGCTTTGAAGAAGATGTGTAAAACAGGAAATTAAAAACTGCACCTACAGTAGTTTCGTAGCGCAAATTTGGCCATTAATTTCTCTCAGATCGTAATGGATTTGAGGAAACTGAAGGAGGTTTTTCTAGTTCAGTCTGTTAGGAATAAAAACCTCTTTCCATTTCCCAAAATAGGCTTTAATTTGCTTTAGAGACCTCCTGGAAGTTGACTAGTAAACGCAGAAAGCAGAGTTTTTTATGCTGAAACAGGCTGCTACAGGGGTTTCGCAGCGCACTGCGAAACTGCTGTGTAATTTCAAAAACACAGTTTAGGATCAAAATCTAACTTTCTTGTGTCTTTCCTTTTACTGCAATGACTTTTCCATTTGACATGAAATTGTTCAACATTGAATATTTAGACACCATTCTTCAAGGTAAGTATCAAAAGGTAATTTGTCCAAAATTAGGACTTAGCCTTACTTCTATCATCTTTATGCAGCTGTGATGATGTTTCCTTCAGTAGTGAACCGAGCAATTTCGTTCCTCCATTGAATAACAGTTACCATGGGACAAACAACAGGGGTGCCTTTAACCTGATGTAGTACCAAACTTTGAAGCATATCCTGGAACTGCAATATCACCGACATAAAAGCATCCAGGTGGAAGAATAGGACGCCAAATAGAGACTTTTCTCTTTGCACTATTTCCTCTGTTCCACCACACTAACTCAAACTCTGCTACATTTTGATATCTCTGACTAGATAATATGGGTTCCGGGCTTTCCAACTTCATAACCTCTTCTATGACATTGCTACCATGTGCGGGTTTCTGCATGGATGGATTGGCACATTCTTGATTGTAACCAAACACAACATAACGAAAATCATAGGTTCTCCTCTTTATATGACCAGTTGTCATCTGTAAGGGGTGTCATTTGGCCCAGTAATTCTGAATCCCTTATTCACAGATGGGTGTGTTGAGATATCAACCTTTAATAGAAAACCTTTAGGAAATAGATCTTTTTCAGTATCTTGTATTGCAGCATATATTAAAGGCAGACAGATTTCCACTGCTTCCTTGAAATCACTGTCGCTGCTCTCATCTTATTCCCAATTCAAAGATATTGCAATAGAAGGAACCCCTGACATGAGAGCTTCCCTTGCACTTGCAAAAGTGTCAAAATAAATGATGTGATATCCACAGTCTGATCCCTTGTTTATTCCACTGATTACCACAGAAGGCTTCTTCCAAGGAAAGAGTGCTCCAGATAAACTCAATGAAACACCAACTGCTGGGGTACTAAAAACCTTATAAGCTGACAACTGTTGATGCAAACCCAATGGATTTTGATGGATATGACAGTTGTGAAATAATGCCTATGGATTCGAACAAATCCCCAATTTCGTAGCGCAGCCAGTGCAAAATATGAATTATGCGCTACGAAATCACCTAAAAGATGTTGCACTGCAAAACTGATAAAGGGATCTATGCGCTGCGGAAACACTTTGTCGTTAAGCTAGTCTGAGCAATTTTGGCAACAGAATTTTCAGTGATAACACAAGTATTCAAGAATAGCACTGCCAGTTTGATAACATCATTCAATTAATCATGGTCTTGGTCATTCTCCCTTGAAATTTGCTGAAATAACTGAATTAACAAGTCACATAGGTAATAATCCCCTACGACTATGCTTCATTAACCAATAATCCATAAAGACATGATGAGAGGTATACCTGTGCAATTTAATATATCGATTAACCATTGTTGGCATGAAATGGATAAAAGAACAGGGTAAAAAAGGTGAGTAAAAGTATGCAAATTTAGCCACCAACACTTGGTTCCAGGTGGATCGAAGCCATTGGATATCAAGTTGGAATCCAAATTACTGAACAATATACCAAGGAGTGACCTAAGTTTACCAACCACTATTTTCTATGATGTTGGCTACATCATAAAAGGTTGAAAAAAAATCCATGCTCAAGGCATAAATTGGTAGCAAAGGAAAAAATAATTAGAGAGGAGTAACATAGATCAATTCGCACACCATTCACTAAGGTTCTAAACCCATATTCACTAATAATTCTACCAAAGAGGGCGGGTTTAGTACCGACATGGATTGGTAAGAGAAAAAATGATTGGAGATGCTAATGCAGATAATGTTGCTAGTTTTTACCATTGTGACATTCTTTCCATGTTACATAATGTCTTGTTTTCAGAACATGCTCATCATTTTTGTTGCCAATTTTGGTATTACTATGTTTACTATTGTTCTAGATTGGGGTTCTTTAATCACAACCCCCTATAGTGGTTGGATCCCAAGGAAGCTGAGATTCAAGGTAAATTATTGGCTATGACCATAAATGGTGGTCGATGGTAGTCCAATCGAAAACTAGTGATTATTTTGGTGAGAAATCCAACTCTAGAAAATAAACCAACATGGTTTTTGCAAAGTATGAAACTAGCTATATTTTCCCTCAAACACTTAGCTAGGGAGGCACTTTTGCATGAGTATCTAAGTGAGTAGAAACAATGGTTGGGTGAGGGAAAACAGATAGTTTTCCCTTGCATATAAAATGGTTCAAAAATTCATGGAATGTTGCAATCAAATATTGGAATCATAATATAAAACATCATTTCTCCACTGGGAAATGTCGATTAGCCATGGAAGTCTTGAATATTCTATCCTTGTGAGGCAGTCTAGCTAAATGGAAACATGAAAACAAGCAGCTTGATAAAACAAGGATCTATATCTACAAGAGAAGTGCATGCATTGTTAACTGGAAGAAAGTTATAACCACCCACTTAGGATTTTACCATTAATCACCACCATTGATGGCACAAAAACTTGCACCGATGCCAATATCCTCAATCCACTCCACACATAGCTTTGAATTTACATCTAGTTCAACAATATTTCATGTAACATTTAACATATGCATTCAATATAAGAATATGAATAAGAATAATAATATTTCTGCAACAAGCAAGCCAAAAGGGGATTTCAAACCAAAATCCAATGCTCCAATTTATTTATTTATTTTTATCAGTTGCTATGAAATGATTTCATAGCACCTGTTCTCCAATTTACTATTCCATCTCTACGAAATTATATTATAGCACCCATTAAAATCTTAGATTGGATTTTAGGGAAGATGAAATGATTCGACTCGTTTCCCAACTGACTCTCCATTTCTCAGACTTGCTTCTTAACACAATAAACGATTTACTTTGCCTCTCTTCACAGGGTTTTCTATGTTTGTTTAAATTTAACAACCTAGAAAACCAATCACAAAGGAGTTTGGATCGTATTAAAGAAACAAGGTGCTATGTTTTAGTTGATGGTACTCACATGGCATAAGACCACACATTCACTACTCTAGAACGCAGTTGGCACATTCCTTTGTGCACTTTAAAACTGATGCAACAAGAACTCAAAAAGGAAAATGGACAAATAACACAGCGATTGAATCCAAAAGATTTAAATTCTTAATATAAATCAATTGAACAAGCTACAATTTTTCATAAACTAACCAATATCAACAAACATGAATAAAAATTGAAAGTAATAAAAATTCATAAGAAGAAACCAATTTGGTTTAAACACATGGATTCAATTCAATCTCAAGTCATGTAACAATCACACAAATTACTGTCAAATTGTTGTTCATTTACCCAAAAATACCTTCCAGTTCACATAGATTGAATGTATAGGTAGGTCTGCAAACTTCAAAACTGTAATACATAGAGAAACAACGAGTTCCTCTCTTATCCTCCCTGCTTCTCCTCCTCCAGAACTTCCCAAACACTCTTTTCTTATTGTTTCCCAAAGGAAACTGTCTATGAAAACAAAGGGTTACAAAAATGTGAATCGTTTCCCCTTCTCCACAAAATAAGGGAATCTGAAAACTATTTTTTTACATTAGAAAATAACTCCTCCAACTTATTAAAAAAAAAGCTCCCTCCTAAATTAAACATTTAAAATTTCTTAAAACAATTTCCTCCAACTCTACCATGTGACCATCCCATGACATGGTAAGCTCTTGTGCAACTCTTCATCAATTTTGTTTTGCTCGGCCTATGCAACTTCATCAAACTCCCAAGGTGAAAAAAATTCATGGTCTCATGACCATGTGTTTATGAAGTGAATCTTCCTCGATCCCAATTTAAATTGCAATGGGTCATTCATTCCTTTATTTTGTTGTTCCGCTTTTTCTATTCTCCTCAACCTTCTAGGTTTCCAAACTTTGTATTGTAGTTGTCCACTTTCTTTGTTGATAACCTCTTATACAATCAATTTGCTCCCGCTTTCTACTACAATTTCCACATTAGCGTACCTCTTCCTAGGAACTTCTTTCATCATCAATTCTCTCAATTTCCCAATTTCAACATCCAGTTCATCCCTCTCTTTAAAATGTTTCCCATTTGTAACTAGATCTTTCCTTGTATAAGAATTTCAACATTCTTATCTTATTCCTGTTTAACACACATCTCTCCTCATATGCTTAAGACATTTGGATGTCTTCTTCCTTGCTTTCTCACAACAAAAACATTGTTGTCTTATTCAAAATTTTCCACTTTGACTTCATCCTTCATCTCAACAATACTGTGTTGAATGGCATCTTCTTCATATGGCTAAAAGCTTTTGTTGTTCTTTCCAACTATTTGTTGCATTCCTTCCTCTTCTATACCCTTATTATGTGTTGCTTAATATTCTCCTTCTCCTCAACGGAGTCTGCAAACTTCTTGTGGTTTTCAACACTTGTGTCCTTGTGTATCCAACCTTCCAAAAATCCCATTTCTTCCTTAAAATTCTTGAACATTAAAATTGAAAGTTCAACCTCACATTCCTTGGATATTTTGGCATCATTTTCATAGCTAGGCACGCTTAAACATTTCTCTTCTTTGGTTGTAACCATCTTCTTATCCTCAGATTCCCTTGACAACATTTCTAATAATTACAATTTAGTTTCACAACTTGTAATCACTTCATCTTTCTCTGGGATATAAATAAGGTTCTGTCCATTTTATTCCATCTCTATTATTTTTTTAATGGTTGTCTTTATTTATTACTCATGCAATCTTTGAACATACATAGTTTTTCAATTTCAAAATCATAAGGCCTTGTGGCCTCGTTTGATGTTTCAAGCACCAGGTCTCTCTACTGATATTCAGTTTCCAAATGGCCCATGAGACCTTCAACTAGTATCCTTTTAGAATTATCATTCTCTCTCTCTTCAAGGTTTACTCCTTGTTTAAGTTCACAAATAACTTCCTCTTCAAAAAATTTCCTTTGTTGCAGCTCAACTCCTTTGAGATTTTACTCCAATTGAGAATTTGTTCTTTGTTCAAACTCGATTTTCTCCATGAATTGAGAATTCCATCTATTTCTCAGCTTCACCTATAATAAATTCCATTTTACTTTCTTCTAGAGAGTCCATTTGTAACCCTGGTCTTCCTCATCTCTCTATATCAATCCTCTCATCATCTCTGATTGTAATTTAATTTTAGCTACTTCTTTATCAAGTTTGTCTTGACTTGATCTACTATGGCTTCTATTTTAACCTTTAATATGACTCTAATTAGTCACAAATTTCCCTCTTCTATGAGATTCTCCCTGCTCACTATGAGATGAAAACAAGACATCGCAACACGCTAACTCCATCAACATATTCGTAAATACCATACTAAGATCTTCCATGCCTAGTCTTCCCCTAGTATTTTTGCTGACTCCTTCCTTTGGAATCTTCGTATGAGAACTTTCTTCTCTTCTAGCTTCTACTTTCAATTGCTCACCATTCACCTTTGAGAACTTTGCTTGTCCTCCATCTTTGCTCTAAAGTTCTTTGCCATCCTCACCAAGAAGTCTCTTTGTTCTTGGCTACAATCATCAACTATAAACATCCTCATTTCCGATACTTATAATCAACAATACTTTATCAAATTAATTGCAAATAAAAATTACATTTCCTCATCATCCAAATCTTTTTTTGAGCATATGTTGCAATTTTCAATGTCCCTTACACTCATAACTCTTATTTCAGATTTGTCTTCAAAACAAACTGAATCCACTTCTTCCCAAAGTATATTTCATTTCATAAAATTCCATTGTTTTCTTCTTCAAAAAATAAACCATGCAATTGTCAGTTTCAAAATTCACCACAAATTGGAAACAAAACCAAATTTGCCTCAATCAGGTTTCTAATACTTATTCTACTCCATGCTTCTACTATAAACTCTGAACTTTACTGGCTTCCTTTGTTTCATATTTCCATTCTACAATTATTTATTAAATTGTAATTGGACTTGTTAATTAAATTTTTTTACCTCACAGGCTTCTCAATTTGTATTGCTACAATTATGAACTTCACCTCTACTCTGCTTTGATATCTTTCAGAAAAAACCACTACAATTTGCTCACGAAACCCTAGTCATAGGAAAATAAGATTCTTGTTCACATCCTCTAGTTCAAGATTGGAATCATGCCATACCCGTTTTGGCATAGGCTCATCTTATTTAAAATATTGTTATTCCTCCTCTAAGAGTTTTCAAGCTAAAGAGAATTCCCGAGCTCTAATATCGCTTGATGGCACAAAAACTCACACCGATGCCAATATCCCAAATATACTCCACACATAGCTATGAATTTACATCCAATTCAATAATATTTCATGTAAAATTTAACATATGCATTCAATATAAGAATATGAATAAGAATAAGAATATTTGTGTAACAGGTAGGCCAAAAGGGGATTTCAAACTGAAATGGAGCCCTTCAAAACTTATTTTTTTTAATCGGTCACCATAAAATGATTTTGTACTGTTAAAATTATGTATTACAGTTTCGGGGAAGATGAAATGACTTGATTCCTTTCCCAAATGACTCTCAATGTCCTAGAATTGCTTCTTAACACAATAAACAATTTACTTTGCCTTTCTTCATGGGGTTTGCTATGTTGGTTTGAATTTGACAGTTATAAAACCAATCATAAATGCATTTGGATTGTATTAAAAAAAGATGGTGTTCTATTTTTGTTGATGGTACTCACATCGTAAAAGACAATGCATTAACTACTTTAGAACGCAGTTGGCATGTTCCTTTGTGTGCTTTAAAAATGATACAACAAGAACCCCAAAAGGAAAATGGACAAATAAAACAATGATTAAAGCTACAAGATTAAAATTCTTAATAAAAATAAGTTCAACAAACTACAATTTTTCATAAATTGACCAATATCAATGCACATGAATAAAAATTACAAGCAATAACAGGTAATAAGTAGAAACCAATTTGGTTTAAACATAGGGATTGATTCAATCTCGAGTCGTGTAACAATAACACAATTTATAGTCCAAATTGTTGTTAATTTATGCCATTCACACATAAATAACTTCCAGTTCATACAAATTGAAGGTACACATGGGTTTGCAAACTTCAAAATTGTAATACACAAAGAAATAACGGGTTCCTCTCTTCTCCTTCCTCCTCCTTCTCCTCTGGAACTTTGCAAACACTATTTTCTTATTGTTTCCCAAAAGAAATTGTCTATGACACCTAAGAGTCACAAAAATTTGAATCATTTCCCCTTCACCACAAAATAAGGGAATATGAAAACTATTTTTTTACATTAGAAAATAACTCCAAATTATTAAAAAAAAAACAAGACTCCCTCCTAAATTAAACATTTAAAATTTTCCCCAACTCTACCATGTGACCATCCCATCACATTGGTAAGCTCTTGTCCAACTCTTTGTCAAATATTTTGTGCTTGGCCTATGCACCTGCATCAATCTCAATCTCTGTGGATTGATTCTATGCAACTGATTAATGAGATGACCTTCGATATGTTTCCTTGAACAAATCCCCAAACTATAATAGTGATGATCAAAAATTATAATGGCATTTAGAGCTATGGATAGGAAATAAAACTAGAGGCAAGAGAGAGGGCGCGTAATGGTTCTAGATCATCGAGTAGAGAGAGGAGGGATGTGTAGAGGAAGCCTAAATGTTATGAATATAATTCATATAAAAATAATAAATATTAATATAAATATAGTAATAATAAATAATAATTAATTAACTAATGGTTAGTTACTTAGTAATGAAGAGGCATGTCCTAGGGAGATGACCATTCATGAAAGGGCACCTTCCTAGCATACATAAACAGACCCTCATTCTCATTTGTAATAATCCCATATCTCATATCAGTTCTTATACAATATTCAATATAAACTTACATGTCTTACAATGGACATTTATGTCTTTGAAGTATTTTAAGGATTTCCGTTCTGTATATGACTTTTGGTCATTACATTGGTATTAAAGAATTCCTCTTAGTATAGGAACTTTGTTTGTAACATTGGTATCAGAGCATTCCTCTTAGTATACAATTTTTTTCTTTACATTGGTATTGGAGTTGTTCGATCCTCTGGATGCTCAACCACTAAAGAGAACCATTTTGATGCGACCTTTGGCCATTAATCCTTCGTCAACCTTGTTGTTGTCACAATTGAAGCTTTTCACTACACAAAGTTGGAGTTTCTCAGTTTTGTCAGTTTCGTCGTTTAACATAGTAAAGAAAAAAAAGTACATATAAAGATTATAAAAATAAAAATATTTAAAGAAAAAAATCATCTAAAAAAATATACTATTAAAAAAAATATTCTGATATAAATTTTGAAGGAGAATATTCATATATATAAAAAGTTCTACATTATTGATAAAAAGTGCATGATAAAGTCAAAAGGGAACCTTTCCAAATATCTTTAGAGCTATAAATAAGAGAAGGAAGAGTAGATAAGATTATCTTGATTCTTCATTAAGTGGTTTACAAGCTCGTGGTTTTAGCAACCCATGGTAACTGCCCATTGCCCATGGTAAGAGAAAAATAAAAGAAATGTAAAATCTCTTTATGTGAATGGTAACTCTTACTTTTTATGTGGAGAAAATTAACTGAGTCAAAGGCACATAAGTGGACATATATTTGATATTATACCCCAAAGAGGTGAATAACCATGTTTCACTAGGGTTGTAACTTTTCAAAAAGGTAATATATATATATATATATATATATATATATATATATATATATATATATATATATATATATATATATATATATATATATATATATATATATATATATATATATATATATATATATATATATATATATATATATATATATATATATATATATATATATATATATATATATATATATATATCAAATTAAATTACCAATGAAGGTTATCAAGTAAATAAAAGTGGAGCCTAATTCAAAAATAATGAAGTAGTCAAGATGAGTCTCACAACAATCACTATTTTGGACTAAATGTCCAAGTTTTCTAGATGAGATTGGATATACATATATTAAAAAAAAGTGCAATTTATGTTGTCCAAGGTGTGTAATATTATTTAGTACAGAAGAACATCAAGACAATGAGCAGATGTAAATAAAACAATTAAAGGAAGAAATCACAAAATTTCAACAAAAGAATGAAGCATCAGAGAAGAAATATAAAGATCTCAAAGATCGGTTTCATGAAAAATCAATGGAAATCAACGAAGAAATTTGGCATCTAAGGGACCACAATGAGAAATTTCTTTCACAGATAAAAAATCCCAAGGTTAAAAAACAAAGACTAAAACAAGAAAAGGAAGTTATGATAAGGAAATCAAGGAGAATCTATCAGAAAAATAAAAAGTAACTTTGTGCCTAAAAACCCTTAGTAAAAAATTATCAGAGAAAATAAAAAATTTAAAAGATAAAGAGAAAGATACTAAGAACAAAGTCAACGATTCAGAAAATGGTGAAGTTTCATGTCTAAGGAATCATAACCAAGTCTTACGCAAATAAAAAATCTTAAAAGTGACAAGAAATCACTAAATGACAAGTTTAAACAACTTCAATAAGTAGTATCGAAGTCTATGGTTGTTTTATTCCAAGTTGAAGATAAATAAACAAATACTGATCCAGCCAAAATCATAACTCAAGTAGAGGATAAACCTACTGAAGTGAAGACACGTGCAAAATTTTCTGTTCAAACTATGGACATTCCAAATGATGATTCAATAGCCAACTCAACAACAACGCCTAAAGGAAATCATGAAACAACCACTGACATGATAAGGGGAATCCAACCGAAAGAACTATTTATCGACATCTATATCACAATAGTAGAATTTCTAATCAATCTACGTACCAGTATCATTCAGAAAATAAATGACAAATTTATGTTCCAAATAATACTGAGGTTTGTAGAATCCAGTCCTACAATAACTAGTCATCACAAATTTTCAAAGATCAGAATATTCGATAGAAGATTAATCTATGATAGTCTGATCCGTTCTTAGTATGATAATTTTGTCTATCACTTAGAGCATGTTATCATCTTGTATCAACGAAGATGAAAGTTTAGAGGCGAGAAGATATTCTCAGTAATATTTGAGGTTTCTTGAGAGAGACAATGTTATGAATATAATTCATATTAAAATAATAAATACAAATACAAATATAATAATAATAAATAATAATAAATTAATTAATGGTTAGTTGCTTAGTAATGAAGCATGTCTTAAAGACATGACCACTCATGAAAGGGAACCTACCTAGGGTATATAAGTAGGCCCTCATTCTCATTTGTTAGGTCCCTATAATACTAGTGATTTCCCCATTACTATTGTTGTTGTATCCCTTATTGTTATTGTTGTGCACCTATTGTCCCCATATTGTTATTATTGTGCCCCATAGAATCCAACTATTGTTATTTTTGTGCCTTTATATTATTATTATTAGGTCAGCTTTGGTTATATTGAGACTCCTTAGACTCCTATGTATAGAAAGGAGGTTTTGTCATTTGAATCATCTAAGAATTGTTCATTTGTGTAATGTAAAAGAGGTTTCCCCCTCGAATAAGATTATTTCTAAGGAATTGATCTATCTTTTCTGTCTTTTTGTGAGCTGGTTTCATAACATTTGCTATCAGAGCTTTGGATTCTAGGGTTTCACTGCTCCAAAAAGGTCATAAGTGTGTTGAGAAGAAATTATTTTACATAGATTGTGAAGAGTAGGAAAAAAAGAAACAAGAACTCAACAGCTACGAAATCGATTAATTTTTTAGTATCTCATCAAGTGGAATAACTTTCCCATTGAAGATTCCACATGGGAGGATGAGAATTTTATACAGAAGCTCTAGAAGTACTCAAGCGTTGAGGACAACACTTTTTTGAAGGAGAGGGCATGTTAGGTCCCTATAATACTAGTGATTCCCCCATTATTATTGTCATTGTATCCCTTATTGTTATTGTTGTGCACCTATTGTCCCCATATTATTATTATTGTGCCCCATAGAATCCCGCTATTATTATTTTTGTGCCTTTATATTATTATTGTTAGGTAAGCTTTGGTTATATTGTGACCCCTTAGACTCCTATATATAGAAAGGAGGTTTTGTCATTTGAATCATCTAAGAATTGTTCATTTGTGTAATGTAAAGGAGGTTGCCCCCTCGAAGAGGCTTATTTCTAAGGCGTTGATCTATCTTTTCTATCTTTTTGTGAGCTGGTTTCATACCATTCTTATACAATATTCAATATACAATTACATGTCTTACAATGGGCATTTTTGTTTTTGAAGTATTTTAAATATTTCCACTGCGTATACAACTTTTGGTCATTACATTAGTATTAGAGCATTCCTCTTAGTATGCAAACTTTTTTCATTACACTACATCAAGCAAATGAATCAGAGCAGAAGAGAGGAGATGAAACATTTGGATAAACCCTCAAATACCATAGAATGAATGCACAGGCACAAAAATTGATAGAATTAATGTAAAACTAGAGTAGGACATAGATTTCATAGGCTCGAGAAGAGTTTAGCTATGATGCAACACTATTTGCAGGGAAATATGTAGGTTGAAGATGTGGAGTGCATTTGTAGTGAGTGTCATAAGCACATGTTTAGCAACACAAAGAGTACCAATGTAATGTTTGGGTAGAGATTTTCCAGGCCTAATTTTGAGATGCATAGAAAGATGATAGAGAACTAGGCTGAGAATGGCAGGTAGTACTAGCAAGGTCATAATTAGTTTTGAAAACATTGACATCTACAAAGTGCACCCAACTATAAAGAAATTGTTGAATAAATATCTGATCACTTGTATGAATGATAATGAATATGCAGATGAAGAAAACTAAACGCTCATTGATTAGACCAAAAAAACTATGGTGGAGGAAGTCCAAAAAATGGTGACTCAAATTTAAGTAGGGAAATAGTATGCTTGTTATGATACCATGTTAAACGCATACCAAATTAACATGAAATGCATGATAGCTCGTGTGATTCCTATTATTCACAAGAATGTACATATTGATTCATTTGTCAGAACTTTGGTTTCATATTCCAAGAGGTCCCTTGGACTTCTAATAACCGTTGGAATTCCTCCACACCATCCATAATGGATCAGGTGTCCAACAATAATAATTGGACATTGGATGTGCATTAGTTCTAGGTGTTTTATGACATTTAGTAGTATTGACTGCATAAGAAGTGAAAAATTGTTGTTGGAATTTTAAGAATGGCGTTGTTTTTCTATTGAGATTATTGTTTCATTGAATTTTTTTGTGAGTTGGAGTGAGAGGTAAGGATTTTTATTCAAATTCAATGTAGCGAGTTTCTATAATTAAATTTCAATATGGATTGCATGATTTCACTTGTATGTCATTATCTAAATTTCATAATTTCTTAGGGAGGTAACTTAGTTTCCATTTATCCCAAAATTATCTACAAACATGGCCCCAAAATAAGAGAGGTTTGATATCTAGACTTATCCCAAGCGAGATTTAGAAGTTTTTAGACTATACATATTCCCTTAATTCCAATTGATGAAGACCATGAGAAATAACGAGATTATGCAAGAAATTTTAGCGTCAAGAGATGACATTCATGGGCCCACATTTTCTTCTTTTATGCAATTTGGAGCATATATGAAGCCAAGCTTCTTTTAGGCTAGTTCATTTGGAATTATATCTACAAAATACTTCATTATGTAATAAGGATATGCAATAGTCAAAGTTCTTTAGACCAACATTAGTAGTTTTTTCATATGGTCAACAACCCTTTTTTTAGGTTGCATTACAATGTTGTATGACTAAACTATGGTTTTTTTAATGTAATTCAAGATTACCAATATTGTGAAAGTGTTCTCATATAGTTTTCAATTTCTTCTAAATCTATAAGACACACTAAAATAAATATTTTCCAACCCAAATTACATCTAATATTACCATATGTTATGATAATATATCAATGTAGCTCTTAAATTGTTGTGAACTCACCTCACACTTACACACATTAAAACCTAAGAGTGTATACTTTCAGAATGTATAATTAGAATTTATATTGGTCTCTAAGTCAAAGGTGTTGATAAGATTTAAATAAATAATATGATAAAAGAGTTTATATTCTAAGTATATAATATTTTGAGTTATTTTTTTTTAAATCTCTTGATGATGTAAGACCTTTTTTTTTTACCATTTGGATGTATTAGATCTGATTATGTTATAGAGTCAAGCCTGATAATCTTAAATACATTACCCCATTTGTATCATGTAAATATGTTTTGTGAATTCCTAGTGTGAAGCTCAAGGACAAGGCTCTACAAATGAACAACTAGGCATGTAATTCCAATAACTATACTTTGTATCTATTGTATCATAGGCACTGAATCATATACGTAATATCTACAAATAGTTCTATTGAAAATTAATATAAATTCCTAAGATTGTTGTGGGGAATTTGAGAACAAATATAAGTCCACAAGAGGGGAAAAGGAAAGAGGGCCCAAGGCTTAGGAGCACTATAAATTCCTAAGATTGTTATGGGGAATTTGAGAACAAATATAAGTCCACAAGAGGGGAAAAGGAAAGAGAGCCCAAGGCTTAGGAGCACTGATCCTATTGTTCATAAATCTTACTTTTTTATCATGTTCTTTATTTAAATCTCATTAACATATTTGTTTTATAAACCAATCTTTTAATGCATGTGGTGGTTGGTGAGGATGTCTCCATCATATAGTTATGGAGGCATGGGCGTTGATCACATTCATTATGAAAAATGTGAAGGTTACCATCCTCATGGAAATACATCCATGTATTCTCATCAAAATTCACTTCTCCTTGATTCTCATGGAAACTCTTTCAATTTGCATTCATACATGCACCATGTTGGGTTGTGTTATATTCTTTCCACGTAGTTAACAGGGGGTTTGAAGGGCACCCGTAACCCCACTTTATGGGGTCCGGGGCAGCGCCCCGGAAAATTTTGGTTTTGGACCCTATGTTAGGTTGGGCGGACCCACCTATGGTTTTGTGCATGATTTTCGTACATGTTTTTTACACGCGATGGTTTTTGGACCATGGTATTGGATGTGATGGTTTTCAGTCCATGGTATTGGATGCTTTGGCATGTATAAATATGTATTGTAACATAGAAATGAACATAATGAAAATTCAAGCTAGTAGTCCTGGTTTTGGGATCCAGGTGAAAATCTCTGTGTATATGTGTTATGCTCTCACATTGTTTATTTTCTATGTTTTAGAATTCATATGCAGGTAATTTCTTTACAGGGTTAAAACCTACATTTGGTATCGGAGCAGTTTTGGCTTCAAGGGGATGCCTTTATTGCTGAGGGGTTGCGCTCGCGCCTGTGGTAGACCCTGTTCAGTGGGAGATTTACAAGATTGATTCTGGTGGTGAAAGAAGATGGCAAGCAGTGGAAAGATAGAGATCGAGAACTTTAATGATCAAAGTTTTGAGTTGTGGAAACTCAAGATGGAGGATATGTTAGTGGATAAAGATCAGTGGATCGTGGTAGATCTAGGTACTAAACCAACAGGAGTGTTCGATGAAGAATGGAAGAAGTTGGATCAGAAAGCAAAGAGCACAATACGATTGTGTGTCTCAGATTCACTATTGCTGAATGTGTCAGGGGAAGCTACGATGAAGGCTTTGTGGGACAAGTTAGAGACTTTGTACAAATTTAAGTCTATTGTGAATAAACTGTTCCTGCAGAAAAATATGTATAACCTGAGCATGAAAGATGGAGACTCGGTGACAGAGCATCTGAATGCATTTAATATTGTGGTAAGTTAGTTAGCATCTGTTGATATTAAAATTTCAGATGAAGATAAGTGCATCAGTTTGTTGTATTCTCTACCATATTCATGGGATAGTCTAGTTATTGCAATAGGTAGCAATGCAACTGCCTTGCATTTTGATGAAATACTCTCATCCTTGCTGACGGAGGAGATGAGACGAAAAAATATGGAGAGCCAAAATGGTGATGCCTTGTCTGTACAAGGGCGGACCCAGAACAGAAACAAAAATAAGTCATCGAGTGGGAGATCTAAATCTAAAGGAAGATATAAATCTCCAGGAAAACCTGTAAAGGTGGTGTCCTGGAAATGTGGAAATGAAGGGCACTACAAAAGGGACTGTAAATCTAAATCTCCTAACAAAGGAAAGGGATTTGATGAGGCTCCTTCTGCAGAGGCAAAAACCACCTCAGATGAAGGTGGGGATGTGTACTTGGCTTCTTCAAGCACACATGTAGATCATGAGGCATGGTTGATTGACTCAGGTGCATCCTTTCACTTCACTCCCCATAGAGAGTGGTTCTGTGAGTATACGAAATATGATGGTGGTGATGTCTTCTTGGGGGATGACAGGAAGGCTAGAATCATTGCTTGTGGAAAAGTAAAGTTGAAGCTGCAAGGTGGAAGGGTTAGAACACTTCGGGGTGTTATGAATATTCCTACATTAACCAGAAATCTTATTTCTGTTAGTAAGCTGGATGATGCAGGTGTAAAAACAATGTTCGAGAAGGATACCTGCAAGATGGTTCAGGGAGCACTGGTATTGATGTGGGGAGTTCGGATTGGAACTCTGTACAAGCTGCAAGGTAGCACTATTGTTGATGGGTGCAACAGTTCCATGGTTCCTGAAAGTGGAGCAGAAAATATAGTGGTCTCTGGAGAAAATACCATGCTATGACATCAAAGGCTTGGACATATTAGAGAGGAGGGCCTTCAGATACTTCATGGTAAAGGTATGAGTAATAGCTCTCTGGATTTTGATTTATGTGAAAATTGTGTATTCGAGAAGCAGAATCGGGTGAGTTTCCCCTCTGGTGGTAAGACGATGAAACATATATTACAGCTTGTGCACAGTGATGTGTTTGGACCTGTGAAGGTTCCATCACTGGGTAAGTTTGTGTACTATGTATCATTTATAGATGACTTCTCAAGAAATACATGGATATATTACATTAAGAAAAAATCTGAAGTCTTTGATAGGTTTAAAGAATTTAAGGCTCTAGTGGAAAACCAGACAGAGAAGAAGATAAAGGTGCTGAGGATAGATAATGGTGGAGAGTTTTGTAGTAAGGAATTTGAAGAATTCTGCAAGAAGTGTGGTATAGCACGGTAGAAGACTACTCCATATACACCTCAGCAAAATGGAGTTGCAGAAAGAATGAACAAGACGTTGATGGAAAGGGCAAGAAGCATGCTCAGTGGTGTCAGGTTAGGACAGGAATTTTGGGCAGAGGTGGTGGATACTACATTTTACCTAGTCAACAGGTCACCTTCATCAACGTTGGAGGATAAGACTCCACAAGAGGTATGGAGTGGTAAGAAACCCTTTCTTTCACATCTGAGGGTATTTGGATGTGATGCATATGTACATGTTCCAAAGGAGAAACGAACCAAGTTGGATAGTAAATCTAAAAAGTGCATCATTATTGGGTATAAGGATGGTTTAAAGGGTTATAATCTTTGGAACCAAGTCACAAAGAAGGTCATGTACAGTTGAGATGTGGTGTTTAGAGAGGTAAAAGATGTTATTAAACATGAAGTCCAACCAAAGGAACCTGAGAAGATAGAGTTTGAGCTAAAGGAGGAAGAATCAGACTCTACAACATAGGAGGAATTAGAAGATGAAGAGCCACAAACTCCAGCTGTGAGAAGATCAGTTCGAGAAAGAAGGTAGCCAGAAAGGTATAGTCCATCTGCATTCTGTTCAAAATTTGCTTTGTTTGTTACTGATGATGATCCCAG
This sequence comes from Pinus tabuliformis, assembly GCA_031772625.1. NCBI lineage: Eukaryota > Viridiplantae > Streptophyta > Pinopsida > Pinales > Pinaceae > Pinus > Pinus tabuliformis. Next base: position 140,906,059 of record CM062817.1, read on the forward strand.
AACTATGAAGGAAGCAGTGGATTCAAAGGATGGAAAACTTTGGAAAGAGGCCATGGTTGATGAAATGGCATCTTTGCACAAAAATGAGGCTTGGGATCTGGTGGAGTTGCGGGCTGGAAGGAAACCCATTGGCAGCAAATGGGTGTTCAAAAAGAAGAAAAATGCAAAAGGAAAAGTGGAGAAATACAAAGCTTGGTTGGTAGCAAAAGGTTATTCCCAGGTGTCGGGAATTGATTTTGGTGATATTTTTTCTCCTGTTGCCAAGGTAACTTCTATTAGATTACTTTTATCTGTTGTTGTTGCTTTTGATTTTGAGGTGGAACAGATGGATGTGAAGACAACATTTATTCATGGGGATCTGGAAGAGGAGATCTACATGAAGCAACCTGAAGGCTTTGCGGTGAAGGGTAAGGAAGAACTAGTGTGTAAGTTAAAGAAGTCTCTGTATGGGTTAAAACAGTCACCAAGGATGTGGTATTAGAAATTTGATACATTTATATGGGGGCTTGGCTTCACCAAAAGCAAAGCAGATCACTGTGTGTATTTTAAATTAATTGGTGACCGTGTTATTTATTTGGTCTTGTATGTGGATGATATGTTGTTGGTTGGAAATGAAAAAGAAGTTATCCAGGATTTGAAGACCCAATTGTCGTCAAAATTCGACATGAAATATATTGGTGCTGCAAACTATATTTTGGGCATGGAAATTAAAAGAGATCGGGCAAAGAGGAAGCTCTGGTTAAACCAGAGGAAGTATGTCAAGATAATATTGTAGAGGTTAAATATGCAGGATAGTAAACCGATGAAGGTTCCTATTCCTGTAGGTGTGAGGTTATCTGCTGAATAGTGTCCAAAGACACAAGAAGAGGAAGAGGACATGTCCCATGTTCCATATGCAAGTGCAGTCCGTAGCCTAATGTATGCAATGGTTTGTACTAGACCAGACATTGCACATGTAGTGGGAGTATTGAGCAGTTTTATGTAAAAACTAGGGAAGGAGCACTGGACAATAGTGAAGCGGGTTTTCAGGTATTTTTGTGGCACTAGTGATTATGGTTTGTGCTACCAAGGATGACCAGGATTGGATAGAGTGTTGGATATTCATGGCTTTGTTGATGCAGACTGGGCTGGAGATCTGGATCAGAGAAGATCTACAAGTGGGTATGTGTTTAACCTATTTGGAGGTGCAGTTAGTTGGACGAGTAAGAAACAATCTGTAGTGGCATTGTCAACTACAGAGGCAGAATACATGGCAACCACTCATGTAAGCAAGGAAGCAGTTTGGTTGCAGAGATTGTGTTCAACTATTGGGTTAGTACATGAAGCTATAAGGATAGACTGTGACAACGAAAGTGAAATTTTATTGGCAAAGAACCCTGCATATCATTCAACGACAAAGCACATTTATGTTCAGTATCACTTTGTGAGGGATATGATAGAATAAAAAAGGTGTTGCTGGTAAAGGTGGACACTTTGAAGAATACTGCAGATGCATTGACAAAATCTGTGAGCTCTGAGAAGTTCTCTTGGTGTAGAGAGATAATGGGCATTTCAGGGCTGGAAAAATGACTAAGCTCTCTTGTGGCCCCCTGTGGAAAGAAAACAACAAGTGGGAGAATTTTGGGTTGCGTTATATTCTTTCCACGTAGTTAACAGGGGGTTTGAAGGGCACCCATAACCCCACTTTATGGGGTTCAGGACAGCGCCCCGGAAAATTTTGGTTTTGGACCCTATGTTAGGTTGGGCAGACCCACCTATGGTCTTGTGCATGATTTTCACACATGTTTTTTAGATGCGATGGTTTTCAGTCCATGGTATTGGATGCGATGGTTTTCAGTCCATGGTATTGGACGTGATGGTTTTTGGTCCATGGTATTGGATGCTTCAGCATGTATAAATATGCATTGTAACATTGAAAGGAACATAATGAAAAATCAAGCTGGTAGTCCTAGTTTTGGGATCCAGGCGAAAATCTCTGTGTATATGTGTTTTATGTGTTATGATCTCACATTGTTTATTTTCTGTGTTTTAGAATTCGTATGCAAGTAATTTCTTTACAGGGTTAAAACCTACACACCATTCCCATCTTCAAGCACCATCCAAGTTTCAAAAACTATAGCCTAATGTTTTATATTAATAAACAAACTTAAAATCGGCCAAATTGGTTATGGGACAATAATTTATGAACCTGGGAAGAGATATCGATTGTTGTATAGAATCATAGAGGCTAGGAAACTTATTTTCCCCCATTACTTATTGGTCATTTGGTTCTTGAGAGGCAAGGTATTTTTTTGCTAGATTATTCCATAAGAAAAAAAATGGGTTCTTATTTCCTATAGTTAGAGCATTATAAAGGGATATTTGTCCTAAGGAACCACTAATAAGAGAAGGGAAATTACTTCCTTGTGTTGAGTGTGCAATGGATGAGAATGGCATCATTGTTTGATGGCATCACTATTTCAATGGGTTTGGGACATATATTGAGGTATTTGAACTTAGATCACATCCTTTCCCTATGGGTTGGGTAATCCTTCAAAGGGGACGTTATATCTTGATACTAGTGAATAAGTTACAAAACCAGGGATTTACGGTCAGAAAGGTGAAAATATGGTCAACCATGAGTTTACTTGGGAAGTTATATGAGAAGTTATTTTATCTACTCAATTTCAAAATTTTGTTGTTGAAATTACCAAAGGTCAAAATTCAACCTCAAGTAGTTTGAAGCTTGTAAAAACTTTAGGGACTTATGTAATTAATATATCGAGGCCTTTTGGTTTCACTTGCAAGAATACCTTATTTATAACTTTGTAAATTGTATTGAATCTATGTGCATCCACATAACTCTTCTATTAGTCTTGCACTTATTTTAATCTATCTTTAATCATTTCTTGAATTACTTATGGTCCAACTAGGATTCTATCTTCCAACCTATCCCAACTAAGAGGTGGTGTACATGGTATACCATAGAAAAACTCAAATGGTTCCATATTAATTGAATTTTATAGCCATCACTATCTATAATAAACAAGAGATCAAAATTATTCCTATCATTTCCATTGATTCATTACGTATATGCGCAACATGCATTCTACTATTTGATTTATTATTTTAGTTTGTTCATAAGTTTTTTAGTTGGTATGTTGTATTGAAATTAAGTTGCATTCTCAATGCCTCTTAAAAATTTATCTAAAATATTTATAAATACTAATCCTCTAGTCGACATTACTTTCTTTGAATCCCATGTAATCTTACTATCTTATTGATGAAAACTTTTACAATACACGATGCTTGATAAGTATTTTCTAATGGAATAAAATGTGTATTTTTGGTTAAAGTTTCAACCACTAGAAAAATAAAATCATGTATTATTAACATCACCAACAATAACATCATAAAATGCATTAAAATCACTTCCTATTTAAACTGTAGTATCACATGTTCTTCCAAGAATCTTACAAGTGTTGAAGAATGTAACTAGTGTTGATATTCATAATTGTATTTGTCAAAAGAAAGAGAAATGTTTTTCTATTGTAAAAGTAATTGACTTATTAAAGCATGGGTTCCATGCTTGGGTCAATGGTCAATAGGTCAAAGCACCCATTGAGTGCTCTAGGATTTTTGTATTAGGTCAAAATCTTCCATTGAAGGCTTCTAAGGTTTTTTCATATGTCCTTGTCTATGTCATAAAAATTACAGACCCATCCTGGGATTTGTAAAGTTGTAAAAGAGTCAAATTTTTTAAATCTAACCTCCTCCACCAAGTCAGCCTACTCCCCACATCAAGTCAACCTCATAAAGGGATTCGACCACCCAAGAAGAAGACTATATATAAGGCTTACATTTGAGCTACAATGATTATCCATCCATCTGCAATTTGAAGTGAAAAAAAAGAGGTTTCAAAGCAAAGAAAATAAGGACAAGATCAACAAAGAAAGTAATGATGTTCTTGTATGCAATTTCTATTACTTTGTCACTCATGCGAGGTTGACTAAAGAAGATTGTAGGACCAGAGGTATAGAGTTGCAGTAAGGGTCAAAGATTATTGTTGGAACAGGTTTATGTCATCTTGTGAAGGAAGAAACCAAACAATTTAACTTGGTTACATAAAGGATGACTTGGTCGACAGGGGAGAGTCTTTGTCTTAGTCATCTCAATTTGATTTAAATCTACTAGTAAAATGGTTTAACTGGATTTTCCCCTTCATTGGGTTTTTTCCCTAGCTAAGTGCCTACATCTTGTGTCCTCTCTTATGTTTATGATCTTCAATGTTTGGAATTTCTCTTGATGAAAATAATACATTACTTTGAGAGAAGAATTAATGAATAAATCAATGACAGGAAAATATCAAAGTAAGAGAAATCAACTTAAGAAAAACCCTTAGTTACTGCCCTAATGGATTTGTCAACATGGTATCAAAGCTATGTTTAGTTAATTAAGGTAGCTGAAAGGTCTACCAAAGGAAGAAGGAAACTTGAATGTGTGAAGAAAGAAGACTATCAAAGGAACTAATTATATCAAATGACCTAATCATGACACCAAGTTGAAAAATATACACTTATTTAATCCTCATATCTACCTAGGATGAAAATTCCGGGCTTATTTCTGTAATTAGATCACATGTATGATCAATTCAAGCTAGGACCAAAAGGATATATCACTAGTATAGATAAGATAAAACTCTTTATGAGAAATATCGATCTCTTTTATTTGATTGTCAAGGTCTGAAATCACTACAACAATTATGTTATCCTCTACAATTTCCTAGGCTAAGGAGGAGATCGAAAGAGGTAACCTCGAACCACTTTCAGCTCAGTAACTAGCCGTCTGAGCCAGAGAGGGATCTCTCAAAGGATTTGTCAATAAATAACTGTAAAGAACAAGGTTTTAGGCTAGATATGCAAGTTTGTTTTGAGCATTTGTGAATTTATGGTTTTAAGTTTGTTGGACTAGGGTTTAGAGCAAGTAATTAGGTCTAGGCTTCAAGTATAGAGTAAAAAGTATAAAGAGGAGCTAAGTATTAGTGTTTTATGGTGCACTTAGAGTGTTTTTCAATGTAGTATATATTTCTGAGTTTAATGGAACCTAATGAGCATGTGAAAGCATGAATTCATTAGCTTTTAGAAGAAAAGAAACGCAGGTATGATTTCCACATAAACAGAGCTTAAATTCAAGATTTATGTCTATATAACTGCAAGGAAATTCATAGGAAGAAGATGAAGAATGTAAATAGAGATGAATTATCCATGAGAAACTGATAGGAAATGAAAACAACACCATAGACTCACTGAACTAGAGTTCCTAAAATATAGCTACAACTACTCTTGTATTAGCTAAAGAGAACATAAGATACAAGCCTTCTCCACAAAAGTCCAACCCTTCTCTCTGAATGAGAAATGATACATATAGAATCCAATGAAACACTTCCACATCTTCAAGACTCAAATTCCTAGGTGGTGGAACCATTTCCAAGATTCTCTCAACCAACAGGTGAGAGTGAGAAGGTCAAATACAAGCACTTCTTTTAGACTGTATTTTAGATTTTGCTTCCTTAATGAGGCCTATTAAACCATAAAAACAACCTATCATGTCTATTTATTTCATGATTACATCATCTAACCTCAAAATACTTCAATTACATCATGAGTTTTGACTTTGACCAAGTCAAACTGAAAACTAGGAAATTACACAGTGAAATTTAAAATGAAAAACACAGAAATTTGCAGAAGCGCAACGCCAACTTTGAGCCCACTTTAAGGTGCCTTCCTGAAGTCCAAATTATGATATGAGAGAATGGTCAACTAGCCTTGCATGTCTAGTTTCCATAAAACCCTGAATTTTTGAAAATGACCCATTAGAAGGTATTCAAAAACTCATTCGTCCAAGGTGTCTCCAAAAGTGCAGCACTTGTTAAAAAGAGGGGTAGAATGCTGATTTTTTACTCCTTTTTCTTAAAATTTGGGCCCTCTTTGAGAAATCTGATGAAATGGGTTTTGAGAGGAGGCCATGAGCTTTCCAAAACTATAGACCATTTTTCATTTAGAGGCCTAAGGAAAAAGCGCAGCGCCAAGGCGCCGCGCTTCTATGACCAACCAATTTTCTGAGTTTGGCACCAAAATAGTAAAAAAAAAAAATCTTGGAAATCCTTCAAAATTGGTCATGAGCTGAAAAATGATGTATGTCAAACCCTCATGGATGCTTCAAAAATCATCTCCAAGTTATCCCTCTCATTTTTTTCCTTTAGGGTTTCCTTTTGGCTTGTTTTCCAACTGCTTGAGTTTGATGTTACATATCATGTTTCTGGTTTGATAGTGATGTGCCATCTACCTTATTAGCTGGTTATCCCTATTAGCTTTGTCAAGAAGCTTTTCTAAGTGGTCATTGATCTTATCTAGCCAATACTCTCTATCCTCATTAATCTCCAAGGTAATTTTGTCCTCCATGTCTAGGTATTCATCTAGCAAACTGTGTCCTTTCTCCTCCTTCAATGCCTTTTTGAGTCCCTTGGTCCTGGGCCTCTTTCTCCTGCCTTGTTTTTTAGTTTCCTCAAGTTCAATAGGCTCCTCCTTTGCCTTCTTGATGCAACAATTTAGTTTTCTCTTTCTTCGTGATGAGTTGTCTAGCTTTAAGTTGATTATTTTCTTGTTCTAGGAAGGAGATAACAAACCTTCTCTTGCCATATTATCCATGAGTTCTTTGATATGAGAATCCTTCTCTTTGATGATCTACTTCATGTTTTAAGGCTCATTTGTTGTTTCCAAGTCCACCAATTCAAATTCATGCTCAATTAAGTCTTCATCCTATACATGTGATCCTTGTTTTGCTGATGTAGAAGGCTTGGCCTTTTTCTCAACCTAAGAAGTAAACACAAGCCTTTTTCCTCTTTGATACATTCTAGTCACCTCAGGTCTAGGTGCCTTAGGAAACTCCTCTGACTTTCTTGATGATCCTACCTCCATTTGTTGTGTTGGTAAGTTGTGATGTTGAACTGAAACAATAGTCTCATGCCATTGCAAAGCTGTTGCTATGAATGAATCCCATTTCATGTTCTTCTCTGCAAGCTGGTGGAGAAATATAATCTCTATCAAGCTATGATGAAAAATACTAGGGTAGTGTTCTTTTTCTTTCACCTGTACCTTCTCAGACATTTTGACAAGGCTTCTACATAAATAATTGCACATGTTGAGAGGTTTTTGAGCTATTAGAAGCCAAATGTGATATGCATACAATCTAGAAAAACTTCCCTCACAATTGAAAAACTTCATGACAACCTTAATTAATGGTGCATACTTCTCCAAGAGGTACCTAAATGGGATGATGTGTGTATGAGTCTCCCTATAGGGTGTTTTCAAGAAAGACTTGTAATGTTCAAGATCCAAATTCATACCCTTAAACAAGTATTCTCCATGATAAGGTATCCGTGTAGCAAGTTAAATGGTAGCCAATGGAAATGTAAACTCAACCCCTGCTATGATGGTCCTTTCCCCTTTCATATGAGTAGCAATCCAATCAGTGAACTGTTCATGGAAACCTACTTCGCATACCCTTTTGCAAAACTCTAGATAATTTACGTATTCAAAACACTGCTTCATGAAGGGTGATGAGTTGGTTTCATTGCAGTTGTTAGCTTCATATCTAAGGATTTTTCCTCCTTTATGGTGTTTTTTTCTCTTTGGTGAAGAATCTCCCTCCATGATGGTAGAAACCCTAGATGACAAGAAAATGAAAAAACAGTGAGGAATGAGTGGAAACATGAAATGAGGGGTTTGAGGAATGGAAATGATAGGGAATTTTTTATAAGATGAATAGGGGCTACAAGAAAATTATGAATCTTAAATGAAGTGAAATGAGGGAAAGGAATGTTTAGAAGAAATTGAAAAATAGAGCTGCTAGGAAATCTGCTCAAAATGCTAGGTATGAGCTAGGGTTTAGGTAAAGGTGAGGCAATCTGATGATTGATAGGTTATTTAGTGACTCAAAGTGTATTTTAAACATGTACAAAGGTGTGAGGTGGAATATTTACATGTTTTCAATATCAAAACTAGACAAACCATCAGTTACACTAGCTTGCAACATGAAAATTTCACCTAAACCCTAGATGAAGAGAACTTGCATTTACATTCATCTTGCCAAAGGAAAAAGGTAAGAAAAGTGTTATACTTACTTGTGGACAATCTTAGGTTAGAAAAAAATTAGATTGAGGCTCCAAAATTGAGTTTGTGTGAGTTTTGAAGAGTTTCGGGCTACTCTGGCATAAGTACAGCGCAGTTTCCAAAAGCGCAACACCAACCTTAGAAGCGCAGTGCAGTCTCTAAAAGCACAGTGCCACCAATTTTTGACCAAATTTGCCCAAAAAACTTGTGTTTTTTCACTAATGGAGGGGTGAGCTTGATGAACAGGGAGAATATGAAGTAAATGAAATGAGTTTGGAACCTTTTGGGTTTTTATAGACAAAATATGTTTACATTTTGAATAAAAATGGGCCCCACATACCTTTTCAAAACCTCATTTTCACCTTTTAAACTGGGCCACTTTAGAGAGTTGAAACCTGAGTTGCTCTATATCTTTTTGAAAAATGAGACCGCCTCTTCGGGAACCTTGAGATTGAAACCATGAAGAACTTATAAAAAATCATTAAACTTGTACAAAGAGCTTCTTATCATGATTCATTTAAGGCTGGATTTACACAAGGAATGAGGATGGAATTTGAAACCCTTATGACTTAATGAATACATGAGATTGAGTGGAATGGTAATGATGATGAATGATATAATGAAAATATCCTTTTTATTATGATTCCTTCATCTGAGTGAACTATGCAACCAACATGTGTGATTTTTTCGAAAGGAAGGAGACATTCCTAGACAAACTAGCTAGTGACCAAATTTTACTCTAAAAACCTAGTGACCTGATAAAATTTGACCTTGAGACTCCTGACAGACTTTGTAAAATCATATTTGATCACTGGTGATAGGCAGAAAAGACTGACACTAACATATCCAAAATTTGTATCACCTCAGAAATCATAATAAAGATCAAATCATTTGGAGGATCTACAAGCCTACTTTAAAGAACCTATTATGTTGGGACGGGGTCCTTGGGGTCAAATTTTGTTAGTTAAAGACAATTTTTGTAATAGTTTTTGTCAAATAATGTAAAGTCTCTGCAAAAATTGGAAGCAGAGAACGAAGCTAAGTAATAATCAAAGGGGAATTAGTCTCTTGTGTTATCATTTTGTATTTTTGAGGTTGAGGGAGTAAATACATTGGACAACATCAAACCACTTTTGAAGTTGGGATCTAGCCCTGCCAGCTTCAGAGAGGGATCTCTCTTTATGATTTAACTTGGTTTTTAAGTTGATCTTAGGCTAGTTATGATTATGCTTGGTTGTTTGTTTGAATTTGGTTGATTGGTTTGGTTGGTTGATCTGATCAAATTATTTACTTTCCATTGGGCTATGGAGTCAGATAAAGCTAGATATCACATCGAATGTTTAAAAGAGTAATCACAGGGAAAACTAGTTACGTTTACTGGATCTTTAAAGTGAATTATGAAATGGATAAGAGGTGATTTCAGTGATGATTGAAAAGAATTTAAGAATTTTTCAATCAGACTTTAGAAGAAAAACATACAGATTGTAAAAACATTCCAAATAAGGTGTTCAATTAACAAATCTTATTTTTCACATTTCTTGTTTTACAATTAGATTTTGAGATGGTTTTTATGCAGGGAACAATAGTGAAAACAAAAATTACAATAAGGAAAACATCACCAGTAAATTGCAGCACAAGAATCCTGTGAAAGTCTTTGTATTAATGTTGCTACATCAGCATGGAAAAAGTACAATGCTTAATAAGAAGAATTACAATGATTAGGAACCGACCCCCAATACTTCGAATGAATGAAGTATTTAAACAAAATTTCCAAAAATATTACAATGAATGTTGCATTGACATGGAAATCTAATATTAACTAAAAAATAACAAAATGACTAATGTGACCAAAAGAGGTGAATTTGGTGAAGTGATCTAGATGTCTTGCACTATTTTTGTGGAGAACAGTTGCTGAGTTGCCACGATTTTGATGTTGCACTGGATGTAGTTGATCTTTTCTTTAATATTGAAATTCACACTGTTTATCCCATTTTTGTTCATCTGGGATGGTGATTTTTGTTGCCTTATGGTAGATCTCATCTACCTCGGTATATCGAGTAAATGTGGGCTTTACTACGAAAATATGCTTTATCTCATGCTGAATGAAAATGATGTTGTTGATATCTTTGAAAAAATCTCTCCCTATCATATCACCTTTAATGTGGGAAGATTTAGTAGTATCCTTTGCAATGTCTTTAAGATTCTTCTTATAATCTTCCCTCTTCATTACTTTGTCATTAATTACAAATAAAGAAGGAATGCCCCGCTTTGTTAATGCTTCTATTTTGGTGAAAAATATGTTGACTGCTATTTCCAAATTGGGACATTTTTCTGTAAGCTGCAAAATCAAATTTTTCTTTGTAAGAAATTTCTTCACTTCCAAGATTGTCTTTATCCTATCATCCACTCCAAAATCATCCAACTCATATATGTTTTTGGAATTTAGAAACTTGATGATGTTGTTGGTTGTGGCATGCATATCTCTCAACTCTTTGTTAATAGTGGAAATGGCCTGAATGGCTCTCTTAATCAACTCTTTCTGTTCAAATATAATCTGAACACATGGCTAGATTTCATCCATTGCTTCAATAATATTGTTCCATATAATTTCCTAAACTTGAGCCAGTGTGTGGCCAATGGAGGATTCAGTTGCAGACTTCTGCCATGCTTCTATCTAGTTTTGAGCTCTCTGTAGCTCTGCTGCATGGAAAGTTTCAACCCTTACCTTCTCGTCTTGTAGAACATTAACTTGGGCTTGAAATATTTTAATTTATTATTTTTGGAGAGACATATTCTCCACTGCACTTGCCAACTGATTTGAAGTATCCCCTGTGTTTGTTGTAGAAGAGGTAGATGTAGGAATTGCTGTAAGAGGTACAACTTCCAAAGGGACAATAGAAATTCTGGTAGCTTGCTCCTTTCCTTTGCTTATTTTCTCCATCTCTGTTTCCATGGAAGTCCACAACCGAATCCTCCATTGGCCACACACTGGCTCAAGTTAAGAAAATTATATGGAACAATATTATTGAATCCATGGATGAAATCTGGCCATGTATTCAAATTATATTTGAACAGAAAGAGTTGATTGAGAGAGCCAATCCGGCCATTTCCACTATTAACAAAGAGTTGGGAGATATGCCTGCCACAGCCAACAACATCATCAAATTTCAGAATTCTAAAAATATATATGATTTGGATGATTTGGGAGTGGATGACAAAACATATATAATATTGGAAGTGAAGAAATTTCTCACAAAGAAAAATTTGATTGTGTAGTTTACAGAAAAATGCCACAGTTTGGAAATAGTAGCCAACAATTTTTTCACCAAAATAGAAGAATTAACAAAGAGGGACCTGCCTTATTTATTTGTAATTAATGAAAAACTAATGACCAGGGAATATTATAAGAAGAATCTTAAAGAAATTGCAAAGGATATTGCTAAATATTTCCACATTAAAGGTGCTATGACAGGGAGATCTCTTTTCAAAGCTATCAACAACATTATTTTCATTCAGTATAAGATAAAGCATATTTTCGTAGTAAAGCCCACATTTTATCGATATACCGAGGTAGATGAGATCTACTGTAAGGAAACAAAAATCACCATCCCAGATGAAGAGCAATGGGATAAACTGTGTGAATTTCAAGATTAAAGAAAGGATCAGCTACATCCAGCGCAACACCCGAATTGTGGCAACTCAGAAATTTTTCTCTGCAAAAATAGTGCCAGGCATCCATATCACTTCACCAAATTCACCTCTTTTGGTCACATTGGTCATTCTGTTATTTTTTAGTTAATAATAGATTGCCATGTTGATGCGGCATTCATTGCAATTTTTTTGGAAAAAAATTTAAATACTTCATTGATTCGAAGTATTGGGGGTTGGTTCCTGGTCATTGTAATTCTTCTTATTAAGAATTTTACTTTTCCACACTATTGGAGCATCATTAATACAAAGACTTTCACAGGATTCTTGTGCTACAATTTACTGGTGATGTTTTTCGTATTGTAATTGTTGTTTTCAATATCGTTCCCTGCATTAAAACCATCTCAAAAGTTAATTGTAAAACATGAAATGTGAAAAATAAGAATTTTTAATTGAACACCTTATTTGGATTTTTTTTTACAATATGTATGTTTTTCTTCTGAAGTTTGACTGAAAATTTCTTAAATGCTCTTCGATCATTACTGAAATCACCTCTTCTCCATTTCATAATTCACTTTAAAGATCTAGTAAAGTAACTAGCTTTCCCTGTGATTACTCTTTTAAACATTTGATACAATATCCAACTTTATCTAACTCCATAACCCAATGGAAAGTAAATAATTTGATCTAATCAACCATCCAAATTCAAACAAACAACCAAGCATAATCATAACTAGCCTAAGATCAACTTAAAAACCAAGTTAAATCATAAAGAGAGATCCTTCTCTGAAGATGGCAGGGCTAGATCCCAACTTCAAAAGTGGTTTGATGTTGTCCAATGTATTTACTCCCTCAACCTGAAAAATAAAGTACGATAACATAGTGGCGAACATACTGTGGAAGAATACATTTTAATCCTAAATATTATTATTCCCTGGTTTAAAATCAGTATTTCAGTAAGAAATTGCTATATCATTATGAAATACATGATCTGAGGTTGTTATTTTGTATATATATGTTGTATCATTGATTTTGATTTTGATTTTTGTGTGATGAGTTTTCATAGCCCTGGCTCCCAAAAGAATTTACACTAGATCTCATTCTGATTGTTGTGTGTGGAGCATGATTATTCAGAGGTCTTTGTTTCAGCCGGATGTATACCCCAGGAAGTTTTGTACACCCCTCCATGCGGGGGGGACTTGTCCCCCCCGCAGGGGTCCAGGGGCCAGCGGGGGCTCGGGGGCAGCGCCCCGAAGCCAAAAATAAATGTAAAATTGCCTTGTAAAAGTATAGTAATTTCTAGTCAATTTGGGCCGTTCATTAGGCGGATGATCTGTTGGTAGAACTTATGTTTAGTTTAGGGTTTTTTGCCCTAGAAGGCAACCCCTCTATTTGTATGAGGGTATTGTATTGGAGGTTGAGATATAGTTGTGTATTCTGTGAGCGAGAAACTGAGAGGTGAGACTGTGAGAGAAAACAGAGGATATTACAGCGGATTTGCTGTTGGTTGTGTCTCTTCATTTTGCTGGATAATAGAAAGGAAGGACTAGCTGTTCGGGGTGGACGTAGCCCAAACTGGGTGAACCACTTATATCTGTGTCTCTCTTATTTTATGCGTTCTCTGTGTTTATATTTCTGCAATATTTTATGTGTTCCATTGCTCCGTAATATATAATTTTCTAACAACTGGTATCAGAGCCGAAGGTCTATTTGGCTGATAAACTCGCAAGAAAGAAGGGTTCCTTGTTCGAGTGGGAGCAATGGCGGAAGATGGTAAGTTTAGGGTCGAGAAATTTAACGGCCAAAACTTCTCGCTGTGGAAGATGTAGATGGAATATTATCTGTATCAGAAAGATCTATACCTACCATTGGGTGGAAAAACAAAGATGCCGACAGGTATGAAAGACGAAGAATGGAACCTTCTCGATAGAAAGGCACTCGAAACAATACTATTGTGCCTTGCTGCGTCAGTCGCCTTCAACATTTCGAAGGAAACCACGACAAAGGGTTTGATGCAGACGTTGTCGAAACTATATGAAAAACCCTTGGCCTCAAACAAGGTATTTCTTATGAAACGGTTATTTAATATGAATATGTCGGAAGGTGGATCTGTTGCAAACCATTTAAATGATTTCAATACAGTTACAAGTCAGTTAAGTTCTATAGGGGTAAACTTTGATGATGAAGTTAGAGCTCTGTTATTCTTGTGCTCATTACCAGAAAGTTGGAATGGTTTGGTAATGGCCATTAGTAACTCCGTTTCTGTATCTAGTACTTTAAAGTTTGATGATGTTGTCGGTGCTATCCTTAGCGAGGAAATGCGACAGAAAAGCTCTGGTGAGACATCGGGAAATGCTTTGAGTGCAGAGTCTAGAGGAAGAAAAATGGAAAGAGGAAAGAGCTCAGGGTATCGCAGTAAATCAAGGAAAGGCAGGTCCAAGTCCAGATCGGGGATAGTGTGCTGGAAATGTGGAAAGAAAGGACACCTAAAGAAAGATTGTAGATCTCGGAAGGGAAAAGAAGGAGATGCACAGCAAGAAAACAATCATGAAGCAAATGTGACAGGTGAGGTGTTACAAGATGCTTTGATTCTTTCTTTCAAAAATATTACTGATTCCTGGGTGGTAGATTCAGGGGCTTCATTCCATGCCCCACCTGATAAGAAATACTTTCATGACTATGTTCAAGGAGATTTTGGACAAGTTTGTCTGGGTGATGATAAACCCTGTAAAATCGTTGGAATGGGTAAGGTTCTTGTAAAATAGCAGAATGGAAACCAATGGCTATTAAAGAAGGTAAGGCATGTTCCAGATCTAAAAAAAAATTGATTTCAACAGGGCAGTTAGGCAGTGAAGGTTGTGTGACAAATTTCACAAATAAAGCTTGGAAGGTCACCAAAGGAGCCCTGGTAATAGCAAAAGGCGAAAAGGTTGGTACATTGTATTTATGCAATGGTATTTCTAACTCTGTTAATGCTTTAACTTCCAAAGGAGCAGATGCAGCATTATGGCATCATAGGCTCGGACACATGAGTGAAAAGGGGATGAAGATTCTTCACTCAAGGAATTTGTTGCCAGGTTTGAAGAATGTTGATTTGGACTTCTGTGAGAATTGCATTTATGGAAAACAGAAGAGAGTCAGTTTTCTTAGAGTTGGGAAAGAAAAGAAGAATGAAAAATTAGAGCTTGTGCATACAAATGTATGGGGACCTGCTCAGGTATCATCTCTCGGTGGCTATCATTATTATGTTACTTTTATTGATGATGCAAATAGAAAAACTTGGATTTATTGTATTAAGAATAAATCTGATGTATTTGATACTTTCAAGAAATGGAAAGCTTTGGTTGAGATTGAGACAGGAAAGAAATTGAAGTGCCTTAGATCAGACAATGGAGGTGAATATTGCAGCAAAGAGTTTGATAGGTACTGTTCAGAGCATGGAATTCACAGAGAGAAGACAGTTCTAAGAACACCACAATAAAATGGTGTGTCAGAAAGGATGAACAAAACAATCATGGAGCGTGCAAGGTGCATGAGATTGCATGCAGGATTGCCTTTACAGTTTTGGGTAGATGCTGTAGATACTGCTGTTTATCTAATAAACAGAGGGCCTTCAAGTTCCTTGGATGGTGGTGTTCCAGAGGAAGCATGGATAGGTAAAAAGGTAAAGTACTCTTTTTTAAAGCCTTTTGGTTGTGAGGCCTTTGTCCATATTGATAAAGAAAATAGAACAAAGCTTGAGGCAAAGTCAAAGAAATGTACCTTTTTGGATATGGTGTTAATGATTTTGGTTATCGCTTATATGATTATGAAAATCACAAAATCATTAGGAGCAGAGATGTAATATTCAATGAAAAGGTCTTGTATAAGAATCAGTTGCAGGAAAAGAAGCAAGAAAAATAAAACAAGGAATACGCAGTTCTTGACGAAATCACTGAAAAAGTAAAGGTGCCTAAAAATAATAATAATCAACAACCACAACAACAACAACCACCACAACAGCAACAGGCACCCCAAACACCTGAAAGTGGTGTTAGAAGATCTACCAAGATAAGTAGACCCCCTGAACGATACTCTCCTTCATTATATTATTTATTGTTGACTGATTCTGGTGAACCCGAATGTTATGAAGAAGCAGTGCAGGTAGAAACCAGGAAGAAGTGGGAGCAAGCCATGAAGGAAGAGATGGACTCCTTAGCACATAACCAGACTTGGGACTTAGTCAGGTTGCCTGCAGGTAAAACAACATTGCAGAATAAATGGGTTTATAGGCTGAAGGAAGAAGATGGAGGAAAACAGAGGTACAAAGCTAGACTTGTGGTAAAGGGTTTTGGACAGAAGAAAGGTATTGATTTTGATGAAATATTTTCTCCTGTTGTTAAAATGACTTCAATCAGAACTATTTTAAGTCTAGTAGCAGCTGAAGATTTGCATCTTGAGCAGTTAGATGTAAAGACAGCCTTTCTCCATGGGGATTTGGAGGAAGAGATATATATGCAGCAGCCACAAGGATATGAGGTGAAAGGGAAGGAGAAACTAGTGTGCAGGTTGAAGAAGAGCTTGTATGGCTTAAAACAGGATCCAAGGCAGTGGTATCTAAAATTTGACAAGTTTATGTCTGAACAAGGTTATACTAGATATCACTCTGATCATTGTGTTTATCTGAAAAAGCAAAATGATGGCAGCTATATTATATTGTTATTGTATGTGGATGACATGCTTGTTGCAGGATCTAACATGCAGGAAATAAATGTACTCAAAAGAAAATTAGCAAATTCATTTGCAATGAAGGATTTGGGAGCTGCAAAACAAATCCTTGGTATGAGAATCACTAGAGACAGGAAAAATCGCAAATTAACATTGTCTCAGAATGAGTACATACAAAAGGTGTTGAAAAGATTTAATATGCAAAATGAAAAACGAGTTAGTACACCTTTTGCTAGCCATTTCAAACTTAGTAAGGAAATGTGCCCAAAGACCCAAGAAGACATGGATTATATGTCTAAAGTTCCATATGCATCAGCGGTTGGAAGCTTAATGTATGCAATGGTCTGCACAAGGACTGATATTGCACATGCAGTGGGAGTTGTAAGTAGGTACATGAACAATCCAGGAAAGGAACATTGGATGGTAGTGAAATGGATTCTCAGATATTTGAAAGGCACCACAAATCAAGCATTATGCTTTGGTGGTTCAAACATCTCCCTACAAGGATATGTTGATGCAGATATGGTAGGTGACAAAGATAACATGAGGAGCACTACAGGATATGTATTTACTATTGGAGGAACAACTGTCAGTTGGGTTTCAAAAATCCAAAGTGTTGTTGCACTTTCAACAACAGAAGCAGAGTATGTTGCTGCTACACAGGCTAGTAAAGAAATGATTTGGTTACAAAGGTTTATGGGTGAGTTGGGTAAGGAGCATGATATGGGCACGTTATACAATGGTAGCCAAAGTGCCATTCATCTTGCAAAGAACTCAGCATTTCATTCCAGGACTAAACACATATAGCTCAAGTATAATTTCATACGATCAGTGCTAGAAGATGGAGAGTTGAAGCTGGAAAAGATACACACTAGCCAGAATCCTGCAGAAATGCTAAAAAAAGTTGTAAGTAGGGAGAAACTGAGAACATGCTCAGTTTCAATTGGTCTTCAAGGATGACAATGAAGATGAGAAACAACCAGGTCCAAAGAGGATTCATTGTCCAGCAAATGAAGCAGTGGTGGAGTTGCTACAATCATTCTCCAAGTGGGAGATTGTTGTGTGTGGAGCATGATTGTTCAGAGGTCTTTGTTTCAGCTGGATGTATACCCCAGGAAGTTTTGTACACCCCTCCACGCGGGGGGGGGTGCGGGGGTCCGGGGGGGCCCATCCCCCCCGGCTGGGGGGTCCAGGGGCAGCGCCCCCGAAGCCAAAAATAAATGTAAAATTGCCTTGTAAAATTATAGTAATTTCTAGTCAATCTGGGCCGTTCATTAGGCGGATGATCTGACGGTAGAACTTATGTTTAGTTTAGGGTTTTTTGCACTAGAAGGCAACCCCTCTATTTGTATGAGGGTATTCTATTCGAGGCTGAGATATAGATGTGTATTCTGTGAGCGAGAAACTGAGAGGTGAGACTGTGAGAGAAAACAGAGGATATTACAGCGGATTTGTTGTTGGTTGTGTCTCTTCATTTTGTTGGATAATAGAAAGGAATGACTAGCTGTTCGGGGTGGACGTAGCCCAAACTGGGTGAACCACGTATATCTGTGTCTCTCTTGTTTTATGTGTTCTCTGTGTTTATATTTCTGCAATATTTTATGTGTTCCATTGCTCCGTAATATATAATTTTCTAACACTGATCCCAACCCTGCTAAAATTGTAGATGACCCTAAGAAAATGGTTAGAAAGAGAAGATTTACTGAGAGTCAAGTTAGTAATATTCCTCTCTCTAGATTCGATTCTCTCCCTGAGAATATTCCTTTTTCAAGGTCTAATTCTTTCCTAGAGAAATTTGAAACTTTACAAGACATAGAATTTGATTTTCCTTTCCAGCAAAGTTTGCTTTGATCAAAGTCTGAGGCTTTTGTAGATCAAACTGTCATAGACAAAGCCATACTACAACCATATATATCTCAAACCCAAGTCCTTGAAATATATCATGATCTTGAATCTTTAGAGAAATTTGATAAATTACAAGGTCTAGTTTTAGTGTTGGACCAAGCTATTGAAGAAGCTTTTATTCAGCAATCTGTTGAATTCTCTGATTTAATTGTTGCAGCAGCCTCTTTGTCTAGTCAGTATTCTCAATTTGTACATCCATAACCTCCCAGTCCTACTCATTCCCGTAGAAATTTGTAGAATTTTTCTACAAATCAGCTAGCTCTGATACCATGTATACTTTTCTCTACAAATCAGCTAGCTCACTGATATCATGTAGAAATTTCACTTGCAGATCAAACTGATATATGCAATGTACTAAAGCATAATACTAGATCTACATCTACCATAAAATTTGCGGAAGCTTAATTGAACATGAACAACATCAAGCATGAACACATATAACTGATAAGAAGGAATCAATCACACATAACACAGAATATGTCACTGGGGAAAGCACCAGCATACAACCCCAACATTGTATTATCAATCAAGTCGAAATCCTCAACAACATACAAAAAGAATCAGCTCAAAAGCTATCCTGCTCTCTCTGTACTCTGATGATAAAAATCATGGACTACCTAGGCCTCAATATATAGGCCGTAAGTTGGCCTAATCATACCTGTTGTCACCTTGGGTCCAACTACGTAGTCATAGAAGAAAATAGATTCCTTCCTCATGCAAGGAATACTTACTAGAAATATCCTAGCATCTGATAGTACACTGTCCCTCATCTGATCTCAACTGGGTCTTTGTCTGAACTACCATGCATCAGCTATTCATGAGAGAATACTCAATTATATAAAAATAATAGTTGTGACATGCATGCAAGCATCAACAAACTATCACTCATTATTTTAACAACTTGTTAAATAATCTAGCTGGACTTGACTAAGTTAAACTAAGTCAACTAATCCTCTCAATATAGAACTGAACCTTATCTCCTTTAATCAAGGGATAAATTCCTAAATCAAGAGAGAAAATAATTGCATGATCTCACAAAGACTTCAAGTTTAATTTTCCATAACTAATTAACTCATGGAGATTAATTAATTAATATTTTAAACTGCTGATAAGACCAAATTCGTTTTTACTTCCTATAGATAGACCAAGGATTGCTATAAATAGGAAGGGACTCAGAAATGCTATTTTTAGCAGTTTCACCTCTCACCCAAGGTGGTGAAAATGTTCATTGGCCAAACTGCTATTTTTAGACATGCTATTTCTAGCAGATCTATTTTTAGCACTTTCTAAATTTAGCATTTCTTATTGCACATTTTTCAACACTCCCTCTCAACAAGAAAGGCTTCCTCTCGAACTCGATCTTGTAACTCTGGAATGTTCTGCATGAAACACATCTACCAAGTTCAGTTGCTCCAGCAACACTCAGAACAAAAAAAACTCCCAACTGACCACTTTGTTGGGCTAGAAACATACTTTGATGTTGAAGCTCTACCTACTGCTGACAAGTTCTCCCTCTCTGACCTCCACCCTATTGCAACATCTCCATGCAGCTCGCACCATTGCACCCTTCTCTGTGCTACCTTGCACTGTGCAACATACTTGTGCCTCTCGCATTGCTGCAGCCTGCATGCTCTACGCTGTCCTAGGATTCCCTACACTGTAGCTCTCTCTGCTGCTCCATCCGCATATATCTCTACCCAATCAGTCAGTTCCTGCTACTCCACATCGGGGTTCCTGTAGCAAGGTCTCATTCAAGAGGTTGGGTACCTCAAGGATCCTGCCCTCCTCCTTGGGACGATCACTTTATGTCGCCCCACCTCCTACCTAGAGGTATTGCTGCATGTGATCCCTCTGCCCACCTGGCTCGAAGTTTTCCCCTACTGGAGGTCTCTGCATGAGTAGATGTCTCTACTCGATCTCCTCTCAACTTCTCCTATTGTGGCTGCTCCAAAACCTCCTGAGGCTACTGCACCAATCATGGCTCCTTCACAATCGTCTGAGACTTCTTCTGGTGCTACATGTTGAGAGGTAATATACCCTTCCTCTCAACCACCAAGTCTCCATCAATTGCCTTGCTGCTAAAGGCTTTGCATGTGTCTTGAACCTCAAGAGAATATAGGTTCTTGACCCATGAACCAATCTGCTTCACCTGTCTAGTGATGATGTGTCTAAGGAAAACCTTTCCCTTACTGAAGACTACATCATAGCCTCTGTCTTATAGCATTGTGATCGACACCAAGTTTCTCTTCAGTCCTGGTACATACTTGACATCGGTCAAGGTAAGGCGAGCTCCATGCTCCCTCTGAAAAATAACTATGCCTACACCTGATACACTATACTTCTCATCATTAACCATTGCTATAAGTATCTGGATATCTTTCTCCTCGAAAAAACTGAACAAACTCTTGTCGCTGGTCATGTGGAAAGAAGCTCCACTGTTAAGAAACCAACCACTTCCCACCATGGATGAAACCATGCATGTGAAGAGTGTGAAATCCAACTCAAACTGTGAAGCAAGTGCCTCACCTTCAGATCCTTCCCTGGATCCCTTCTTGGATTTCCTCTGTGGACAATTTGCAGCATAATGGACCACCTCATGACAACGAAAGCATCACACGTTTGATTTGTCAACCTTCTTCCCACCATTGGAAGAAGTGGATTCAGAAATAGAAACCTTCTCCTTCCTCTTCTTTGCCTTACTCGCTAAGGCACAGTTCTCCTCATCCTCCAAGGATGAAGAACCATCTTTGGTGCTCCGTTTGATCTCCTCCTGCATCAAATCCCACCATAGTCGTTCCCAATCTGGCAGTTTCTCCCTTCCATTAACCAAGTCCTGGTAGCTATGCTAGCTCTTAGGAAGGCCAAGGATTGCTACACTCATCATATCATCATCAGCTATCACGACCCCTACACTTGCAAGCTCATCCCTGCATGTGATGAGCTTGGTTAGATACATAGAGATCGTCTCATCCTTTTCACTCTTGATCTTTCGAAGTTTGTCCTTAAGTTCCAGCTTCCTCTGATCACTGCTATTCTGATATAAATATTTCAATGTTTTCCACATTGCAAACAGAGTCTCCTTCCCATGGAGGCTCGAGACAATGTGATCTCGTACTCCCTCCAAGAGAATTCTCCTAGCTCTAGCCACACACTTCTTCCATTCCGCCAGTTGAGTAGCATTAGTAGGCTTAGGGACTTCTTGATCAATGAAGTCCTTAAGGACGTTATCTTCCAATACTACCTCCATGTGATCCTTCCAAGCTATATAGTTTGAGCTGCCATCAAGGGTATACTCAAGCCTCAAACCATAGAATGCCATCGGTGAAATAGATGTGATAAGAACTTGAGATCTATATCTGAATAATAAACTTCGAATTCCTTCTTGTATACTATTCTTCCTTGATCACCTGTGCTTCGATACCATGTAGAATTTTTCTACAAATCAGCTAGCTCTAATACCATGTAAAATTTTCTCTACAAATCAGCTAGCTCACTGATATCATGTAGAAATTTCACCTACAGATCAAACTGATATATGCAATGTACTAAAGCATAATACTAGATCTACATCTACTATAAACTTTGCAGAAGCTTAATTGAACATGAGCAACATCAAGCATGAACACATATAACTGATGAGAAGGAATCAATCACACATAACACAATATATCACTTGCGAAAGCACCAGCATAAAACCCCAACACTGTATTATCAATCAAGTGGAAATCCTCAACAACATACAAAAATAATCAGCTCAAAGGATATCTTGCTCTCTTTGTACTCTAATGATAAAAATCATGGACTACCTAGGCCTCAATATATAGGCTGTAAGTTGGCTTAATCATACCTGCTGTCACCTCAGGTCCAACTATGTAGTCATAGAAGAAAATAGATTCCTTCCTCATGCAAGGAATACTTACTAGAAATATCCTAGCATCTGATAGTACATTGTCCCTCATCTGATCTCAACTGGGTCTTTGTCTGAACTGCCATGCATCAGTTATTCATGAGAGAATACTCAGTTATCTGAAAATAATAGTTGTCACATGCATGCAAGCATCAACAAACTATCACTCATTATTTTAACAACTTGTTAAAATAATCTAATAGGACTTGACTAAGTTAAACTAAGTCAACTGATCCTCTCAATATGGAACTGAACCTTATCTCCTTTAATCGAGGGATAAATTCCTAAATCAAGATAGAAAATAATTGCATGATCTCACAAAGACTTCAAGTTTAATTTTCCATAACTAATTAACTCATGGAGATTAATTAATTAATATTTTAAACTGCTGGTAAGACCAAATTCGTTTTTACTTCCTATAGATAGACCAGGGACTGCTATAAATAGGAAGGGACCCAAAAATGCTCTTTTTACAAGATGCTATTTTTAGCAATTTCACCTCTCACCCAAGGTGGCCAAAATGTTCATTGGCCAAACTGCTATTTTTAGACATGCTATTTTAGCAGATCTATTTTTACCACTTTCTAAATTTAGCATTTCTTGTTGCACATTTTCAACAATTCCATAGTTTAAACTTCCCTACATGTGACCTCTCAAACTACTATACCTACTATCCCTGTAGTTATCAAAACTACACCTCCATTAGGTTCATCCTCGAGTCAATATACCAAGACAGTTATGGCAGGAAGGTATGCACCTTTGGTCTTACCAGGCCAACTAAATTCTATGCCTACATATTATCCATCCAAAATTGTGACCTTTGATAATAATGGTGCTAATACTGCTCAACAACATGTGGATAGGATGAATGATGTGTTTGATCTCCAAGAAGTAGATGAATATGATGTTAAAATGAGATTGTTTGCCCAAATCATAGGAGGTAATGTCAAGAAATGGTTTAGGGGTTTAACCGCAAGAAGTATAGCCAACCTTGATGCTTTCCATAATTTTTTTTTTAACTAGATGGGAGATCAAGAGGAATTCACTTCAACTCCTAGATGAATATAAAAGGTTGAAAAGAAAACCCAATGAACTGTGGAAGAATATTGTGAACGATTCAATATCGTTTACAATGCCATTCCACAAGACATCAAGCCCTCCCTTGGCCTAGCTCTGATTGATTTTCCAGATGGTTTCGATGTAGATATGGAATATCAACTTAGAGAGAGAGACCAGACAACTTTGGAAGAAATGCAAGCAAATGCAATTAAATTTGAAGCTAAAATCGTGGCCAAAAAGACCAAACTGAAGTCTGAACGCAAAGTAACCATAAAAGAAGAACCTTCTACTTCTGTTGTCAACCATAAGATTGATAACTTAGTCAGAGTAGTGAATCAAATGATGCAAAGAGTGAACATTAATGATCAGACTCAAGCAAGAGAAAACCAAAATGTACCTCAAACTAGAAACCAAAACTTTAGAAGAAATGTTCCCCAAATTAAGCAAAGAGAGAAAAAGGGTCCAGACCAACACGTTTGGCCTCCTTTTCAGGAAAATTACACAGATGATGAGTGGAATATTATGGAAGATTTGGATGATAATAAAATAAATTTGTTAGGGATAAGTGATGATGAAACATTTTTCCTCACTCAAGAGGAGCAAGAACATTTTTTTATAGCCCAGGATGAAATGGATTCTAAAGAGTCAAATGAATACAAACAAGGATTTGAAAATGCCATAATGCAAGTCCATAGGTAGTATAATCTTACAAGTAAGAAAAATCAAGATAATGCCAACAAAAAGAATGTTGAAAATCCTGTTAAAAAGGTCTCTGATTCTGATTCCAAGGAAACAACAGAAAATATTTCTAATAAAACCACTAAAAACCTTGAAAAGAAGCCAACAGAAGCTGCTATGAAAAAGAAGATTGATACTCCTTCCAAAACTACTCAAACTAATTTCCCTTCTACTAGCCAAAAAATAGAACTTTCCACAAAAATAGTTATTGATAAGTCTGATTTTCCAACTCTACTTAAGAATCAAACACCATTTAGCATTGAAAATGAACTTGCCAAGCTGAAAATTTCTATCCCATTAATTGAATTAATGAAAAAAAATACATACAGGACTCAGGTCATGAAAGCATTAAACATTGCGGAAAATACTGATGATGTAAATTTGAATGATGATCAACCTGAACTCTTATTTGGGCCAGAAGTTGAAGGCAAACTACAGGAAGGAGGGGTCCCTCTTTTTTATGTTAGTTTGAATATTCATGATAAAATTCTCCATAATGTTATGCTAGATTCAGGTGCATCCCATAATTTAATGCCCAAAGCTATCATGGAAAAACTAGGACTTGACATTACTAGACAATATAAAGATTTGTATTCCTTTGATTCTAGAAAAGTTAGATGCCTAGGTCTTATCAAAGACCTATGTGTTACTTTAGCCCAAATCCCTGCTAAAAGTCTAGTGATTGATATAGTGGTTGCATACATTCCCCCTAAGTATGGCATGTTGTTTTCACACTCATGGGGAGAAAAATTACAAGGGACCGTGCAAATGGACATGACTTATGCCACCATACCAATGTTTGGTCAACAAAGAGGACTGTATAGGGAAAATTTAATGAATTATATGTTCAGTAGTCAAGAGAAACCACATAACTATCCTCTTTACTCTGTTCATGCCGACCAGGACTGTTTCAGTCTTTATAATGATGGAGACATTAATGCACAGGTTACTCAAGCAGAAAATGGCATTGATGAAAAACATGAAAATCAAACACAAATTGTGCAACAAAACACTTAGACTAAACCTTTTGGGAACATGATCTTTGATGGATCTTGTATCAAAGCAGGTTCAGGGGTAGGTGTTTGGGTGTCCAATTCAGGGAACAATAATGGAGAAGGTCATTCTTACAAACTCAACTTTCATTGCACCAATAATATAGTAGAATACAAGGCACTTCTCTTAGGATTTCATTTATTGAAAAGGCTAGGTGCTAAAATAATTTCAGTTCAGGGGGATTCTGAATTAATTCTAAAACAGATCAAAGGAGAATATGCTACAAAACATCCTTGGTTGAGAGCCTACAGAAATGTTGTGCATGACTTTCTTGAAACTTTTGTAGAATATGATCTTGTTTTCATTCCCAGAAATCATATTGTCTTAGCTAATGGTTTATCTTTTTTAGCTAGCACATGCAAAATGCCTCACCTCAACAGATAATAGAGAGTGGAAGTGAAACATTGTCTAGTTGTACCTGATAATATGAGATATTGGTAGGTATTTGGAAGTGATAAGAATATTGAAAAGCTTTTGCAATCCAAGGATGAGTATATAGATAGTAGCATAGATTTAGAGTGTGAAGTAGAAAATCATAATGTTGAATATGTTAGTGTAGATAAATAGTTTGATGATTCTTATGTAAATATTTCAGTCAATAAAGATGTACATAAATTAGAATTGCATGAAATAGATCCAGAAAAGGAAGAATTTGAAGTACTTCATCTTAAGGATAATGTTCTGCCTAGGGGTCTAGTTCCGTTAGAAGAACTTTTTGATTTTAATGATGTAACAAAAAAGCCAAAAATGGAACCCACAAGGGCAAACATAGAAGAATGCAATATAGGTAGTGAGAAGAATAAAAAATTATAAAACTCTCGAAATCACTTCCTATTGTCACAAAACAACGATACATAGCTCTTTTCAAAGAGTTCATAGATGTCTTTTCCTAGAGTTATGAGGATATAAAAGTATATGACACTAACATCATACAATGTAAAATCCCAATCAAGGAAGATAAAAAACCATTCAAACAAAAACTTCATAGAATAAATCTTTTCCTTATGCCTTTGGTTGAGAAAGAAGTGAAAAGGATGTATGATGCTAAAATTATGCTTCCTCTTATATACTCTAAATGGGTGTCTAACATTGTGCCTACTAGAAATAAAAGCGGAGAAATCAGATTGTGTCGATTTTAGAAATCTTAATAAGGTATCCCTTAAAGATAATTACCCCTTACCTAAAATGGATCATATATTGCAAAGGGTAGTAGGGTCTAGTAGAATTTCCTTATTAGATGGTTTCTCAGGTTACAACCAACTCTTAGTGCATCCGGACGATCAGGATAAAACTGTCTTCACTACCCCATGGGGAACTTTCATGTATGTCAAAATGCCCTTTGGGTTAATGAATGTTGGAGCCACTTTCCAAAGAGAAATGGATATTGCCTTTGCTGATGAAATTGGCCATTTTATTGTGATTTATCTAGATGACATTACTGTCTATTCTAAAACTGATGAGGAACATTTAGCACATCCAAGAAGAGTATTTGAAAAATGTAGAAGGTTTGGCATCTCACTAAATCCTAAGAAGACACTGTTTGGCCTTGAGGAAGGAAAACTTCTTGGTCACATTATTTCCAAGGATGGAATTAGGATTGATCCTAGTAGAATTGAAGCAATATTAAAAATCAGTCATCCAAGAAATATCAAAGAGCTTCAATCTTTTATTGGAAAAATAAATTTCCTAAGGAGATTCATACCTAACCTTGTAGAACTTCTTAGAAACATAATCAACATGCTTAAAAAGGATTTATAAATAAAGTGGAATTTTGAAGCTACGAATTAGTTAAATAGGCATTGACTAAAGCACCATTATTGATTATCCTAGAGTTTACAAAAGATTTCATAATCTTCTCTTTTGCTTCTGAACACACTAGTGAAGTGGTCTTACTACAGAAAAACAATGAAGGTTTTGAACAGGCTATTGCATTATTTAGTAAAGTTTTAAGAGATGCATCTTTGAAATACAACCTTATGGAAAAATAGGCCTTTTCATTGGTTAAAGCAATAAAATATTTTAGAGTACATATTTTTCATTCCCACATTATTGCTTATGTACCTAATCTAGTGGTTAAAGACATTTTGACACAGAATGGACTTGGTCGAAAATGAGGCAAATAGATTACTATCATTCTTGAGTATGACTTAGAAACCAAGCCCACCAAATTAATCATAGGTCAAGGACTAGCCAAATTGATGGTTGTGTCAAATTTCCATGCATGGAATAGGCGACTCCACAAATTAATGAGGCATTTTTGAACTCACCCTAGTATGCAAACTTGCTTTATGTTTTATTTAATTTAAATGATCCTACTGGTTTGACCAAAACAAAGGCAATATTTCTCAAGTTAAAAGCAGTTAAATTTTGCATTATAGAAAATGTTTTGTATTGGAAAGATGCTAGGGGTATTTTACTTAAATGCTTGGTAAAGGATGATGCAGAAAAAGTTATGTAGGAATTCCATGAAGGATATTGCGGTGGTCATCTTTATTGGAAAACCACTGCCAATAAAATCCTTAGAGCTGGTTTCTACTGGCCTAGTCTTTTCCCTGAAATTCACAAACAAGTCACCTCATGCCATAAATGCCATATTTGTTAGGGAAAGTGAAAATTGTTACCCTTTCATTAAAGCCTATCTCTATTGAAATCCCCTTCCAGCTATGGGGATTGGACTTCATTGGTGAAATTCATCCCTCTTCCTCTACCCAACATAAGTGGATTCTTACAACGATTGACTACTTTACCAAATGGATAGAGGCCACCCCTTCGAGAGTTTCCACTGATGTTGTCATTATTAAATTCCTTGAGACTAATATCCTCTCTAGATTTGGCTGTCCTAGAAAACTCATTACTGATAATGATGTAGCCTTCAAATCTAAGAATATGATTGGATTCTGCCATAAATACCACATTACATTGGGACATTCAACAACTTATTACCCTCAGGGTAATGGGTTGGTTGAATCCTCAAATAAAATCTTGATAAGCATCATCAAAAAGCTTTTAGAAGACCATAAAAAATCTTCACATAACAAGTTGGTCAATGCACTTTTGGCTGACATAATTACTACTAAAAAATCCATTGGCATGTCACCATACCAATTGGTCTATGGATGGATGCAGTTTTTCCATCCTCCTTAGCATTTCTAGTCATGAAGATCATTCAAGAAGTGCAAACTAAACCCAATGATGTACAGAGAAGGATCAATCAAACTATCCAGTTGAAGCAATCCAAGGAGGAAGTATACAACAAGACCCAAGTTATGTAGGAAAATATTAAAAATATCTTTGACAAAAGAACCAAAGCTAATGACTTTAACATTGGGGACCAAGTTTTCAGATGGGATTCCAGGAGAGAGGACAAAAGAAAACATGGCAAGTTTGATAATATTTGGAAAGGGCCATATATTTTTCATTCTTTTAGGGTAAATAATGCATTTTTCCTTAAAGAGCTAGATGGATCTAAGATTCCTGGCAGTCCTATCAATGGCAGGACATTGAAGAACTACTTTTGTTAGCCTACATATTTTTCTTACATCATTGTAAATATCATAGTCTTTATGGTTTTTATTGGGTAACTTATTAACAAAGGTTGAAGCTCGCGGTGAAGGCCCTAAGCCTAGGTTGATGAGCTACCAAAAGTATCTTAAAACAAAAAATAAATCAAATGAAGACATTACAAACATGGAGTACTCAAGGCTACTAATCATATGTTCTTGACACTTCACTTAGAGAAGTGCCATCCCTAGCAGGAGCTATTATTAGGGTCCTATAAATTATAGGATCTCAAGGTGATTGAGTTTTTTATATTTGTAATTTCATATTGTACATAATTTCAATATTCAAATGATTTCCAAAAATATAAAAAAAAAGGGAAATAAGATCCCCACAAAAGAAAAAATAGAAAATAATACAAAAAGTGCTACAAGTCTAAATGCCACTACTGATAAGTTAGATTTTATTTTTCCTCATTATCAATAAAGTTGTGTGCAAGTTGTTTTTGAATGCCACAATGACTAAAGTTTTGTTCAAATCATACAATTTAATCACGATTGGACACATTTAAATTTTTGTTTAATAGGTTAGTGATCCGGATTTAAACAGGAACACAAAAAATTACAGAGATAACCATATACACAAAGATGCAGTGGAAATAATACTTCATTTCATTAATGTAAAATACTGAAATATGCTTACAAACAGAAATGGAAATAAACCAGCTAGGGCGATGGTAGCTTATCTCTGAGAAGAGATGTGGCAGCTACATGCCTCCGAACTGTGTTACAATGAGGCTCGAAGGCCTATTTATTGTTAAGAAATAATGGAAAACCCTTAACATCCCAAAACCTAACCCTACAAGATGAAACGCCAAATTGTGGGCCTCGTTTTGGGTAAGATGGTACATCAACTTCCCGGGGTCGTAACTTTGGCACCCGATCTTCATTTGACGCGTACAATAACTCGTTAGAAAGACCTATCCAAGCACTTCAACTTTGAGAAGAGCAACATTGGTCCATGAATCCATGTTTCTCACAGATTTCCCAAAAAACATCATTTAGGGCCTCAAAACAGCTCCGGAAGTTCAGGACCCGAAAAACTACTAAAAAAATAAATTGTGCTACAATTATGGAAACTGAAAAACTGAAAGAGATAGTTGTGGGGGGTCTAAATGGGATAGGTGGGTTGCCACCAACATCCACCTGGATCAATTAGTGAATAAGGATTTACCAAGCAGTTTAATCTTGGTAAATCAGTAGCTAGGTAGAAATAAAATTTATTCAACAGTTTAATCTAAATCAATGGTAGGATAAGTGATAAGATAAGGCATATTTTCATAAAAAAAAGTGATATGGTTATGCTAGTTTAAATGCACCCTGCAAAGCAAGAAGAAACAATGTTAGCTTAGAGAAAGAATTGAAATGAGAGGGTAGGTAGAAATAGAATGATGATTTCAGGATAAGCATGAAAATTTTATCCTAAGTCAAATGTTAAAGATTATTTTCATGCACAAGAGAAAAGCAAAGGGATAAAGGTTTTGTTCTAAAGTTCGTATATCAAATGATATTTGGTACATTATACCACCATTCCTAAGTTTCACCACCTGAAAATTACTCCTCCACTTATGTTTCATTCATTCACCTCTCTCACCATGTATCCAATCATATTCCATTAAATTTGTTTCCCTACCCCACCATACGCCCATCATGTCATGATAAATCCTCCCCGCCATTCACCTCATTTGAACTATGTATCTGATATCCAACAGCTTATATTATGTTTCGGCCCCCCCTCGACATCTAAACTTTACTGTTGAGGGGGGGGGGGGTCCAAAATGAGTGGTATTAGAGCCCAAACCTGCAGCAACGTGGTGCCATTCTATGTTTTCGCACCCCCCTTTGCCAAAACCGTTAACTTCCTCCTCCCCCCCGAAAGATTTTTTCTTCACCATACTAAACCACCATCCTATCCGTTACACTCCCACCAATCCCATCTCACCACCTCATCTATCCATTTCTCCAACCAATTAAATCTGCTCCCTACAAATTAACCCGTTAATTAATTTAATTACTTAACTGTTAATATAACAGACTCGCACCATCATCAACGGGAAAGCCCGAAAACTATAAACTCCCTCCTTTCGCCCATTCACATGTTACAATATCATGCTCCGATAATACAATTTCTCTATGACAAGTTTTCCAATCCAAATTACAACAGTTTCACCCTACTAAGGATCACACCAGCTAATTGATTTTCAAACTAGTGCCTTTGCTTTCCCTTCTTCTCAAATCCGAGTCCATTTTTTCACCCTGTAAACCTCCATAATCCAAATTTCACCAGTGTCTCAACCTAATCTGATCATGCCTCCTAAAGATAAGGCACAGGAAGAACTCGTGAGTCCTCTGATCCACCCTTCGATCGATTTTCATCATATTCCTTTGGCAAACAGAGATTACAAAATCCATGAAACCCGGTGTGAGTGGGATTTATTTGAAATGTATTGTTGGCTTGAAGACAAATTCATTAATAATTCTAACAATATTGGACTCTGGGAATCCAATTTTCCCCATTATATCTTTCCCCTCACCCATAGTGCCCCTGAATTCGTCAAGAAATGCCATGTTTGTTATGTGCCCAGTCAAAGAACTAGTTTCACCCCTACACGAGAAATTTTATTTACCATAACTTCCAAATCAATAGATCAAATGATGCAAGCTCCTCTTACAGAGAATGCCACTCCTTTCTCTCATGAATCACTCACTAAATTGTATCAGAAAATGGACTTTGCAAAAAGATCCAAAACCCTTGAGCTTTTCTTGACTGAAGATGCCCCATTACCCAAGAGAAATCCTCCCTATCCATCCTACGTTTTCCCTGAGAGAGCCAAGTAGATCATTACTTTCATCTCCTACCTAATTTTTTATTACTCAGATCAATGGGTAGATGAAGCCATTATAGACTTTATTTCCATTTTCTTCACAGATTCCAAGCCAATTCTTTGTAGATTCTATCCATGAACAATTTGTCAAATTCAAAAGTGAAGAAGTATTTAAATATGCTTATGGGTTAGTATATATGTTTTTGTATTTTTAGGGAGACAAACTCAAGCTTGCATTACAAAAGTTGGATGATGAGGGAAATCAACAATCAAACATATTTTTGACTACACTAGTAATGAAGGAGCAAAAAGAATACTCGTACAAACAATTCATAGAAATGTTTGTACATCCAGCATTCAGTCTCCTAAGAAACAATCGAAAGCCAAAAATCAATGAAGAAATTAGGAAAATTTTGCAGTTATCAGACCAAGTCCAAACAGGAGATTGGTATCTTTACCAAAATTACACACAACTAAGGATATATGGGTGTGAACTTGATCCTTACAAACTGCCAAAATTCCTCCTAATGAGGATTTTTTTCCCTAGAATACATCAGGAAAATTCTCAATGCTGATGAGATTCATTTTGTATCTGCCAAGAAGAAGTCTCAATTCAAGATCAAAACCCAAATAGGACCTTTCATTTGCAACGGCGGGGCATCAGGGGAAGAAGCAAACAAATTTCCGATAGAAATGCAATTCAGCCTTAGTTTCACATGGTCATATGATCCATTATAGGTCATCTCCAGGTTAAGGGTAGAGAAAAAATCTACAACTTATTTTCATACATCCAGATTAGAGATTGAGAGATTAAAGAACGAGCTAGAATGGACTAAAAACACTCTACAAGAGGCAGATGAGGAATTGGTGTCAACTTCAACATCACAGACTCCTATTACACATGAGAAAACAGGAAAAAGGAACAGAGAAGAAGAGTCACCTCCAGTGATTGATACTCCCTTGTGAAGACTTCATGGATAGAATCTGCAAGGAATTGGCTAAATTTGAATAAGATGGAAAGCTTGGAATCTATAGAGAAAATGGAAAGAAATCCTATAATGGCTTTATCTACCCACTGATCTAAGTAATAACCAAGGAGGTAGGAGATGACAGTAATGATCTGCTTGGCTCTCTCAGGGAAAATGGAGGATGGATAGGGGGTATTTTTCTTGGGTAATGGGGCATCTTTAGTCAAGAAAAGCTCAAGGATTTTGGCTATTTTTGTAAAGTCTAGTTTCTGATACAATTCAATGAGTGCTTCATGAGAGAAAGGAGTGGCATTCTCTATAACAAGATCTTTCATCATTTGATCTATTGATTAGGTAGTCATGGTAAATAAAATTTCTCCTGTAGGGGTAATAACAACTATTTGACTAGGTACATAACAAACATGGCATTTCTTGACGAATTCAGGGGCACTGTGGGTGCAGAGAAAGATATAATGGGGAGAATTGGATTCCCAGAGTCCAATATTGTCAGACATATTAATGAATTTGTCTTCAAGCCAACAATACATTTCAAATAAATCCAACTCACATAGGGTTTCATGGATTTTGTAATCTCTGTTCGCCAAAGGAATATGATGAAAATCAATCAGACAGTGGATTAGAGGAATCACGGGTTCTTCTTGTGCCTTATCTTTAGGAGGCATGATTGGATTAGGCTGAGACACTGGTGAAATCTAGATTGTGGAGGTTTACAGGGTGCAGAAATGGACTCATATTTGAGAGGAAGGGAAAGCAAAGACACTGGTTTGAAAAGCAATTAGCTGGTGTGATCCTCGTCTATGTGAACCTGTTGCAATTTGGATTGGAAAAACTGCCACAGAGAAATGGTATTAGTGGAACATGATATTGTGACCCGTGAATGGGTGAAAGGAGGCAGTTTATAGTTTTTGGGATTTCCTGTTGATGATGGTGCGGGTCCATTATATTAACAGTTAAGTAATTAAATTACTTAACGGGTTGATTTGGAGGGAGAGGATGTAATTGGCGGGAGAAACAGATAGATTAGGTGGTGAGATGGGATTGGCGGGAGTGTAACGAATTGGATGGTGGTTTGGTATGGTGGAGAAAAAATATTTCGGGGGCAGGAGGTGGTTAATGGTTTTGGCAAAGGGGGGTGCGCAAACATAGAATGGTGCCATGTTGCTGTGGGTACGGGTTTTAATACCACCCACTTCAGAGCCCCCCGGACGGTAAAGCTCAGATGGTGAGGGGGGACCAAAATTTAATATAAGTCGTTGGATGTCAAATGCGGAGTTCAGATGAGGTGAAAGGTGGGTAGTCTTTATCATGAAGTGATGGGTGTGTGGTGGTAGGATAGGATAGGGAAATGAATTTAATGAAATATGATTGGGTACGTGGTGAGGGAGGAAAATGAATGAAATATAAGCGGAGGATTAATTTTTGGGTTGTGAAACTTGGGAATAGTGGTATAATGTACCAAATATCATTTGATATACCAAACCTTAGAACAAAACCTTTATCCCTTTGTGATGCAGGAGCATCTAGACCTAGCCAGCAATGTGACGGGGTGGTCACATGTTGTGGCTAATGCAAGATTGGAGGAAGACTTAGTTGTTAAATTTGTATTAATTTCAATAAGGGTAAGTAGCTTAGAGTGGTCTAATTAGGAATAAATGGCAAGTGATCATCCTTGTGTGCAGATCAAGCCAAGTGGTCTAGTTTGTTTAGATGAAGATAAGATTGAATTATAACTGTATAACTAATTCCTTCATGTGTGGAAAGAAGTAGTTAGATATGACACATGTATAACTTCTTTTTGGGATTTGCTGGAAGGAAGAGGTAGTAAGGGGGAGACAGAGAAAAAAAAAAGACCGGAGGCACTTGTAAGCCTACGGGCAGTGTAGAAATTCCAAGACCGTGTTTGTTTCTTGCAGTATTGATTGGGGTCCTCTGATTTTGATAGTTTTTATTGGGTTTTCTTCTTCTAGTATCCTCTGTTCAGAGAATGGCTTTGCGACTAAAATGCCTGCCAAAGGGTTAGGGAAACACCTAGTAATTTTATCAAGATGACTTTATTTTCTCAATGTGAGTTCGATATAGTTTTTTTCTTCCAGCCTTTCATTAATTAATTGTTGCCACTTGCAAGTTTTGTTTTTTGGGTTTCGAGAACCGTATGGATTGATATGAGTTTAAAGATTGTCTCTTAAGAGTTGTGGAAAGGAGGACGGAAGACGTTAGCCATTTCGATGCTTGGAATGAGTTTTGAAATTCAAACTTTTCTTGCCCTATAGATTGATAGTTTTGGGTTTTGTTTCTTGAGGTTTTATTTTTTCCGTAACTTCTCCTTGCAAAGTATCCAACGGATTATGGCTGACTCCCTAACAATGAACAACATTGAAAACGCACGAGAATAATTCAACAAGACCATTTTTGTTTAGGAAACACATCTTAGATGGAGAAAATGCGCACAAAGACCTTATAAAAAAGATAGACTCTTAATCCTGAGAAAAGGGCTCAGAACCATAGAAGGACGAGGGAAGAAGTCTGGAGGAGGAATGCATAATTGGCAGGATTTTTTTTTTTCTCGGTGTTTCTTATTTTCTCACTAAGGCTGAAATTGAATTTGTGTTTGATGGAAGAAAAATTATTCCACTGAATTACTAGACAAATTGGTATAAATCTTTTAAAGGATTCTAGGACATACCCTGATTTTGATTCAAAATATTTTGAAGTTGTGGTTGTCGGTAATCCAATTGTTTACAAAGGAATGTGGTTGGAACATGCACTAGTTATGCAAGCTATCCTGCCTCTCATGACGGAGTTTAAGGTGGAAATTTGTATGAGTGTCGTGCAGCCTTAAGGTTGCACCATTTTTGGTATCAGAGTGGGAAAAGATTTCCTACGGAAAGGAGTTTTTGTGTGCTGAGAAAGAAGAATGTGACCAGCCAAGGTGACAAAGCTAGTAATCAGAAAGACTGGCAGGACAAAAAGACAAAACAAGCGTGTTTTGTGTGCAAGGGTTCAAAGGTTGCACAGGGAGAAGCAGGTCTTGGAAAAAGACAGAAGCTGACAGTAGCAAGGAGGTAAGATAACAAAGATGGGATGTGATTAATACTCCCAAGGAAAAATTGCAGAGGGAAAATGGCCAAGGACAATAGAGATCAAAGATAACAGGGATGAAAGATAGCAGAGAGAGTTGAGAATTTCATTCTCAAGGGAGATTTTAAATCTGAACACATAATAGAACAGAGAGGAGAAGAGTTTTACTCTCAAAGAAAGAATTTGCAGAAAGAAAATAATTTGAGACAGCCCATGCAAAATGCATGTGGACATGATCCTACAGGAATCATAAAAAAATATATATGATGATATTTTTTTTAACTGAGTTGATAAACTATGATTGAAGGTTTTCAGTAGTAGGAAAAGGGAAAAGCATAGCAAAGAAAGCACTCTGAAGTGTCAGTGAACCTGAAGAATCCAACAAGAGATTGGACAGAGAGGACAACTGAAGTGTTCTCAAGGGAGAGTGAGAGCTTGTAGAAGCCTACGAGGAGTAAAGATGTTGCTCAAGAGAAGGTTCCAGATAGAGGACCATGCTTACCAAAAGACTGAGCGTGGAGAGCTTAGTGAGGTAAGATTGCAGTGAGGAGGACTTGCTGTTGTGGAGGCTTGTTGCAGTGGAGTGAGGCACTCATGAAGAGAAGAAGTAGACAAAGATGATGGAAGGTCATTGCAGAGGTTCTCAAGGAACCCACTATAGAGGGAAGGATGCCAAGACAAAAGGCATGAAGAGGATGAGTCAAGAGGAGCTTGACAAGCAACTTGCTGACATGAAAGCAAGATTGGAGATATTGACAGAGCTGCTACAAGACCTAGAAGACCAGAAAAGAGGATGGATGTTTCCACTAAAAGGAAAAAAGGTGATTTGGCACTCATTACAGATGAGGTGGAAGCAAAAGGAGATTTCCTTATGGACAAAGGAACTCAAATTCTTTGAGTCAAGGATAAGAATTGAAGATGCCACAGGCAAAATTGTTCATAGGAAAATGCTTGAAGAAGTAGGAGAAGCAGATGAAGCAAATGAAGTTATCTACAAGCCAAAGGAAGGAATATCTTTGGATGATGATGAGGAAGAGGTGAGATTGTGTGAGGGTCTCAAAAGTTCAGAAGAGAACTTGCATCAGCACAATGAAATGTTAACAGTAAACCTTGAGGAAAGCTCAAGGAGATATACTGAAATGTTGACAGGAAGACTAGAAGGAACCTCAACGAGATATACTGAAATTTTGATAGGAAGACTAGAAGGAAATTCAGAGAAATAGGTTGAACTGGTGACAGAAGGTAAAACTAATGGAACCACGCAAACACAACCTTATGGGAAAGATGCAAATAAAGTAATTGATGTTCCACATAAGCTTCCAACATTGTGTACACCGTTGTCAGAAATCTTGGCTATAATGTTACCCCTTGAAGGAATTTCAGGTATGCAAGAAGGCCATATGAGCATAAGGAAGAGTGTTTTATCAGTAGAAAAAAAATCGTTAATTCAAGATGTAACATCTAAAAAAAATTATGTAGAGGATGTGCAACTTTCCAAGAGCAGCCTGAGAGAGACAGAAGAGGTCAACGAGGGTCTAAATGACGTGGAAGTATCAGTTCAACAAGTAGGGGAAGACAAATCATCATTTAATATTTCATTTTTTGGTCAACGGAAACCTGGCGGAAATTCCATCAAATGTAGTGATCAACCCTATTCTGCTCCTGTGGTTTGGGATGCACATCAAGCTGGTTCCCTTGAGAAGTTGGCAGGTGGGGACATAAAATCAATTGAAGGAAGGGTTAAGTTGCCGACATCTTGTCTTCACAGTGATAGAGGTAATCTTACAGCCTTAAAAGAAACTCGAAATTTGGAAAATTTAACTTTGGGAAACAACAATGACCCTGTCACATCAGGACATTCTAATTCCACTGAGATGGCTAATGCATCAATAACAGGGTTGCCCATAGTTGGTAGAGAAATTTCTTGGCAGGAAGCATGTGGTCCTAGCTATTGTTCCTCTCCACCCAATGGCTCCTCAACATTGTTTTCAAGCGATTTAGTATCACCCACATGGAGTGTAGTTAATAGTCCTGCAAGAGAAAACTGCATAGAAGATGAGAGCTCAAAAATATTAGTGAAAGCAACATATAAAGGTGAAAAAGGACAACCAGTGAAGATTGTCAAAGAAGTTCATGAAGAAGAGACTATGATTTCTAAAAACATAGTAAAATAACATCATGCTGTCATGATGATAGGCATGATTGAGTCAACCATGGGAGATGTTGAGTTGATCAACCTAACAAAGATACCTCAAGGAAGAAGACAAGAAATAGAAATTCACCTAGCAAAAGGCGGAAAAAATGAAGAAGAGTTGATAATGACAAGAAGTCAACAACAGGATCAAGGAGAAGAAGAAAGAAGCTCTCATCAAGAAGCTAATGTATGGGAGAAGGAGCTAGAGTTACTGGAGAAATGGCTAAAATCACCAGTACCTGATGAAGACTGCAAGATATCTTCCACATTTCTTCCTCAGTCCTTGTCACAATCGACTGGGAGAGGAATTTGTAGAGACAAAGAGATGGCTGGTAGAGGTTGCATGCCACCCCCTTTTGCTAGACGCCTTCAACGCCCAGGCATGGGGCCTGAGATATATGGTCCAGCCATGGGACCTCCTGTAGGTCATCATCCCTTAGATATGTTACCACTGCCAGAAGTGTTGGAACATAAGCTTACAACACAAAGTATGGAGATGCAAAGGCCTGCAACGGGAAATCAAAGGTTAGCTGCAACACATGGAGCTTTGAGACAAGATCTTGTTATGTCTCAACGTGAACTGGAGCGATTGCATTCACATATTGCAGCTATGCGGAATGATAAGGATCAACAAATTAGAAGTTTTTTGGACAAAATTGCAAATATGGAGGCAGATCTCTGGGCTAGTGAATCTATCAAGGTAGAGTTGCAACAAGCTCGTTCTGATGCGCAGAGTCTTCAATCAGCTAGACAAGATTTAAATGAACAAGTGCAACAGCTAAATCAAGAATTGTAGCAAGCCCACGCAGAAGTTCAACAGATTCCTGCTATGCATACAGAAGTAGAGAGCTTGAGGCAGGAGCTTCAATGTGGAAGGGCTGCATTCGAGTATGAAAAGACTGCAAGCAATAAGCAAGCAGTAAAGGAAGCAGAGGTAGAGGAAGAAGTTCATAACTGTGAACCAGGGCAAGGAAGCATTATTAGAATAGATGATGCGGAGAAAAAGCTTGAAAACTCTTTGAAGAAGTTAAATCAACACATTGAAGTGTCAATGAAAGAATAATGTCCAAAACAACAAGTTGAAATATCGTTGAAAGGAGACACACAGTCTAAATGTGTGAAACAAAGGAAGATACATCTGGATAGCAGCAACCAGCTAAAGCAGGAAGGAAGAATTAATGAAGAAGACCAGCAAGAAGATCTACTGAAAACAAAGATTGAGAACATAAGGGAACTTATGTTGAAGAAGACCAGAAGGCAAAGGCTAGCAGCATCAGAAAAGGTGATCAGTCAAGTACTAAAATATTTTCAACAGGTTAAGAGAATTTTTCCAAATGATCCTGATGCCACCAAAAAGCTTGAAGAGACCGAAACAACAGTAAAAAAAGTTAGATTTATTGAGGCCATCTCAGTGAATGATCTTGAGAATCATTCTGTTGTTGATTCCATTGATTTTCATTCAATAAAGGTAGAGCACCAACATAGAATAGAAGGAGAAAATGTAACATTGGAATTTATAAAGAAAATGATGGATGACTTCAAGAATCAGAAAAATATACACAGAAGGTATGCATTTCAAATATTATTGCAAGTAAAGGATTTGCTGGAGGCGATGCCATCGCTGGTTGACATCAATATTCCGAATGGAAAGCAATTCACTGTTTGTGGTGACATCCATGGTCAGTATTATGACCTTTTGAACATCTTTGAGATTAGTGGGCTTCCTTCGGAGGACAATCCTTATCTTTTTAATGGTGATTTTGTTGATCGAGGATCATTTTCAGTTGAAGTCATACTTGTGCTATTCGCATTCAAGTGTATGTGTCCAACTGAACTCTATCTTGCAAGAGGAAATCATGAAAGTAGGAGTATGAACAAGATTTATAGTTTTGAGGGCGAAGTCAAGTCCAAGTACAGTGGAAGCATGGTTGAGCTATTCGCTGAAGTGTTTTTCTGCTTGCCTTTGGCTCATGTCCTCCATGACAAGATTTTTGTTTTTCATGGTAGTCTTTTAGTGTTGTTGGTATAAAACTGGATGATAGCAAAGAAATTGTTTGATTCCGAGAGCCACCTAAAGAGGGTCTGATGTGTGAAATACTTTTGAGTGATCCACAGCCCCGTAAAGGGTGTGGGCCCAGAAAATGAGATGTTGGTTTGTCTTTTGGAGAAGATGTGACCAAAAGGTTTTTCCAACAAAACAATATTGAGCTGGTGGTCAGGTCTCATGAAGTTAAAGAGGAAGGTTATGAAATTGAACATGATGGCAAACTTATTATGGTTTTCTCATCTCCAAACTATTATGACCAGAGAATGAAGATGAAGTAGGAAGTAGCTGACATGTAGCCTAAACGGAGGAGCAGAGCATATGGAAAACTCCAGGACAAAGTCTGGGATCCAGGAGGAATTTTTTTTTCTTTCCTTTTTGAAAGCACATGATCAGGAGATCATGAATGTTTTCAAGTGTGAGAGTCTAATGCAGGAGCATCTAGACTTCACCAACAATGTGACGAGGTGGTCACATGTTGTGGCTAATGCAAGATTGGAGGAAGACTTAGTTGTTAAATTTGTATTAATTTCAATAAGGGTAAGTAGTTAAGAGTGGTCTAATTAGGAATAAATGGCAAGTGATCATCCCTGTGTGGAGATCAAGCCAAGTGGTCTAGTTTGTTTAGATGAAGATAAGATTGAATTATAACTGTATAACTAATTCCTTCATGTGTGGAAAGAAGTAGTTAGATATGACATATGTATAACTTCTTTTTGGGATTTTCTGGAAGGAAGAGGCAGCAGGGGGGAGACAGAGAAAAAAAATACTAGAGGCACTTGTAAGCCTACGGGCAGCGTAGAAATTCCAAGACCGTGTCTGTTTCTTGCAGTATTGATTGGGGTCCTCTGGTTTTGATAGTTTTTATTGGGTTTTCTTCTTCTAGTCTCCTCTGTTCAGAGAATGGCTTTGCGACTGAAATGCCTGCTAGAGGGTTAGGGAAACACCTGGTAATGTTATCAAGATGACTTTATTTTCTCAATGTGAGTTCGATATAGTTTTTTTCTTCCAACCTTTCATTAATTAATTGTTGCCACTTGCAAGTTTCGTTTTCTGGGTTTCGAGAACCGTATGGACTGATATGAGTTTAAAGATTGTCTCTTAAGAGTTGTGGAAAGGAGGACGGAAGACGTTAGCCATTTCGATGCTAGGAATGAGTTTTGAAATTCAAACTTTTCTTGCCCTGTAGATTGATAGTTTTGGGTTTTGTTTCTTGAGGTTTTATTTTTTCCGTAACTTCTCCTTGCAAAGTATGCAATGGATTATGGCTGACTCCCTAACGATGCACAACATTGAAAATGCACGAGAATAATTCAAACAGGACCATTTTCATTTAGGAAACACATCTCAAAGGGAGAAAATGTGCACAGAGACCTTATAAAAAAGATAGACTCTCAATCCTGAGAAAAGGGCTCAGAACCATAGAAGGATGAGGGAAGAAGTCTGGAGGAGGAACGCACAGTTGGTAGGAATTTTTTTTTTCTCAGTGTTTCTTATTTTCTCACTGAGACTAAAATCGAATTTGTGTTTGATGGAAGAAACATTATTCCACTAAATTACCAGACAAATTGGTATAAATCTTTTAAAGGATTCTAGGACATACCCTGGTTTTGATTCAAAATATTTTGAAGTTGTGGTTGTCGGTAATCCAATTGTTTACAAAGGAATTTGGTTGGAAC
This sequence comes from Pinus tabuliformis, assembly GCA_031772625.1. Lineage (NCBI taxonomy): Eukaryota > Viridiplantae > Streptophyta > Pinopsida > Pinales > Pinaceae > Pinus > Pinus tabuliformis. The sequence goes on from CM062817.1 coordinate 140,947,592, forward strand.
ATGCAGTGGTTATGCAGGCTATCCTGCCTCTCATGACGGAGTTTAAGATGGAAATTTGTATGAGTGTCGTGCAGCCTTAAGGTTGCACAACTTTGCTTTTCTCTTGCGCATGAAAATAATCTTTAACATTTGACTTAGAATAAAATTTTCATGCTTATCCTAAAATCATCATTCTATTTCTACCTACTGTCTCATTTCAATTCTTTTTCTAGGCTAACATTTTTTCTTCTTTCTTTGCAGGGTGCATTTAAACTAGTAGACCCAGATCACTTTTTTAATGAAAATCTACCTTATCCTATCACTTATCCCACCATTGATTCATATTAAACTGTTGAATCAATTTTATTTCTACCTAGCTATTGATTTACCGAGATTAAACTATTTAGTAAATATTTATTCACTAATCTATTAAACAGAAATTTAAATGTGTTAAATCATGATTAAACTATATGATTTGAATAGAACTATAGTCATTGTGGCATTCAAAAACAATTTGCACACAACCTTATTTGATAATGAGTAAAAAAAAAACTAACGTATCAGTAGTGGCATTTAGACTTGCAATGCTTTCTGTATTATTTTTTATTTTTTCTTTTGTGGGGTTTTATTTCCATTTTTTATTTATTTATTTTTTAACCTACCCGCTTTTCATTTTATTTTTTTATATATGCTTGGAAATCATTTGAATATTGAAATTATATACAATATGAAATTACAAATATAAAATACTCAATTGCCTTGAGATCCTATAATTTATAGGACCGTAACACCTTGTATGGGTAGGTGATAGGATGGTTTTGAGACCCACCCATGGTCTACGGACCATGGTATTGTAATGAAAAGGCTATATATAGTTAAGTCATAGCGAGTCTAAGTTTTGGTAGAGAATTATTGTAAGGGAAAGGTGCTAAGGTAGGAAAGGTTTATTTCCAGTACTTATAAGAAAGGGGAAGGCCCCTACAGCTGAGTGTGCAGGGATGAGAAGTCTGTATCTAAACATTTACATCTCAATAGAGACTATTTTGGGCCAAATCCATGCATACATGCCTTGTTTATTTACTTCTGTTTAAGTTTATGCATCTTCGCTCGGTGATCTATTTTTGTGAATTAATGCTTAATTTATGCGTGAAATGGATAGATCTGTAATATTTATGAAAAATAAGTATAAATAACCACCTTCGCAGAGCTCGGGAAGTTGTTAAATAGATCTATTGTAGTTAATTGTTCAGAAAGGGTAGATCTGTGTGATTTCATATCTAGGTCGCAAGGGCTTCAGAATATACAGTTTATTGCATGAAAGTAGTAAATTTGTATCTTTTGTGCATGTCAAGTACAATCAAGTACCTTTGTGAAGATCTGAAGGTCATTTTGATAGAGTTGTAGTAGTTTACCGTCGAAAGGGATTGATCTACATGAAATCATATCAAAGCTTTAATATCCTTAAGAAGATCATCACATAAGCCTCTGGATGTAGAAACCTAGTTCTAGCATCCCCCAATATTGTTTTAGGTGAGACTGCAACTTCCCGAGCTCTGCTAAGTTGATTATTTATATTTATTTTGCATAAATATTACAGATATATTCATTTCACGTAGAAACTAAACATTAATTCACATAAGCAGGTCTGTTGTAGTTAACTATTCGGAAAGGGTAGATCTACGAGATGACAGATCTAGGTCATAAGGGCTTCAGAATATATAGTTTATTGCGTAAAAGTTGTAAATCTGTATCTTTGTGCATATTAAGTATAATCAAGTAGCTTCCTAAAGATCTAAAGGTCATTTCAATAGAGTTGCAGTAGTTGACAGTCAGAAGGGATCGATCTGCACGAAGGAGTTCAAAGCTATAATATCCCTAGGAAGACCGTCACACAGGCCTCTGGATACAGAAACCTGGTTCTAGCATCCCCCAATACTGCTTCAGGTGAGACTGCAACCTGCGTTATGCAAGTTATTGTTGAAAGGGCCAGTAGTTAGGGTTTTGTTGGTTGGCGAGAATAAATTTGAACCTGGGTCATGCCCCCTTAAGCTAACAAGTGGTTCTGTTGTCGGGACTGGGATCAATATGAGGAATGTGTGATGTCGAATAAGTGGTTTCCTACTAAGAAAGAAATTGAGAAGTGGTTCGATTGAAAGGAACACGCATTTGCAGCTCAGGAGAAAAGAAACCCATGGTTGTCCAAAGAATAGTGGTTGAATAGATACCTCTACTTAGACGAAACTGAATTCTTTATGTTTCTTTCCTTGTGAATTGAACGAGTGGCTGTCTATATTGGTGGATAGTCAGGGTACATAGAGACTTGACGGTCCTATTGTGTGGACTTCAGAACTGGTGAGGCACTTGGAAGCTTCATAAAACAACATTGCAGAGGTTGTTGATCACTGGATTGACCATATCATAGGAGGATTTGTCACTGAGCTTGTGATTGATATAGCCCTCAATTACACTGAAGCCGAGCGCAAGATCTTCAAGGGACTTCAATGTAAGTATTTAAAATATTTGAAAACTTGGATTAAGATGTTTTTGTGTGAAAAACGGGTTATTCCTTTACCTTGATGTTTGGGACTACACGAAGTGGAAAACCCTTCATAAGGAATAGAGGATCGGGCTCTCAATATAGTCCGCTATTGGGATCCTCTTAAGGAACTATTCTGAATACACCACGAAGTGCGCTATAGTTGGTATGTTAGGGTATCTCATGGATACCTCATCCATCCACTCCACCTCCACCTCCACCTCCATCGAATACACCTACACCTTCACCTAATGCAATGAAGATGTCAATCTTCAAAGGGGTAGGAAGTGAATACCCTGAGAAATTTTGGTTTGTTTAAAATGTTGTGTGGATAGCGCAGCAGATCACTAATGATAATTTAAAGAAAGCGGAGCTGGTCACGGTGCTACAGGATAGATCGTTGACTTGGTATATCAAGTACTTTCAAGATCACCCTGTCATGACATTGGCAGATACTCAGCAAGCGTTGAACAGTGAGTTTAAGAAGCCTAAGTCTCGGGCACAATTCATTACAGAGTTTAAGGAGATAGAAAAAGTGGTAAATGAACCCTCATGGGATTTCAATCAAAGGCTTAAATGCATAATTCGACAAGCTAATATGAACATTATAGATGAACAACTGAAGGATTGGTACATTGCTTCATTGTTGCGTCACCTGATATTACCGTTATCGCAATAGAATATAGCAACACAAGCAGAAGTTGTGGAGATCGCGATGAGGTTGGAAGCATCACCAATACAAGATACGAATATTGGAGTACAATAGATTCACTCATAGCTGGAAAGTCTGCACCTGGAGTTGCAGATCTTGAAGAAGGGAAAGGAATCCTAGCCTAAGGTGTGCGCTGAAGTTTGGTGCTTGAAATGTAATGTCCATCTGCACGATAAGGACCATTTCTCGGTTTATCATAACTATCTTATTGTGAGGATTGCTTTCCCCCTGAAGCAGGAAAATACCGTTGGGCTGAGAGCACGAGCAGTGCCGTGGTGCACTATTTGTTACATCATAGGACAAAATGCAATAGACAATTTTAATCTACTACAAAAGTTTGTACAGACCCCCAGAAGTTATTTTGCAATTTCTGCAAATTTGTAGGCCATGATGAGCGCCATTTTCAAAGTTACGAACTAATGATGGATAAGACCCCTACCTACCAAATGCAGGCAGAAACTCGGCCTCAGGATCAGGGCACAGGTGCAGTGCGTGGAGGATTCCAAGGCTGTGGAAGAGAAAGAGGAGGAGGTGCTAGTAGAGATCACAGGCAAGTTATTTGCTATAACTATGGTGAAGATGGACATTTTGTGTGTGACTATTCGAACCCAACACATCCATCGTGTCAATGTTGCAGACAACTTGATCATGTAATAGAATATTGTCTGATACTTATATCCAAGATGCAAGAAAATACGAAATAGCCCCAACAACCTACGCAAAACATCTAGATGATGAGGGCAAAGCCTCGCGAAGAAGATCATAACATTAATATCGTAATGCGTAGTGGTATGGCCATTGGTGAAGATAAGGGAAAGCAACCAGAGACCGAAGGAATGGTTCACAAGACCACTAAAAAGGAAGTTGGTTTGACCTAAACCAGGATATAGAAACTTTTATGGAGGCTAAAAAGAATTTCATGGAAGCTTCTACATCTGACAGTCAAGAGAAATCATCTGGGAATAGTGAAGTGCAAGATGTGGATCCTTCATTGTTAGATACTTTCCTGAAGACCTGTATGAATTTGTTGCACAATAAGAAGGGATTATAAGGGCTATGAGAATTGATAAAAAATTGTACAGGTAAGCTTAATATTTTTTCAGAACAATGCGTTGTACGAAAATTAGGTAAGCACAAGAAGCGAATAGGATGTGAGATGAGGCTGACCATGTAGATAGGAGAGTATGAAATGGACCAAGTAATCTTGGATTTGGGTTCTGATGCAAATGTACTACCTAAACATAACTTGGAAAGGATGGGGAGACCTGTGTTGCAATGGTCTCCTATACATATACACATGGCTAATTAGCAGAAGATTATTCCTATGGGTCATTTGTATGGGGTAACAATGGACATTGAAGGAGTGACTGCATTGGTTGATTTTGAAGTAATTGAAATAGTGGATGACAACAGTCTTTACCCTACACTACTAGGAATTGATTGGGCCTTCAACATGGATGTGGTAATTAATATAAAGAAGTGAAGGATGACATTTGAGAAGAAGGCGCTCAGAGTTATTATGCTATTATACCCTTTTGAAGGAGCCCGCTACACTGAATCGGTCCGAAACTATGAAGGTGAAAATGATTTGGATCAAATCTATAAGATTATGACGCATGATGAATATTGGATTAATCCCACTACAGACAGATAGATCAAATGGGATAGATACAACTCCTGTACCTTTGACTCAGATGAAGGGCTCAAACCCTGGAAGAACTGGTTGCATGAGGTCTCTATGCTACGCTGCAATATGATGATAAAATCCCTGTGGTGCTTAACTATGGAGGTAAGAAAAGTTCTACATTATTATGGTTTGAATGATATTTAAACTCTTTTTGGATGAATTTGAAAGGGAAGTTCCCGAGGAACATCGATTCTAGGCACTTGAATTAGCACTGCACGCTACGCCTGCCCATTGGTGCGGTACACATAAGGAAATCTTCGCTGACTGGAAGGAATTCAAGCAGATGATGAAGTTGAGGTTTGGATATGCTAATACCAAGATGATTGAAAAATAGAGTGGGAAGGATGATTTGCGTGAACACTTGGCGTCGTGGACTAAAGCTTGGGGAGAAGAGCCGCAACTAGAGTGGGTGAATATCTTCTGTCACACCTTAGATACTATTCTAATGAATTGGTATTTGGAAACAGAGCTACGCCATGGGACAACTGAATGGGATATCTTGAGGGAAAGCTTCTTATTAACTTTCATATTTGAGGATGGGTTTGAGTGCATTGAGGAAGCACTCTAGGAGATTAAGGCCGCTATATTTCGAACACTTGAAGAATCGCTAGAATGGGTTCAACCAAACTGGAGTAAATAGCTACACCACACGCTAGAATGCTACAATGTAACTACTAAAGAAGAAGAAGAAGATCCAAGAAAATAACCATTCTAGAAACTGAAGGTCAGCACGAGGTTGAAGGACCTAAGGCAAAGAACCTTGATGTAATAGAGATGCTGAAAACCCGACAAGTAAATATTGGATCTGATGTAGATCCTAAGTTCACAAAGATAAGAGACTATTGGGATGAAGATATAGTCGATAAGGTGGTTGAACTGCTACGTGAATACCAGGATCTATTCCCAAAAAAGTTCTCAAACCTAAAGGGTATTATAAGAGATTTGGGCATAATGAAAATTACTTTGAAACCTGACATGAAGCACGTAAAGAAAAGACCTTATCGGCTCAATCTGAAGTATAAAGAAAAGGTGTGAAAAGAATTGGACAAGATGCTGGAGGCTAGAATCATTGAACCAATTAAAGAATCTGATTGGGTAAGCCCAATGGTTGTCGAGAAAAAGAAGCAACAAGGTAAAATCATAATATGCATAGATATGAGAAAGTTGAACGACGCATGTGTACATGATCCGTTTTCCACACTTTTTGAGATGAAGTTTTAGAGAATGTTGGCGGACAAGAGGCTTATTCATTCACTGATGGGTTCTTAGGGTACCATCATATTAAGATTGCACTAGAGGATCGCAGCAAGAAAACCTTCTCGACTAAGTGGGGTTGCTTTCAGTATACACTAATGCCATTCGGGATGAAGAATGTTCCCACAATCTTCTCCAGGGTAGTAATCACGGTGTTCAAGGAGTTTATTCACAAATTATTGGAGGTATATTTTGATCACTGGACTATGTTTGGATTGGTGAAGCGCCACGTTTCATATCTACGCCTCATGCTCGATACATGTCGTAGATACCAAATCGCGTTGAACTTGAAGAAGTGTATATTTTGCGTGCCTTTTGGAATTTTTCTAGGCCATGTAGTATGTAAGCAAGGATTGATGGTGGAACCTACAAAGATTGAAGTGATTGTGAATTTAGAATCTCTCAATAATGTTAAGTAGCTGCGCGCAACACTGGGCCACACAGGCTACTATAGGAAGTTTATGAAGTCTTATGCCCAAATAACCGCGCTAATGGAGAAAATGTTAAAGAAGGATGTGACTTTTTGTTGGGATGAGGAGTGTCAACAGAGTTGTTACACTAAAATTTGTCACCATGACTATTTATAGTTAGTATGGCTCCATCAACTGTCATACTATCCTCCTTGGCAAGTCTTATACCTCTGCTCTTCATGTCAAACTCCAAGAAAGAGAGAAAGTCTTTAAAAATCTATGTAACTCTGGGTACGTAGTTTCTCTTAGCCTTACCTGCGTGTATGCACCTCAAGTTCACATTCCATGCGTACTTGTACGCTCCGTCTGTAAAGGGGTGGGTGTGTACCCCTGTAAAGGTCAAAAGGTGCGAGTTTTACTTCAAAAAAGTTACTTGTGGCCGATTCTAGAGCATTCTAGAAGTTTGTTTCACGTGTATTGAGCGCCTCCAGATGGTTCATGTATCCCTATGAAAGAGGAACTTATCCCATCAAGAGGGGAGCTATCCCATTCAAAGAGGATCTTATCCCATTGATGGTGGACCTGATTAACTTCCTCTAAAGCACTATAAATATAGGCATTGGGCTAGAGGGAGGGGAGGTTGAAAGCTGAACATTCCTAAGGGTAGATGCTGCTGGAATTAGGACTCCCTTATAGAGCTTGAGAGGAGAGATTCCCATCCTTTCCTAGCCTTATTTGGAAGTGGGTGAGCTGATCAAAGTAAAGGAGAACTCTTGCTGGACCCTAGGAGGGACCTGCACAACACCAAGGCTCAGGTTGTAATGGTTTCTTTTGTTTCCACTTAATACAATTAAGCTCACTTTTCTCAACAGATTGTTATACATGATTTGTTTCATATACTCCTTGGTCTGTATGATGAATATGTTTTATTTTATGAGTTATTCAGGTGCTATGTAATCTTTTGTTTGTTAGTGAATGCAGGTTTCGAAGAGAAGGAGGAGCTCATCTGGATCGGCGAGGCTAGACTACTACAAAGCGTTGGACTAAAGGTATGTTATAAACACTTGATTACTTGTATTCTAAATGCATATTTAGGGAAAGGTAGTGTTTAATTGTCTTGTTTCTCACTAGAAAGCCTTAGCTTCTAGGGAGGTTGGTTTTGTCCGCAAAATTGTCTCTTTCCGCATGACAAAATGGCGACTCCGCTGGGGAATCCATGGATCTGATTGATTTCTCTTTTGATTGATACTTTGATTTGAGAAAAGTCGTTTTCTTTCTGGTTTTTGACTGATTGACTATGAATTTTGGTGGAATAGCTTAGGGTTAAGTTAGATTTTACTTTTCTTGGTTTTGGTAGAAGTACGTAGCCTCTGAGTTAAGCACAGTGCGTACTTGTACGCACTACAGCTTTGTACACAGATCGTACACGCACCTGTGCAAACAGGCTGCCTGCGTACCCTGTCAAAAGTTGAGAAAATTTTAATTTTTTCCTTTTTTGCCTCTTAGATTTTGTTTTTAATTTGTTTTTCCTGCCCAGATCCACTGGTTACCTGTCAGAAGTCTTCACCTAAGCTTGTTTCATTAGTGTCAAGGGTTTTAGTGAAATTCATAGAAGTTCTAGCCTTAGGGTTTGATTTTTGCATTGGTCCTGTAGTGACTTTGGCTTTAGAAGTTGTAAAACCTTGGATCTCCCTGGTCTTTTCAGTCTTCTTAGGAGTCGAACCTTTCATAAAATCCACCTGTGTGAGAAACCTACCTTTGTGTTGTCTCTTTGCGGAATTTCGAGAAAGCTTGTTGGTTAAAGTTGTGAATTTCATTCTTAAGAAAAAGAACAAAAGATTTTGATTTTTGTTTTTGACTGGTTTATGATTCTGCATGAACGAGTCCTTGGTTGAATTGTAACTGAGTAAAACATCCTGGAATTATACTTGGTAGGCTTTTGCCTCAATTAGATTTACTTTTAGCTGAATTTCTCTTAGATTTGCTTTTGGGTGAAATTGAGTTGATTTGATTGCCATATATTTTTTAACTTTGATTTCTGTTAAAGTAGTTTTACATGCTTTGTTAATATAGGGAAAAAATCCAAAAAATCTCTTTTGAAGAAAAGTTTGCTTTAGTAGCATTTGAGTCTTTGAAAAGAAAAGGAATTTTCGTGAAGTAATTAGTGGTCATGTGTTGTATGCTTTGGAAAAGATAAAGAGATTGTTTCTTTGATTTTCATTGCCAAGAAAGTTGTCTTTATATCAATTTTGCATTCTCCAACTCTCTTAGCTAGGGAATTCATTGAAAAAGAAAATTAGTATAAATCATCCTAAGTGCATCTTTTTAGTGGATTTGAGTCGAGTCTACACACCATCAGTTTCATCTCCGCTACCTTTTGTCCTAAAGAAAAGCCATAAAAATTAACGCTTAAAGTAAAATCAACTTAGTAACTTTTTATTTACTAGGGCTCTGAAACACCAATATAGATCAGGCTAGTGTCTTGGAGTCGGAGAGTAATTAACTCTCCAAGAGCAAAACCAAACAAGTAGCTTATCTTGTGGTAGGATAAATCCAACTGTTTCATTTGTACTCTGGGAAAGCTCCTCTTAAAGGAGAAGCACGAGACCATGTCCGAACTAGTGAGGGGATCAATCCTCCTTCATTGGGAAAGACGCCAGATACGCACGTACTACAAATGGTAAACCTCAGATTATTGTCGAGGAGCCTGGGGTCACTTATTGGTAAACCTTGGATTATTGTCAAGGAGCCGGCAAGGGGATTGAGCTTGTTACTCTGCCCTTGCGTGCTATCGGGTCGTAGACTGTTCCCCCAGGTATATTTGTTGCTGTTGGTAACCTTAGTGACCATTATCTTTAGGATTCTACCCGAGGTGACGGTGGAGGGAAGATCCCACTGTACCTGGAGTAGACGTCGGCTAGACTCACTTGGATTTTCCAGGGGGTTCACTTCACTCGAGATGGTTAAAGTGGAGGAACTTGTGCCGGTCTATTCATTAAGCAGGTTGCCGGGGTAACTGTTCCACCCGCCACTTCTATACTGAATTTGACGATGTTGGGCTTCATCACCAACTAGTGTTTTCGGTCCGGAAGGCTACTGTTTGTGTATGGTTTGATGCCCTAGATTCTTTAGGCGTGTGATTCGAATTTGTTTGGTTCTTTAGAGACTTTAGGCGGTTTGCTTTGAGATTTTACTTTGTTTGCGTGTGCAGTAGTTAAAAGTTTTTAACTGTGGCTGAATTACCGAGACAGTCCCGTAGACTTCGGGGCCAGTCTCCTGAGATTGTTACCGTGGCCGATTTGTTGAGGAAGTCCAGTAGACTTCGGGGCGAACCTCCTGAAGACATCCCGGGTCATTACGAAGGTTTGAAAGTCCTTGTAACTCCTAGTGGCAGTAAAGTAGGTTCACCTGAAGAAGGAGAGTCGTCGTTGGTAGTCCATCCAGATTACCAAGGTCTAGAAACAGGTTATAATCCCGAAGCTGTTGCAGTTTCCGAGCTTGTTGGTAGTTTTTCATCTACTAGTGATATAGGCGAAGAACCTGAAATATCTGAACCTGTTACTCCAACTTCTAGTGTTCCTGATTCACCTAGGGTAGAAAGAGTCATCACCGAAAATCTTCCTTCTGGTTTGATAGCTATTGAAGAACTTGCTCCAGAAGAAGAAATAGGCGTCCCTATCCCTGAAGATCAACCTACTATTGATCTAAGGGAGCGTGAATCCATTTTTTACAGTCCTCCTAGAAGTACTACTTGGTATCTTTCGTTAACCAATTATTTGGACAACTCAGGGTCAAGTTTTTCTCCACCTCGTACTCCTTATCCACCCGGAGGTATTTATACTCCTGTAAATATGTCTGGTTAGTCGTCCGTGTTCACTCAATCTCCTGAATCTTTCTTGTACGGCGGTCCTTCTGTTCCCTCTGGGTATCAGTCACTTTCTGGTACTTTTGCGGGAGCATCTCCTCAACCCATTGAACATGGGTTATTAATTGGAAACAATGGTAATAAACCGTTGGGTGTAGGAGACATTTACATGATGTCAGGTTCAATTCCCGGTTCTCAACCTCAAGGTGGCCAGTTACCGCCTGGGGGGCAGCCTCAATTAACGCCTGGGGGGAAACCTCAAGGTACACAAGTTGCGTCTGGGGGGCAACGCAAGGACAGTATGTACCCATAGTGCAATACATTCCTCAAGGTCAACCCCAGCCTCAATATGTACCCCAAGGTCAACCTCAGTATCAATTTATGCCTCAAGGTCAACCCCAGTATCAGTACTTACCTCAAGGGTATCTACCCCAAGGTCAGTACTCGAGTCAAGGTTATCAACCACCCCAAGGTCAATATTATGTTCAAGGTACGGGAAATGTACCTTTCAATTATCAATCCTACCCTCAATCTGGTTATGGATCTCAATACCCTCAACCTGTCATGGGTCAATACCCCAGAATGAACATAGTGTGGGATCCATCGCAAGTTCAACAAGTGTTGCAGCCAAGCGTACAGTTGTCATCTCAAACTGGACAACCTTTAGTTTCTGGTCCACCCCAGCAACCAGTCCAGTCTAATGTTCAAACTTCTGTACCTTCGGTAGTTACTCAGTTGCCCATTGCACCTAGTACTCCATCTCAAACGACTGCTGCAACTACCGCAACATCTGTTCCATCCACCACACTTACTTCTGGAGTATCGACAACTCCGGTTTCTACTGTCTCTGCCACTACTCCTCATACATATTTACCATTGTCTAGATCCACGATTCAAACTACAGTTCAGATGCCTGTAGGACAGCCTGGTTTAAGTACGGTTGTCACTAGTCAACCACAATTCACTTATCAACCGTATCAGGGACAATACCAATACGGGCCTGCTGTCCAGCAGCTAGTTTACCAGTATCAACCGTATCCTGGGTACACTTATCAACAACCTCAACAATCCCAGTACGGTCCAGTTAATCCTGGTTTTCCAGGAGGATACAATATCCCGAATGCGATTCCTATTCCAAGTTATCCTGGATATCCTCCTCCTGGGACTGTTCTTGTGACCCAGAGTTTTAGGGATCCTAATCGGCAATTACCGTTTATCGCAACTTTGGATTTACCAGACTTGACGCGCCTAACGAACGATCCGATCAATTATCTTCCGTTTTGGCCGCCAATGCCGAATAAGTTGCCCAGTGACATTCCCAAGTTCGAGGGTAAGTCTGGAGAGGATCCGTCAAATCATGTGATGACTTACCACCTCTGGTGTGCCTCAAATTCCATCTCGGATGATTCGATCCGCTTACATCTTTTCCAGCGTACGCTCATTGGTATCGCGGCCAAGTGGTACATTGAGTTACCACGGGCCTCTTTTTATAATTTTAGTCAGTTAGTTACCTCGTTCTTAACTCATTTTCAGTTGCCGGTTAGATATGATAATGGCACGAAGTTACTAACTTCATTAAAACAATCGACGTCCACCTATATTTCCGATCATATTCATGAGTGGAGACGTCGAAGGCGATTAGTGAAAGTTTTTATCCCGGACCAAATCTTAGCTGAATGGTTTGTTAAATCATTGTTACCGAAGATTACTGAAGATGTAGCTAAGGCCGAAGTAGTTACTAAGGAGCAAGTGATTGCTCAAGCGCAGTACCTTGACTTAGTTTATACTAAGTCAGGTACGTTACACGAAAAGATCCCAGATCTTCCTAAGTCGAATCAAATCGCTGCTGCTCCTTCGGGGTCTCATGCCGCTGATGGCATGATTGGTACGGTAAATACTAAAAGCAAGAAGAAGTCTTCAAAGAATTCTTCGCCCATTATAACCTTACCAGACTCCCCGAAAGGAGAATCCTCTGCTGAAGTTTCCGCTGATATTCACGCTGTAGAGTCATCTACGGCTAAATCAAAAAACGGTGGGAAGAAGAAAGGTAAGAAGAAGAATAAAGCAGACAAGACTCCAAAGGAGAAAACAGAAAAGTCAGAAACCAATGACGAAAAGCGCAAACCTCGATATCCTTGTCTTATTTGTGAAGAGGATCATTTTACAAGAGATTGCCCTCATCGGGCCGAGGTTGTGAAAATCGTCAAGGGTTCCCCAACTCCTGCTGTTTTGAAAGATCCATTTCCAAAGCAGGAGAGTAAGATGATAGGTTCTTCCTCGAGTGCCAGTGAAGAACCCATATTAATGATGTCTCATGTAAGGATTGCGACTCGATCGCAAGATTATGGTAGTAAAAGTCCTGTTGATGGCAAAGAAGCAGAATCTTCTCATTCTAATCCATCAACCTCAGCTCCCGGTTTCGATCCACTACAGATCGAGAAGCCTAACCCGGACTTAGTAATCAACCCACCCACCAAGGGTGTACCTCGAAGGTCTGCTTTCAATCCACATGTGAGAGCGGCCTAGAATTACAACATTGTTGAGGATTTAGCTGTTTCACCCTCAGCAATGTTGGCTTTGAAGTGCTGTAATCATGCCCAGCACAACGCAAATTACTTTTGTCGGCTATAGGAGCTGTTGATGTTCAGGACCCGAACGTAATAATCTTTGATCTAGAAAATAGTACGCCGCGTTTGCCTCATCAGATGGCTTTCCAGATCCCAGTGATAGTCAAAAACAGGCCTATTCATCAGACTGTAATTGATGAGGGAGCTTCCACGTGTATTATGTCGATATAGTGCTAGAGATCGCTTGGTTCTCCTTCACTAAATCAATCCCCGACAATTCTTAAGGCCTTTGATGGCCGTGGGTTTCATCCGTTTGGCATTCTACAGGATTTTCCTATAGGGGTTGAGGGAAAAACCGTTAGTCTAGATGTGGAGGTGGTTGATGCCCCTCTAGACTACAACCTTCTCTTGGGTCGAAGTTGGTCTTACGCTATGACAACGGTCGTTTCATCGGTCTTCAGAGTAATAAAGTTTCCACATAATGGCAAGATCGTAACCATAGACCAGCTGGCTTACTTTTCATCCGACCCAGCCTCTTCAGAAAGTATCCAGCATGTTGGTAAAACGACTATCCCTTATAAGGATGTTGGCGTAGGATTAGTTAAAGATGCCGGTTTACTGGGAACTTTTCCTTTTCCTCCAATCAACGCCATATCTTCATTTGCATCTAATCATATGATTACTTCAGACACCATTGTTTATGACGATCCTTGGATCGTTCCTTCTGAATCTGAGATAGACTCATTTGGTGATACAATGCCTTTGAGTCCATATGAAATTGCCTATGAAGCCGTGCAGTCTTTTACCGACTCAAGTTCAACCAAAATCGACCAAATGAATGTGGTCCGTGAGGAATCACTTTTCACCTCAACCTCGGAGTTAATAACGTTTCCCGAAGTTGTGTCATCTGACGAACAACTTTGTGAAGTCCTGTGCGTAGACGATTTACCATGGGAAGATCTCCATCATAGATCTTCGTTTTTACCTGAGGATGATCGTTTTGAAAACGATTTCTCATCAATATTTACAGCTGAATATGTCAAAGAAGCTCAGAATCCAATGAAACATCCTGATTCAGAGCTAAATTTGGGAAATATTTCTCGCACTATTCCCATTGACATTTCAGTCAAGCCCGGAATTATTGAGCACATTCATATAGGTGCCTCGTGTTTAGATGACGAAATTCAAACACACAAGGCCCTATTTCAAGAATTCCACGACGTGTTTGCCTGGTCCTATTAGGAAATGCCAGGAATTGATCCCGCAATTGTTGTCCATGAGATCAAGACTTACCCGGACGTTAAACCCGTCCGGCAACGTTTGCGTCAGATTCACCCACAAAAAGCGGCTGCAATTAAAGCAGAAGTTGCGAAGCTGTTGAAAGCAGGTTTCATTTATCTGATCCCGTTAACGGATTGGGTATCGAATATTGTTCCGGTTAACAAAAAACAGGGAACAATAAGAATATGCATCGACTATAGGGATATCAATCGTGCTTGTCCCAAAGACAACTATCCAACACCCTATATCGATCAAATAATTGATGATTGTGCCGGCAGTGAAATATTTTCCTTTATGGACGGTTTTTCCGGTTACAATCAAATCAATATTCTACCTGCCGATCAACCGAAAATGGCTTTCATTTGTCCATGGGGGACATTTTCTTATTGCAAATTACCTTTTGGGCTTAAGAATGCCGGAGCCACTTTTCAAAGGGCAATGTCTTATGCGTTTCATGACATCAAACACATTGTGCAACCGTATCTCGATGATTTGCCCGCTCATTCATTACATCGAGCTGATCACCTTGTCCATTTACGAGCAATTTTCATGAGGTGTAGGCATTATCGTATACGGTTGAACCCACACAAATGTGTCTTCTGTATAGAAGTGGGATGATTGCTGGGATTTGTAGTTTCAAAAGTCGGCATTCGCGTCGATCCCTCGAAGGTAGAAGCTATCATCAAATTGCCTCCTCCTTCGAGTCTTCGCCAACTCCAAAGTTTGCAGGGGAAAGCAAACTTTTTACGCCGATTCATTCCTAACTATGTCGAGATTACAAAGGGTTTTACCCGGTTGTTGAAACAGAACGCTCAATTCTCTTGGGATGAGATAGCTCAGAAATATTTTGATGCACTCAAGCACGCGTTGACCCATGCACCGTTGCTGCATCCTCCCAACTACAACCAGGATTACTTTCTGTACCTCGCCGCCGCTCATTCCACCATTGGAATGGTCTTAGTACAGGAAGACGAATTCGGAACGGAACATGTGATATATTACCTTAGTCGGACGTTAAATCCAACCGAGCTAAAATACTCACATGTGGAGAAATTGGCATTGGAAGCCGTTCAAGCTGTCCAACGTTTTCGTCACTACATTCTACTCCGTAAAACTACAGTCAATTCGGATTGCAACCCTATGATCTACATTTTAACTAAACAATTGCTAGGGGGAAAGTACTCCAAATGGATTGTTATCCTGCAGGAGTTCGACTTGGAATTTGAAAAATCTAAGTCTAAGAAATCTTTAGTTTTTGCTGAGTTAATGTGTGACTTCCTGCGTGCTGACACAGAAACTGTGGTAGAGGAGCCCATTGCGGACGAATCTTTGTTTCTCATCAGCAATTTAGATCTGTGGTATGGGGATATAATCGTCTATCTCTAGACCCAATCCTTTCAGCCCGAAGTTTCAAAGTCGGAACGTCGGAAAATTCGATTCCAGTCCCAACAGTACAAAATTATTGGAGATACTCTTTATCGCCGTGGGGCGGACTTGATTTTTCACCGTTGCTTAACTCACGAGGAATCTGAAAGGGTTCTGAATGACTATCACTCTGGAGCGTGTGGCGGTCATATGTCTGGGTATGCCACAGCCCAAAAGATATTGCGCGCTGGCTATTTCTGGCCGTCCTTGTTTAAAGACTGTATTATTGCGGTCCGGAAATTCCACAACTGTCAAGTGTTTGATCGCAAGATGCGCGCACCACCTGCTCCTCTCCACCCTATAATTGTCGTTGGTCCTTTTGCCAAATGGGGTATCGATTTTATTACATGTAACCCTCACTCGGACGGGGGGCATGCGTATATTATCCTTGCGGTTGACTATTTTACTAAGTGGGCCGAGGCGATGCCTACATTCGAGGCAGACGACAAGACAACTGCAATTTTCATATTCAATCACATTATTGCTAGGTTTGGTGTCCCACAAGCGATAATCACTGACCATGGGCCATTTTCGAAATGTTATGATGACAGAACTTACAGGCCAGCTTGGTTTGCGTCACGATAGCTCAACTCCTTATTATCCACAAGCAAATGGTCTGGTTGAGTCCATCAACAAATTTTTAGTTATCATGATCCGACGAATCATTGGTATTCATCGGTCGAATTGGAACAACATGTTATTTTCCGTGCTTTGGGCGTACCGAACCTCAGTGAAAACATCAACAGGGTTCACTCCTTTCCAACTAGTTTATGGTTTGGAAGTTGTGCTGCCCATTGAATGCGAAATCCCATCACTTCAAATGGCTGTCGAATTAATTCCAGCTACTTCCGAAGAGGAGAAGCATTTATTATACTTAGCTCAATTAGATGAGACTCGACGTGACACTGCATTGGCAATCGAGACTCACGCAAAACGTATGAAAGCTCAGTATGATCGAAATGTGACCCCTCGAAATTTTTCGGAAGGAGACCTAGTGCTATTATATGATCAAGCTAATGATAAATTAGGTGCTGGAAAATTCGTTCTTATGTGGCATGGGCCCTACATTGTCAAGCGAAAACTAGCAAAAGGGGCCTATGAGCTGGTAGATTTTGACAGGGACTCTTTGGGTAAACCCAGAAATGGACTTTATCTAAAGAGGTATTATGCTTAAATGATGGGTATGGAGATTTTAGTTAGGTTAGGTTTTTCTTTCTAGCTGGTGTGTTTGTTAGTATAGACAGTGTGCTTAGCTTATAAAGTGTGTTTTTCGTCGTTATTCTGGCTTATCTTGGTTTTACTCTTGATATTGCAGATGTCGACGCCTCTCCAAACGTACATTGGATTCGCTGATGGTGCTTGTCGTAGTACACGGAATATCTCTTCCGCAACTTGGGTTATCTATTCGCCCTCTGACGAGTTAGTTTCTATGCATGGGGTGAGCCTCGGTCAAACAACAAACAACATTGCAGAATACAGTGCAGTGATTGAATTATTGTCTGAATCTATTTCATTTGGGATTCAGACTTTGATAGTGAGGTTAGATTCTGAACTCGTTGTATTACAGCTTAATAGAGTGTATGCCATTAGAAATCCAATGTTATTAAGATTATTTTTGAGAGTGCGTCTCTTGGAACGTGAATTTGATTACATTGAATATCAGCATATTCCAAGGTCTTTAAATAAATTAGCAGATGTAATTGCTTCTCGAATGTTAGATAGACATTTGCGATAATCATACATGTAAATTTAAAAACATTTCATCACACATATTTAACAAGGTAAGCTGGTAATAATGATATATATAGATAGGA
The DNA here is from genome assembly GCA_031772625.1 of Pinus tabuliformis. Classification (NCBI taxonomy): domain Eukaryota; kingdom Viridiplantae; phylum Streptophyta; class Pinopsida; order Pinales; family Pinaceae; genus Pinus; species Pinus tabuliformis. The sequence continues at coordinate 140,965,122 of CM062817.1, forward strand.
GTGTGTAAAAAATACATCGTCTTCGATCATAGGTTGAAAAACACCTTATGATCGACAAAAATGATAAGTACAAAAAACCAAAATGTCACATGTGTCTACAAAAGCGACCATCCAATCCGTTAGCGCTTGAGATTTCACCTCAGGCTGAGAAAGGTAAACCTCAAGGCAACATCAAACCATTTAGCCTCGTAGCTAGCCCTACGGGGCAGGAGAAGGCTCTCTCCGGTCTATCTCGGTAAAATCTTCAATAGATGAGATGAACAATAAGGTAACATTGATTTTAGGCTAGTAAACTGATCAAAAAGGTTGATTTGGGGTTTTTAGGGTTTTTGGTGGCAAATTGAGGGGATGGCAATTTTGGGTGCGGGGATTGGACACAGTTTCTACAGGGGGTTCTTTGGGGCGAGGTAGGAGAAAATATTGATGCCTTTGATTGAGATGGATGATCAGGAATGAAAGGTGAGGAGCCAAAGAGAGCAAACAATAACTTTGAATTCTCTTTAGACAGTAGAAAACATTGAAATTAAACAAACTTAAAAGCAGAGCATGGCATGCACGAATTCTTACTTTAACACTTCATTTGTTTAATGTGAAGAAATAAAAGAAAGGAAATGAGTCACATAACAAGCTTACAAGTGCATTGAGAAACACACTATCAACACATGAGTCCACAAGAATCCCAAAGAGGACTGCAAAACCCTGGTCTTCCTTAGCCAAAAATTGCAGAGATACAGTGAATAATACAATGATAGCTTCTCCCTCAAGAGTCCAAACATGAAAATGAGCAAGAAAGTACATAATATAGATGAGCTAACCTCTTTCCCTACCTCCATGGGTTGAGCTCACTATCCTAGGAGCTGTTTCAACCACTTCTAAACTAAGCACTACAAACTAGGCAGTCAAAACAACTTGCCTCTATAAACTTGGAAACCAATTCATTCATTTAATATTTACCCTTTTCATGAATGAATGTTCTAGAAGTGTTACATAAGAGTAAAAGTGTCTAAAAAGTACAATAATTACATCAAACAGAATCACATTTCATCCCAAAAAGTCAAACTAAGTCAAATCTGCGTTTTCTGGGTTGTATAGTGCATTTCTGGACAAAACTGCCTGACAGATCGTGCGCCCCTGCCTGACGGGTCGCGCGCCTTTGGAACCATTTTTGGAGCACTTGCAGGTGGCCAAATTGAGCAAAAGTGGGCTTGTTGGAAAGGTCTATGAGTCTACTTTCCAACCCAACTGGAATTGCTGAATTTGGAGTTTATTTGCTCTATAAAAACTCAAATCTCCCAAGACTGCTTTCTGTAATTCAAAAAAGTGGCAGAAAGTCAATTTTTACTAGTTTTTTGACTTTCTGGAGGCCCAAAACTTTACCAAATCTCAAGTCCATCCATGAGCATATGTAAATTTGCATGAAAAATCTGGAAATGCTGAGTTTTGATCAAAAGGAGTTGCCCTGATGAAGGGTCGTGCGGGGGGTGAGACCCGTTAATGGGAAAAAACTTGCAAATTGCCAAAAAATGCCAGAATTCACCCAAAATTCTCAAATTTTTTTGGGATTTGTGTTGTGGCTAGGCTATTTAGTGCCTTGATCCTTGAGTGAAGCCTCAGACAAGATACGGAGGGGATTTGGCCTCTTTCTCCGTTTTAGTGCCTCGGTCAACCGCCTTTGAAACATCTTCATTTTTGCCTTGCACACATGCATCCTTGACCAGTAGTGGTTCTTCATGTTCCTCAACAGTTTCTTCTCTTGGTTGGCCTTAGCCAACAGCCTCTCCAAGTTTGTATTTACCTGGATGAGCATGGACTCTCGGTCAGTAGGCAATGGGTCACCGGGTCTTCTTCGGTTCAAGATTCGATCACTACGAATCCTCCACAGCTCATCAAGTGCTTTCTCCTCCTCCAACTGTTTGTTGCGTTGCTCCAGGTATGTGATGGTCCATTGTGCACCCTCTAATCTCCTCTGCAAGGCATCATTTTCAGCTCTGAGATGCTGAATGACCTCCTTTTCCTCTTGGCTTGGAGAAATGGCCTCAAGATCAACAAACTCAATATCTGGAACTCCTGATGGCCCCTCATCAATCTTGGGCTGCTTGCCCCTCTGTGCTGCCTGTGCTGTTGAAGAGAGCGAGGCCCCTTCCACCTGATGTGGAGATAACACTCGCTGAGCTGATGATGAAGGCGAGACCCCTTCCACCTGTTGTGGAGATAGTACTTGCCTAGCTGCTGCAAATAAGGCCCTCGGGCCTTTCTGATAGGTAACTAGAGGTGAGGAGCTGACATGTCTAGTGACAGGGATGTCATGCTGCTGTGACGGTCCTCCCTCCTCATGAAAAATCTCAGGATGTGGTGAGGGTGGTGCTGTGAAAAACTCACGAGAGATGAACTCCTCCCATGAGATGCCCTGCTGAGTCAACTGATGCAATACTACTAGCTGAATCAAACCATAATGATAAAGGCTCCTGTACTGCTGTGCCGGGCTCTTCCTCTGTAACATGGGCACCATCCTCTGAATGTTCTGATAGAAGAAAACAGGGATGTTCATCATCCTCACTCGGGTGAAGTGCATCAAGAGGCGAATATGATATGAATACACCTGTGAAAATCTGCCCTCACAGGTAAAATAGTGCATGATGAGCCTCATCATGGGAGCATACTCGCTCCTGAGAAACCTGAATGGAAACACACCTGCCAAATGTCTCATGAATGGTGGCCGGACAAAAGGCTCAAAGTGAACATTATCCAACACCTTGCGCTTATTCCACACCTCCCCAACATTAGGTATCCCTGTGGCATGTGAGATCACCATGGGTGTCAGTGTGAAGTCCACCCCTGCAAGGTTGACATGTCCATCATGCAAGTGTAAAACAAAAAGGCGAGCCAACTCTCTGTGGTGTTGAATCCGAGAGATCCTCTCACAGAACTCATAACAAGACATATACTGAAAACATGTGACTGCCATAGGACAAGCCTGTAACTCTGCTAAAGAGGTGGGCTCCTCTCTCTTATGATGTCCACCCTTACTGCCTTTATGAGGCCTCCTCTGTACCTCAATCTCTGAAGCTGATGACTGGTCATCACTTTGCTCATAGGTTTCGGTTTCTGACATGTTTAAAATAGAAAAGTGGACAAAATGTACTGCTGCTTCTGCTTTATAAAATACTGATTTGTATGTTGTTTCAAGGGGACAAGGAACATGAGGGAAATGTTAGGGGAGGGGCATTTTTACAAGGAAAATGGGAATACATGTATATAGCAGGGAATTTAGGGAAATACACTGTAAGCATCATTGCATATACATCATCAAATTTCATATGTTTACATGGGCATAAGGAGAGATAGGGTTAAGATGTGATTTTTTTGTTTTTAAAGGGAAAAGGGGTAGGGTTTATTTTCTTTACAAATTTATAAGGGAAATTAACATGGAAATATAGGGAAAATGAAATGGGAATGGGGAAAATAATTAAAAGGGGAAAAACCATGAAACAGCACTAAACCCTAGCACTCTTTTACAATGTAACATACAGCCATATGGAGGTCTTTCTCTTGAACATTTTGATCATCAAAAACACATTCATAATATCCATCAACCATAACCTGCAATCATTCCAAGCTTAGAGAACCTACCTCAAGCAATTTGATGGCTTGGAAGGCGTTTGAGCAAATTTGAAATAGGTTTGAAGGGAGACAGCTTGACGGGTCGCGCACCTCGCCCAACGGGTCGCGCGGGCCTGACGGGTCGCGCCCGTTGGAAATTTGCACTACAGGAAACCCCCTGACGGGTCGCGCGCACCTGACGGGTCACGCGCCTAGCCTGACGGGTCGCGCGCCTAGCCTGACGGGTCGCGCGCCTGTCACTCGCCCGAACTTGCTCTGCTTTCGCTCCTTTCACTCTATCACTCACTCAAACTTCTCTTGCAAGTGTCTTGGATGCACAATGAGAGTGAAAGGAGGGAGATTGAGTTTTTATAAGTTTCATTTGAAAAAATTTCATGTTCAAACCCACTTTCTAATGTTTCTCTTTGACACTTTATAAAATTGACTTTTTGGTTTCCTTTGTCCTGAAATTGACTCATTTAGTGCTTTGACTTGATTCTTTTTGCAGGTAGATCATCTGAGGGATCTTGGCAAGGGGACCAGGGTTGCATACTGTCCACTGAAGTCTTTTGAAATTTCATCACTTTTTACAAACATTTGAAAAATGACCTTGGCTTTAAAAACAGAGTTTTTAAATCCAAGGTGAAAATTAACTGTACAGGATAAAAAATCTCGAATAAATATCTTTACCATCATCCCTCTGGCTTGTTGAGCACTTATTGACCTTCAAAACATGACCTTGTAGACATTTTTGACCAAAACCCTAGACCTAGGAAATTGAGCTCAAGACAAGACAAGACAAGCTTTGAGAGAGCTTAATGACCAAAATGACCTGAGCCAGCAATGCCAAGAGGGGAAAAATATACCAGCTCCTCCATCAGGGTTATGGCATGCCTAATGGGATGCAAAAAATTGACACTGATGAGACACCTACATATGCAAATGCAAAGAGTTTTGATCGCTGATGGAGGGCTAAAGACCGACTCTAACATTGGCTCTAATGGGGATGGTAGCTCCTTGGAGGTACCAAGAACCTTAGACCTCTGGGAGAGCAGACCAATGCTTTATTAACATTGGGAAACGGAGTCAACTTTTACACATGTGACCAAATTTGAACAACTTTATTTGACTTGGACAATTGACTGAAATCCTAGAATAACTTTGACACTAACTAACTCACTTTATGCAGAAAATAAACTGACTGAAACAACTTCAGAAACTCACACCAACTAATCACCATTTTCAGAATTATAGCCTTCACCGCAGGCCCCAAACTGAAGATGGGAGATTAGTTCACACTTGCTGCAGAATGAAAGTAAAATGGTAATTACAATGAGAGTGATTAGAGCAGAAAATGCTCAAGCATGATACCTTTTGAGCAGCCGACCATTCACCGACCCACCAAGACATTCATCACCGTTCATTTCTTTGAGAAGAAAAGCATTTGGACCACGGTATGCTGCAATTTTGTAGGGACCTTTCCACAAGTTGTCAAATTTTCCATGTTTCCCTTTGTCTTCATTTCGGGCATCCCATCTCAACACAACATCATCAATCTGAAAATCCTCTGATTTAGCCTTTTTGTCATAGATTTTCTTTATGCGCTCCTGCAACTTAAGGGAATTTTGATGAACCTCCTCTCGTGTCTGTTGTAAATGAATCATTTGACTGATCCGTCGTTGCATAGGATCCTCCTCGCCACCAGCTTCTTGAAACAACTTGGCTACTGGAACACTAAGTGAAGTAGGAAACACTGCATCAACTCCATAAACCAGCTCAAAAGGTGACATACCAATTGACTTCTTTTGACTTACCCGATCAGCCCATAATGCATTTACTAACTTTTTGTCCTAGCTCTTCTTATTTATTTCCAGCAATTTCTTTATGATGTTCACTAGGGATTTGTTCGAAGATTCAGCCAGCCCATTACCTTGTGGATGGTAGGCAGTTGAATGCCCCAAGCTGATGTTATATTTGTAGCAAAAATCAACCATTTTCTTCGATTTGAATGCTGCAGCATTATCAGTAATCAACTTATGTGGACAGCCGAAACGTGACAATATATTACTTTCAAGAAAAGAGATAATTACCGAATCCGTGGCCTACCGGGTGGGAATGGCTTCAATCCACTTCGTGAAGTAATCTGTGGCGGTCAAGATCCATCGATGCTGCCCGGAAGATGCTGGGTGGATTTCGCCAATAAAATCCAAGCTCCATTACTGAAATGGTGCGCTGATTTCAATGGGCTTGAGAGGCAACGGCTGTAACTTTTGCTTTCCTTGAAAAATTTGACATTCATGACAACTCTTTACCGCTTTATACACATCAAAAAATAAAGAAGGCCAATAGAAACCAGCTCTCAAGATCTTATTAGCCATGGTCTTCCAAAACAAGTGACCCCCACAGTCACCTTTATGAAAATCTTCTACCGTTGTCTTAGCTTCTTCCTCGACCAAACAGTTCAGCAATAGGCCACCGGGATCTTTCAAATAAAATGTTGATTTGATAAAGCAAAATTTCGCAGCCTTTAGCTTCAATGTTCTAGCTTTTTTTCTAGGCATCCCAGTGGGTGAAGACAAATTTTGAAGCACATATACTATATCAGCATACCAAGGGGAAGACACAAAGATATCGGATACCTGTAGAACTGAATTTTCTTCATCTTCATCGGACAAGCCAACAATCAAATTAATATCAAGGACGTGAAGATTTGTTTCAGCCATCAACTTAGCAAGACCTTGACCTTTGATCAACTTGGTAGGCTTAATTTCTACATCGTACTCTAATAGTGCAGTGATCCACTTACCCCTTCTTCCTTCCGGTTCTGTTTGTACTAAAACATCCTTAACAGCTGCATTGGGAACATATGCTAAAATATGAGAATTCAATATGTATACCGGGAAATCTTTCAAGGCTTTGATCAGCGCCAATGCTTGCTTCTCAATAATATTATAATTCAGCGCTCCATCCCTTATGATACGGCTGAAAAAAGTGATGGGCCTCTCAACCCCATCTCTCTTTTGCATCAATACGGCTGCCAATGTATGCTCAGAAGCAAATGAAAATAAAATAAAATCCTGTGTATAATCTGGGCTGATCAAAGTTGGGGCTGAAGATAAGATTACCTTGATCAAATTAAAAGACTTTACCGCCTCTTCGGTCCATTTGAGCTCGCTGTCCTTCTTGAGCATGTTGGTTATCTCTCTAAGATGTTCGGCAAGATTGGGGATGAAGCGACGCAGAAAATTCAATTTACCATTGAAGGACTGAATTTCTTTCTTGCTACGGGGCTGCTCTAATTGCTGAATTGCTTCCACCCGTGCAGGATCGATACGAATGCCCTCTTTAGAAATGATATGGCCCAACAGCTTGCCTTCGCTCATAGCAAAAAGACTCTTCTTCGGATTCAATGAGATACCATACTTTCTGCACTTTTGAAACACCTTAGTCAAATGAAACAAATGATCTTCATCTGATTTAGAAAACACGGTAAGATCATCGAGATAAACAACTAAAAAGACATCCTTCTCATTTGCAAAGGCCATGTCCATTGCCCGCTGAAATGTGGCACTCGCGTTCTTCAATCCAAACGACATCTTGGCATAATGAAATGTACCCCATGGAGTAGTAAATGCTATCTTGTCACGGTCATCTTCATGTACCAAAATCTGATTATACCCGTAATAACCATCAAGCAATGACATCCTTGATGCCCCCACTACCCGCTGCAATATATGGTCCATTTTGGGCAGCAGATAATTGTCCTTTAATGACACCTTGTTCAGATTTCTGAAGTCTATGCATAATCGAATCTCACCGGTCTTCTTTCTCACGGGCACCAAGTTGGAAATCCAATCAGAAAACCGGATTGGCACTATGATTCCAGACTTATACAACCTGTTGACTTCCTTCTCAATCAATGGCAGCAATTTAGGATTAATTATTCTCAACTTTTGTCGGAAAGGCTTTTGATTTGGCTTTATGGGAATGGTATGCTGAATGATACTTGTGTCATAAGTTTTCAAGTCTGAATAGTCCCATGCAAAAACATTAGAAAAAGAAGACAATAATCTGATATACTCTTTCTTTACCTTTGGCGGCAATGCTTTCGAGAGCTTCACCATCTTTGGATTTTCGGTTGTCCCAAGATTCACATCTTCAACTCCTTCGTCCGTTGGTCTCAAAGTTGGCTTGCGGGCCACATCATCTTGATCGAACAATTCTTCCAAAGGAATTAATCCTTTAGGAATGTAATTGTCCTTGAGCTGCAACACATCCATATGATTAACTCCTTCAGCTTCTGTGTCTATTGAAATGTCTTCGAATTTACCCTCAATTTGCAGAAAATCTTTGATTTCTTCGTCATCTTGAAAAACTTGCCAACACCTTTGATTATCTGGAACTGTAGGACGATGCTTCACATATATCTCAAACTTATTGCTGGAATTCATGGGTATCTTCAGATTACTTGCTGCCTTTGCCAATGCATCCGCAACACCATTTTGAATACGGCGCACACATGTCAAAGTATGTTCTGAAAACCGCTTTAATATATCTAGGACAACATTCCGATATGCTCGCATACGAGGATGTTTGGCCTGAAATTCACCTTTCACTTGCTTGATAACCAACTCGGAGTCGCCATATACCGCTATCTTCTTTGCCTTCAACTTCCGAAGGATTTTCAGACCAGCAATAAGAGCTTCGTATTCCGCCTCATTATTTGAACAATCAAATGCCAATTTATAAGAACATACCCGTACCTTGCTTGGAACTTGGTTTTGGACTGAAAATGGGCTTCGAATCCACACACCTATACCAGCACCATCGCTGCCCACTGCGCTATCAAAATCCATGGTCCAAAGACCACCCTCATCATCTTCTAAATGCTGAAAATCTGATGTTGATGCATGATCTGTTTGCTGCCCACTTGTTTCAGCAATTGGCCTTATGACAGCAGACCTTTCTTCACTTTCCTTTGTCAAAACTTCTCTGAAATTTTCTGAAATGCCTGGTATATCTTCTACTTGCACTAACTGACTATCTACCTCATTGAAATTATCCGCAAACAAAACAAAAGATTCTAAATCTGTTTGTACATAATTTACAAGATGATTGATGGGCTTTTCCTTACTAGTGATCATGTATTTCATCTTTTGTTCCCGATATAACTTCTTCATTTGACCGAAAACTGGAATTGTAGCATAAGAAAAATCAAGCTGAAGTGTACCTTTGAGCTTGGCTCCCCATGATCTCGACAGCAACATACCAAACCGCGGAGGAATATCCGCCACCACCACATCCATCAAAACATTCTTCACTGGAATTTAATCTAGACTCACCACCAAGTCTTTGATCAAACCAATACATCTTACCCGGCTGGAATCAAACGAATACAAATCATGATACTTCCTTGTGATGTCAAGTCCCAGCTTCTCCATGATCGTTTTCGGCATCAAATTATGCGAGGCTCCCGAGTCAAACATGGCATTGTGCAACACAAACTCATGCAATCGCAAACTGATATAAAATGGAGGAACATCACTTTCAGGAGACTCACCATTTAAAGCTGGCCCAAAAATCAACTCCGGCTGATCATCTTGTACATTCACCGTGTCTAGCATTGGATCAAAATTCAACATCTTGGAGAGCTGACCTCGGTAGGTGCTATTCTTCATGATTTCTGTCAAAGGAATGGGCACTTTCAACTTTGCAATCTCATTCTCCAAACTGAAAACTGAAACCTTCTCACCTTCTTTAGCCGGATTATCTCTTTTTTCAGCTTTATCTTTTGGCGCATTTGATGGCTGATCCGTCTTAGCAGCTGGTGATGATTGACTTGTTGAAGGATCGACTATATCTTTTCCTTTTGCGTGTGAGGAAGCTGAATCATTCTTTGCTGATGTATCTTTCCTTTTCTAAATGGGATTTATGGGAATATTTCGGTTTCTCAATTGCCTTTGCTGGCCTTGCTGGGCTGATAATGCATGCAAATACCCTCTTTGATACTCTTCGGATTCTTCTTCAAGTATTGCATCGTTTGACAAAATATAATGCTCATCTTGGGGAATGATGGAATTACTCACCAACTCATCTTCTTCTGTAATATAAGTGGGCATGTCATCAGGAGTGAAGAAGTGATTTTCCTCTCCAACATTATCACCATCATCATCAGATTCTTGACTAACAAAATTCTGCTGAAAAGGAGGTTTCATTTGCTGCTGAACTGCTGCCTCTTGTGCCTTTGTTTCAAGCTGCTTGATCCTATATTGTTGCTGTTGTTGAACTCTGAAATTGGGATTACGAATCTAAGGCTCTGGCTTGTCAATAGTAACCTTTTCAAGTGCCCTCTTTATCTGTTCAACATCACGAAGTAGCTGATTTGAAGTGGATGCTTCCTCTTTGATTGTGACTCGCTTTTCTGCCTTCATCCTTGCTCTTTTGTCATTCAAGTTTACCTCAACGCTGACAACAATCTTCTGCATATCCTCTAAGGTAGGTGGATCTCTGTCTCTTAATGAGTAGGCCATCTCCAGATCAAAACCATCCGGGAATTTAAGAAGTGTTGATTTTCTTGACGGTCTCAAATCGTCGGGAATAGCATTGTAAACTGCATTGAATCTGATTATGTAATCTTGAACTGACTCACCCGGATTGCGCTTGAGGTTGTTGTATTCAGCATTAATCTGAAGCAGATCCTTTCTGATTTCCCATCGATCTAAGAATTGATTCTGAAGTGCTTCCAAGGTGGCAATGCTGTTAGCTGTCAACCCTCTGAACCATTTCCTAACTTCTCCGGCAAATGTTTGCACGAACAACCGTGTTAGTGTCAGCCTTTCCAGCCTTCCTCCAGTGATCAAATATGCTCTTACAAAGTGATTTTGAAGTGTCAAGGTCAAATTTTGTCATTTCAGTGAGTCTTCAAGCAAAATTTGGTCACTAGGCATTGGGTCTAGGGTTTGCCCAAATGTCAGTCCATGTCACCATTCAGCTGAGTTTATCATCATTCATAGGGTTTTCATTATCATGTCAGTGTCTAATGAGTCATTTTACACCTTATTCATGCTTCAGTTGTGCCTAGGCAAGGTCATTTCCCTCTCCTAGGGTTTTGAAAGCCAATTTCTCTTGGACGGTCAAATCATCGGCAAAACTTGTTTCCTGATGTTCATACACCTTCCCCTATCCTTAAAGTACCTTATCAAACACTTCCCATCCCTTAGATCCGCCAAATTCCTCATTTTTGCACAAACCCTAGTTTCTAGCTACAATCTGGCAATTTTCTAGGTTTGGCCTGTGTTTTGTCCTTTTCGACCCCTTCCCCTCACTCAATCTCTAAGATTCCATTTTCTCCTGCTTCCTAACATCCCTCCCTACTCCCAAAAATTTCCCCAAGAATTTAGAAGCCCCCTATCCCCTTCATTTTGCTTCATTTCGACAAAATCCCTTGTTTCACACATCGGGACAAGTTGCACTCAAATGATGTTTCAGAGCAATAAAAGATGAATTTTGGAAAACTGAGAGAGGTTTTTGTCCATAACATGCCAAATAAGAAAAACATCCTTCACTTTTTGCACAGGTGTCATGGTTTTAGAGAAATGCCAAAATTACAATCGCCGGATCCAAGGAGTTTGACCAAGGCACTAAAACGGAGAAAAAGGCCAAACCCGCTCTGTATCTTGGCTGAGGCCTCTCTCACTCACCATGATACTCACTAGCATCCTCCTAGCAGAAAACCCAAGAAATTTTGAGAGTTTTGAAGCATTTTTGGCATTTTTGGGAATTTTACAGGTTTTGGCCATTGGAGTGGTCTCACCCCGCGCGCGACCACTCGTGGGGACAGCTCAGAACGGGGAAAACTCTACATTTTTGGAATTTTCATGCAAAAATACACTTGCCTATGGATGGACTTCAAATTTTATGGAGATTTGGACTTCCAAAAGCTCAAAATACATGCAAATTTTGACTTTCTGCCCCTTTTTTGAGTTGCAGAAAGCTGCCTTGGGAGAAATGACTTTTGAGGGGCAAATCAACTCCGAATTCAGAAATTCCAGTGGGGTTGGAAAGTAGACTCACAGACCTTTCCAACAAACTATCTTGCACCTGATGTGGACACCAGGAAGGCCTTCAAACACAGCTGCCAATGTGCGCGACCACTCCAAGGGAGGGGCGCGACCACTCAGGGAAATTTCACCATTTTGACTATTTCGGCCTGCAAAACACTGTTTTTACTTTGGTTGACTTTTGATGTATGTAAATGATGGATTTTTGGATAATTTTCATGGCACATGGATACATTTACTCTCCTTTAACACTTCTATAAGTTTCCTTGATGTAAATAGTGAATATTAAATGCATGGATGGGTTACCTAAGTTTTAGAGGCAAGTTGTTTTGACTGCCTATTATCTAGTGCTCAGTTTAGAATTAGTTGAAACAGCTCCTAGGAAGCTGAGCTCGACCCCTAGAGGTGGGGAAAGGAGTTAGATCATCTATATTATGCCTTCTCTTGCTCATTTTCATGGTTGGATCCTTGAGGGAGAAGCTCCTATTGTATATTTTACTTGTATCTCTGCAATTTGAGGAAAAGGAGGCCAGGGTTTTGCAGACATCATTGTGGATTCTTGTGGATTATTGTGTTGATGGTGTGTTTCCTACTTTTCATTGTAAGTGTGTTTATGTGTTCCATCTCTTATTCTATTGCTGCTAATTAAACAAAAGAAGTGATAAAGTTTGAATTCATGCATGCCATGCTCAGCTTTCAATTTTGTTTAATATTTATGTTTTCCACTGTCTAAAGAGGATTCAAAGTCATTGTTTGCCCTCTTTAGCTCCCTCTCTTTCTTCCTTGATCATCCATCTCAGCTTAAGGCATCAGCACAAACTCCTTCCTTGCCCCAAAGACCCACCTGCAAAAACTGAGCTCAATCCCCGCACCCTGAATTGCACTCCCTCCAATTGCCACCAAAAACCCCAAAAAACTTTAAATCAACCCTCCTTATCAGTTTACTAGCCTAATATCAGTGTTCCTAATTGGGTCAGCTCATCCTATTGAAAGATCTACCGAGTTTGACTGGAGAGAGCCTTCTCATACCCCGTAGGGCTAGCTACGAGGTGAAATGGTTTGATGTTGCCTTGAAGGTTTACCTTCCTCAGCCTAGGGTGAAATCTCAAGCGCTAACATAGTGGAGACCATACTGGGGAAGAAAAAACTTGTTTGTGTGTTGATGTGTGTGTTTCACAAGTCTTAGACGGAGCCTGAAGTTACGCCAGGTGGCCTTTGAAAATGCTCTTGTTTTACATCAGTGTTAGTAGATAAACGCTGCTTCAGTCCATCTCCGTGAGCTTGTGAATACATCACTTCATTTGAATTTTACCCCAGTACATGTATCAAGTTCAGATCTGATTGTTGATGGTGAACAACGATCAGACACTTGCAAGGCTGAAATCATTCACTGGCGACTCCTTCACTGAAAATCCAGAGATCAATGCTTCATGGTGACTTCACTGCAGAGAGATCCGTAGCTTTGAGATTTTCAAGATGGATCGGATTGCAAGAAGATATGCTCCCTTGAGCCGAGATCACATCCCCGGTTTTCCAAATAAGATTCCCAAGGTAGATTGGTCAAGGAATCTGCCTATATTTAATGATGATGGTAAGAAGGATGCTGCTTTACATCTAGTTAGATTTCACATGCATATTCGCAAGTTGAAGGTGGATTTTCCTGAAGATTGCTTGATGAAGATATTCTTGGCCACTCTGGAAGGTAAAGCCCAATCATGGTATGAAGGTTTGCCACCTGCTTGTATTTATTGTTTAAAGGATTTTCATGTTATGTTCATTGAAAGATATAAGGACTCTTATCCATCATTGAATTTAGTTCAAGACTGTTGCAAGCATGCCTATAGTTTTATTGAAAGCCTTGAGAAGTTTTATGAAGATGATAATTTCATGGATGAAGAGATCATGGAAGCCCTGTATGAAAATCCATTTCAGCAGCATAAAGAAAACTTAGAGGATTCCCATCAAGATGATCAAGACATTTTGCAGCAGAATCAAGATCAGCAGGCTGAAGATGGTCATATGGTGGAAGATGATGAAAAAGAAGAGCTTGTTTCAGATTTGCCAACATAAGAAGACACCATGCAGATTGAAGAATGTGATAATGTTAGGACAGCTACTTCAATTCTAGATTCAGATTGTGATGACCAAGCATACCTTGTGTCGAATCCTGAAAAGGAGAGTTTTGTTGTTGAGATCATGGACAAAGTTCTTGATCCAAATGTCCTTATGCCATCAGAACAGAGCCTGCATGAGGAGGTAATTCAGCCAGCTCATGAACAGCAAGATGAGATCTTTGTTCAAGTAAGTGAAAACTCTTCTTTCAATCATAATTTTGATAGTTTGAATGCCTTGTCATATGAAGATAATTATTGTTTAAGCAAAAGAAACCAAAAGGCATTGTCTCCTTTGTCTGAAGAGGAGATAGATCAGCTTTTGAAAGGTCTTGTTACAGCCCAAGCTACAGCAGATTTGCAATGCACACCTAGTCAGGAAAGTGTTGGAGAAACTTCTTCCTCTTTTGAAAAAGATGACTGTCTTATAATCAGTTTTGTAGACCAGCAAAAAGATAATTTTTTCTTTCACAAAGATGATAAGAATGTCATGTTTGATCATCTCGAAGATTGTTTTTTGTTTAAGAATGACCTACAACACATTCAGACTACAGAAGATCATAGCATACAGGATTACCTTTCAGATTCTTCATATGTTTCATGTGCTGAAATGCTTTTCCAAGAAGAGATCTGCCCATCCATTTGTTCAGAGTTTTTTGAATCCCATGAGTATGCTTTTACTGAAGCACATGATGAAGGCAAATCAGAATTTGAAGCAAAGGAAACCTTTTTCTTTCAGCAGGAGGTGGCAGTGGCAAATCTTCATGATTTTCACGATCCTCTAGCAAGTTTGTTACAGTCAGCAGTGAAAGTGATTATTGCAGTGTTCAGTGATGAAGGAGATCATGGTCAGCTATGTTTTCGGATGCTCAGTTATAGGTTTGTACTGTTGACCAGGAGATCTAATCAGGAGAATCAATCAAGAAGGCATCTGCTTGATTGGTTGCATTGGCATTTTGATATAGTCTGATGTATATAGTCTTGTAAGAAACACCGGTGGTTGTCATCATGATTTCACATCTTGATGGACTGCTGCCCTTCTCTTGTTTTAGTTAAGTCAGTCATGAGTCATTTGTGTTTGGTCTGTTGAGTGAGTTTTTTCAAGTTATTTCAGTTTTCCATCGAGTCGGTTAGAGTCAAGTTTCAGTTAAGTTTCAGTTAGTTTTCAGTCAAGTTTTCCTTCAATAAATGAGTCAAAATCCTTTGAAAATTTCAGTTTATAGTCCAAGTCAAATAAAGTCATTTCGAGTTTGGTCACGTCTGTACAAGTTGACTCCATTGCCCAATGGTTGAAAGCACTGGTCTGCTCTCCCAGAGGTCTAAGGTTCTTGGCACCTCCAAGGAGCTACCATCCCCATTAGAGCCAATGTTAGTGTCAGCCTTTCCAGCCTTCCTCCAGTGATCAAATATGCTCTTACAAAGTGATTTTCAAGTGTCAAGGTCAAATTTTGTCATTTCAGTGAGTCTTCAAGCAAAATTTGGTCACTAGGCATTAGGTCTAGGGTTTGCCCAAATGTCAGTCCATGTCACCATTCAGCTGAGTTTATCATCATTCATAGGGTTTTCATTATCATGTCAGTGTCTAATGAGTCATTTTACACCTTATTCATGCTTCAGTTGTGCCTAGGCAAGGTCATTTCCCTCTCCTAGGGTTTTGAAAGCCAATTTCTCTTGGACGGTCAAATCATCGGCAAAACTTGTTTCCTGATGTTCATACACCTTCCCCTATCCTTAAAGTACCTTATCAAACACTTCCCATCCCTTAGATCCGCCAAATTCCTCATTTTTGCACAAACCCTAGTTTCTAGCTACAATCTGGCAATTTTCTAGGTTTGGCCTGTGTTTTGTCCTTTTCGACCCCTTCCCCTCACTCAATCTCTGAGATTCCATTTTCCCCTGCTTCCTAACATTCCTCCCTACTCCCAAAAATTTCCCCAAGAATTTAGAAGCCCCCTATCCCCTTCATTTCACTTCATTTCGACAAAATCCCTTGTTTCACACATCGGGACAAGTTGCACTCAAATGATGTTTCAGAGCAATAAAAGATGAATTTTGGAAACCTGAGAGAGGTTTTTGTCCATAATATGCCAAAGAATAAAAACCTCCTTCACTTTTTTCACAGGTGTCATGGTTTTAGAGAAATGCCAAAATTACAATCGCCGGATCCAAGGAGTTTGACCAAGGCACTAAAACGGAGAAAAAGGCCAAACCCGCTCCGTATCTTGGCTGAGGCCTCTCTCACTCACCATGATACTTATTAGCATCCTCCTAGCAGCAAACCCAAGAAATTTTGAGAGTTTTGAAGCATTTTTGGCATTTTTGGGAATTTTACAGGTTTTGGCCATTGGAGTGGTCTCACCCCGCGCACGACCACTCGTGGGGACAGCTCAGAACGGGGAAAACTCTACATTTTTGGAATTTTCATGCAAAAATACACTTTCCTATGGATGGACTTCAAATTTTATGGAGATTTGGACTTCCAAAAGCTCAAAATACATGCAAATTTTGACTTTCTGCCCCTTTTTTGAGTTGCAGAAAGCTGCCTTGGGAGAAATGACTTTTGAGGGGTCAAATCAACTCCAAATTCAGAAATTCCAGTGGGGTTGGAAGGTAGACTCACAGACCTTTCCAAAAAGCTATCTTGCACCTGATTTGGACACCCGAAAGACCTTCAAACATAGCTGCCAATGTGCACGACCACTCCAAGGGAGGGGCGCGACCACTCAGGGAAATTTCACCATTTTGACTATTTCGGCCTGCAAAACACTGTTTTTACTTTGGTTGACTTTTGATGTATGTAAATGATGGATTTTTGGATAATTTTCATGGCACATGGATACATTTACTCTCCTTTAACACTTCTATAAGTTTCCTTGATGTAAATAGTGAATATTAAATGCATGGATGGGTTACCTAAGTTTTAGAGGCAAGTTGTTTTGACTGCCTATTATCTAGTGCTCAGTTTAGAATTAGTTGAAACAGCTCCTAGGAAGCTGAGCTCGACCCCTAGAGGTGGGGAAAGGAGTTATATCATCTATATTATGCCTTCTCTTGCTCATTTTCATGGTTGGATCCTTGAGGGAGAAGCTCCTATTGTATATTTTACTTGTATCTCTGCAATTTGAGGAAAAGGAGGCCAGGGTTTTGCAGACATCATTGTGGATTCTTGTGGATTATTGTGTTGATGGTGTGTTTCCTACTTTTCATTGTAAGTGTGTTTATGTGTTCCATCTCTTATTCTATTGCTGCTAATTAAACAAAAGAAGTGATAAAGTTTGAATTCATGCATGCCATGCTCAGCTTTCAATTTTGTTTAATATTTATGTTTTCCACTGTCTAAAGAGGATTCAAAGTCATTGTTTGCCCTCTTTAGCTCCCTCTCTTTCTTCCTTGATCATCCATCTCAGCTTAAGGCATCAGCACAAACTCCTTCCTTGCCCCAAAGACCCACCTGCAAAAACTGAGCTCAATCCCCGCACCCTGAATTGCACTCCCTCCAATTGCCACCAAAAACCCCAAAAAACTTTAAATCAACCCTCCTTATCAGTTTACTAGCCTAATATCAGTGTTCCTAATTGGGTCAGCTCATCCTATTGAAAGATCTACCGAGTTTGACCGGAGAGAGCCTTCTCATACCCCGTAGGGCTAGCTACGAGGTGAAATGGTTTGATGTTGCCTTGAAGGTTTACCTTCCTCAGCCTAGGGTGAAATCTCAAGCGCTAACATAGTGGAGACCATACTGGGGAAGAACAAACTTATTTGTGTGTTGATGTGTGTGTTTCGCAAGTCTTAGACGGAGCCTGAAGTTACGCCAGGTAGCCTTTGAAAATGCTCTTGTTTTACATCAGTGTTAGTTGATAAACGCTGCTTCAGTCCATCTCCGTGAGCTTGTGAATACATCACTTCATTTGCATTTTACCCCAGTACATGTATCAAGTTCAGATCTGATTGTTGATGGTGAACAATGATCAGACACTTGCAAGGCTGAAATCATTCACTGGCGACTCCTTCACTGAAAATCCAGAGATCAATGCTTCATGGTGACTTCACTGCAAGAGATCCGTAGCTTTGAGATTTTCAAGATGGATCGGATTGCAAGAAGATATGCTCCCTTGAGCCGAGATCACATCCCTGGTTTTCCAAATAAGATTCCCAAGGTAGATTGGTCAAGGAATCTGCCTATATTTAATGATGATGGTAAGAAGGATGCTGCTTTACATCTAGTTAGATTTCACATGCATATTCGCAAGTTGAAGGTGGATTTTCCTGAAGATTGCTTGATGAAGATATTCTTGGCCACTCTGGAAGGTAAAGCCCAATCATGGTATGAAGGTTTGCCGCCTGCTTGTATTTATTGTTTAAAGGATTTTCATGTTATGTTCATTGAAAGATATAAGGACTCTTATCCATCATTGAATTTAGTTCAAGACTGTTGCAAGCATGCCTATAGTTTTATTGAAAGCCTTGAGAAGTTTTATGAAGATGATAATTTCATGGATGAAGAGATCATGGAAGCCCTGTATGAAAATCCATTTCAGCAGCATAAAGAAAACTTAGAGGATTCCCATCAAGATGATCAAGACATTTTGCAGCAGAATCAAGATCAGCAGGCTGAAGATGGTCATATGGTGGAAGATGATGAAAAAGAAGAGCTTGTTTCAGATTTGCCAACAGAAGAAGACAACATGCAGATTGAAGAATGTGATAATGTTAGGACAGCTACTTCAATTCTAGATTCAGATTGTGATGACCAAGCATACCTTGTGCCGAATCCTGAAAAGGAGAGTTTTGTTGTTGAGATCATGGACAAAGTTCTTGATCCAAATGTCCTTATGCCATCAGAACAAAGCCTGCATGAGGAGGTAATTCAGCCAGCTCATGAACAGCAAGATGAGATCTTTGTTCAAGTAAGTGAAAACTCTTCTTTCAATCATAATTTGGATAGTTTGAATGCCTTGTCATATGAAGATAATTATTGTTTAAGCAAAAGAAACCAAAAGGCATTGCCTCCTTTGTCTGAAGAGGAGATAGATCAGCTTTTGAAAGGTCTTGTTACAGCGCAAGCTACAGCAGATTTGCAATGCACACCTAGTCAGGAATGTGTTGGAGAAACTTCTTCCTCTTTTGAAAAAGATGACTGTCTTATAATCAGTTTTGTAGACCAGCAAAAAGATAATTTTTTCTTTCACAAAGATGATAAGAATGTCATGTTTGATCATCTCGAAGATTGTTTTTTGTTTAAGAATGACCTACAACACATTCAGACTACAGAAGATCATAGCATACAGGATTACCTTTCAGATTCTTCATATGTTTCATGTGCTGAAATGCTTTTCCAAGAAGAGATCTGCCCATCCATTTGTTCAGAGTTTTTTGAAGTCCATGAGTATGCTTTTACCGAAGCACATGATGAAGGCAAATCAGAATTTGAAGCAAAGGAAAACTTTTTCTTTCAGCAAGAGGTGGCAGTGGCAAATCTTCATGTTTTTCACGATCCTCTAGCAAGTTTGTTACAGTCAGCAGTGAAAGTGATTATTGCAGTGTTCAGTGATGAAGGAGATCATGGTCAGCTGTGTTTTCGGATGCTCAGTTATAGGTTTGTACTGTTGACCAGGAGATCTAATCAGGAGAATCAATCAAGAAGGCATCTGCTTGATTGGTTGCATTGGCATTTTGATATAGTCTGATGTATATAGTCTTGTAAGAAACACCGGTGGTTGTCATCATGATTTCACATCTTGATGGACTGCTGCCCTTCTCTTGTTTTAGTTAAGTTAGTCATGAGTCATTTGTGTTTGGTCTGTTGAGTGAGTTTTTTCAAGTTATTTCAGTTTGCCATCGAGTCGGTTAGAGTCAAGTTTCAGTTAAGTTTCAGTCAGTTTTCAGTCATGTTTTCCTTCAATAAATGAGTCAAAATCCTTTGAAAATTTCAGTTTATAGTCCAAGTCAAATAAAGTCATTTCGAGTTTGGTCACGTCTGTACAAGTTGACTCCATCGCCCAATGGTTGAAAGCACTGGTCTGCTCTCCCAGAGGTCTAAGGTTCTTGGCACCTCCAAGGAGCTACCATCCCCATTGGAGCCAATGTTAGTGTCAGCCTTTCCAGCCTTCCTCCAGTGATCAAATATGCTCTTACAAAGTGATTTTGAAGTGTCAAGGTCAAATTTTGTCATTTTAGTGAGTCTTCAAGCAAAATTTGGTTACTAGGCATTAGGTCTAGGGTTTGCCCAAATGTCAGTCCATGTCACCATTCAGCTGAGTTTATCATCATTCATAGGGTTTTCATTATCATGTCAGTGTCTAATGAGTCATTTTACACCTTAGTCATGCTTCAGTTGTGCCTAGGCAAGGTCATTTCCCTCTCCTAGGGTTTTGAAAGCCAATTTCTCTTGGACGGTCAAAGCATCGGCAAAACTTGTTTCCTGATGTTCATACACCTTCCCCTATCCTTAAAGTACCTTATCAAACACTTCCCATCCCTTAGATCCGCCAAATTCCTCATTTTTGCACAAACCCTAGTTTCTAGCTACAATCTGGCAATTTTCTAGGTTTGGCCTGTGTTTTGTCCTTTTCGACCCCTTCCCCTCACTCAATCTCTAAGATTCCATTTTCCACTACTTCCTAACATCCCTCCCTACTCCTAAAAATTTCCCCAAGAATTTAGAAGCCCCCTATCCCCTTCATTTCGCTTCATTTCGACAACATCCCTTGTTTCACACATCGGGACAAGTTGCACTCAAATGATGTTTCAGAGCAATAAAAGATGAATTTTGGAAAACTGAGAGAGCTTTTTGTCCATAAAATGCCAAATAAGAAAAACCTCCTTCATGTTTTGCACCGGTGTCATGGTTTTAGAGAAATTCCAAAATTACAATCGCCGGATCCAAGGAGTTTGACCAAGGCACTAAAACGGAGAAAAAGGCCAAACCCGCTCCGTATCTTGGCTGAGGCCTCTCTCACTCACCATGATACTCATTAGAATCCTCCTAGCAGCAAACCCAAGAAATTTTGAGAGTTTTGAAGCATTTTTGGGAATTTTACAGGTTTTGGCCATTGGAGTGGTCTCACCCCGCGCGCGACCACTCGTGGGGACAACTCAGAACGGGGAAAACTCTACATTTTTGGAATTTTCATGCAAAAATACACTTTCCTATGGATGGACTTCAAATTTTATGGAGATTTGGACTTCCAAAAGCTCAAAATACATGCAAATTTTGACTTTCTGCCCCTTTTTTGAGTTGCAGAAAGCTGCTTTGGGAGAAATGACTTTTGGGGGGTCAAATCAACTCCAAATTCAGAAATTCCAGTGGGGTTGGAAAGTAGACTCACAGACCTTTCCAAAAAGCTATCTTTCACCTAATTTGGACACCAGGAAGGGCTTCAAATACAGCTTCCAATGGGCGCGACCACTCCAAGGGAGGGGCGCGACCACTCAGGGAAATTTCACCATTTTGACTATTTCGGCCTGCAAAACACTGTTTTTACTTTGGTTGACTTTTGATGTATGTAAATGATGGATTTTTGGATAATTTTCATGGCACATGGATACATTTACTCTCCTTTAACACTTCTAGAAGTTTCCTTGATGTAAATAGTGAATATTAAATGCATGGATAGGTTACCTAAGTTTTAGAGGCAAGTTGTTTTGAGTGCCTATTATCTAGTGCTCAGTTTAGAATTAATTGAAACAGCTCCTAGGAAGCTGAGCTCGACCCCTAGAGGTGGGGAAAGGAGTTAGATCATCTATATTATGCCTTCTCTTGCTCATTTTCATGGTTGGACTCTTGAGGGAGAAGCTCCTATTGTATATTTTACTTGTATCTCTGCAATTTGAGGAAAAGGAGGCCAGGGTTTTGCAGACATCATTGTGGATTCTTGTGGATTATTGTGTTGATGGTGTGTTTCCTACTTGTCATTGTAAGTGTGTTTATGTGTTCCATCTCTTATTCTATTGTTGCTAATTAAACAAAAGAAGTGATAAAGTTTGAATTCATGCATGCCATGCTCAGCTTTCAATTTTGTTTAATATTTATGTTTTCCACTGTCTAAAGAGGATTCAAAGTCATTGTTTGCCCTCTTTAGCTCCCTCTCTTTCTTCCTTGATCATCCATCTCAGCTTAAGGCATCAGCACAAACTCCTTCCTTGCCCCAAAGACCCACCTGCAAAAACTGAGCTCAATCCCCGCACCCTGAATTGCACTCCCTCCAATTGCCACCAAAAACCCCAAAAAACTTTAAATCAACCCTCCTTATCAGTTTACTAGCCTAATATCAGTGTTCCTAATTGGGTCAGCTCATCCTATTGAAAGATCTACTGAGTTTGACCGGAGAGAGCCTTCTCATACCCCGTAGGGCTAGCTACGAGGTGAAATGGTTTGATGTTGCCTTGAAGGTTTACCTTCCTCAGCCTAGGGTGAAATCTCAAGCGCTAACAAACCGCATGGTAACATCTTCTTCATCTAACTCATATAGATCAAAGAAAGTGGTCATTTTGTCGATATGTTGCTGAGCAGTAATACTTTGTGGAGTGCCATCGAACATGGGAATTTTGCTTTGATGATCAGCTGGCATATCATGAAGATTTGCAGGCAAAGAAAGTGGGGAAAACCGAGCAGCCATCTTTCTAGGAGGGGGAGTAGGATGAGTATGAAGAGGAGGAGCTGTGATAGCAGGGACTATAATAAGAGGAGTTTGTGGAGTCGGGGGAGTCGGAGGGGTAGGAGAAGTAGGAGGAGTATGTGATGTAGAAGGAGAACCGACTATGGATTTGGGATAGGTGATTATAGGCGAAACTGAAACATAAGGAGGATAAGATTCTTCGTGAGCCGTGATAGTGGATCCAATATGATCAGATATATTCTCAACAAAATCAGCAAGGGTAGTAGCTTGAATATGTGTTTGGAGATGTCTCAAGATGAAATTTTTGACCAATTTGTTATGTTTCTCAAATTCAATAGCAGCTGCAAAATCAGGGTCAAGGACTAGGGAATCAAGCGCACTTTCAGATTTGGTTTTAAACAGAGACAACTCAAAGCTTTCTTCAAAATCTAAATCTTCAAGATAATCAAAAATAGCTGGGCATGAATGAGATCTGGAAATGGGTCTAGGATCTGTAGCCAGCTTGTTTTTCTCAAAAAGACTAGGAAAGAAAAACCATTCAGCCTATGAAAACTCTCAACCTATCATCCGCGGCTCAGAGTTAACAATTATACTGGGATAAAGTGTCAATGAAGCGCTACGTTCACAAGCTCACAGAGATTGACTGAAGCAACATTTATCTACTAACGCTGATGTAAAACAAGAGCGTTTTCGAAGGCTACCTGGCGTAACTTCAGGCTCCGTCTAAGACTTATGAAATAACACGTCAATGAGCAAACAATTAGTGTGTTCTCCCCAGTATGGTCGCCAGTATGTTAGCGCTTGAGATTTCACCTCAGGCTGAGAAAGGTAAACCTCAAGGCAACATCAAACCATTTAGCCTCGTAGCTAGCCCTACGGGGCAGGAGAAGGCTCTCTCCGGTCTATCTTGGTAAAATCTTCAATAGATGAGATGAACAATAAGGTAACACTGATTTTAGGCTAGTAAACTGATCAAAAAGGTTGATTTGGGGTTTTTAGGGTTTTTGGTGGCAAATTGAGGGGATGGCAATTTTGGGTGCGGGGATTGGACACAGTTTCTGCAGGGGGTTCTTTGGGGCGAGGTAGGAGACAATATTGATTCCTTTGATTGAGATGGATTATCAGGAATGAAAGGTGAGGAGCTAAAGAGAGCAAACAATAACTTTGAATTCTCTTTAGACAGTAGAAAACATTGAAATTAAACAAACTTAAAAGCAGAGCATGGCATGCATGAATTCTTACTTTAACACTTCATTTATTTAATGTGCAGAAATAAAAGAAAGGAAATGAGTCACATAACAAGCTTACAAGTACATTGAGAAACACACCATCAACACATGAGTCCACAAGAATCCCAAAGAGGACTGCAAAACCCTGGTCTTCCTTAGCCAAAAATTGCAGAGATACAGTGAATAATACAATGATAGCTTCTCCCTCAAGAGTCCAACCATGAAAATGAGCAAGAAAGTACATAATATAGATGATCTAACCTCTTTCCTTGCCTCCATGGGTCGAGCTCACTATCCTAGGAGCTGTTTCAACCACTTCTAAACTAAGCACTACAAACTAGGCAGTCAAAACAACTTGCCTCTATAAACTTGGAAACCAATTCATTCATTTAATATTTACCCTTTTCATGAATGAATGTTCTAGAAGTGTTACATAATATTAAAAGTGTCTAAAAAGTACAATAATTACATCAAAGAGAATCACATTTCATTCCAAAAAGTCAAACTAAGTCAAATCTTCGTTTTCTGGGCTGTACAGTGCATTTCTGGACAAAAGTGCCTGACAGGTCGCGCGCCCCTACCTGACGGGTCGCGCGCCTTTGGAGCCATGTTTGGAGCACTTGCAGGAGGCCAAATTGAGCAAAAGTGGGCTTGTTGGAAAGGTCTGTGAGTCTACTTTCCAACCCAACTGGAATTTCGGAATTTGGAGTTCATTTGCCCTGCCAAAACTCAAATCTCCCAAGACTACTTTCTGCAATTCAAAAAAGTGGCAGAAAGTCAATTTTTACTAGTTTTTTGACTTTCTGGAGGCCCAAAACTTCACCAAATCTCAAGTCCATCCATGAGCATATGTAACTTTGCATTAAAAATCTGGAAATGCTAAGTTTTGATCAAAAGGAGTTGCCCTGATGAAGGGTCGCGCAGGGGGTGAGACCCGTTAATGGGAAAAACCTGCAAATTGCCAAAAAATGCCTGAATTCACCCAAAATTCTCAAAAAATTTTGGGATTTGTGCTGTGGCTAGGCTATTTAGTGCCTTGATCCTTGAGTGAAGCCTCAGAGAAGATACAGAGGGGATTTGGCCTCTTTCTCCGTTTTAGTGCCTCGGTCAACCGCCTTTGAAACATCTTCATTTTTTCCTTGCACACATGCATCCTTGCCCAGTAGTGGTTCTTCATGTTCCTCAGTAGTTTCTTCTCTTGGTTGGCCTTAGCCAACAGCCTCTCCAAGTGTGTATTTACCTAGATGAGCATGGACTCTCGATCAGCAGGCAATGGGTCACCGGGTCTTCTTCGGTTCAAGATTCGGTCACTACGAATCCTCCATAGCTCATCAAGTTCTTTCTCCTCCTCCAACTGTTTGTTGCGCTGCTCCAGGTATGTGATGGTCCATTGTGCACCCTCTAATCTCCTCTGCAAGGCATCATTTTCAGCTCTGAGATGCTGAATGACCTCCTTTGCCTCTTGGCTTGGAGAAATGGCCTCAAGATCAACAAACTCAATATCTGGAACTCCTGATGGCCCCTCATCAATCTTGGGCTGCTTTCCCCTCTGTGCTGCCTGTGCTGCTGAAGAGAGCGAGGCCCCTTCCACCTGATGTGGAGATAACACTCGTTGAGCTGATGATGAAGGCGAGACCCCTTCCACCTGCTGTGGAGATAGTACTCGCCTAGCTGCTGCAAATAAGGCCCTCGGGCCTTTCTGATAGGTAACCAGAGGTGAGGAGCTGACATGTCTAGTGACAGGGATGTCATGCTGCTATGACGGTCCTCCCTCCTCATGAATAATCTCAGGATGTGGCGAGGGTGGTGCTGTGAACAACTCACGAGAGATGAACTCCTCCCATGAGATGCCCTGCTGAGTCAACTGATGCAATACTACTAGCTGAATCAAACCATAATGATAAAGGCTCCTGTACTGCTGTGCCGGGCTCTTCCTCTGTAACATGGCCACCATCCTCTGAATGTTCTGATAGAAGAAAACAGGGATGTTCATCATCCTCACTCGGGTGAAGTGCATCAAGAGGCGAATATGATATGAATACACCTGTGAAAATCTGCCCTCACAGGTAAACTAGTGCATGATGAGCCTCATCATGGGAGCATACTCGCTCCTGAGAAACCTGAATGGAAACACACCTACCAAATGTCTGATGAATGGTGGCCGGACAAAAGGCTCAAAGTGAACATTATCCAACACCTTGCGCTTATTCCACACCTCCCCAACATTAGGTATCCCTGTGGCATGTGAGATCACCTCGGGTGTCAATGTGAAGTCCACCCCTGCAAGGTTGACATGTCCATCATGCAAGTGTAAAACAAAAAGGCAAGCCAACTCTCTGTGGTGTTGAATCCGAGAGATCCTCTCACAGAACTCATAACAAGACATATACTGAAAACATGTGACTTCCATAGGACAAGCCTGTAACTCTGCTAAAGAGGTGGGCTCCTCTCTCTTATGATGTCCACGCTTACCGCCTTTATAAGGCCTCCTCTGTACCTCAATCTCTGAAGCTGATGACTGGTCATCACTTTGCTCATAGGTTTCGGTTTCTGACATGTTTAAAAGAGCAAAGTGGACAAAATGTACTGCTGCTTCTGCTTTATAAAATACTGATTTGTATGTTGTTTCAAGGGGACAAGGAACATGAGGGAAATGTTAGGGGAGGGGCATTTTTACAAGGAAAATGGGAATACATGTATATAGCAGGGAATTTAGGGAAATACACTGTAAGCATCATTGCATATACATCATCAAATTTCATATGTTTACATGGGCATAAGGAGAGATAGGGTTAGGATGTGATTTTTTGTTTTTAAAGGGAAAAGGGGTAGGGTTTATTTTCTTTACAAATTTATAAGGGAAATTAACATGGAAATATAGGGAAAATGAAATGGGAATGGGGAAAATAATTACAAGGGAAAAACCATGAAACAACACTAAACCCTAGCACTCTTTTACAATGTAACATACAGCCATATGGAGGTCTTGCTCTTGAACATTTTGATCATCAAAAACACATTCATAATATCCATCAACCATAACCAGCAATCATTCCAAGCTTAGAGAACCTACCTCAAGCGATTTGATGGCTTGGAAGGCGTTTGAGCAAATTTGAAATAGGTTTGAAGGGAGACAACTTGACGGGTCGTGCACCTCACCCAACGGGTCGCGCGGGCCTGACGGGTCGCGCCCGTTGGAAATTTTCACTGCAGGTAACCCTCTGACGGGTCGCGCGCCTAGCCTGACGGGTCGCGCGCCTGTCACTCGCCTGAACTTGCTCTGCTTTCGCTCCTTTCACTCTATCACTCGCTAAAACTTCTCTTGCAAGTGTCTTGGATGCACAATGAGAGTGAAAGGAGGGAGATTGAGTTTTTATAAGTTTCATTTGAAAAAATTTCATGTTCAAACCCACTTTCTAATGTTTCTCTTTGACACTTTATAAAATTGACTTTTTGGTTTCCTTTGTCCTGAAATTGACTCATTTAGTGCTTTGACTTGATTCTTTTTGTAGGTAGATCATCTGAGGGATCTTGGCAAGGGGACCAGGGTTGCATTGTCCACTGAAGTCTTTTGAAATTTCATCAATTTTTACAAACATTTGAAAAATGACCTTAGCTTTAAAAACAGAGTTTTTAAATCCAAGGTGAAAATTAACTGTACAGGATAAAAAATCTCGAATAAATATCTTTACCATCATCCCTCTGGCTTGCTAAGCACTTATTGACCTTCAAAACATGACCTTGTAGACATTTTTGACCAAAACCCTAGACCTAGGAAATTGACCTCAAGACAAGACAAGACAAGCTTTGAGAGAGCTTAATGACCGAAATGACCTGAGCCAGCAATGCCAAGAGGGGAAAAATATACCAGCTCCTCCATCAGGGTTATGGCATGCCTAATGGGATGCAAAAAATTGACACTGATGAGACACCTACATATGCAAATGCAAAGAGTTTTGATCGCTGATGGAGGGCTAAAGACCGACTCTAACACAATCACTGGTGATGCTCTCTATACGACACCACTGCACGCGCCACCCTACACAAGAACCTCCTAAAAGGTCCTGGGACTGCGACTACATAGCGCTAAAACCTGATAGGAATATCGTCTATAGTAGTCTCTGGTATGTCTGCCGTAAGACGCTCTAGGTCTTGTTCCAACTCAGCTAAGGTCTCTGCGGCCGCATCCTGTGGGGCCAGTGCCGGTGCAACTGGTACTCTCCTCTCGAAAGGCCGGAGATTGGCTGGACGCCGTGGGCCTACAACTGCATTTTGAAAATTATTACTGTCAGTTTTGAGACGATATAAAAAATAAAAAATAGATAATTTAAAAACTTGTGAAAAATGAAGTACCTGTGTCATCCCACTGTTCTCCCGGTGGAAGAATCATGTCCGGATATCCACGAAAATCAACTCCGGCATAAGGAAAATCCTGTATCGAGAAGATCTGGTCCTCCAACCAGTGAAAATACTCTGGTCTAAATCGGACAACCTCCGTGCCCTCGTCAGGATGACGGGCCATAACCGCAACCCATCGCGTCAACTTAGGCTCTCGGGGAGGCCCAACCTCAACAGTGAGCTGCTGTGGGATCAACATCGGAACCCTCTCTAGGGCAAAACTCACAACTAAAGGCCCATAACCAAAAGTCTTCAGCTATCTGTTTTTGGTCCTAGTCAGTTGGCCCTTTAAGTTGGCCAACACAGCATCGCACCAGTTGAAAATGGTGCCCCGATAGCAATCAATCGCCATCCGCATTTGGGATCCAGTGGCAATGTGCAAAGCGGCATCCCCGCAAATTCTGGTAACTGTAAAGGCAATTACCATAAGTTCAGGTCGGGATATCTTTTTGATCTCTATCCCCTTCTCCTGGTTCTGATTATTGCACCACTCTAGTCGGAGACTAGCAATGGACTGGCCACCCGGCCTAGTCCCGGACAGAGTCAATTGTTCACCCCTCTTGGGCAAACCAATGAGAAATTAAATATCTAAGGGCTCTATCTCGAGCTGGTGCCCTCCAATGTAAAAGCAATGATCCTGAACGTTCCACCTTTCAACTAGCCACTCTAGAAAGCGCACCTGGGCCCTCATGCCAGGTAAGGCCCAGTATTTGTAAAGGCCGCATGCCTTCAAAGCATCAATGGAAGGTTGGTGATTAATGGCGGCCAAATCAACATCTTCGTGTTCTCTCTCGCGCCAATCAAGCATGGTGGACAATCTAAACACCATAAAACATATGTTAGAATCCATAAAATTAAATTTTTTTGGTTCATTTTGGAGAAATGGGGGTTTGAAAATCCTCTCCGCGGTGTACGCAGCCCGCCTTTAGAGACAGAGCATGTGTATGCAGGTTCTCTTAAGGCAATTTGCGTACACCCGACATTTTCCCAACTGAGAAAATGTGGGGGTATGCAGGTCACCAGTGGAGCACCTGCGTACCCCGAAAAGCATACCTTGAAACCCCAAGGCCTCCAAAAAATGAAACTAAAGCTTAAAAAACAATTCTAAACGGATGGAAATGCAAGGGAGGATGTTGTAGAATACCTGACGAAACGACGTTCAGTTTTGACGGTCGGATTCTCCGCAATGACCATGGGAAGTTTCTTGCCAAAAGCCCTTTTTCTCTCCTCAACAGTAAAACGGTAAAAATGAAATGGTAAAAGCCCTTTTTATAGGTTTTTTGAGTAAATAAATGTTAAATTTGTTTATTTTCCACCGTGAAAAGGTATTTTTCAGAGTATTTTTATCTATCTTTAAACAAGTATGAGTAATGTGTTGGTTTTTGTGCAGGATAAAGGATTTTCAGGGAAAATTGTCATTTTTCACAAACAAAAACATCAGAGTCATCTTTTAAGCCCTTTTCTGACTCCTAAAACATGAAAATATTGCCGAGCGTTTCTTTTACACTCGTTAAAACGGAATTAAAAGACGATCCCTTTATAGCTCTTTTCTGACCGTAAAAATAGGAAAAGATTGCCGGATTTTTGTCGTTTCAAATTCGATACTGGAAATAAAACGACGTGTCCTTGATCGCTTTTTACTTTTCAGGTCAAAGACACTAATCATGAAAGTACTCCTTGGTCGCAAGATCAAGCGGTTCTCTCAAGTATTATTTTATACTTTTTTTCGGGCTTGGGAGACACAAATTTACGAAAAAGTTCAACACTGGAGTCTTCTTAAGTTTTTTCAGACTCTCTAAAATTGAAAAACGCCAAGTTTCTCCTATATTGGACTCGTTAAAATTTCACAATAAAGGACCTGTTCGATTACAAATAGGAACGGACCACTCCTTCTTAGGGTTCGAATCAAAACTAAGTTGGACTCATCCGAAGGATGAGCTTATAATCAAGCATATGTTATCCTCCTCAAGCTTGTAAAAAATAAAGAGGTACTTGCCAGAAATGGTGGGGGAAAAGAGAGAAAAATGAGCCTATATGTTATCCTTTGTCTCAGAAGAAGCCTTATCACCACTGTTGAACACGACACTTTTCATTCACCTGGGTTGGGAAATCCTTTGCCTAACAGTTGATCAAACCACATTGAAAATCTTCAAACCAATTCAGGGTATTAACTATTGGGTCAATTATCACCAAGCCATCTGTCATGTCGTTATGTGTTCAAGAGGTCACTGCAAATAAACCATTCATCTGCAAAATACCCGTCATCCATCTCGACCATCCTTGAGTCAGTCCTTACAGCTACATTTCTTCAACTTAATCTATGATTTCGTGTTGTGGGCTTGCCTGCAACGGGTCGCTTTTTATCGACATCAACACATTATCTAGAAAGATGACCTAGAAATTGTCAGTACCTTGAAATCTGCATGCATCAATGGCAGGTTTCTCGCCTTTGACGACGGTTTACATCAATGACTTTCGATCGAAGGATTCCGTGAAATGTTCGACATCAACTCATTCATTCACATCTCATGGATTGTACTGGGTACTTTGAGAACCATTGACATCACTGGTGGTCTCTCTCACACTTGTTAACAGTTTACATCATCGACTGGTAATCAAGTGGTTTCTACCATGTTCGACATCAACTCATTTATTCGCATGGATAGAATCGTACCATTTCGGGAAGTAGAAATGAAGAGCCTGGATCTAGTTTCCACCATCCAGGCTGCGAGGATTTTTGTATTCATTATACAGTAGACTAACCATAAACAGATGGCTACGTCCATATTGTGTCTACAAGAGTCTATGATTATGATGTACTGCGAAATCATTCCTGTATCAGAGCAGTAGTTAGTTTATTAGTTAAAGTTTTTTATCTGAGTATGGGAATGGCTACCTCAGCGATGATATGATCTTATATATGTATTTTGTGTTGAATATTTGCAGGTTCCAACTGGGTTCTCCACAAGATAATCCTTGAAATGATAAAGTACTTCACCCTTCCTAAATGATATGAAACCCTAATCTACTACAGGCTTCGCACTTTAGGGGGCAATCTATTACACTAAAATTTGTCACCATGACTATTTACAGTTAGTATGGCTCCATCAATTGTCATACTATCCTCCTTGGCAAGTCTTATACCTCTGCTCTTCATGTCAAACTCCAAGAAAGAGAGAAAGTCTTTAAAAATCTATATAACTCTCGGTACGCAGTTTCTCTTAGCCTTACCTGCGTGTACGCACCTCAAGTTCACATTCCATGCGTACTTTTACGCGCTGTCTGTAAAGGGGTGGGTGCGTGCCCCTGTAAAGGTCAAAAGGCGCGAGTTTTACTTCAAAAAAGTTACTTGTGGTCGATTCTAGAGCATTCTAGAAGTTTGTTTGACGTGTATTGAGCGCCTCCAGATGGTTCATGTATCCCTATGAAAGAGGAACTTATCCCATCAAGAGGGGAGCTATCCCATTCAAAGAGGAGCTTATCCCATTGATGGTGGACCTGATTAACTTCCTCTAAAGCACTATAAATACAGGCATTGGGCCAGAGGGAGGGGAGGTTGAAAGCTGAACATTCCTAAGGGTAGATGCTGCTGGAATTAGGACTCCCTTATAGAGCTTGAGAGGAGAGATTCCCATCCTTTCCTAGCCTTATTTGGAAGTGGGTGAGCTGATCAAAGTAAAGGAGAACTCTTGCTGGACCCTAAGAGGGACCTGCACAACACCAAGGCTCAGGTTGTAATGGTTTCGTTTGTTTCCACTTAATACAATTAAGCTCACTTTTCTCAACAGATTGTTATACATGATTTGTTTCATATACTCCTTGGTCTGTATGATGAATATGTTTTATTTTATGAGTTATTCAGGTGCTATGTAATCTTTTGTTTGTTAGTGAATGCAGGTTTCGAAGAGAAGGAGGAGCTCATCTGGATCGGCAAGGCTGGACTACTACAAAGCGTTGGACTAAAGGTATGTTATAAACACCTGATTACTTGTATTCTAAATGCATATTTAGGGAAAGGTAGTGTTTAATTGTCTTGTTTCTCACTAGAAAGCCTTAGCTTCTAGGGAGGTCGGTTTTGTCCGCAAAATTGACTCTTTCCGCATGACAAGAGTGTTGATGTATTAAAGGATAATATGGTGATTGTGCTTATCTTAGTGTTTCCAGATTGGAAGAATGAGTTCCATGTGCATGTAGATGCCTCATGTATTGCGCTAGGTACAATATTGACCCAGCCTGGCATAGGTGATATTGATCATACAATAGCCTTTGCGAGTCGGAAGTAAGCAAAAGACGAAAAGAATTATTCCACTATAGAGCATGAAGGGTTGGAGATGGTCTACGTGTTGCAGAAGTTTCAATATTATTTGTTGGGTGCACATTTCAAGATGTATATAGATCACTTTGCTCTCAAATACCTGGTCAATAATCCTATGTTGGGGAGGAAGATTTGCAGGTGGTTATTACTATTTCAGGAGTATGAATTTGAGGTGATTGCGAAGTCTAGATGGTTGAATGAGGGACCAGATCATCTATCCAGAATTGAGATAGGAGAAGAGCCAACTAATTTAGATGAAGGATTTCTGGATGAACATCTCTTAGTTGTGTGCAATATAGATGACCACTTTGATGATATAATTCAGTTTATGACCACAGGTTCAGCCCCAGAAGGCTATTCTACTGAGTAGAAGAAAGAATTAGTGGTACGCTTAACTTTTTGTTCTGTTATAGCTGGACATTTGTATAATATGGGAATAGATGAAATATTGCGCCAATATGTTTTGAAGTTTGAGCGCGCTAGTATCCTCACCAAATCACATGAAGGAGTGGTGGGAGGAAACTATGCAGGTAGAGAAATTGTGCAGAAGATTCTACTATTGGGTAGCGGAGGCCCTGCGTAATGGGTTTGGGGCTTAAAGCCCACAATTTTGGGTAAAAGTGTGGTAAAAGCTCCACAAAGTGCATGGTGCGCGAAATGTAATGAGTCAAGTCAAAGGGTTTTCTGCCCAAAAATAATGTAAGAAAATAGAAAGTGAGTTGGCCTGCCCTTGGTCCGTGGACAATGGGAATGTACAAATAGAGCAAGGCTCTAAGGGTAGAGGTCAGCTTTTGGTTTTAGATCTTGAATGTTATGGGTTTTTGAAGGCAATATTCTCTCTATGTCTGTAAGTCCGAGTCAAGGGTGTTAGTAGATAGATAGAGGCTCTACAGCTGTGTGCGCAGAGGCTTGGTAGAGTTCGCAGTTGTGTGCACGGACCCCTACAACTGAGTACACAGGGTGGAACAAGTTGTACTGAACAAGAGATAAATAAAGTTAAGAGTTTCTGAATCATTGTGTGTTTTATCATGGATCTATCTGTTGCTTATGTTCTAAATTTATGCATATTTATGTTTGCGCCCACTGGTTTTTATTGTTAAATGTTTTCTTAAAGACCATCAGAAGTATATCAGATCTATAATAATCACACTAATAATAAGAAAATCTAAGAAGCGCTTCATTGTTGAGCTTCGCGAAGGACTGTGCAAAGTAGCATGAGTGCACAGATCAGATAGCGACTCCTCCAGTCCTCATCAAGACATCCCTAGGGTGCAGAAACTTGGTTACAACACCCTCCCATACTACATCGGGTGATACTACAATCCATGCTCTGAGGACTGTTGCCGAAAGGGCCGGTAGTGCGAGATTTGTTTGGCTAAAACCTAGGTCAGGCCCCAACAAGCCAACAAATGGTTCTGTTGCCA
Source organism: Pinus tabuliformis (assembly GCA_031772625.1). NCBI lineage: Eukaryota > Viridiplantae > Streptophyta > Pinopsida > Pinales > Pinaceae > Pinus > Pinus tabuliformis. Next base: position 140,998,877 of record CM062817.1, read on the forward strand.
GGACCGGGATTTGCCTAAGGGATGTCTGATGTCGAAATGCTGGAACCCTACAAAAAAAGATATTGAAGATTGGTTGGATTAGAAGCTCCACGAGTTCGTAGTACAGGAAAAAAAACTCCACAGATACCTAAAGAGAGGTGGCTGTATCACTACTTCTACACGGAAATCCATGAGATATTCTTCACGTCTTTCTTGACAGAACTATATGAGTGGATCGTGAGGCTAGCTGATAGTCAGTGAAGGTGCAGACTTGATCAACCCATCGTGTAGACTCCAGAGTTGGTATGCAGGCTAGGCGTTTGAAGATAAAATCATATGGGCAATATATCACTGGTTGGTTCAGATAATAGGAGGGTTTATCACCGAGTTCGCGATAGATACAACCGTGAGCTACAGTGAAGTGGAAAGACGCTTTCTCAAGGGACCACGGGGTAAGTATATCAAATCGTTGAATACCTTGATTAAAATGTTGTCATGTGAAAAATGGGTTATGAGAATCCATTGATGTCTGGGGTAACGCGAAGCAGAAGAGGCTACCAAAGGATTGAAGGGTTAGAGAACAATCCCTTGATTTCACTATCATGAGAAAGTGAGGAGGAGCTCGCAGGGTTCTCTCCATGAAGCGCGGTCTGGTTGATAAAGCAATGCATTCCACTAGTACCACTAGTACCACTGGCATCCATGCCATCACCCACTTCACCTACATCAACCCATATTCACCTACCCCACCTCCACCACCACCGAGGGTTGGAATGGTGAGTGTGATCAAGGTGCCCATATTTAGAGGCGTAGGAAGCGAGGGACCAGATTAGTTCTGGTTCATGGTAAAGGAAGTATGGGAAGCCCAAGGCATTATGGATGATAACATCAAAAAAGCTACTTTGGTAAGTGCACTGTAGGACCGCGCATTGACATGGTATATAAAGCACTCTAGTGATCATCTGAATGCAGGAATAGCGGAGATCCAAGATGCATTGAACAAAGAATTTAGCCGGCGAAAATCAGAGACACAATTGATCATCAGGTTCAAGGAAATCGTGATGCTATTGGGAGAAACCCCTTGGGATCTGAATCAACGCTTGAAGAGCACGATTCACGAGGCTAACATGACACTGACGGGTGTGCAACACTGTGCCTGGTTTGTGGCCTCTCTAACACCACACCTGAGGATGGCGCTGTCACAAGAGAAAATATCAACCGAGCCTGAAGCATTAGAGATAGCGATGAGGTTGCATGAAACTCCAATACAAGATCCTGGGTTGGGAGTTCAGCAAATCCACACGCAACTACACAACCTATGCTTGGAGATGCAAAGCCTAAAGCAAGATAGGGCGCCCCGACTAGAGGCACGTGAAGAAGTGTGGTGTATCAAGTGCAAGGTCCAAGGTCACGACAAGGATCACTGCCCTGTATTCACGAACTATTTGGTGGGAGGAGGACCAATACCATTAAGACTGGAGGTACAAGCAGGGCAAAGTGTGGCACCCACACTTTGGTGCACGATTTGTCAAGTAGGAGGAAAGCACGCAACGGACAACTGTCACCTGTTGCAGAAGTATACCCAGATTCTACAGTAGTTGTATTGCAACTTCCGTAGATCAGTGGGTCACAACGAGCGAGTGTGTTGAAGCTATGAGCTAATGATGGAAAGGACCCCGACCTATCGAATGCAAACTGAAATGCGAGGTTTCGATCCAGCCATGGGGCCACACAGTGGATTCCAAGGATGCTGACGAGGGAGAGGAGGAATGGGACCTGGACAAGGGCACAGACAACTGATATGTTATAATTGTGGAGGGCCGAGGCACTACGCTCGTGATTGTACTAGCCTGACAAGAATATCTTGTCCATACTGTGAGCAGTTTGACCATGAAATGGTAGATTGTCTGATGCTAATTGCCCAAATGTGCGAAAAGGGGGTACTACAACCTACTCCAACCCAAAATATCCAAATGATGAGGTCTAAACCATGCAAAGAGGACCATAGCATAAACATGGTACTTAGGAGTGGCGCAATTATAGGAGAAGATGCGAGGAAACAACCCAGAGAAGATGTGAAGGTTTGCGATGCTCCTATAAAGGAACCTGACTATGAGATGGAACATGGGAAGGGAAAGTCTAAGGAAGCTAAAAAGAGCTTCACGAAAGCCTCTACTCCAAGTAGTAGAGATCCACTTGAGCCGGGAATGGATACCTCTATGCTTACTACCTTTTTGGAGACATGTATGAAGCTGTTGCATGACAATAAGGTAGTTAAGGGACTACAAGAGCTGATCACTAGGTGCGCAAGGTCAAGAGAGCCACACATGGTCTGGAAACTGGGAAAGAATGCTTTGTACACTAGACGGAAATGTGATTGACGGATCAAATTGGTGAGTATGAGATGGACCAGGTCATCCTGGATTTGGGGTCAGATGCGAATGTATTACCAAAACAAACATGGGAACGCATGGGCAGGCCTGCACTACAATGGTCTCCTATTCAATTACGGATGGCCAACCAACAAAAGATCCTACCAATGGGAAGGTTGCAAGGAGTGACCATGGAAATTGAAGGCATAAGTACACAGATGGAATTTGAAGTAATAGAAATTGTGGATGACAATAGTCCGTACCCTGCATTGCTAGGAGTAGACTGGGCCACAGAAATTAATGGGGTCATCAACCTAAAACAAGTTACGAAAGATGATATTCGATAAAAAGTTACTCTGTGTAATAGTTCCGATAGACCCAACCGAACGAGCGCGCTACATGAACCTGTGTGTGATGAGGACAGTGACGATGAACTAGACTGTATCTACCAGATAACAATGCAAAGACCAAGATCAGGTGAATCCTACAGTGGATGGGAGAATCTCATGGGAGCACGATAGTTCCTGCACGTTGAACTCAGATGAGGAGATAGAACGATGGCAAAACCAATTGCATGAAGTAACAACGCTAAATTGTAATATGATGATTAGATCATTGAAATGTGTCACAACCAAGGTAAGGACACTACAGGCGGATGACAGTGCAACAAAAGGAGAGGACTTTGTTAACCACTGTGGAACTTCAATCGTAGAGTAGAAGCGACACAGTGCACCGAAAGGAGCGTTGTGTGTGACAATTACACCAAGGTGACGTACACCCGAGAAGATTAGGAGGAATGGGCACAAAGGTAGAAGGTGGATATGTGTACGGGTTGAAGGCCCTCTGCAGTGAACACAGTCAGGATGACGCCGTTTGGGTACCCACTAACGACAAGGAAGGCAGAAGTATGTCATGCAACCACTGCCCCAACTAAATCTGCGGGTACCAAGGGTTCGACTGACCTATAGGACCATAAAGGAAATGAGGCGTGCGAGGATGGCACTATTCGCGATCGGGCACGACGAAACCAGCAAGGTGGAGAGAATGTCCCCATCCACCGCCCTTGCCATTCGGACTGAACGTGAGGACATGGGCAAAGGAATTCGGTGGTTGCAGGAGGCCATTCAGCGCGGTAGCTTGAGACTTCGTGAACTCGATGAAGAATGGGTACGACTGAGGAGGAAAAGCACGATGTTGGACGAAGAAATCCGCAAACTAAAAATCAGAATCGTGCAAGCGGGCTATGTAAATCTGAGAATAAGAGGACCAGACCTGGCCGATCCTATTATGGTACCAGGACAAGCTACGATCCTGCTATCATGGTTGCGATCGCACCAATGGGGGTGTGTACCACATACAACAGAATGTGATGGGCTACTGTATACAAAGGTACTCGAAAGGTGCCCATAGTCCAGGCTAGCAGGAAAAATGAAGTTTCGCACCAGGGGTGCAACCAACTGACTATCCATAGGGGACCAGTCTCAATGCTCCACGCAGTTGGAAGAGAGCGCAATACTATAAAGGAGTTTGTAGGGGGATTGGACGCGGTGAGAAAAACTAGTGCAAAGCATAGAATGCATCCGCATACAAAGGACTGCACTGCCACGTGGAAAGGATGGAAGGTGACCATTACTGATACTATTCATGACAAGATGTCCCATTTAAGACACCAAGGAGGAGATGATGGGAAATGAAGACAATGGATTGAATGGGTCTACCGCCAAAATCACATTAATGAGCAACAAGAAGGGGGAATAGTCGAATTTAAATTCAAAGAGACATATAAAGCACAGGTGGCCTGCTACCAACCAACCCTTGGCACCTTGCATATTGAATTGCCCCATTATCCAGCAGACAGAAGCATGATGAGTGAGGCACTACTGCGAGGAAGTCCGTCGTTTCAGGCATTGCAGAAGGAGATGTAGGAGTCTCTAATTCGAATGATTTACTCAACCAAGAATGTTACACAGAACCCTACACCGTAGGGAGGGGGACAGCCAAGATCCCTAAATCACCATGGATGTCGCAGACCAAGAAGGACCCGTAGGTAGTAGGACTGGTTCGGATGTCTCCGCGAAATCCACGATTCGACAAATTGTCGATGGAGGAAAAAGCCAAAATGGTTACCATTGAAAGTGATGAAGAGGAAGAGGACCCTTCGACCTTTTTCGAAGAAATAGAACCAGAAGAAGAGATGGAAGAAGATATCCAGCTAGTACAGGCTCCAACAAAATGACCTAAGTATGTCCCTCCATGGAAAGGGAAGGTCAAGGTACCTAAATATTTGGATTCTGTCAAAAACATACTTATAACCCCGTCCCTCCCTAAAGGGGTTCTGTTTGAAGGAACGATGACTGGCCGCATCTCCACTATGAAATTTGAAGACTGGGACCTTGCAGATACTGATAAATTTCCCCATTTGGAAACTGGTGAGCTGATGGAACAAAGCACAGAGGGGGCTATTACGACACTATAGCCACAGACATGGTTGCAAAAGGTGGAGGAGGTCGAGCTACTCCACCTCCTGTCAATACCACATTTTCATCTGCCCCCCATTCATCAGGAAACTGCTCTGTCTAGTGCATGTTGGGTACTTATGGCTAGACAAACCCATTCCCATCATAGTGGAGCTCATCCATAGGATCTCTCGACTTCCTTGCGAGGGAAGGGACCCCATGGAAATAGTTAGCATGAGTGGTGACTTGACAATTGTGGAAGCCATGAAAAGGAAATACAAGTTGGAGAAAAAGAAGAGAGGGTATGCTATTGCTAGTATTCGGGACAAAGAGGTCGCATTGCTACCCAGTTTCTGGCCAGAAAGGTGATGAGAAAATGCCGAGGCAGTGAGGTCCCAGCAACGGTCGTCACGTTAGCCGAGCAATTCATAGAAGGGGAACCGTTCAATTGGGCGCAGTTCCTCCGCAACGAATTCCTGACCAACTACAAAGAGGCCTAGGAGCAGGGTAAGACCTTCCACTATGCGTTGTTGGCTGGATAAGTCGTTCTTCCGGACAAGATCGACCTCCCTAGTATCTAATGATATCTAGCGACAAACAAACCAAACAAATTCTATCTTTCTCTAAATATGCGATTTATAAGTAAAGGTAAACAAGTGTTTTAGGCCTACCTTGGGTTCTGTGCAAGTTTGTGGAAGCCATGCTCCGTTGATCCAAATGATCTCCCTTGTAAAGAATCTACAAACACAAATAAGCACACACATTAAATAGCACCTGAAAAGCCAATATAATAAAGCATATTTATCATGATGATCAAGGAATTCATGAAACAAACTATATAAGACAATTTGTTGAGAAAAATGAATCTGATTGTATTAACTTTAATCAAAGAAGAACTTTACAACCTTGGTGCCTTGATGCTGTACAAGCTCCTCCCAGGGTCCAGCAAGAATCTCCTCTACTTTGACAAGTTTCACTCTCTTCCCAATGAAGCCAAAAGGTATGTAATCTCTCCTCTCAAGCTTAACTAGGAAGTCTCAATTCCAACAACATTTACCCTAAAAAATGTTCAGCTTCTAACCTCCCTAGCAACCAGCCCAATGCCTTAATTTATAGTGCAATGGAGGGAAGTTACTAGGTCCACCTTCAAAGGGATAAAGCCCTCCTTCAAAGGGATAAGATCCTCTCATCAAGGGATTAGCTCCTTTAGTTTTGGGACGCATGAACCACCTAGGAGCGAACCATCCATGTCAAGATTCCTTCTAGAATCATCCAGAATTAACCACAAGTGAGTTTTTAAGAATAAACTTGCGCCTTTTTGACTTTCACAGGGGTCCACACCCACTCCTTTAGAGACAGAGCGGGCAGGTCCACAGGTAACATGAACAAGGGGTGCGGGACCGCAGGCAACAGTAAGAGAAAGTGCGGAACCAGAGCTTTATTGATTTTCAAAGTCTTTCTCTTATTTCTAAAGCTTGACATGAAGAGTTGAGGTTTGAGACTTGCTAAGGAGGACAATACGAATGATGATAGACCCATACTGACTGCAAATAGTCGTGGTGACAATATTTTGTGTAACAGATTGCCCCTTAAAGTGAAAAGTCTGTAGTAGATGAGGATTTCATTTATCATCTTATCATTTCGAGGATCATCTTGTGGAGAGCCCAGTTGGAACCTGTAAAAACATTCAATACAAAATATATATATGAGATCATATCATCGCTGAGGTAGGCATTCCCATACTCAGATCAAAACTGACTAGAAAACTAACTACTGCTCTGATATATGAATGATATTATAATACATCACAAGTATAGACACATGTAGACACAGTATGGATGCAACCATCTGCTTATGAATGGTATACTGTATAATGAATACAGAATTCCTTGCAGCTTGGATAGTGGAAACTAGATCCAGGGTCTTGATTTCTACTTCCCGAAATAGTATGATTCTATCCATGTGAATGAATGTGTCAAAGTCGAACATGGTAGAAACCACTTGATTACCAGTCAATGATGTAAACTATTAACAAGTGTGATAGAAACCACCAGTAATGTAAATGGCTCTCAAAGTACTCAGTACAATCCATGAAATGTGAATAGATGTGTTGATGTCGAACATGTCACGGAATCCTTTGATCGAAGGTCAATGATGCAACCTATCGTCAAAGGCGAGAAACCTGCCATTGAGGCATGCAGATCCCAAGGTACTAACGTTTCTAGATCATCTTTCTAGATAATGAGCTGAAGTCGATAGAAAGCGATCCGTCGTGGGCAAGCCCACAACAAGAAAATCATAGATCAAGTTTGAAGAAATTTAGTTGCAAGGACTGACTCAGGGATGGTCAAGTTGGATGATAGATATTTTGCAGATGAATGGTTTATTTGCACTGACCTCTTGAACACATAACGACACAGCAGATGGTTTGGTGACAATTGACCCAAAGTTAATACCCAGAAACCGACTGAAGACTTTCAATATGGTTTGATCAACTATTAGGCAAAGGATTTCCCAACCCAGGTGAATAAAAAGTGTCGTGTTCAAGAATGGTTACAAAGTATGACAAACAGGCTCATCTTTCTCTCTTTTCCCCCACCATTTCTGGCAAGTACCTCTTTATTTTTAACAAGCTTGAGGAGGATAACATTTGCTTGATTATAAGCTCATCCTTCGGATGAGCCCAACTTAGTTTAAATTCGAACCCTAAGAAGGAGTGGTCCATTCCTATTTGTAATTTAACAGGTCCTTTAATGTTAAATTTTAACGAGTTCAGTATAGGAGAAACTCAGAATTTTTCAATTTTAGAGAGTCTGAAAAAACTTAAGAAAACTCCATGGTTGTCCTTTTCTGTAAATTTGTGTCTCCCAAGCCCGAAAAAGTATAAAATAATACTTGAGAGAACCGCTTGATCATTACAACCAAGGAGTAATTTTCATAATTAGTGCCTCTGATCCGAAAAAGTAAAAAAGCGACCAATGACACGTCGTTTTATAACCAATATCGAATTTGAAACAACAAAAATCCAGAAATATTTTCATGTTTTTACGGTCAGAAATGGGCTGTAAGTGGACCATCTTTTTAGTTCCGTTTTAACGAGCTTAAAAAGAAAAACTCAACAATCTTTTCATATTTTAGGAGTCAAAAAAGAGCTTAAAGGTGACTCTAATGTTTTTTTATAAAAAATGACCAATTTTGCCTGAAAAATCCGTTATCCTACACAAAAACTCAAACATTACTCATACCTGTTGAAAATGTATAAAAACACTTCAAAAGTTACCTCTTTAAAGTGAAAAATAAACAAATTAAAAACTCATTTATTCAAAAAAACTTATAAAAAGGGCTTTTGTAAATTCATTTTTACCGTTTGACTTCAGAGTGAGAAAAGAGAGCTTTTGGTTAGGAACTTCCCGTGAAGATTGCGGAAAATCCGTCTGTTGGAATCGAACGCCGTCTCCTCCAGGTAATCCACATCATCATACTCTTTCATTTCATCCATTTGAAAATTGTTTTTAGGGCTTTATTTTGTTTTTTAGGAAATTTCTAGGTTAAAAACCCGCACGCGGGGGTCTGCAGGCATAGCATGGGAAACTTGCGGACCCCGAATTTCTGTAAAAGGAAAAAGTCAGGGGTCTGCACTTGTCGTAAAGGTAAAGTGCAAACCCACGCACTGTCTCTAAAAGAGAGGGTGCGGTCCCCGTACCAAAGGTTTTTAAACCTAAATTTTTCAAATTTCACCCAAAAATTTTGATTTTAGATATTCTAATCTGCCTTTTTATTGAATGTAGGGTATACATCATGCTTGATTGGTGGGAACGGGAGAACGAGGATGTGGATCTCACCGTGATTAATCATCAACCTTCGATTGATGCATTGAAGGCATGCAGTTTATACAAATTCTGGGCCATACCTGGCATGAGGGCCCAGGTGGACTTTTTACAGTGGCTGGTAGACAGGTGGAATATACATGACCAATGCTTCTTTATAGGTGGCCACCAGCTCGAAATGGAGCTGGAAGACATTTACTTTCTGACTGGTTTGCCTAAGAGAGGTGAACATTTGACTCTATTCGGGACTAGGCCAGGTGGCCAGTCTGTCGATAGCCTCCGGATAGAGTTTTGCAACGACCAAACTAGAGACAAAGGGATTGATATCAAAACCATATCCTGTCCTGAGCTCAAAGTGATTTCGTTTACTGTTGCCAGGCTCTGTGGAAGGGCAACACTACATGTAGCCACTGGATCCCAAATGCGGATGGCAGTAGACTGCTTTCGAGGCACCATCTTCAACTGGTGCGAGGCTGTGTTGGCTAATATGAAAGGCCAACTGACTAGAGAAAAGAACAGACAATTGAAGGCCTTTGGATATGGTGCTTTATTTGTGAGCTTTGGTCTAGAGAGCGTCCCAATGCTGGTCCCACAACATCTTACCATTGGAGCTAGACTTCACGGAGAGCCCAAACTGATGCGTTGGGTTGCAGTTATGGCTCGTCATCCTAAGGAGGGAACATAAGTCGTTCGATTTACTCCTGAGTATTTTCATTGGTTGGAGAACCAAATATTTGCCATTTAGGATTTCCCTTATGCTGGGGTAGATTATCGTGGTGACCCAGACATGGATCTTCCACCAGGAGAGCAATGGGATGACTCAGGTAAAACCATTTTCAACATTTCCTAATTTATTTTTTTTTGTTTTCATTTCATCCAAAAATTGATAGTAAAAGTTTCAAATGTAGATGTAGGTCCACGGCGACCAGCCACTCTCCAGCCCTATGAGAGGAAACAACCATCTGTAGCAGCACCAGCCCCACAGGATGAATCTATAGAGACCTTGGCTAAATTGGAGAGTCATCTAGAGCATTTGACAGCAGACATTCCGGAGACTAGCATAGATGACATTCCTCTTAGGCTACAACGCTATGTGATTGGGGTCCCAGGACCTTTCAGGAGGTTCCTTTGTATGGTGGCCCGTACAGTGGTTTCTTATCGTGATCATCACCAATGATAGGATGATCGCCCGTTGTAGACTCATATGACATTTTTTGCTTTTTGTACTATCATTTTTGCCGATCATAAGGTGTTTTTCAACTTATGATCGAAGACAATGTATATTTGACACACTTCTATGCTATACTATATCACTATTACCTACTTATCTTGAAAAACATATTATGGAATGTTTTTAAATTTACTTGTATGATTATTCCAAATGTCTACTTAACATTCGAGAAGCAATTGCATCTGCTAATGTATTTAAATATCTTGGAATATGCTGATATTCAATATAGTCAAATTCACGTTCCAAGAGACGAACTCTCAAAAATAATCTCAATAACACTGGATTTCTAATGGCATATACTCTATTAAGTTGTAACACAACGAGTTCAAAATCTAACCTCACAATCAAACTTCGAATCCCAAATGAGATGGATTCAGATAATAACTCAATCACTGCACTATACTATGCAATGTTGTTCGTTGTTTGACCGAGGCTTACCCCATGCATAGATACCAACTCATCAGAGGGCGAATAGATAACCCAAGCTGCGGAAGAAATGTTCCGTGTATTACGACAAGCACCATCAACAAAACCAATGTATGTTTGGAGAGACGTCAACATCTGCAATATCAAGAGTAAAATCAAGATAAGCAGGAATAATGACAAAAAACGCTCTCTAAGCTAAGCACACTTTTTAATCTAAAACACACCAGCTAGAAAGAAAACTTGCCTAACTAAAAATCTCCACACCCAGATTTAAGCATAATATCTCTTCAGGTAAAGACCATTTTTGGGTTTACCTAAAGAGACCCCATCAAATTCTACCAATTCATAGGCCCCTTTTGCCAGCTTTCACTTAACAACGTAAGGCCCATGCCACATGGGTACGAATTTCCAGCGCCTAACTTATCATTTGCTTGATCATACAATAAGACTAGGTCTCCTTCCGAAAAATTACGAGGGGTAACATTTCGATCATACTGAGCTTTAATACGTTTGGCATGAGTTTCGATTGCTAATGCAACATCACGTCGATTCTCATCTAGCTGAGCCAAGTACAACAAATGTTTTTCCTCTTTGGAAGTGGCTGGAAGTAATTCTATGGCCATTTGCAATGACGGGATTTCGCATTCAATGGGTAACACAGTTTCCAAACCGTAAACTAGTTGGAAAGGAGTGAAACCGGTTGACGTTTTTACTGAGGTTCGATACGCCCAAAGCGCTGAAAATAGCATGTTATGCCAATTTTACCTATGAATCCCAATAATTCGTCGGATAATGATTACTAGAACTTTGTTGATGGCTTCAACCAGACCATTAATCTATGGATAATATGAAGTTGAACTATCGTGACACAAGCCAAGTTGGTCTGTAAGTTTAGTCATCATAATATTTCGAAAATGACACCCATGATCAGTGATAATTGCTTGTGGAACACCAAACCTAGCAATTATATGATTGAACACGAAAATTGCAGCAGTTTTGCCATCAACCTCAAATGCAGGCATCGCCTCGGCCCACTTGGTAAAATAATCTACCGCAAGGATGATATACGCATGCCCCTCGGCCGAGTGAGGGTTACATGTAATAAAATCGATACCCCATTTTGCAAAAGGACCGACGACAATTATAGGGTGGAGAGGAGCAAGTGGAGCGTGCATCTTTCGATAAAAAAATGTGGCAGTTGTGGCATTTTCGGACTGCGTTAATACAGTCTTTAAACAAAGACAGCTAGAAATAGCCAGTGCGCAATATATTTTGGGTTGTGGCAAACCTAGACATATGACAGCCACACGCTCTAGAGTGACAGTCATTTAGAACCCTTTCAGCTTCCTCATGAGTTAAACAACGTCGGAAAACAGAGTCCGCCCCACGACGATAAAGTGTATCTCCAATAAATTTGAATTGTTGGGACTGGAATCGTATTTTTCGACGTTATGATATTGAAATTTCTGGGCGAAAGGATTGGGTTTGGAGATAAACTATGATATCCCCATACCATAGATCTAAAGTGTTGATTAGAAACAAGGATTCGTCTACAATGGGCTCCTCCGCCACAGTTTCCGTGTTAGCACGCGGGAAGTCACACATCAACTCCGCAAAAACTAAAGATTTCTTTGACTTAGACTTTTCAAATTCTAAGTCAAACTCCAGCAGGATCACAATCCATTTGGAGTACTTTCCCCCTAGCAATTGTTTGGTCAAAATATAGATCATAGGGTTGCAATCAGAAATTACTGTAGTTTTGTGTAGTAAAATGTAATGACGAAAACGTTGGACAACTTGAATAGATGCCAATGCCAATTTCTCCACATGTGAATATTTTAGCTCAGTTGGATTTAAAGTTCGAATAAGGTAATATATCACATGTTCACTACCGAATTCATCTTCCTAAACTAACACCATTCCAATGGTGGAATGCGAGGCGGCGAGATATATGAAGTAGTCCTGATTGTAGTTGGGAGGATGCAGTAACGGTGCATGGGTCAATGCGTGTTTTAGTGCATAAAAAGATTTGTCAGCTATCTCATCTCAAAAGAATGGAGTATTTTGTTTCAACAATCGGGTAAAACCCTTTGTGATCTCGGCGTAGTTAAGAATGAATTGACGTAAAAAGTTTGCTTTCCCTTGCAAAATTTGGAGTTGGTGAAGACTCGAAGGAGGAGGCAATTTGACAATAGCTTCAACCTTCGAGGGATCAACGCGAATGCCAGATTTCGAAACAACAAACCCCAGTAACCGACCCCTTTCTATACAAAAAACACACTTGTGTGGATTCAACCTAATTCGATAATGCCTACACCTCATAAAAATTGCTCGTAAATGGATGAGATGATTAGCTCGATGTAATGAATGAGCAGGTAAATCATCGATATAGAGTTGCACAATGTGCTTGATATCATGAAAGGCGTAAGACATGGCTCTTTGAAAAGTTGCCCCGACGTTCTTGAGCCCAAAAGGTAATTTGCAATAAGAAAATGTCCTCCATGGACAAATGAAAGCTATTTTTGGTTGATCAGCAGGTAGAATATTTATTTGATTGTATCCAGAAAAATCATCCATGAAGGAGAATATTTCATTGCCGGCACAATCATCAATGATTTGATTGATATAGGGAGTTGGGTAATTGTCTTTTGGACAGGCTCGATTAATATCCCTATAATCGATACATATTCTTATTGTTCCTTGATTTTTGTTAATGGGAACAATATTCGATACCCAATCCGTTAACGGAATTGGATAAATGAAACCTACTTTAAGTAATTTTTCAACTTCTACTTTAATGGCAACATCTTTTCGCGGGTGGATCTGATGCAAACATTGCCGGACAGGTTTAGCATCCGGGTAAGTTTTGATTTCATCAACAACAATTGCTAGGTCAATTCCTGGCATTTCCTCATATGACCAGGCAAACACGTCACAAAATTCTTGAAATAGGGCCTTATATGTTTGAATTTCATTTTCCGTACAAGAGGCACCTATATGAATGTTTTCAACAATTCCAGGCTTAACCGAAATGTCAATAGGAATAGTTCGAGAAATATTTCCAAATTTAACTCAAAATCAGGATTTTTCATTGGATTCTTAGGTTCCTTGTCATAATCAGTCATAAAAATAGATGAAAAATCATTTTCAAAGTGATCAATCTCAGGTAAAAACGAAGATCTATGATGAAGATCTTCCCATGGTAAATCATCAACACACAGGATTTCACGAATTTGCTCATCACTTTGAACAAGTTTGGAAAACGTTGTTGAACCTGAGTTTGTGTTGAAAGTGATTCTTCATGGACCACATTCATTAAGTCAATTTTGGTTGAAGAAGGGTCGGAAAATGACTGCACAACCTGATACGCAATTTCATATGGACTCAAAGGCATAACATCACCAAATGAATCTATCTCAGATTTGGAAGGTACGATCCAAGGATCATCATAAACAATAGTGTCTGACGAAATCATATGAATGGTTGCAGTAGAAGACGATGCGTTGATAGGAGGAAAAGGAAAATTTCCTAGTAAACCAGAATCTTTAACTAGTCCTACTCCAACATCCTTATACGGGATAATTGTTTTGCCAACATGCTGAATACTTTTAGAAGAGGTTGGGTCGGATGAAAAGTAAGTTAGCTGGTCTATAGTTACAATCTTTCCATTATGAGGGAACTTTATAAGCTGAAAGACTGATGAAACAACAACTGTCATAGCGTAAGACCAACTATGACCCAAGAGAAGGTTGTAATCTAGAGGGGCATCAACCACCTCCACATCTAGATTAACAGTTTTGCCTTTAACCCCTATAGGTAAATCCTGTAGAATGCCAAAAGGATGGAACCCACGAACATCAAAGGCCTTTAGAATCATCGGGGATTGATTAAGTGTAGGAGAACCAAGCGATCTCCAACACTGGATCAACATAATACACGTTGAGGCTTCTTCATCAATCACAGTCCTATAACAAGGTCTGTTTTTGACTAAAACTGGAATCTGGAAAGCCATTTGATGAGGTAAGCGAGGTGTACTATTTTCTAGATTGAAAATTATAAGGTTCGAGTCCTGAATGTCAATAGCTCCTATAGCCGACAATAGCAATTTACGTTGTGTTGGACATGATTGCAGCACCTCCAAAGCCGACATTGCTGAAGGTGAAATAGCCAAATCTTCAACAATGTTATAGTTCTGAGCCGCTCTCACATGTGGATTGAAAGCTGACTTTCGAAGTATAACCTTGGCGGGCAGTTTGATTGCTAAGTCTGGGTTAGGTTTCTTGATCTGTAGTGGATCGGAACCGGGAGTTGAAGTTGATGGGTTCGAATTATAAGTTTCTGCTTCCTTACCACCAACAGGACTTTTACTTCCATAATATTGCGATCGAGTCACAATCCTAACATGGGACATCATCATTATGGGTTCTTCGAAGGCATTTGAGGAAGAACCTATCATCTTACTGTCTTGACTAGGAAAAGGATCCTTCAAAACAACAGGTGTTTGAGAACCTTTGACGATTTTCACAACCTCAACACGATGAGAGCAGTCTCTTGTAAAATTTTCTTCGTCACAAATGAGACAAGGATAACGAGGTTTGTGTTTCTCATCAGTTGATTCCGTTTTTTCTGGTTTCTCTTTCGAATTTTTATCTGTTTTATTTTTCTTCTTCCCTTTCTTTTTACCACCAGATTTTGATTTCGCTGTAGATGACTCTACAACATGAATATTGGCGAAAATTTTCATGGAAGAATCTCCTGTCGAGGAATCTGGTAAAGTTATGATAGGAGAAGAATTCTTGGAAGATTTCTTCTTACTTTTGGTATTAACCGTACCAATCATACCATCAGCGGCATGAGACCCTGAAGGAGCTGCAGTTATTTGATTTTGTTTAGGAAGGTCGGGGATTTTCTCGTGTAACGTACCTGACTGCGTATAAACTAAGTCAAGGTACTGAGCTTGAGAAATTACTTGCTCTTCAGTAACGACTCCTGCCTTAGCTACATCCTCAGTGATTTTCGGTAATAAATATTTGACAAACCATTCAGCTAAGATTTGATCCGGGATAAAAACTTTCACTAAACGCCATCGACGTCTCCATTCATGAATGTGATATGAAATGTAAGTGGATGTTGACTGTTTTAATGAAGTTAATAATTCTGTGCCATTGTCATATCTGACTGGAAATTGAAAATGAGTTAAAAACGAAGTAGCTAACTGACTAAAGTTATAAAAAGTAGCTCGCGGTAACTCAATGTACCACTTGGCCGCAAGACCAATTAGAGTGCATTGGAAAAGCCTTAAATGGATTGAATCATTTGAAATGGAGTTAGATGCACACCAGAGGTGATAAGTCATCACATGGTTCGATGGGTCCTCTCCTGATTTGCCTTCAAACTTAGGAATATCACTAGGCAACTTATTCGGCATTTGCGGCCAAAACGGAAGATAATTAATTGGATCGTTTGTAAGGCGTGACAAGTCAGGCAAGTCCAAAGTTGCAATGAACAGTAACTGACGATTAGGGTCCCTGAAACCCTGGGTCATGAGACCAGCCCCATGAGGAGGATATCCAGGATAACTAGGAATTGGAATTGCATTTGGGATATTATATCCTACCAGAAAACTAGGATTAACTGGACTATACCAGGGTTGTTAAGGTTGTTGATATGTATATCCAGGGTACGGTTGATACTGATAGACTGGCTGCTGCACAGCAGGACCGAATTGGTACTGTCCCTGGTATAGTTGATAAGTAAATTGAGGTTGACTTGTGACAACCGTACTTGGACCAGGTTGTCCTACAGGAATTTGAATCGAGGTCTGAATTGTGGATCCAGACTTAGGTAAAGATGCTTGAGGAGTTGATACAGGAACAGTAGAAACCGGAGCTGTCGATACTCCAGAAGTAGGTGGGGTAGATTGAACAGATGTTGTAGCAGTTGTAGTAGTCATTTGAGGCAAAGTACGAGGTGTACTAGGCCCAGGCTGAGAAACTATAGTAGGTGCAGAAGTTTGAATAGTAGACTGGATAGGTTGCTGGGTTGAACCAGAAACCAAGGGTTGTCCAGATTGAGATGACAACTACACATTCAGTTGCAAGACCTGTTGAGATTAAGATGGATCCCACACTAAGTTCATTCCAGGGTACGGACCCATAGCAGGTTGAGAATATTGAGGACCATAACCGGGTTGAGGGTAGGGTTGATAATTCAAAGGTACATTTCTAGCTCCTTGGACAAATGATTGATCGGAAGGTGGTTGGAAACCTTGGGTTGGGTACTGACCTTGAGGTTGATAACCTTGAGGCATGTACTGATACTGGGGTTGACCTTGAGGTACATACTGAGTCTGGGGTTGACCTTGAGGAATGTACTATTCCATAGGTATGTACTGTCATTGAGGTTGCCCCCCAGGCGATAATTGAGGACCTTGAGGCTGCCCCCCAGGCAGTAACTAACCACCTTGAGGTTGCGGATTAGGAATAGTACCTAACATCATAAGAATATCTTCTACACTCAATGGCTTAGTTCCGTTATTACCAGTTAATAACCCTTGTTCAATAGATTGAGGATATGCTCCCGAAAAAATACCAGTAAGTGACTGATACCCATAGGGAACATAAGGACCGCCATATAAAAAGGTTTCTAGAGATTGAGAAAACATGGATGACTATCTTGACATATTTAACGGAGGATAATAACCCCTGGGTGTTGGGTGAAAAGGAATGCGAGGTGGTGAAAAAATTAGTCCCAGGTTTTCCAAAAAATTGGTCAACGAAAGATACCAAGCGTCCCTCCTAGGTGGACAGTAAAAGATCGATTCACGCTCCCTAAGTTCTATAGCTGGTTGATTTTCAGGGATAGGTATACCTTCTTCCGGAGTAACAAGTTCTTCAATAGTAATGAGTCCAGAAGGAATATTTTGGGTAATTACTCTTTCTACCCAGGGTGAACCAGGACCACTGGCAGTTGGAGAGGCAAATCCTAATGTTGGAGTAGCAGCAGGTTCAGTTTCAGGTTCAGATATTTCAGGTTCCTCAGCTAAATCACTAGTAGAAGAAAAACTACCAGTAATTTTGGAAAATGAAACAGGTTCTAAAATATACTCTAGTGCTTGAACTTGGTAATCAGGATGTACAACCAAAGAAGACTCTCCTTCTTCAGGTGACCCAACCCTATTGTCACTAGGAGTTACAAGGGCTCGAAGCCCTTCAAGCCGGCTTGGTGAAAACTCAGGAGGTTGGCCCCGAAGTCTACGGGACTTCCTCGGTAATTCAGCCACGATTAAATATTTTGACTACTTCATACGCAAACAAAGAAAAATCTCAATGAAAACCAACTAAAGTCTCTAAAGAACCAAACAATTTTGAATCACACGCCTAAAGAATCTAGGAGGTCAAACCACACACAAACAGTAACTTTCCGTACTGAAAACACTAGTTGGTGATGAAATCCAACATCGCAAAATTCAATATAGAAATGGCGGTTGGAACAGTTACCCCGGCAACCTGCTTAATGAATAGACTGGCACAAGTTTCTCCACTAAACCGTCTCGAGTGAAGAGAACCCCCCAGAAAATCCAAGTGAGTCTAGCCAACGTCTGCTCCAGGTACAGTGGGATCTTCCCTCCACCGTCACCTTAGGAAAGAATCCTATAGAATATGGTCACTATGGTTACCAACGGAAACAAATATACTTGGGGGAACAGTCTGTGATCTGATACACACGCAATGGCAGAGTAGCAAGCTCAATCCCCTTGAAGGATCCTTGACATAATCCAAGGTTTACCAACAAGTGACCCCAGGCTCCTCGACAATGGTTAATCCGAGGTTTATCGTTTTTAATACGTGTATATCTAGTATCGTTCCCAATGAGGAAGGATTGATTACCCCACTGGTTCGGACACGATCTCATGCTTGACTCCTATAAGAGGAACTTCCCAGAGAATAGATGTAACAATTGAAATTTATCTCCTACCGCAAGATACAGCTACTTGTTTGTTTTACTATCTTGGAGAGTTAATTACTCCCTACTCCAAGATACTAGCCTAAGCTATGTTGGTGGTAAAGAGCCCTAGAAATAAAAAGATTACTAGAGAGATTTTACTTTAAGCATTATTTTTTATTGGCTTTTTCTTAAGTCAAAAGGTGTGGAGATGAAACTTATGGTGTGAAGACTCGACTCCAAATCACTAAAAAATGCACTTAAGATGAAAAACAATCATTTTTCTTCAATGAATTCTTAGCTAGAGAAAGAGTTGAGAATGCAAATGATTGTAAAAACAAATCTTTCCTTAACAATCAAATCAAAAGAAGAGCTTTTTGTCTTTTCCAATACACTAAAAAACGAGACAACTAGTTATGTTCACGAAAATTTCCCTTTTCTTTCAAACACTCAAATACCACAAAACAAACTTTTTCAAAAGAGATTTTTATTTTTATTTTTATAAAACACTGAAAACTATGGAAAAATCTAATCTTGAGATCTATAAATTCTAAAAAACTATTTAAAGTAAAAGCTTACAAGATTTCTTTTCAAGGATGTTTTATTTAGCTATGATCAAAATAAGGACTAATTTGTCCAAAATAAAAAGTCAGTCAAAAAACAACCAATTTTTGTTTTCTTTTCTAAAAACGTAATCCAAAACTTTCAACACAAGTCCTTTCAAAGTTTCGCAAAGAGAAAAATAAGATGGATTCCTCAACAAAGGCATATTTTGCAAACGGTCAGACTCAGAAGAAGGCCAACAAAAACCAAGGTGATCTGAGGTTTCTAAGGCTTCTAAGCTTTGAGTTACTACAAGACCAAAATGAAAATCAAGCCCGACAACCAAAACTTCTAGGAATTTCACCTAAAACCCTAATGCCAATAGAATTAACCTAAGAAAAGTTCCTGACAAGTCACGTGCAGATCTGGGCAGAGGCTAAAAACACATTAACAAATCCTAAGCTGATTGAAAGAGAAAATCTTAAGTTTTTCAAAATTTTGACAGGGTTCACAGGCCCCCGGTTTACCCAGGTGCGGTACTGCTCTGTGTGTAAAGCAAAAGTGCAGGTATGTCCGCATTGTGTTACAAGCAAAGGGTGTGGTCCTCTCCCAAAAGTATGAAAAACAAAAAATAATTCAAGATCTACTAAACCTACCCAATCCCACACACATCAAGCCAAAAATAGAAACAAAGACACAGTTTCTTAAGTCAAAGTAAAAGCAAAGGAAAAATAAAAAATTCAAGTCCCCAGTGGAGTCGCCATTTTGTCGGCCGGATAAGTTGTTCTTGTGGACAAGACCGACCTCCCTAGTATCTAATGATATCTAGCGACAAGCAAACCAAACAAATTCTATCTTTCTCTAAATATGCAATTTATAAGTAAAGGCAAACAAGTTTTTTAGGCCTACCTTGGGTCCAGTGCAAGTTTGTGGAAGCCATGCTTCGTTGATCCACATGAGCTCCCTTGTAAAGAATCTGCAAACACAAACAAGAACACACATTAAATAGCACCTGAAAAGCCAATATAATAAATCATATTTATCATGATGATCAAGGAATTCATGAAACAAACTATATAAGACAATTTGTTGAGAAAAATGAATCTGATTGTATTAACTTTAATCAAAGAAGAACTTTACAACCTTGGTGCCTTGATGTTGTACAAGCTCCTCCCAGGGTCTAGCAAGAATCTCCTCTACTTTGACAAGTTTCACTCTCTTCCCAATGAAGCCAAAAGGTATGTAATCTCTCCTCTCAAGCTTCACTAGGAAGTCTCAATTCCAACAACATTTACCCTAAAAAATGTTCAGCTTCTAACCTCCCTAGCAACTAGCCTAATGCCTTAATTTATAGTGCAATGGAGGGAAGTTACTAGGTCCACCTTCAAAGGGATAAAGCCCTCCTTCAAAGGGATAAGCTCCTCTCATCAAGGGATTAGCTACTTTAGTTTTGGGATGCATGAACCACCTAGGAGCGAACCATCCACGTCAAAATTCCTTCTAGAATCATCCAGAATTAACCACAAGTGAGTTTTTAAGAATAAAATTGCGCCTTTTTTACTTTCACAGGGGTCTGCACCCACTCCTTTAGAGATAGAGCGGGTAGGTCCATAGGTAACATGAACAAGGGGTGCGGGACCACAGGCAACAGTAAGAGAAAGTGCGAAACCAAAGCTTTATTGATTTTCAAAGTCTTTCTCTTATTTCTAAAGCTTGACATGAAGAGCTGAGGTTTGAGACTTGCTAAGGAGGACAGTATGAATGATGATAGACCCATACTGACTGCAAATAGTCATGGTGACAATATTTTGTGTAACATGCATGGTTTCTCTTATCCATCCTATTGGTTATAGGTGAATTACCCGAAGATAGTCAGTTTCCTTCCCTGGACCAAGATTGGCTAGAGGCTGCAAAATATGTGTTGCTATGGGCAACGAAGGATGCCACAAGAATCCGAGAAGTCAAGATTTTCTGGATACTGATGGACACGAACATATGATAGTGGATCAATCAGTAGCCCTGTATATCTAATGAGGTATATGACAGTGTGAAGAACGTGGCTGACTTTAAGGCAGATATGCACCATGTATACATCCGAGCACATAAGAACCCCAAGCAAATGTGGACAATGCTTCCTTTCATTGCCATCGATGATGATGTTTTTGCGGTGCTCGATACTTGGCCACCAGAGTGGCATGGACTAGATGCGGTAGGGTGCGATGAGACCACCATCCAAAAAAAGAAGGTCGAGGCCAAGTTCTTAGCATAGCAGAAGCGAAACGAACAGCTTGCCGCGGAAGTATGGGCGACCTAGGAGTCAACACAGGCGTCCACAGGCAAGGCGCCAACAGGAGGGTCTACTACAACTGAGGATGAAAGCGGCGCACATGTGACCATAGAGCTGGATACCATGATGTAAGGTGCGGTGCCAACCACCACCTGTTCACCCTTAAAATGACCACACACAATAGAACGGTCAAGGTCATGGAAGAAGACCAAGGCATCCAAGTTGGATGAGGAACTTATCACGTTGACCGAGGGTGACCTCTGTGACATCGGGGATACAGTTCACGAGGTCACCAGGGAGGCGCTCTACGAGGTCATGATAGAGCGACAGACTATGTTGGGGGCTCTCCGTGTGCAATTGCAGGAACTCAGAGCATGGGCCCCATAACCTGGAATAATCGCTACCCATGGAGCTACGGGTATGTCAGCAACTGAGCAGTTGCTACAGGCTAAAATGGCTAATACTATCACACTCCTGGTAGGAGCATTGACAACAGACAACGCAACAGACAGAGCTATGGTAGGCTAACTTATGGGACATGGATTAAATTTGGCTGCCCTCCCACGTGAAAGATTATACCAGCTCTAGGATGGCGCAATGACAGAGCTCCGCACTAGGAAAGGATGTGTGGTATAGATACTCAGTGAGCAACGAGTTAACATTGAGCAGTTGAGCATCCAGCATGATGAAGCAGTAGCACAGAATCAGAAGTTGGAGCAAATTGTGGAGGAAGCGTGTTGTCGTGCCCTAGCTTGAGATTGCAGTAGATTTACCTGTTGGCATATGGATCCACAAGTTGGCCAGTGGGTTCCACGAAGCAAAGGAAGAAGCAACAAGGATCCAATTGGCCCTCAACTTGTAGATCATAGAATTGAAACTGAAATCGTAGCCCTCTACACCATCGGAGGTCACAGAGCAGCGGAAAGGCATCATTCAATCTGGGTGGGAAGCAATAGTACATGCCATGGAGGAGTGCGCCAGCTTGTTGGATCAGTCACTGATTACAGTCACTTCACTCCAGGAAGACCCAACCTTACAGTGGTTGGAGACAAAAGCACGGGAGTTACAACAAGCCTATGATAATGTCCGGGGGACCGCGCAGACGGTTGCTATTATGCAGTGATTGGCCAAGATGAGGGAGGCCCAAGCTCTCAAAACAAAAGTTGATGACACTCAGAAAAAGGAAGTAGTGCTTAAGGAACACCTCCAACCTTGGATTGAGGAGGCCTTCATGGTCTCCACCAACATCGAGGGAAAATTAGCACATATGCAGGTAGTATATGAACCCGGATAAGCAACTGAAACTAATACTGATGAGTCGGTGTCTCGTGTCCAATGGGTACAGGAGATGGAGGAAGAATTTGTTGCGAGCGTAAGCGAAGCATAGAAGTTTTTGGATGACCTCCATGTGAAGGTTTCCGCACCAACTGAGTGACTTGGCATGAGTCACGATGATTGTGTTGGGGGCCTGTTGGGTAGCGGAGGCCCTGCGTAACGGGTTTGGGGCTTAAAACCCGCAATTTTGGGTAAAAGTGTGGTAAAAGCTTCGCGAAGTGTGCGGTGCACAAAATGTAATGAGTCAAGTCAAAGGGTTGTCCACCGAAAAATAATGTAAGAAAATAGAAAGTGAGTCAGCCTGCCCTTGGTCTGTGGACCATGGGAATGTATAAATAGAGAAAAGCTCTAAGGGTAGAGGTCAGTTTTTGGTTTTAGATCTTGAATGTTATGGGTTTCTGAAGGTGATATTCTCTCTGCTTCTGTAAGTCCGAGTCAAGGGTGTTAGTAGATAGACAGAGGCTCTACAGTTGTGTGTGCAGAGGCCTGGTAGAGTCCGCAGCTGTGTGTGTGGACCCCTATAGCTGAGTGCGTAGGACGGATCAGGTTGTACTGAACAGGAGATAAATAAAGATAAGAGTTTCTGAATCATTGTGCATTTTATCATGGATCTATCTGTTGCCTATGTTTTGAATTTATGAATATTTATGTTTGCGCGCACTGGTTATTGCTATTAAATGTTTTCTTAAAGACCATCAGAAGTATATCAGATCTATAATAATCGCATTAATAATAAGAAAATCTAAGAAGCGCTTCATTGCTGAGATTCATGAAGGTCTGTGCAAAGTAGCGCGATTGTGCATATCGGATCGTGACACCTCCAGTCCTCATCAAGACATCCCTAGTGTGTGGAAACCTAGTTCTAGCACCCTCCCATACTACCTCAGGTGAGACTTCAGTCTGCACTTTTCAGACTATTGCTGAAAGGGCCGGTAGTGTGGGATTTGTTTGGCTAAAACACTTCTGAACCTGGGTTAGGCCCCAACAAGCCAACATCTACGCACAAGGTTATGGTGGCCAAGAATGCATAAGAATTCTAAGGCCTACGATGCTTATCAGAGGACGGGAAAGACATCACGAAGGGATTAATTTCCTTTAAATCCTCAAACTTCATTACAGGTGTTTCACAAGTGGGCTATTGACTTTATAGATCCGATACAACCACCAGGGAAGAAGACAGGTGCATAGTATATTATTACTGCAATTGAATATTTGACGAGATGGCCAGAAGCACAACCCATGAAGGATTGTACTGCTGCTATATCCGCAAAGTTCCTATTTGAATATGTCTTAACACGGTTTGGGTGCCCTAAGATATTGATGAGTGATAGGGGTAATCATTTCCTGAATGAAACAATCAGCACGATGCTCAAAGAATTATAGGTTTACCATCAAAAGAGTACTCCTTATCATCTCGAAGCAAATGGTATAGTGGAAGCATTCAATAAGATTCTAGAGAATGTGTTGAAAAAGTTTTGTAACACGAAGAGAAACAATTGGTATGTAACCATCCCGATGGTTCTATGGGCATATAGGACGACATGCAAGAAGTTGACAGGAAAAACTTCGTTTAGGTTGGTCTATGGGATCGAGGCAGTGATGCCCATGGAATATATTGTGCCAAGCTTGTGCATTACGGCTTTGACTGAGATGGTAGATCGTGAGACCTTGGAGGAATGGCTCATGTAGTTGATGGAGTTGGAAGAAGAACGGTTTCTTGCAGGATTTCACCAGTAAGTGAAAAAAAGAATGTGAGAAGGCCTGGCATGATAGGCATATTAAGTTGCACACTTTCAAGGTGAAAAATTTGGTTTTTCTCTATGAAAATAAGTTCACAAAATTTCTTGGAAAGTTCCAAATGCACAGGTTAGGTTTGTATGTTGTTAAGGAAATCATGGATGGTGGCACAGTTCAACTCGTGAAGATGAATGGTGAACTGGAAGGGTTAATGGAAGTCGACTAAGGTTGTATATAGGGTATCTTGCCCCTACGAAAGGACTACATGGTAGCAAGATAGTCTTAGCACTCCAAGAAGTTTCAAAGGAAAGCGGTACTATAAACTAAAATTCCAGAAGAAAAGGAAAATGCAGTAAGAAGGTTGCGTGATGGATGCAAGGGGTACAAGAAAAGAAGTTGTGATAGAAGAAGCTACGATGGATGAGTTGTGCCGTGGGGGTTGATTCCATGCAACTGGGTCCAAAAGTAGTCATTGAAGTCACTATTCATGATTGGATAGAAAAAATCCCGTTAGGAGGAGTGGGTAGGTGACATTTATGGCGAAAATATTTGGAGATCTACTGCTAAAGATGCATTTATGATCAGAAAATGGAGGGAATGGTCGGATTTGAATTCAAAATCACCTATAAATCTGGCATGTTCATCTGCTATAGAATACTTTGCCTTCTGAGAATTTCTTATGAGCCCTATTGTTTTCACTCTATGAATTGATAGACTTGGGAGGATTTAGTTGCAAGCCCAACATTTGCGATACTTCCTGCGTGGAACGAAAAGATTATCTTGGAACAAATGTCTGTCTAGCCTCTCAGTTTCAAAGCTGCTATCTCTCAAGCAGAAGCCCCTAAAGTTGCATAAACGGAAGCTATGCCATCTATTCCTATGACACCACGGTCACCTAGGATGCAACAATCTACTACTAAGGAGAAGTAGAAGAAACCACAACCTGTATCAGTGAGGCAGTCACCGAGGAAGAACCCAACGAAGGTTCGATAGAAAAGGAGGATGGATAAGGCAAAGCAGTTGTATGAACCTGTGGATTTGGATAGAGAAGAACTTCGCGATGGAGTTGTGGAATTGGATGCTGACAAGGGTGAGCCTCTCACTAGGCTCTCAAAATATATCCATCCATGAGAAGGGAAAACGAAGGTTCCAAAGAACCTCGATAACATGAAATTCACGATTTCTACGATTCTATTGTCGAAAGAAGTGGTATTTGAAGGCATGCTCTTACCGCATATCCCTGTGTTAAAAATAGAGGATTGGTATCTAGCCGGTCACAGGAAATTTCCACATTTGGACACCAATAAGTACATGACCAAGATTTACTATGAAGAGACTGGGGTCACAAAGATCAAACCAATGAAATGGGTAAAAGGGGTCAAACATGACAGATTGTTAAATATGTTGTGTGTGCCACATTTTCATAAGTCGATTATCAATATTGTATGTGTGTGCCAACTACTCGCGCTGGTGCACGATGGGTGTTTGTGGTTAGGTGAACCCATCCCCATAACAGACATGCTAATCCACAAAATTACGAAATTTCCCTATAAACGGGCAGATCCTGCCAAGGAGTTTGGAGGAAAAAGCAAGGAGAATCAGCTTGCCAATAGAATGAAAAATGAGTTTGGGTTGGTCAAGAAATCATGTGGATACTCTATTCGCTACATTACAAACCAAGCGGTGTAGTTTGCTACTCATATTTTGGCTGGGAAGGTCATGAGATAATGTCGTGTGGACGAGGTTCCAACACTAGTAATTTCATTACCTGCACAGTGTGCCAAGCGGGTGCAGTACAATTAGGCACAATACCTCTGCAAGGAATTATTAGTGAGTTGCTATGAAGCACAAGATGATGGCAAAGCATTTCACTATGCCTAGCTCCTGTTGTTGATTATACTTGTTGCATGGCGACTCCTAGAGGATAGTCAGTTCCCTCCGCAGGCTAAGGATTTACTGGAGGTAGTGAAGTTTTCTTTGATGTGGGTAATGAAGGACCCAGAGAGGGTCACAGAATCAAAAGTCTTCTAGATATTGGTTGAGATGGATCTCCACATGGTGACCAGTCAGAGGCCAAGGTTGTCTCCAACCTTGTTTGAGAAGTTGCGGGCCTTCCCAAAATTTAAGGCCGATTTTAATAATGTATCTATCCATGCAAGGCGATACCCAAAGAATATATGGCACAAGTTTCCATACCTATTTACGGAGGTCGATGTACAAGAGATTGTGGGGACATGGCTAGTAGAGCAGCGAAAACCCACAGATATTGGCATAAGTACCAACAAAGGAGGAGAAAGCTCTTCTGTGTAGACAACAATTGCACAGAAAAGGAAAGAAGCAGCACAAGCAATAGTGTGGGAATTGGCCGATCAGAAGAAGAAATAAGTCGTTACTAAAGTAGATGCTGTTAAGGCAACTACCGATAAAGAGTGTGCCACAAAAGAGGCCACAGTAGAATTCAAATCATCGAATTCCCAACAAACTTAAGAGTAGGAAGGAGGCGAGGGTGACAAGCAGAGCACTCCCTTCAAATTGTAGAAGTGGACCAAGGAGATGACCTCTGTACCTAGGAAGAAGCAAAAATCAGACAAACACGCACATGTGGATCCAATGGTCCTCATCGAGGGGGACTTAGATGAGATTGGGGATAAGTTCCATGACATAATGACAGAGCTATGGAATCAATTTGAGTAACAGTACATGCAGATGCTCGGAGCATCTAGAAGGATCTGCGTGAGTTACAGATTCAAGCAGGCAGAATTGGGGCGAGCGTGGGACAAGCGAGCAGGGTTCAAATGAGCCTACAAAAAGTGAGCATGAATGTAATGGACATAGAATGGAATCTGGACCTCAAATTCATTTCCTTGCTAAAAGGAACATTGTGCATAGAGTCAGAGGAAGATAATGCCCAGTTCGAAAAGATCAAAGGCGTGGAAATGAATTTAGCCGCACTGCCACTTCAGACCCTCCAAGCGCTTCATCAAGGAGTCTTAGGCAAGCTTCAGATCAGATAGTAACACGTCCTATTAGTAATTAGTAAATTAAAAAAAAACAATGAGAATATCTTCGCCGAAAAGGTTCAGGCTCTTAAGGAAAGATAAGAGATAATAGTGCAGAGCCAGAGCCTAGAACCAATAATGACACAAACATGTAATTCAGTACCGAAACTACACATTCCAAAAGATGCAGTAGCTTCAGCAAAGATTCAGAAATTGGCCGCTACAGTGTGATAGTCTAAGGAGGAGGTAGGCCGAGTTACTTTTGATTTTTAGATGAAGATCACAAAACTGCAATTGAAACTGTAGCTGACTACTCTGCCAAAGGTCAAGGAGTAGCGTGGAACAACCATCAGAGAACAAATGTCTACTTTGGAGAATGTGGTATTGGGCTAGAATTATCTTTTTGAAAATGCAATGGAGCTTTGGACTATGTTGTAGGAGGACTCAAACCTGTAGCAATTGCATACAAAGATTAGAGAGGCACATCAACAAGTTGATGAGATCAGGGTGACTGTGCGAAATTTGGCACCAGTCTAGCTTTGCATGTGCTTGCAAGAAATGAAGTTTTTGTAGGCATAGGTTGAGGAGATGAAACACAAAGAAGCAATTTTGAAGGCTTGGATTCAACCATGGATAGAGGAAGTAAGAAAAATTACTTTGGAAATCCAAGAAAAACTGAAGACTTTCTAGCATATAGAATAGACCATGCGCTTCGCAATGGAGGGGCCAACTACAGAGAAGTTAGTCGAAGAAGTGTAGCATGCCACAGTATAGAGCACAACAGACTTTGAAGTATTGAAGCTGGACTTCAACGACCTCCGTAATAAAGTGGGGAAGCCATTTGAGTGACTTGAGGGAAAGTTACCATATTTGTGTTGGGTGCCTATTGGGATGGGATCCTTGGGGTCAAATTTTGCCAGTTAAAGACAATTTTTGTAATAGTTTTTGTTAAAGAATGTAAAGTCTCTGCGAAATGTGGAAGCGGAGCATGAAGCTAAGTAAGAACCAAATGGGAATTTTTCCCTTGTATGGGTAGGTGATAGGATGGTTTTGATACCCTCCCATGGTCCGTGAACCATGCTATTGTAATGAAAAGGCTATATATAGTTGAGCCATAGCGAGTATAAGAGATAAATTTTGGTAGAGAATTATTGTAACAGCAAGGTGCTAAGGCAAGAAATGTTTGTTTCCTATAATTAGGTGAAAGGGGAAGGCTCCTGCAGTTGAGTGTGTAGGGATAAGAAGTCTGTATATGAACATTTACATCTTAATAGAGACTATTTTGAGCTGAATTTGTGCATCTGTGCCTTGTTTATTTGCTTATGTTTAATTTTATGTATCTTTGCTCTGTGGTTGGTTTATGTGAATTAATGCTTAATTTTTATGCAAAATGGATAGGTATGTAATATTTATGTAAAATAAGTATAAATAACCACCTTCATGAAGCTTGGGAAGTTGTTAAATATATCTATTGTAGTTAACTGTTTGGAAAGGGTAGATCTGCATGACGACAGATCTAGGTCATAAGGGCTTCAGAATATACAGTTTATTGCGTGAAAGTAGTAAATATGTATATTTTGTGCACGCTAAGTACAATAAAGTACCTTCGCAAATATCTGAAGGTCATTTTGATAGAGTTGTAGTAGTTGACAGTTAGAAGGGATCAATCTACACGCAGGCAAATCAAATCTATAAGATCCTTAAGAAGACCATCACATAGGCCTCTGGTTGCAGAAACCTAGTTCTAACATCCCCCAATACTACTTTGGGTGAGAGTGAAGCCTGCGCTATGTAGGTTGTTTCAGAAAGGGTCAGCAGTTAGGGTTTTTTTGGTTGTGTGAATAACTATGAACTTATGTCAAGCCCTCTTAAGCCAACATATTACCTAGCTACAATCACTATAATTGAAAGAGTTGAGACTCTTGTGAAAGGAAGAAGAACTTGGATATGTATATACATATATTCCAAGCTTGATCATATAAAATATAAGCTGACCTTTGAAGGATTTTTCAAGTAATTATCAGATGTTGACAAAGAATTTAATAGTCTCCTCTAAGTTATGTAATAACATGTGCATATACATATAGAAGAGTCCAATTATGGAATTTTTTAAAAGTATCACAAGCAAAAATAATCACTAAATGAAGATTTGTGTATAAAGGAAATCAAAGTCTCCACAATATTATGTTAATCAATCATGAATCTCAAGTATAGAACTAATTTATCAAGCTAACATCTATGTTTCAAGACAGAAGAAGTAGTCCACAAACAGTAAGAATAATGTGTTCAATTTGATGTGCACTAGCTTGTTAAAAAACAATTGTATATCTCATCATAGTCAGGTAAGTATTATTTGTTGTCCTTTTATCTCAAATATCTAACAATATGTTTGCAATTTGCTAGAAAAAGCATCAAGCTCTGTGGTACATCAATTCTTCATTACAAAAGACAAAGGAATGTATAAATGGTTCATTTTTTAAGATTCAATAATATAATATCTTTAGGGTTTTATAGGGTTAGCTACTTTTCATTATGAAATAGATTGATTAAAAACCCTAGCTAGAACATTTGGAAACCCTTTATACTAATTCTCATAGGAACACTATGTCTAGGGTTTGTAAGTAGCATGACAATTCTTGGCAAAAATGATATGCTTTTCTAACTCTAGGATAGTGGAAACTCTAGATGATCACACTATTGTACTTGTATATTTTTAGTAGCACTTGTCAAGTGAATTTTGTAGCTACTTATAGAAATTTTTTCCTTTTGGTAGAAGCCTGCATTTTCACACAAAAGATAAGTATATTTATCTTTATTTTTGTTTGATTATTATCCTTCTTTAGAACTAAGTTTGTAGGTATAAAGATTGTGATTAAATTCAGAGAGATTCTTCAAAAGGATACTTGTAAGAAGTTTCACACGGAGTCTTTCAATAAGAAATCCTAATAGGTTTGTAAAAAGAAGTAATAAAGGTATGTATACAAGTATAATATTTGTAGTGGGTCTCCTTCATTAAAAGGTAAAATCATTTTAAGTTTTTCCTTTTATTACTAACTCTTTCGTGTCTAAGGTTCTAAATCATTAATATTATTTTGTAAGGTAATTAATATTTAGATTAAATCAACCTTTTTAATATTCTCTATCTTTTGTTTACTTTTAGTAAAACCCTAACTTTTAAGGTTCACTAAAATACCCTAGCCTTTTGGTGCTTAGGTTATGTTACTAATAAAACCCGAAACTTCTTAAGGTTTAAAACTCATGATTAAATCCAACTCTCTCTATATTTAGGATTTTGGTAATGTTATGAAGAAACCCTAACCTTTTAGGGTTTGTTGTTGATACCTTGATTACATGATGAAATCATAGAATTAGGGTTTATGACAAAAACCTTGCTATAGTCAATGTAACATCCTAGGAATGAAACCCTAGGTGGATGAGCTTCCGCCAAAATTGAAACCCTAATTTGGTCAAAATTGTTGGAGTTTTATGTTTATATCTAGGGTTTACGATAAAATCATACTAAGATATTTATATAAGGAAATAATAATGAAACCATAGATATTAAATGATATAATGATAACTTTATTATTATTCATGTTTTAGTTTGATGAAATATAAGGTTTGTAACAAAACCCTAGTAGTATTTGACTTGAAATTCTAAAGCATAATGTTATATGTAAAGTGTTATGATCTGATTTATAACTTGATTTAGTTTTTCATATCTAAGTCTTTAAGTCTCTATGATGGAATCTAAGGTTTGTGACAAAAACTAGCAAAGTTGCTGAAGTTTAGGATATAAAAGGTGTAACTCTTGTTGATTTTGAACCTGACTAGGTTTAAGTTTTACATGTCTAAAGTATTCCTTGTTCAAAGTATTAAATGTTGCCATTATGATACCTTGATAACTCTATAGTTGACTTCATGCTTCTATATATTTGTATTTGGTTGTGCTTGTTGAATATTTGAAGGTACATATAAGATGAATACATGATATTGTAGCAATAATAAAGAATGATGTTTATGAAAAAATGAAGCTTTGAATTTTATCTGATGATATAATAAAGAACGTGTAAGAATAAAGATATTGATCTCCCTGAGTTGAGAGGGATCTTGGAATAAAGTGTATATATCCCTAGTTAAGAGGGTGGGAATAATGTGGAAACTATAATAAATACCTTGAAGAAAGAATAAAGATCCTGGCTGAAGCATTACAAATAGATATTCGTGAGTGGAAAAGTTAACAAGACTTGGATATTCTAAAATAAGTGTTAAGGCTGAGTTTGGTATTGTTGTAGAGATAAAGAAGAAAGCTTCCAATGAATATGTGTTTGGAAAATATGATCATGACCTAAGAAACATCAGTATATTTGAGAACCCCAAAATTTTGGGCTAACTTATATATATATTGAAATTTTATCACTAACTGGGGTTATGATTGTGAAGGATCTCTCCATAAGAAGGTTAAAATTTTTGAAGCGTGCATGGACTAGTGGATATATTTGATTTAGTTAATAAGGAGAGACGAAGCATATTGGAGTGATAAGATGATTGGGAAGACATATGGCTAGCCTGTGATGATGTCCAAATTTTGAAGTAGGGAGGGTATCATTAGTCTTGTGGAGCTTTGACCTTCGATATGATACTTGGATCCCTAGGTTGGTATTAGAGTTGAAGCATGATGGTACTTCTAGTGGATAAAGTTTGGAAAACACCTTAGTCCCACCTAATTAGATACCTTAGTCAACTGTCTAATCTATAGCACTGTGTGTGTTGTGACTTTTCATAGAACATATCATTTTGAGATCATCCTTGTACCTATGTATATATGTAATTATGAATACCTCCCTAGTTAAGAGGGTGTTGAAAATATGTTATCATTGATGGAAAAGGTAAAGGAAAAGGAAATGGAAAAGGTGGAAAAGGCAAAGCATGGAAATTGCAAAGTATCAATGATGGTGTTGTCATAGTAAATGGATGGAAAATATGTTAAAGGATGGAAAAGGATAACAAAGGTGTTCAGGATCAAGAATAATGAATATCAACATTCATGGTGAGATAAGTAGCCATTTCTAGCACAACATGTCATGTCAAATGTAGGTGAAACCCACTTGGATGTGAAGAGCTTTGAAATAGCTTTCCATTGGTATGCAAAAGTTTGAAAATAACCTCTTGGATTGAAAGATAGAGATAGTCAAAGTTTTAGGACCCCAAGTCAAAGTTAGCAGAGATAAAGAGGCTTGGAGACCCTTTTTGACACTTCATTAAAGTTGGAAAAAGTGACAAATCTAGTGGCAAGAATAACCGAATTTCCATAAAGTGCACCAGGTGGATCCAAATGCACAACATAGCAATGGAAAGAATTCTTATTGGCTCTAGGAAGAGCCCACTTTATAGGCGTAGAAATTCCTTTTAGATTCAAACTGTTAATTGTAATATGATAAAACAATAGACTTGAATATGTTAATCTAGGTTCTCATTGATGTCAATATAGTAGTGTTTGTGATGGAAAATTCTTTGATACATGATTACCCAAGGTTTCACCATAGTGATGAAAGTTTGAATATATATATACAAACAAAATAAAAGCAGTGGATCCGTGAAGCAATAAGAGCAAGAAGCCAAAGAGGAGAATCCATAATGAATCTAAAGAGTAAGATGAATATTTTATCGAAATCCATCAAAGAAGCAAGTCACCAGAGCAAGAGAAGTAGAAAATAGAGCAACAACGATAACAAAGTAATAAAGAAGAAAACTGAGAGCAACAACTTTCAGAAGAGTGAGGGTAGGAGTGTACATTTGTTTTGATCGTGGCTGAAGGACCACACTAAATCCTGGCGGTCGATCTCAATTTCAATGCTTACATCACAGTCAACGGTAGGGGTTAATCTTGTTTTTAACCCGTGTTCTAGTTGAAGATCCACAGGCCATAGATTTGATGACCTCGTATATCCAAGGGATATCAGGTCATAAAATGATCAGACGTTAATCTCAAAAACAGACCTGAACTTTTATAGATCAAGGATTTATAATCCTTATCAGCTCCATAAAGGTGGTTAAGCGTCGCACAAGTTCCCTGACCGATATCATTGTGAACCATTGGATCCAGTGCGCCTTGATCAAACGGTGGAGGATCGTCGATTAGGTTTGTTGATCGGGTGGATCAACAACTGTCATATTAATGATGAGATCAACGGTGGAGAATTATTCTGATAAGACTTGGGACTGAGTGGACCCAAGAAGTTTATGGACATGGGTTTAATTTTATTTGGGGTCCAGTCTTGTGTATTCAGGTGGGACCAACATTCGTTTGCGGGATTAAAGGAATAACTCCAATTTTTCATGAAGTTTCGATTGCAATTAAAGGTAACGACGTGGCATGTGGGACCTCCATGTGGGTATAGCAGCTCTTATATGGATTTCCATGAATAATCAAGTCTATGGATAAAATAATCTCCGATATATATTTTTAATATACAAGTTGGACTCCAATAGACGTGTCCTTTGGTAATTGGTGAAACTCGTATAAAAATGAGTTAAAACGCTTCAGTTTTGAGTATCTACCTCGGGCACACAAATATAACATAAATAATTTCACAACTCATGAACTTGAAGAGACAGAGGAAGCTGAAGGAATAGTTGAAAGAAGGAAGCCGAAAGGTTCAGCAGAAGAAATAGGAAGCCGAAAGGTCCAACGGAAGAAGATGAAGCCGAAAGGTCCAGCGGAAGAATATTAAGCCGAAAGGTCCAGTGGAGGAAGATAAAACTGAAGGTCTGGCTGATGCAAAATGTAATGTAGAAGACGAAGGCTGAGCTAAGAAGGAAGCTGAAGACAGAGTGGGAGGACAATATTTTCACCTGATTCATCTTGAAAGATAGGGTCGATGCCTCAAAATTGGAAGGATTGCTATCCTTGGAGTTGGCGCTCCTAAATCCAAGGTTGGTGCCTTGATAAGATAGGGTCGAAGACCTAGAGGTTGGAGCCTCATCAAAACCAAGTTGGAGCTTGGAACACATTTATATTGTATTCATTATTTTATTCAATAAAATTATACTTATACATTTATCTATCTAAATTGTGAAGAATTAAACTGGTAATAATCACATTTGAAAGAAAATATTGATTCCCCCCCCCCCAGTATTTCCAACAGAATATACTGTACTCATCAGTGAAAAAATTAAATGATCACGAAATCATGAAGCATAAAAGAGAAGGAATTCAATCAACACATTACACAATGATTTCCTAGAAAACCACAATTAAAAACCCTTGCTATATGTATCTTGTATTAGTCAGAAAATATGAGAAGATTACAATGCTTTGCTCAAGCCTAAGTAACCTCTGCACTATCTCTATCTGTCTCACAACTTCCTAGATAAGCCCACGCCAAAACTTAACCAATTTTCTATTTGCACCAGTTAATATTTCCTTGCATTGTTTCCTTAGGAATTAGCCCCCTATTAATTAGGGAAATTCTTCAATTGGAATTGTGAAATCCTCATATGCCTTTCTCTAACTGCATGCACCACTTGTACAATTTAGATGATTATGCAACTAATAGTACATTGTCCCTAAACTCCAGTCTCAACTGGGTAACTCTCAAATCTGACATGCATGAGTTATTTATGATGAATCATCAGTTTAATGGTTGATCACTTCAGGAAACACCACCCTACTAGACCTCCTACTAGTTCCTCCAACAATTGGAACTAGTTTAACTGTATTTAACTCAGTTAAACTGAATCAATTAATTACAACTCAAAATAAACTCAACCAGGGCTCCTATAATGTAGGATACACTCTACATGACTCAAGTTAGACCCTTAAATCGAATTAATTGATCCAACTAAGTCAAATTAACTTAGTTAACTAATACAAGTTTTCATGAGATGTGGAATTACAATTTTATTCCCAATTTAATTCAAGGACAAATTTTAATTATGATTTTATTGTTGCATGTTCAACGCTCCCTCTCAACAAGAAATGGATTATCTGCTACCTTGATCCTTGCTCTGTGAAACTCGAATTTGTATCTTGACAATTCCTGTCAAAATATTTGCATCATGTTCCTGTGTAGGAATGTACTCTAGCAACATGATTCTCCTTTGCACACAATCTTGTAGATGGTGATATGGGATGTCGATATGCTTGGACCGATCATGAAAAACTGGATTCTCAAAGAGTTTGTTACAACTCATATTGTCATAGTAAATCACTGTACGATCCATCTGCTGGCCAAATAACCCAAAAATAATCTTCCTCATCCATATATCCTCACAAGTTGCTTGAATAGTATCCATGTACTATCCTTTTACTGAACTGAGTAAAACTGGTCTCTACTTCCTGTTGTACCAAGAAACTATTGCTGACCCAATACTGAAGATTCCCCCTGATGTGATTTTCCTGTCAGATGGAATCCCTTTCAAATCTACATCTGTTAATTCTTGAAGCTTCACTCCCTCTACTTGTTTGTACAAAATACCAAACTTAGTGGTGCCTCTGAGGTATATCAACACATGTTTAGTTTCCTTCCAATAGAGTTTGGTTGGCTTAATAATTTCTTTATTAAGTTTTTTAACTACAAAACTTATGTCCATTCATGTGTTCACCAAACACATGAGTGAACCCACAAAATGCCTATAAATAGTAGCATCCACTACTTCACCTGAAGTAGCATCTTCATTCTTCCAATTTCCTTCTAGAGGAGTCTCCATGGGTTTGTTGCTCTCCATATGGAACTTCTTCAGTATCTCGTTGGCATACTTTCCCTGAGAGACAAACAATTCCTCATCTCCTTGTCATACAACTATACCAAGGAAATAATGCAAGAACCCTAGGTCCTTCATCTCATATTCTCTTGCAATATCCTGTTTGCAAGATTTTACCAACTTCTCATCACCTTTTAGAATCAAATCATCGACATATAATATTATAATCAATAATTTAACTTCAACCACAATATGGCAAAGGTTCGAATCTACTTCACTTTTGATGGAGCCCAACCTGGTGAAATAGTTGTCCATCCTGGTGTACCAAGCACGCGGTGCTTGTTTTAGTCCATATAATGTTCACTTGAGTCTGCACACATGCAACTTTCTGTTGAAGGTCTCAAATCCTCCCAGCTTCTCAATGTACACCTCTTCCTCAATCACACCATTGAGGAATGGCGTCTTCATATACATCTGATGTATCTTCCATCCCATCTACGCTGATAGTGCTAGAATAGATCTGATTGAAGAGTACCTTTCTACTAAAGCAAAGGTCTCCTCGTAATGAATTCCCTCCACCTGAGAGAACCCTCTAGCCACATATATGGCCTTATGTTTCTCCACACTCCCATTTGCTACTTTCGTTACCTTGTAAACCCATTTGGAAGTCACCACTAACTTGTCTGCTAGTCTTGAGACCACTTCCCAAACATTGTCTCTGATAATGGAGTCATACTCCTCAACCATGGCATCAACCCATACTGGTTTTTGGACTTCTTCCTCATATGAGGATGCCTCAATCTCTATACTCTTGCTCATTATAGCCATGTAGACAGTGTACCAATATGGCGACCTCCTCTGCCTGTGTTGTGATGTGGGTGCTCCCACATTCTCTCTAGCATAATGCATCAATTTTTCAGCCTCTCTTGTGCACTTCCTTCCATCTCTAGAAGTCTCTACATGAGTGGGTGATTCCACTCTCTTCACCTATGCATGTGGTTGCTCCACATCATCCTGAGGTTCTTCTTTTGGAGCTAAAAGATCCTCTTCTCCATGCAACTGAAGCACCCTCTCAAGGGAAAATTTCATGGCCTCCTCTTCATTCAACTTCACATCTCTACAAACCACTTTCATCCTGTGAGATGGAAGGTACACCCGATAGTTGTGAGGTGTATTAGTGTACCCCACAGATATGTCCAAATTAGTTGTTGGTTCTAGATTTTTACTTGAATCCTTGCTAACATGATAGTAAAATGATGAACCAAAGATCCTGAAGTGTGCCACATCTAGTTTCTTACCTAAAAAGTCTTCTTTTGGTGTACTCATCCCGAGAATCTGATGAGGACTTATATTATGCACATATATAGTTGTGTTTAATGCTTCAACCCACAAGTGTAATGGTAGGTCCTAATCATGTAACATTTCCTATGAAGCTCCCACAATACTTTCGTTCTTCCTTTTAGCCACCCCATTCTGCTATGGGTTATGGGGTGTCATTAACTCCCATCGAATGCCTTCTGATGCAAAAAAAATCTTGAATTCATTTGAAAAATATTCTCCACCGTTATCTCTCCTAAGAGATTCAAATTTCTTGTCATTATCTTTCTCAACAAGTGCTTTAAATTCACAAAATTTAGTGAACTTTTGATCTTTCTTCTGCATGAATAAAATCCAAGATTTACATGAGAAATCATCTACAAATATTACATAATACTTGTGCTTGGTCGTGGAGGTTGTTGAGAATGGTCCACACACATTTGAGTGAACTCTTTCTAGGATCACTTGAGCTTGACTTTCCTTATCATGAAAGGTAGATTTGGTGTATTTCCCCAACGTACACTCTTTGCATGTGTCTCTCTACTCTAGTGTACCCTTGGGAAGTCCTGTAGAAATTTGTTGCATGATCTTCAAAGATCCGTGGAGCAAGTGACCCAATATTCTATGCGACAACTAACCAATGTATCATCTCTACACCTTCTCTACTTTTGTGCTCAAAGTAGAACAATCTTCTATATCTAATTTGTAGAATTTATTCACCCAAACCCTAATCCACTTCACTTTTCCTAAGGCTATGCGACTAAGTAAATCATTCCTTTTTCTAAATATCACATCATAGCCATGGTCCTCCCACATGGAAACTAAAACCAAATTCTTCTTCAAACCCGAAACATACATGACATAGTTTAATGTGATAAGAGAACCAAACTCCCTCTAAAAGCTAACAATAATGATGTCAGTTACGCTATACCTCCCCTCATCTCCCATTTTGATGCGCATGTGGAGTTCCTTTCTCCTCTGAGTCACTAAAGAATTATTTGTTGTTGGACATATGGAATGTGGCTCCACTATTTAGATACCACACACTACCCATCACCAATGTCACCATGCAAGATATGAGGGTGAAATCTAGCTCGAATTTTGAAGCAAGAGATTCACCTACCACTCCTCATAAGGGTTTCTTACCAGCCTTCTTGTTCGGACACTTCATGGCATAGTGTCTTAGCTCGTGATAGTGAAATCATTTAATGTTCGACATGTCCGTCTTCTTGCCACCCTGACTGGAATTTGATTTGGAATAGGATGAATTCCCTTCCCATTTCTTTGCCATTCTAGCTAAGGTACATTTCTCCTCATCATCATGCATGGATGAGGATCCATCTCTGGTGTTCCACCTAATATCTTCTTGCACCAAGTCAAACCAAAAATGCTCCCACTCTGGTAGCTTCTCCTACCCATTTATTGAGTAATAGTAGTTGTGCCAGCTCTTGGGAAGGCCTATAAGTGCTAGGCTAACCATGTCATCTTCAGAAACTATAATATCAACACTTCCAATCTCCTGGTCATGTACTTTGGTATTGTGTTGCCCTTGTCCATCTTGATTTTTCTGAGCTTGTCCTTCAGTGCCAACTTCCTGTGGTCACTATTTTTTTGTAATAGGTATGTCAAGGCCTTCCACATTACATATGGAATTTCCTTACTGTGGAGGTTTAATATAATATGACCTCTAACGCCTTTTAGGATAATCCTTCTCGCCTTTGCAACACATTTTCTCCACTCTATCAGATTTTGAGCATCAGCTACTGGAGGCTTAGGAATATCTTTGTCTATGAATTCCTTAAGCACGATATCTTCCAACACTAGATCCATCATGTCCTTCCAAGAAATATATTTCAAACTACCCTCAAAGGAATATTCGAGTCTCAATCCATAGAATGACATCCTATTGGATCTGAAGTATGATACTGCAAATTCAATTTCACTTGCAAAATACAAACTCATATTCTCCTCTTCTAGAGTGATTTTTTCTCTGATAGCATGTAGAAATTCCTTGTAGATTCAAACTGATAATTGTAATATGGTAAAAAAATAGACTTGAATCTACTCTACTCACCAGCGGAAACAATTAAATAATCGTGAAATCACGAAGCATAGAAGAGAAAGAATTCAATCAACACATTACACAATGATTTTTCTAAGGAAAGAGAAAGAATTCAATCAACACATTACACAATGGTTTTTCTAGGGGAAGCCATAGCTAAAAACCCCTGCTATCTGTATATTGCATTAGTGAGAAAATATGAGAAGATTACAATGCTTTGCTCAAGCCTGAGGAACCTCTGCAATATCTCTATCTGTCTCCCAGCTTCCTAGACAAGTCGATGCCAATACTTAATCAATTTTCTACTTGGCCAAGTACCTGTGTCCTTGCATTATTTCCTTGGGAATTAGCCCCGTATTAATTAGGGAAATTCCTCAATTGGAATTGCACAATCATCATAGGCCTTCCTTTGACTACATGCGGCACTTGCACAATTCAAATGATTATACAATTGATAATACACTATACTTAACCTCCAATTTCATCTGGGTAACTCTAAGGTCTAACATGCATGAGTTATTTATGAGTGAATCATCATTTTATTGGTTTATCACTACATGCATCACCACACTCCATTGCAGGAAGCA
This sequence comes from Pinus tabuliformis, assembly GCA_031772625.1. Taxonomy (NCBI): domain Eukaryota; kingdom Viridiplantae; phylum Streptophyta; class Pinopsida; order Pinales; family Pinaceae; genus Pinus; species Pinus tabuliformis. The sequence continues at coordinate 141,038,685 of CM062817.1, forward strand.
CCACATTAATAGACTTCCCACTAGTTCCTCCAACAATTGGAACTAGATTATGTGACTTTAACTCTGTTAAACTGAATTATTTAATTTCAACTCAAAATAAACTCAACCCAGGCTCCTATAATGTAGGAGACACTATACATGACTCAAGTTAGACCCTCAACTCGAATTAACTAAGCCAACTAATTTAAATTAACTTAGTTAACTAATACAAGTTTTCATGAGATATGGAATTGTTGGAAATAATACTGAGAGGGGGGGTGAATCAGTATTATCAAATTCTTTTCAATATATCTTCCAGATTTATACTTTAATTTATTCTTCAGATATTAGTTTGTATGTCAGTACCATATAATAATGAGCAAGAACAAGAAAAACAGATAATCACACCAAAGAACACCAGATATAAGGTGGAAACCCAATGTGGGTGAAAACCACCTGTTGCAATATGTCTCTATCTTCTTTCAATTAGAAACTTATTTTATAATGATTTTGTATTGGTGAAGTCCTTTACCAGTACGCAGGCTGCGACCTATAGAGAGCTACAACCCTCTTTCGTTTTCCAGTCTCTCATGGAAGGGAGCTACCACCCCCTACTTCTTTCTTCCAAGGACCACTTTTCATAAATTTTCAAACTGGATCCATGAACATCAAATAATCATCAAGTACATGTGAATCACCCTATCAAATTTTTCAATCAACCAATGAATCAACTAATAACTTCTCAGAATGCAGTAACCAGATCAGCAATACCAGTAATCTAAACCCAAAACTCTTCAGCAATAGATAAAAGACAGCCAACAAATGTTTCAAGAAAGGTCCACAACTTCACCAATAGAGGTCTGCGAATATCCGCAGCTCTTCTGTGTGTAAACTATGCAGATTTGCACATGGTCCTTCTTCTACTCTGCGTACCTTCGCACCTACTCATTCTGCTAGCATGCGTACCTCTGCTCAGATCCGCACTTGCACTATCTGTCTGACAGCGTACCTCCGCACCTGGTCCTTCTGTTCCCCTACATACCTCCACACTGTACCTTCCTCTGAACTGTGTACCTCACACCTGCGCTTTCTGATGTGCTGCGGATCCCCGCACCTGCGCCTTCCACTACACTGCGGACCCCTGCACCTGCACTGTGGATCGCCTGTGGACTTCTAAATAGAGCCAAATTAACAGTCCTCCAATGTGCCAAAGATAGTCAAATCCACAGATATGATCATGCGCCCGAGAGATCACGACCCATCAATAGATTCACCTTTCACTTTGATATAGATCTAGCTTTTAAACCCGATCACCCAAAATTTCAGATCATAAGATATTCAATTTTCACAAGTGTCTAGCCAAGTGATCTCCTTCCCTTTTTATAGGCAAGCCCTTATTCACACCATGGGACAAAACCATCGAAAACCAATACAAGGGATCCAAACCAGGGTTCAATACTTTAGATCCTATACCACAGACCAAAACCATAGGATCATGATCGATAGGCTAAATACCAAGGGCCAAACATAAGAAACCCCACGTGTGCGCGCTTCTCTACATTGGAGTGAGTGAACTGGGGTCCACACCTTCTGAATGGAGAACTTGCGGATATGTCTGCACTTCTTGGTCGGCGTACCTGCAGGTCCGCAGCTTCTCTTAGGATCACCTGCGGGTATCTCATTTTCTATGATTTTGAGCGCCTGAACAGGGATCTGCCACTTGAGTGAGTTGCCATCAAGTACAACACTTGTGCCATAGCACCAAACCTGAATCATAATGCCAACAGGAATTACAATTTTATTCCTAATTTAATTCAAGGAAAAAATTAAATTAGGATTTCTTGCTACATTTTCAAAACAACTTGACTCCACAAAGGCACCCTAATGGATGCACCCCAAAGGTTTTGTTGATGCCTCTAAAATCCTAGCACCAACATTGGGGATAACCACCCGGTTCGGACCTTAGTACAACTCCTTTTCCATTTGGTATGTGGCTCCGACTGGATATTATGCGACCAATTTCCTGTATAATGAATGGTTTGATGGATGATTGTTTTATAATGTATAATGAAGAGGATAAGTGTTTTAACCTATAACTCAACATATACAAATATACTTATATAACCTGGGTATTCTATAAACAATGCGATTTCTGATTATTCCTAATAGATAAATAATCATCTAGATGGCTTACTTATCAATAGAAATATGGATTCATATATAATGATTAATTTGTTTAAGAAATTAAACAAAGTGATTGTAAAAACATATTGCATTCATAACGATGTATATCACTGATATATATCTTTGAAATATAACAATTCTAAACCTTCAGAAATGACATGATAAAGAATTATTTGAAGAGCATACATATATCAACAATAACAACTTTTAGGAAAGAATGCTTCATCACATAAGGAAACAAAACAAAAGAACAGTGATAGAAATACTGCATGCATTTGAGTCTTTTCCAATGTAAATAACACTCCGATTCCACTTTCTTATTTGAGAAAACTTCCAAGAGATACAAAAGTGCAGGTCTTGAAAAAGTTTCTTCACAAAAATGTATAACCTTGATCCACTACTGATAAAAAAATATATTAAGAAGTACAAAAGTGTAACTTCTCAAGTCAAGTTTTTATGCAAATTGAGGACCCTTTCTTAAAAGACATGAAAGGGTTTAAATAATAAAATAAAAAATCTAACTGTCAATAAAAATCGCTTTGAGCTGTTGAAACTGCAAACATGAAAATATGGGATTTGTTTTATGAAAATAAAAACTCGATAGCCTTTTAAATGATTCATTGTATCTACTTCTTCTCTTGTAATTACAGCTGAAAAATTGAGAGCATTTGTTGAATTTCTGGAGGATGACTCAGCTTGTAATGTAGTTGAGCTGTGTACGTAGCATTTGAAAGTTTCAGGAACCATGTGATTGACAGCATCGGAAAGGCATTTGGTGGCTGTCTGTTGGCTGTGTGCTTGACTAGGAAAAACCAAAATGCATCCCAAGTCAAGTTTTGCACTTTGCTGATTTTTTCTTCTCTACTAGCCAGATCTTGTCTCCATTGATCTTCTAGCGCTTTTGCTTTCAGGAGCTTTCCTAGAGAGAAATCAGAGATCAAGTTATCTCCATATAAATTGTCATTTACCAACTCTATCACATTATTCATTTTAGCCCTGGCTCTGGAAGTAGCTCTTTCGGCCTTTATTAACTGTGATTCCCACTCCGAAAACAAGAATTCTTTGTGTGATTCTTGGAGTTTTGGTATATTAGTAGCAATGCATTCTTCTGAACTTTGCCAAGAGAGAAATTTTGTGACCTTATCATATGCATTTTCAAATTCTAGCCTGGTGTCAACTGCTTGTTCAATGAGTGATGCAGTGATAGTGCACAATGGGTCAACCAATGATATTTTATGGCAATGGATATTTAGTTTATGAGAGAAGGCTTTGGTCACTTCGAGGGCTTCTTTCTTGAATTCATCAATCTTCGGATAACGTTTGAATTTCTCTACCTGTAATTGCAACTATGCAATTTGTTCTTCTTTGGCCTTCTTTTCCTGTTGAATTGACACTTGAATCTTGTTGAGTTCTTGAAACAACTTTTGTTGTTTCTGGAGATCCTGCTGATCGATATTTTGTTTCTCCAGATTTAACTATTCTTTTAGTTGCTCATCTATTGCTTTTGTTCTGCTAGCTATTTCTCAAGCTGACTGATATTTTGTTGTTCCACTGCCATTTTCTCTTCAATTTGGGTGATCCTTAGATCCTTTTCCTTGATTAGTTGACTAACTTCGGAAGCCTTGTCCATTGTAGTGACTGTATAGGCACCTGCATATTGAGATAACTTAGTTAAATACTCAGAAGGATTGACTTCTGAGTCTTTCCATACCACATTCATTAGTTTAGCTTGAGGAGTTGAGAATGGTCCATGGTAAATTTTTCTCTTTTTTATCTATCTTTTGACTACATCTCTATGCTTTGGATTGTAGAATACATCCAGGGGTGGTATTTCCTCTACCTTCAATACAATCTCTTCTTAAGGATTCTCTGGAATTATTTCAATATCATGCTGAGTGTTCACTGTGCCGACTACCCCTTCAATTGTAGTACTAGTAACAATAGGCTCTTGTGTTGCAATCGATTCTGGTATAACGATGTTTTGGTAGTCATTCAGGTTCTTGATCATTTGATTGAAATGCTCCCATTCCTTGATTAAGCTGGAATCAATATGCACATCGGTAACTAGGAGCTCACTAGTTTTTTCATTTGTCTGCTCCTTTTCAAGACTCTTCTTAGTAATTTGTTCTTCACTGTGGCCTTCTTGCTACACCACAGGGGTAATGTTCAATAAATCCAGAGGTAGTGTTTGTAACCTCTATGTCATGAACTGCATAAACTTATCTATCCCCCCTACTCCCAATTTGATCCTTGCTAAATGTTTGACCTGTGAAAACAACTCAGCTGAAGCGGACAAGTCATCATATTCATATTTCTCATGTTCAAATTTGGCAAGTTTCACTTGAGTGGTAAATTTGTAAGCCACATTGTTTAGGTCATACTGTCTCTTAGGAATGGTTGCTAATTTCAGAATTTTTATCTTCTCTGCTTCTTTTTCTGCATGTTTGAAATCATGCAGTGAGTAAGTACCACAACGAAGGGGAAATGAAGGCCACATTTGTTTCTTGGACTCTTTGAGGTTCTTCAAAATTCCTGTTTTAGTTATCTGGTAAGCTATTTCTCTAGCTAATAGCTTATCAAGAATGTATAATGGGAGAACATGTGGATCTGTGGTGCTGCCAAAAACTTTGACATAGGTGAACTTTTCTTCACCAAACCAATTGTCGATTGATGTTAGGTAAATGCTGGCCTCATCGGATAACCGAGGAGCAGGTTTGTTGAATATGGCCTGATGGACTGGTAAAAAAAAACCATGGCAAATTCTATATATATGATCTTTATAATGGGCCTTCCACAAATACTTATGATAAATGTGAATAGGAGTTGGGCCTTGAGGAGTCCATTTCCAACCTAAAATGAGGAAGTCAGAATTGAAATAGATGGTATCCATGATGTAAGGACTCATATAGAATGGGGTTATTATCTAGGTAGTTACAAAATTATTTCTTCTATAAGCAAGGATTTGTTTGGCCATTTTATCTAATAAAATGGTTTCCCAATCCATGATATAAGAGCTATTTTCTGCTTCCATTAAAGGCACCATTTCTATGGAAAATCTAGCTGAATCAGAGGCTCCAAAGAGTCTACATATCATAGCACCATCATAGCAATAGGGAGATGCTAAGGAGTCTACAGAGTACATACCAGAGGATTCATGCTTATGCTTATTTGGGAAATGTCTCCATTGCTTGATAGGGTCCGACTCTACCTCGTTCTCTTTGGTGAAAGCTTCTAAAAATTCCTTCTTGTAATGTTTTTGGGGGTTTGGAAAATGATACATCTTCTTGACATCTTTTGCCTTGAATGATTTGAACATCCTTTCATCGGTAGTAAAGAATGCTCTGTCGGTTATGTTGATACTTTCTATTACCCATCTCACCAAGTCATTTTATGGTAACACTTTCGCATGGGCTACTATTCTATCGAGGAAGGAGTTGGCTAAATCCTTAAGAGTATTTTCTTATTTATCACTTGAATCAGTCGTTCCTCCTTCTTCTTCAATTTTGGTTGGATCCTCAGCGTCGAGAAGATTATATATGCTCTCCCATGAAGTCTTTCCAAGGCCTAGATAGGTAGTATCAGCTATTAGCACCAACTTTGCTAGTTCATCTTTCGCTATTATGGGGACCTTTGCTTTCCAATATTTCTTAGAAATTTTTGTTGGATTGATGATTTCAGATTCGCTCTGCAAAATGAAACAAAAGTACGTAATAGTAGAAAAACTTGTTAAATGCTAATACACAGCACACAGGATTAACAACAATTAAGTGTAATAGATGCTACGGATCTATGATATATTAAGAGACAACTGATGAAATCCTTGAAGGATTCAACCATAACTCCTTATTAATGATTTCCCCATAACTTCTAACGTGAAACTTTAATGCCGTGATGGTATGTCGCATCACAAATTTATAACGGTCCTTTTTAGAGTGGGTATCGTGGCTTCTTGATTGATGATTAGCGATAATCACATATCGTAGATTAGGAGTTACAAGTGCTGTGCTTAAATGGTTCCTTTGCAATGTTGCGATTGCGATCAGTGGTGAGCTGGCATGGCGAGGTGACATGCTTTAAAATTGATAAATCGTTTAAATTTTCTTTATAGTTGACTTATAACTTTAAACCGCACATGTTCGTAATAATTCATGTTTTTCCTTTATCGAAAGCGCGCTATAGGATAATGAAATCACATCGGAAGATTTCAAAGGGGCTTTTGGGATGTGTTTTATGATTTTAGCGATGCACGATTGCAATCGGCCTATCGCATCGAAGGTTTTCTATGGAAAACTTGGGACGGCTTCTTGATGAGTAGCGATATGCGATTTCTGATAGAATTATTGCATCGGCAGATCTCAATGGAACACTTTAATTCCACTATTTTAAATAAAGGATTTGCGCGATACGACATAGTCCCTTTATAATTGTTTTCCTTCGATAAAGCTTTATGATAAGGTTTTATTATAATTCAAATCGGATCGGACCTTATCAAGAGGACTTTCATGGATTCGATAGATTTTCAAATTGCAATTGCAATTTAACCTATCCTAAAAGAAAATTTTATATGACCTATTATAAAAATTTATTTTTAAATGTTTTATTGATTTTATTTATATTCTAAAACGGGACCCATTTCTTATTAAAGTTTTATATGAAAAATTTTGAAATGGGGAGGGTTGCTGTATAGCACAACAATTGGTGATTCACTTGGAGAAATAGTTATCTCTGAAAAATAATGCAAAATCTAAAACGTTCTTAGTTTGGAAACAATTGAGGACAAAGAAAACCATTTAAGAATAGCTAAATAAAAATTAACTCTGAATAAAATGACATTTTTTTGTAATTTCTTTTACAATCCTTTAAAAATAAAAACATTTTGGGTTTCTTCAAGCTTTGATTGGTTGATAAAGATAAAGTAGAGGTCTCCTCCAACTTAGCTTTTAAATTTACTCTTTTGTCACAGGTAGTGCCTTTGCTGCCAGCAAACATCTATAGTCTCAATAGGGTTACCTTTTGACCATAAATCATTCATTGTCTCATCCATCTAAGAGTATAATGTTTAAAAGATAAATCCATAAAGATATGTTTACATATATACTTTTTGATTTTATATTCTTTTAGTTTTTTAAGATAAAAGGCCATTGTCCTAGTTTGGGAGCCAGCTGATGACAATTCCATTCTCTGGTTATAATTGAACTGAACAAGTTGGCTCCTGATGAGACCCCTTGTCTTATGATTGTAAGACATTACCATGTTTCATTTGCAGTATTGGTAATGTCAGTTTAATTAGTTCCCTGTGATCATGGTAAGCAGGCTCATAATGAGACCTCTTATCTTTTATATCAAACATATTTTAGAATTACACTCTGAAAAATCATAAACTTAGTGGATGGGGTGAATGAATTTCTCCTTAAGAGTTTATGGATGACAATTTTTTAGAGTTATGGATGCTAAGTTTGGAAAATTATTTACTTTTTACAAATAACCTCTCCTAACTTTATAAAACTTAGAATGATTTATAGTATTTTCAAGGTTTTGGAAGATTTTACAAATTTTAAAGAGGTTCTCAGAGTTTCATGTTTTATTTAACTTTCCAAAATTGTAATCATTTCCTTAAAAGTTTCCACCTACTGAAAGCAAGTATTCACAATATTATTTTACGGAGATTTTCAATAGTAAAAGAGCAATGGAAGACTATTTACAACATTATTTTCTAAAATAAACAAAGTGGCATAAAGAATATTTACAGGTAAGAAGGGGTTACCTCCTTAAGAAAATAATTTCCTTAAGATCATCCCATTCACAGGAAGAGAATCTCTCTTTCCTGATAAATCTTGCAGTATGAATGTTGATGAGCCTATCTTTTCAATGATTTGAAATGGTCCAAGCCACGTCTTTTGAAATTTGGTATTTTTACCTTTTTCTTCATGTGCTTTGTCCCATTTCAACACGAGATCGCCAATTTGTAATGTTTTTGAGCCAGTGGGACTTGAATCAAAAGAATATTTAATGACTTGTTGATGTTTAGCATGAGTGATTTTGGCCTTCTCTCTTTCTTCCTCCAATTTAATGATTTGATCAAATCTTAATTGAATAGAGGAAGAAGGATTTTCTTCAATAAATTGTACTAGGGCTAGAGATGGGAGTGCTAAGTTTGAAGGTATTACAACTTCTTTCCCATACACTAAGTTAAAAGGAGAAATACCTATTGAGGCCTTCTGAGTTATGTGATTTGCCCATAATGCAAATATTAAATATTTATGCCAATTCTTTTGATTTTGATCAACAGTTCTTTTAATAATCTTAATGAGATTCTTATTAGTCGACTCTGCCAAAACATTACCTTGAGGATAGTAATTTGTAGAATATTTTAAATTAAAACCTCTCTTAAGAGAAAATCAACTATACTACTCCCAGAAAAATAAGATGTGTTATAAAAAATAAGGGCATTAGGTACACCGAACCTAGTAATGATGAATTGATCAATGAATTCAATGATTGCATCAGAATTAGCTACCTTTAATGGAATTGCTTCTACCCACTTTGTGAAGTAATCCATGGTTGTAAGGATGTATCTGTGTTGCTTGGAATAATGTGGAACAATCTCTCCTATGATATCAATCCCCCATAATTCAAATGGCTGCTCAATGTTTACTGGTTGTAAAGGAAAGATTGGTTTCCTTTGTCTCCCACTTGTAGTTTGGCATATCTTGCATTTTCTGACATAATCATGGGCATCTCTAAAAAAAGTGGGCCAATAATATCTAACATGTATTGTCTTGTGAGCTGTAGTATCTCCTCCAGAATGTCCACCTGCTGGACCATCATGTAATCCCTGCCAAACCTTTTGTGCTTTAGTTTTTTCAAGCATATTAATAAAATTGAGTCATAATTTCTTCTAAATAACACATCATCAATGATTTCAAAGTGTTTAGATTTCAATATTAAGGCATGTTTATTTTTGTAACTGAAATCAGGAGGAGCATATCCATTTTTCAAGTAAAAGATCAAATCAACATACCGAGATTCAGAATTTATGATACTTATCTCGTTCACTTGAAGAGTATCATATGAATCTTCATGTTCTAGAATATTAGAAGCTCTTGCTAATAACCTAGAAAAACCTTTCCGTCTCACAATTTTCGCTGGTTTAATACCAATATCATACTCTTGTAGAGTTGTTACCCAATTATCTCTCTTCTCTCCTACTTTCATTTGAACTATAAATTGCCTCACTGTAGAGAATGGGACTATTAATTTTGTGTGTGTTTTTAGGAGGAATGGTCTAAAGTGTTTGATAGATATAAACACAGTAAAAGCTTGTTTTTCTACTTCAGAATAGTTGAGTTCAACACCTTGTAAATTAGAACTGAAGAAGGATATGGGTGCTTCTACTTGTTGATCAATGATTTGTGTTAAGACAGCAGCATAAGATGTTTCAGCGGCCAAAGTATACAAAATAAAATGACTAGAAAAATTTGAAGTACTCAATGCAGGAGCATTAATGATTGCTTGTTTGATCAATTCAAAAGCCTCTTTTTCATTATGCCCCCATTTAAAAACTAAATATTTCTTAATCATAGTTTGCAAAGGCAAGACTATATGAGAAAAATCAGGAACAAATATTTTTACAAAATTTATCTGTCCCAAAAATGATTACATTGATTTCTTGTTATGTGGCAAAGGAATATCAAAAATATATTTTAGCTTGCGAGGATTAATATATATGTCATCTTTGGATACAATAAACCCTAAGAGTTTGCCTTCATTAAGAGAAAAGAATGATTTCTTGGGATTTAGAGAAATCTCATACCTTTTACATCATTCAAAGAACTATTTTAAATCATGTAGATGATTGGCCCTTTTCTTTGAAAAGACAGTTATGTCATCTAAGTAAACAACAACTAACCCATTGATTAAACCTTTGAAGGCTATATCCATGGCTCGTTGGAAAGTAGCTCCAACATTTATCAAACCAAAAGGCATTTTCTAATAAGCATATGTTCCACATTTAGTTTTGAATGTAGTATTTAGTCTATCATTTGTATGTACCAGTATTTGATTGTATCCTAAAAAACCATCAAGAAAGGACATTAACTCTGAACCAGCTACTGATTGAAGTATTTGTTCCATTGTTGGTAATGGGAAATTATCTTTTTGACATGCTTTATTGAGATTTCTAAAATCTATGCAAATCTTAATATCACCATTCTTTTTCCTTATAGGTACCAAGTTTGAAACCCATTTAGAATTTCTGACCGGGAAAATTATTTTAGCTTTCAGAAGTTTATTCAACTCTACTTTGATTTGATTTTCCAGATTTGGGTGAATTTTCCTTAACTTTTGTTGTATAGGTTTCTCATCAAAAATCATTGGAATTGTGTGTTGAAAGCTAGAAGTATCATAAGTTCTCAGATCTTCATAATTCCAAGAAAAAACATTTTTGTACTTGTTTAATAATCTAATGAAAGCAAAGATTTCTTCTGATGTGATTTAAAGTCCTAGATTGACATTTTGTGGTTTGGCCTCAGTGCCAAGGTTTAGTAATTCAAACCTTAAAGTAGAACTTTGAAGTTTTGCATTAGTGACCTTTTTGAATCTATCTTTGATATCATAGAGATCTTCTAGATTGACCACAAATTTAGGAATAGAGTTCTCATTTAGTCTTTGTTTTAGTTGAAGATCATGATCGTTTTCATTGATAATCTGATCATCATAAGATTTTTCAGAAGTCAAGAAATTTAAGATGTCTTCATCATGATTAAATACCCTCCAATTGGTGACATTGTCTGGGATATATGGCCAAAAAATTAATTCAATTGAAAACCTATCTAGACTATAATCCTCGGCTGGAAAGAGCTTAGAAGCAACATTAGCCAATAAATCAACTGTTGCATTCTGAGATCTAAGAATAGGAGAAATGTTGAATGCCAGAAAATGAGTTATGAGATCTTGAACAAGGGATTGATAATGTTTGAGATGTCCTAAAAGACAATGGATAGTGTTCCTTACTTATTTGATGACAATTTCGGAATCACCAAATACTTTCAGATATTGAATATTCAGGCGTATTTCTTTATAGAGCCCTTGAATCAATGCCTCATATTCCGCATTATTATTGGTACACTCAAATTCTATTCTACATGATAGCATAGTTTTTCCCCTTCTGGACTGACTAAAATACACCCTGCTCCTGCACCATCATTGGATTTTGATCCATCAAAATATAAAGACCAAAATAAAGGCTTATTTACAGATTTATTTACAAGTTCATCAACAATACTAACACATCTTGTGGTATCAGTATGAGAGAAATTTTCAATTTGTGATGCACAACTATTAATAGAAAAAGGCGATTGTTGAGCATTAAAATTTCCAAAGAATGACTCAACTGAATAATTTTCGAGAATGTTGTTATTGAAAGCTACAGGTTGGTTTTCTTACTCAAACTCCGTTACTATATGGGTCATGTGTTTTTCCCGATCTATTTTGATTTGATTTGGTTTCCGTTTATAGGGAAGCCACGTGTGAGACCAATCAGTGGAAATGTAACCATGGAGTTTCTCATACCAATCCCTGCTTAGAATTAAACCATAAAACTCAGGGATGTCAGCAATCAATGTATCAATTCTTTGAACTATTCTAGGATCAACCGATAACCTAATGGTAAATGAATTAATCTCTCCTAAAACTTGCACTTTAGTCCGATCTAATTGAACAATATGGACTGCAGATTTTTGGGGCTCAATGTTTAATTTAGAGCAAATTGAGGCTGGCATTATGTTTGATGAAGCCCCTGAATCTATCAGGCAGTTATGAAAATTTCTATTATAGATCTCATAAGTCAAGAGAAAAGGAGGAGTATGAGAATTAGACCGCTCTCTGATCAAAACAACATCAGTAGCATCTACTTTATCCAATGGTGGTTTACCTGATCCTTTAGCTGCCTTGGATAATACACTAGTTGGAAGAGGAGAAGAAGGTACTGCATTTAATTCTTTAAGTAACAAATTCTATTGATGTTTGAGCTTACTAAGTTCATATAAAGAAATATTTGCTCTAGTCTTCTTCATGTCTTCCACAATGTTGTAATCCATGGAGTCAGAGACTACTAATGTTTTGGATGATGAGGGTGGGTTGGAGGATGATGGTTGATTTTGGGTAGGCACAACTGGAGTTTTCTTCATGGGAGCTTTGTCTTTAGTAACAGGGCTTGAAATTTTCTTCTTTGGATTTGTTTGAACAAGCTCTGCTACATTTTTACTTTTGGTATTTACTGGGAGAGCTTCTTGTTGACTTTCATTATCAGATTTGGGCAAGATAAAGTCCCACATCCCATGACATTCAACTGTTTCATTTTCTTCCATTTCCTCCGATGATAAAACCATGTCTTCATCTTCATCATCATCTAGATCTGATCTACATTAGATATAGCATTAAGTGGTTTCAGTTCAGTTGACTGATTTCTTTTGAAGTTCCTAAATGGTTTTTTAGTAGAAGTTTTAGCTACCTGCTTCTTTATTTCCACCATTTCATTGGACATAGTTTTCAAAACTTTTTGTAAACCTTCCATGTCATATGGGTCTTTAACTGTTTTCTTTTTGAATCATCTTTAAAGGTACCTTTTTTGGATTTTCTTTCTTCAAGAGCGTTTTTCTTTTCTAAAGCAAGGATACATTTTTCAACAGCGATCGCTTCATATTTTCGGCTAATGTGGGTTTGGCAGCCCTATCAACGAAGATGGCTATATTTGAAGGCAAGGCAGAAATATACCATTTGTTTCGGACTTCTTCACTAGGCTTGGATGTAGCGGGAATTTTATTTAACAGCTTATTAAATCGCGAGTTGAAGTCTTTGATGGGTTCCTTTGACTCAAATTTAAGATTAGAGAGATCATTAATCAAAGTCGTTGTGGACCTATCATCTCCCAACTTGGTTAAAAATTGCTCTTGAAAAGCATCCCAACTATTGATGGATCCTGGCGGTAATGAAAAATACCACGATCCAGCTGCTCCTTGTAGAGTGTATGGAAATAGCCTAACAAAAGTATCTTCTTCTGTTACTACATTCAATTTTATTGACAACATGAAATTGATTATATGTTCTTTTGCTAATATGCCAATGTCAGGATTAAACTTTTGCAACCATTTTTCAGGATGGGCTGGTAATTGACTCAAAGGTGCAAGCATTGTGAGTGCTCCTAGATTTATCCATGGCCTTGGTTGGATTTGTCGAACTAACAGTAGAAGAGGGTGAGGAGGCAGTTGAAAATGATTGGGTAGAGGATGTTGGAGTACCTGTACACTTTTGGATTATGATCTAAATTTGGGGAATGAATGGATGAATTTGCAATGGTTTATATGGAATGGATGATGATGAGGAAAGAGTCTCACTATCAGACTCTAAAGGTGTCTTCCTAGCTCTTTTTCGACTTGGTAGAGGAAATTCATTTAGTGGAATACCAAGCTTTTCACTATGTGCTCTAGTAAGAGGCTAGGATGGAATGCATTGCGAAGTCACACTGCCTGCCTTGGGATAACTCAGAATATTCTTGGGATATCGAAAACCCTTGGAGTTTATGAATCAAGGACTGTACTTCAGGGGGTTCAAGAGAAGAATTGTCAGGTGTGTTTAAGGTTCAACAGTGGGTGTTGTATTTTCCTTTTGAACTTCTCACTTAAAAATAGGAGATTTAGAATGCGAAGGAGAAGTTGGAGGAGATGGTGAGGGAGTTTTACTCTTAGAATGGCCTATGGATTCGGATTGGCTCGCCATTCATAGTTCATGCCCTCCTTCTAGCGCCAAAAATGTTGATGCCTCCAAAATCCTAGCACCAACATTGGGGATAACCACCCAGTCCAGACCTTAGTATAGCTCCTTTTCCATATGGTATGGTGGCTCTGACTGGATATTATGGGACCAATTTCCCATATAATGAATGGTTTGATGGATTATTGTTTTATAATGTATAATGAAGAGGATAAGTGTTTTAACCGATAACTCAAAATATACAAATATACTTATATAACCCGGGTATTCTATAAACAATGTGATTTCTGATTATTCCTAACAGATAAATAATCATATAGATGGCTTACTTATCAATAGAAATATGGATTCATATATAATGATTACTTTGTTTAAGAAATTAAACAAAGTGATTATAAAAACATATCGCATTCATAACAATGTATATCGCTGATATATATCTTTGAAATATAACAATTCTAAATATTGAGAAATGACATGATAAAGAATTATTTGAAGAGCGTACATATATCAACAATAGAAAATTTTAAAAAATAATGCTTCATCACATAAGGAAACAAAACAAAAAAACAGTGATAGAAATACCGCATGCATTTGAGTCTTTTCCAATGTAAATAACACTCTGATTCCACTTTCTTATTTGAGAAAACTTCAAGGAGATACAAAAGTGCAGGTCTTGAAAAAATTTCTTCACAAAAATGTAGAACCTTGATCCACTATTAATAAAAAAAATATATTCAAAAGTACAAAAGTGTAACTTCTCAAGTCAAGTTTTTATGCAAATTAAAGACCCTTTCTTAAAAGACATGAAAGGGTTTAAATAATAAAATAAAAACTAATTGTCAATAAAAATCGCTTTGAGTTATTGAAACTTCAAACATGAAAATTTGGGATTTGATTTATGAAAATAATAATGTGATAGCCTTTTAATTGATTCATTGTATCTACTTCTTCTCTTGTACTTGCATCTGACAAATTGAGATCATTTTCTGAATTTCCGGAGGATGACTCAGCCTAGAATGTAGTTGAGTTGTGTACATAGCATCTAAAAGTTTGGGAACCATGAGATTGATAGCGTTGGCAAGGCATTTGGTGGCCATCTGCTGGTTGTGCGGCTTGACTAGGAAAAACCAAAATGCATCCCAAGTAAAGTTTTTCACTTTGCCGATTTTTTCTTCTCTGCTGGCCAGATCCTGTCTCCATTGATCTTCTAGCGCTTTTTCTTTCAGGAGCCTTCCTGGAGAGCAATCGGAGATCAAGTTAGCTCCATATAAGTTGTCATTTACCAACTCGATCACACTATTCATTTTATCCCTCGCTCTGGAAGTAGCTCTTTCGGCCTTTATTAACTATGATTACCACTCCGAAAACAAGATTTCTTTGTGCAATTCTTGGATTTTCGGTAGATTAGCAGCCATGCCTTCTTCTGAACTTTTCCAAGAGAGAAATTTTGTGATCTTATCATCTGCGTTTTCAAATTCTAGCCTGGTGTCAACTGCTTGTTCAATGAGTGATGCAGTGATAGTGCACAATGGGTCAACCAATGATATTTATGGCAAAGGATATTTAGTTGTCGAGATAAGGATTTGGCCACTTACTAGGGCTTATTTCTTGAATTCATCAATCTCTGGATAACCTTTGAATTTCTCTACCTGTAATTGCAGTTGTGTAATTTGTTCTTCTTTGGCCTTCTTTTCCTACTGAATTGACACTTGAAGCTTGTTGATTTCTTGAGACGAATTTTGTTGTTTCTGGAGAGCCTGTTAACCAATCTTTTGTTTCTCCAGATTTAACTGTTCTTTCAGTTGCTCATTCTGTTGTTTTTGTTCCACTAGCTATTGCTCAAGCTGACTGATCTTCTGTTGTTCCATTGCCGTTTGCTCTTCAAGTTGGGTGATCCTTAGATCCTTTTCCTTGATTAGTTGGCTAACTTCAGAAGCCTTGTTCATTATATTGGTTGTATAGGCACCTGCATATTGAGATAATTTAGTTAAATCCTTAGAAGGATTGACTTCTGAGTCTTTCCATACTACATTCATCAGTTCATCTTGAGGAGTTGAGAATGGTCCCTCATCAATTTTTCTCTTTTTCTCTGTCTTTTGACCATAGCTCTATGCTTTGGAATGTAGAATACATCCAAGGGTGGTATTTCCTCTACCTTTAATACAATCTCTTTTGAAGGATTCTATGGAATTATTTCAATATCATGTTGAGTGTTCATTGTGCTGACTGCCCCTTCAATTATAGTACTAGTAACAATAGGCTCCTGTGTTGCGGGCGATTTGGTATAACAATGTTTTGGGAGTAATTCTTGTTCTTGATCATTTGATCAAACTGCTCCCATTCCTTGATTAAGCTGGAATCAATATGCACATTAGTATCTAGGAGCTTGCTAGTTTTTTCATTTGTTTGCTCCTTTTCAGGACTCTTCTCCTTTTCAGGACTCTTCTCAGTAGTTTGTTCTTCACTATGGCCTTCTTGCTACACCATAAGGGTAGTGTTCAATAAATCCAGAGGTAGTGTTTGTAACCTCTATGTCCTGGACTGCATAAACTTCTATATCCCCCCTGCTCCCAATATGACCCTTGCTAAATGTTTGACCTGTGAAAACAACTCAGCTAAAGCAAACAAGTCATCATATTCATCTTTCTCATGTTCAAATTTGGCAAGTTTCACCTGAGTGGTAAAGTTGTAAGCCACATTGTTTGGGTCATACTATCTCCTAGGAATGACTGCTAATTTCAGAATTTTTTTCTTCTCTGCTTCTTTTTCTGCATTTTTGAAATCATGCAGTGAGTAAGTACCACAACAGAGGGAAATGAAGGCCACATTTGTTTCTTGGACTCTTTGAGTTTCTTGGACATTCTTGTTTCTGTTATCTGGTAAGCTATTTCTCTGGCCAATAGCTTATCAGGAATGTACAAGGGGAGAATATGTGGATCTATGGTGCTGCCATAAAGTCTGACATTAGTGAACTTTTCTTCATCGAACCAACTGCCAATTGATGTTAGGTCAATGCTAGCCTCATCAGATAACTGAGGAGTAGGTTTGTTGAATATGGCTTGATGGATGGGTAAAACAAAACCATGGCAAATTCTATATATATGATATTTATAATGGGCCTTCCACAAATACTTATGATAAATGTGAATAGGAGTTGGGTCTTGAGGAGTCCATTTCCAACCTAAAATGGGGAAGTCAAAATTGAAACAAATGGTATCCATGATGTAGGCACCCATATAGAATGGGGGTATTATTCGGGTAGTTACAAACCTATTTCTTCTATAATCAAGGAGTTCGTTGGCCACTTTATCTGATAAAATGGTTGCCCAATCCATGATATAAGAGTTAATTTTTTCTTCCATTAAAGGTACCATTTCTATGGAAAATATAGCTGAATCAGAGGCTCCAAAGAGCCTACATATCATAGCGACAACATAGCAATAGGGAGATGCTAAGGAGTCTACGGAGTACATACCAAAGGATTCATTCTTATGCTTGTTTGGGAAATGTCTCCATTGCTTGATAGGGTCCGACTCTACCTCGTTCTATTTGGCGAAAGCTTCTAAAAATGCCTTGTTGTAATGTTTATGGGGGTCCAGCAAATGATTCATCTTCTTGACATATTTTGCCTTGAATTATATGAACATCCTTCCATCGGCAGTAAAGAATGCTCTGCCGGTTATGTTGATACTTTCTATTACCCATCTCACTGGGTCACTGTATGGTAACACTTTCACACACGCTTCTATTTTGTGGAGGAAGGAGCCAGCTAAATCCTTAAGAGTATTTCTGATTTATCACTTGAATCAGTTGTTCCTCCTTCTTCTTCAATTTCGATTAGATCCTCAGCTTCGAGCAGATTATATATGCCCTCCCATGAAGTCTTGCCAAGGCCTAGACAGGTAGTATCAACTATTAGCACCAACGTTTTTGGTTCATCTTTCGCTATGATGGGGACTTTTGCTTTCCGAGATTTCTTAGACATTTTTTCTAGACTGATGATTTCAAATTCGTTCTGCAAAATGAAACAGAAGGACGTAATAGTAGAAAAACTTGTTAAATGCTAATACATAGTGCACATGATTAACAACAATTAGGTGTAATAGATGCTACGGATCTATGATATATTAAGCGACCACAAATGAAATCCTTGAAGGATTCAACCATAACTACTTATTAATGATTTCCCTGTAGCTTCTAATGTGAAAATTTAATGTCGTGATGGTATGTCGCATCGCAAATTTATAACGGTCCTTTTTAGAATGGATATCGTGGCTTCCCGATCGACGACTAGCAATAATCGCATATCACAGATAAGGAGTTACAAGTGCCATGCTTAAATGGTTCCTTTGCAAGGTTTCGATTGTGATCAGTGGTGAGCTAGCATGGGGACGTGGCATGCTTTAAAATTGATAAATCGTTTAAATTTTCTTTATAGTTGACTTATAACTTTAAACCGCACATGTTCGTAATACTTCATGTTTTGCCTTTATCGAAAGCGTGCTATACGATAATGAAATCGCATCGGAAGATTTCAAAGGGGCTTTTGGGATGTGTTTTATGATTTTAGCGATGCGCGATTGCGATCGGCTTATCGCATCGAAGGTTTTCTATGGAACACTTGGGACGACTTCTTGATGAGTAGCGATATGCAAATTTCCGATAGAGTTATCGCATCGTTGGATCTCAATGGAACACTTTAAGTCCACTATTTTAAATAAAAGATGTGCGTGATGTGACATATTCCCTTTATAATTGTTTTCCTTCGATAAAGCATTATGATAAGGTTTTATTATAATTAAAATTAGATTGGACCTTATCAGGAGGACTTTCATGGGTTCGATATGTTTGCAAATTGTGATTGCGATTTAACCTATCCTAAAAGCAAATCCTATATGACCTATTATAAAAATTTATTTTTAAATGTTTTATTGATTTTATTTATATTCTAGAAGGGGACCCATTTCTTACTAAAGTTTTATATGAAAATTTTTGAAATGGGGAGGGTTGTTTTATAGCACAACAGGTTTACAAACAACACTCAAATAAAATGGGTGTGATGATGCCAACAGATGACGCCATCCTGACGAATGTATCTCAGAGGTAACACCCTGGAGAAACTTTAAGGTGCACAAGGAGAATGCATTGGGTGGACATGGCCTTGACATGGTGCAATGGAGGAAGTTGATTGGAGGAGATTTGAGCAGGAGGCCCCCATAGTTTAAATTAAAGTCCGCAAGGGCCTAGAACGGTGCAAAGATGACCCTAGAGGTCTTCAAAGCAATGACTAGAGGAGATCTGACCTGAAAGTTTAAATAGAGAAGAACAACAAAACGATTGGGAACCCTTTGAAAAATTATAAATGAAAATTGTTGAAAAATAAGGCCTCGAACCCTTCTCTCTCATTTTTTACAATGAGACATTGGCAACATATTGTTGGCCTAGACAATGGAGGATGTTGAGATCAATAATTGACCAATGGTAGAGTGACACGTGGTAGAAATATTTGGTGTTTTTTGGCACCTAAAGGCCCATTTATGAGTGACACATGGACCAATTAGATAATGACACATGGCACAAGTGATGTCAGCATGACATCATCCCTCTGGTTAGAGCCTGGAATGTTAAAGAGAAATGCACAAGGGAGGCACCAGGAAAAAGGCATCGGGTTGACGAGGCTTTTGACAGAGCTACAAGTGAATAAGAGGAAGGTATGGTGGACCCCATTGATAGATAAGCCCGTAGGTATTAGCCTAAAAATTTAATAAAGGTGGTGTTGTAACCCATTTTACTTTTCTCCATGTATTCAAAATAAAAATGTAAAATAAAAAAGAAAAGAAAATCAAAGGAAAAAGTTTTGATTTTGAATTTTACTTAATTCGTAAAGGTGGATTAAGCTACACTGATAAAATTTTAATGTAGACTTAAGGTTAAATATATTATGGTGGGTCCCCTTTCACCGAAGTCGACAGTGCTGAAATGTCGTTTAAATTGTAGGGCACGATGGAGAGTATAAGTGGGGCACATATGTTGGAGAAAAGCCGATGACACGATATGCCCGCCAATTTTCTCACCGAGTACCTCCGCAACAACTTTTGTTTATCTTCGTTGAATGCAAATCAATGGTCTACAATCGTTATGGGGGGACTCCATCATATTTCCTTCGTATAGGAGTGTGCCCCCATAATACATTGACAAGAAAGCATGGGTTTTGTTTATCCATTATGTTACTACTTCATCATCATCCTGTCACTGTTACCTCTCCACCACCTCATCAACCACGTCACATGTCACCTCATATGTCTTGTCACCACGTCATCATTTCGTACACCCCATGGATTTAATTCTGTTTTCCCTCCTATTTTTCTGTTCTTTCCATAAATCTCATTACTCCTACTCATTCCATTTATCATTATTCCTTGCTCCTTATTCTATGGATTGAAATTGTACAAATCATAGCTCCAGTTAGTATCACTCGTTGCTAATCAGGTATTTTCATGATATATTTTGCATCCTAGCTATCAAAATGTCCAAGAAAGCCATTTCAGCAAGTTCTTCTTCTCGTATTCCATTAATGGACACCGAAAGGGATGTATTTAACCCAATTTTCTCCATTGAATTCATAGAAATTCACCATCCTGTCCTTATCAACCAAGCTGAGTCTCTTATATATGATGCTACTTTTAGGTCAGGTGTTTTTGTTGGAAATAATACTGAGGGGGTGGGGGGGGGGGGTGGGTGAATCAGTATTAGCAATTTAACAATATTTCATTTCCATAAACAAATTTATATACGTTACTTCTATTAATGAAACTTGCATATATACGCAACTGTGTTTAGAGCAACCAGCGTATACCTTGCAAACTTATTATTTAGTTAGTTGATCTTTAATTTGTGTATCAGAACCATATAACCAGTAATCAGGTGCAGTAAACAGAACAAGCAATCACACACATAAACACAAGATATAAGTTGGAAACCCAATGTGGGTGAAAACCACCTGCTGCAATCATCTCTATCTTTCTTTAATAAGTAAATTCGTTTTACAATTTTTGTACTAGTGCAGCCTTATACTAGTACGCAGGCTTCTACCTACAGAAGGCTACAACCTTCTCTCATTCTCCCTCTTTTCCTAGAAGGGAGTTACAACCCCCTTGGCTCTTGTACTAGCTGATGTGTTTACTAGTACGTAGGTGCTGACCTACAGAAGGCTACAACCTTCTCTTTTCTTCCAGGGACCACGTTTCATAAGTTTTCACACTGGATCCATCAGTAACATCAAATATATCCGCATCAACCAATCTCCTTTGTACCAACCAAAACTAAATCAAACAATCAATTTTATGAATGTTGTAACCAAAATATAGTAACGGTAACCAGAACCTAATCCAGAACCTAGAACAATGCAACAATAAATATAAGTAGCTAAAACATATTTTATGAGAAGTACGCTACCTCAACATATCGAACCTACGTTCATATGCTATTATATGAAGGCAAACTTGTGTATACACTGTTTTGAAATTTTGAACCAGTGTGTATACGCACCTTTGATATACTGAACTTACGTACAAATATGTAAAATATGATTTAACCTTTACAACTATTCAGACATCAGTTATACCCAGTTCATCATATTTACACATTACGACATGCGTCAATTATAAAAGATCAAAACCACACAAAGATACTTCTCTTCAAGCCTAAAGATCTTAACCCATCAATAGAACTTATCCTTCTTCAAGCACTCAGGTTCCTCCTTGATTCAGATCCATAACCCAATGAACAGTGTTCTAGATCTTGCTCTTCATTATATATTCAATCCTTGAGTTCCCTTGCCTAACGATCTCCTCCTTCTTTTATAGTCTTAGGCCTTAGTCAATACCATGGTCCAAAACCACTTGAAATCAATACCTTGGACCAAATACCTGGGGTCAACACTTTGGACAAGATACCTTGGACCAATACCATGGGTCAAAATACCAAGGACCAAATACCAAAGACCAAAACCAAGTTTTCCAACATGTACGCGCTTTTCCTTGCATGAAAGTGTGTGTATACGCATACGCTCCTTTTGGTCTGTGAACCCGCGTGTATACGCGATTAGGTCAAGGGGAACTTGCGTATACCACTTTTTCCTTCATTCTGTGATCCTGAACTGTGATTTGTCATCTGAGTGAGTTGCCATCAAGGACAACACCTCTGTCATAACACCAAACCTGTGTCACAATTCCAACAATCTCCCCCTTTGGACTTGATGGCAACCCCAAGTCATTCTCCCCCTTTGTCATCAAGGGAAAAGGGTTATGCTCCCCGTGAGTACATGTTGAATTCTCTGATATGCTAAAGTGTGTTGTTCATGCTCCCCTTAACTGTAAGCAAGCTCTACAAAAATATGTTCTACAAGAGGAACATGACTCTATACATCATAAATGACCTTCCTATCACCAAAGACTCATACATACATCCATATCCCAACCAAGTGGGGATATACCAAAAGTTTATACATGATAAAACAAGAAAATTACATCATCCATCCCAGGCATAGTGGGGAAACAAAGTAGGTCGTTACATGACCTTGATAATATACATGACATAGAGACAAAACACCATCAACAACCATGATTTCCCTCTGCACCTGTTCCACCTGAATCAAAAAAACTATGAAATTGTACCAAGATCTTCTAAGATAATGCTAAAAATGCATTATTAGAAGTATATTCTCCCCTTGAACCTGTGCCAGATGGTCTATGTCAAACCCATATCAGACTCTTTTCATCCTAAGTCTAGCCCATTGTTTTTCTTCAAACCAACATATACGCGACTGTATCCACAACAACCAGCGTATGTACGCAGATATGCTTCATGAAACTCACATACAACCACTTTTCTCTATAGGTTTCATCAGTAAGATGATGCATCAACTACTCCTAGCTTCTGTCTGAGATATTAAAATGTCTCTCTGGGCAATGGTTTGGTAAGTATATCAGCAACCTGTTCTTTGGAGGGAACATACTCCAATTTGACCTTTTGTTCAAGCACTTGTTAACGAAGAAAATGATATTTGATAGGTATGTGCTTGGTCTTGGAATGCATGACTGGATTCTCTGAAATACTGATTGCACTTGTATTATCACATAGAATGGAGATGGGTGGAGTACATGTGATTTGAATGTCTTGCAATGTTTGCATCATCCAAAGGAGTTGTGTGCAGCAAGATGCAGCAGCCACATATTCTGCTTTAGCTGTAGATAATGCAATTGAACTTTCTTTCTTGCTGAACCAAGATACTAATCTGGAACCCATATAGAATGCACCACCATTAGTGCGTTTTCTGTCATCCACGCTTCCTGCCCAATCTGCATCTATATATGCATGAAGTGTAAGATCTGTATCCCTAGGATACCATAAACCAAATTTTTGTGTTCCTTGAAGATATTTGAAAATCATTTTGACTACCTGAAGGTGTGCATCCTTTGGATTTGCTTGGAACCTTCCAACTATTCCCACTGCATACATGATGTCTGGTCGGGTACCTTTTAGATAGAGCATACTACCAATCATGGATCTGTAGGTTGGTTGATGTACTGCTACTGATTCATCATTTGCACTGAGGCTGCATCCTGTTACCATAGGGGTACATACTGGTCTAGAATATTCCATGCCATATTTCTTCAAGATCTACTTGAGGTACTCGGTTTGTGATAAGAAAAAAACAACTTTATTTTGTTGAACTTGTAAACCAAGAAAATATGTGAGCTCAACAAGCAGGGACATTTCAAATTCTTTCTGCATTACCAAAGCAAAGTTTTGACTCATGGCTTCTTCATTGCTACCAAAAATGATATCATCAACATACACAACAAGTATTAGCAATTTATCATTGTCAATTACTATCAGCTGATCCTTTTGAAAAACCTTGTTTATGAAGGTATTTGTCAAGATGATAATACGAGGCCCTTGGAGTTTGTTTTAGATGATAGAGAGCCTTTCTGAGTCTTCATACAAGTTTTTGGATCATTTCCAAGGATGAATCCATCTAGTTGCTCAATATATACTTCTTCTTCTAGGTCTCCATTAAGAAAGGCAAATTTAACATCCATTTGATATACTTTGAACTTCTGAAAGCTAGAAAGAGCAAGGGAAATTCCTATGGCTTCAAGTCTAGCAACAGATGCAAAATTTTCTTCAAATTCTATACCTTCTTGTTGAGCATACCCTTTACAAACAAGTCTAGCCTTGTTTCTAATAACTTCTCCATTTTCATTCAGCTTGTTTTTGAATATCCATTTGGTTCCTATGACATTCTTATCATTAGGTCTAGGAACCAATTCCCAAGTATTATTCTTTTCAATTTGCTCAAGTTCTTCATTCATGGCCTTGACCCAACATTCATCTTTGCATGCTTAATTTACATTTTGCGGTTCAACAGAGGAAAGAAATGCTAGATAGCTTGAAGCTTCTGTAATAGTTCTTCTTGTCTGCACACCTGCCTCTTTCTGCCCCAAAATTTGAGTCTTTAGATGATTCTTCTGAATATACCTAGATGGAGTCTTTTCTTCTACCCTTATCTGTTCTTCTGGTGTCTCATTGGTTTCTTCTTCAGAATTAGTCTAATTTGATGTGGAAGGATAGTCCTCATCTTCTTCATAATCTTTGGGTTTTACCAGCTTTGGATTTTTTCCTGCTTCAACAACCACAACATCAATACTTTCAATAATTTTCCCAAGTCTTTTATTATAACACTTATATCCTTTACTTCGGGAATAGTAACCAAGGAGAATGCCTTCATTTGCTCTAGGTTCAAACTTGCCATGTTTTTCATCAGTCCTTTTGATGTAACATTTGCCTCCAAAAACTTTGAAGTATTTTACAGTAGGAGTCTTACCATACCGAAGTTCATGTGGAGTTTGAGTGTTGGTTACCCGAACATTTGTTTTGTTGAGAATAGTGACGACATCAAAAGCAGCTTCACCCCAGAAGGTTGCAAGAGTTCCAGACTCATCTAGCATAGCACGAGCCATTTGTTGAATAGTTCTATTCATCCTTTCTACCACTCCATTTTGTTGAGGAGTTCTTGCGGTAGAGAATTCCCTTCTTATTCCATGTTCTTCACAAAAGTTGAAGAATTCATCCGAGGTAAATTCCCATCCTTGATTAGACCTGAGGCATTTGATTTTGTGATCTGATTCATTTTCAACCAAGGCTTTGAAGGCTTTGAAGAAAGCTTCGTCTTTATGCTTTAGAAGTCCTATCCAACACATTTTGGAAAAGTCATCAATGAAAAATATAAAGTATTCTTCTCCACGAGGTTACTTTTTCCTAGATGGACCACATAAATCAGTGTGAACAAGTTCAAGAGGCTTACTAGCTGATCCTTCCTTCTCAGGGAAATGTGCTCTGGTTTGCTTACCAAATTGACATGATTTGCATATTGTATTCTCTGGGATGCTGATATCAGGAAGATCATGAACAACTCGGTATTTGCATGCTTTTCTTATTTGAGAGAAACTTAGATGCCCCAATCTTCTGTGACATAACCAGTGTTCATCGTTTTTTCTTAGGTAGCACTGTTTTTATCCCCCCTTGAGTATGTACAGGTTGTTTGGATTTATTACACCTTTGATCATTGTTTCTCCTATATCAAGCTCACTAACAACACATCCATTTGATCGAAATACTACCTCATTTCCTTGATCACACATTTGAATGACACTCAATAGATTATGCTTTAGACCATCTACATACATAACATTCCCAACTTTAACTTTTTCTTTTAAGAAAATGGAGCCTTTACCTTTTATGACTGTTGGAGTGTCATTACCAAATGAGACCTTCTTTTTCTTCTCAAATGCATTATATGACTGAAGTTTTTATTTATCACCTATCATGTGTTTTGAGCATCTGCTATCGATGTACCACTGATTTCTTGTCCTTCTTCATACAAGGCTATACCACATCTTTTTGTTTGTGATTATTTCTTTCTCCATGTTTTAGGACCCAATGAAGCTTACTCCTTTTGAGATGTTTGCCGAAATTTACTCCTGCATTCAGAATCTTCATGACCGAAGTTGTTACAGATAGAGCATTCTATTTCATTTTCAAGAGCAGAAAAGTTATTGTAGGTCATTTTCATGATCCCAGTCCTATTCCTTTGATTTCGTGCTTCTCTAGTCATGATGGTCTTGTAAGCAACACATTGAGTAGCTTTGTGTCCAAATTTATGACATGAAAAACATTGGCCATTAAAGAAATTCCTGTGATTATTGAATCTACTGACATGATGATTGTAGGTTCCATTGACATTCATTCTTGAAGCAAATTGAGACTGATTTACCTGTGGTTGGTTATAGCTTTTGCTTATCCTTGAAGTAGATTGAACCCAACTTACCTGGTGATCTGCTTTATGCCTTTCCTGACGATTGTCAACCTGTTCAATTCTCCTTGCTGCATCAAGATAGCTTTTGGAGGTTAATGGCTTATGTGCTTGAGATGCTTCTTCAGTACATCCAAGACCTGTCTTTATCAGAGGAGAACGCCACACTTTGATAATTTCATCTAAAGTTTTTTATCCTTTCGCAAATCTAAGATTGAGAGGTTTTGTTTTCTCAATATCTTTTCTTACACCCACAATTTCACATTCTAACTTTTCATTGTGTTTTTCCCTTTCAGCAAGTTGGAATGTCAGAGTATCTATAATCATACTCTTTTCTTCTAAATAGATTTTAAGTTTAGAAATTTCTTCATAGAAAACATCTTCATCTAAAGCATCCAAGAAATCATCATCTTCAAAAGCCATCAAAAGTCTATAATCATTGCCATATTCATCTTCATCACTATTTGATAAACCATCGCTATCTTCATGCATAGAATAGCTCTTCTTACTTAAATTCTATTTTCTATTCCATTTTTTTGGTTCCTTACCTTTATCAAGCTTATCTTTATGAGGACATTTGGTTGCATAATGACCGACTCTTCCACAAGCAAAGCATTTGAAAGGTAGTTTACCTTTGAATCTTCCAAAACCTCGTTGAAGGTTTTTGACAAAGTTTGCTTCTTCCTCTCCTTCTGAAATGTGTCCCGATTCATTGAGCTCTTCTCTTCTTGAAGCCTTGAATGTGGCTTCTCTCATATTTGATGGACCTCCTTTTCTCATTTCAACAGCAGTTAGGATTCCGTGTAGTTGTGTCATAGTCATACTCTGAAGATCCTGCTTTTCTTCTATGGCAGAAACTTTTGATTCAAACTTAGAAGACAAGGATCTTAAAACCTTTTCAACTAAAGTAACTTCTTTTATCTCTTCACCCAAGTTTTTCATGCGATTAACAATCTCATCTATACATAGGAAGTAATGAGCTATACTTTCATCATTGTGCATTTTGAGAGTTTCATATTGAATTCCGAGAGATTGTAGTTTTGCACATTTTACCTTATTGTCTCCTTCATAGCTTAGAACGATCTTGTCCCATATTTCTTTGGCAGTTTTGAGCTGCATAACCTTGACAAATTCTAATTGTGATAGACTCCCCAATAGTGTATTGACAACCTTGGCATTTGTTTCATACTGCTTTTTACCTCCCGTATCTGTAGGAATTGTTGATGGAAATGTATATTCTCCTTCCACAATTTCCCAAACATCTGTTCCAAGAGATTGAAGATACGTTGTGGTTCTTACCTTCCAATAGACGAAGTTGCTCCCATCAAAGATTGGTGGTCTAATGGATCCCTCTCTTTCGTAGCTGCCCATGATGATAGATCTTCCTTCAAGCGATCAAGCTTCGTTTGAAGGACCTGCTTTGATACCAATTGTTGGAAATAATATTGAGAGGGGGGGGTGAATTAGTATTAGCAATTTAACAATATTTCATTTCCATAAACAAATTTATATACGCTACTTCTGTTAACGAAACTTGCGTGTATACGCAACTGTGTTTAGAGCAACTAGCGTATACCTTGCAAACTTATAATTTAGTTAGTTGATCTTTAATATATGTATCAGAACCATATAACCAGTAATAAGGTGTAGTAAATAGGACAAGCAATCACACATGTGAACACAAGATATAAGGTGGAAACCCAATGTGGGTGAAAACCACCTACTACAATCGTCTCTATATTTCTTTAATTAGAAACTTCTTTTCACAATTTTTGTACTAGTGCAGCCTTATACCAGTACAAAGGATTCTACCTGCAGAAGGCTACAACCTTCTCTTGTTCTCTAGCTTTTCCTGGAAGGAATCTACAACCCCCTTAGCTCTTGTACTAGCTGATGTGTTTACTAGTACATAGGTGTTGACCTATAGAAGGCTACAACCTTCTCTTTTCTTCCAAGGACCACGTTTCATAAATTTTCAGACTGGATCCATCAATAACATCAAATATATCTACATCAACCAATCTCCTTTGTACCAACCAAAACTGAATCAGACAATCACTTTTTTGAATGCTGTGACTAGAATACAGTAATAGTGACCAGAACCCAATCCAGAACCCAAAAAACTGCAACAACAAACAAAAGTAGCTAAAACATATTTTATGAGACGTATGCTACTTCAATGTATCGAACCTGCATTCATATGTTGTTATATGAAGGCAAACCTGCGTATACGTTGTTTTGAAATGTTGAACCAGTGTATATATGTGCCTTTGCTATATTGAACCTGCGTACAAATCTGTAAAAGATGATTTAACCTTTACAACTATTGAGACATCAATTATACCCAAATCATAAGATTTACAGATTACGACATGCGCTAATTATAAAAGATCAAAACCACACAAAGATACTTCTCTTCAAGCCTAAAGATCTTAACCCATCAATAGAACTTATCCTTCTTCAAGCACTCAAGTTCCTCCTTGATTTAGATCCAGTTATGCACCATAATACCTGGGGTCAACACTTCGGACAAGATAACTTGGACCAATACCATGGGGTCAACACTTCGGACAAGATAACTTGGACCAATACCATGGGTCGAAATAACAAGGACCAAATACCATGGACCAAAACCAATTTTTCCAACATGTACGCGCTTTTCCTTGCGTGAAAGTTCGTGTATACGCATATGCTCCTTTTGGTCTGCGAACCCATGTGTATACGTGGTTAGGTCAAGGGGAACCTATATATAAATCATTTTCCTTCATTCTGTGATCCTGAACTGTGATCTGTCATCGGAGTGAGTTGCACCAAGGACAACAACTGTGTCATAGCGCCAAACCTATGTCATAATGCCAACAATTTTAACTGTAATGATTCCTCAAACCTATGTTTTCCCAGAATTCATATATTGGCTAGTCTCTTCCCTCTATCCTCAAAAGTGATTTGTCATGAAAATATTGGTTGAAAATGTTTTTCAAGTGTCTTCCCTTTTTATTCAGCAAGAATTATGTTTTTCTTCCTCAAATTATTATACTTCTTTCTTAGAATAAATCTTGTTCTCTATGTTCCAAAAATTATCTAGGTCATATGATGCTCAATTCAATTTGGACAAGATTTTTGGAAGAGAAGATACAACTATTATTAACAGAGCTATCCTAGGAATGTTCAGTTTGATGATGAATCCTAAAACATTTTTTTACATACCTGCTTTCTCGGAAAATATGGTCAATTCTCAATTAATAGATCTTTCCCTCATTGGATGTTTTAGATTTCCTTCTTTAATTACCTATCTCTTCTTATGTACTCATGTTGAAATATTTATTAACTTGAAATTGAATACCATGGATCCTCACAAGAACAAACAGTCAGCGGTGTTTTGGATACATGTGGTAAGAAGTAATACAAATAATGAGGGCTTGATGTATTTCACCATTTCCATTTTATCAGTTGCTTATTGAATCATAAACAACTCTCCTTCCCCTTGCATACTACCAAAGTCCCAATTTATTCTTTATCTCAGTAAAGATGTCAAAGTAGGTGATTGGCTTTTATTTGAAGTTTATTCAGAAATCAAATTATATGGAGCATAAGTTCCCCCTATAGGCTCCCCACATTTGTGCCTATGAGATTTTTTTCATTAGAATTTATCAGGCAGAGTTTGAATTTTGATCAAGTACATTTTCTTCCAATAAAGAAGGGGAATTTATTTAAATTACCAAGGACAGTAGAACCTTTTACTGTGGATAATAGGCAAGCTAAAGTTCTTGAAGATATGAATTTGCATTTGGGTGAGAAATGGGCATATGACCTTCACCATATTATCTCAAATAGAAGAGTGGAAAGTTGTTATGATCCCTATTTACATGGGACTTGACCAGATGTCAAGAAGCTAGCAAATGGAAGACAAACTAGTTTGTCAGGATGGGTGGAGGTTGAAACTCCTCATCCAAGTGAAAATAATTTAAAATGAGGCAGTGTATATGTTATTGATTTGGATGAAGAAATAGATAAAGGCGGTAAAAGGATTAAGCTATTTGAGTGGGGCAGTTCATCACTAGCATCAAGTTTTCAATTGTATTTGGGGGAAGTCATTTACACACCTTCTTCTCTAGTTCCAGAAGAGGCTGCTCAGAGCTTTGTTCCAATAATAATGTAGTTATATTCTCAGATTGATGAAAGGAATAGAAAAGTCAAAGAAAACATGTAGTCCCAATTAAAAGCTTAGTTCATCTCAGATTACTAAACTAGATTGCTTTCTACCATGGACTTGGTGAGAAATCAACTAAAAATAACTTTCTCTCACCCCTCTACTTTGATTGTGTCTTCTTCATCAGGTTTAAAGATTGTCAACTTGACAATTACTGCTAGAGAGATCCCACCCCCTCACAAATCAATTTACATAGGCAGATTGGAGAATTGATATATAGTGATTTGAACAAAACTTCCTTGGCCTCTAGCAAAGTTGAAGCTTTATTAGAGAAAGTTATCAATCAATTGAAATTAGAAAAGGAAAATTATATAGCTTTGGCCAGTCAAAATGAGTAATTAAAGAAATTGATTGTTAAAGTTGGTGTCAATCCAGAGGATATAAGTGTTTCAGAAAGTTTTGTAGGGAGATGAAATAGAAATTCAAGTAATTAGGAAGAAATTGAAGTTTCTTGCTATGGAACATCGTATGGCTTCAGAAGTAGCACAAGTAGAAAAAGAAAAGGAAGCATTGACTAAGGAACTCTTACAAAGAAATGACGAGATTTTCAAGCTAAAGGAAACAAATTATGTTTTTCAACAGAAAATTGACTCTCATGTTTGTACTATCTTAGTACAAGCATATTCTAAAGACCTAGTAGAAAAATTAACCAAAGTTATGACTGAGCTACAAATATCTGAAAATTAAATGAAAAACGTTCAAAGAGATTATGATAGTGCCTTGAAAATTATTAAAGCTACTGAGAACAAACTGGCATTTTCCCAGGAAAATGCTTCAAAGTATAGGAATTATTTTCAAATTACTTCCCAAGAAATTAAGGAGCTAAAGGAGAAAGTGCAGGGAAACATGTCTCTTATTCAAGCAAGAGAAATTTTGTGGAATGATATAATTATACTGTAAGCGATATTTTTGAATCCTTCTATATAGTTGAAGAAGAGAAAATCATTGTCAGAGACCTAGAAAAATTAATTACTGCTAACAAGAAAAATTTACAGCAATGAGCTCAGTTTGCTAAGAAAATGATTGATTTCCTTAACTCTGTTGGCATTATGATATAGGTGTTGTCCTTGACGGCAATTCACTCACAAGTCATCTCAGAGTTGATAAACTCACTCACAGGTCATCTCAGATTTGATAAAAGGAAACTCACAGTGTAATAGGTAAATTAAGAGGTAACAGGGCATTGGTATAGAAGAACTGGAAATTGGAACAAAGGTCTACTGATCAGAATCAAGAAATTGAAGGAAAATGATGTTTTCAGAGAGTTTAAGATGTATACATGGGTTTAACTTGACAAAGCAGCGCATACATGCATGTTCACAGAAAAAAAAAAGGAGTGTATACGTATGCACTCACTTTCACAAGAGGAAAAGTTCGTATGGGTTGGGAAATCAAGAAAATTCAAGAGTAAAGAATACCAAGGGTCAATACCATTGTATTACCCCACAATATTGAGCGGACTAATGGTTATTTGATCCCGTCCAAGAATACCACATGATATAAGTGTTGTTTTGGCCCGAGGTGTTGAGGAAGGCCAAAACTGTATAAGGAGGATAAGATCAAAGGGTCAGGTGTGCAAGTGAAAGGGTTTCTTAGGAATAAGTCTATCTGAATTATATTTTATGTTGCAGGGGCTATGATTATGATATGATCTAAAATATTTTGTGCAACTTGGATACAATGTTGGATTAGGATCATGAGACCCAAAATGACTTATCATTGTATGATCTGATATTGGTTGGGCTAGATCTGATTGCTTACGCATGTTTTATTCTTTAAATGTCATGATCTAGGTATGTCTGAAGTTTGGAATAGCAACAAAGTTGTAAGTTAATTTTTACAGATCTATACACTGGTTCGCCTTGGTAAAGGCACATATACACATAGGTTCGACTCCTCCAAGTAGCGTATACAAAAGAAAAGCATGTTATTTAGAAATGACTTATCTATTTGATCAATTCTACTATTTTGTTGTTGGTTGTCAATGAAGTCTTCTTAGATCTGAAAGTAAAGCAGAATACATAAGGAGTTTGTGTTTGATTGATTGATTGATTAAGTGAGAAGGGTTGTCTTTGCTACTGACTGTCTGGATCTCTGTAAATTGACAGTAGATGTTCAGAATATTATTGGTTTCTGGGTTCAGCATAGTGTTCTAGTGACAATGATATGACTATTCAAATTAACTGATTATTGGTTGATGCAGTTTGAGTTTCAAAGTTTCTGATGGGTCCAGTTTGAAAATTTGATAAAATGAGGCCTTCATATTGTATTGTTGTGTACTAGGAGCATCCAGTCTGAAAATTAATGAAACATGGTCCCTGGAGGGACAAAGAAAGTTGTAGCCTTCTCTAGGTTGATGCCTACATACTAGTAAACATATTATCTAGTACAAGAGCTAGGGGGTTGTAGCTCCCTTCTTGTAGAAGCTAGAAAATGAGAAAAGGTTGTAGCATTCTGCAAGTGGGTGTTTGCATACTGGTATGAGTCTACACCAATAGAAGATTGTAAACTGATTTTCCTTATATGAAGAAGACAAAGATGACAACAATGGGTGGTTTTTCTCCCACATTGAGTTTCCACCTTAAATCTTGGTGTTCATGTGCGTTGCTTATGTGTGATGGTTTATTATGTTATTACTACACATAGTTACTATATAATAAGATACTAATGCACTAATTAAAGATCAACACATGATAAATTAACTAAAACATACGTTCTCTGGGTATACACTAGTTTCTTTAATAATAGTAGCATGCACATGCAAGTTTACTTCACTAAAGTAGCGTATATAAATCTGATTGGGAAATGAAATATTATTGAATTGTTAATACTGATTCACCCCCCTGCCCCTCTCAGTATTATTTCCAACAATTGGTATCAAAGAAGTTCCTTCAGAAGGAGATTGATCGCTTGAAGGAAGATCTTTCAAGATGAATAATCATGAAGGCATGGGATCTATCAGATCACCAATCTTCAATTGGAACAACTTGGTATATTGGAAAATAAGAACCAGATCCTATCTTCAGTTGCTTGGAGCCAATGTTTGGGAAATTGTGAAAGGAGGATACCAATTTCTAGCAGCAATACCTACAGATACAACATGTAAGAAGTTATATGAAATGAATGCGAAAGCAGTCAATACTTTATTAGGAATTATGTTAGAATTAGAATACATCAAAGTCATGCAAATCGAGAGAGCCAAAGAGATATGGGACAAAATCATTCAGAGCTACAAAGGAGACTCCCAAGTAAAATGTGCTAAGCTCCAAACTCTTAGAATTCAGTATGAAACTATTAAGATGCATAGTGATGAAAGTATTTCTAGTTACTTTTTTTGTGTAGATGTGATTGTTAATTGTATGAAAAATATGGGTGAAGAGATAAAGGAGGCTACTATAGTAGAGAAATTTTTTAGATCCTTGTCTTCTAAATTTGAGTCAAAAATATCTGCCATAGAAGAAAAGCAGGGTCTTCAATCTATTACTATGGTTCAACTTCATGGAATTCTAACTACCTTTGAAATGACGAAAGGAGGTCCATTAGATATGAGAGAAGCTGGTTTCAAACCTTAATCTAAAGGAAAAGAAAAGGAAGAGCACAATGAATTAGGATATATTTCAGAAGAAGAATATGAGGTAAACTTTGTTAAGAAGCTTCAAAGGGGCTCTGGAAGATTCAAAGGTAAGCTACCATTCAAATTCTTTGCTAGTAGAGTTGGTCATTATGCTGCAAAATGTCCTTATAAAGATAATCATGAAAAAGGAAAGGCATTTGCAAAAGGCTATAAAAAACAGGTTGTTAATAGAAGAAGTTACTATACTCATGAAGATTGTGATGGATTATCTAATAATGATGAAGATGAAACTGAACAAGATTATAAACTACTCATGGCTTATGACAATGATGATTTTTTGGATGCCTTAGAAGAGGAACACTTTATTGAAGAAATCACTAAACTCAAAATCTATTTGGAAGAAAAGAATATGATCATAGATATGTTGACACATCAACTCACTGAAAGAGAAAAGAACAATGAAAAACTAGATTGTGAAGTTGCGAGTCTAAGAAAAGAACTTCAGAAGACGAAATCTCTTAATATTAGATTTTCTAAAGGATCATAAAATTTAAATGAAGTCATCAAGGTTCAGCGTTCTCCTCTTATAAATATAGGTCTTGGATATACTAAAGAATCATCCCAATCACAAAATCCATCAGCCTCAACTAGAATCTATCTTGATGCAGCTAAGACTAGTGAAAAATATGTCAATCGTCAGCAAAAGCCTAAAAGTACTCATCAGGTAAATCATGCTCAATTTACTCCAAGGATGAACATCAATAGAAGCATCAACCAAAAGGTAAACAATACCAAAATATTCTATGATCACATAAACTTCTTTAATGGAAAATGTTTTTCATGGCATAACTTTGGGCATAAGGCTACTCAATGTGTTTCTTACAAAACTATCATGACTAGAGAAGCATGAAATCAAAGGAACATAATAGGAATCAAGAAAATTTATTATAATAAGTTTTCTCCTCTTGAAGATGAAACTAAATGTTCATTTTGTAATAACTTTGGTCATGAAGAATCTGAATGTGGGAGAAAATTTTGGCCAACACTTCAAAAGGAGAAAACATCATCAAATTCTAGGGTATGGAGAAAGAAGGAATTTCAATTAGAAATATGTGGCACAACTCTGTTTGCAAAAGGACAAGAAAATCAATGGTACATTGACAACAGATTCTCTAAACACATGACAGGTGATAAAGAGAAACTTCATTAATATAATTCTTTAGAAAAAGAAAAGAATGCCTCCTTTGGAAATGACACACCAACTAGCATTAAAGGTAAAGGTTCTGTATATTTGAAAGAAAAGGTTAAATCTAGAAATGTCATGAATGTTGATGGTTTAAAACACAACTTTTTGAGCGTCAGTCAAATCAGTGATCAAGGAAATGAAGTTTTGTTTCGATCAAATGGATGTGTGTTTCGTGAGCTTGATACAGGAAAAACCGTAATCAAAGGTACAAGAACTCCAAACAATCTATACATAATGAAAGGATGACAAAAACAATGCTATCTAAGAAAAACATATGAAAATTGGTTATGGAACAAAATATTGGGGCATCTAATATTTTCTCAAATAAGAAAAGCGTGTAGGCTCAAGGTGGTTCATGATCTTCCATATTTCAACATCCCAGAAAATACCATATGAAAACCATGTCAAGTCGGTAAGAAAACCAGAGTTCATTTTAGTGAAAAAGAAGGATCAACAAGTGATCCTCTTAAACTCATCCATACTGATTTATGTGGATCAACAAGGAAAAAGTCACCTCATGGAGAAGAATACTTTATTTTATTTGTTGATGATTTTTCTAGAATGTGTTAGATAGGTCTACTAAAGCATAAAGATGAAGCATTTGATAAGTTTTAAGCCTTCAAAGCTTTAGTTGAAAATGAATCAGATTGAAAAATCAAATGTCTCAGATCTGATCAAGGGGGATAATTCATATCATATGAATTGTTTGATTTTTGTGAACAACATGGAATAAAAATGTAGTTCTCTATTGCCAAAACTCCTCAACGAAATGGTGTAGTAGAAAGAATGAACATAATAGTTTAACAAATGGCTCAAGTTATGCTTGATGAATATGGAACTCCTGCCACCTTCAAGGGTGAAGCTGCATCTACTACCATGACTATTCTCAACAAATATAATGTTTAGGTAAATAGTGATCAAACTCCATATGAACTTTGGTATGGTAAGCCTCTTACTGTAAAACAATTTAGAGTTTTTGGAAGCAAATGTTTCATTAAAAAGATTGATGACAAACTTGGTAAGTTTGAACCCAGAGTAGTCGAAAGAATTCTTCTTGGTTATTCATCCAGAAGAAAAGGATACAAATTTTATAATAAAAGACTTTGAAAAATTGTTGAATGCATTGATGTAGTAATTTATGAAGCATGCAGAAATCTGGAACAAATGAAATCAGCAGAGGAATATGACAATGAGGAAGACAGTGAATGCTTTCCCATATCAAATGAAAATGATATAGATGAAGAAACCAATGAAGCATCAGAAGAAGATACAACAGACGGAGAAAATACTCCATCCAGGTATGTTCAAAAGAATCGTCCAGAATCTCAAATTCAAGGAGAAAAGCGATCTAGAGTACAAACAAGAAAAACACTTACATGAACCTCAAGTTATATAGAATTACTATCCTCCATAGAACCACAGAATGTAAGTGAATCTAGCAAAGATGAATGTTGGTTTTAGGCCATGGATGAAGAACTTGACCAAATTGAAAATAATGATACTTGGGAATTAGTTCATAGACCTCATGATAAAAAAGTTATAGGAAAAAAATGGATATTTAAGAATAAGTTGAATGAAAATGGAGATGTTATTAGAAAAAAAGCAAGACTTGTTTGTAAACGGTATGCTCAACAAGAAGGTATAGACTTTGAAGAAAATTTTGCACCTGTTGCCAGACTTGAAGCCATAATAATGTTTCTTTCTCCTTCAAGTTTTCGAAAATTCAAAATATATCAAAGGGATGTAAAATCAACCTTTCTTAATGGGGATGTAGAAGAAGAAGCTTATATTGAGCAATGAGAAGGATTCATTCTAGGAAATTATGCAAAACTTGTATGCAAGATTAGAAAGGCTCTATATGGTATAAAACAAGCTCCAAGGTCCTGGTATTATCGTCTTGACAAGTATCTACAACAACAAGGATTCACAAAAAGTTCTGCAGACAACAACTTATACACAAATATTGAAAATGATAAACTTCCAATTATTGTTGTTTATGTTGATGATATCATCTTTGGTAGCAATGAAGAATCTATGAGTCAGAACTTTTCTTTAGTTATGCAACAATAATTTGAGATGTCCTTACTTAGTGAACTTACTTATTTTCTTGGTCTACAAGTCCAACAAAAAAAAGATGTTATTTTTCTTTCACAAACCAAATATCTCAAGAAGATTTTGAAGAAATACGAATGGAAGATTCTAAACCTGTATATACTCCAATGGTTACAGGAAGTAGTCTCAACTCTAATGATGAATCACCTATAGTGAATCAACTAGCATACAGATCTAGGATTGGAAGTCTACTTTATCTAACAGGTACCAGACCTGATATAATGCATGTAGTAGGAATTGTTGGGAGGTTCCAAGAAAATCCAAAGGAATCACATCTTCAGGCTGTAAAAAGAAAATTCAAATATCTTCAAGGAACTCAAGACTTTGTTCTATGGTATCCTAAAGACGCATATCTCACTCTTCATGCATATATAGATGCGGATTGGACATGAAAATTTGATGATCAAAAAAGCACTAGTGGAGGTGCATTCTATATGGGATCACGGTTAGTGTCTTGGTTTAGTAAGAAACAAAGTTTGATTTCCTTTTCTACAACTGAAGTAGAATATGTGGTTGTTGCATCTTGTTGAACACAACTACTCTGGATGATGTAAACATTGCAAGACATTCAAATCACATGTTCTCCACCCATATCCATTCTATGTGATAATACAAGTGCCATCATTATTTTGAAAAATCCAGTCATGCACTCCAAGACCAAGCACATACCCATTAAGTACAATTTTCTACAAGAACAAGTGCTTGAACAAAAGGTGAAATTGGAGTATGTTGCCTCCAAAGAACAAGTTTCTGATATATTCACCAAACTGCTTCCCAGAGAAACATTTGAATATCTGACACAAAATATGGGAGTAGTTTCTGCATCATCCCTCTGTTAAATCTAGTTTTTCAGAGGAAGGTTCCTATATGCGGGTTTCATGAAGGATAGTCGCGTATATATGCAAGTTTCTGTGGCTGAAAGAGCGTATATGTTTTTTGATAGAAAAATAGTGGGTCAAACTCTGATATGGGTGCTCAGCCTGATATTGATGATTACAATCTGTTGTTAAGATTTTTTCATTTATTTTTATCTGACTAATGAAGATGCCTTGATGAAGGATTTGTTGACAATGCACAGGTAGCACAAGTTTAGGGGGAGCATTAGCCTTATCAAAAATTTTGTATTGTTGACATTATGGTTGTTGATTTCAGCTATGGTTTCAAATATTCATATCGATTGTTGCATAGGTAATGTAGAGATCTAGGGTGTAATATGTCTCCTTCTATCATAGTCTACTTTTGAATGAGTCCTATTGGACATATGATGTAATTTGTATCCCCACTATGCATGGGAAGGATGATTTCAGTCATGTATAAACAATTGGTATATCCCCACTTGGTTGGATGGATGAGTCAAATTTGGTGTATCCCCACTTGGTTGGGTGATTGATGTATGCATGAGTCATTGGTCTTTGGGAGGCCATACTCTCTTAGTTGAGTTATAGAGTCATGTTATTCTTTTGAAACATATCTTTGTAGACTCTGCATGTACTCAGGGGGAGCATAGACACCATGTGTATCTCAAAGGGGGAGAATATCTTGGTCCTCCCTTTTCCCTTGATGTCAAAGGGGGAGAGTATTTTGTTGTTTCTTGATATCTCTAACAGTTTCTCCATCTTGCAGTAATCAACACCAATATGGTTTCCATCAAGTCCAAAGGGGGAGATTGTTAGCATTATGATACAGGTGTTGTCCTTGATGGAAACTCACTCATAGTTCATCTCAAAGTTGATAAACTCACTCACAAGTCATCTCAGATTTGATAAAAGGAAACTCATAGTGTAACAAGTAAATTCAGAGGTAACAGGGCATTGGTACAGAAGAACAGGAATTTAGAACAAAGGTCTGTTGATTAGAATCAAGAAGTTGAAGGAAAAGGATGTTTTCAGATAGTTTAAGTTGTATACGCAGGTTCAACTTGACAAAGCAACGTATACACGCATGTTCACGGAACAAAAATAGCGTATACGTATGCATTCACTTTCACAAGAGGAAAAGCACGTATGGGTTGGAAAATCAAGGAAATTCAAGAGTAAAGAATACCAAGGGTCAATATCATGGTATTAGCCCACAATATTGAGCATAGTAATGGTTATTTGATCCTGTCCAAGAATACCACAGGATCTAAGTTTTGTTTTGGTCTGAGGTATTGAGGAAGGAAAAAACTATATAAGGATGAGAAGATAAAAGGGCCAGGTGTGCAAGTGAAGGGTT
The DNA here is from genome assembly GCA_031772625.1 of Pinus tabuliformis. NCBI lineage: Eukaryota > Viridiplantae > Streptophyta > Pinopsida > Pinales > Pinaceae > Pinus > Pinus tabuliformis. The sequence continues at coordinate 141,078,352 of CM062817.1, forward strand.
TCTTAGGAATACTTCTATCTGAAGTATTTTTTATGTTGTAGGGGTTATGATTATGATATTATCTAAAATATTTCGTGCACCTTGGATACAATGTTGGATTAGGATCATAAGACCTTAAATGACTTATCATTATACGATCTGATATTGGTTGGGCAAGATTTGATTTATTGAACATGTTTTATTCTTTAAATGTCATGACCTGGGTATGCCTAAAGTTTGGAATAGTAGAAAAGTTGTAATTTATTTTTTACAAATCTATATGCTAGTTTTCCTTGGTAAAGGCACGTATACACACAGGTTTGACTCCAACAAGTAGAATATAAAAAAGAAAAGCTTGTTATTCGTAAATGACTGAACTATCTAATTAGTGTTGCCATTTTACTATTGTCTGTCAATGATGTCTTCTTAGATCTAAAAGTAAAACTGAATTCATAAGGAGTTTATGTCTGATTGATTAATTGATTAAGTGAGAAGGGTTATCTTTGTTGCTGACTATCTAGATCTCTGTAAATTGACAGTAGATATTCAAAGTATTACTAGTTTCTGGGTTCAACACAGTGTTCTGGTAACAATGATCTGACTGTTTAGATTAACTATTTGTTGGTTGATGCAGTCTGAGTTTCAAAGTTTCTTATGGGTCCAGTGTGAAAACTTCATGAAACAAGGCCTTCATATTGTATTGTTGTGTACCAGGAGCATCCAGTCTAAAAATTAATGAAACGTGGTCCATGGAGGAAGGAAGAAGTTCATAGCCTTTTGTAGGACAACGCCTATGTAATAGTAAACATATTAGCTTGTACAAGAGCTAGGGGGTTGTAGCTCCCTTCTAGTACAAGCTGGAAAACGGGAGAAGGTTGTAGCCATCTGTAGGTGGGTGCCTACATACTAGTATGATTCTGCACTAGTACAATATTGTATATCAATTTTCTTTAATTAAGAAGACAGAGACAACAACATCGGGTCGGTTTTCTCCCGCATTAAGTTTCACCTTAAATCTTGGTGTTCATGTGTGTTGCTTATTTTTGATGGTTTATTATGTTATTAATTCACATAGTTAATGTATAATAAGATATTGATGCACCGATTAAAGATCAACACATGATAAATTAACTAAACCATAAGTTCTCTGGGTATACGTTGGATTCTTTAATCACAATAGCGTGCACAAGCAATTTCATTTCACTGAAGTAGCATATCTAAATCTGATTGGGAAATGAAAGATTATTGAATTGTAAATACTGATTCACCCCCACCACCCCCCCCCCCACCCCCCCCCCCCCCCCCCCCCCCCCCCCCCCCCCCCCCCCCAACTCCCCCCTAAGTGTTATTTCTAACAAACTCAAGATCTTCACAACATTTAAGGGAATTATTAGCTGAAAATAGAGCTAAGTATGTTTTAGAAATAAATAACATGATTGTGAAAAAATTAACATGAAGACAGTAGAAACAAAATTGACGGAGGTTAAAGAAGTTGTAATGAAATTTAATATTGATTTTCATAAGATAACTAGAGCAGATTTTCCTTCATGTTGGGACCAGCAGGGAAATTTATTACCCTGAAAGACCTATGAGACTTTATTGGTGGAGGCCAAGACTAAAATTAGTTCTACTCATGAGAGAATAATAGTTCTCAAGGGAGAAACGATTGTGAACTATTTACACAGATATTTCCAGCTATTATTGTTAATGAGGACCATTTGTTTTGACAAGCCAACATACAACATAATTACAAAATTCAAAATGGCACATACTAGGTTTCTCAAAAGTCCAAGTTCAAACATAACTATTTGGAAAAAAATGCAGGGAATGAATGTCACCAACAACAACAAGTGTATAAGTTGGGTCTTCAACTGCACCACAGTCCCGTCTTACTCAGTGAATCAATGCCACCTGTCATGCAACAATCTTTTATCAATATTTATGAAATGATGTATTTATGTTTTATACTTTTAAGAATTTAATGTTCGAAAGAACAAGTATTTTCAAAGCATTTTAGGAGGTTAGAAGTTTTGGTAGTTGATAGTTTCATAACTATCCCTTTTTTAAATTTTGTATAAAAATCAATTCAAAAGGAAAAGAGAGGGTTTTAAGTTTTGGACCTCAGAAGCATAAACTACTTGTATTCTCAATCTTCATGGTGATTTAAATAAAGATTTCAAAGCGATTCCAGACACTTTTTGAATATGATATGTGTTTCCTGTTACCTTTTCATCTTAATGTTTTTCTTCCATAGAAAGATTAATGAAGTTGTTGGCATTTAACTTTGAATTTCTTTAAAATTTGATTTATTTAATTTAAAGTTAAAAGAACCTTAATGATGCGCTCCTCTTTTCTATATTTCATTCTGTGCTAACTACATATTTCTTCTAAAAGTTAAATACAAAATATTCTACACAACCCAACCTGTTATTGAAAGCTTTCCATTATTTTTTCTTCTTACACTATCATTTAAAATTGTATTAAGCACCAAAAGGCCATTGTGAAAGATTGTTTCTCCCATAGAAGACTAAGAAAGACTATCCACATAATTATATTTTCTGGGGTTTTAAACAATGGGAAAGCAAACTCATTTCCTCACAATCATTAACAAATGTCTTGGGCACTTCCCTCTCCTCAGCCAAAGGTTTTCTTCCAAGGTAGAAAAGGTGGCACGAATGAAAACGTTGGGATAGAGAGCTCTGGGCCAAAGCGCCGACATGAGGTTACACAGAGTACAGAACCAATGTCGCAAAAGTTTACAAAGACAATTGAGTCCTCGTAGGCCTAAATGGATCCTTGTAGGCTTGAGTGAAGGTCATAACAACTAGTTGTATGGGTGGAAAATAGATAAAGGTGCCAACAAAAAGGTGATAAGGAAGTTTTGGCAGAATCAATAACATTTATTTAAATTTAAAAATAGGTCGTGGAGCTTGGAGTTTTTGCAGCGCAATTATATTTGGTAATGATGGTATTAAAAAGTCTTAGGGACTTTAATAAAGTGCTTGGTTACTTGGATGGATGAGTCGACAACTTGGTTTTTTGGTGTCGCAATATATTTTTTTTGTAAAGAATGACAGGACCTTCTATTTTCTATTTATAAAAGACAAGTTTACACCACATAGATGGGAGAGGTGGCCTCAACTTTCCCAGTGGGAAACCAAGCCTGTTGGCCACCTATCGTTGTTATAAGCCATCCAAAAATAATATAGTTATAGCTGATCAACACAAGATATATATATATATATATATATATATATATACATCTATATCATGATAAAAGTCTAAGTTTTTGTTTATCATAAGCATACATCAGTAAAAAATTAAATGCTATCCGCTAAAAACCAAAAATAATTCTAGAACATGACTATTCCTTCTGATCTTCTAAGGCTGAGTCCACAGGAGCCAGGCCTTTAGGTGAGTCTCCTGGTGCATCTGCCAACTCAATAATACAAGGGGCATGCCTTTGAATACGATCTAGGTGGATGTCCTTCTTGCACAACTGGAACTAAATGGCTTGTATATCTTTCTTGTAGTTTGGCATGTCCTGGAGGGTCATTTCCATCCCCATTGAAAATTTCTCCATAGCCTTCCCCAGAAGGCTCTTCATGAGCCAGTACAAGTATAAAGTCTACTTAAACTACATGAGTCTGCGCCTAGTATTCCCTAGGTCTGGGATTACCTCTCGCTAGGTCTACATTTCCTCTTTGGAATCCGCCTCCTCCTTTATCTGTTCCTCCCAATCTTCTAAAATATTGTGGATGCCTACATCCGCCCTACCCTATACGTTGCTGCCGCTTCACTGTCGAGACTTTCTATTGGCTTCCTCCCATGCCTAGGTTTCTAGGTGCCCGGGTCAGCTACATGAGGTAGCTCCTTCCCCCTTCTTCCTCGTCCTCTTCCATGGGCTGGTCTAGCCATCTCTTCTGTTGTGAGATTCTGTTTACACATGATTTGCATTAGTTCACGGAGTGTATGTCAAAGCCGTTTTGGGTTGCTACTACTTCCCCTACCCTCACAATTCCAGCCACACTTGCCTCTACCCCTCTTCCCAAGGATGCAACACCTCTCCTCTACCTAAATTATCAACGCCACCCACATACCAAGCATTAGCCTTTCCACCTTTCTGGTGTTTTCACATCTCTCCTCTACTCTCGGGGGTGTTTCCCTGGTGCCGGTCTTGAGTTTTTCTTACTCCACTCACCGCCCACCCATCGAGCCATATAACTAATACTCCCATTCTCATAACCTTCTCTCGCCCCTCTATCTTATGCATCCTCTGCTCCTCTCTGCCACTCCCAATTACCTTCCCTCACACTGTCTTATCTACATTCTCCCTTCCCTCCCTGGTAATCCGGCTAGCCTGCTTAATTGCAGGTGGTTTCTCAAGGTCCCATTCTCGATGATCTCTCCGATGCCAATTTCTGGCTCAAACCCAATTTCCTTCCCTCCTAGCATGCAAAGGTCTCCCCCACCTATTCCTGATTCCTCTCCCTTGTATGTTCTCTAATTCCTCACCACGAAAACACATAGAAAGCATTGCATTAGACGAGTGAGGCCAGATAACATACCTAGTGTCAATACGAAGATGTATTTTCTAGTCTCTCCCATGGTATGCCATGTCATTTCTCTGTCTCCCCGTAGAAACTCTGATCATCCCACCACCCTTCCTGCCTTCATAATTCGGTTCCTCCATTCTCTGTCCCATCACCCCTCCTATACTGTCCTTCCCACCTCTATCACTACCCTAGCACTGACTACCACTTCTCCATTGCCCTCTGTCCATTGTCATGCAGGAGGCCACCGCACCCATCGCCATGAGCTTGTGGGATGCGATGGATAGTACCATCCCTTAGTTTGCCTGGCAACCATCTTTGACATACATCCTCGGGCACACACCCCAATAGGGGGAGTGTTACAATATATTTGCATGGATGTTAAGTCGACAGTTATTTTATCAAAGCATTCAAGCTTTGGCAGAACAAGTCAGCAACTTTTGATATTTGGCAGATAAGCCAAACATAAAATTAGAGCAATAAATGCATGGATAGCAGAAAAATAAATTAAGAGACGGAGTTAGTATTTTTAATAAATTTGGAGATTCAATAAAAATAGAAATTCCTAGCTAAATTATTTAAAATGCCAGAATAAACAAAATTAGCAGAAAAACTCACAGGTTGAGCCCAAAAATGCAAATTAGAGATCAAGAGGTTAAGAGCACATATAAAAGACTGGAATGAACAGGACAAAGGAAAAAATAAGGATTCATGCAAGTATACAAGAAAAGTATTGAAGCCAAAAAATATCAATAAAGAATTATTTAAAAGAAAAATTCAAGCAACAAAGTTTTTGGTGTGGATGAGAGGTTGTTGGTGCAACAAGATGCATTGTGCATCAAGGGTGAATCAAAGATAATATTTTATATATAATAGGTGAATGATAAATTTGTGATTAAGTTGTTTGATGTGTTAATCAAAGGTGACGTTTTGTTTATGTTCTTGGTGCATATGGTTTGGTGATTTGTTCAGTAATGAGAAATTGTTGAAGGTGATGGTGTTTTTATCAGCGAACACAAATTGTTGAAGGTGTTTGTTTCGTGAGAAGTTGGAGTGAGAAAATTCGTTTCTTTATGAGGTAAGGGGTTTATTGGTTCTAGTTTGAAAATGGATGAAAAATGAATCAAAATGGATAGCAAGTGGTAGCTTGCATATTAGGGGTTGTGGCTCCTTCTAGTAGGTGCTGATAAATTTTTAGGGGTGGCATTTCATATTAGTAGGAGCTGGTAAACGAGCAACGGAAAGAGTCCCTTTCAGCAGAGGCTGATAAATGGGTAGGGAAAAGAGACCCTTTCAGTAGAGGTTGAAAAATGATCAAGGCAATAGTCCTCTTTAGTGAATACTGATAAATGAAGAAATTAGGTTGTAGATTTGCAACTGCTCACAAATTTTTAATCAAAATCACAAGACACAAACCTACACTACTACTCCGAAGACATTAATTCACAATTTAGAACAAAAATGTTAGACATGAAAGAAAATATAACACACATGCAACAAGTATTTTTATCAAGGAAATAAATCTTCTAAAAATCCCAATTCCTCTTGCATTAATCAAATGAATAGAGATGTATTGCAATTTCTTTCTCAACTAAGATTACCCTGGAGATGCACAACCTATCCCTCTACTCACTGAAGGCCTCTGACCTAGAATTAGTCAAATTTTTCCTTGACTTGAGCTCCTATATCCTTGCATTTTTCCTTGATGAATTAGCCCCTATTATTTAGGAAATTCCTCAATTGAATTGTGCAATTCCTTTATATTGATCATTTGGCTGCATGCAACGTCTATACACTTAAGACTAGTCTATAACAGATGTTGCACTACCTTGGAATCTCCACCTCAACTGGGTAACTCAAATTCTCTATATGCACTAGCTATTTTGGGTTGATTGATCAGTTAACTGGATGATCACTGAGTTTGAATGAAGTCCCAATGCTTAACTAACCTTCCACTAGTTCCTCCAAAAGTTGGAACTAGCTTAACTAAAAAAAAAACTTGAGATAATTGACCTTCATTGTTACAAATTAGCAATCACATATGCGGAAATGAACTCTAACTCATCGAACTCGAATTTACTGAGTAAACTGGGTGACATAAGCCATCTCACATAAGTTAAGATCATCCAAGATGTCTGTTGATGTGGAAATTCTAATTTTCTCAATTTAATCAAGGAAAAATTAAATTGAGAATTTCTCACTCCATTTTTCAACACTCCCTCTCAGCGAGAAATGAATTATCAACCACCCCTATCTTGCACCTGTGGAACTCAAACTTTGCTCTTGATAAGGCCTTTGTCAAAATGTCAATATCTTATTAATCTGTCAAAATATACTACTACAACATTATCTTCCATGCAAGATGAGCAAAAAAAATATGTTGATATTTGTTCTTCTCCATGTAGAATCACATGTTATTAAATATTTCCATCACTACCAAGGTTGAAGGAAGTTTACCAACAGGACAATGGAGCAATTCAATCACCAAAGAAACTATGTTATGTAACTCTAAGAAGACCATGAAATCCTAGTCAACCTGATATGATGCAAGAACCTATTTCACAATTTCAATGTTATGCACATCCATCTCAAAGTAATTGGAACACTTTCCTTGGCAACCTTGGCCATCTCAACTCAAAAACCAATCTTGGCAACAAGGTTTGCAAGAACCTTATGGGAGAAATCCACAATATCCTCAATATTTTCCTCAATATCCTCCATACCCAACTCCATGCTATCCCTACTATCCAGCTCCAATACAACCACAACCCCAACCACATCCATCTCAAATATCCACTCCCACTCAGCTACTTGTACCACCATTTCTAGACCTAAAAAATGAAGTAACTCAACCCACTTACAATGTTGAGGTACAACTATTCCAAACAACTCCTCTTGATGTAAATGGTATTCATCTTAGCTCAAGAAGATTATTGCAAAAAATAGATTTTCCTGATGTCATTAAAGAATAACATCTAGAAGAAGAAGATCTAGAAAAATCATGTATCATATTTTATGGAGAGAAACCATTGGAGAGGAACAAGACAAAAGTGAAGAAGACTTGAGAAAGTGGGTTGTAATCATTTAGTCATGATGGAGGACAAAGAGTGTGAAGGGGTAAGTGAGGGCTAACTTAGTTAACAAAAAGCACTCTGAGTTTATTTTGCATGCAAAGAGAAAAGCGAAAAAAATATAGAAAAACAATAAAAAACGAAAACAAAAAATAAAAGGTGGACCCACCACCTCTTGACATGTAAATATTAGTTGCTATAGTATTTAGGTTGTGTGCTACAGGAAGGAACAAAACGTCTATAGGGAGAATATAATTTCTATAAGAAGCTAATAGAGTGCTACAAGAGGGAAAATTTCACCCATAGGGATGACCACCACTAGAGAAGTCACAATAGGTTCAAAGCACAAGCTACCCTGCTATAGGAGAAAACTGAGGAGCTACACATAAAAATAGGGTTGCTATAGGAAGAAAAATAATTGCTACAAGAGAAACAGGGACTATTATAGGAGAAATAGGGAATGCTATATGATCCAGGTGGATCTTTAGATACAATGGCATGGAAAAACGTAGAAAAGCAAAGAAAGTAGAATGAATTCAACTCAGGACTAGAGCAGAGATCTCGTCTTCTTGATTCCAACTGCGCAAACGGTACTTCAATCCAAGTCCGGATGATGAAGTTATCACACAAATAAGGACGCTTTAATGCTTAAGAAAATGAGGATTTTCCTTTGAAAATGGGTCTTAAGCCTTTAAGGCAAAATTGCAATCGGAGGTTGCATAAAGGCGGGCTTAAGCAAGCAGCAGTGGAACCCCCGATCACCGATCTATGATCAGATCAGATTGGTGAATCGGAGGCAACCAAATCGGAGGTCGTACATATGTATATCAATAGTGGCAAGGTCCGATCGGCTATTAATCGAATAAGTGGAACCATTATCAAACACCTGGGGCGATATATGTGTGGGATGCCGACGCGATCGGCCGACACCGATATCGACGATTGGCGATCGATGATTAATTATTCCCATTAACCAGGATAGGGACACCTCGATATGCCAATTTTCGACCTCAGCGTGGACTTAATAAGGAAAATAAGCTTGATTTAATGATTTTTGAGGTCCCGATATATGGTTTTGAGGTGGATTTCAGTGGTTTTTGGGATTTTGAAGTCTTATTACTTCACTGATAAGGTGACCATTTAAAGAAGCGGTTGTGCCCACTGATCATTCCACTCTACCAACCTCTATTATGAGCTAGACAAGCCTCGATTTGGATGGGATTTCGTCTAAAGAATCCATTATAAAACATGATCAATGGAAGAGCACAAAAGAAGGCAGGAGGCATTTTTTGGTTGTAGCATGTTGTTTCGCCGAAGGCCGAGAGCACATATTGGTCTGTTTTGGATAGTTTACATACTCTAGCCCCTTTTATTGCTGCGAGAGGCTTTGGTGCTGCATACCTCTCCATCCCAGGCATCCATTTCATAGGCCATCTTGCAGATTGGAGGTATAAGCCTCTTGTGGATAGTGTGATGAATGTAATTCTCTTTGTTTTCATGTAATTTAAAAAGAAAGCCTCCCCATTGTTGAGTTGGGCTCGGAGACGTAGTCCAAATTGGATGAACTCCGTTATCAAGCCTTGGTGTCTTATTTTTGTGCCTTTTATGTGTTTACTTCTTATTTTCTTATGTGCACCTTTTTGTGTTAAGCTACAATTTTACATGTAATTATTTTCTATACATCTATAAGCGGAAACATTTGGGATCAAGTGGTATTAGAGCAGGATTTTTAGATGTGAATTGCATGTTTGCATGCTAACAACAGGCAGGCCTCAAAGAGGCGAAGGGAATCTAGAACCTTTCGATACAGAAGCAGGGTGTGCACCTCGAAGGAGAAACATGGCAGAAGATGAAGCTCATATTGAAGAGAAGCATAATTTCATAAAGACTTTCTATTCAATGGCAGAAAATATCAGTCAACTGGTTCTAAGACTAGAAAAAGCAGAAGAGAGGAACCTAGAAGTACAAGCTTCAGCACATGAGAATGGTGGAGAAGACCCCCCTCCTTCTCCTTCTGGGAGTGAAGGTTCTTCCTCTCCCCACCATAATCAGAGAAATCCAAAGGATGCATCTAAAAAACCTTTTTTTAAAATTAGATGTTAAATTCGATCTTCCTGTGTTTAATGGTGAAAGTAACACAGAGAAGCTTAACAATTGGATCAGGAAGATTGAGGTTTATTGCAGGATTCAGCAAATCATAGAGGATGAGCCAAAAATCCAGTTGGCCTCTCTACAGTTGGGCAGCACAGCTCTCGTTTGGTGGGAGAGAAAACTGCAAAGTAGTAAAAATGTGGGTAAGCTCTTTTCCTCATGGTCTGATTTTACTTCCGCGTTGAAGGAACAGTTTTATCCCTTAGGATACAAACAGAAATCTTTGATGAATTGGCAATACTTAAGGCAAGGTAAATGGCAGGATTTTTAGAGTTTTACAGAAGAATTTAGGAAGGAAGAGCTAAATTTGGGTATTACACTAGATACACCTGAAGTTGTAACTAACTATATTGTCTAACTGCATAGTTATATTCGACATTCATTATTGTTTTTTGAACCAACCACTATTGACGCAACTAGTGTGAAAGCAATTCATATTAAGAACAGGGGCAAGAATGAAAGAGAGGACCAGTCCAGAAAGCCACCATTCAAACCTCACAATGGCAAATCCAAAGCAAAATGGAAAGGGAAGGAGAAGAAAACAGCAGCAGCCAAAGAGGGAAAGCGGCCTTATTGAAATCATTGCAAGAAAGAAGGCCACGATGATGATCATCGTTGGAAGCAGCACCCAGAAAAGCATCCAAATAAGTATGGAGGAAAAGGGAAGCAGAAAACAATGGCAGTGACACAGCAAGACCTTGGATCAGATTCAGGAGATGAAGCACTGGTCATAGCAGCGGGAACAAAACGTACCCTTACACTTTCTGTTGATTCTAAATCACATGAAAGCACCAGTTCTGTAGATGAGTCCCTTTCAAATGATAGAAAAAGAATTGAATTATTTCATATCAAAGTTGTAGTAAATCACACCAAAGTAGAAACTCTATTTGATACTAGGTCCCAAGCAAATTTAATTGTAGAATCCCTGGTAAAGAAGCTTGGCTTAGAAACAAAACCACACACAAAGCCTTACCCGCTGGGATGGAGACATGATAGTGCTAAATTGAATGTAACCCAACAGTACAAGGTAAAATTTGTGATTGTGTCTAAGCTAGTAGACGAAGTAGAAATGGATGTAATCCCAGTGGATATTTGTGGCATGGTATTAGGTAACCCATACCTGTATGACAAGAAAGCAGTCTTTTTCCACCATGAGAATAAATATCACATCACCAAGGATGGGGTAGAATACATAGTGCAACCTCATCAAAATAAGATTAATTCCAACCTTGTAAGCACTGGGTAGATGAAACGACTAGTGAATTCTAGTAAAACATGCATGCTTATGGTCGTAAGGGAGAAGGACTCTGAATTCATTGATGCATTCTAGGGCTGCGATGGGAAGCATAAACAGGAATTAATGCAACTGATTTCTAATTATAATGAATTGTTTCATGAGCCACGGGGACTACCTCTAAAGAGAGAAATCAAACATGAAATCCACCTATTCAATGATGCCCCTCTGCCAAATATCAGCATGTACAAGATGTCAGCAGTTGAAATGGAGGAGATCAAGAGGAAAGTGTAGGAATTGTTGGACCAAGGCGTAATCAGGCCGAGCTCCTCTCCACGTGGTTCGGCGATTGTTCTAGTGCCCAAGAAGGATGGTAACTGGAGGATGTGCATGGACTACCACGCACTCAACAAAATATCGGTGAAAAATTGCTATCCCGTCCCACAAATAGATGATTTATTGGATCAATTAAAAAAAGTTGTATATTTCACAAAGTTGGATTTGTGCAGTGGCTATCACCAAGTCCGAATTGCGGAGCAGGACATGTGGAAAACCACTTTCAAAACCAAGAAGGGGCTATTCAAATGGATGGTGATGCCATTCGGGCTTTACAACTCTCTAGCCACCTTTATGTGGGTTCTGAATAATATATTTTAGCCTTTCATTGATGAGTTTGTTCTTGTATATTTAGATGATATACTAGTTTTTAGAAAGAATTGGTTTGAGCATGTGAGTCATGTAAAGAAAGTGCTTGATGTGCTGAAAAAGGAAAAACTCTTTGTAAAATTGTCAAAGTGTGAGTTCAGGAAAACCTCTTTGGGCTACCTAGGTCATATTGTTGGTCATGGTCAGTTAAAAATTGATCCTGCTAAAGTTGAAGCAATTGTAAATTGGCCTAAGCCTACTAGTGTAACTGAGGTCCGTAGCTTTCTAGGTGCAGTCCAGTATTGGAGGAGATTTATTGTTAATTTCTCTGTTATTGCAGCACCTTTGCACACATTGACAAGTGTGAAATAGGCATTCCAATGGGGAGGAAGACAATAGAAGTCCTTCGAAACGTTGAAGGAGAAAATCAGCACCGCGCCAGTCTTATCCTTACTTGATCTCCAACAACCATTTGAGATCGAAACCGATGCCAGCAGTTATGCCATGGGAGTTGTACAGATGCAGCAAAAGAAGCCAATTTGTTACCATTCTGAGAAGTTTTCTCAAGCTGTGATAAACTATCCCACCTATGATAAGGAGCTTTATGCCTTGGTGAAAAGTGTGAAAAAGTGGAAACACTACCTAATCGGCAAGGAGACCATCATCCATACAGATCATCAGCCCTTGCAGTACCTTCAATCACAAACCAAGTTGCAACAAACTCGTCATTTCAAGTGGATGGGATTTCTTCAATAGTTTCATCTGGTAATAAAGTATAAGAAGGGCACTAGAAATAAAGTGGCTGATATGGTATCTTGCCCTCCTATTTCTGCTTCTGTTATTTTGCATAATGCTTCGTTTTATTTTGAGAGTTATGCTGAACAATATGCTAACAATGATGACTTTAAGGAGGTTTATGCAAAACTAACCCATGGTTCATAGGTGGACAACTATCACTTGTAGGGGAAATTGTTGTATCACCTTGGTAAATTGTGTATTCCCACAGGAGAAAGAGTACATGTAATTTGAGAGGCCCACACCTCTTTTGTGTCTAGACACTTTGGTGTTGAAAATACTTTATGTCATGTACAAAGATTTTGTTTTTGGCCTCATATGAAAAAAATTGTGACTCGCTATGTAAAGGGTTATGTGATGTGTTCTATTTCAAAGCCCTCAAAAAGAAAACTCGGGCTCTACACACCACTCCCTATTCTAAGTCGCCCATGGGAAAGTGTGTCAATGGACTTTGTAGGAGGTTTACCCTTGTCTAGCAAGAATCACAACTATTTGTATGTTGTCATTGACCATTTCAGCAAGATGTGTATTCTTATGCCTTGTAAAAAGAAGATTACTACAGAGAAAAATCCTTCTCTTTTCTTTTAGCATGTTTGGGTCCACTTTGGATTACCCACATCAATTGTGTCAAATTGGGACTCTCACTTCCTTGGAGATTTTTGGACCAACTTGTGGAGGATGATGGACACCAAATTGAAAATAAGCACGGCATTTCACCTGCAAACCAACGGACAAGCAGAGGTTGTTAACCGTACCGTGGTACACTTATTACGAGGCTATTGTGGGAAACATCCCAAGTTGTGGGATGAACATCTCCCCTATTTATAGCATTCCTACAACCGAGAAGTGCATTCATCTACGCAACATTCACCATTCAAGACATGCTTTGGTTACCTGCCAAAGGATCCTTTTGATATGGTCTTTGGAAGGGAAGATGGCTCCAGTAGACATAATGATAAGGACAAAGCTCAGTAGTTCATTTAGTGAATCCAATTGATTCACCAAGCAGTACAAGAGCAGTTGGAGAAAAGCCAAGCCCGTTACAAGGCTCAACATGATAAACACTGAGTTGACCATCAATTCCAAGTGGGCGACAAGTTGTGGTTCCCCATCAGCAAAGATAGGATGAAGGGAGAAGGAAAGAAGTTGCGGCCAATCCGGTATGGACCGTTCACCATGTTGGAGAAGATTGGGAACAATGCCTTTCATATTGACTTGTCGGTATATATGCAGATGTACTCAGTAGTGAATGTGGAGAACCTGAAGCTGTATGAACGACCTTTGGTCATGGACACTGATGAGGTGGGAACAGTTCCTACTGTCGATGATTTTGCACCAGAATATCTCTATGAGTTGCCCGAAGACATCATCCTCGATAGAAGGACCAGGACTTCACAAATATCTCTATGAGTTGCCCGAAGACATCATCCTCGATAGAAGGACCAGGACTTCACAGTGAGGAGATGTAGATTACCTTCAAGTTGGATTCAAGGGAATGCATCCAAACAAGGCCAGATGGCTGGAGAAAGAGAAAATGAGGGAACAATTCCCTCACTTTCCAATTAACTAATGAAAAGATTTTGGAAGTCCAAAAGCTCCTCAATGGGGAGGATTGATCCAGGTGGATCTTCAAATACAATGGCATGAAAAAGCTTAGAAAAAAGAAAGTAGAATGAAGTCAACTCAGGACTAGAGCGGAGATCTCGTCTTCCTGATTCCAATGGCACAAATGGTACTTCAATCTGAGTCTGGATGATGAAGTTATCACACAAAGAAGGATGCTTTAATCCTTAAGAAAATGAGGATTTTCCTTTGAAAACGGGTCTTAAGCCTTTAAGGCCAAATCGCAATCAAAGGTTGCATAAAGGTAGACTTAAGCAAGGAGCAGTGGAACCCCCAATCACTGATCTCTGATCAAATCAGATTGGTGAATCGAAGGCAACTGGATCAAAGGTCTTACATATGTATATCAGCGGTGGTAGGGTCTGATCGGCGATTAATCAGATCGGCGAAACCATTATCAAACACCTAGGGCGATATATGTGTGGGATGCTGACGCGATCAGCTGACGCTGATATCGGTGATCGAAGGTTAGTTATTCTCGATAACTAGAACATGGACACCTCGATATGCTGATTTGCGACCTCACCATGGACCTGATAGGGAAAATAAGCCAGATTTAATGATTTTTGAGGTCCTGGTATATGGTTTTGAGGCAGATTTCAGTGTTTTTCGGGATTTTGAAGTCTTATCACTTCAACGATAAGGAGACCATTTAAAGAAGCGGTTGCACCTGCCAATCATTCCACTTTACCAGCCTCTGTTATGAGCAAGACAAGCTCTTATTTGGATGGGACTCTATCCAAAGAATCCATTATAAAACATGATCAATGGAAGAGCACGAAAGAAGGTAGGAGGCATTTTTTGGTTGCATCACGTTGTTTCGTCAGAGGCTAAGAGGACATATTGGTCTATTTTGGACCATAATCCAACCCCTTTTATTGTTGCGGGAAGCTTTGGTGCTGCATACCTCTCCATCCCAAGCATCCATTTCACAAGCCATCTTGCAAATTGGAGGTATAAGCCTCTTGTGCATAGTTTGATGAATGTAATTCTCTTTGTTTTCATGCCATTTAATAAGAAAAGCATCCCCATTGTTGAGTTGGGCTCGAAGACATAGTTCGAATTGGACGAACTCCATTATCAAGCCTTGGTGTCTTCTTTTTGTGCCATGTGTTTACTTCTTCTTTTCTTATGTGCACCTTTTTGTGTTAAGCTGCAATTTTACATGTAATTCTTTTCTATACATTTATAAGCAGAAACATCCGGGATCACTATAAGAAGGGGCAACCACATCAAAAGGGGAAGAAAAAGACCTCTAAGAAATCCAAGAGCCTGATCCACAACTTGACCTTGGATCCTTCTAAAAAAAATTTTGAGGGTGGGATAATTGTAGCCACTAAATATGCAATACCACTATTCTTTAAGCTGGAAAGGGAAAGAGGCAGAACTCACATATGGGTAAAAATTAAAAAATCCAAGGTGGAGGATGTGGGAATCATGAAAGGAAAAGTGCAACAAATGGGTAAGGAATTGGTTTTATTTGGGATTAAAAGAATTAGTCATGAAGGAGTAGTTGCAGAGGCTTAGAGAGAAACTATAGGAAAAGGAGGCACAACTTTTCACCATGGCAAGTTTGTCCATGAAGGCCATCCAATGCAGGAAACCATCCAAATCATATTCCATTGAGTTAAGGAAGGAAATTTCATGAAAATACATTTGAGGCATAAAATAAGAACAACGGGGAAAGAAATTGGATAGGTTGGTCAGAGGATGAGCAACAATTTTAGTACGGGGGTATGACGGGCCTCCAAATTAGACATAAATTAAGTCCCATCTAAAATTTCCTAGGAAGATAAAGGCTATATTAAATATATCTTTCTAAAGTTAGTACCTTTTTTTAGCTTTAATATGTTTTTATGAAGGTTTAGAGGTAATTTCATATTATGTGCCTATTATTATTTATTTTTGTAGAATATTGTGAGAATATTGGGCACATTATGGAGATTTGGAGGCTGAGATAATATAGGAACTTTCTCCCCACTTCAGGATGGACCAATATTGGATAATAAATGAAAAAATATCATGAAATTATTGACAAATTTTCAAGTTCCACTAATTGAGAAAAGATAGGAATGTGTTCCATGTCATTTAATGCAGATTCCTAGTGCTGGGAACCAAATCGGCTATTTGAGGAATTTTGTAGGGGGAAGATTCCTCCTTTCAAGGAGAATGCTTCCTCATCACTTTGTATAAGTGTTGGACATTGGATAAACCAACACTCCCCATGTGTTTCATGACATGTGCTTAGCCGCCTCTCATGGACCTGTTAACTCTAGCGACATGTTTGTTTCCTAACACCTGCATGTTTTAGTGTAATGGAAATCGTGATTCCAACAATTGGTATTAGAGCAAGGTTCCTTTAGGAATAGCTTAATCACTACAAGGTAGATCAAAGGGAAACAATGGTTAATCAAGTTTTGCTAACAATAGAAGGAGTTCCATTTTTAAATGGATGAGACTATGAGCTACAAAAGATCAGAATGGAAGTCTACTTGATGGTAGTCCATGAAGAAATTTGGTTTTCTTTGATATATGGAGAAAGGAATGAGTTCAATACAGAATCCAAGGAAATCATCATGAAAGGGTTTTCTAAGCCAAATTATGATAAAGTGAGGCATTGTGTGTCAACAAAGGAAATGTTGACATATTGCAATGTTTATATGGAGGAGAAACCTATGCAGTAATAGAGGAGGTCGATGAACCTTGTTGCTCAAGAAGTGAACCTGAATCTATGAAGGTTTCTAGTAATGAGAAGAAAAGAGGGAAGAAGTCGAAGAAAGAATCGCAAAAAAGAGATGCTAAGAAGATTGAAGATGCTCCTCTTAATGCTCAAGCTGCCTCTCATCACTCTCGAGATGATGATGAAGAATCATAAGAGAGGCAAGGTTGCATAGAAGGTAAGTTATTTCTCTGTGATAAATGTAAAGAAATAGGTCATTCATTATCTATATTTTCATGTCAATAAATTGAGGATAGAGATAAGCATGCATATAGTAGTAGTAATGAATATAGACCTACTTTAGTAGCAAGAGAAACTAAGGGATATTCTGAATAAGAAGAGAGTATATCCTGCAAAGATAATACGAGTAACACTGGAAGTGATGAAGATGGAATACTCCTCGGACCTATGGAAGATTCTATGGACATAAATATGGGTTGAGATCTTTGTGGTGGCTCATCCAGCACCTCTGATAGTGAAGAAAAGGATCTAGAAGAAAGGATCTATTTGAGGAATAAGTTGATCTCTTCTCTAAAAGAGATCAAGGAGATATCAAAGAAAATATCAAGAAAAAGGAGCAGTTGTATGAGTATGAGCTTGAGAATGAGAATTTGAGCAAAATAACAATTGATATAAATGCTCAATAAGAAGAGGCTAACAGATTGAATGGAAGGCTAACCATTCAGCTAGATGAAAGAGAAGATCATTGTGAGAGACTACAAATTGAAGTAGTTTCATTGATACATGAATTAGAAAAGTCAAATAAAGAGTTTTCTCAATGCAAGAAGCTTGAGGAGATCAAAAAGGATTTGAATGAGATGCTTGTTAAGCGGAGATCCCCTCTCATCGAAGCTAGTTTGGGTTTCAAATAAAAACCAAGATCTAATATTGTCAAGGCTGAAGGCTCAACTTCCCAGGTAAAGCAGTTAGAGGTTACAACAACAATAAACAGAAAGAAGTTTTTGAACTACAAACAAGAGAAGAAAAGGCAAAAACAAAATGGTAAGAAACAACATTGAGAAGAGTAGCCGAAGAGAGCTAAGTGGTTGCAAGAAAGAGTGCAAGGCAGTAATGAAATTACCATGGATAACAAAAGATGAATCAACAGGGATCCTTTGCCCCTCAAGAACAAAACCCTCATAGAAAAGGTAACTTTTTTCATCAAAATCCTTTTCATGATTATTGTTTTTCTTGCAATAATTTTGGACATAAAGCCATAGACTGTAGATGGCATACAAGAAAATAATACATGTTTGGTAGAAACAACCCAAGAATGTGTAAAGTAGTCAGGAGAAGGCATAATTGGATGAGTAGAGGTCATGACAAGAATGTTGGGAGATATGGTAATTTCAATGCCCCATTTTTAAGCCATGTTTAATGCTACAACTGTGGAAACTTTGGGCAACAGGTAGCACGTTGTAGATATAAAAGAGTAAAACTCAATTATCATATGATGCAGAAAAATGAAGAAATTTTTCCATTAAGGATGAGAAGAAATAGTGGAGCAGAGGAATGCAATTTTGTCTTTAGTGCTTAGTGTCAAAAGAGCAAGATGAAAAGAGGAGGAGGAAATAAAATTAAAACTAGGAAGAATGATCCTCTTACCCTTGTAGTAGACCCCTCTGTAAGGTAGAAAGGCAACAAGAAGACTTGGGTTAAGAAATAGGACTTGAAGGAGAAGATTCCTCTACCCATGTGTAGCCAAGAGAAAGCCCAAACATGGGAGAAGTAGAAGTTGGAAAGTAATGTTCCTCTCAGGACTCGACCATTGAAGGTTTGGAAGAAGAAGGAATATGATCTACTCAAGAGGAGTATATCGTCTCTTTCTATTTAGTAACGGAAGAGAATGGCCTCAAAAGAGGTGAAATAAGTCATATGCAGAAAGCTAAAAAGAATAGACATAAAGGTGCATATGATTATTGAATGTATGGTCAAGTCCCCATGACGATTACAATAATATATTTGTTTATTTCAAATGTGTCAGCATTGAAATAGAGAGGAGGAGTGCATCCATCTAGGTTTCAGGGGGAGTACACAACAACAGCTTAAGTTGTGGGAAGAAGAGGATGAGCTACAACAAAAGTGTGGAATGAAAAAAGGTCCACAAGATCAGTCCCCACGTAGAGACAAGGAAGAAAATGCAGGAGATCAAAGACCATTGGTTCAGGGGGAGTTTCTTTGATAGAAGTAGCAGGCAACAATTGTCAGCCTTAGGAAGAAACATTTCACAAGGAATGAAAGGCTTGCATCTTTGGTAAAATACCCTTGTTTCATTTAAGATTATGAATCTCATTTTTCCTAGTAGTCTTGTGTTCATAAAGCGTAATGGGTACAAGATTTGAAATTCCCTTAGCTTTTAAGTGGTATCACTATGTCAATTGGTGGTCTGGTTCGTATGGTGCAACTTTTTGTGTAAATTGTCATTTCTTTTTGAAAGGACGTATTAGAGTTTTCCCGGTACAATATCCAATTTGAATCATCCTTTTTGGTTCAATTGGTATTATTTAAGTAACAATCCATATTTGGAGAAGCATGATATCAAGAGGAGCAAAGTTGGTTAATGTAGATACTCAAGAGAAGTAAGCATAGAGGATGAAACAATAGAAGCAGTTAAAAGCAAGCTTAATGCATCACTTATGGATGGTATCTTCATTTAGTAGTAGTACCATGAGAAATTTTAATTGGTATCAACTTATTTTAATTGCTACAAAATATTCATTGGGAAAAACAATATTTAGTGATCAACCATAAGGTGTCAAAAACTATAGGAATTCAAAGCAGAGGCAATATATGTTCAGGCGGGGCATATTACATATGTGTATTTTATAGAGAAGTAGCAGCTATCATTCCTTGAAGATTAAGTCTGTAGAGCAGAATTCACATCAGCATCCAGACCCTCGGTCATTGACAGTTGATGATTGCATGGGTAGGAAAAAACAACTTGTAGCCCTTTTCCATTGATGTCAAAGGGGGAGAGAATAATTAGAAAAGTTGTGATGGCACAAGCAGAGGAAAGAAAGCCATTGGTGGTTCATGCAAGGAGATGTGTGGAAGTAGCATGACTAATGGCCATCAATGTGGAGGAGTGAAGAGGTGTTGCCATCAATACCAAAGGGGGAGATTGTTGAACAGTTAGATTTTCTTGTTTAGCTAGTGGAAATAAGTGTGTTGGCATTGATGTCAACAATCATGCTAGGAGATCAAGTTGGGAAATTGGCATTACATGTGTTGGAATTGATGTCAACCAGACTAGAATGGATGTATGTGCTAGCATGATGTTAGGTAGGATAGAATTTATGTCCACTAGGCTATTTGTGATGGCAGCGGATGCTAGCATTGATATGATTGATGTGTCAAGCTCTGGGGGAGTCCTATGGTTGCTGCAATTTCTGGTAGAGAATCACCATAATAGCAGGCCTATTGGAAAATCCATAAAAATATGAATATGGTGGTTGGAAATTCCATGCTTTAGATGTGCAAGCTTAGTGGGATTCCTATGGTTATTGCATTCTCTAGTAGAGAATCACCATAGCAGTAGACCTATTGGAAAAGCCATACAAATATGAATATGGTGGTTGGGAGTCCCATGCTTTAGAATAAATTATTCCTCGAGAGATAAACTCATATACTCTTGGAGTTAGCACATTTGGTTATTTCTCAAAAATATATTTCCAATGGTATATGGAAGTACATAAATGGATCTAGAGATCAAAAGTTATTGATAACCGAAGTGAGGGTCAGAATATCGGAGTAGGCCAAATTTTGGAACCAGGGAAGCGGGCTGAATTTTGGAGGCTAGATTTCGAAACCAGGAAGGAGGCTGAACTTTAGACATGCATAGGGTTGGAGGCTCAGGAAATTGGAGGGTCGAAATTTCAAGCCTTAGAGGTTTATTTAAAAGAAAATTGGGATAGCATGGAACCAGGGAAGCAGGCCGAATTTCAAAACCTCAGAACCAGGGAAGGTAGGAATATTAGAGCCTGGAGCTTTGAGATCTTCGGGATTTCATAAATTATCATAAATTGAATTCTTTGAAAAGTGTCGAGGGTTGTGGGGAGCAAGGATTTATGAAGGAAATCAGAGGCAAAACCAAGGATCAAGGGACCCTTTCTCTCTCCTCGAATATGACGCATGGAAACAATTGATTGGTCCTTGGGAGCTAACATTGGCACATGACATCAGCATGACATCGTTGTATGAAGGACATGTGTCAATCAGATTCATCATTATTGGGTTGCCTAATGGGGAAAATATCGGTGACATGTGTCACCACTAAGGATACACAATGCAAGGTTAATTACGAGAGCATGATGTCATCTAGGAAGCAGATCGAAGGTCTAGATTTGTAACTCCACGGTAATTGCATTTTGAGGAAAGTACTGATACCAAGGAGCTCCGCTGATGATTGGAGTTTGGTTATGGAGCCTAAATAAACAAGATCATGGTGAAGGGCTTAACACCTAATTTCTATGGAGATGCCACATGAGCATATCAGAGGTCATGATTTCATAACTCTGTAAAAATTGCATTTTGTGAAAATTCTTGATACCAGGGAGCTTCGATGATTGATTGGCCTTTGGTATCAGAGCCCAAAGAACTAAGGGTGAAGACAAAGAATAGAAGGAGATAGGCCCTTGAAGTGATCCCGAAGGGATTAACACCTAATTACTATGTTGTTGGTCACATCATCTGGTCCTATGGTGTAAAACAATAAGGGGCGAAGAAAAAGGGGCTAAAGGCCAATCAAGATCTCACGATTTCGTAACATCTCATTAATAAAGTTATGAAATTATTGCACTCAAAAATTGCAGCACAGAGTTTTATAGCAGATGAATGAGTTAGCAGTGAGTTAAATGTGCTTAGTAAGGTTAGTGTCACAGGATTAATGGTGATTTTAGAAATTGTTGTGTCAAGGAAGCAAAGACCATGATTGCACATATGCTTTAATGGAGTAATGGAAACTACAAAGATCGTTGAGTCAAGGAAGATAGGACCACAATTGAATAAGATGAAATAATGGAGTATTTCATGAGCTGAGACAAGCCATCCATGATATTTCTTGTGTGATAGGAGGAATTGAATGAAGAATAAAGCCTCAAGGACAATAAATTTATACATAGAAAGAGCAAGAGCCTTATTGGAGTGTGCAGGTTGACTAAGGATTTACGTCTCATCATGGGAACACTCAGGTGCCCATTCTCATGTTTAGTGCAACAACAATGATTGATAGAACATAGCCCATTCTTAGTGGTTAATGAGGTTGCAGTTCCTATGCATTAGATGCAATAGTAGGAAGGAGTGCTAAGTGTAGAAGTACACTCGAGCAGTGTGAATGGTGAAATGATGGCGGAAAGAGACCAAATTTATCACAATGAAAAAATTCAAGAAATGAGATGCAACAACAGGATGTAGAAGCTATGCAGAGGTGCACTCTGATAGTGTGAATGGTAGAGTGATGGATGACACAGACAACATCAATCAATGTGTTTCAGTGAAATAAAAACTAGGATTGTAGTTGAGCAATGTGGGGGGATGCAATATTGTTTCGAGTGAGTTCTGTGGATAGTTCTTTGTGAGAGTCTGAGAGAACTTGTGGAATAGAAGGGACCAAGTGTTTAATGTATGATGTTGAGAGAAGAGGGATGAGAAAAGTCGAGTGTTATGTGGGCTTTGTGTTAGTGAATTTTATTGAGTGAAGCAGTGGGATGCTACAGAGTGTACAGAGGATAGAATTTTGCATGGGCCAAAAGGTTTTTGAGGAGAAAAAATAGCTAAAAACAAGAAGAGAGGCTACTAATTACAGTAAGCAATAAGTTATCTTCTGAGTGTGGGTTGGAGCCTATATAAAGGAGGTTTGCGCTTCCATCTCTAGTGGGTGTATGAGAAGGCTTGGGGGTTGGTGCCTTCTGCAATTTGGTGCTTGCATAAATACAAGGAGTTGCAAGCTAGTGCTTGCAACAAATCCATGAATTGGTGCTTCAGATGGTGCTTATGATAAGTTTATTAGTTGTCTACAAAAGGAGGGAGTTTGTGTTTCCTACTACTGGGTAATAGCAAACAATAAAAGGGAGTTGGTGCTTCTTGTGAGTGGTGGCTCACAAATAGATTGATGTAATAGAGTAGGTGCTCTTATTTTTACAATAACAACAACAAGCTTTGGTGGTTTTTTCTCGAAATGGTTTCCATGTTAAACCTCTGTGTCATATATGTGTTTCTCATGATGTGTATGCTTGCGTTGATTCATATGGTTCTTATTATGGTTTGTTAATATTTGCACTCATTTAGTGTATGCTAAGTTTGAATGAGTCAAGGAAATTTTTCATAAAAGTTTAAATAATCCTTAATATTGGTTCACCCCCCCTCTCAGTATTAACATTGTTTCCAACATATCTAAGAATCATGTTCTTCATTCAAAAACCAAGCATATCCACATAAAGTACCATTTTCTTAGGGAACAAGTGGTTTATGAGATCATGAAGTTGGAACATGTCTCAACTAAGGAACAAGTTGTTGACATCTTCACCAAACCTCTTTCCAAAGAACCTTTTGATTATTTAAGGCAAAAGTTGGTAGTGATTTCTCATTCTTCTTTGCATTAGTTTTATTTACAAGCAAATAGGGAAGTTTTCTAAACATGTCCAATGATGGTTTTAATGATTCAAGACAAGAAAGAATATCAAATGCATGGACTGTTTTTCATGTAAGAAAGAGGAGTGCAAGTTTAGGGGGAGAAGTTCACAAAACTGTGTAGTAGAAATCATGATGGTGAATATAAATTAACTTGTAAAAAGGTCCACATGAATATTAGATTAGCCAATGGTACAATCCAAGTGGACATTGGTCATAGAGAGAGTACCAAAACCTTTTTCCATTGCTATCAAAGGGGGAGAGTAAGAAAACAATGAGGTTGGCATGTGTATGAAAGATATTGTAGATAGAGAGTGATCAACCATTAATATTCTTAGAAACAAAGGGGGAGAGTGAGACAAAGTGATGGTGGTTCCATCAATTACATGTAACGTTTGGTGACATTGCCATCAATGCCAAATGAGGAGGTTATTGATTAGGTTGTCATTTGGTTGGTATTGATGTCAAGTCCAACCATTGATGTCTCGTTCAAGTGGAGTTTGTTGTGCTTGATGATTTATTCACAATGTGTTAATTTTGTGATTCCTTGGTCATTGGTATGTAGTCTATATTTAAAGTAATTTTTTCTATAGGTGATTTTATCAAAATCACTTGAAGCATGATTGGTTGGATAGCCCTCTCTAAGACATTTCCACATGACACTTGATATAAATCCAAAGGAGTGGAGAGAAAAGAAAGGTTGAATTTTGGTAATTTAAAGAGTCCCAACTCCTCCTAGTTCTAGTTCGCACAAAATGGAAAAAAAACCCGCTTGTTAAACTTAGGAAAATTTGGGGGTGGGGGGTTGCAGTGATGTATGGACATGGTCATTTGATCTGATAGGGTAGTGGGTAGTGTGTGGTGCACTTGGGAAATGCATGGGAGTTTTAGTCGCATATGCAACAAATTCCCCCCCGCTCCTTTTGTTAAATGTTGTGATAGCAAGGGGTCCCAAAAATGATTCTCATCCTTTGATCAAGCAAGGGTTAAATCAATCAATGGTAGACAAAATTCGAAAATGTGCAATATGTGGCCTGACGTGGTGGACAACATGGTCAACAGGATAAAGACATATGGCGACAAATGGAAAACATGATGATGTGTCATGGACAGTAGGACGATGAGTAGTAGATGATGGGGTGACAAGCCCCCAAACATAACTCCTAGTCACAAGGTGCTCGACTTAAGAGTCAAGGAGATTATCAATTTGCTAGGAAAAACTAAACTGCACTCATCATAGTAATGAGCAGTGAGCCATGACTAGCACATGTGGAAGGAAAAGTGGTGTTTCCATGTAAGTACAAGGTGGTGCAATAGGTGGCAGGAGAATGATGTGACTCAACAAGGAGATGACATGTATTGGATGACACATGACACTCCATGATCATGACACGTGGTAAGTAGATTTGGCCTTTCTAGGTGGCCAAGTGGATCTTTTCTGGGTGACATATGGTAGTTATGTGACATGATAGGTCGAAGTGATGATGATGTGGCATGATCTGATTGGTTGACGTGGATTAATAAATGGTAGACTATGATGTGGTAGGTGATGTGACAGAATCACGGGATCTACACCAAGGACTAGTTTTACAAAAAAAATCATTGTTAATATTTTTTGGGTTCTCTCGTAGATTTATGAAGGTAGGGCCATAAAAAACTACCCATTACTGAATGGAAAAGGATGAGCATAAAATAAAATCAATCAACAGGAGAGAAATAGGGTGGCAAGTGGTGAAGAATTTGAATAAAATTTGAGTTGCAGTGTCCCATGACAGTCTTTTCTATCACCCATCACCCCATTAGAAAGGGAATTAAAACATGGTGAATATTGCCCAATGATGAGTAGTGAGTAGTTATCAGCAGGGCAAGTTAACAAACCTTGGTTGTGAGAGTTAGACAGGAAATCACCTGAGGGTCTATCAACTTCTCTTCATATCAGTCTCTCAGCCTATTAACCATCAGGGCATTGAAGCAAGAATGATGTAAACACAAGTCCGACAAGGGACAAAATTGTGGGTTGATGGAGAAGTGGTTCTCGGTCATGCCATATGATTTCATGCAACTAAATCTAAGCCCCAAAGATCCAAGGAAAAAATTTGTATCCAAGTCATCCAAACCAGATTTCCAACAAAGAAAAATTAAAATAATATAGGTTGATCGTCAACCCAACAATGTTTGAAACAATTTGATATATTATGAAAAATACATGGAGATAGGAAGATATGTGCGAGTGAAATATCTCCAATCATTTGTGAAGTTTGTAAAAATAGCTATCTATGGTGTTTTGGTGGTGTGAAGGAACAAAATAAACGGTGGAATGAATTATGTGGGAAACATGTAATTAGAAGAGAATCTCAGAGGATGTTTGTGAAGCCACATGAAGAATTTAGAACAAGAAAACTATACAAATGAGAACATTTGTGCTTTGAGTTTGAAAATATTATGAAATATGGATATGCTAGGTATGACAAGTTTGTACCTGCATATTAGTGAGTTGGTGCTTCCTTCAAGTTAATTCTGTAAAACATCAGGAAGTTGGTGCTTCCTTCATGTTGGAACCTATAAACTGTCAGGGAGTTGGTTCTTCCTTCAAGTATGTTATCACTTAGAAGTTTCCTAGTTGTGGGATAAAACCCATAATGTAACCTCTAACCACTTTAGGATTGGAATATAGCCCTTCCAATCTAGAGAGGGATCTCCCTTTGACTCTACTACTCTAGGTCACAACAATAATAGTTCTTAAATATGTTTAGTGGCCAGAGCAAGTTTGATTAATAATGAATTGGATAGAGAATGGAAAATTGGACCATTGGGCATTGAGTCATATGGTTTATCTCAATGAAATTTCCAAGAACTAGTGGGAATATATATAAGGATCAAAGGCATAAGACAATGTCCACATTAGACTTTCAAAATATCTAGTTGGTGAGTAGAAGGACGAAACAATCTATTACACAAATCAACAATTGAATTTTGTGCAAATTTAGAGGATGAAAATTAAATATTTGAAACAACAACACAAAAATCATCTAACCTAATGAATTCTACTTATTTATAGATCTTTTTCAAATATGAAGAGATAATAATGATGAGAATTACAAAGAAAATGAACAACACTAGGAGGATTAATTGGTAGAGAATACCAATAGAATCTCTGACAAGCACATAAAGAACTTCTATATTAGATTTTCCATTAACGTCAAGAAACCGAATATACGCAATGTAGTCTTCTCTTCTGCCAAGAACCAACCCCGGTCTATTACAATTCCTCTAATTTATCCAAAATTTACATAAGTTTTGAGATCCACAATTTCTAGAAAGTTTTTAATTCAAAATACTAAAAATATGTACATATCCTACCAAGACAAAAAAAAGGGGGATCTAAAAGCCTCCTCATCCATCCTTAGTTTTTTTTCAAATTGAATTGATGAGGTGGCTCTGCAACTAATAGTTGATTGAGTGTTTTTCTAAAAATAGAAAAAATTAAATCTAGCGAATTTCTAAAAAATAAGCTTCAAAGAGCAATTCGAATATCTCAAACCATGATAGTTGTGTTATTGGGCATGGAATCCCCCTCCCCCAGGGCATGTTTTGGGGCTTAAAGCCCAAGTTTTGACTGAGTCTCTTGTTAAAGCTCCATGAATTGTGGGCACGAGGAGCGAAATTATAATAGAGTCATAGGGTTTTCCACCCTAGTTTTTGTAATGTAATATTGGCTGGATAGACCTACCCATGGTCCACGAACCATGGGGTTGTATAAATAGAGCAAGGCTCTAAGTGTATAAGATAACTAATAGAAGAGGAGAAGTCTAAGTGATAGAGTCGAAGTGTAAAGTGTGTCTGTGGGTCATAGAGTAGGAGAAGGCTCTGCAGCTGAGTGCGCAGAGGCCTAGTAGTCTGCAGCTGAGTGCGCAGACCCCTGCAGCTGAGTACGCAGGGTAGGTCGAGTTTGTAACCATTGGGAGAATCAATAAAGAGAAGTTTTACTATACTTCTATGTATCTTTTCCTGGTTTGATACACTATTGGATATAATTTCCAAGTATATTGTTTATTGACTGCGTGAACCTGTATGAATGTTTTGTATCACTAATTATAACTTAAGACATTCAAGTAGGCGAAGGTAATTACCTAGTACTAGAAGATAAGTAACATCTCAAGTAATAGCGCAGAGCATGGCGCAGGAGCTCCATAGCCCCTGGTTATGGTTGCACGAAGGAAGTGTATTAGGCCGCGAGGAACAGGAAAATGCACGAAGCAACCTGCGCGCAGGGACAAACAGTGGACCAGTCGAACATCTTAGACATCTCAAGGGTATGGAGACCTTAGTCTAGCACCCTCCCATACTACTTCGAGTGAGACCTCAGTCCACGCTCCGCAGACTGTTGCCAAAAGGGCTAGTAGTACAGGGATTTGTTTGGCTAATTAACTCTGAACCTAGGTCAGGCCCCAACAAGCCAACAAATGGTTCCATTGCTAGACCGGGATCTGCATAGAGATGTCTAATGTCGTATCAACAGAATCTGACAAAGAAAGGAATTGAAGATTGGTTAGACAGAAAGATTCACGAGTTCGTAGCGCAGGAAAATAGGAATCCGTGACTATCAAAGGAAGAATGGTTAGACTACTACTTATATACGGAGATCCACAAAATTTTATTTTCATCCTTCCCCACTAAGTTGTATGAATCGATCACTAAGCTAGTAGATAGCCAAGGAAGGGGTAAACTCGACAGACCTATTGTGTGGCCTCCAAAATTGGTGCACAGACTGGAAGCATCAGAAGATAAGATCGTGCGCATTATCGATCATTAGCTCGATCAAATCATAGGAGGATTAATCAATGAATTCACAATAGATACTTCAGTCAGCTATAGTGAGGCAGAACGAAGCTTCCTCAAGGGACCATGAGGTAAGTACGTTAAATCTTTGAACACTTGGATTAAAATGCTACTGTTTGAAAAGCATGTTATGCGAATAAATTGATGTTTTGGGCTACTCATAGTGGGAGAATCTACAGAAATGAAGGTAGCACAGAACTAGAAACTAGCCCCTTGATTTCACCTCCACGAGGGGCCAAAGAAGAGCTTGTGAAGGTCTCACCAAGAAGTGCGATCAATCTAATAAGGCAGAGATTTCGGCGCATACCACCCCCACCCACACCACCACTAGTTTCACCGTCTTCACCCATACCACCTCCACCACCGTGAAGAAGTATGGCAAGCGCGATAAAGCTACCAATGTTCAAGGGAGTAGGGAATGAAGATCCAGACTAGTTTTGGTTTGTGATAAAAGCTGTATAAGAAGCACGGGGTGTCACAAACAACAATATAAAGAAGGCAACACTGGTCAGTGCTCTGCAAGATCATGCGCTGACCTAGTACATTAAGCATTCCAATGACAATCTGAATGTGAGGATCGTGATATCCAAGTTGTGCTAAACAAAGAATTAAGGAAAAAGTTATAGGCACGGTCGATCATTGGATTCAATGAAATCACAATGCTACCATGCGATACCCCATGGGAATTGGATCAAACACTGAAGTGCAAAATTTGTGAAGCGAACATGACATTAACATATGGGCAACACCATGAATGGTTTGTATCATAGTTAACGCCACATCTATGGAATGCGCTATCGCAACAAAGGCTAACCACTTAGGCTAAGGCTTTGGAGGTTGCGATGAGATTACACAAGACTCTGATACAATGTCTTAACCTGAGAGTTCAGAAAATTCACGCGCAGTTGAAAAACTTGTGCCTGGAGATGCAAAGTTTGAAACAAGACAGGACAACCCACCCAGAGACGCACGATGGGGTATGGTGCGTAAAATGCAAGGGCCAAGGGCATGACAAGGACCACTGCCTGATGTTCATGAATTACCTTGCGAGAGGAGGTCCAATGCCACTAAGACTGGAGGCACAAGCAGGACTAAGCATGGCACTTGCATTATGGTGTACGATTTTTCAGATAGGAGGAAAGCATGCCATAGATAATTGCCATCTATTACAAAAGTATACAAAGAATTCACAAAAGTTGTTTTATAATTTCTATAGGTTGGTAGGACATGATGAGCGCACCTGTAGAAATTATGAATTGATGATGGATCAAACTCCTACCTACAGAGTTCAAGCCAAAAGACATGCCCTCAATCAAAACACACGAATGGCACGCACCGGATTTCAAGGGTGCGAACAAGGCCGAGGTGGAGGGGGAACAAGAAGAGGTCGTGAACAACTAATATGTTACAATTGCGGAGGGCTAGAGCATTATGCCCGTGATTGTACGAATCCAACGTGACCATCATGCTTGTATTGTATGTTGTTTGATCATGAGATGGAGGATTGTCCCACCCTGATAGCGAGGTTGCATGATAAAGGAGAACTCCAACCTCCCCTGACCCAGAACCTGCAAATGATGAGGCCTGAGCCGCGCAAGGAAGACCCTAATGTAAATATCGTGCTCCAGAGTGGAATTACGACAGGAGATGACAAATGCAATCAACCTGAAGAAAGTACCTGGGTTCGCAAGGCTCCAACAAAGGAACCAGAATTTGATTTGGAGCGTGTTAAGGAGACCTTCATGGAAGCTAAGAGGAGCTTTGATGATGCCTCCACTTTAGGAATTAAAAACATACTAGAGCCAGAAATGGACCCATCGATTCTCACTATGTTCTTGGATACATGCATGAAGTTATTGCGTGACAGCAAGGCTGTAAAGGAGCTGCAAGAACTCATAACTAGATGTGCCGGGACCGCGCCAAGAGAACCACACGTAGTCCGAAAGGTCGAGAAGCACATGATGCAAACAGGAAGGGAAATGAGATTGACCGCGCAGATTGGGGAATATGAGATGGAAAAAGTGACTCTGGATCTAGGGTCGGATGTGAACATCCTTCCAAAATAGACATGGGAGCACATGGGCAAGCCTGCATTGCAATGGCCTCCTATCAATCTGTGAATGGAAAACCAACAAAAGATCCTACCTATGGGGAGATTACAGGGAATCACAGTAGATATTGAAGGAGCAAGCACACTAGCAGATTTTGAAGTAATAGAGATTTTTGATGACAGTATTCCCTACCCCACGCTATTGGAAATAGATTGGGCCACTAACATGAATGGAGTGACAAATCTAAAGAAGTGCAAGATGATCTTTGAGAAAACATCTCTACGCATATTGGTCCCTTTAGAACCTGCAGAAGGATCTCTCTACATGGAGCCAGTGCGCTACTATGACATCGACAACGATATGGACTGCATCTAAAAGATAACCACACATGAGAAAGACTGGGTAAATCCAACCGCAAATGGCCGAATCTCATGGGAGCGTGAAAGCTCCTACACATCAGATTCTGACGAGGAGATAGAACGATGGTAGAACTAGTTACATGAGGTAACCACGCTCAACTGTAACATGATGACAAGGTCGCTGCATTGCATAGCAACAGAGGTAAGAGATCCACCTACGTATGACAAGTTAAGCGAGGTGGATGACTTCCTGAACAAATTTGAAAGAGAAGTACTAGAACAACAATGTTTCGACACTCTGAAATGGGTACTGCAAGCTACGCCCGCAAGTGTTAAAGACATTTTTGGGCACTGCAACCCCAATCAAGCATGTCCATAAACCAAGGGCTCCTAAGTCCCTAAAAGTGTTGTTTCATACCCTAAAGGAACAAGGTCAGCTGATTACATCATCTCCCAGAAGTTCTCCATGAAAAACTACTAATAACTGGTCAACACTAGATCATCTCACTTGCTCCATGGCGAGGGTGCGATGCATCACACCTTGTGCACACGGGAAGTGCGATGCATTTCAAAATCCCTTCTATGGGGTGCGATGGATGAGAGTAGGCAAATGGTGGAAGCAGTTTGCTAAGTGGATGATCTTGGAATCTTCCAAAAACTTCTCCTGGGACACTTGCCTCTCAGAATCGCCCAAGGATGAGTAAGAGATCAATGATATCTCCAAGTGGAATCAAGAACTATCAGAGAGAAGACACTAATAAAAAACCCAGAGCTGACACACACCTCTACAAATATCTATATATAGATCTCTCATCCTAGAGATCAGGAGGTTAGAGGCTGGAATTTTGCATCTTGTAAGGAATTGTTGTTGGTTTCTTGAGGCAACATCATAGTGTTGGGTGATCTAAGCTTTGCATGAGGTGAAGAAGGGCTTACCTGTAAGAGGATGATGCTAGGTCAGAACAACTGGTTGTAACTCTCTTGGCTCTTTCTTGATTATCAATAAAGCTATTCAAGTTTTCCTCCATACTCTTGTGTAATCTATGTTTTGTGCATTTGTATGGTCAAATTACATCCGGTCCTAGATTGTTTATGATAATAGATCCATGTTCTCGTATAGTGTTATGTTACTTTGATTCTACAGGTATTCTGTAAAGCTGGGTATACAAGGAAGCAAGTAGCAAAGGACTATCAGAAGAGAGAGGAATCGAGCAAGGAACCAAGCGCAAGATAGAGGTTGGTCTCCTTCATTCTTCTCTCATCTATCTTTCATAAAGGAAAACGAAATTAGTTTTACTTTGTTTGTTTCTAAGGTAGCTATCACACCTTAGTGGGATTAGCAGTTCTGCATAGACACTTTTCCCTGTAACAAAATGGCGACTCCGCTGAGGAGCGACTAGGTTGTTTGTTTATCTACATTTGTTTACTTTATAAACTTACAGACGGAGCCTGAAGTTGTGCCAGGTAGCTTTCGAACTGCATTTTCTTTGCAAACGCAAAGTAGATAAATGCTGCTTCAGTCAATCTCCAGGTTTTGTTTATGAATTAAACAACTGATTTACAAACTCTTTAATTGCCCTTGTGGTGGCTCTAGTAACCTCTTTAGATCTACCCCTGTTGTTGATTTACTGATTACCACTTGCTCGGCCAAAATCCCTAAACTAAATTGCAAACTGTGACCTGGAACCCAAGCAAAGTCTCGTCCCTAGCCCAGCACACTCTCTGTTCTGTGAATCTGAAATTCAGCGCACTTCCCGAGTGTAGTAGGTGCGCTGCATTTCAAATTCACTGTGTTACAGGTGCGCTGATCAGACTAGGAATTGTTCCTGAATGTTGGTTTCTGTGTTCATTCTTTTCAGATCTATTCAAGAATTTTGCTGCCTGTAGTCAGTATACCTCTGTTTGAAACCCCTTTCCTTACTGATATTCTACCTCCATTGTGCAAAGAACTGTAAATGTTTTTGTGTATTTGTTGAGTCATTTTCAGTTCTCCTTTGCAAAAAAGTAACGTAATTGTACTGTTGTTTCTTGATTTGAAAGTGTCGCAAGTGTCGTTTTCAGTCATAGAAGAGAGTCTGATTTCTCTTGATAGTCGATTACCCTGTTACTGTTGTATTTGATCTGAATTTGTAGTTTTTCTAGTGTCGAAAGCAAGTTTTCATTTCCAAATCGCAAAGTGTTGTCATTGTCTCCATTTTGATTTTGAAAAGAAACTTGTTAGTAATTGTCGCTTTGAAAAGTAATTCAAATTTGCGAGCTTTCTTTTTATCATTCACATATTAAGAAGGCTGAAAACAAATACATGCATGTGCATTTGCATTTAGACTATTTGATTGGTTTGATTTAGGACAGTGCATATAGTGTGTGCTCTATGCTCTTTGTGAAAGAATATTGTCTCTCTTTCCTTAGTAGCTAGGATTTTCATTGCACAAATAAGATAAAAAGACTATTTATCATCTTAGATTGCATTTTAGGAATTGTACATCTACATCACGCGGTGAACCTGAAAGGAAAATTTCTTAAGCAAGATCAACTATAAAATAAATTTAATGAATCTAATAACGCTTTGGAACCTAACGCACAACATCTAGAAGTCTAGGCTAGAGACGTATTCCGGCGTCGTAAATCCTGGTAACTGTTGTTGTCACTGTTGGTTGGGTGATTCCTCCACTTTGAGATGATAAGTGCCAGTACGGACTTGTGCTCCCACGTACCGTCGAGTATATTTTGGGAAACCACAATAGGCTTAATCCTTTATCCTTAGGAAGCCGTGTCTGCCGCCCTATCGATCGCAATGCATTGAACACAACATTCAGGAAGATTGACTGTCGTACCGTAAAAAGTATTCTGCAGTTTTGCGATTGGTTTGGTAATCCCTCTGTCTAGATTTCTAGAGCAGTCCCTTTCATTCCTTTTCAGACTCCTTAACGGAAAAGGTCCATCTGAGCACTTGTCACTTCAGGCTCATTAAAAATCGAAGGCGACTAGAGTCATATTTTGTTTTTTCTCGACTCTTAAAAATTGAAAAAACAAGTTGTGTCAAAGCGTCTAGAATTCATTTCATTCGGAAACATATTTCCCCTTTATTTTGAGTTGATCGATTAATTCGCAATCGTGGAAGAAAGTCAATCGAAATCACTAGAAAATCTTTTGGATAGACTAGATATGTCTGAACAACCGTCGACATCCAGGACTGTGTCATCTGACACAGCAGTGGCAGAGCCTCCTGCTACTACTCCAACGATGTTCGCCGGTATACCATCTGTCCCGGAAAGTTATCAACAACAAGCCAGAGTCCGATCAGTGACTGTTTCGATGACATGGTCAATTCCTATTTCTTCATCTAGATTATCATTTGGTATTTCTTATGTTGAAACTCAACAAATTGATCCAATGTGTCTTCAAAGGTCAATCTACCCTTTAAGTACTGGATTTCCGCCATATGGAGGGCAGTATGCCTTTTCATTGTTCTCTCCCAGAGAACAACCATATGAGAGTTTACAACAAAGTTCAGGTCAAACTGGAATTACATCCAGCGGTTGGGTACCAATACTGCCTCAACAACCAAGGGTTGTATATTGAATGCAACCATTCCACCATGTGTCGAATATTACCACTATACCTGCTATGGTGAATACGTCGCAAGTACAAGCGCTACTTGTTGTATGTCAACCCCAATCTCAGGTTGCAATACAACAGCCTCTTGTCTCAACGACTCAATCACAACCTCAGGTTAGTGCCTCCTTATCTAGAGCGACTCAGGCTCAAACAAGTATTATGACTCCTCATCTTGGTCAATCATCCAGTATTGGACAATAGCAAATGGTCCAACAACCATGGCTGGTTCAATCTCAACAACCGTCATTCCAGCAATCATATTAAGGACCTGAGCAACAAGTCTTTGTAAGTAATGGGCAACCGCATTTCCAAAGCGGTTATCAACAACCATATTATAATGGTTATGCCCATCAACCTTATCAAAGTTACCAACATCAAATACATTATGCTGGTATGCAAAGACCCACTGCTCAGGCGATTCCATCTTATCCTGGGTATGCTTCGCCTAACCTGAATCAACAGTTGCCCTTTGTAGCAACTCTAGAATTACCAGATCTAAACCGGCTGACGAATGATCCAATTTCTTATGCCCCTTGGTGGCCGGCGATTCCGCATAAACTTCCGTCAGATATTCCTAAATTTAATGGAAATCCGGGTGAAGACCCATCGAATCATGTAATGACCTTTCACCTGTGGTGCTCATCAAACACCCTAAATGATGATTCGATTAGGTTTCGCCTTTTTCAGAGAACGTTAACTGGTCCAGAAGAAAAATGGTATATCGAATTACCTAGAGCTTCGTTTGATAACTTCAGTACCCTAGGCACAACCTTTTTAACCCATTTTCAGTTACACATAAGCTACGAAACGGGAACATAACTTCTTACCAATTTCAATCATACAACGGCCACTCACATATCTGATCATATTCATGAGTGGCGACGTCGTCGCAGAATGGTAAAAACATATGTTCCTGATCAGCTACTAGCTGAATGGTTTATTAAGTCTTTATTACCTTCTATTACGGAAGATGTGGCAAAAGGAGGAGTCGTCACTGAAGAGAAAGTCATTGCTCGTGCACAATATCTAGACTTGATATATACTCAGTCTAGCACGCTCTACGATAAAATCCCTGATGCTCCTAGACTGGAACTCTTCATTCCTCCTCCTCCTAAATTAAACAAAGACTCTCATGCCGGCAATGGCGTGATAGGTACGACAAGCACGAAATCGAGAAAGGCTACATCTAAGAAAGCCCTAATATTTCTGATCAAAATGCAAATGAAGAACTTCTCGCCTCAAAAGTAAATTTCATGTCGACCAACAAGGGCAAACAACTGAAGCAACCAGGGGGCAAGAAGAAAAAGAAAGGGAGAAAAAAAAAGCAGGATGAGTCATCTCCTGAAAAACCTTCTTCAAACCCTTCTGGGCAAAGGAAACCCCCTGCGGGGTGTCATATATGCGATGAGGATCATCGGACGAGAGATTGTCCACATAAAGCTGAAGTTAAGAAACTCTTTAAGAGTTAAAAAACCTCAACAGTATTGACTGATCCGTTTCCAAACCCGGGAACCAAACTGGTTTCTAATCAAAATGCTTCCCGATCCCAAGTGCTTATGTTGTCTATCTCAAAGCAACAAAATGATGCTTTGGCAAAGAATAAAGATTACGCGAATCCACAGCTGTCGAATAACAAGGCTAATGAACAACCTAGTAGTTCGACAACAACTTTGACCGAAGTTGTGCCACCCATCATTCCTGAACCAATGATAAAGCCGCCAAAGGGAGTAGTACACAAATCGACATTTAATCCTCGTGCAAAAGTAGCACATAATTATAATATAGTACAGGACCTGGCCCAATCGCCGTCTGCTATGTCGACACTTGAGGTACTGCAAAATTGCCTCTCCCAAAAGCAGGATCTATTATCAGTAATAGGTGGGATTGACCCAATGGATTCCAATCTTGTATCCTTTAATCACAAAGGATATGACCCTCAGTTACCAGCTCAACTAGCTTTCCTTATTCAAGTGAAAGCCCTCAACAAAACTGTTCATCGAACAATTATTGATGAGGGGGCATCTACATGTATTATGTCGATGAGTTGCATATGGGATTTTAAGTAACTTGCAAGTGGAACTAGGGGGAAAAACAGTAGAAATAGATGTCGAAGTAATCGACGGAAACCTTGATTACAACATTCTACTAGGAAGGCCCTCGATATATGCCATGGCCGCAATTGTGTCGACCTACTTCAGGAAGATTGCATTTCCCTTCCAAGGAGGAATTACAATCGTCGACCAACAAACATTTCTCCCCAACAGTTCACAAGTTACGGGAAGCATTCCAATGATCCATGGAAGCAATCATTCGCTTAAAAATATTGGAGTAGGCCTCCTAAAAGACCCTGCCTTAATGGGTACTTTTGCCCTACCGCCTCCGAGTAATTTGGCGGAAGTGGCCACAGTGGAAACCTGCAATATGAAATCTTCTATATCTAATGGATTCAGAAGATTCGTAAACATTTTGTCAGCATGGATCATCGCCCTTTTAGAAATATTGTAGCAATCAATTTTCTTGGCTTGGGGGGCAAACCCAAATCAACGCTCATCGAGTGTTTGGATAGATAGGTCTAAGGAATATCGTACCTCTTCAGATCCTTTGTCGCATGTAAATTCTACAGATGAAGGAATCATTCAGTAAATGATGATAGGAGAGGCACCATGGGAAGATTACCACCATCGCTCCCATCTTCCGGATTACCACGAAGATTATTCCAGCAACCTTAATCATCCATCAGTTTTTGATTTTCTATCAAATACTGTAAATACGGTGGATTTCGAGGATGGTTCTTATCTCGTGTCGACCTCGTTAAAAAATTAAACAAGGAGTCATGAGGATAGTTCTTTCACTGTGTTAACCTCATTAAAAAATGAAACAAATCCCCTTTCCAAATCTCAAAGGTAAACCTTCATTCCAACCACCGAGTTGAATGCAATCAAGCTTGGGGGGCATGCACCTCGATTTGCATTATTATGCTGGGGGCATGCAAACTTATCACGAGTAGTGTTACTGCATGGTTCAAGCTCGTTAAAAAATAAACCCGCCACGAGCAGTGTTACTGTAGGGTTCAAGCTCGTTAAAAAGTAAACCCACATCGAGCAGTTTTATCGCGGAATTCAAGCTCGTTAAAAAATAAACATAAGCAATGAGCAAGTGTTTTCCCCAGCGTTTAAGCTCATTAAAAAATGAACTATTTCCCAGTAAATAACCATCGTGAATGTAGTACTTCAGCCTTTAAAGCCTTGGTCGTGTTCTCATCATCACCTCCACTTTGTATTGGCCGATCATTCACCTCCACTTGATTGTTTACCCCTTTTGAGGAATAGCTGCGAAGAGTGATTCTATTAGCCATCCTTGTAACACTGTCATGATTGGGAAATTCCAAATCTTTCCTGGAATTAGCTGCTACCCAAATTTATCACTCGTTCTTCAAAAAAACAAGTCTCCTTTAAGCTCTTTTCAGCTGACTCGTAAAACATGAAAAGATTGTCGATCCATTGGCCTCTCCAGCTCGTTAAAGTGACCGGAAGTGCTATCCCTCCTTTAGATTTTAATCTTTTTGGACCTGAGGGATTATTACACAAAAAGATCGAGCGCTTGTTTTGTTCGGCTCGTTAAAAGTACCGAAACTTCATCCCTTCTGTATTGTTTTATACTTTTTCGGACCTAAGGGATTAGATGACGAAAAAGGATGTTTGGAGTTTCCTTTTTGTCCCTTTTCAGACTCTCTAAAATTTAAAATGACCGAGTTATCTTTGTCGTTAAACTTGTTAAAACCTAATAGCGACAAACTTGTCCATAACAGACAAGAACGAGTTTCACTATTGCTAGGCTCGTTAAAACATAGCGATGGGTTTGCCCGAAGGGAAAATTATAGAACAAGCATATGTTATCCTCCTCAAGCTTGACAAAATAAAGAGGTTCTGGTTAGCAATGACTGGGGAAAAAATTGGGAAGAAAACTTGAAGAAACTTTGTTGGTAGCAAGTCGCTCTTGAACATGACACTTTCACTCCGCATCCAAGTCGGGTTGGGTTCTTTCATTCACCGGTCACATCACCATGGTCACATCACACCATCCACATTTGGGGTTAATGCTACCAATCCATCATGTTAGTGTTGCCGATATGTTCAAGAGAAGTCACTCAGAGAATTCACCTGTGTCTCACCCGTTGCAATACATTTACACTCCATTCTTTCATGACCGACACCCTGAACCTTATATCACCAGATTGTTTTCACCTCCATTAAAATAATTTGCTCCATTCCGTGTCATTGATGTGGGATTCATTAAGGCCCTCCTATGACAGATCGCTTCTTGTCGACATCAGCTCGTTATCCAAGAAGTCGATCTAGGAACACCCATTTCAGTACTCTAAAGCTTGCATGCCTCAATGGCAAGTTTCTCACTTCTAGCGACAGGTTTACATCAATGGCCTTCGACTGGAAGATTTTGCGTGGTGTTCAACGCCAAGTCCCTTATTCACACCACGTGAATTGTACTGCAGTACCTTGAGGATCATTATCATTATTGGTGATTCCTCTCGCTCCTGTTAACAGCTTACATCATTGGCTGGTAATTAGGCGATGTCTTTCCATGTTCGACTCCAGAACATCTCTCACATGGATCGACTTGTACTTAGAGTGAAGATCGAATGAGATTGAAGACCCCGAATCTAGTTTCATCCATCCGGGCTGCGATATATATTTAGGAAAATAAAGACATCAAATGTACATCATTGTTGCACAGATAATCATCCAATCTAAGGGATGATGGCTCTACCAGAATCATCAGTCTACACTCAGACGATTATCTGTCCTATGTACATGAAAATGAATTTATAAAGCTGAGCATGGGAATGCCCGCCTCAGCTAGATCATGAAAATATTATGAAGATAATGTATAGTATTGTATCTTATTACAGGTCACCTTCCAGCTTGAAAAAACTTCGGATCCTCATGATAAAGCATTTCACCCGACATCAAAAGATTAACAACCTCATGCTTTAGGGGGCAACTGTTATAGACATTTTTGGGCACTGCAACCCCAAACAAGCATGTCCATAAACCAAGGGCTCCTAAGTCCCTAAAAGTGTTGTTTCATACCCTAAAGGAACAAGGTCAGCTGATTACATCATCTCCCAGAAGTTCTCCATGAAAAACTACTCAGAACCGGTCAAAACTAGATCATCTCACTTGCTCCATGGCCAG
Organism: Pinus tabuliformis; assembly: GCA_031772625.1. NCBI lineage: Eukaryota > Viridiplantae > Streptophyta > Pinopsida > Pinales > Pinaceae > Pinus > Pinus tabuliformis. Next base: position 141,117,829 of record CM062817.1, read on the forward strand.
GGTGCGATGCATCGCACCTTGTACACACGGGAAGTGCAATGCATTTCAAAAAGCCCTTCTATGGGGTGTGATGGAAGCATTTTGCTAAGTGGATGATCTTGGAATCTTCCAGAAACTTATCCTGGGACACTTGCCTCTCAGAATCTCCCAAGGATGAGTAAGAGATCAATGAGATCTCCAAGTGGAATCAAGAACTATTACAGAGAAGACACTAATCAAAAACCCAAAGCTGACTCAAACCTCTGCAAATATCTATATATAGATCTCTCATCCCAGAGATCAGGAGGTTAGAGGCTGGAATTTTTCATCTTGTAAGGAATTGTTGTTGGTTTCTTGAGGCAACATCATAGTGTTGGGTGATCTAAGCTTTGCATGAGGTGAAGAAGGGCTTACTTGCTAAGAGGATGATGCTGGGTCAGAACAACTGGTTGTAACTCTCTTGGCTCTTTCTTGATTATCAATAAAGCTATTCAAGTTTTCCTCCATACTCTTGTGTAATCTATGTTTTGTGCATTTGTATGGTCAATTTACATCTGATCCTAGATTGTTTATGATAATAGATCCATGTTCTCGTATAGTGTTATGCTGCTTTGATTCTATAGGTACTCTGTAAAGCTGGGTATACAAGGAAGCAAGTAGCAAAAGACTATTAGAAGAGAGAGGAATCGAGCAAGGAACCAAGCGCAAGACAGAGGTTGGTCTCCTTCATTCTTCTCTCATCTATCTTTCATAAAGGAAAATGAAAGTAGTTTTACATTGTTTGTTTCTAAGGTAGCTACCACACCTTAGTGGGATTAGCAGTTCTGCATAGACACTTTTCCCTATAACAGCAAGATAGTGGGGGACGCACCAGAGGAGTTTTGAGGACTGACATGCATGCAAAAGGATGATGCACATGTAGCTTGGGAAGCCTTTGATGCGATTAACAAACAATATTGTTGGATGAACTAGCCTGCACACCCACCTATCCAGGTGGATATAGGCATATGGTGTGAAAGATAGACGAATGAACACTATCCTCATGGTAGGAGACACAATTAGTAAGCAGGTGCGGGTAAGGCAATGGCACGAATGACCCCTCCAGTTGGGACCATGAAGTATGGAAAGACCAAGTGCGCAGAAGAATATCCACGTAGAAGCTTTTAACAAAGTATGTGAAGCATTGAACAAGGTCCACAATGTGAAGCGGACTGACTGGGACCTGCACGTACTAGTGGTTCTATGGGCTTATAGGACCGCATGCAAGAACCTGACCATGCAGGCACCGCCAAGGCTGGAGTATGAAGCAACCATTGTAAGCCCTATAGTACCTAGAAAGCTTAGACCACGCATGATAGCACCAGTAGATACGATGGTTCACAGAACCTTGGATGCAAAAATCCAACAGGGAAATATTAGACTCCAAGAACTTGAAGAAGAAAGGGTATGATTAAAGTGCTCTGGTGGACGAAAAATTCAAGAAGTTGGAGGACGAGATAAAGGAAGATTTTCTCGGAAAAAAAACCAAGGTGATAAGGCAGGATGCATACGATCATGATGATAGGTTTAAGGCCTATCACTGCAAATTGATCAGTCTGATGCCTTGGCTTGGACTGCACATTACTAAGCGAATTGACTAGGGTAGCGCGTTGCAAATGGTAAAGTGCACGATGCCGACCGTAACAATAAAAGGTGGATATTTTCCATGAAGCATGATGGATGACAGGATGAAACTTTACATGGGTGGTGAAACCACCTGAATAGCCAAAGGAAGTATAGTCTTAGCACTCCAGGTAGTTGGAAGGAAGCGCAGGACTATAAACTATTCTGCCCAGGAATTACGCGATGTTGGAGCTGCACGTAGAAGAAAAGAGTCTCAAGGTCCACGCCCGCGCACGAGGGGCTACGCTGCCGCATAGGTTGGCCAGAAAGTGACCTTTGAAGTCACTATTCATGATGGGATGCTCGACTTAAGACCAAATGGAGTAGGCAGTATGCATTTAAGATGTGATTTATGGGCAAGATTTGGGAAAATCTACTGCTAAGGGAGCATTAATGAACCAAATTTGGGGGGAACAGTCGAATTCAAATTCAAAAAGTGCTATAAATTACAAGGTGTTGCCCAACAAACAACACTTGGTCATTTGCGAATTGAGCTATTGTACAAAGCCCTAATTGTTGTGTGTTGAGTGTTGATTGAGCCCCTGAGTTCGCGAGTGCTAGATTTCTAGACGAACATGATGACAATAGCTAAGGAAGTTATGGAGATAAAAGAAATGACCATCGAAGAGGTTATGTAGGCCCTAACTGTGGGGGATGCTTCAGAAGGTGCCGGGATTGTGGCAAAAATCCCGAAATCACCACGCACGCCAAGACCCAAGAAGGAAAAACAAGTGATGATTCTCGTACGTGTGTCCCAGCAGAATCCACTGTGCACCAAGTTGTCAATGGATGAGAAGGGGAAAGATGTCACCATAGAGACCGACGAAGAAGAAGAAGACCTAGAGGACCTAATCATCGCAGAAGATGAGGACAAAGGCATGGAGGAGGAAACTGAGACTACGCACCCCCCTGACAAAGCTACCCGCCTATGGTCCCCCATGGAAAGGGAAGGCTAAAGTGCCTAAGGACCTTGAGAAGACCAAGAGCTTGCTCTAAACCTCGCTCTTCCCAAGCAACATTATTTTTGAGGGCACGCACCTAGGACAAATGCCGAGCTTAAAATTCAAAGATTGGGACCTCACTGACCATGCAAAGTTCCCTCACCTTGAGACCTCGCACCTCATGAAGCCCAAGCAGAACACCACAGCGGGGATTATAGAATTAGATATGCGAAAGTGGTTGTGCGAATTGGAAAAGGTCGGGCTACTTAACCTACTCTGGGTGCCACATTTCCACCCCGCCCCAATAACCATTTTCATCATCAGGCAGCTACTCTACCTACTGAATGATTGGTGTTTGTGGCTAGAGGAGCCCATCCCCATCACGACAGACTTGATTCACCGCATTTCCCAGCTTCCATACAAAGGAGAGGACCCCACGAACATCTCAGAAGGGAAGAGCAGTGACTTGGCCATCGCGGAGGACATGAAGAAGAAGTACAAGATGGAAAAGAATAAATGGGGCTACGCCATATCCAGCATCAATGACAAAGCAGTGCAAGTGGCAACTATGGAGCGATAAAAAGGTGTCTTTTTAACTCCTAATTACCTTCACATTAATTATTAACTCAGGGACGACTTTTTATTTCAAGAGTGTACTCAGTCTGAGGCGGCTATTTACTCAAGAGTAATGTTTTGTAGTATAGTGCTTAAAATGCAAAAGTAAATGAAAGCTGGAAACAAAATCTAATTGGAACGACAAGAAACTGAAATGTTCTAAACTAAATCATTCACTCAAATAACCATCAATCGAGGATACAGTAGCAATAACTCATTCCTCTGGATATTGATGCAATTGAAATCAAACCGGAACAAGACAATCAATCTGGGAATGAGGAAGCAATAACCAATGTTCTCTATAGTCGACAGTCCTGCTTTAAAGCAATTAAAAGGAAATCGAAATTGAACTAAAGCTGCCATTGAAAGTAAACTAGGAAAGCTCTTTAAAAGTAAACTATTGCAATTAATCAATAGAAATGAACAACAAAGTAAATGGGTAGCAAACTGTAATTAAAGGAATCTGAACAGCAAACTCTAATTAATGGAAATCAACAACAAAATACCTTGAAGCCTAAATCATTCATTCAGAAAAATAAGCAATGTATCAGTCAAGGGTCTAGTAACAATAACTCATCCCTTTGGAAACTGATGTAACCAAAAGTAATCAAGGAATAGATCATCAGCCTGGGGACTAGACAACAAATGCCAATGCCCACTACAGTTTCAAACCGTTCTTCACACCAAAGAAAAGATAATGCGAATAACAGGAAATGGAACAGCAGATTAAATATGAATGTACAACAATCCAAATCAAGCACGCAACACACTTATCATTAAAAGGGACAGTAATCCAAGCTTCGATACAATATGCATGAATCACAACTATAAAGTAACAGCAAGTGTAACGGAACAGCAATCCCGAATAAACAACAGTCACAATTTAAGAATACACCATACAGTTGTACCAATTTAGGAACATACAACGCGGTTAATCTGTAATCAAATGACAATCTGTAAGGAACAACAATGTTATATCAATTATCAACAGGAACATCAATGTGATACAAAGTTAAAATGATAACATAGCATTCCTGTTGTAGATAACGATAGTATCCAATCAAGTATATCTAATAGCGCTGATATGTAAAACAGTAAAGTGCGTCAGATTACTGAATAGAGTAAAAGAAAGAGATCAAACCACACATGAAGCATAAAGATATAATACAGCAGCAGCGTACTCCACCAGAGGTTGGGCCCTTAGCCGCCAGCGGATGCTGTTGGGTTACTTCAGGATCAAAGATGGAATGGCAACTAGATTTATATTAAAATATCAAAGCAGAGTTACAGTGGATTACAACAAGAAATCTCTCAATCTCTCAGCCATTATCCATTCTCTCTGCCATCCTCAATTCTGAATCTCTAATTCATCCTCAATTCCATCATTCGAATCCCTTCATCTCTTATCTTTGTTTTCATTTAAATAGAGAGAGATCAGAGAGCAGTTACAATAGAGATAACTACAACATGATTTCTATTACAAAATTGGATTGTTTCCAACTAATTGATAAACAAGAAGATATATTTCCATCCAGCTTTCAACAAGAGCAAGACGAATTTGGCTTTGCAGTTGAGGTTTGGAGGACGGCCGCAACAACAAATCTGAGAAAATCATGCTCAAAGAACCCTGTGTTTCTCTCAGTACAAGCCGAATTTGGGCAAACTGTTCTATATGAAAGTTAATTGGGTCCGTTCTGGACAAAACCCATGTTCCATATTTTCCAGATTCTGCTTCATTTTCTCAAGATCTCAACCGCAAAACCGTCACTTCTTATTCCAACGAATTTCTGAGTTAGCACTTTTAATGATCAAATCTTCAATCTGGAAATTATCTTGGAGGCTAAAAATGGTGAATAATGTTACAACTGATTTATTAAAACTATCATTGATAAAATCATGCATAATCATCAATTTATTAGAAATAAAGGAGAATAAATAATATTCATTCATAGAAGCATAAATCATCATAAAATGGATTTATATAATAAATTATAATAAATGACATGATGAAGAATAGTAGAAATGGGTGGAATAAGTGTTCAAAAGTGATAATAATAATGGCATATTAACGGCCCAACATACCCCCACACTCAATATGTTGCATGTCCTCATGCAACCCAAAGACAAAAACCCATGTGTTAACCAAGCAATAAAAAATATGTTCATCTCAGCTCATGAAATGGATAGAACAAATGAATTCTTCCTTAATTAATGAATATTCACTTTTAGTAATCTTGATGAAGGCATAACAATTTTTACCTTGACATTCAACTATATGTATATATGAAGTTGCAAAAAAATATGATATAAGTAACATCAAACTTCATTAACCATTTTCTCAAAAACTACAAACCAGCTTTTGTTGAAATTTGGCAAGTAAATTTATAATATATGAATTCATTTATGATCCAAAAAATCAGACTGTTTTGATGCACGGATCATGAGATATAAACAAAATGGCTGTAGGTGAGAGTGCATGATTTCCGAAATTTTATGGACCAATTTATCTTGAAATTATCTAGGTATGTGTATTTTAATAGTATGTCTCTGTTTCCTAGAGATCACAAGAATTGAGTTCATAGTTTTTAAAAATATTATGGAAATCAATTTCTACACTGAAATTGTATGCCTTGAATGAGAAAGAAAATAGAAAACATCCATCATGCATAGCAATTCCTCCCCTCTCTGAAAAATTAGCATGCCTCATGCAATGCTAAAAAACAAATAGAGGTGGTTGCTACGAGCTGTTGAATTCTATGCTTGGTGTAAAACAACATGGAAGAAGGGAGGTATTGAGAAGGAATAAGAATAGAAATGGATGATAAAGAATATGAATAACATGGTTATAAGAAAGAAATGAATGAAAGCAACACTCCCCCAAACTGAAAGATGATATGTCGTTGAAAAATGGGAGGTGGTACAGATGTGGAGTGAAGGATGATAAATAATGCTCAAAATGGATTTTTATTAAATTCTCCTAAATTTGTAATAAATCAGAAAATTATGCGATTTTACCTCAAGTTTTACCTCCAAAAATGTGGAATGACATATATGGACTGGCATTTGTTGAAGCTGATGTAGGCGGAGTTGGTGCTGAAAGTGATACAAAAGGTGGAATCCAAGTAAGCACATCATGTCTGAAGAATTGTTCACGTTCGCGAGCCTCTTCTGTTAAGTGCAATAGTGTGGTCATGCTATGAATAGAATTCTGCCCATACTTGTTGTTTTCCTACAAACAAAGCACTATTTGGCATACAATGTTCTTGAATCCATAGTGTTAGTTTTGAATAGCAACAGATAAGATGCATGCAAAAATTTCAATCAGAAAAACTTTTGTATACATGCAATACTGATATTTTGTCAAATCAACAAGTTATCGCAGAGTGCAGTAATCATGTCACATGCAATCCCATAATGCATACATTCCCCTCTCCAATTGAAAAAGGGATTTCATGACCATAAAGCCTATGAAAGGTGTTATGCTGATGGCAAGGCAAGGGAATGAACAATACAGCAGTAGAGTACACATATCAATGATAGGACAACGAGAGTTATGGTTATAATGAGAGCAGAGTGTGTAAAGATAGTTATGAATAAGAGATATGACGCTTTGAATTGATGATAAGTGATGAAAAAGAGAAAAAGAACAACAATATGCCAATAAGATGCTTTACTGATAGTATGCTAGCTGAAAATGATGCGATTGATCATAAAACAATTTCTCATGCATAAAGGTTCAAAACAGGGAAAAAGTTAAGGAAATAACTTCTCTAATAAAAAGAAAAAAAATAAAAAAAGGGTATTATAATAATAATTGACGATAAGATATAACTTCAATACCATAAGCAGAGCCGCTGCTGCCAGCAGGTTTCCATAGCCTCGGCAGGGTTGCTTTTTAACCCATATGAGCCAGGATCCTCAATTTATAAATGGACAGTTACAGTGTTGTTCTACAGAAGAGATTAGTGTGCTGGCGTGGTAACCAGATAATCACACTGCCATTCACTGGGATGTAGCAAAAGTGATCAAGCCGGCTCGTGATGAGACCTCCTGTTCCAAGGATAATTTGGCTATCTAATGGATCATAACCCTGGTGTGGTGGCCATAATGGGAATGTCACTTTATTACAACCTTATGAACATGGTAGGCTGGCTCGTAATGAGACCCCATATTCTCCATCTGCGAACAAAATTTTGTTGTTATTACACATTTTTATGATAAAAAGAGGGAGGCTCAGTACTCCTTAAGAGCAGGGATGGTGGAAGAAGTTGAACATGCCAATAGAAAAAAATATACCCATAATCTCATTTATTACAGACAGAGAAGATTATAACCAGGAAGGGTGGAACCAGCATGGTATTAAGATGATCAATCAGTATCATGTACAACAGAAAACAATGTAGTAAAGTAGTATATAAATAATTGTGTCCCTTTTGAAAAAAATCTATCATCAAGGAGTTGTCCTGTTAAAGATCATAACGTGAATGATATAAACTCGCTTCAAAAGAATCCATAATTCTTGTCTTCATAAAAGTAGTGTACTTCATGCCATAAAATGGAATCAGTTAAAATGTGGTTGAGATGAATTAGGAATAATCCCACAAGAGGAAAGAAGGGTTACTCTCGAAAATAATCCCAAAGTGTTGCTCTTTTGAATGAACAACAAAAACACTCAAAAAGTGGTGTTCCTTGTAGGGAACAATAAAGGAAATGCACACAAAAAAAAGCAAAAATACACATAAAAAAAAGTGTGAAAATGCAAATGTCGTTCCTTTGGAAAAATGAACAGCAAAAACTAAAAGTGTCGTTCTTTTAGAAAACGAATAGCAAAAACGCAAGTGTCATTCCTTTGGAAAATGAACAAAAAAATGCAAGTGTCATTCCTTTGGAAAAGGAACAGCAAAAATCAAAAGTGGCGTTCCTTTGGAAAAGGAACAACAAAAAACGCAGGTGTCGTTCCTTTGGAAAAGGAACAACAAAAATGAAAAGTGTCGTTCCTTTGGAAAATGAACAGCAAAAACGCAAGTGTCGTTCCTCTGAAAAAAGAACAACAAAAACGTAAGTGTCGTTCCTTTGGAAAAGGAACAACAAAAATGAAAAGTGTCGTTCCTTTGGAAAATGAACAACAAAAACGCAAGTGTCGTTCCTTTGGAAAAGGAACAGCAAAAATGAAAAGTGTCGTTCCTTTGGAAAAGGAACAACAAAAACGCAAGTGTCGTTCCTTTGAAAAAGGAACAGCAAAAACGCAAGTGTCGTTCCTTTGGAAAAGGAACAACAAAAATGAAAAGTGTTGTTCCTTTGGAAAAGGAACAGCAAAAATGCAAGTGCCGTTCCTTTGGAAAAGGAACAGCAAAAACGCAAGTGTCGTTCCTTTGGAAAAGGAACAACAAAAATGAAAAGTGCAGAAGTGTTGTTCCATTCGGAAAGGAACAACAAATCGTAAAAGTGCAAAAGTTTTGTTCCATTCGAAAAGGAAAAGTAAAAAGTGAAAGTGCAGAAGTGCTGTTCCATTTGGAAAGGAACAACAAAACGTGAAAAAGGAACAGCAAAATGAACCGTGGAAAAGGAACGGAAAAATGAACCGTGGAAAAGGAACAACAAAATGAACCGTGAAAAAGGAACAACAAAATGAACCGTGAAAAAGGAACAACAAAATAAACTGCTGCCCCAAAAGGTGTTGTTCCTTTGGAAAAGGAACAACAAAACGTAAATGTTGTCCTTTTGGAAAAGGAACAGCAGAAACACAAACGTTGTCTCTTCAAAAAAAAGAATAGCAAAAATGCACAAGCATAAAATGCAAGCACACAAAGAATGAATTCGTTGTTCACTGTATTGATGCTGAGGATGAGTTACACTTTGAATGAAGCAACACCTGAAACACAAAATATAAGAGAAATTAGAAAAGAAACAACATTTTATTTAAAAACAATATGTAAATAAATTAAGTTACAACAGCTATGATATTATGTAAAAAAAATGATCTTTTTGAAAAATGTTTTGGCAGCAAAGACATGACATGAATCTTCAAATGGAAATCAATTCTTCATTTCTTCTATTATAAGTCCGTTGGGTAATTAGTTGGATGAAATTCCTTTGTTTCATAAAATTTCTTTGAAAAATCACTCGTCCATAAATTGACCTTCTTTATTCTCCCAGGACCTGCAAAAAACGAGTGTCTACCTGCAATAAAACATTAAATCATGGAGAAAGAGAGGTGATCGGGCTCCCATAATCCAAGAATTATGCAAAAAACAACAAGCAGTTACCCTGTATAATCTGTCACTTGTGGGAGAGCAGTGGCCAATCATGCTAACCTGCAGTGTTTTAATCACAACTTCTTTGTTTTTCGTCGAAATTGAGTGATTCCAAAGCAAAATGAGAGCTAATTCAAAGGGATATCTCCAGTAGCAACAGGTTTTAAAAATTCAATGCTATGATATGTCAAATTTGTTTAAAACAACCTGCATAATAGAGTCATTTTCGATTACCCAATCTAGACCAATGATTGATATTTCAAGCATAGATTCTTCGTTTGATGTCAGATTCAAATGATTCAAATTGAAAATGAAAGTAGATTCATTTATTTATCTCCAATAGAAACAGGTTTTGAAAAAAAGAAGAATTGATAGGTCAAATACTGTAAGGAACAGCCAGAAAGACATAGTTTTAAGGGTGTTGATTTAAGATAGACAGTTAGTATTTTGATCATAACTTCCCCATACGATATAAAAAATGAGTGATTCTAATTGCATTGTAAACTAGATTCATAGGGTAATCTACCATAGTAACAGGTTTTAAAAATTCAAACATTTATGCCTCCAAAAATGGACTGTCCCAACTCTGTTCCTGAGCTGCCCAGTAGACACCCTGTCAATGTTTTGTTTCTAACTTTTTCGTTTCAAATCCAAATTAAGTGGTTCAAATTGAGTTAGAAAGTAGACATAAAGGGCCACCAAGGGTAGAAACAGGTTTTTAAAATATTCACCTTTGCTCCCTCAAAACATTACTGTCCCAACTGTTTTTCCAGAAATCTCATCAAGCCCAAAAGCCAAAAAAATGATATTCAACCATTTTTTCATATTGATGATAAAAATGAATATAAGTGTTTTTAGAACTATTATTTCCATTATAAGTCATCTACATACACAAATGAATTAAAAAATTATCACCGATGTTGATTTCCATAGCATGTTGCAACAAAAAACAACTGGCTTTATAAAAATAAAAAAGATGTGTTTGTTTTATTTGTTTATTTATTTTATTTTCTCCACTATCCTACTCTTCTTTGAGAATCGAATATGTTTATGTATAAGAGTATTTCCAGTGGAACCATTTTAGAATTAAGGCTTTACGTATGCACATACCCAAATTTGAAAAATGCATGTTGATAAAAATTAGGGTATGAGAAGCCAACTTCCCTTGAAAAGATGGTATCAAAAATTGTTGAAGTATGGAGTGATGATGCAAACACGTGATGGAGTGAAACCAATCTTCAATATGTTCGCTACTTTCTTGATTTCCCATCATACCATGAAGTTCTTGAGCTTTTAAAATGGTTTGTTGGTGCAACCTACAAGAAACCTCATTTTCTTCCATAGCTTCTACAATTTTTGAATTTGAAACATTCTGAATCTCATTGTAAGTTTTCTCTAATGGCACATGTGAGATAGAATGGGTGGGAAGGTTGGGTAAATTTGGCAGTTCAACACTGTAAGCATGTTGTACTGGTTTATTATGGTGAGGGTGTGGAATTAGTTGAGCAGGAAATTCAAAAAAAATGTTGGGCAATTTCTTACCATAACAGAAGATGTTCTTCATGTGTTCCTTCGAAGCTCCTCCTTCCAATGTTCCTGTCAATTAGTTATTGAAATGGGTGGTGCTTACATCACCACTTGAATGAAATCATGTGATTCATTTTTAAAAATTTCTATTTTTTCCCTAGTCATTCACACAGAAATTCAAACATCTATTTCTACCCAACAAAAATTAACAAATCTGTCGGAAAGCGAGCGGGGGAGCAGGGCTGTTACATGCTCCGTACGCAGGTTCTTACCTTCCATTTTTAATACCCAATTCTCTCCTAGCAGGCACTCATCAGATTCACACTACTCTTTAGAAATGGCTACACTCTCCCCGGAAACGGTGCCAAAATGTGGAGCGATAAAAAGGTGTCTTTTTAACTCCTAATTACCTTCACATTAATTATCAACCCAGGGACGACTTTTTATTTCAAGAGTGTACTCAGTCTGAGGTGGCTATTTACTCAAGAGTAGTGTTTTGTAGTATAGTGCTTAAAATGCAAAAGTAAATGAAAGTTGGAAACAAAATCTAATTGGAACAGCAAGAAACTAAAATGTTCTAAACTAAATCATTCACTCAAACAACCATCAATCGAGGATACAGTAGCAATAACTCATTCCTCTGGATATTGATGCAATTGAAATCAAATCGGAACAAGACAATAAATATGGGAACGAGGAAGCAATAACCAATGTTCTCTACAGTCGACAGTCCTGCTTTAAAGCAATTAAAAGGAAATCGAAATTGAACTAAAGCTGCCATTGAAAGTAAACTAAGAAAACTCTTTAAAAGCAAACTATTGCAATTAATCAATAGAAATGAACAACAAAGTAAATGGGTAGCAAACTGTAATTAAAGGAATCTGAACAGCAAACTCTAATTAATGGAAATCAACAACAAAATACCTTGAAGCCTAAATCATTCATTTGGAAAAATAAGCAATGTATTAGTCAAGGGTTCAGTAACAATAACTCATCCCTTTGGAAACTGATGTAACCAAAAGTAATCAAGGAACAGATCATCAGCCTGGGGACTAGACAACAAATTCCAATGCCCACTACAGTTTTGGACTGTTCTTCACACTAAAGCAAAGATAATGCGAATAACAGGAAATGGAACAGCAAATTAAATATGAATGTACAACAATCCAAATCAAGCACACAACACACTTATCATTAAAAGGGACAGTAATCTGAGCTTCGCTACAATATGCATGAATCACAGCTATAAAGTAACAGCAAGTGTAACGGAACGGCAATCCTGAATAAACAACAGTCACAATTTAAGAATACATCATACAGTTGTACCGATTTAGGAACATACAACGCGGGTAATCTGTAATCGAATGACAATCTGTAAGGAACAACAATGTTATATCAATTATCAACAGGAACAGCAACGCGATACAAAGTTAAAATGATAACATAGCATTCCTGTTGCAGATAACGATAGTATCCAATCAAGTATATCTAATAGCGCTGATATGTAAAACAGTAAAGTGCGTCAGATACTGAACAGAGTAAAAGAAAGAGATCAAACCACACATGAAGCATAAAGATATAATACAGCAGCAGCGTACTCCACTAGAGGTTGGGCCCTTAGCCGCCAGCGGATGCTGCTGGGTTACTTAAGGATCAAAGATGGAATGGCAACTAGATTTACATTAAAATATCAAAGCAGAGTTACAGTGGATTACAAAAAGAAATCTCTCAATCTCTCAGCCATTATCCATTTTCTCTGCCATCCTCAATTCTGAATCTCTAATTCATCCTCAATCCATCATTCGAATCCCTCCATCTCTGATCTTTGTTTTTATTTAAATAGAGAGAGATCAGAGAGCAGTTACAATAGAGATAACTACAACATGATTTCTATTACAAAATTGGATTGTTTCAAACCAATTGATAAACAAGAAGATATATTTCCATCCAGCTTTTAACAATAGCAAGACGAATTTGGCTTTGCAGCTGAGATTTGGAGGACGGCCACAACAACAAATTTGAGAAACTCGTGCTCAAAGAACCCTGCATTTCTCTTAGTACAAGCCAAATTTGGGCAAATTATTTTTTGCAAAAGTTAATTGGGTCCGTTCTGGACAAAACCCATGTTCCGGATTTTCCAGAGTCTGCTTCATTCGCTCAGAATCTCAACCACAAAACCGTCACTTCTTATTCCAGCGAATTTCTGAGTTGGCACTTTTAATGATCAAATCTTCAATCTGGAAATTATCTTGGAGGCTAAAAATGGTGAATAATGTTACAACTAATTTATTAAAACTATCATTGATAAAATCATGCATAATCATCAATTTATTAGAAATAAATGAGAATAATTAATATTCATTCATAGAAGCATAAATCATCATAAAATGGATTTATATAATAAATTATAATAAATGACATGATGAAGAATAGTAGAAATGGGTGGAATAAGTGTTCAAAAGTGATAATAATAATGGCATATTAACGGCCCAACAACAACCCAAATACTGGCTGGTAAGGTTATGCACAAGTGTCGCGTAGACAAGGTACCCACGCCGGTGGTCGCACTAGCCGAGAAGTGTGTGGAGGGGGTCTAGTTTAACTGGTTTGAGTTCCTCTACAAGGAGTTTTTGGAGAATTGTCGCGAAGCTCAGGAACAGGGCAAAATGTTCCACTATGCATGGCCTCTGCTGTCCATAGTACTCATGGCAAGGGAATTACTAGAGGATAGTCAATTCCCCACAATTGACAGGGATCTGTAGGAGGCCACAAAGTACGCTTCTCTTTGGGCCACAAAGGATGCCACTAGGATTTGCGACAGTAAAATATTCTGGGTGTTCATGGAGATGAACCTCATAATGGCGATCAACTGCAAGCCATAGTTGTTGACCACTATCTACAACAACCTTCAAAGTTTTGTGGAATTTAAAGCGGACATCCATAGTATTTACATCAAAGCACGCAAGGACCCGACCAAACAATGGAGGAAGCTACCCTTTGCAGCCATATACGATGTCATCTTTAACGTCCTAGAGACATGGCTGCCAAAGTGGCATGCTCTAGACATCGCGGTGCTAGAAAGGTCGGCGGCACAGAGGAAGAAAGACGAGGCCAGGCTGCGCATTGCACAGTTGATAGAAAAGAGAAGGAAGGAAGTAGCGGCAGCAGAAGTGTAGGCGGCACGGGATGCTGCACAGACAAAAACTGAGCAGGAAAAGGTAGCAGTAGTAGCAGCATCAGCAACACAGGAGGCAGCCGCGAAGGTGCACAAGGGCCCTTCGCATGGGTAGGAAGCAGAGGAAGAAGAGGGAGGCGCGGACCCACAAACCGTGTCAACACAATTGAAGTCGCTGCACCCAACCGAGCGGGGAGGGTCACGTAAGAAGGTCAAGGCATCAAAGTTGTCTATTGACCCGATCACCCTAACCGAGGGTGATCTGCACGACATCAGCGAGACAATGCACGATGTCACCTCCGAGGCCCTCCAGAATTTCATGCAAGAGAACCAGATTGTGTTGGGAGCCCTTAGAGCACAGCTGCAAGAGTTGCAGGTGCACCCTCCTCAGGCTGGTACCCTTTCGACCAGCCTTGCAGTCGAAACAACGGCAGCAGAATAGATGTTGCACGCTTAGATGATGAATACTATAGTGCTGCCAGAAGGGGCACTAGTGAAAACAAATGAGGCTGATAGGCCTACGGTTAGAACGTTGAAGGGTCTCGGTATCAATATGGTTGCACTCCCTCGAGAGACCTTATATGTTTTGCAGGATGGGATAACTACAGAGCTGTGAGCTAGGCAGAGTGCACTGCAAGTCCTCAGTGAGCAAAAAAAAATATGGAACAATTGAGCCTATAGCGCGACGAAGTGGTGTCATAGAATCGATAGCTAGTCTAGGTAATAGACGAAGCTTGCCAAAGTGTCCCGGAGCTGCCCATCCCAGCAGACATACCGGTAAAGGCATGCATCCATAGGTTAGCAGTAGGGGTGTGTGAGGCGCAGGAGGAAATGACAAAGTTTCAGCTGGAGCTGAACCTTCAGATCACCGAGTTGTGGTTAAAGGTGCAACCGTCCACCCCTCCGAAAGTCAAAGAATAGTGCGCTAGCACCATCACAACAGAACTGGATGAAATTGGCATTGCAGTACGAGACTGCACCAACATGTTGGAAGAATCATTTGAGGTCCTCGCAAATTTGCATGAGGACCCCAACATCCAGCTCTTAGAGACAGAGGCACAAGAACTCCAACAATAGTATGACAACGTTAAATGAACTTCATAGACATTGGCCCTCACTCAGAGGCTCACGCAGATGCAATAGGCCAAAGTGCTGAAAGAATAGGTGGACGCGACACGACACAAGGAAACAGTCTTGAAGGCACGTGTTCAGCCTTGGATTGATGAGGCCTTCACCATCACAGCGACATTGAAGGCAAGCTCGACACATGCAGGGGATACATGCACTGATGCAGAGAAGTACTTCTGACACAGCGGTCTCAGAACAACGCTTGCAACAAATCAAGCAAGGTAGTAGCTAAGTGTGTTGCTGACCTTTCTGCAACTCGAGCTCAGTTGGAGGGACTCTATGCAAAGATCTCTGCACCAACATTGTAACTCGAGGGCGAGTCACGATGTTTGTGTTGGGGACCTGTTGAGCATGGAATCACCCCCAAGGCATGTTTTGGGGCTTAAAGCCCAAGTTTTGACCGAGTCTTCTTGTAAAAGCTTCGCAAATTGTGGGCGCGGGGTGAAAAATTATAATAGAGTCACAAGGTTGTCTACCCTAGTTTTTATAACGTAATGTCGGTTGGATAGACCTAACCATGGTCCGTGGACCATGGGATTGTAAGTGAGTGTTAGGCCCCTATACTACTAGTGTAACCCCTAATTGTTATTAGTACAACCCCCTTATTATATTGATGTACCCATGTAGTGCCCATATTGTTACTATTGTGCCCCATAGAAGCCCACTATTGTTATTATTGTGCCCTTACATTATTATTGTTATGTCGGCTTTGATTATATTATGACCCCTTAAACTCCTATATATAGAAAGGAGGTCTTTTCATTTGTGTCATCCAAGAATTGTTCATTTGTGTAATGTAAAGGAGGTTGCCCCCTTGAAGAAGCTGAATTCTAAGGCATTCAACTATCTTTTCTATCTTTTTGTGAGTTGGTTTCATAACATTTGGTATCAGAGCTTTGGATTCTAGGGTTTCGCTGCTCCAAATTGGTCATCGTGGCATTTTCGCTATAACGTTTTTTCTGTGAAGTTTCAAAAGTGAACAAAAAAACCCATTTGAGATGAAATTGTGTCAAAACTCGGATCTGAATTTCAGAGCTTTTCACACTATATTTCTGAAGATATGATCTGAGGAAGTTGGTCCTTTTGTAGACTCCTGAATTACATTCTAAATAGGTGACCTGGGGAAAATCATCATAACTTTTGTTTTGAGCATCAGATTGAAATTTCGTAAGAATTTACAGAAAGAGAATAGACTTTACTTTCCTGTGTACATTTTTTAGATCCTAAGGTTAACATAGTGACACGTGGCACTTCATACAAGTTCGATCTTCTTAAAAGGTATATAATCAGGTCATCTTAGGATATTATTCATAACTCTTTCTTGGAGAATCTAAATTTGATCAGACTGGTGGCATTGGAAATAGGATGCAGAGGGCTACTGCAGGTTGGAATTTTAGAACTGGAAGAACCGAAATTACATAGTTATAGTCATTTCAAGATCGAACTCCTAAAATCAAGAAAAGGCGATATGAGGAAGTTTGATGGCAAGGATCCTGTAAATTGGATACTTCAGATGGAGCAATATTTTGATCTACATGGTGTATCATTGTTATAAAAGGTATTTATTGCATCTCCATATTTAGAACCAGATCAATTTTTATGGTATAAAGGGCTTTGTTCTCATAAGAAACTTGTTATGTGGTCAATTTTCACGGAGGAAATGATAGCACATTATGAGGATACAAAGAGCAACACCTTCTTTAGAGCAACACCACAACAATTGGAAAGAGTAAAAGGGCTTTGTTACATAGTGGAAAGTAAAATTATGGCAACAATGAAGTCTACCCCTCACAACTATAAAGATGGAAGTGTTGTTTCTCCTAGCCTTCCACAACCTACAAGGGTTACACCACAACAATTGGAAGAAAAAAGAGAAAAATGGCTTTGTTACAATTGTGATAGCAAATGCACTAAAGGTCATAAGTGTGCCGAGAAGAAATTATTTTACATAGAGTATGAAGAGGAGGAAGGAAAGGATCAAGAAACATCAAAAGAAGAGGATATACACTAGGACCCAACCCCAGAGAAAGAAGAAATGAATCAAACCATATCTTGTAAAACATTGGCAAGAATTACCACTCCTCAATCTCTCAAGATAGAAGGACATATCAAGAAGAAAAAGGTGCAAGAAGTGAAAGATCACATCGAGAAAGAAGAAATGAATCCAACCATATCTTGTAATTCATTGGTCGGAATTACCACTCCTCAAACTATCAAGATAGAAGGACATATTAAGAAGAAAAATGTTCAAGAAGTGAAAGATCACATCGAGCATCATGAAATGAATCCGACCATATCTTGTAAAGGATTGGAAGAAATTACCACTCCTCAAACTCTAAAGATAGAAGGACATATCAAGAAGAAAAAGGTTCAAGCAGTGAAAGGTCACATCGAGCATCAACAACAAGTTCTCCAACTTTTAAAGGATAATGCCACTTTGGTGCAAAATCGAATGAAACAACAGGTAGATCAACATCGTAGTGAAAATTGTTTTAGTGTAGGTGATTGGGTATTTTTACTACTACATCTCAAGCAAGCTATTTATGAGAAGGAAATGTTTGAAATACTACATGCACTTAAGAAATGGAGACCTTACCGAATGGGAAGACACTTCAAGGTAAAAAAGGATCATGATAGTCTTAAATACATTTTAGAACAACTATTATCTTTAGATGAACAGAAAAAATGTGTCACAAATATGTTGGGTTATGACTTTGACATCATCTATAGAAAATGGAAGCAAAATTTTGTTGCAGATGCACTCTCAAGAAAGGATGAGGATGTGGAAGCATTGTTTTGTGCTATTTCTATTATCCAACCAGATTGGATAAACGAAGCAAGGGATGAATGGAAGAAGGATGAAGAATTATGGCCACTTATTCAAAAGTTGCAAAAGATCCCAATTCAAACAATATTGCCAGAAATTGAAGAGGAAGGAAAAATCGTATTGGAACCTGTAGCAGTCACAGAAACAAGAACCCAATAGCTACAAAATTGATCAATTTCAGAGTATCTCATCAGGTGGAAGAACTTACCCGCTAAAGATTCCACATGGGAGGACAAGAATTTTATACAGAAGCATCAAGAACTACTCAAGCATTGAGGACAACACTTTTTGAAGGAGAGGGGCATGTTAGGCCCCTATACTACTAGTCTAACCCCTAATTGTTATTAGTACAACCCCCTTATTATATTGATGTACCCATGTAGTGCCCATATTGTTACTATTGTGCCCCATAGAAGCCCACTATTGTTATTATTATGCCCTTACATTATAATTGTTATGTTGGCTCTAATTATATTATGACCCCTTAGACTCCTATATATAGAAAGAAGGTCTTTTCATTTGTGTCATCCAAGAATTGTTCATTTGTGTAATGTAAAGGAGGTTGTCCCCTCGAAGAGGCTGAATTCTAAGGCGTTCAACTATCTTTTCTATCTTTTTGTGAGCTAGATTCATAACAGTGAGGCTTTAAGTGTATAAGATAACTAATAGAAGATGAGAAGTCTAAGTGATTGAGTCGAAGTGTAAAGTGTTTCTGTGGGTCATAGAGTAGGAGAAGGCTCTATAGCTGAATGCGTAGAGGCCTAGTAGTCTGCAACTGAGTGCATGGACCCCTGCAGCTGAGTGCGCAGGGTAGGTCGAGTCTGTAACCATTGGGAGAATCAATAAAGAGAAGTTTTACTATATTTTTGTGTATCCTTTCCTGGTTTAATACATGATCGGATATAATTTGCAAGTATATTGTTTATTTACTGTGCAAACCTGTATGAATGTTTTGTATCACTAATTATAACTTAAGACATTCAAGTAGGAAAAGGTAATTAACTAGTACTAGAAAATAAGTAAGATCTCAGGTAGTAGCACACAACACAGTGCGGGAGCTCCACAGCCCCTGGTTAGGGTTGCAGGAAGGAAGTGTATCAAGCCGCGAGGAACAGGAAATTGCGTGAAGCAACCTGCGTGCAGGAACAAACAGTGGACTAGTCGAACATCTCAGACATCTCAAGGGTGCAGAAACCTAGTTCTAGCACCCTCCCATACTGCTTCAGGTGAGACTTCAGTCCGCGCTCCACAGATTGTTGCCGAAAGGGCCAGTAGTATAGGGATTTGTTTGGATAATTAACTCCTAACCTGGGTCAGGCCCCAACAGGCCAACATGTGTAAAAACTTAAAGACGTTTTGGTAAACTATTTTGTTTCTAACAAAAACCTCTTTTTTTTTTTATAAATTCATCACCACATTCTCGAAAATCAAGTCCAAAGTTAATGACTAAAACAAGAAATCATTAAATATTTAGATATCGAAAAATGGGCTACAAATATTCCTTTGTATATTCCCAACCATGACATTTGTGTAGAAGCTGAGAATTTTTTTGTAAATCAACCTGTTCCCAACAAAATCCTCTTTTAGTTTTCAAAAATTCATTTCCAACTATTCATAAAATGCTCTTGAATACAATGGCTAAAACAGGGGATAAAAAGAGTGTTGTAGGTGCTGAAAAAACATTTTGTAGCACAGCCTATTGGTGCTAAAAAATCATTTCATAGCGCCCATATGAAATGAAACTTATATTAGCTTCTGAAATGAAATTTATTTTGGATTACATTTAAAATTTGCATTGGTCATTATTTTACACAAAATCTTAAAATACTTCTCTATCCATGAAAAATTTATTGACTTGTAACTCCTAATTAATTTAAAGGTGTTTTAACATGACTTTCCTCGTAGACTACAAAAGTAACTGAGCCAAGCCAACATATAACTAAATTTTTCAAATGAAATTTTCAACCTTTGGAAATGTAAAAAATAGTGCTAACAAATGGCTCCAATGGGGATGTTGTCCTCCTTGCAAGGCAACAAAGAACCCTGTAGACCAAGTTCCTAGCCATTGGGTTGCTCTTAACCCTGAAACATGTAAACTGGAAACTAACCTATGACCTACTCTTTCCAAAACCTCTAACTGGAAACAAAACTAGAAACTAGAAACCAAACTGTACACTGTTGAAAATACTACTATTGAAATCTAAAAACACATACTAAAAATTGAACTAAAAATTATTGAAAATAATGCTCAAATCTGAGCTTATTCGCACACCAACCTACTCTAAGTTAGATAAAAACACTGCAAATCAAGTGATATCAAAACTCCAATGTAACCACGAAAGAAAATAGCTATTAAACAAAAAAATCTTTCACTCACTTCAAATAGAAGAAAGAAAAATTTGAGCACTAACAACCCAAAATGCAACTTGAATCCAATTTTTGTTGACGAAGAAAAAAATATGTAACTTCATTGGTGATTTCAATAAGATGGCGAGAGGGTCTTCAAAAACATGAACGCCTACCTTTTCTTTATGATCAACAAACAAAGAAGTGTATTCTTCATGATTACCTATTGGTTGCTCTGTGTGATGAAGTTGATCACCCTCAAATAAAATGGAAGCAAGTTTTTCTTTCCTCTCATCATTAACATCAGAGATAGCTCTTATACACTCTTGAAAGGGTTAAAAAATAAAATCCACATCATATGTATCAAAAACATCAAAAGTTGACCTTTCATGTGATTCATCGAGAATGTCCTTTTGGCCTTTAAATAAGTCTGAATTTATCAATTCCAAATATGTAAAATCTTGAATAGTTTATGTACAATTTGAGTGATCTAAAACAACTTTCTCTTCAATGAGTGATTCAGGAGATAAGATAATTACAAAAAAAATGATTGACTATCATATACTTTCTCTTGGTCACCTAAGATCTGACAAGACTGTTGAATTTATTCAACAAACTCAGGAGAAGGAACATGACTTTCATCATTAAAATCATGATCAACTCTATTTTCAGCTAAAAGAGAGGTTAATGTTTGTTGAAAGTTGTCCTGATTATCATGGTAGCTAGTCTATGATTTTTTTTCATGATGTTGGAAGGAGTTTTCACACAAGGCTTGTAGAATTTCTTAATCCATAAACTCCTCATCACCATCAAAATTTACAATGTGATGAATGAAAATTTCAACATGATCACAACAATTCTCAACCAACAATAAGAAAGGATATGATCATTTATACTTCTCAAAAAATACTGAATGAAAATCCTTAAGAAATACAAGCTACCAAGTGGTAACTTTTAATACCAAGATCTAGCTTTTCCCTCCAAGGATACCATGAACATTTTCATTAAACAGTCATCATGAAATTGAACACCAAGCCTACATATATGCATATGAAATTTAACCAAATGAAATGCAAGATAATCCTTGTCCTCATCTTTGAATCCTAGAAAATATGATTTTCAATCTATACGAGAAATATGATTTGGAAAGTTAGAAATATGATCACGATTCGTAGGAGCATACCTTTCAGATCTGTAAGAATCCATGGAATCCATTTTGGAAATAGTGGAGTCACCCGAAAACTCTTTATGCTACGAATTCTTCAGACAATGAAGTCACCATGAAAGTTTCGAGCTCTGGATTCTTCTGAAATGGTTTGGAGTCAACATGTGAATGATTCACAACTTGATTATGTTTGATCCTTGTTCACAATCAATGATTAGATTTGTATCTTTCTCATTCCTTCCCAGGGAAGATTCAACCTTCACTCCCCAGCAACAATGCCAAGATGTTATCACTTAGGAGTTTTTTTTCGCTATGGGAGAAAACCCCAAAGGTAACCTCTAACCACTTTAGGATTGGAAGTTGGCCCTTCCAATCTAGAGAGGGATCTCCCTTTGACTCTACTACTCTAGGTCACAATGATAAGAGGTCTTAAATATGTTTAGTGGTTATATCAAGTATGATTAATAACGAATCGGTTGGAGAATGGAAAATTGGACCATTGGGCATGGAGTCATAAGGTTTATCTCAATGAAATTTCCAAGAACCGGTGGAAAGATATACAAGGATCAAAGACATAAGACAATGTCCACTTTAGACTTTCAAAATATCTAGTTGGTGAGAAGGAGGAAACAATCCATTACACCAAGAAACAATTGAATTTTGTGGAACTTTAGAGGATAAAAATGAAATATTTGAAACATAAACATAGCATAGCATCTAAGCATATGAATTCTACATATTTATAGATATTTTTCAAATATGAAGGACTAATAATCATGAGAATTACAAAGAAAATGAACAGCACTAGGAGGACTGACTAGTATGCATTTCCAATAGAATATCTGATAAACACATCAAGAAATTATATCTTAGATTTTCCATTAACTTCAAGAAACCAAATATACACAATATGGTATTCTCTTCTACCAAGAACCAAACCTGATATATTACAATTCCTCTAATTTATACAAAAATTACATAAGTTTTGAGATCCACAATTTCTGGAAATATTTTAATACAAAATACTAAAAGTATATACATATACTACCAAGATCCAAAATAAATGGGTCTGAAAACCTCCTCATCCATCATTAGTTTTTTTTTCGAGTTGAATCGATGAGGTGGCTCTCCAAATGAAATTTGATTGGGTGTTTTTCTAAAAATTGAAAAAGATAAATTTGGTGAATTTTTGAAAAATAGGCTTCAAAGAGTCATTCAAATATCTAAAACCATAATAGATGTGTAAAAATTGAAAGAAGTTTTGTAAATGAGTATGTTCCTTACAAAAACCACTTTTTTTTTTTTAAATTCATCACTTCCTTCTCAGAAATTGCACCCAAATTTAATGACTAAAACAACAAATCAATAAATATTTAAATATGGAAAAATGGATTGCAAAGATTCCTTCGTATATTCCAAACCATGACACCTATGTAAAAACTGATAGGGGTTTCTGTAATTCAACCTTTTCACAATAAAAACCTCTTTTGATTTAAAAAAATTCATTTCCAACTGTTCAGAAATTGCTCTTGAAGATGATGGCTAAAACAGGGAAAAAACATAGTGTTGTAGGCATCGAAAAATAATTTCGCAACACAGCCTCTAGGTGTTGAAAAATGATTTTGTAGTGTCCCTACGAAATGAAAATTACTTTGGGTTCTAAAATGAAACTTAGTTTGGATTACATTTAAAATTTGCATTGGTCATTAATTTACACAAAAATGTTAAGATACTTCTCTATCCATAAAAAGTTTATTGCCTTGTAACCCAAACTAATTTAAAGGTGTGTTAAGATGACTTTCCTCTCAAACTTCAAAAGTAATTGAACTTTTGAAAATTTAAAAAATAGTGCTAAGAAAATAGATGTTTTTAATTTCACTGATGGGTGTCTCCTTCTGGTTGGAGCCAATGAAAATGATTTAACAACAATATTCAGATATATTTTTTGTGGTTTTCTCCCTTTATGGGTTCCATGTAAATATTTGTGTCTCATGTGTCTATGATATTTAATTTATGGTGTCGATGTGTGATTAATTATTCCTTACATTATTAATTATTGAATGATTAAATATTGTTCATAACTGTTACGATTGGTCATAATACTAATTCACCCCCCCGCCCCCTCTTAGTGTTATCCTAGTTTCTAACATATTCTTCTCAAGTGTTCAAAAAATTATATGTAAACACCACAACTTTTTTTACCAAATACATTTTTTTCAGTTCAGGTTGCTTAAATGTCTTGAATAAAAAACACTAAGGAAACACAAATACAGGAGCCTCATTGAATCTCAAATGAAATAAAATTCGACTATCTCCCAAATCTTGTGAAATGAAGTAGAGTTCCGTCATGTTATAGAACAAGGAGACCTCCAACCCATCAATTACGATTTCATGTCCCCTCAAAAGCTATGGGAGAATACATGTTGTTTCTGGTCAAAACATAATATTTTTCTCCCTTTCTAAATGATCACATGTGACTTCTAGTAAAAAATAATAAAATATTATACCTCTTTCTAGAAGATTGATTTAAATAATAAAGTGGTCAAAGCGCTTTCAAAAATTTTGCAGGTCTAATAAATTGAGATAATTGTGTTCATTTAACAAACTAATAACTTTTACATCAAATTTTCTTCCTTTTCTTTTTTTTTTATGTGCACATGGGTGGGTAAAATTTCTCTTGTATATGGTAGCAAAATTTTGTACATTAGAAATAATGCTTCAAATAATGTTGATTTGGACTATAGAAGATGATGGATCACCATGTAGCCCCTCACATGAGATGATAAGATTGACAATGTCTAGTCCCACACCATCAACAACATAACCAACTTCAACTATTGGTTAAACATCAACATAGATAAGATAAATTACTCACATGTAACTTAGTCAATGTTACCAATTTACTCAAGTAACTAATGAAGGGGGTAACCTTACCTTTGTTACACATGTTGTTGGGCTAAAACGCAAAGTAATTCTTGAGTCCTCAAAGTTAAACTAGGTGGATGATATTATTATTTTTCATGAAAGAGACATAAGGATAACATATGAATTAGCTTCCAAAGTCATACATAGTGTTGAGGGTATAATTCTAGTCCAACTAGCTAATTAAATTATGGCTAGGAGTCTTATTTTATTTGCAAAGCCTTGTGAGAGTGAGCTTTTACTACTTCAACTTACACACACTTCCCCTTCCTTTTTTAATATTTGACTTTTTAAGTCCCTTTCTTTAGAGAGTCATTCTACTCTTAGGACTTTTGAAAGGGGAGGTGTGATAAAGTAGTTTCTTTGCTTAAATTTATCTTGATCTTCACCGCTTTAACCTTTTATTTGGCTTAACTTGACTTTTTGAGTCTCACATTCTATTTTTATCTTTCTTGACGACCCTCTTTTGGATGATCTTGGGCAAATTAACCATATGTTAGGGAATTCCGTCTCTTCTAGATGGGATGGAAAGTGTTAAGTATGGAAGGTATATGTTCACACTACCCAACCTAATGTCCTATCCTATTAATACTTAGTGGTCTAGCTTAATGGCACAATTATCTGAAACTAATTATGTCTCGATGGTTAAAAATAGTAATAGGGTAACATCTTTACTAAGTTAAAGTGACAAATAATCCATCTAATGATGACATCCACACAACATGATGAAACCTTAGCATCATTCTAGATTAGGAAATTAAGGAATGCAACCATACAAATCAATAACTAAAGCAACACGATATATCATCCAACACATATACAAACAAGGAGATGGGGAATGATACACCATTGTGGTGAATGACCAATAAGCACAGGAATGCAACTAATGAAACCTTAGCATCATTCTAGATTAGGAAGTTAAGGAATGCAACCATACAAATCAATAAATAATGTAGCATGAGATATCATCCAACACATATGAAAACAAGGGGATGGGGAATGATACACCAATGCGGTGAATGCCTAATAAGGCAAGAATGTAACTAATGAGTGGAGAATAACATGTAACTAATGAAACCTTAGCATCATTCTAGATTAGGAAATTAAGGAATGCAACCATACAAATCAATAACTAATGTAGCATAAGATATCATCCAACACATATGCAAACATGGGGATGGGGAATGATACACCATTGTGGTGAATGACGGATACGGGAAGGAATGTAACTAATGAGTGGAGAATAACATGTCCAGACTAATAAGATAATCACATCCAAGAAACAACATTTCACGTCAACTAAATATATTTCTATGAGAATTGTCCGAAAGGAAACATGGTGCTTAATATTTATTAATTTTAACATGCTTCAATCTAGCCATTGATATTCCCTGGTCTCTAAAATGAGAAAATATTATATAAATTAAAACTAAAATAAAGATACCCATAAAAATGTTGGACGACATTTGATCAAAGTAAAGTAAGTACAAATTGTTGTACATAAGATATTTTGACCCTTTGATACAAATAACACAACTATCCCATACCACCATAAAGCTTCTAACCCTTTGGGAGATATGGTTCCCAATTTGATCACACTGATTTCATACAATTAAAGGATAGAACATCCATAAGAAATATCGTACCGGAAGATTTCGGGAAAATATAGTTTTTCTACCAACATGTCGGAAGGAGCTTCTGTAGAGGGCTCTTCATTTGGATCATGGAGGCTTGATAGGTAGGGATGCTCAAGAACTTCTGTAACAGAGAGTCTCTTATTAGGGTAAAAAACAAGCATTTTATCGACAAGGTCAATTGTGGCAGCATCGGCATTGGGAAACATATAACCCACACAATTATGGGGTGAAGTAGGAAGTGCTTTTATATATCTTCTTGCACTGTCACAATGTTTGAAGTCAAGGTCATCCTCACTCGGGTTTCCGAGTGCTTATAATCAACTTCAATTGATCTAGAAATCAAACAATAGGGAACATTTTCTTTCGGCCTAACAACTCTGCGAAGATGCATCTAGTAGACCACATGTCAATAGAAGCATCGAAATCATATTTGAAAAGAAATTGTTCAGGTAAATATTCGAATCAGTATTAGAAAGTCCAAAGTCAGAGCTATTAAGCTCACAATTAGCAATTATGAGAAGATTCTTGGCTTCAAGTCATGATGAGAGAGATTGGCAACATGTAAGTACTTAAGGCCTTGAAGCACTTGTAAGCACAATTGTGTCAAACTCAAGATGTGACTGAGAGATACCATCTTAAAAGAAAAGAAAAAATGCATTTGAATGAAGATGTTGAGAGATACCATCTTAAAAGAACAAAAAATGCATTTGAATGAAGATTTTCGCAGCTCTTCTTATTATAGATTGATTTTTGGAGTAATATTGTGTAAGTAGGTTGAAACATTGGACATTTTTGGCAGACACTCTGCCCATCCTCATGGACCAAAGAAATGATTCGCTGACATTATTATTCAAAAAGTTTCTTTTGTCCACCAAAATGTCCAGAGAATGCTTCAACCTACTTAAACATGTCAGAGTTACTAAAGCAAATAATTTTTAAGCATTTGTGAGTTGTAAGCTTTTATAGGCATTTTTATTTGCCCAATTCAATGGCCAGATTTTATAGTTTTTATGAGTTGTTAGCTCTTATTCACGCAGCTTTTGTGCGCTGGTGTTCTTATCCACCCAATTGTGAATGGGTTGATTTCTTTCTATAAATACATTATTCATTGTTGTAATAATTAGAGAACAATCATTTCTACATGACTTTAAGGCAACAAGGATCCGGGGCCCTCCAGTGAGGGAGTGTTTAACTTAGACCTGCTCAGATACTATGAAAAGGTTTGTCCTTACACCAAAACCTAATGGTGTTAGTCAACTTTCCAAACTAGTAACTAGGATCCCCATAGTGGCAATTATGGATTCCATATAGGTGTGGTGATTCTTCCAACACCCCCCTCACACATAGCTCGGGGGAATCAAACTTGGGTCCAGGCTCTGATACCATGTAAAAGTTTCATAGTGGACCTAACTAACAGAAAAATAAGTTTCATAGTGGACCTAACTAACAGAAAAATCACACAAAGCTGGCAAGAGAAAAAGAACACAAAAACAAGCTAGGAAAGAATGAAAAGTTAATTAGAATGAGTAAAAATACTTACATAATATACTCTACATAGCTGAACTAATGAGCCTTATTAGCGAATCTAGAGAAACATGTAAAAATATCCATGTTTATGGAAACATCCATGCAATTGAAAAAATATCAATACTTAAAAGAAACCTCTCCAATAAAGAAGAAACATCTCAAATAAAGCAGTTCAGCTCCAGAAATCTATCTAAAAATGTATTAACCAAATG
This sequence comes from Pinus tabuliformis, assembly GCA_031772625.1. Classification (NCBI taxonomy): domain Eukaryota; kingdom Viridiplantae; phylum Streptophyta; class Pinopsida; order Pinales; family Pinaceae; genus Pinus; species Pinus tabuliformis. The sequence goes on from CM062817.1 coordinate 141,145,746, forward strand.
TGACAACCAGAGACAACCACAGGCACAGGTGCTTCGTATATTCTAAGATACAAAATGAGCATGCAAACATTCAAAGAAACACAACCGTGGCCCAATTCTGATATTACACGGTAAGAATCCAGAAGTATATAAGCATATATAGAGACACACATTGTGCTTAATGGAAAACAATATCCAATATTGACATGGTAAATAAAGTACCGATAATGATCTTCTATCAGAATTTGTGGGATCAAAGTCTGTGTCTATGGGATCATATACACATCATTGAAGCCTTGTCTGTCAGTTGGCTTCATTATGTCCTTGATACCTACGATATTCTCTTGTCTAAGTTGGCGAAGGAGCCTGATCTCACGAAGAGTCTGAATGCACCTACGATATTCTCTTGTCTAAGTTGGCGAAGGAGCCTGATCTCACGAAGAGTCTGAATGCCATAGTATTTATTCTCAAAGTTGCAGTATTAAGAGAAGTGCACACAAAATCATTTTTCAGAAGTCTTTGTCGAATATTGTGTTCATGTTACGTGCTGAGAACTAATGCTTGCCTTCGGTTCTCATGATTCTTTTCGGTGGATTCACCTTGGTAGCATTTGTTGCTGCAACTGCGTCAGCTTATACAAGTATTTAAATTGAAATAGTGGCTCTATACCATGATGATCCAAATCAAAATAAACAATAAAAAAACCATAACTGAAATATATATAATTATTCCTGCCATGAAGAATTGGAACATTGGGTTGTTTTGAGTGTGTTTGCATACTGGATATTATTAGTAGTTGATTTTTTTACTATAAGTGAGGCCTCCTTTGAAAATGAAAATTCAGAGTGCTTTGGGTTCCACACTCATGGAAATTTATAAGTTTTGTGGGGATTTCAGGAGTAAAGGAAGATTGATTGTTAAGAAGACCAAAGTAAAAAATAATAATATTAACGAAGGTGGAGAGCCAGTAGCTAAATAAGATTGTAGTTTAAACTCATTTTTCTTCTTTCCTGTCTGTCTTGATAAATGAATATAATACATATGTACAACATCTTTACACATGAGCATTATTGTTCAAAATTTCATTCCAAATATGTTTATAACAATGGTTACTGCAACTAAATATTATGGGGATTCTGTAGAAGGAAATAAGCAATAGGAAAGTAAGTCTTATTCCAACTCGGACTTCTAAAATTTTGATATTTAAAATCAATATGCAAATAATCCCATTCATATTTAAAAACACATTAGAGAAATATAAATCAACATAAATTTAAAGCCTAATTAAAATAATATGATCCTTTCTATCGGATTTTATGTCAATGGTAGACAGCTAAGAAACTAAATACCACTACTATATGCATTGCATTGATCAGTGCCTCATCTTAGTATACGAGGTAATAAGATACCATATCAACATACCATATCTTATATTATGTTCATAATTTGCTTTTGGTTATTACATTTATTTGAGTTAGTGGCTTTTTACGGAAGTGATTATATTTGCTTAAAGAAAGCGTACACACTCTTCTATGGTAATTTTTAATATAAGGTTTCTCAACTGACCCATTAATATCTCTCTCATTTGTGAATAACGAATCCAATCCAAATCTATTTCTTTCTCTTACTCGTGAATAATGAGTCTGGTGGGACCGTGGGGATGAAACCTTAGTACTCGCTCTTACAATATGAAATTGTATTTAAAAGCTTATTAATATAACTCCGAAGGCCTAAGCTTTATTAAATCACTTCCAATGTGACCTTGCGCTCAGAACCGAAGGCTTAAGTTACAATTCAAAAACTCATTGAAGAAAATTAGACTTAGGGTTTTGCGATTTTCGATGTTGGTATTCGTTGCCACTCCAGTGAGGCCATGGGGGCAGGGTTTCGTCCTTGTGCCTCTTCTCCGTTCTCTAGTTTCAAGAATGCAAAATAGCTTGTGGCTTCAGCCCTCCGGTGGCTACGTTGCTCCTTGCAATGTTTAACCTCGCATTGGGTAACTGTTTTACTTTTGTTGTGGCTTTGACCTTGTTGCTTTCAAGCCATTATGCAATTTCATGTATTTGTTGGTTAATGTGTTTTCTTAGGTCGGTGTTCTGACATGTTCTTGTTCCCTTCTCTAGGAAACTTGGCCTCTACACGACTGGTAAGTTTTCTGTCTAATTTTTGCTTTCAATTTTTTCGAGTTTCCTCTAACCCTTCTGCTCCTTCCTCGCAAGGCTTCCTTTTAGAGTTAGCTTCTATAATGCCATTATCTACGTGGGCTATTTGCCCCTTCTCTCGGCTTCTAACCCTATTGTGCCATACAACCTTGGTACTGAGAGAGTGACTTCACCTTCGCTGCAACGTGAGCTTGCTCGACTCCTCCAAGGTAAGTTGTTCAATTTAATGCTGTTCAATTTAATCTTCATGCAGCTTTGCTATCATTTTCAGTTTCTCTAGCCGTGGATCTAATTCTCTGTCTTTGTGCTTTTGCAGGTGTTGTAGCGTAGATGGCCTCCAGCTGTGCCTAGCTTCTTCAGCAACCTTGTGTAGACAGGGTAGGGTCTTACCCTTTCGTTTTTCTCTGTTTTGAATTGATGTTGGTTGTTCTGTGTTGTTTGTGAGCTTCAACAGTTAAGAACCCAAATGGGTTTTCGGCCTCCCTTGCTCTGGCTTGATGTAATTTAAATTTTGTTAAAACCCTTACAGGGTTTGGTATTTAGGCCTCTTTCGTCTTGCTGTTAGCCTGAATAGGTTGTTCACTTATCGTGGTTTCTATTGCTCCTAAGACTGTGAGGAAATAAAAATATATGCAGCTGTTTAATTTGTAATTTGTAAATGATATTGTTACCTGTGCTTGCTTTCCTCATTTGTCGTTTAGTTTATTTTCACTGTATTTGGTCCTTGCTTATGGGTCTGTAACAACTTATTTGTCAATCCTGTTTCAGCATCTATATGGTTTTAGCTCCCTCTAAACTATCATCTTAAATATAGAATGTCTCACACAGAGAAGAAAACAACTTTTATTTTTAAAGTATAAGAGTAACCATTACACACTTGCTTGCTCAAAAAGAAATTTATCTTCCTGACTACTCTCTCCCTCTGGATGGCAACCCTTCACATGGTGGTCTAGCTCGGTTTTAATACCTTGCCTATAACTCCATACAATTGAGAAACTGTCATTCAATTTTCTGGAACTAATTAACTAATTAAACTTACTCTACTAACTAATTATTCCTAATTTATTCTTTAACTTTGGAAAACAAAAATTACAAGGTTGTGTTAGCCCGACCTTCAGCCTTCAAGGCAAAAATAAAAATTAAAATGTTCTCATGACCAATCAAAGATAACAAATGCTCAGCTATAGTTGTAGCCCTTCAATTGGATGCCCCTGCATCAGGCTCCCGGGGTAGATTAATCTCCTGGCTCATGCCCATGAGCTCTTCGATAGAGCACCTAACGCCTTGAATTCGTGCAGCAACTAACCAGGAACTATCCTCAATAGGACGGTTCTTCCACTTCACCAGATATTGCAAATATTCTTTTTTTCCGGGTCTTCCTATGATCCAGGTGGATATTGGTGGCCACCTGCCAAGTCCACCTAGACCCCCACCATTGTCTTTCTCAGCATTTTCAGTTTCCTTAATTGTAGCACAACTTACTATTTTTAGCAGTTTTTCGGGTCTTGAACTTCTGGAGCTGTTTTGAGGCCCTAAACGACGTTTTTTGGGGAATCCGGGGGCAACACGAGGTTCCAACAATGATAGTGCTCGGATAGATCTTTCTAATGAGCTATTGTACGCGTCAAACGGAGATCATATGCCAAAGTTACGACCCCGGGAAGTTGATGTACCAACTTACCCCCAAACGGGGCCCACAGTTTGGCGTTTCATCTCCTAGGGTTAGGTTTTGGAATGTTAAGGGTTTTTCCATTGCTTCTCAACAATAAATAGGCCTTCGAGCCTCATTGTAACACAGTTCAGAGGCATGTAGCCATCACATCTCTTCTCAGAGATAAGCTACCATCGCCCTAGCTAGTTTATTGCCATTTCTGTTTGTAAGCATATTTCAGTATTTTCCATTAATGAAATGAAGTATTATTTCCGCTGCATCTTTGTGTATATGGTTATCTCTGTAATTTGTTGCGTTCCTGTTTAAATCTGGATCAGTGGTATCAGAGCGGTCTGCTTTTTCTCTGTTTTTCTTTGCATGTCCCCAACAAGGTCGGGATATAAGGAGTTAGGGCTTGAACTGGTTGAACCTTTGCAAGACCAGCTTCGCAAATCCCGACGGCCTCCCATGGCGGACGAGAAGAAAGACGAGGGGGCAGGAGATCCCATCAAAATCTTGCTCGAAGAAGCGCTCGAGCGACAACGGAACGCGATGATGGATAGCTTTGCGCAGATCCTTCAGCGGCTACCCAGAAGCGGCGCATCGGCTTCCAGCAGCTCCTCTGGAAACACCACACCCTTTAAGGTACAAGTTAATTTTGAAATCCCCATATTCGAGGGTCAGATAGACGCCGATGCCGTAGATAAATGGTTAAATCTGCTAGAGGGTTATTTTTCTGTTCATGAATTTTCGAGTCGGGAAAAGATTGTTTTTGCTCTTCTCAAAGCAGCCCCCCACGTCAAGGACTGGTGGGAAACCTACTGCGAGTAGAAGGATGAAAGTATTGGCTCACTATTTTCAGCCGCACCCACCTGGGATTCATTCCGGGATGCCATCAAGGAGCAGTACTACCCTGTCGGAAGCTATGAGAATGAATACATAAAGTGGACCACGCTGCGGCAGGGAAGGGACCAAGACGTGCCGGAGTTCACCAATCTTTTCCATACCCTTCGCACAAAGTTGGGTATCAAGGATTCGGAGCAACATTTGATACTCAAATACCGTGGCTGCCTGCACAAGTACATCCAGGAAGAAATACAGTTCCTAAACATCCCCTCGCTCGGCGCAGCATACCGGTATGCCGTCAAGGTCGAGCAGAAGTTTAAACAAAAGAAGCGAGACTTTGGATCTGCGAATCCAAAGCAGGGGAAAGGTGGCCCTAAACCACAGAACAAAGGACAAAGCCAAGGCGGGACAGCCCAAGACAACCAGCCGAAGCTGCAAGCAAAGAGCAACGCCGCGAAGCCGAGAAAGGACACTGGAAAATGGTGCGAGTTCCATAAGAGCTCCACTCACAACACAAGTGAGTGTCGGGCCAAGCAGTCACTGGTGGCTGAGCTAAAGGTTTCAGAATCAGATGCATGTTCCGACTCTGAGTCAGAACCCGATAAGGGGTATGAAAAAGGGAAGCAGATCATTGATGCGGATCCCAGCGCCACTGTTGCTACCGCAAAGATCTAGAAAAATGAACCCGAAGATCCAGAGGAGGAGGATCGTCTCTTCCACTCCCAGATGTGGGTAAAGGGCTCCCCGATACAGTTCATTGTTGATAGCGGGAGTCAAAAGAACCTCATTTCGGCAGAGGTCGTGAAGCGGTTGGGCTTACCGACCACAGCACATCCACAACCATACACCATTGGGTGGCTTCACCAAGGGCGAGATCTTCGCGTGAGCCAGCAGTGTCGCCTTCCATACAACATCAAGCCCTTCACGAATGAGGTATTGTGTGACATTGCTCCCCTTGAAGTTTGTGATGTATTACTAGGACAACCATACTTGTGGAAGCGACATGCTATGTATGAATCAAGGCCCCGTGCTGTTATTATTACATTGGGAAATAAGTTGTTCAGGATACCAGAGGTAGCACCACCTGCCGCCATCTCTTTGATTACTGCAAAACAATGCAGTAAGATCATTTCCAAAACCAGGAAATTTGTTTTCCTGATGATATGCCCTCAAGGGAAGAAGAAGACAGTGGCCGCGGCCTCCAAACGGGGTCCCTCTGCACGGCAGCTACAGATGGACAAGATTGTGGAGGAGTACGAAGACATCTTCACCTCCCCGGCAGGGGTTCCTCTGCACTGTCAAGTCAAGCACTCCATCGATCTGACCCCAGGTGCGCTGCTACCCAATGGACCAATTTATCGGCGCTCCGTTCTGGAGAACAATGAAATCAAGAGGCAGATTCAGGAGCTCCTGTAGAAAGGTCACATCCGTCCGAGTTCTTCGCCCTGTGGGAGCCCGATAGTGTTGGTACAGAAGAAGGATGGGACGTGGAGACTCTGTATTGACTATCGGGCGCTGAACAAGATCACTGTCTGTAATAGGTACCCGATCCCGCGGATTGATGACCTCCTAGACCAACTAAAGGGGGCGAAATATTTCAGCAAGATCGATTTGAAGTCAGGATATCACCAGGTACCAATTGAACCCTCAGATGTGTGGAAGACTGCCTTCAAATCCAAGGAGGGCCTCTTTGAATGGTTGGTCATGCCTTTCGGATTGACGAATGCTCCTGCAACCTTTATGAGGCTAATGGATGACATCTTGCGGCCATTCACCAACTCCTTTGTAGTAGTATACTTGGATGACATTCTGATCTTCAGCCAGAGTTGGGAAGAGCACCTCCACCACATCCGACAGGTTCTCCAAACACTGCGGCAACACAAGCTATGTGCCAATTTGGAGAAATGCACTTTTGGCATGACCGAGGTTCAGTATCTGGGATACATCATTGATGAACAGGGGGTGCATGTCGATCCAGCCAAGGTCCAAGTCATTCGGGATTGGCCCTCTCCAACCACTCTAACAGAGCTCCGCAGCTTTCTAGGTCTTGCCAACTTCTACCGCAGGTTTGTGTTGGGATTTTCTCATATTTCTTGGCCCTTGAGTCAAGTCACCAAGGGCGGGGCGAAAGCAAAATTCTTTTGGTCTGAATCTCAATAGAAGGCATTCAGGGAGTTGAAGGATCGCCTCTGCACGGCACCAGTGCTCACGTTACCAGATTTACAACAACCATTTGAGGTCGAGACAGATGCCTCTAACTATGCTATTGGGGCAGTCCTTACTCAACATGGACATCCAGTGGCATATCACAGTGAAACACTTTCAGACACAGTCCGGAAGTACCCCACTTATGATAAAGAGATGTATTCCATTGTACAGGCCTGCCGACAATGGAAGCATTACATTTTGGGGAAGGAAACGGTCATCCACACAGACCACCGACCTCTGCAGTTCATACAGACCCAAGGGAAATTGCAGAATGATCGCCATCAGAAGTGGTCTACATACCTGCAACAGTTTCACTTGAATATCAAGTATAAAAAAGGCAGCACCAATAATGTTGCAGATTGCCTCAGTCGACCACCGATCATGGCGCTAACCACCGTGCTCAACTCTTGCGGGCACGAGACTTCTGATTGGCCACTTCTCTACAAAAGCGACCCAGATTTCGGCCACACATACCAGACACTCTTGGAGGGTCGGCAGGTTGCAGATTTTCACCTCCAGGATGCCCTATTATGCCACCTCGGTCACCTCTGTGTTCCTTCAAGCGAGCGTGCCAAGATGATTTGGGAAGCACACTACAGTCGGGCTGCTGGGCATTTCGGGGTCGAGAAAACAGTGGCAGTACTGCAAAACTATTTCTATTGGCCGAATCTTCGACAAGATGTTGGGAAGTACATCCGATCATGTACTGCCTATGCCATTGCCAAACCGACCATTAAGAAGCAAGGCCTCTATACCCCGTTGCCTACCCCTAGTCGACCTTGGGAATCCATCTCCATGGATTACATGGCAGGCCTTCCTTCCACTAAGCATGGAAATGACTGTGTTTTTGTGGTCGTCGACAGGTTCTCAAAGATGGCCATTATGATGGCCTGCAAGAAGAATATCACAGCAGAAGCCACTGCTAAACTCTTCTTTGAACGAGTGTGGGTGCACTTTGGGATCCCACAGTCTATCATCTCAGATCGGGACAGTCGGTTTCTCAGCACCTTTTGGTCCAGTCTCTGGTCAATGCTGGACACCAAACTCACGAAGTCCACAGCCTTCCATCCTCAAACTGATGGCCAGACAGAGGTTGTCAATAGGATGATTGTGCACATTCTGCGCATGTATAACTCAAAGCATCCATGCACATGGGACGAGAGCCTCCCCTACGTTCAGCACAGCTACAACCGAGCTCTTCACAGCTCCACTGGCCATAGCCCTTTTCAGGTGGGTTTGGGATTCCAGCCACTATGCCCCATTGATGTGGCCATGCCACTTGCAGCTACTCACATGAATTCAGCTCATGTCCAGTCCGAAACAGATAAGGCCACCAGCTTCATTGAGCGCATCCAAAATATTCGCCAGCAGGTCCATGACATTCTTGAGAAATCAAATGCCAAGTACAAGCAGCGACATGATCAACATCGGGTGCCACACAAGTTTCAGGTGGGCGACAAAGTCTGGTTGCATTTGCAAAAGGAACGCCTTACTGGAGCCTATCGGAAATTGAGACCACTCTGATATGGTCCTTACACCATTACTAAGGCTATGGGAGACAATGCATTTGAGCTCAACATTCCCCCATTCCTTGGCCTGCACCCAGTATTTAATGTGGACCGCCTTCGGCCATACTTTCCACCATTGCTAGACACATCCGACATTGCAGAACAGCTCAAACCCACAGAATTAAATCCAGATTGCATGGAACAAGCTGCAACTGATCGGATCATGGACACACAGATCAAGAACACTCGCCAACAGAATATCCAACTGTATCGAGTTGTCAAAGCGGGCCAACTCCTTCAGCAGGGCAAGTGGCTCACCAGGGAACAAGTTCAGCAGAAGTTTCCTCATCTCATGGAGGAGCTCAACGCAATGGGGACCATTGCTTCCTAAGGGGGGAGGAATGATCCAGGTGGATATTGGTGGCCACCTGCCAAGTCCACCTGGACCCCCACCATTGTCTTTCTCAGCATTTTCAGTTTCCTTAATTGTAGCACAACTTACTATTTTTAGCAGTTTTTCGGGTCCTGAACTTCCGGAGCCGTTTTGAGGCCCTAAACGACGTTTTTTAGGGAATCTGGGGGCAACACGAGTCCATGGAATGGACTGTGTTGCCCGTTCCAACAATGATAGTGCTCGGATAGATCTTTCTAATGAGCTATTGTACGCGTCAAACGGAGATCATATGCCAAAGTTACGACCCCGGGAAGTTGATGTACCAACTTACCCCCAAACGGGGTCCACAGTTTGGCGTTTCATCTCCTAGGGTTAGGTTTTGGAATGTTAAGGGTTTTTCCATTGCTTCTCAACAATAAATAGGCCTTCGAGCCTCATTGTAACACAGTTCAGAGGCATGTAGCCATCACATCTCTTCTCAGAGATAAGCTACCATCGCCCTAGCTAGTTTATTGCCATTTCTGTTTGTAAGCATATTTCAGTATTTTCCATTAATGAAATGAAGTATTATTTCCGCTGCATCTTTGTGTATATGGTTATCTCTGTAATTTGTTGCGTTCCTGTTTAAATCCGGATCATCCTAGCTATCTGCATGTCGAGAATCTGTTCTATCTCCAAAGGTTGTGCTAAATGCATCTACTTAATCCATGATTCTTCCTCGTCCTGGGTGTCCCATGTTTGTCTTTCCGAACTGTCTTCCACATCAACAACAACATATGGGTACAGATCTACCACATTAAAAATGGGTGAGATTCTGATTCCCAGAGGTAATTGCAACTCGTAAGCGTTTGCAGAAAACTTCCAGAGAATTTTACAAGGTCCAATTTTCTTCATCTTCAGCGTGTTGTACTCTCCTTTAGGAATCGTTTCTTTGCATATGTGTGCTAGTACCAGGTCTCCTACTTCAAACTGTACCTCCCTTCTTTTCAAATTTTCTTTCTGCTTATATTTTTGGCTGTTGTCCTGTAGCTTCTATTTGACCTTCTCATGAAGATCGTTGATTGATTTTGCGAAGTCTTCGCCATCAACACTTCTGTGCTCTAATTGTCCCAAGTCCCTCATCTCAAATATCTCTTATGGGCGTATTCCATAAAGGATTTGGAACTGGATTCTACCCGTACTTTTGTTGGGAGAGTCGTTATAGGAAAACTCCGCCTGTGAAAGCACAGGATCCCACTATTTGGAATTCTCACCAACCAAAATCCTCAGTAAATTCCCTAGACTTCACTTCACAACTTCAGTTTGCCCATCTGTCTGTGGGTGATAAGCTAAGCTGAAATTGAGTTTGGTGTCTAACTTTTTCCACAATGTTCACCAAAAATAGCTTGTGAACTTCACATCCCTGTCTAAGATAATGGATTTCAGAAATCCATATAATCTGACTATTTCTGAGAAGAACAAGTGCGCTACATGTGTGGCATCACTTGTCTTCTGGCATGGAATGAAATGCGCCAACTTGGTGAAACGGTCCACCACCACCATGATGGAATTGTAACCCCATTGTGTCTTTGGCAGACTCAAAACAAAGTCCAAACTGACTGAGTCCCAAGGTTTGCTTGGAATAGGTAAGGATGTATACAACCCTGTGTTTTGACTGTGTCCTTTTGCATGCTAACAAATCTTGCATCTAGTTACAAATCTCTGTACATCCCTTCACATCCTCGGCCAATAGTAGAAATGACTCAGCTGTTCCAAAGTCTTATCAACACCAAAATGTCCAGCCAAACTGATTTGAAAATGGGGCACTAAAGGCTTCTTGTCAAGCTTACAAGAACCTCTCCCACTCCAAAGCTTATATATTCCCAAGACCTTATGATTAACCAATTGCAGAATTAAAAATACTTGAAAATAGGTGTATGATTATGTTTGTTTTTAACTGTTCATGTGCTTATGTATATTTGCTTATGCTGATGTAAAACACACATAACAGTAAATAAAACAACGAATCAACAAACACATAAGACGGAAATATATTACGGAGTTCACCCAAACCTCTTGGGCTACGTCTCCTTGAGCTCTAGTCAACTCAACTAGGCTCTCTGGGATTATGGCATAAATTCTTTTACAAGCTCCATGCTCAAATCCATAGGTTTACAAACATGACTCTATGGGTTTAGAATACCATCTTATCCCGCTGGCTGTCCATACTCTGCAGACAGATCTAGGCTTCCCTGGACTAGACTCCTTCAATCAGCGCTCTGAGCATTCTTGAGCTCTAGCTTGCACCAACTCCCTCAGAATTCTTTCAACTATCTCTGGAATGCCTTCTTCTATCTCCAGCACACTTTGGACACCAACAATAGCTGGATCATTTGATCTCTTTGTTGTTCTCTCGGCTCTAGCTCTGGCTCTCTGGCTCTGGCTCTCCCTAAGCTTCTCTTGGCCTCTGCATGCCTCTGTAGTTCGCTCGACCTCCAAGCGACTCTCAGCAACCTTCCAGCGACCTCCCCAAACAACTTTCAGCTCCTTGGTTTCGCTTGACCTCCAAGCAACTCTCAAAAACTCTCTCAGCTCTCTTTGTCAATCATGCTCTCTGGATTTTGTGAGGAATTCTTTGACTTTGCGGCTTCCACAGTCGTTCCTCTGTCCCTTCGATCATGAGGAATCATTCCTCTGTCTCTTCAACTGGCCCTCTGGCTCACTAGATTTGTGGCTCTACGTTTGGCCCTCTGGCGCTCTGGCTCTATGGCTCTGCGTCTTACATAATTCATCATTGTTACAAAAATGCCTACTTATAGCATGGCACAAGGAATGGAAGTCGTTTTTACAGTGGGAAATACACAGGCAGCCTTTTTTCTACCATAATCCTGAAAACATAAGCATAACACAAATACATAGGAAATGCGTTAAAAACACATCATTAGCCAATACAGCCAGAACTCAAATTTTATAGAATCGTGTCCATAATCCCATCGGGTCTGCCTTTGGTCACAATATCGCAATTGCACAAGTGGGAGGTCAAAACCTCAATACACAGAAATACATTGAAAATCTGAAAATCCAGACTTGAAATATTATGAAATCACGTCCATAAATCTCATCGGGTCCGGCCTTTATCGCATGTCGCAACAGCCCTTGTATCAGGGATTCGCCGATTACCAATCACCGATATTGCCAATTGGCCCATCGGAACTTCGACATATCGCAATATCACTTATCGCCGGTCGCATGTGCATTGGACTTTGTATTTTTGTGATCCTGATTGTCGATTGTCGACCGCATCGACATTTCATAGTCGCATTGCCCAATGGCCCAAGGTCTGGACAACATCTGATGCATTGTTTTGATGCGATATATATATATATATATATATATATATATATATATATATATATATATATATATATGCACGTCGATGCACCGATCCGACTCATCGCATATCGCAATCGTCTATGCCTGGGTCCGATATCGCACTAAGGCCTACCTCCAATGCGATATACCAGAGATCACTAATCGGGGGTCCTTAAGGCCTACTGCTTTGCCCTTTACACCTTTCCGATGTGATTTTCTTTAGAAAGCCTTTATTTCTCCTAAGTCCCATCTAATAAGAAAATGCCTCCTTCTCAAAGGACAATGGGAAATCTTCTTTTTGCAATAACTTCTTCATCCAAAGTCCATTTTAGCCCATTCAAATTGCGTTAGATTTAGATTGAAGAGATCTATGCAATGAGACTATTTCCAAGAGCATCCCTTGACTTTCATTTTCCTCTGTGGAACATTCATAGACTTAGAAGTCTATGTTAGATCCATTTTGAATCACACCTTCCCACTAAAAAGCTTTTGGTCTCCAAAGTACTGATATACTGATCTAAACAGTAAATGAGAATAACAACACCCTCTTCTTTTAGCCTCCCTACACTTGCCTTGCATAGTGCCTCTGAACCAAAGCCTTTGACCACTCTCCTTCCTGGATGTGCTGGTCCTCTTGGGAAGAAATGTCTTCCTCCTTGACTTCATGCAGAACTCCTGTTGAGAAGGTTACAGAAGGTAGTTTGAACTTCTCTTCCTTGATCATTGCTCCAAGGTGGCTCAAACCAATGTGAAGTTACATCTACTTCATAAAAATTTACATTTGTGCCAGTTTGACATGATGTCAACAACAGCTGTTAACAACAACAGAATTAGAGATCACAACTAGATGGCTTAAACTCCTACTTCAACAAAAGAAAAATATTTTCACATCTTGAGAACACCTCCATGTCTTTACATCTACATAAAAATGATGAACTAGATAACAAGCCCACAAAACATGCCTTTAAAACAAATGACCCTTCAAGTCAAGCATGTAGAAAAGATCTCTAGGATTCTTTTCAAAAGATGAAACACTTCATCATTATCTCCATCTTGGAGACCAAATCAACTTTTCTCAAGTCAATATTACTTGCATGTTTAAAACAAAGCAATCAACCCTTCAAGTTAATTACACACACATGTTCAAATACAAGGAAATCATCAACATCCCTGTGTTCATGCATATCATGCTTATGCATACATTTCATCTTTCAACTTTCACTTAAGCACACTATACTTTCAAAGCTGAAATGAATATAATGTTGTAGCAATAAAGTGAGTCTCCTACTCAACTTTTTCCATTCACTTTCTTGGTAAAATCCCACAACTTTCATTCCATTAACAAAGAAATGTAGATAGATGCATCAAATCAAAAGACATGCAATCTTTATTTGGATAAGAACTCTAACCATTCTTACCAATCCATTTCAAAGGGAGGACCTTTGTCTGCACATTAGCATCAACATGTGAATCATCTTGAAACACATCATTCATGGAATCTTTCTTTCCATTTCTGCCATTTTCTCTTTCCACCTTCTTCAAGTTTCATGGAAGCTTTGTTGGATTCAGAGTCCAACACTTTTCAACAATGTGTCCTTGCTTATGGTAGTAAGTGCAACACATGTGCACTTGTCCAATGGACCTCCAGCTTGTTGCTTCATTTCCTTCAAAAGTTTCTTGTATGTGGCCATTCTCTTCCAACATATAGAAACATTATGGTTATCCAAATCACAAAAGGAACATGCAATGCTTTTCCCATACTTATATGGAAATTTACCATGCTGAACATAATCAAAAGGAATATGATTAAAACCAGATTTATACCTTTCTTTTTCACCTTTATTTCCTTCTTGAGGAAGTGAACTGAATGAAGAAGTAGCTCCCTTTGGAACACCATCAATATCTTCAAGGCTTTCAGAGTTTCCACAACTCTCTTGTTCAAGTGCATGCTTATGAACATCTGCATCTTGCAAATGATGTTTCAAGCTATGGCATTCTCTATGAATACAATCTTCACACTCTTGAGGTAGAAGACCTGAAATGAAACTCCTTATTAGAACTGTTTCAATGGTCTTCATGGCAGCTTTCGAACTTTCTCCATAAGACTGTCCATAGCCAAGACCCAAATACTTAGGCCTTTCCTCAACTATTATTGGCTCAACAATACCTTGTGCATGTTTGCCCAAGCCTCTTCCTTCATAGCCCATCTTGGACATTAACTTGGAACCTATGCCTCTGGTATTTTTTTCAAAAGAACAAATATAAGAATTCTTAGAAGAATTTGAAGACAAACGTGAATTGTTTACCTCTTCATCAAGCTGGTACTTGACTAAGGCTTCTTTGGCAACAAAGAACTGTGTCTCCAACTCATGCATCCTTTTCAGGTTCATATTTGCAATATGAAGTTGCCTCTCCATTTCCTACACTTTGCCAAAAAGCAACTGCTTCTCTTCCTCCACAGAATTCAACTACTCTCTAAGTATGTTGTTCTTCCTTCCATCCTCATAAATTTCTCTCACCTTGTCCATCATGATGAACAAGTCTTGCTTCATGTCTCCATTAAAGAATCTTGTGATGAAGGAGGAATTTGAGGACTCACTTGCAGAAGTTGTCATTATCAAACTGAACAAAAGAACTTCAAACAAGATTAACAAATAGCTTATTCAAGAAACCTTTTGCAACAAAATTCTTGTGCTTCAAGGATTGCCTTGAGGTCCTTTGGGATAAGAAGAATGCCTTCAGCCCTTCCTCCTTTTTGTCCTATCCTGGACTGAGCTATCAATAGTTTTCCCTTCACCTTTGCAAACTCAAACAATAGTCGGTTGAAAACAAGCATGCAATCAACCTCTGACTTTTTAAACACCTTTAGACAAGCAACCTTTGCTTTGTCAATAAAGCATTATGATCTAATACCACTTGCTCTGGTATAACCAGCTTTGATATCACCTTCTTTGAAAGTGGGGTTAATCAAACTTAAGCTCTAATACCACTTGATCTGAAAATGGGGCACTAAAGGCTTCTTGTCAAGATTACAAGAACCTCTCCCACTCCAAAGCTTATATATTCCAAAGACATTATGATTAACCAATTGCAGAATTAAAAATACTTGAAAATAGGTGTATGCTTATGTTTGTTTTTAACTGTTCAAGTGCTTATGTATATTTTCTTATGCTAATGTAAAACACACATAACAGTAAATAAAATAGTGAATCAACAAACACATAAGACGACAATATACTATGGAGTTCATCCAAACCTCTCGGGCTACATCTCCTTGAGCTCTAGTCAACTCAACTAGGCTCTTTGGGATTATGGCATAAATTCTTTTACAAGCTCCACGCTCAACTCCATAGATTTACAAACATGACTCTATGGGTTTACAATACCATATTATCCCACTGGTTGTCCATACTCTGAAAACAGATCTAGGCTTCCCTGGACTAGACTCCTTCAATTAGTGCTCTGAGCATTCTTGAGCTCTATCTTGCACCAACTCCCTCGGAATTATTTCAATAGTCTCTAGAATGCCTTCTTCTATCTCCAGCACACTTTGGACACCAGCAACAGCTGGATCATTTGATCTCTTTGTTGTTCTCTCGACTCTGGCTCTGGCTCTCTCTAAGCTTCTCTTGGCCTTTGTGTGCCTCTGTAGTTCGCTCGACCTCCAAGCGACTCTTAGCAACCTTCCAGCGACCTCCCAAAGTGACTTTCAACTCCCTAGTTTCGCTCGACCTCCAAGAGACTCCCAAAAACTCTCTCAATTCTCTCAGTCAATCGTGCTCTATGGCTTTTGTGAGGCATTCTTTGACTCTGCAACTTCCACATCCATTCCTCTGTCCATTCGATCATGAGGAATCATTCCTTTATCTCTTTGACTGGACCTCTGGCTCACCGGCTCTATGGATCTATGTCTGGCCCTCTGGCGCTTTGGCTCTGTGGCTCTACATCTTACATAACGCATCATTGTTACAGAAATTCCTGCTTACAGCGTGGCACAAGGAATGGAAGCCGTTTTTACAGTGGGAAATACACAGGCGTCCTTTCTTCTGCCATAATCCCAAAAACAGCAGCATAACACAAATACATAGGAAATGCGTTAAAAACACATCATTAGCCAATACAACCGAAACTCAAATTTTATAGAATCGTGTCCATAATCCCATCAAGGCCGCCTTTGGTCGCAATATCGCAATTGCACAGGTGGGAGGTCAAAACCTCAATACACAGGAATACATTGAAAATCTGAAAATCTGGACTTCAAATATTATGAAATCGCATTCATAAATCTCATCAGGTCTGGCCTTTATTGCATGTCGCAACGGCCCTTGTATCGGGGATTCACCGATCGCCGATCGTTAATATCGCCGATCGGCCCATCGAAACATTAGCATATCGCAATATCGCTTATCAGTGGTCGCATGTGCATAGGCCTTTGTATTGTTGCGATCTCGATTGTCCATCGTCGATCGCATCAGCATTTCACAGTCGCATTGCCCAACAGCCCGGGGTCTGGACAACATTTGATGCATTACTCTGATGTGATATATATATATATATATATATATATATATATATATATATATATATATCATCGATGCGCCAATCCGACTCATCGCATATCGCAATCGGCTCTGCCTGGGTCCGATATCGCACTAAGGCCTACCTCCGATACAATATACTAGAGATCGCTAATCAGCGGTCCTTAAGGCCTGCTGCTCCGCCCTTTACAACTTTCCAATGCAATTTTCTTTAGAAAGACTTTACTTATCCTAATTCCCATTTAATAAGAAAATACCTCCTTTTCAAAGGATAATGGGCAATCTTCGTTTTGCATTAACTTCTTCATCCGAAGTCCATTTTAGCCCATTAAAATTGTGTTAGGTTCAAATTGAAGATATCTATTCAATGAGATTATTTCCAAAAGAATCCCTTGAATTTCATTTTCCTTTGTGAGGAACATTCATAGACTTAGAAGTCTATTTTAGATCCATTTTGCATCACAAACCACCACTGTGTTTTTCCTGAATCAAGTTCTCCCGCATAGAACACTCCATAACACACAACTGTCCTCCTTTGAACATAAATCCCTCCTGCAAGTTATAGTCCAACCATGGGCTATTATCCCTCAATAGTGGATTTTGGCAAGCTTCATAAGCTTCCTTAAAATCTGTATCTGTCACGTACAAGTCCTTAAGGTGCTCGAATCCCAATACTTGTACTATGCTCTCTTGCAAGATCAAACTTCTTCTGCTTAATGCATTTGCCACCTTATTAGATTGACCATTGATGTGTTTCAAAACAAATGTGAAGCTCTGCAAATACTCCACCCATTTTGTGTGCTTATGATTCAGCTTGTGCTGTTGCATAATGTACTGTAGCGCTAAATTGTCTGAAAACAAGACAAATTCATTAGCTAATAAATAATGTTGTCAATGCTTCAATATGTGGACGACTGCATAAAATTCCTTATCATAAGATGTGTACTTTTTCCTGCTCTCATTCAGCTTTTCAATCAAATATGCTACCGACTTATCTTCTTGACTAAGCATTGCACCAATGGTTGTCCCACTGGCATCACAACGAACTTGAAAAATTTTGTTGAAATCTGTTAGCTTCAAGGCTGGTTGTTCAGTAATATTTTTCTTCAAAAGCTGAAAGCTCTTTTCGGCAGATTCTATCCAATAAAAAGGTTGATTTTCCTTCTTAATGGTATCCACCATAGGTGCACAGATACCACTAAATTTTTTAATAAATTTCCAATAGAAACTCGTCAATCCATGAAAACTTCACACCTCAAACAGACCTTTAGGAGAAGGCTAGCTAACTATAGCTGCAATCTTCTCTGGGTCCATCTTTAATTAATTTTCAAATATTACAAAGCCTAGATAAATAAGTTCTTTCTTGAAAAAAGAACACTTTTTAAGATTTATTAACAATTTATTTTGCTGTAATTTTTTTAGTACATATCTAACATGTTGAAAATGCTCCTCCCTAGTCTTGCTGAATATAAGTATATCATCTAGATATACGATCACAAATTTTCCTATGAATTCCTTCAACATCTCATTCATCAAGCACATGAATGTGCTGGGAGCATTACTCAGCCCAAATGGCATAACTAGCCATTCATACAAGCCTTCATTAGTCTTGAAAGTCGTCTTCCACTCTCACCTTCTCTGATCCTGATTTGTTGGTAACCGCTCTTCAGATCTATGTTTGAAAAGTATGCTACCCCACTTAAACAATCCATAATATAATCCATTAGAGGTAAAGGAAACCGATACCTGATGGTGATTTTATTGATCGCTCTAGAATCAGTACACATTCACCATTCTCCTCCTTTCTTGGGGGCTAAAATAGTTGGAATTGCACAAGGGATCAAACTTTCTCGAATCAATTCCTTATCCAAAAAATCCTATAATTTTTTTCTAATTTCCTCATTATCCTTTGGACTCATCTGGTAAGCAGCCTTGTTTGGTAAACTGGCTCCCGGAATGAAATCAATGTGGTGACTGATGCTCTACTTGGGCGGAAACTTATGAGGTAGATCATCTACCACAATATCATTGAATTCCTACAACATCTCCTGTATCTCCACAGGTAGATCAGTAATTTCGGTATGCAGCAATACCACTCTTGGTCTTCGCACAATGGCATAGTTCACCTCATTACTTCCAACCTGTCATAGAAATTCCTTTCCAACTATCAACAGGGTCTTAGTTCTGCTAGCCTCAATATCGTTTCCCTCCTTCATGGGCACGAGTGTATGCTTCACTCCATCTTTAACAAACTTTTAGCAATTATTTTCCCTATCATGGACGACCTTTCTATCATACTACCACGGTCTTCCCAGTAGAATATGGCATATGTCCATAGGCTTAATATCACACATCATCCTGTCCTTATACTTCCCAATGTGGAGCTCCACCTCACACTGCTCATCAACCAGCAACTGGTGTCCTTTCTGCAGCCAAGACACCTTATATGGTGTTGGGTGTTTCAACCTCTTCAACCCCAACTTTTCCACCATCTCAGTGGCTACCAAGTTATCGGTGCTTCCGCTATCGATAATCAACTTGCAGCATTTTCCATGTGACTTGCACATAGTACGGAATAATGCTTTCCATTGTGTCGTGTCAGTCACTTCCTTAGCTGGTTTCAGAAGAACCTTATTCAACACCAAGGCTTCACCTGTTTCAGGGGCATCCTCCACCTCTTGTGGCAGTGCCTTTGCTGCTTCAGGTTGAGCAACGTATCCTCCCCTCTATCCAACTTGTTCATTTTTAGGACATTCAAAATGCCTATGCCCCCATTTATGACACTTGTAACATTGATAGGCATTTCCTCTGCCTCTGCCATTACCTCTTCCTCATTGGTATGACCTTCCTCCTTTAGTGTTACCTTCCCTTTCAGTATATCCCAAATTTTTCAAACTACTGCCCTCTTCATTGTTGTTGGAAGTCCTACCTCTGCCAAAGGATTGTCCTTTTCCTCTATTGGAACCACGTCCTCTCTTTTCATTCTGCTTGGTAATCTTTTCTTTCACCTTCAAAGCACATTGATATGCCTCCTCAATAGTTCTAGGAGAAAGAATGTTGATTTCGTCTAGGATTTCCATCCGTAGACCATTCACAAACCTTGTTGTCTTTTCAGGGGTATCTTCAACATATCCCCCCCTCAGGTTCACTTTATAAAATTCTTCAGTGTATTCTCTTACAGTCATCATTCTCTGTCTTAAATTCTGCACCTGTCTGTAAAGGGAAATTTGATAATATTTAGGCAAAAATTTACTCTTCATCTTTGCAATCATCCTATCCCATTTCTTGATCAAGGGCTTGTTTAATCTTCTTCTTTATGCCTACACACTGTCCCACCACAGTGTTGCATGTCCTTTGAATTTGGTGATAGCAAACCTAATCTTCTTATCTTCGTTGATTTCTTCATATTCAAAATATTTATCTAGTTCACTTATCTAGTCCAACAATGCCTCTGTGGAAAAACTACCATCATAATTAGAAATCTCTGGTTTTGGCTTGCTACTAGCCAGCAAAACTGATCTCAATAGTTTAATCTCTGGTCCCTCTTCATCTGACCCATCCGTCGTGGCTGCGTTTTCTTCCTCACTATCATCCCCACCTTCCAGATCTTTGTGCCTTCCTGCTTCCACTGCTACCAAACATGAAGTCAAGGTCTTGATCGCTTCTTGTAGCCCTTCATCTGCTACTCTTCTAATGGCTCTACCTCAACCTCTTCTACCTACCTCCATCTTTACTGAAAATAAGGAACAAACTTGCTCTGATACCACAATTGGTGGGACCATGGGATATGAAACCTTAAGTACTCGCACTTACAATATGAAATTGTATTTAAAAGCTTATTAATATAACTCTAAAGGCCTAAGCCTTATCAAATCATTTCCAATGTGACCTTGCGCTCAGAACCGAAGGCTTAAGTTACAATTCAAAAACTCATTGACGAAAATTAGACTTAGGGTTTTGTGATTTTCGATGTTGGTATTCATTGTCGCTCCGGTGAGGCTATGGGGGCAGGGTTTCGTCCTTGTGCCTCTGCTCTGTTCTCTGGTTTCAAGAATGAAAAATAGCTTGTGGCTTTGGCCCTCCAGTGGCTATGTTGCTCCTTGCAACCTTTAACCTCGCATTGGGTAATTGTTTTACTTCTGTTGTGACTTTGACCTTGCTGCTTTCAAGTTGTTCTGCAATCTCATGTATCCGCTGGTTAATGTATTTTCTTGGGTCGGTGTTCTCATAGGTTCTTGTTTCCTTCTCCAGGAAACTCGGCCTCTACATGACTGGTAAGTTTTCTGTCTGATTTTTGCTTTCAGTTCTTTTCGAGTTTCCTCTAACCCTTCTGCTCCTTCCTCGCAAAGTTTCCTTTTAGAGTTAGCTTCTATAATTCCGCTATCTGCGTGGGTTGTTTGCCCCTTCTCCTGGCTTCTAACCCTACTGTGCCATACAATCTTAGTACTGAGAGAGTTACTTCACCTTCACTGCGACATGAGCTTGCCCGGCTCCTCCAAGGTAAGCTGTTTAATTTAATGTTGTTCAATTTAATCTTCGTGCAGCTTTGCTATCGTTTTCAGTTTCTCTAGCTATGGATCTAATTCTCTGTCTTTGTGCTTTTGCAAGTGTTGTAGTGTAGATGGCCTCTAGCTACACCTAGATTCTTCAGCAACCCCGTGTAGACAGGGTAGGGCTTTACCATTTCATTTTTCTCTATTTGAATTGATGTTGATTGTTCTGTGATGTTTTTGAGCTTCAACAGTTAAGAACCTAGATGGGTTTTCAACCTCCCTTGCTTTGGCTTGATGTAATTTAAATTTTGTTAAAACCCTTACAGAGTTTGGTATTTATGCCTCTTTCATCTTACTGTTAGCCTGAATAGGTTGTTCGCTTATTGTGGTTTCTATTGTTCTTGAGGCTGTGAGGAAATAAAAATATATACGTCTATTTAATTTGTAATTTGTAAATGATATTGTTACCTATGCTTTCTTTCCTCATTTGTCGTTTAGTTTATTTTGACTGTATTTGGTCCTTGCTTCTAGGTCTGTAACAGCTTATTGGTCAATCTTGTTTCAACATCTAGATGGTTTCATCTCCCTCTAAACTATCATCTTAAATATAGAATGTCTCACACAGAGAAGAAAACAACTTTTATTTTTAAAGTATAAAAGTAACCATTACACGCTTGCTCACAAAGAAATTTATCTTCCTGACTACTCTCTCCCTCTGGATGGCAACCCCTCACTTGGTGGTCTAGCTCAGTTTTAATACCTTCCCTGTAACTCCATATAGTTGAGAAACTGTCATTCAGTTTTCTGGAACTAATTAACTAATTAAACTAACTCTACTAACTAATTGTTCCTAATTTATTCTTTAACTTTGAAAAACAAAAATTACAAGGTTGTGTTAGCCCGACGTTTAGCCTTCAAAGCAAAAATTAAAATTAAAATGTTCTCATGACCAATCAAAGATAACGAATGCTCAGCTACAACTGTATCCCTTCAATTGGATGCACCTGCAAGAGAGTCCAATCCAAATCTATTCCAATTTGGAGGGAACCATTTCTCCTTATGGTTTTCTTTTAAAGAATCTATTATTTTTAAATGTGTAATACATCCATTACATTCATTTGATTTTACCTTTTATTTATGTGACAACAATGTTTCAACCTTTTCCAGTTTAATTTAATGATTTGTTATTCAGCAAGATAGTTGATTCTTTATTAAACTAATATTTTTCAATGTGTAGTATATCCATTACATTCATTTAATTTTACCTTTTATTTATATGGCATCAATGCTTCCACCCTAGTTTTACCTTTTTATTTATATGACATCAATGCTTCCGCCTTTTCAAGCTTAATGAAATGATTTGTTATTCAAGGAGATAGTTGCATTCTTCATTAAATGGGTGTTACTCTATATATGTTTATAATTTGTTTAGCACATGTGAGATCTTAAGATTGTAACATGTTCTAATATTTGTATTTTGAATACGTTTTATTTATTTAGAGAAAATGTTGTTTTATATTTTTGATTTATTGAGAGTACTGAGATGCATTTATAACTTAATACTATAGAAATATTGTTACTTTGATAATATTGACTATACATATATTAAAAAATAACAAAAAATGGTATGTAGTGGGTTAAATAAAAAGATAATAAATTTATTTAGGTTTCAATTCAATTGTGAGTTCTAAGTTTTATATAATTGAATGACATTACTATTATATAGATCAATTTTAAATGATAAGCAAAATTTTAACTTTAAAGTTTGGTTTCTTTATTTATATGATAGATTTAGAATTAGGATGGATATATGTTGGTATATGATCTCTTGGAAGCATAGTTCTTAGTAAATTTGGAACATTCACTTGTGTGGAAGGAGAGAAGCCACAAGTGAAGATGAAGAGTCATGAGAAGTCAAATAGACTGCTTGGAATATGAAACCAAGGGTCATAATGATGAATTTATATGTGTATCATTTAATAAAATGTATACACACTTATCTAATTTTGTTGCATTTTCATGTGTCTTCGAGCAATGGTATCAAAGCCAAAATTAGGAATCCTATCCACTCTTTGTAACTCATTTCTTTGTCAGTTCCATGTCATCCATGTTTGTCAAATCACAGACCTACATCAAGTTGTTTCATCCACCTCTTCTATCATCAATATTCTACTCTCCTTGTCAACTGTTGAGATTCCTCAGGCTCATACTATAATTGATAAAGGAAATCTCACGACGTGACCTTTGCTTATTGTGTTTCTCCTCTTTTCCTCTTATGCATTGACTCAAACTCTCGAATATTGTGATATATCTATATTAAGAATACATGAGAAGGTTTCTAAATTACAAGAGGCCTATGAGACCTATTTGATCCCAGAAGGAATAATTTGTATGAAAATTATCTTGCAAGAAGAATCTAGTATGTTGTCATGAGATTAAGGGAGGGGATTGCATAGTGCCTTAGATCCTCATTATAAGATGTCCACAAGAATAATTTTCTCCATGTTTTTCCCTCTAAAATGTAGACATTCCAAGTTCTTGTGAGGTATTCAACGTTGGCATTAGTAGCAATGGTTGCAGCCAAGCAAAATGGAGGCATGACTTGATTTGTGAATCATGAGAAATGGTGAAGCATTGACTAACTTATATGAAATTATCCTTGACATATGTACTATGATCATTCCTAGAACTATGTCAAGCCACTAGGAAAAGGGATTGAATACGACATTGTGAGATAGAGGTAAATTGCATGGAGAACCAATTTCTTCTATGTTTTCCCATTTCTTTGATTTGGCATCGTTAACAACCAAAAAGTGGTTAACCCACAATAGGGATTTTTCTCCTACTTGGATAGCTAGCCACCCATCAACTCTATTGACTGGCACATGACATGATGCCATAGATTCTCTCCAATCAGATTTATTTCCCCCATATGGCATTTCTTCTTGAAGGAATGTGGGTCATCCAACTATGGGTACTTTAACCATTTTGTAATCATGTGATTTTACTTAATGTTTTGGGGGTATAGTAATATGAATCAAGGGGTTATCTAGATTAATAATTGATTTTGATTGTATTCTTGTTCACTCACTTCACTTGGGAGGTTAGTATTTGAATCTAGTCCAATGGGACCTCATTTAAGGTCTTAGGGTTATAAGAAGGATAATGCTGGGGAGGCTTTGATCAAATTAGTTCTACCATGATATTACATACTTATCACTTTCCATTCTTCCCATTATTTCAAATCATTTCTACTAGTTGGTGGTCAATGGTCATGGGGATTGGTAGCTTCTTATCATCATCCTTGAGTTTGGATAAAAAAAAAATCCCTAGAGGTTGATGCAGCTAAGATAAAAATAAAAGCAAAATAAATCCATAGTGAAATAAAAATATAAAATGCAAAATATGGTTAAGCCCAAAATTAGTGTGTGAGAAAAACCCTAGCATGAGTTCTATCCCCCAAATTATCCATCACTTATTTCTTAGAGCACATGATGCTCCGTCCATGAAAATGAATCCTTGTGTCCCAACCTACATAAGTGATAAATTTCCTCATCCTTAAAGGGTAATAAATTTTAATACCTCAAAGCATGCTTGGGCATCTAAGCTATGCATCCAAATAAAAGCATTATCATAAAGAAGTAAAATGGCATAGAAGAAGGGTGAAAAATGAAAGTCGAGGAAAGGGGTAAATCATGCCTCCATGATTGCTCAGTCCTTACATTTATACACTCAAGATCTTGAACCATCATTAGCTAGTCATCACCACTCCATTGTAACCATCTTTACATGCACCTATGGAATGATGGATAAACCTAGGACCTGTCACTTCCCCATCTGAGCTAGATGTCACACGGAATAAGTTGATCTTGCGGACAAGATAGACCTTCCTAGAATCTAAAGAAGACCGAATGATAAGCAAACCAACCAGACACTATCTTTCTCTAAATATGCTTTGATAAACAAATAGCAAACAAGTGTTTTTAGGGCCTACCTTAGGTCCAACGCAAGCTTGTGGATGCCCTTGCTCCTTTGATCCAAGTGAGCTCCTTTTTGCGAATCTGCAAACACAAACAAGGCAAACAAATTAAATAGCACCTGAAAAGCCAATTGCATAAAACATATTTAATATGAAAGTCAAGGAGTCCATGAAACAAATAACATAAGATACTTGTTGAGAAAAATGAGTTTGATTGTATTGATTCAAAAGAAGAAGAACTTTACAACCTTTGCCTTGACGTTGTACAAGCTCCTCTCAGGGTCCAGCAAGAAGTCTCCTCTACTTTGACAAGTTTCACTCACTCCCCAATGAAGCCAAAAAGATGTGTGATCTCTCCTCTTAAGCTCAACTAGGAAGTCTTGATTTCACCAACATTTACCCTAAAAAATGTTCAGCTTCTAACCTCTCCAGCAACCATCCCAATGCCTGTATTTATAGTGCAATGGAGGGAGGTTACTAGGTCCTCCTTCAAAGGGATAAAGCCCTCCTTCAAAGGGATAACTCCTCTCATCAAGCGATTAGCTCCTTCTCTTTTGGGATGCATGAACCACCTCAGAGCGAACAATCCACGTCAAAATTACTTCTAGAAACCTCTAGAATTAACCCAAAGTGAGTTTTTTAAGATAAAACTTGCACCTTTGACTTTCACAAGGGTACGCACCTACACTATTAGGGACAGAGTGGGCAGGTCTGCAGTTTTTTTACACAGAAGGTGCGGGACCGCAGTGACCATGAGAGAAAGTGCGGAACCAGAGTTACATTGATTTTTAATGTCTTTCTCTCATTTCCAAAGCTTGATTTGAAGAACTGAGGTCTGAGACTTGCTTAGGAGGACAGTACAAGTGATGATAGACCCATACTGACTGCAAATAATCATGGTGACGATATTTTTGTGTAACATATTGCCCCCTAAAGTGCGAAGTCTGTAGTAGATGAGGATTTCTTATCATTTAGGAAGAGTGAAGTACTTTATCATTTCGAGGATCATCTTGTGGAGAACCCAGTTGGAACCTGTAAAAAAATTCAATGCAAGATATATATATGAGATCATATCATTGCTGAGGTAGGCATTCCCATGCTCAGATCAAAACTGACTAGAAAAACTAACTACTGGTCTGATATAGGAATGATCTTGTAAAACACCACAAGTATAGACTCATGTGGACACAGTATGGGCACATCCATCTATTTATGAATAGTCCATTATATAATGAATACAAAATTCCTCGCAGCCTGGATTGTGGAAACTAGATCCAGGGTCTTCATTTCTACTTCCCGAAACAGTACGATTCTATCCATGCGAATGAATGTGTTGATGTCGAACATGATAGAAACCACTTGATTACCAGTCAATGATGTAAACTGTTAACAAGTGTGAGAGAAACTACCAATGATGTTAATGGCTCTCAAAGTACCCAGTACAATCCATGAGATGCGAATAAATGTGTTGATGTCGAACATGTCACGAAATCCTTTGATCAAAAGTCAATGATGTAAACTGTCGTCAAAGGCGAGAAATCTGCCATTGAGGCATGCAGATTTCAAGGTACTGACAATTCCTAGATCATCTTTCTAGATAATGAGTTGATGTCGATAGAAAGCGATCCGTCGTAGGCAAGCCCACAACACGAAATCATAGATCAAGTTGAATAAATTTAGTTGCAAGGACTGACTCAGGGATGGTCAAGATGGATGACAGATATTTTGTAGATGAATGGCTTATTGGCAATGACCTCTTGAACACATAACGACATGACAGATGGCTTGGTGACAATTGACCCAAAGTTAATACCCAGAAACCGGCTGAAGACTTTCAATGAGGTTTGATCAAATGTTAGGCAAAGGATTTCCCAACCCAGGTGAATGAAAGTGTCGTGTTCAAGAGTGGTTACAAAGTATGACAAACAGGCTCATTTTTCTCTCTTTTCCCCCACCATTTCTGGCAAGTACCTCTTTATTTTTGACAAGCTTGAGGAGGATAACATTTGCTTGATTATAAGCTCATCCTTTGGATGAGTCAACCTTAGTTTAAATTCGAACCCTAAGAAGGAGTGGTTCGTTCCCATTTGTAATTGAATAGGTCCTTTACTGTGAAATTTTAACGAGTCCAGTATAGGAGAAACTCGGCGTTTTTCAATTTTAGAGTCTGAAAAAACTTAAGAAGACTCCAGGGTTGACCTTTTTCGTAAATTTGTGTCTCCCAAGCCCGAAAAAGTATAAAATAATACTTGAGAGAACCGCTTGATCTTTTACGACCAAGGAGTACTTTTCATCATTAGTGCCTTTGACCTGAAAAAGTAAAAAAGCGATCAATGACACGTCGTTTTATGACCGATATCGAATTTGAAACGACAAAAATCCGGCAATATTTTCATGTTTTTTACAGTCAAAAAAGGGTTGTAAGTGGACCGTCTTTTAATTCCGTTTTAATGAGTTTAAAAGAAACACTCGGCAATCTTTTCATGTTTTAGGAGTCAGAAAAGAGCTTAAAGATGACTCTACATGTTTTTTCGTCGAAAATCATAGATTTCGCCTGAATAATCCTTTATTCTGCACAAGAACACAAACATTACTCATACCTGTTTGAAATGGATAAAAATGTCGCAAAATACCTTTTCAAAGTTAAACATAAACAAATTTGCAATTTATTTACTCAAAAAACTTATAAAAAGGGCCTTTGTCAATTCATTTTTACCGTTTGAGTTTGGGTGAGAAAATAGTGCTTTTTTTCAGAAAACTTCCCGTGAAGATTGCAGAAAATCCAACCGTTGGAATCGAACGTCGTCTTCTCTAGGTAATCCACATCATCCCACTCTTCATTTTTAACCATTTAATTTTTTGTTTTAGTCCTTTATTTCATTTTTGGGAGGGTTTTTAGGTGCAAAACCCGTGCGCGGGGGCCCACAGGTTTGCCATTGCCAGCCTGCGGACCCCGACTTTTTCTCCATCGGGAAAAAGCTCGGGGTCCACACCTTCCGTGTAGACAAAGTGCAGTCCCACACATTGTGTCTAACCTGGAGGGTGCGGTCCCCGCCACAAGGGTTTTGAACCCAAAAATTCTCAAAAATGGACTACACAAAATATTTTCTAGCATTTTAATTTGTCTTTATGATTGATGCAGAGAGTACATCATGCTAGATTGGCGTGAACGAGAGCATGAGGACGTGGATGCCGCCGCATGGAATCATCAGCCTTCACTTGATGCTTTGAGGGCGTGCAGATTTTACAAATACTGAGCCATTCCTGGCATGAGGGCTCAGGTGGATTTCTTACAGTGGCTGGTTGAAAAATGGAGCATACAGGACCAATGCTTCTTCATTGGTGGCCACCAGCTCGAAATCGAGCCGGCGGACATATATTTCTTGACTGGTTTTCCTAAGAGAGGTGAAGACTTGACTCTGTTTGGGGCTAGGCCAGGTGGCCAGTCTGTCGATAGCCTCAGGCTAGAGTGCTGCAACAGCCAGGCTAGAGACAAAGGGATAAACATAAAGACCATATCCTGTCCTGAGCTCATGGTGATTGCGTTCATTGTCACCAGACTTTGCGGAGCTGTCGCATTACATATTGCCATCGGATCCCAGATGCATATGGCAGTTGATTGCTTTCGAGGCACCATCTTCAACGGGTGCGATGCCGTGTTGGCCAATCTGAAAGGCCAACTGACCAGGGCCAAAAACAGACAACTAAAGGGCTTTGGTTATGGGGCTTTGGTTGTGAGCTTTGGCCTCGAGAGGGTTCCTATGCTGATCCCACAACACCTTACTATAGGAGCTGGGCTTCCTTGAGAGCCCAAACTGATGCGATGGGTCGCAGTCATGGCCCATCACCGGACGAGAGGACACAGGTTGCTCGATTCAAACCTGAGTATTTCCAATGGCTAGAAAACCAGGTCTTTTCTATTCAAGACTTCCTTTACGCTGGGATAGATTTTCGTGGTGACCCAGACATGGTTCTTCCACCAGGAGAGCAGTGGGACGAGTCAGGTAAAATCCTTTTCAACATTTTTCCTATTTTAATTTTTTGTTATTTTTTCATCGTCTCAAAACTGATAGTAAAGATTTCAAATGCAAATGTGGGTCCACAGCGACCAGCCACTGTCCGGCATTACGAGAGGAGGCAACCAGTTGCACCCGCACCAGCCCCACAGGACGAATCAGTAGAGGTTTTGGCCGAGTTGGAGGGTCATCTCGAGCGCTTGACAGGAGATATTCCTGAGCCCACTATAGACGACATTCCTCATTGACTTCAGCGTTGTGATTGGAGTCACGGGACCTTTTAGGAGGTTCCTTTGCAAGGTGGCCCGTGCAGTGGTTTCTTATAGAGATCATCACCAGTGATATGATGATCGCTTATTGTGGGCACATATGA
The DNA here is from genome assembly GCA_031772625.1 of Pinus tabuliformis. Lineage (NCBI taxonomy): Eukaryota > Viridiplantae > Streptophyta > Pinopsida > Pinales > Pinaceae > Pinus > Pinus tabuliformis. Next base: position 141,175,244 of record CM062817.1, read on the forward strand.
CATTTTTTTTTTTGTACTTATCATTTTTGCCGATCATAAGGTGTTTTTCAACCTATGATCGAGGACGATGTATTTTTGACACACTCCTATATATATATATATATATATATATATATATATATATATATATATATATATATATATATATATATATATATATCACTATTACTGGCTTATCTTGTAAATCATGTTATGGAATGGTTTTAAATTTACATGTATGATTATTGCAAATGTCTATTTAACATTCGAGAAGCAATTGCATCTGCTAATGCATTTAAAGACCTTGGAATATGCTGATATTCAATATAATCAAATTCACGTTCCAAGAGACGCACTCTCAAAAATAATCTTAATAACACTGGATTTCTAATGGCATACACTCTATTAAGTTGTAATACAATGAGTTCAGAATCTAACCTCACTATCAAACTCTGAATCCCAAATGAAATAGATTCAGATAATAACTCAATCACTGCACTATACTCAGCAATGTTGTTCGTTGTTTGACCGAGGCTTACCCCATGCATAGATACTAACTCGTCAGAGGGTGAATAGATAACCCAAGCTGCGGAAGAGATGTTCCATGTATTACGACAAGCACCATCAACGAAACCAATGTATGTTTGGAGAGGCATCGACATCTGCAATATCAAGATTAAAACCAAGATAAGCAGGAATAATGACGAAAAAACACTCTCTAAGCTAAGCACAATGTTTAAACTAAAACACACCAGCTAGAAAGAGAAAACTATCCTAACTAAATCTCCATACCCATTCTTTTAAGCATAATACCTCTTCAAGTAAAGGCCATTTCTGGGTTTACCCAAAGAGTCCCCATCAAAATCTACCAATTCATAAGCCCCTTTGGCTAGATTTCGCTTTACAACATAGGGACCATGCCACATAGGAACGAATTTTCCAACGCCTAATTTATCATTAGCTTGATCGTAAACTAAGACTAGATCTCCTTCCGAAAAATTTCGAGGGGTCACATTTCGATCATACTGAGCTTTCATTCATTTTGCGTGAGTCTCGATCGCCAATGCAGCATCACGTCGATTCTCATCTAATTGAGCCAAGTATAACAAATTCTTTTCCTCTTCAGAAGTGGCTGGAAGTAACTCGATGGCCATTTGCAGTGACGGGATTTCGCATTCAATGGGTAACACGGCTTCCAAACCATAGACTAGTTGGAAAGGAGTGAACCCTGTTGATGTTTTTATTGAAGTTCGGTACGCCCAAAGCGCTGAAAATAGCATGTTGTGCCAATTCGATCGATGAATCCCAATGATTCGTCAGATCATGATAACTAAAACTTTGTTGATGGACTCAACCAGACCATTCACTTGTGGATAATAAGGGGTTGAACTATCGTGACGTAAACCAAGTTGGCCTGTAAGTTCGGTCATCATAACATTTTGAAAATGACACCCATGATCAGTGATTATCGCTTGTGGGACACTAAACCTAGCAATTATATGATTGAACACGAAAATTGCAGTTGTCTTGCTGTCTACCTCGGATGTAGGCATCACCTTGGCCCACTTAGTTAAATAATCTACCGCAAGGATGATATACGCATGCCCCCGGCTGAGTGAGGGTTACATGTAATAAAATCGATACCCCATTTGGCAAAAGGACCAACGACAATTATAGGGTGGAGAGGAGCAAGTGGAGCGCGCATCTTACAATAAAAAATCTAGCAGTTGTGGCATTTTCGGACCGCCGTAAGACAATATTTAAATAAAGACGGCCAGAAGTAGCCAGCGCGCAATATCTTTTGGGCTGTGGCAAACCTAGACATATGACCGCCACACGCTCCAGAGTGACAGTCATTTAGAACCCTTTCAACTTCCTCGTGAGTTAAGCAACGTCGAAAAATAGAATCCTCCCCATGGCGATAAAGAGTATCTCCAATAATCTTGAATTGTTGGGACTGGAATCGAATTTTTCGACGTTCTGACCTTGAAATTTCTAGCCGAAAGGATTGGGTCTGGAGATAAATGATGATATCCCCATACCACGGATCTAAAGTTCTGATTAGAAACAAGGATTCGTCCGCAATGGGCTCCTCCGCCACAGTTTCCATGTCAACACGTGGGAAGTCACACATTAACTCCGCAAAAACTAAAGATTTCTTAGACTTGGATTTCTCAGATTCCAAGTCGAACTCTCGCAGGATAACGATCCATTTAGAGTACTTGCCCCCTAGAAATTGCTTGGTCAAAATGTAGATCATAGGGTTGCAATCTGAAATTACTGTAGTTTTACGTAGTAAAATGTAGTGATGAAAATGTTGGACGGCTTGAACGGCTGCCAATGCCAATTTCTCCACATGTGAGTATTTTAGCTTAGTTGGATTTAAAGTTCGACTAAGGTAATATATCACATGTTCAGTTCCTGATTCATCTTCTTGAACTAAGACCATTCCAATAGTGGAATGAGAAGCGGCGAGATACAAGAAGTAATCCTGGTTGTAGTTGGGAGGATGCAACAACGGTCCATGGGTCAACGCGTGTTTGAGTGCATCAAAAGATTTCTGAGCTATCTCGTCCCAATATAATGGAGTATTCTATTCAACAACCGGGTAAAACCCTTTGTAACCTCGACGTAGTTAGGAATGAATCATCGTAAAAAGTTTGCTTTCCCCTGCAAACTTTGGAGTTGGCGAAGACTCGAAGGAGGAGGCAATTTGATGATAGCTTCGACCTTTGAGGGATCAACGCAAATGCCGACTTTCGAAACTACAAACCCCAGCAATCGACCCGTTTCTATACAGAAGACACATTTGTGTGGGTTCAACCGAATATGATAATGCCTACACCTCATAAAGATTGCTCGTAAATGGACGAGGTGATCAACTCGATGTAATGAATGAGCAGGCAAGTCATCGAGATAAGGTTGCACAATGTGCTTGATGTCATGAAACGCATAAGACAACGCCCTTTGAAAAGTTTCTCCAGCATTCTTAAGCCCAAAAGGTAATTTGCAATAAGCAAATGTCCCCCATGGACAAATGAAAGCCGTTTTTGGTTGATCGGCAGGTAGAATGTTTATTTGGTTGTATCTGGGAAAACCGTCCATAAAGGAGAATATTTTGCTGTCGGCACAATCATCAATGATTTGATCGATATAGGGAGTTGGGTAATTGTCCTTTGGACAGGCTCGATTAATGTCCCTATAATCGATGCATATTCTTATTGTTCCCTGTTTTTTGTTAACCGGAACAATATTCGATACCCAATCTGTTAACGGGATCGGATAAATGAAACCTGCTTTCAACAGTTTTTCAACTTCTGCTTTAATTGCAGCAGCTTTTCATGGGTGAATCTGACGCAAACGTTGCCAAACGGGTTTAGCGTCCAAGTAAGTCTTGATTTCATTAACAACAATCGCGGGATCAATTCCTGGCATTTCCTCATAGGACCAGGAAAACACGTCGCGGAATTCTTGAAATAGGGCCTTATATAGTTGAATTTCGTCATCTGTACACGAGGCACCTATATGAATGTTCTCAACAATTCCAAGCTTAACCGAAATGTCAATAGGAATAGTTCGAGAGATGTTTCCCAAATTTAACTCTGAATCGGGATGTTTCATTGGATTCTGAGGTTCCTTGACATATTCAGTTGTAAAAATTGATGAGAAATCATTTTCAAAATGATCATCCTCAGGTAAAAACAAAGACCTGTGATGGAGATCTTCCCATGGTAAATCATCTACACATAGGATTTCACGAATTTTCTCATCAGGGTGAACAAGTTCAGAAAACGTAGTTAAATCCGAGGTTGATGTGAAAAGTGATTCCTCACGGACCACATTCATTAAGTCATTTTCAGTTGAACACGGGTCGGCAAAAGACTGCACGGCTTCATAGGCAATTTCATATGGACTCAAAGGCATGGAATTACCAAATGAGTCTATCTCAGATTCAGAAGGGATGATCCAAGGATCATCATAAATAATGGTGTCTGATGTAATCATATGAATGGTTGCAAATGAAGATGATACGTTGATTGGAGGAAAAGGAAAAGTTCCCAGTAAACCGGCATCTTTAACTAATCCTACTCCAACATCCTTATATGGGATAGTCATTTTACCAACATGCTGAATACTCTCCGAAGAGGCTGGGTCGGATGAAAAGTAAGCTAGCTGGTCTATTGTTACGATCTTTCCATTGTGTGGAAACTTTATTACTCGAAAGACCGATGAAACGACCGCTATCATAGCGTAAGACCAACTTCGACCCAAGAGAAGGTTGTAATATAGAGGGGCATCAACCACCTCCACATCTAGACTAACGGTTTTTCCTTCAACCCCTATAGGCAAATCTTGTAGAATACCAAAAGGATGAAACCCACGGCCATCAAAGGCCTTTAGAATCGTCGAGGATTGATTTAGCAAAGGAGAACCAAGCGATCTCCAACACTGTATCGACATAATACACGTTGAGGCTCCCTCATCAATTACAGTCCGATGAATAGGTCTGTTTTTTACTATCACTGGAATCTGGAAAGCCATTTGATGAGGCAACCGCGGTGTACTATTTTCTAGATCGAAAATTATTAGGTTCAGGTCCTGAACATCAACAGCTCCTATAGCCGACAAAAGTAATTTACATTATAGTGGTATGATCCGGATTATCCACAGTTTCATGTTCATTCCGTCGACGTTTCAAACCCCAAAGGGGGTCCATCATCAGGACTAAATCAGAAATACTATGAATGAAAAATTGCTCCTCAGTAACAACTCCGGCTTTAGCAACATCTTCAGTGATCTTTGGCAACAAAGATTTTACAAACCACTCAGCCAAGATTTGATCCGGAATAAATACCTTCACTAAACGATGTCGACGTCTCCACTCATGAATATGATCTGAAATGTAAGTGGATGTCGATTGTTTTAGCGAAGTTAAAAATTCTGTGCCATTGTCATATCGGACTGACAACTAAAAATGAGTTAAAAACAAGGTAGCTAACTGACTAAAATTATAAAAAGTGCCTCGTGGTAACTCAATGTATCACTTGGCCGCGAGACCAATTAGAGTGCGCTGGAAAAGTCTAAGACGAACCGAATCATCTGTAATGGAGTTAGACGCACACCAGAGGTGGTAAGTCATCACATGGTTCGACGGGTCCTCTCCTGATTTACCTTCGAACTTGGGAATGTCACTGGGCAACTTATTCGGCATTGGCGGACAAAACGGAAGATAATTAATGGGATCGTTTGTTAGGCGCGACAAGTCAGGTAAGTCCAAAGTTGCGATAAATGGTAACTGCCGATTAGGGTCCCTAAAACTCTGGGTCATGAGACCAGCTCCAGGAGGAGGATATCCAGGATAACTAGGAATAGGAATCGCATTCGGGATATTGTATCCTCCCGGAAAACCAGGATTAACCGGACCGTACTGGGGTTGTTGAGGTTGTTGATAAGTGTACCCAGGATACGGTTGATACTGATAGACTGGCTGCTGCACAGCAGGACCGAATTGGTATTGTCCCTGGTACGGCTGATAAGTGAATTGTGGTTGAATTGTGATAACCGTACTTAAACCAGGTTGTCCTACAGGCATCTGAACCGAAGTTTGAATCGTAGATCCAGACGGTGGTAAAGATGTCTGAGGAGTAGATACAGGAACAGTAGAAACCGGAGCTGTCGATACTCCAGAAGTAGATGGGGTATATTGAAAAGATGTTGCGGCAGTTGTAGTAGTCGTTTGAGGTAGAGTACGAGGTGTACTAGGCCCAGGCTGAGAAACTACCGAAGGTACAAAAGTTTGAATGTTAGACTGGACTGGTTGCTGGGGTGTACCAGAAACTAAGGGTTGTCTAGTTTGAGATGACAACTGTACACTTGGCTGCAACACCTGTTGGGTTTGCGATGGATCCCACACTATATTCATTCCGGGGTACTGACCCATAACTGGTTGAGAATACTGAGGACCATAACCAGGTTGAGGGTAGGATTGATAATTGAAAGGTACATTTCCCGTTCCTTGAACAAACGTTTGACCTTGGGGTGGTTGGAAACCTTGGTTCGAGTATTGACCTTGGGGTTGATACCCTTGAGGCACATACTGATACTGGGGTTGACCTTGAGGTATAAATTGATACTGGGGTTGACCTTGGGGTACATATTGAGTCTGGGGTTGACCTTGAGGAACGCACTGTCCCATAGGTATGTATTGTCCTTGAGGTTGCCTCCCAGATCCAAATTGTGTACCTTGTTGCCCCCCAGGTGTTAATTGAGGCTGCCCCCCAGGTGGTAACTGGCCACCTTGAGATTGATGATTGGTAATAGAACCTGACATTATAAGAATGTCTTCTACGCTCAACGGCTTAGTACCATTGTTTCCAGTTAATAACCCTTGCTCAATGGGTTGAGGAGATGCTCCTGAAAAAGTACTAGAAAGTGACTGATACCCGGAGGGAACAGAAGGATCGCCGTACAAAAAAGATTCGGGTGATTGAGTAAACATGGATGACTGTCCTGCCATATTGACGGGAGTATAAAAACCTCTAGGTGTTGGGTGATAAGGAGCACGAGGTGGTGAAAAACTTAACCCCGAGTTTTCTAGAAAATTAGTCAAAGAAAGATACCAAGAACTACTCCTAGGTGGACTGTAAAAAATTGATTCACGCTCCCTTAGTTTGATAACAGGTTGATTTTCAGGGATAGGGATGCCTACATCTTCTTCCGGAGCAAGTTCTTCAATAGAAATAAGTCCAGAAGGAAGATCTTGGGTGATTACTCTTTCTACCCTAGGTGAACCAGGACCACTAGAAGTTGGAGAAACAAACCCCGATGTCGGAGTAGCAGCAAATTCACTTTCAGGCTCAGATATTTCGGGTTCTTCACCTATATCACTAGTAGATGAAAAGCTACCAGCGATTTCAGAGACAAACACTGACTGTGGATTATAATCTGCTACTAATGGTTGAAAATCAGGATGTACTATCAAAGAAGATTCTCCTTCCTCAGGTGACCCTCTACTGTCTCTAGGAGTTACAAGGACTTTTAAGCCTTCAAGTTGGCTTGGTACTTCCTCAGGAGGTTGGCCCCGAAGTCTACAGGACTTCCTCAATAAGTCAGCCATGTTTACAAACTCAGGAGACTGGCCCCAAAGTCTACGGGACTGTCTTGGTAATTCAGCCACAGTTGAAAACTTTTAACTACTTCACATGCAAACAAAGTAAAATCTCAATGAAAAGCACCTAAAGTCTCTAAAGAACCAAACAAATTTGAATCACACGCCTAAAGAATCTAGGATATCAAACACACACAAACAGTAACTTTCCGGACTGAAAACACTAGTTGGTGATGAAATCCAATGTCGCAGAGTTCAATACAGAAATGGCGGTTGGAACAGTTACCCCGGCAACCTGCTTAATGAATAGACTGGCACAAGTTCCTCCACTTAACCGTCTCGAGTGAAGTGAACCCCCCAGAAAATCCAAGTGAGTCTAGCCGACGTCTGCTCCAGGTACAATGGGATCTTCCCACCACTATCACCTTAGGAAGAGTCCTAAAGAATATGGCCACTAAGGTTACCAACAGAGACAAATACACCTGGGGGAATAGTCTACGATCCGATATGCACGCAAGGGCAGAGTAGCAAGCTTAATCCCCTTGAAGGCTCCTTGACATAATCCAAGGTTTACCAACAAGTGACTCCAGGCTCCTCGACAATGGTTAATCCGAGGTTTACCATTTTTAATACGTGAATATCTGGCGTCGTTCCCAATGAGGAAGGATTTATTCCCACACTGGTTCGGACACGATCTCGTGCTTCTCCTTTAAGAGGAGCTTTCCCAGAGTATAAATGAAACAATTGGATTTCTTCCCTACCACAAGATACAGCTACTTGTTTGTTTTTACTGTTTTGGAGAGTTAATTACTCTCCTACTCCAAGACACTAGCCTAAGCTAAGTTGGTGTATTAGAGCCCTAGAAATAAAAATGGTACTAGGTGAATTTTACTTTAAGCGTTAATTTTAGTGGTTTTTGTTTAAGTCCAAAGGTGCGGAGATGAAACTCGTGGTATGAAGACTCGACTCAAAATCACTAAAAATGCACCTAAGATGATCTAAACAATCTTTTTCTCTTCGATGAACTTCTAAACTAAGAAATAGTTTGAGGATGCAAATACTTTGTCAACACAAATCTTTCTCAATTAAACAAATTAAAAGAAGAGCTTTTCCTTTCCAAAGCACTCAAAACGAGACAACTAGTTATTTCACAAAAATTTCCCTTTTTCGTTTCAAAGCACTCAATCACTACAAAAAACAAACTTTTTCAAAAGACATTTTTTTTTATATTTTTTATAAAACACTCAAAACTAATGAAAATGACTAACTTTGAGATCTACAAATTATAAAAACCTATTTGAAGTCAAAGCCTACTAAAAGTCTTTTTTAAGGATGTTTTACTTAGCTAGATGCAAGTTAAGGACCAATTTATGCAGAATCACAAATAAGTCAAGAACAACCAATTTTGTATTCTTTTTGAAAATGAAAATCCAAACTTTCAAATACAAGCTTTTCGAAGTTTTGTAAAGAGAAAACTCAAAGCGGATTCCTCAAACAAGGGGAGATTTCATAAATGGTCATACTCATAAGAAAGCTGGTAGACACTAAGGTGATTTGAAGTCCCTACAGCTTCTAAGCTCAAAGCCACTACACAACCAAAATGAAAACAAACCCAACAAGCAAAAATCCTAGGAATTTCACCTAAAGCCCTAACACTAACGAAATCAACCCAAGGAAAGCTTCTGACAAGTTATATGCAAGTCTGGGCAGTGGAAAACAATTTCTAAAGACAAACTAAGCTGACTAACAGAGGAAATCTTAGGGTTTTCAAAATTTTGACAGGGTTCGCAGGCCCACAGTTGGCACAGGTGCGGTCCCGCTCTGTGCTAAAAGCCAAGCTGAGGGTAGGTACGCACTGTGTCAAATGGCTAGGGTGCGGTCCTCTCCCAAAGCTATGAAAAACAAAAAATAACCCTGGATCTACAAACTCTACCCACTTTTACACATAACAAGCCAAAAACAAAAACAAAAATAGAGTTTCTCAGGTCAAAGCAAAAACAAGGAAAACAATCAAGTCCCCAGTGGAGTCGCCATTTTGTCACACGGAATAAGTCGATCTTGTGGACAAGATAGACCTTCCTAGAATCTAAAGAAGACCTAATGACAAGCAAACCAACCAGACACTATCTTTCTCTAAATATGCTTTGATAAAAAAATAGCAAACAAGTGTTTTTAGGGCCTACCTTAGGTCCAACGCAAGCTTGTGGATGCCCTCGCTCCTTTGATCCAAGTGAGCTCCTTTTCGCGAATCTTCAAAAACAAACAAGGCAAACAAATTAAATAGCACCTGAAAAGCCAATTGCATAAAACATATTTAACATGAAAGTCAAGGATTCCATGAAACAAATAACATAAGATACTTGTTGAGAAAAATGAGTTTGATTGTATTGATTCAAAAGAAGAAGAAATTTACAGCCTTTGCCTTGACGCTGTACAAGCTCCTCCCAGGGTCCAACAAGAAGTCTCCTCTACTTTGACAAGTTTCACTCACTCCCCAATGAATCCAAAAAGATGTGTGATCTCTCCTCTTAAGCTCAACTAGGAAGTCTTGATTTCACCAGCATTTACCCTCAAAAATGTTCAGCTTCTAACCTCTCCAGCAACCAGCCCAATGCCTGTATTTATAGTGCAATGGAGGGAGGTTACTAGGTCCTCCTTCAAAGGGATAAAGCCCTCCTTCAAAGGGATAGCTCCTCTCATCAAGGGATTAGCTCCTTCTCTTTTGGGATGCATGAACCACCTCATAGCGAACAATCCACGTCAAAATTCCTTCTAGAAACCTCTATAATTAACCCAAAGTGAGTTTTTTAAGATAAAACTTGCGCCTTTTTACTTTCACAGGGGTACGCACCTACACTGTTAGGGACAGAGCGGGCAGGTCCGCAGTTTTTGTACACAGAAGGTGCGGGACCGCAGGTGACCATGAGAGAAAGTGCGGAACCAGAGTTACATTGATTTTTAATGTCTTTCTCTCATTTCCAAAGCTTGATTTGAAGAACTGAGGTCTGAGACTTGCTTAGGAGGACAGTACAAGTGATGATAGACCCATACTGACTGCAAATAATCATGGTGACGATATTTTTGTGTAACACTAGAAACACTTAATAGGGCTATCCATCTAACCATCCCTAACATAAGAGAGGGAACACTTATGCAAGACTTCTTCTAGTTAGATATTTGAAGGTGATCTCTATGTGAAGTATTAATTGTGCCCATAAAATTAATTATGATTCAATATGATGCATCTATGCCTTTTGTTACCTAATGACTATTGATTGCATTTGAATTTTAAGGGGTTCTATAAAGTGCTTCTCATCACAAAAGCTTATGGCTTCTTGAAGTGATTTCCCCACCTTCTTAGCAAAGCATTATAAGTTGTGGCATCCATTGTAAAGAGAGATACATTGACCTTGACTATGCAATTTTTCCTATCCAAAGTAAATCATTGGGATATTTGATGACCCCACATGATGCTTGACACCGCGAGTGACCCCCAAATGCTAAAAGGATGAGCCCATGAAGCTCATTGGAGCCTGGATGCCCCCAATCTAGCCTTGACATTGATTTGGTGGCATTACTTTTTCTAGAGCCTAGATGATGATGGTCATCCTTGAGATCATAGGGGAGAGATTGTGCGTCACCTTGGATCCCCAAAGATTGAGTTATTGAGTGTAAATCACCCCTCTTCCTCCTTTAAGTGTGACAGAAGGAACCATGGACATGATGTGTTGGCATGAGTGACTTTGGAGGCTTGGACATGATCCTTGAATTCATATTGGAGCATGAAGCACCCATTAGCCCTTATCACACCTTTTGGTGGCCTATTGAGATCATTTGAAGAATGAAATCATGCCTTAGGAGCATTTTCTCCAACACATGTGGGATTTTATGGCAATTGTGTTATGTTTTTTTTTCTATGAGGTTAGCTTGTTGTTATCTCTAAATATTATTAGAAGGTAAGGATATATTTTTCCCAAGATCTTGCCTCTAGATCTATTAGAAAATATGTAGAAAAGTGCAAATAAATCCTCAAAACCTAATGCTAATGTATCCCATTCATCTCATAAAGAAAGACAAGAGAAGCATACATAAAATATTCACATACTAGTGAAGTTTGTAGACCCTATGGAAAGCTTTAGTGACCCTAATTCAATTCAAATATCCCACTCCAAGGTTCCTAATCCAATCCCTTACACACATTCAATACCAAACAAGATGATAATTTTCCTCCATGGAAGGTAGGTTAGCATGCACTACCAATAATCAAACCACATTCATATATAAAATAATATGAGATATATGGGAGAGAATTCAAAAATACTTTGATTAGTCAAAGTGAAAAAAGTACATTATACCTTGGTACACCAATGGACACCTCCTTAATCCTTAACATTACCATTTCGTTGAATTAATATAATATTAGGCTCACCTCACATACAAGAGAAGTTCTAGTAGAAATCCACCAAAATTACTAAGTTATATTCTATATCTCCTCTCCTCTTGATAGGGTCTCTATATATAAGTTTTTTTTCCAAACTCAAGAGGATGTATCAAAAAACTTAGGGCCATGAGATGTCAGGAAAAGTTACAACTCAAGAACAAGTGAGTCAAGCTGATCACCTTAGGAGTGACCTTCTCTACAAAATTTTCCTCCATCATGTTAGAATAAGGTTCACAATAAGAGGGGGAATGAATCAATGTAGTAGCCAATTAAGCCAATTAAAAAATTATCATTATTGAAAACATGATAGAGCATCGATACACATCAAAATATGAAAACACCATATGTATGTGGAAATCCTTCCGAGAGAAAACCATAAACATTTTTATCTTCTTTGTCGAAACCTAATATTTGGGATTAGGTAAACTGATGTAAATATTGTAAATAGTAAAAATAAAGGAAGTTGGAAAACGAAGAGACATTGGGAGATGAAACCAAATAGTTTTTGGAAAAAGTAACTATGTTTGGTCTTCAATAATTGATCTAAAAATGGGCCACTTAGGCTTCTACTTCAAAAATTATAGAATACTGCCTTATATTCCATCGGGTACGCCTTTTAAATCACTATCGCATGTTGCAAATGCTCATTCTGTGGTTTTCCCTTTGTATTTGAAAAATACATTAAAACCTTTGAAAATTCGACGAAGGGCTTTATGGTGGACTTCAAATACCTATGCAGCAGAATCTATAACCCTTTTGGGTCCAGTCGCATCACATCAGCGCATATATATATGGCCCTGCTTGGTCGTATTACTCCGTGTGATATTGCAATGCGATTGACCAGCAATCACGTATCGCATGGACCCAGGATGTTTCCATATGGTGTGGCCTATGCCAACGCCGATCTGTCGACGTCGATATCGACGATCACAATATCGCTCAGCCCGGGTCCCGCCTTTGCCTCGTGGCATCACCAATTGCGATCCGCTGATAATGATGGTTGCAATATCGCTCGACCCGGTCCTTTCCTTATGTTATATGCCTATGCCTGCCTCCGACCCGATATTTCAGGGATCATCAATCGGGGGTGCTTCCTTTTGCTGCTTAAGTTCGCCTTTGACCTCCTCCAATGCGATTTTATTCATAAATCCTTTTAGGCCATTTTTTTGAAGATTTGCCTCTTTTTCCAAGAACAAAGGGCATCTTCTTTCCATGATAACTTCCGCATACTAAGTCCATTTTTGCCCATTCAAGTTGCAGTAAATTTAGAATGAGCTGATCTCTATAATGGGGCTAGTTCTAGGATCTTCCTTGGACTTTCATTTTTCCTCTGTGAGGAACACTTAGACTTAGGAGTCTATCCAAAATCCATTTTGGATCACGCCTTCCCACTAAAAGAAATTTTTGTCTATACTGATCTGAATAGTAAATGAGAGTGACTCACCCTCTTCTTTCAGCCTCCCTACACTTGCCTTGCATAGTGCCTTTGAACTAAAGTTTCTGACCACTTCCCTTCTTCGATGGGCTAGTCTTCTTGGGAAGAACTGCCTTCTTCTTTTCCTTCCTGCATAACTCCTACTTAGATGGTGACAGAAGGTAGTTTGAACTTCTCTGCCTTGATCATTGATCCAAGGTGGCACAAATGTGAAGTATACCTGCTCCACAAAACTTTCATTTGACAAGTTGTCAACAACAACTATTAACAACAATAGGTATACAGACAACAACTGGATGGACTAAACTCCTGCTTCAAAAAAAGAAATAGATTTCACATCTTTTGAACACCTCCATGTCTTACATCTGCATACAAATGATGGACTAGACAACAAGCCCACAAAACATGCCTTTAAAACAAATGACCCTTCAAGTCAAGCATGTAGAAAAAAACCACTAGGACTCTTTTCAAAAGATGAAACATTTCATCACTATCTCCATCTTGGAGACTAAGTCAACTTTCCTCAAGTCAACATTACATGCATGTTTACATCAAAGCAATCAACCCTTCAAGTTAATTACACATACATGTTCAAATAAAAGGAAAACATCAACATCCCTGTGTTCATGCACATCATTCTTATGCATGCATTTCATCCTTCAACTTTCACTTAAGCACAATGTACTTTTGAAGCTGAAATGAAATATAATGTTGCAACAACAAAGTGAGTCTCCCACTCAATCTTTTCCATTCACCGTCTTGGTAGAAACCTGCAACTTGCATCTCATCAACAAGGAAATGCCAATAGATGCATCAATAGACATGCAATCCTTAATTGGAAAAGAACTCTAACCATTTCTTACCAATCCAATTCAAACGTCTTTCCTTTGTTTGCACATCAGCATCAACATGTGAATCATTCTGAGATGCGTCATTCATGGAAACTCCCTTTCCATTTCTGCCATCTTCTCTTTCCACTTTCTTCAGCTTTTGTGGAAGCATTGTTGGATTCAAAGTCCAACACCTTTCAGCAATATGCCCTTGCTTATGGCAGTAAGTGGAGCACATGTGCATCTTTTGACAACATGATTTTCCTTGTCCAATGGACCTTAGGCTCTTTGCTTATTTTCCTTCAAAATTTTCCTGTACGTGGCCATTCTCTTCTAACATTTAGAAACATGATGGTTATCCAAACCACAAAAGGACCATGCAATTCCTTTCCCATGCTTATGTGGAAATTTACCATGCTTTTCAAAATAAAAAGGAATATGATTAGAACCAGATTTACACCTGCCTCTTTCACCTTTATTGCCTTCATGAGGAGGTGAAGCAAATGAAGAAGTGGCTCTCTTTGGAACACCATCAATCTCTTCAAGGTTGTTAGAGTTTCCACAACTCTCTGGTTCAAGTGTGTGCTTCTGAACACCTGCATCCTGCAAGTGATGTTTCAAGCCATTGCATTAGTCCTGAATACAATCCTCACACTTCTGAGGTAGAGGACACGAAATGAAACTCCTTCTTGGGACTGTTTCAATGGCCTTCATGGCATCTTTATTGGTTCAACAATACCATGTGCATGCTTACCCAAGCCCTTTCCTTCATAGCCCATCTTGGACATTAGCTTGGAACCTATGCCTCTAGTATGTTTTTCAAAAGAACCCATATAATCATTCTTAGAAGAATTTGAAGAAAAACTGGAATGGTTTACCTCTTCTTCAAGCTGATACTTGACCAAGGCTTCTTTGGCAACAAAGCGTTGTGACTCCAACTCATGCATCCTTTTCAGGTTCATATTTATAATATGAAGTTTCCTCTCCATTTATTGCAGTCTACCAGAAAGCAATTGCTTCTCTTCCTTCATGGAATTCAACTACTCTCTAAGTATGTTGCTCTTTCTTCCATCCTCATACATTTCTCTCACCTTGTCCATCATGATGAACAATTCTTGCTTCATGTCTCCATCAAAGAGTCTTGTGATGGAGAAGGAATTTGAGGATACACTTGAGGAAGTTGTCATTATGCCAATGAACAAAGAACTTCAAACAAGATTAATAAAGAGCTTATTTAAGCAACCTTTTGCAACAAACCTCTTGTGCTTCAAGGATTGCTTTGGGGTCCTTTGGGATAGAAGAATGCCTTCAACCCTTCTTCCTTCTTGTCCTTCCTGGACTGAGCTATCAATAGCTTTCCCTTCACCTCTGCAGATTCAGAAAATGGTCAGTCTGAAAAACAAGCATACAATCAGCCTCTTGCTGTTCAAACACCTTTCAAACAAGCAGTCTTTGATTTGTCAATCAAACATTCTGATATAACCTTCTTTGAAGGTGGGGTTAACCAAACTTAAGCTCTGATACCACCTAATCTTAAAATGGGGCACTTAGGCTTCTTGTCTAACTTACAAGAACGTCTCCCACTTCCAAAGCTTAAATATTCCCAAGTCTTATTGATTAACCAATGCGGAATTGATAATATGCTTGACAATATAGTGTATGCTAATGTTTGTTTTAAATTGTTCAAGTGTTGTAAATTGATTTGCTTAAACTGATATAAAGAAAAAAGCAGCAATTAAAACAACAAATACAATGCAACAATAAACACACACACAAAATAGCAATATTAATTTGGAGTTCACCCAAAACTCTTGGGCTACATCTTCGTGAGCTCTAGTCAACTCGACTAGGCTCTCTAGAATTATGGTAAAGTCCTTTTACAAGCTCCCTAGCTCAACTCCATTGGTTTTACAAAGAAACAATGGGTTTAGACACCATTTTATCCCCGGCTCTTGAAGCTCTCAGCTTTCTAACTCTCGGCCATCTCTCTGGCTCTTGGCTCTAGCTCTTGGCTCTGGCTCTTCGGCTCTAGCTTTTTTGGCTCTCTAAAATTTACAACCCTCTAGCTTTCCACTTAAACTCCAAGTGACTCCCTTGGCTTCTCTGTGCTTCAGCTTTTGCTTTCTTCACTACTTATCTTCGTTCTCCCTTTGCTCAATTGAGCTTTATCTGCTCTCCTTTCAGGCATTTTCTAGGCTTTTCAGCGTCCCTGGTCGTTTCTCTGCGTATCATCTTCCCTCTGCAGCTCTATGGCTTTTCTTCTCCCCATTAGTTAGACTAGCCACCTGGCTCTACGGCTCTATGGCTGTAGAATGCATCATTGCCTGTAGAATGCCTGCTTGCAGCGTGGCATGATGATTAGGAGCTGTTACAAAGGGATCGTGGTCGTTTCTCTGGCAAAAACCCGAAAATTGGGAAAATCCCATTACACAGAGAATTTCCAAAAAATACACTATTGGGCATGATTTCTGGACCTGAAAATCCATTAAATCGCCCCTATAACCCTCTCGGGTCCGCCATTAGGCATAATATCGCATCGCTTAAGCATATGGGCTAAATTCCCAATACACGGGAAATACATTGAAAAATCAAATTCCTGGACTTCAAAAATTATAGAATCCCGCCTTATATTCTACCCCGCAATAAGCTTATAAAAGGAAGGAATACAAATTCATTTGGATCATCACTTCTCATTCTCTCTCTTCTAGGCAAAAGTGCGAAAATATGTTTGTCGAGCAGAAGTGCGAAGTAGGAGGCTTGGAAGGTCTGTTGTCGGGAAGCTAAAGTGAATGCAAGTTTCGGGGAGTATAAGGAGTCAAGGAAAATAGAAAATTTTGTGGTGATATCTCTCTGTTTCATGTTCCGGATTAGGAGAATGAATTATCCCGAGTTGGACTACTGCCAGAAGTCGTTAGTTGCTACAAGTTGCTGCATAGTAAAAGTTGCTAGAAAGAGATCAATCTTTTGGAGGCTGACTTGGGGTGGAGGGAAGGTCTGGTCAGGGTCTAAGATGAAGAATTTCAAATAATAATATTGAAATGAATAATTACTTTGACTGGGTTTTCCCCTTGAGGAGGGTTTTTCCCCAGCATGTGCCTACATCTTGTGTTCATTGTTTTATGTGTTGCTTCTTTGTGAAATTGCTTGATGAACTAAAGAAAGAATATATAAAGAATCATTATAATAAGTAAAATCACAATTAATTTTCAAGATCAAGAAAATATTTACTTCCTTTCTAATTTTCTAACGTGGTTTTAGAGCTTTGGTGAAGAAATAAGAGAAAAGCAGATCCATTTAGAGGCATTATCTCAGTGAAGGAATCTATCATATCCAAGGAAGATGTCTAAATATATCAAGGGTGAGAACAAGCTTGAAGGAGCATCTAACTTCAGATCCTGGAAGAAGAGGATTGAGCTAATCCTCGAGAAGAACAAGTTATTAGCTCTGTCAAAAGGAAATGTAAAGAATCTTACCAAAGAAGCCAATGATGACAACATAGTGAAATTCAGGGATCTAGAATTGGTGGCTATGACTTTGATGGTAGAAGGGATAAAAGACCATCTTGTCCCATTCATAGCTAACATCAATAATGCTTAGGAAATGTATGAAGCCTTGTCGAATCTATTCACTATTAAGAACATCGGTCAAGTGGCAAGTTTGAAGAATGAGTTGTGAAATACAAAGATGCCAAAGGAAGATATTGTTGCAACCTTCTTTGTGAAAATAACTAGACTGAGGGATGATATTTTGACCATCGATGAGATTATTACGGAAAAGAATTGGTTATCACTACTATATTAGGATTTCCACCCTCTTGGAGTGCATTTGCTTCAGTCTCAACAGTTGGAAAGTAGGTCCTACCTTTGAAGAATTGTGGACCTCATGTAGTCAAGAAGAATCTCTATGGTTTCCAATCTCGAAGAAGTATCAGATTCTTATGTTTTTCATCATAAAGGAAATAAATCAAAGGGACTAAGGAAGAAAGTTGACATGTCTAAGATAGAGTTCTATCAATGTCATAAAAGAGTCACTACAAAAGTGATTGTCCCAATAATCCTAGGAATAAGAAGAGAGGAAGAGATCAAGCCAACTTTGTTGAAGAAGGAGACTCAAAGAAAGTCAAACCCAAAGAGTCTAGAATTAGGGACTTGCACTATTAAGTCATTTGCCTTACATATCTTGTTTTATATGTTTTAGAATTTATATGTTTTCAACTTATTTTGGAAAAGATATTTTTGTATTATTTTAAGTTTGTAGGTTTCCCTCAAGATTTGTAGGGAGCTCTCAACAACTCTCAAAGATAAGTATCTCATGTCTTTTTAGTTTTGGGTTCATGTACTCATTTAGTTTTGATTATATTGAAGTACTAATCTCCTTTCTTCCTTTGTTGTCTTGATTACGAAAACATATGCAAGAAGGAGGATCTATCAAGACAAGGTTATTCAAGAAACAAAGGTATGCTTTGAATTCATTTATTAAAAGGATTATTCATATGATGATTTATTACTAACCTTGTTATGACTAGCAGTATTGAATCCTAGTTATTATAGTTTGGGTGATTCATCTCTTGATAAATCTACGTACCCCACTCTTATCTAATTTGGTATAACCCCAAGCAGGTTCTGGAAAACCCTAACCGAAGGGTATGCTATTGTGAATGTCTGAAACCCTAAACTAATTAGGGATGTTGTCAAATGCTAGTTGGAGTCTTTATTGATGATTTCATGTTTGGGATTTTGGTATGATCAGGAAATCCTAGCTTGTTAGGATGGAATGATAAGATCTAAAATCCTATAACCTTTGAAGTTTTGGTAATATAGGGTTTGTTATGTGTTATACATTGGAACCCTAGCTCATTGGGGTTTGGCGGAATGTGTGTAATACATTGGAACCATATCTTATTAGGGTTTGCTAGAATGTGTGAGAAAGACCCTTATATTGTCTTAGAATTGATTTATTTAGTATGTGTGCGTTGTCTAATCAAACCTTGGTGTAATCAAAATTATTATGTGTCTAATTCTTATTTTGTATTGTTGTGAAGTTGGGTTTGACTAGCACATATGAAATATATGTTTCATGATGATGAATGGAGATATTTCCTTTTGGCTAAATCCCTCGCTTAGTCTAGGTCAGAGGTATTAATTCTATTGGACATATGATATGCTTATGTATGGTTATGAATTCCTAGATATATGTGTTGACTTATCTATTGATGGTCATGAGTCTTAGGATTTAATGAAGTCCTTGTCTAAAATTCTAGGATGTTTATGTTTGGAAATCTAGGGTGTTATAGTTAAACCCTTATAGTGACATTGTCTAGTATGAAATATAAAAATTTGATATTTATGCATGTAATGATTGTTGATATTGGAAATTTAAGGTTTTTGAATTAAACCTTAGCCAAAATAAAATCTCTGGAATATGATGATTTGTTATTTGTATAAAATTGTTGAATTAGTGAAAATGGAAATATAGGGTTTGTAAGTAACCTTAGTAGTAGTTGGTCAAGGTAATGGTTGATTGATGATTGATTAAAATCTAGGGGCTTGGAACTAACACTAGTGGAAGCTGGTTAGGTTGATGACTAAGTTGTGATTGACATTGATTGATTATTTTGTATGAAATCTAGGATTTGTATGAATCTGTTAATTGTGCTAGACCCGCCAACATGTCAGATGATCTCCCTGGTAAGAAGACCCAATTAGACCTAAGACCGTTTGGTGTAGGAGTCCCAGCAGTGGGTCGTACAGTATCACCTTGACCATGGTTTCGCACAGAGGCAAGTAATATGTCCCTGATGGTGGCAAGGGTGTGACATATGCAGTGAGTGAAGGAAGGTGCATGAGCAGTTCTAATACATGGAGGGTTAGGTGAGTGCGCCCCTTGGAGACCTATGAAAGCATTAAGTTAATAGGGGAACACACGAGCAAAAATTCATCACAACATGGAAGGCAAGTAAGTTGGAAAACCAAAGTGATGGTTAAACCAACAACACATTTTAGTAAGATTCATACATACATATACAGAAAATAGCTACACATGCATGCGTAAGCAAACAGATACATATATCATTTAGAGTAAACAAGATAGCTGAAATACAATATGACATATGCATGAAACATGTTGGCTCTATTATATTAAGAAGTGTAAGTTCGAGTCATACAATATAACCATGACCAACCACTAGTTCTGACAACGGAACATTATAGTCACTGTCGCCTACTCCTCCAAAGAGATATACTAGCTCTACACAATGGAGAAGTCAAGGCTCATTACAATTCTCTCCAAGCTTTCTCTAAGATAGTCTTATTGGAAGCTTGAATGACCAAAAGCCCTTAAAATGAGTTATGAGGGACTATTTATAGAAAAGGGTGGAGTGGCCCTTGACATTCCCCTTTGTGACCATTCATCTACTTTATGATTGTTACATCCAACTATCAACACTTGAACTTACACTTGACAAGACATTACATACAATCTGCACATGTACCCATGTGATACAAAATAGGCTTGAGAAATTCATGCAAGACATCACTATGACTCGGAAAACTGTGGGAAGACCATCTCTTTGAAATCTTCATGGTGGATGACAATAGCGAACTGATGCCAAGCTCGGTAGTCTGTAATGGTGTTCGTGTACTCTAAGGTGACATATTTCTGGAAGCGAACTCTTGCCTACATAACATCCAGGTACACTGCTCGAGCTCCCCTGTACAACTTGTCTAGTAACATGTGCATCATTTTCTTGAGTGTGGCTGGACCAGCAACATACTGATGCATGGTGTCTACACTGATCACGAAGTCTGGGCTGGTGGATATGCGCATAAACTCGTCAAAGTATGATTCAAGCTCCAATCGGACTTATGCCTTTGTCTTTGCCTTGGGTGAGTGTCCTAATAGATGGTATCTCATGTGCATGCACAACAACATCCATACTCCTGAATACTCGTGCATGGGAAGCCTATAGACTAGTGATGAGCTCCGGGAGATCTTCATAGTTCCGGATTTGACTCCAGATGCATGCCTTCAACTTGACTTCTCTGGGCTTCATCATCTTGGGCAAGTGTAACGTGGCACTCTTATATCTCATTGTCCATGTTTGCATGTAATCAACAACATTATGCACATTCGACAAGATAGATGCTCTCCTAGCACATCGTTGTTTCCAACCGTTGAGATGGAAAACTACCTTATGCACGGTACCAAACTTGGAATACAACGCTTGCATGACTGTGTCAAGGGACAATACTTCATCCAGTATTTCATTCTTCAACTCAGCTCAGGTGGATGTTGTAACTAGTTCTCCTCCCTGCTTGGACATCTGTAACTCCTTGGACATTCGATCGTTCTCAGCTATCAAGAAACAAACACTTGAGCTAGTGGCTTCGACATATGATCTAGTAGCATTGGACAATGCTGTTGGATGTTTACGCACGTCAGAAACGATCACTCATTCCTAAAACTACACAGGAGATGTTTGAGCATTCAGAGTCTACACTTTGCGAGATTGCACAACTCTATGTTGGGACTCATCGAATGAGATGTTGTGCATCTCTCCCTCTGGGTTGTCTCCAAGTATTTTAGTGTCTCCTTGGTCGCTTGGGACTAGCTTCACTTCTAGATCTGGTGAAGCTGGTGGGTCGACCTCTTGGTGGTGAGGCATGAGGTCGATGCCTTGCTCTAACTCCTATTTTTCCATGTCTATATCCATCTGGGCAAGTTCTTTTTCAATCTCTTTAGAAAAGTCCTACTCTTGTGATTGCTCACATTGTCTTCTTGGTGCCAGTTGTTCGGATGAGTAGAATACTTGTACATGTGTAGCTTCATCTGTTTGTACATGTTGCACCCCCTGCTATGCCTATTCTTGTTGTGTTTCCTTCTCTTGTCTATGTAGCTCTTTTTCCTTCCAGAGTTTCTCCTTCAACTCATGCAGCTCCTTCTTTGTTTCCTCCATTCTCCATTTTTCTCTCTGCTTTTGTGCATTCCTCTTGTTGTAATGTTGCATCTTCGCCTCTATTGCCAAAGATGCTTTCTTCCCAAGTGGGTCTTCTTGGAACTTGCAACTTTGTTCATCCTCCATGTTGTCAGCAATCTTCCTCTTTCCTTTGTCGTGTGCTACTATGTTTACCTCTCATGTTGTTGGTGCTTTCCTAGATGTTGCTTCACACTGCTTCTCTAACCATTCCACAGTGATGCCAACCAGTTCATTTGGCCTAGAGAAGTTATAACAATATCTCCACGAGTCCTCCTCTGCCAAATGACAAGCCCCGTGGATCCACTAAAATTGTACTCTCATGTAGTGATCTTTTACAAGACAATGAGGTTCATACGGATTGTAGCTTCAGGCGTCAAATGGATATTTCTTGATCTCTCTAGCTTCAACATTAGCATAATTGAAATTATTTATCTCATATAACCCGATTTGCAATGAAAGAGCAGGCCAAGGTGCCTTCTTCTCCCAGTGCATCCTAGATGATAGTCATGCCGAGATGTGGTATGATACTTCATGCATGACAAGCTTGTCCAAGGCAAACTTTGGCAAAACATGTGGAGGCTTCTCCTTGTTGTGCATCCGTATGAAGGTGTCAAACGGTCAGGCATACCAATCTGCTATATCGATCAGTTCCTCCATTGTTGCCTTCGACATGCAAGGTGGATCCTGTTCAAATATCATCTTGTACACTGGGGTGACAAAATGATCGAACATCCGTGTGATGACTCCTCTGAATCTGCATTCAGACAACATTTTACAATAAGTTTTCACAGACGTCTCCACTGATGTCCATGCCTACTTCAAGCTTGAGAACACCTGATGGGCACATATTGCACACAAGATGTAAGCAGACAGGTATATTTTTCCTTTCTGACCTTTGGGCAACTATCGAGCTCTTGTTACCTATTCCTTCAACCTGTGAGCCAACATGTCGGATCAGTTGCATGCTTTGCCTTCACTGGCCAGTTGGTCCAACACAATCACCCAACTCTATGAGAAGGTTTCTGTGCTCTCTTGGCCATACAAGTGACATGCTGTGATGACCAAGTATTGATATGCCTTCCATAGTGTCTTCATCTTATAGACCTAATTGGGTTTCATCCTGAATTTGGCCAGCTCCTTCACCCAGTTCTTCAAGATATCTCTGGAGGTGGCATTACTATTGGATATGTTGAAGGGTGTGTCCATGGTGACTACGGGCTTCGACATATGGTCCATCTGTTCATAATCCTGTGCCTTAAAGGTAGCAATCTCTGTCCTACTAACATTACTCAATGTCATCGTCTCGGGATCAGTGTACAAGATGATCCAATGTATCATGTCCGACATGGGAACACAGGATACCTGCATGCAATTGGTATAAGCCGGACTTATTGATGTTCACATAGACTTGGAATTCTTAGAGGTCTTACCCAAATGTGCCTCCAAATGCATCATTGACATCTTTCCATTTCAGCTTGATGTCCTTGTCTACAATCAGCTTGGTGTCTTCATAGATCAACAAAATTTGTAGACACTTGCTCAACTACTGCTCTAGTTGCACATCTGTCAGTGTCCTTTGATCCTGCTCTCTTGGAGGCCATTAATCATGAACTGCTGAGAGTGAGATGAAAACCTACTAGATATGGAGACATAACGACATGCATGATAAGAAATCTATCAGCTAAAACCAAAGAAAACATTAGGAAGAACATGCAACATAGTTGGGGATTGACTAGCAAGTATTACACAATTTTTTCTGGGAGGCCGGGAGACTAGCTACCAAAACTGCACAAAAGGTAGACCGAGATGCTGGGAAGCTGGATGGCTACTGGAATTGCACAATGCGTAATCCAGAATTGCCTACTAGATGCTGGGATTGCGGAATGCGCATTTCCAGTTGGCAAGGGTTGCAGGCCTGTTATAGACATTTTTTGGCACTACAACCCCAAGCATGAAATGTCCATAAACCAAGGGCTCCTAAGTCCCTAAAACTATTGTTCTAACCTCTAAAGGAATAAGGTCAACTGATTACAGCTTCTCCCAGAAGTTCTCCATGAAAAATTGCTCAGAATTGGTCAAAACAGGATCATTTCAGCTGCTCCACAGGCCAAGTGCGTTGCATCTCACCTAAGTACACTGTGTGGGTGCGTTGCATTTCAAAAATCCCTTCTATGGGGTGTGATGGGCGAGAAATGACAAATGGCAGTGTCATTCCGCGAGGTGGAGAGGCAATGGAAGCTTCCAGAAACTTCTCCTGTGACACTTGCCTCTCTGAATTCGACCAAGGATGAGTAAGAGATCATCAATCTCCAAGTGGAAGCAAGAACTATCAGAGGGAAGACACTAATAAAATCATAAGCTGACTCATCTCCCTTACATATATATATATATATATATGGATCCCTCATCCCAGAGATCTAGGGGCTGGAATTTTGCATATTGTAAGGAATTGTTGTTGGTTTCTTGAGACAAACATCAGATTGTTGGGTGATCTAAGCTTTGTATGAGGTGAAGAGGGGCTTCCTTGCTGAGAGGTTGATGCTGGGTCAGAACAATTGGTTGTAACTCCTCTTGGCTTTTTCTTGTTTATCAATAAAAGCTATTCAAGTTTTCCTCCATACTCTTGTGTCATTTATGTTTGCTGCATTTGTATGGTCAATTTACATCTGATCCTAGATTGTTTATGATTATAGATCCATGTCTTTGTATAGTGCTATGCTATTGTGATCTTACAGGTACTCCGTGAAGCTGGGCGTGCAAGGGAACAAGTAGTGAAAGACTATCAAGGAAGAGAGGAATCAAACCAGGAGATTAGCGCAAGACAGAGGTTGGTCTTCTTTGTTCCTCTCTATCTATACTTTATAAAGGAAAAATGAAAGTAGCTTTACTTTGTTTGTTTCTAAGGTAGCTATCACACCTTAGTGGGATAAGCAGTTCTGAGTAGACACTTTTCCCTGTAACAAAATGGCGACTCTGTTGGGGACGAATTAGTTTGTTTGTTTATCTTCCTTGTTGTCTATTTCATAAACTTACAGACGGAGTCTGAAGTTGTGCCAGGTAGCATTCGAACTGCATTTGCCATAGCAAATGCAAAGTAGATAAATGCCACTTCAGTCCATCTCCGGGATCTGTTTATGATTTAATAGAAAATGCAAAGTAGATAAATGCCACTTCAGTCCATCTCCAGGATCTGTTTATGATTTAAACAACTGATTCACAAACTCTCTGATTGCCCTTGTGATAGCTCTTAGATCCTCCTTAGATCTACCCCTGATTGTTGAATTACTGATTACCTTTTGCTCGGCCAAAACCCATGAACTGAACTGCAAACTGTGACCCGGAACCCAAGCAAAGTCTCGTTTCTGGCCCAACGCAGGTACTGTTATGAGAATCTGAAATTCAGCGCACTTCCCGAGTGTAGAAGGTGCGCTGCATTTCAAATTCCTTGTGTTACAGGTGCGCTGATCAAGCTAGGCTTTGTGCAGTTTTGGTTTCTGTGATTCATTCTTCCCAGTTCTATTCATGAATTTTGTTGCCTGTGATCAGTATATCTCTGTTTGAAACCCCTTTTCCTTGCTATTATTCCGCCTCCTTTGTACAAAAGAACTGTAAATGTTTTTTTGTGTTTGTCGAGTCATTTTCTGTTCTCCTTTGCAAAAGTAGCGTAATCATACTGTCGTCCTTTGATTTGAAAGTGTCGCAAGTGTCAATTTCAATCATAGGAAAGAGTTTGATTGCTGTTGATAGTCGATTATCCTGTTACTATTGTTTTTGGTCTGAATTTGTAATTTTTCTAGTGTCAAAAACAAGTATTCATTTCAAAATCGTAAGGTGTTGTGATCATCTCCATTTTTGATTTCGAAAAGAAAATTGTTGATATTTGTCGCTTGAAAAGAAATTCATATTTATGCATCAACTTTCTTCTTATCATTCATATACTAAGAAAGTCGAAAACAAATACATGCATGTGCATTTGCATTTAGACAGTCTGATTGGTTTGATTTAGGAAAGTGCATTTAGAGTGTGCTCTTTTCTCTTTGTGAAAGAATTCTGTATTTCTTTCCTTAGTAGCTAGGATTTTCATTGCACAAAGAAGATAAAAAGATTGTTTATCATCTTAGATTGCATTTTAGGAATTACATCTACATCTCACGGTGAACCTGAAAGGCAAACTTCATAAACAAGATCAACTATAAAATAAATTCAAGGAATCTAACAACGCTTTGGAACCTAACGCACAACATTTAGAAGTCTAGGCTAGAGACGTATTCCGGTGTCGTAAAACCTGGTAACTGATGTTCTCACTGATGGTTGGGTGATTCCTCCACTTTGAGACGATAAGTGCCAGTACGGACTTGTGCTCCCACGTATCGTCGAGTATATTTTGGGAGACCACAATAGGCTTAATCCTTTATCCATAGGAAGCCATGTCTGTCGCCCTATCGATCGCAATGCACTAAACACAACATTCGGGAAGATTGACTGCCGTACCGTAAAAAGTATTCTGCAGTTTTGCGATTGGTTTGGTAATCCCTCTACCTAGATTTCCAGAGCAGTACCTTTCATTTCTTTTCAGACTCTTTAATAGAAAAGGTCCATCTGAGCACTTGTCACTTCAGGCTCATTAAAAATCGAAGGAGACTAGAGTCATCTTTTGTTTTTTCTCGACTCTTAAAAATTGAAAAAACAAGTTGTGTCAAAGCGTCTAAAATTCATTTAATTCGGAAACATACTTCCCCTTTATTTTTAGTTGATTGAGTAATCAGCAATCGTGGAAGAAATTCAATTGAAACCCCATCGTTCGCGGAGGCTTATGAGTCAACCGTCTTTGTCTCCAAAATCGAAGCTAGTACGGACAAAGCGAACTGATTTAACCGGTTCCAAATCTCCTGTTAAAGTTAGAACAAGTGTTCCAACAACATCAGAGACTCTGGTTACTCCAAACATTTCTGGTATCCCTGCCTCTACAGAAGAAGTTCAGCAACCACAGAAGGACAGTGGTACTGATCCTAGTCCGAGGGTAAACACTTGTGTTACCGAACCAGTTCCATTTACAACCGGTTCCGAGAGTCTTGCTCCTCAAACATCTGTCGCTGTCGATTCCATACCTTATTCGGCACGAGAAATATTCTACGGACCTAATGGTCTACCCCTTCCACCTGGTCTAATTGCCATAGAAGAGATTGTGGAAGATCCTCCATCTAGTACTCCATCGCAATTTGGAGTTGAGATCACTCTGTATCCTTCTTCATCAGAAGTTAGTCTACCGCCAGCAGAAGCTCCTGTAGAATCGCTAGGTAATCTTTTGGATAGACTACAAATGTCTGAACAACCATCAACATCTAGGACTGTGTCATGACACAACGATGGTAGAACTCCCTGCTATCACTCCAACAATGTTTGCCGGTATACCATCTGTCCCAACTAGCTCTCAATCGCTAGAAGGAGCCCACTCAGGGGCCATTTCGACGGTATGGTCTGTTCCTGTTTGTTCATTCAGAATAATATCCGAAAACTCTTATGTTGAGTCTCAACAAATTGATCCATTTGGAGGTCAATTTGGGCAGTCTGACCCTCAAAGGAAAATCATTCCCTTGAGTTCTGGATTACCACCATATGGGGGGCAGTATGCCCTTTCATTATCCCCTCCGGGAGGAAAACCATACAGGAGTTCACAACAAAATTCGGGTTATGCTGGAATTACTTCAAGCGGTTGGGTACCAATACTACCTCAACAACCAAGAGTTGTATATTCGATGCAACAATGCTTACCTATGTCAAGTATACCAACTACACCAGCAATTGTGATGGTGTCGCAAGTTCAAGCGCTACCTATTGTACGCCAACCTCAGGTTTCTCAGGTTGTAATACAACAGCCCCTTGACCCTGCAACTCAACCACAATCGCCGACTGGTGGAATGACACAGGTTCAGACGGGTACAATTACCCCTCATCTTGGTCAAACAGTTAGTATCGAGCAACAGCACATGGCTTCACAACCATGGCTAGTACAATACCAACAACTGCAATTCCAACAAGTATACCAAGGTTCTGAGCAACAAATCTTTGCAAATAGTGGGCAGTCGTATATTCAAAACGGTCAAAATCAACCATTTTACAATGGTCATGCCCACCAACCTTACCAAAGTTACCAGCATCAAATGCATTATGCCAGTATGCAAAGACCAACTGCTCAGGCAATCCCATCTTATCCTGGGTATGCTTCACCTAACCTGAATCAACAGTTACCCTTCATGGCAACTTTAGAGTTACCTGATTTAAATCAGTTAACAAACGATCCAATCGCTTACGCCCCTTGGTGGCCAGCGATTCCGCATAAACTTCCATCAGATATTCCTAAATTTAATGGAAATCCGGGTGAAGATCCGTCGAATCATGTGATGACCTTTCATCTGTGGTGTTCATCAAACACCCTAAACGATGATTTGATTAAACTTCACCTTTTTCAGAGGACGTTAACTGGTCCGGCAAGCAAAATGGTATATCGAATTGCCTAGAGCTTCATTCGACAACTTCAGTACCCTAGCCACAACCTTTTTAACCCATTTTCAATTACCGATAAGGTACGAAATGGGAACGGAACTCCTTACCAACTTCAAACAAACGACGGCCACTCACATATCTGATCATATACATGAGTGACGACGTCGTCTTAGAATGGTAAAAACGTATGTTCCCGATCAGCTCTTAGCTGAATGGTTTATCAAGTCATTACTACCTTCCATCACAGAAGATGTGGAAAAAGGGGGAGTCATCACAAAATAGCAAGTTATCACTCGTGCGCAATATTTGGACTTGATTTACACTCAGTCCGGCACGCTCTACGATAAAATACCTGACACCCTAGACTGGAATTCTCAGTTCCTCCTCCTCCTAAATCAAACAATGACTCTCATGCCGACGATGGCGTGATTGGCACAACAGGCACGAAATCGACAAAGGCTACATCCAAAAAGGCCCGTAAGATTTCAGGTCAAAATGCAAAAGATGAGCTTCTTGCCTCAGAAGTAAATGTCGTATCGACAGATAAAGGCAAAGAAACCAAGCAACCAGGGGGCAAGAAGAAAGGCAAAGGGAAGAAGAAGAAATAGGAAGAATCATCTTGTTGAGCCTCAAACCTGCACCTTCCTATACACCCTCTCAGCCTTCTTTTTCCACTTACTTCATCCACCAAGCTGTTAAATCATTGCATTATAGTCTAAAAAGAGCTTCTGACATGGTTTTCTAACTATGCTTATGACTGTTGTTTGGTTTATATTTTTGTTCAGGCAGCTACGGAAACTTGTCAGTTTCCGCAGCCAGCACAGGTTTCCGCAGCCAGCACAGGATTCCGCAGCCATTTTGTTAAAGGCTATGCTACAGGTGTCCTATGAAGAAACGAGCCACATGGGCAAGCTACAGGTGACGGGTACATGGAACGTGTCCCTTCAGATCAGCCAAATCATCCATAAAATGTCATGGTCAACATGGGTCAAAGGCAAAACCAACCAAGGAATTTAGCGGTGTCACGTCTCTGTTTTGAGCACGTGAAAGTTTACGTGGCATAGTACTTAGCTCACGAAGACATCGGCACACCTGGAGATCAACCCCGTAACCTAAATCCAACAGCTACCACTCCGAAGATTTAATAGACATGATGACCGTTACACTAGATCTCGGGTTGAGGAGATCTACGTGTCTCTGGCAACGCAATTGACAGCATAGGATTTAGTTAGTTAGTTACAAAACTTTTTCATTATAAATAACGTGTTGATAAACGCTGTGTAGAAACTTTTTGGAGATGTAATTTTTGAATTGTTGTTATTATCACCCCACTGCACTATGTTTTATATATTTTGTTGTTGCTTTAATACATGAGAAGACTACTTTCCTAAGCTCGTTTTTTGTGACTGTTCGTTGACTGGCTGAGGTGGCATACGGCCCCTGCACACTAAAGCCCTGTATATTTTTCATTTGATTTTATTATGTTTCTGTTTTCATAATCATTAGCTTGTATATAACATGTTGTTTTGATGTTTTAATTCACTGTTGTTTACATTTTCATTTATGTTTTCTTTTAGTTGTCAGTTGATCAATGCTTTTCTACAGGTTTTCTTAGGCAGCCCGGGCAAATTTTCATCTTTTTGATAACTACTGACATATGAGATCATCTTGTCCTTCCTGCTAATTGTCTAGTCAATTTAACGTCTTAAATTTCTCTACATAAATTATCAATCCGGGTATCGTAAACTGATGAAGTGTGGTGCACCATATGTGCTTAGTTAACCTTTCTCTTACTTCGTTGTTTTATAGTTTATGTTGTTTTTGGGGTTTTGTTCTTGTTGGTTTTCTAAAGTGTTTAATGCAAATGGAAATCCTATTCTAAGGTCTTAAGAATACTTTTAAAGGACAAGTATGGATAAAGATTTCAAGACAAGGCCTATGTCCCTAATGGTAACTTCCAAAACTTAGCACTTCAAAAGAACTTAAAACATGTTATTGATGGAATTAGTATTTAAACAAAAGTGTAAATATACAGCTAGTTCAATCAAAATAAAATGCAATAACCAAACAATGAGCTAGTGGCTATGAGACCCAGTATCCTTGCTGCTTCAGCAGAAGGACAAGATGATTCTATCATGTCATTGGTCATTAAAAGGCTATGTGCATCACTAATCTACAATCAACCGGTTGAACACACTTGCATGAATTAAAATTGCATGAATGAAAAATCTAATCTATCAAACTTGAAAGAAATTTATGTACAGCTAATATACAGAAGCATAACAAAATTAATGTAAAACAACAGTAATCAAAACAGCTTGTTATGTACAGCTAATGTACAGAAGCATAACAAAATTAAATGCAGAATTAAATGACAACTATACAAGGCTTTAGTGTGCAGGGGCCCTCTGCCACTTGCATGAATTAAAATTGCATGAATGAAAAATCTAATCTATCAAACTTGAAAGCAATTAAATAACATAATGAAATCAAAGCAATATTTACAAAATGAAATCTACTCTACCTTACATTCTACAAAGCAATATTTACAAAATGAAATCTACTCTACCTTACATTCTAATATGCTCCATGACATCTACTTCACATCTCCTTCCATATTGAGAACATCAAAGCTTTATTCAATTTCTTCAAAAGTACAAAGTACAACAAAGTTATCCAAAGCTTTCAAAAGCCATCAAGGAAGAATTACAAACTTAAGAACTAGGGACTAACAAGCTTAAGCTAAAATAGAATAACAAATGAAGGAGAGAGATCTCTTATTTATACAAAAAGATGAGAGCCATCTTATTAATGAGAGTCCATGAATCCCTCCCTCTACCTCTAGAGTCCTAATCAAAATAGGAACTGATAAGACACGTGTCTTCTTAGAGTTACAATACAATTAGGAGATGTGACACATATCCTCATGATCCCATGATTCTTTCCAACCAAATTCGAATTTAGCCTTAGAGTGCCACATAAGGGTCTTCTAGAAGTCTCCTTTCAACCTACACATGTCAACAACCTCAACCCATTTGTTAGGTATAAGCATATGCACATTATTTTCTAATTTTTAACCACAAATTCACTTAAAAGACTTAGAATTAATAAAGATTGGAAAAACATAAATGTGGCCCAATGATAATGAAAGTGGGATGAATGTGGTGACATAGTAGTGAAGTGGAGGTGATATAATGGACATAATAGTGAAAGTGTAATGGAAATTAATGACATTTTCAAGGCTCAACACTAATTTTCATTTTCTGAAGTTTAATTCCAGCACTGTCCTTTTTCAAATTGTGTTTTTCTTATTTATTTTTCTGCTACTTAGACATCATACTACTCATTCGTTTATGGTTTCTTTCTATAGTCAAGTGACTCTATTAGTAAGGAATCAGAATATTACTTATTGTTGTGTGATTTAGTTATCATATTGCTTAACTTATTCATGATTGCTTCCCATAAGGTAGATTGAGCTGAAGGGTAAAGGATCAGAAGAGTTGAAGTAGTGTGATTAGTTTCCTTTATGAAATTTAATTTCTTGCAATTTAGATATCATATTGCTTAACTTGTTCATGATTGCTTCCCATAAGGTAGATTGAGCTGAAGGGTAAAGGATCAGAAGAGTTGAAGTAGTGTGATTAGTTTCCTTTATGCAATTTAATTTCTTGCCATTTAGATATCATATTGCTTAACTTGTTCATGATTGCTTCCCACAAGATAGATTGAGCTGAAGGGTAAAGGATTAGAAGAGTTGAAGTAGTGTGAATTAGTTGCTTTGCTTTTAGTTTTTGAGTTGCTTTAAGTTCAGTTTTTACTTTCTTTTCATACAGCAGCAAGGATACTGGGCCATTGTCATTAGTTCACTGTTTGATACATTTACTTCCTCTTAATAATTGATTTCATTACAGTTGTTTTAAAGCTTTCTTTTTGAACACTTTTAAGTTTGGGAAAATCACTGTAGAAATCACCATTACCATCCATACTTAACTTTCATTTTCGCCATCACACATTAGGGAAAGATAAATCCAAAAACAAACTAAAAAAAACTCAAAAACGACAAAAGACTAAGGAAATGGTTATCTTGTACATATAGTACACTTCACTTCGTCAGTTTACGAATCCCGAATTGACATTTTAATCAGCAATTTAGAACACACTAAATTGACCAAACACATCTCCTGAAAATTCTTCTGCAAACCCTCCTGGAAATAGGAAACAAAAATTTCCATGCATGATATGCGATGAGGATCATCGGACACTAGATTGTCCACAGAGAGCTGAGCTTAAAAAATTCTTCAAGAATTCAAAAACCCCTGCAGTGTTAACTGATCCGTTTCCAAATCCAGGAACAAATCTGGTTGACAGTGGAAATTCTTCCCCGTCTCAAGTGCTAAAGTTGTCGGTTTCAAAACAGCAGAATGATGCTTTGATGTCGACAAGGAACAAAGATTATGGGAATCCACAGTTGTCGAACAACAAGGATAAAGATCAACCTAGTAGTTCGACAACGACTTCGACAGAAGTTACGTCGCCCATCATTCCTGAACTGACAATAAAACTGCCAAAGGGAGTAGTACACAAATCGACATTTAATCCTCGTGCTAGAGCATCACAGCATTATAATATAGTGGAAGATTTGGCCCAATCGCCATCCGCTATGTCGACTCTTGAAGTACTACAAAATTGCCCATCCCAAAAGCAGGTTTTATTATTAGCCATTGGTGGGATAGACCCAAAGGATTCCAATCTTGTATCCTTCGATCATAAAGGATACGATCCTCAATTACCAGCTCAACTAGCTTTCCTTGTTCAAGTGAAAGCCCTCAACAAAACTGTTCATCGAACAATTATTGATGAGGGGGCATCCACATGTATTATGTCAATGAGTTGCTAGAAAACTTTAGGATCTCCAACCTTGTCGCGATCTTCGACGACATTAAAAGCATTTGACAGACGAACATATACCCAATATGGTATTCTAAGTAACTTGAAGGTTGAACTAGGAGGGAAAACAGTAGAAATAGATGTTGAGGTAATCGACGGAAATCTTGATTACAAAATCCTACTAGGAAGGCCATGGATATATGCCATGGCTGCTGTGGTGTCGACCTATTTTAGAAAGATTGCATTTCCCTTTCAAGGAGGGATTACAATCGTCGATCAACAAAACTTCCTCCCCAATGGTTCTCAAGTTACAGGAAGCATTCCAATGATCCATGGAAGCCCCCATTCGCTTCAAAATATCGGAGTAGGCCTACTAAAAGACCCTGTATTAATGGGAACTTTTGCCCTTCCACCTCCAATCAATTTGGCGGAAGTAGCATCAGTAGGAACCTGCAACATGATATCTTCTAAAAAGATCTCAGAAAACAATATCGACATGGATAATGCAATGGTTTTGCTTCCAAGCCCAACAGAAATATTGTAGCAATCAATGTTCCTAGCCTGGGAGGCAAACCCAAATCAACGCTCATCGAGTGTTTGGATAGATAGGTCTAAGGAATATGGCACCCCTTCAGATCCTTGGTCGAGAGTGCATGACACCGACGAAGGAATTGTTCAATCAATGGTAATTGAAGGGGCACCATGGGATGATTAGCACCATCGTTCCCTTCTTCCGGATTGTGAAGAAAATACTCCTGATGACCTTTATCATCCTTCAGTTTTTTATTTTCTATCAAATACTGTAAACACAGTGGATTCTGAGCGAAACTTGTCCAACATTGAAGAGACTATCGCCATAAATATCTCGACCAAAACAGATCTTGTAGAGAATATTATGTCAGCAAATGTTGTTCTCCTTTAGAACTGGAAATATATAACGCTCTTTTTCGCGAATTCAGAGATGTCTTTGCTTGGTCATATAGTGAAATGCCAGGCATTGACTCGAGTATCGTTGAACATGAAATCAAGACATATCCAGACGTCAAACCAGTACGACGACGGCTACGGCAGGTGCACCCAAAGAAAGCCACTGCCATTAAGGCAGAAGTTGAAAAACTTCTCCATGCTAGTTTCATTTACCTGGTTCCTCTAACCGATTGGGTATCAAATATTGTCCCTGTTATGAAAAAACAAGGAACAATTAGAGTGTGCGTTGATTATAGGAATGTAAATCAAGCTTGTCCAAAAGACAACTACCCTACACCCTTCATCGACCAGATAATTGATGAATGCACCGGATGCGAAATCTTTTCATTTATGGATGGATTCTCCGGGTATAATCAAATAAATATCCGCACACAGGACCAGTCAAAGACTGCATTTATTTGTCCATGGGGCACATTCGCATATCGAAAATTACCCTTTGGTTTAAAGAACGCAGGGGCAACATTTCAGAGGGCAATGAATTATGCCTTCCATGACATCAAAAACATCATTCAACCATACCTCGACGACCTTTCGGCTCATTCGCGAAACCGGACTGATCATTCGCAGCATTTAAGAGCGATATTTCTACGTTGCTGACACTACAAGATACGACTCAATCCATGCAAATGTGTATTTTGCATCAGTTCTGGTCGTTTACTTGGCTTTGTAGTATCAAAGGATGGGATTCGTCTTGACCCATGTAAGGTTCAAGCAATCATAAATTTTCCTCCACCTTCAAATTTGCTTCAGATTCAGAAACTCCAAGGGAAAGCAAACTTTCTAACGAGGTTCATTCCAAATTACGTCGAACTTGCTAAAGGTTATACGCGTCTTTTGAAAAAAGAAGTACCCTTTGTCTGGGATCAGGTTGCACAAGCTTCCTTTGATTCTTTAAAAGAATCCCTAATGAAAGCATCATTAATGTACGCTCCTGATTATCAAAAAGATTTTAACCTGTATCTGGCTACAGCGGATACGACCATCGCAATGGTTTTAGTTCAAGAAGATGACGGAATAGAACATCCTATATATTATTTAAGTAAGAACTTAAATGATATAGAAAGCAAATATTCTTATGTTGAAAAGTTGGCGCTCGCAGCTGTTCAAGCGATACAGAGATTTTGACACTATGTCCTCTTTCGAAAAACTACCATTCTGTCAGATTGCAACCCCATGACTTATATATTGTCGCGACAGTTGCTGGGGGGAAAATATTCAAAATGGATAGCAATCCTACAAGAGTTTGATCTGGAATTTGTAAAATCCAAGTCAAAGAAAGCTCTGGTTTTCGCAGAATTATTATGTGATCTCCCATCGTCGTCCAACGATGAAACATCCGAAGAAACGATCGTGGACGAAAGCTTGTTTCTGATATCTTCAAGCAATCAGTGGTATGGCAATATAATAATTTATCTCCAAACCCAAAAATATAGGCCAAATACCTCTCGCTCTGAACAAAAACGTATTCGATACCAAGCAAAAGACTACATGATCGTCGGTGATACACTTTACCGTCGCGGTATCAATACAGTTCTGAGAAGGTGCCTCATGCATGAGGAGGCCAAAAAAGTCCTGAATGATTGCCATTCAGGTGCGTGTGGGGGCATCAATCCGGTTATGCTACAACGCAAAAAAAATTACGAGCAGGATACTTCTGGCCAACAATGTTTAAAGATTGCATAAACGCAGTTAAAAGTTGCCATGCTTGTCAAATTTTCGATAGCAAAACCAGAAGACCACCTGCACCTCTACAGCCAATAGTTGTTGTCGGGCCATTCGCCAAATGGGGCATTGATTTCATGACATGTAACCCCACCTCGACCGGGGGGCATGGGTATATCATAGTCACAGTTGACTATTTTATCAAATGGGCCGAGGCGATGCCTACATTAGATAATACTAGTGAAACAGCTGCCCTCTTCTTTTTCAATCATGTAGTTGCCAAATTCGGCATCCCACAAGCTATAGTCACAGATCATGGATCGCATTTTCGCAATCACATGATGGTCGAATTAGCTGCCAAACTAGGGTTGTCTCACGACAGCTCTACTCCATATTACCCGCAAGCCAAAGGACAAGTTGAAGCAATCAACAAGGTCCTGAAGCCGCATGTTGCAAAGGATTATTGGAGTTCACAAAAGAAGGTGGCACCTAATCCTGTACTCAGCCTTATGGGCTTACCTAACATCGGTAAGGAATGCAACTGGGTTTACACCTTTCCAACTGGTATATGGCCTGGAAGTAGTCTTACCAATCCAGTGTGAAATCTCGTCCCTCAAACTCGCAATTGATCTCCTCCCCGGAACTTCAGAAGAAGAAGCTCATTTATTGGAACTAATCCAATTGGATGAAACCCGTCGTGATGCCACTTTGGCTAACGAAGCCCATAAGAAACGAGTCAAAGTGCAGTTCGACAAAAATGTCAAACCCCGTGTCTTCTCAGAAGGTGACTTGGTCTTGCTTTATGACCAAGAATCCGATAAATTGGGAGCAGGTAAATTTAAGTCTTTATGGATGGGCCCCTATATTGTTAAGCGAGTGTTAGCAAAAGGAGCCTACGAGTTAATGGATTATGACGGAATTCCACTGGCGCAACCTCGTAACGGGTTGTACCTCAAGCGTTACTATGCGTAATTCAGTATGGTAACCTGTATGCTTTTGTTATGTTTTTGTTTTCGCTAAAGTGTTTATTTTGGTCAAGTAATCCATTTTTTACATTTATTGCAGATGTCAAACCTATTGGAGTCGTGTGTTGGATATGCCGATGGAGCGAGTCGTAGTTCGCGGAACCTATCTTCCGTAAACTGGGCAATTTTTGATCCAAGCGGCGAGTTAGTAAGTTTCAGAGGGGCATGTATTGGTCGATCAACGAATAACATCGTTGAATATAGCGCGTTGATAGAACTTCTCTCTGATGCCATCACACATGGTATACGCCGACTGATTGTCAGGCTAGACTCACAATTTGTCATACTACAACTCATTGGTATCTACTCTGTCCGAAATCCAGCTATTTATCGCATGTTCCTAAGGGTTAAGATTTTGGAAAGGCAATTTGATTTTATTCAATATCAGCATATTTCCAGAAACTTAAACACATTAACTGACTCATTGGAAAATTATGTGTTAGATAGACATTTGCAACATTTATAAAAAGAAGCATACCATCAATATTTGCATTTGGATCATGTAACTTAACCAAAATAAAACTCCGAAAATAAAAAATATATATAACTGTTTATGGTTTACACATAATGTTCTGTAACCAAGACAAAATTGGTCAAATGACCAAAAAACTCAAAACACTAGGGGGCACCCTAGTCTAATGATGCTCGTGATAGCAAGTCACAGCCTGTGCGATCATGCGTAAGAGTCGAGTCCATCGTCTTGGCACACCAGTAGTATGTCGCTGCAACCTCAAGGGCAGCTCGTCAGTCCTCACATCTGGAATACCAAGAGTGAGGCCCTCAACCTGCTCCTGTAATGTTGTAAGAGTCTCGGCCACATCGAGGTCGCGAAGGATAGCCCTTCCAATAGCCTCTCCTGCTGGGGCGACAGCTGGCACTCTCAGGCGTACTACTGGCCGAACAGGACCAACATCTGCATGAACACATGAGTTTGATTAAGTCTTGATAGAATAAAGCACAAGGAAATTATAAGAGAAAAATGATAAACAGGGATATGGTCAAAGAATTTACCAATGGCACCCCACTGTTCGCCATCCAGCAGTACTAAATCTGGATCACCCGGAAGTCCATGCCAGCATACGGATACTCGGAATAAACCATCTCCTAACAATCAAACCGCCCGAAGAAGGTATCAGAAAATGAAATCTGAGATTGACCAGCATGCCTAGACATATGGTCGACCCATCTCTGCATACGTGGTTCAGTCGGTGAAGGTAAATAGAGTGCAATATATTGCGTCTGCATCAGTGATATCTTTTCCAAGGCAAATGCGGTCAAAATAGAACCATACCTAAAGTTCTTCAACCTCCCACTCTTTATCTTGGTCAACTGTTCTTTCATCACAAGAAGTACTGCGTCGCACCAGTTGAACACCTTCGGTTGGAGGCATTTCAAGGCATACTGCATATAAGATCGGTTGGCTACATGAAGAGCCACACCACCAGCCATCCTACCAAAAGTAAACAGAATAGTCCTGAGGAACCTATCAGTGACATCACGGATGATGATCTTGCTGTCTTTACTTGGCTGAGATCCCTCTCTGCAATACCGGCGAACATAATATCTCACAGATTCACCTCCTCGGGCTGAACCTGATAAAGAGATGGGGGCACCCCGCCTCAACAAGCCAGTCAAGAAATAGATGTCCACTACAGTCAAGGGGATGGATTTGCCCCTGATCTGGAACACCTGGTTGGTAGGATCCCAAGCATCGAGAAAATACTACAGTAAGTTGTACGTTGTCTCATGCTAGAGATGTGGAAAAACTTCAGCAAGCCACAGTTCCGCAGTGTGTTTACTGTAACCGGATCATGTAGGGCAAGCATGTCCTCTTCTTCATGCTCACGTTCTCGCCATGTAATAGTTATCTTACTCCAAATATCTCTGAAAAACAAACAAGAGAAGAGTTAGATCCTCATTTTGGTAAGAAACAGGCAAAATTTCCATCAAAAACTGTGCATAAAATTCCTTCTTTACGCCCATCGCACCTACATTAGTGCTCTGGGTGTGTTGCATGTCAAATGGCCAGTAGACAGACCAACATCCAACGCACTTTTCGATACACAGAGGGTGCGCTGGAGGCAGAGCGAGTTTTTCAAACCCCGAAGGCTCAGAAAAACCAGGAATCAAGCTCAGAATGCAAAATGGAAAGCATGAAATGAAAGAGCTCAAGTTTAGCTCCTACCTGGTCCAGACGGCGCTGAGAATCGTCCACAGAATCTCCCGAAATCAGCTGATGAAGATCAAAGGGGGAAATCACCTCCAAAGCTCCAACAAACCAAAGCTCAAATGAAATGGTAAAATGAGAGGTAAAAGCACTTTTTCATTACTTTTTACATAGTTCAAAGTAAAATATTAGTGTTCTAACTCATTTTTCAAGCATATATTGTTCATTTCTGACTAGTTTGATGAAGCAATTGAAAATACAATACAATCTTTCAAAGAACAAAGCTATTTATGGTAAAGTCAAAAAGAGACCATTTAATCGAGCAGTTTTAGCGCGAACTTCATGCTCGTTAAAAAATAAACATAAGCAATGAGCACATGTTCCTCCAGAGTTTAATCTCATTAAAAATGAACCAATTTCTGGTAAATAACCATCGTGAATGTAATACTTTAGCCTTTAAAACCTTGGTCGTGTTTGCACCGTCACCTCCACTTTTGCATTGGCTGATCATTCACCTCCATTTGATTGTTTACCCATTTTGAGGAACAGCTGTGAGGAGTGATCATGTTAGCCATCCTTGTAACACTGTCGTGATTGGAAAATTCGAAACCTTACCTAGAATCAATTGCTACCCATTTTATCACTCGTTCCTCAAAAGACGAGTCTCATTTAAGCTCTTTTCAATTGACTCGTAAAATATGAAAAGATTGCCGAGCCATTGGCCTCTCCAGCTCGTTAAAGGGACCGAAAGTGTTATCCCTCCTCTAAATTTTAATCTTTTTGGACTTGAGGGATTATTACACAAAAAGATCGAGCGCTTGTTTGGTTCGGCTCGTTAAAAGTATCGAAAATTCATCCCTTCTGTATTGTTTTACACTTTTTCGGACTTAAGGGATTAGATGACGAAAAAGGAA
Source organism: Pinus tabuliformis (assembly GCA_031772625.1). NCBI lineage: Eukaryota > Viridiplantae > Streptophyta > Pinopsida > Pinales > Pinaceae > Pinus > Pinus tabuliformis. Next base: position 141,215,158 of record CM062817.1, read on the forward strand.
TTTTGGAGTTTCCTTTACGTTCCTTTTCAGACTCTCTAAAATTGAAAAGGGCCGAGTTATCTTTCTCGTTAAACTTGTTAAAATTTTAATAGCGAAAAACTTGTCTATAGACGAGAACGAGTTTCACTATCGCTAGGCTCATTAAAACATAGCGATGGGTTTGCCCGAAGGGAAAATTATAGAACAAGCATATGTTATCCTCCTCAAGCTTGATAAAAATAAAGAGGTACTGGTCAGCAATGACTGGGGAAAAATTGGGAAGAAAACTTGAAGAAACTTTGTTGGTAGCAAGTCGCTCTTGAACATGACACTTTCACTCCGCATCTAAGTCGGGTTGGGTTGTTTCATTCACTGGTCACATCACCATGGTCCCATCATACCATCCACGTTCGGGGTTAATTCTACCAATCCATCACATCAGTGTCGCCGATATGTTCAAGAGAAGTCATTCAGAGAATTCACCTGTGTCTCACCCACTACAATACATTTATACTCCATTCTTTCATGACCGCCACCCTGAACCTTATATCACCAGATCATTTTCACCTCCATTAAAATCATTTGCTCTGTTCCATGTCATTGATGTGGGATTCATTAAGGCCCTCCTGTGACGGATCACTTCTTGTCGACATCATCTCATTATCCAAGAAGTTGATCTAGGAACACCCCATTCAGTACTTTGAAGCTTGCATGCCTCAATGGCAAGTTTCTCACTTCCGCGACAGGTTTACATCAATGACCTTCGACCGAAAGATTTTGCATGGTGTTCGATGCCAAGTCCTTTATTCACACCACGTGAATTGTACTGTAGTACCTTGAGGGTCATTATCATTATCGGTGATTCCTCTCGTGCTTGTTAACAGCTTATATCATTGGTTGGTAATAAGCGATGTCTTTCCATGTTTGACTCCAGAACATCTCGCACATGGATAGAATTGTACTTCGAGTGAAGATCGAACAAGATTGTTAAACACACATGGACAGCAAAGACTAGGAAAGATAAATCATTCAGTACATTTTTTATTAACAATAGATATACATTTATAGTACAAATATGTGACTCTTGGGTTTCAGATCCCAAGGTCTCTTGGACTCCTTTTGTCCATTCGACTTCCACACTAACCCACTTAGGATTAGGTGTCCAACATTCCCCCCTTAATCTGAAGGGTTATGTATGAGTCCAAGAAGAGAGCTGTAATACAAAATGTGCAAATATGCATGGCAGCACTAGGCTGAATCTGCTCTATGAAATGTTGGTAAAAAAGGGCGGTGGTTTAAGGATGACCACCAACACTGGAACGCTTAGTGCAGTTCCCGGAACTCTTCCAAAACTGGCAAGAAGCTGGAGTCTTCTGTTAGAGGAAGTGTTCTTAATCTGTGATGGTTTAAGGATGACCAGCAACTCTGGAATGCTAAATGCAATTCCTGGAACTCTTCCAAAACTGGCAAGAAGCTGGAGTCTTCTGCTAGAGGAAGTGTTCTTAATCTGTGATGGTTTAAGGATGACCAACAACTCTGTGATTCCTGGAACTCTTCCAAAACTGGCAAGAAGCTGGAGTCTTTTGCTAGATGAAGTGTCCCAGATTTCCAACTGAAGGCATGTTCAGGCATCTTTGTCTCTGGCTACAACTCTGAAACTGGTGTGGCAGGTTGTGGCTCAGGCTCGCTTGATGTGACTTTGAAGCTTGTAGATGACCATCATTTCCCCCCCTGTCAGATACAAGGTGAGAAGATGGAGAAAACTCAACTGCAAGACTGTTCAATACTCTGGAACAAGTTCTAACATGTGTTTGGAATATCTTCTTGGCTGTTGATGCCCATTGCCAAGAAGCGATCCATCCAAGATGAATCTTTGTTCTTGCAGGATGTTTGTTTTTGAAGCATCTGTTTGAAGAATGACTGGTTTTATGACAGTGCTTACATGGATGAAGATCAAAACAGTGATCTTTCAGATGGCCAACTCGATCACAGTGTTGGCATTTCACGATCTGTTGTTTTTGTTGTTGTTGTTGCTGTGGAAGAGGGGCAAAGTCTAGAACAGCTGGAGGTGAACTGTCATGAATAAATCCAGCACTTTGAAACTAAATGGGCTTGGCATAGTCTGGAATATGAAAGGACAAGTCCTTGTCATATCCAAGACCAGTTCTGTGCTTGTTGTGGACAAGATGTTCCCAAGGTCTGATGATGGGCTTGGGAAGTGCAGATTGAGTTTCTGTTGGGTCCCTATAATACTAGTGATTACCCCATTACTATTGTAGTTATACCCCTTATTTATATTGATGTACCCATGTAGTGCCCATATTGTTACTATTGTGCCACATAGAAGCCCACTATTGTTATTGTTGTGCCCTACAATATTATTGTTATGTAGGCTTTGATTGTATTGGGACCACTTAGACTCCTATATATAGAAAGGAGGTATTTTCATTTGTATCATCCAAGAATTGTTCATTTATGTAATGTAAAGGAGGTTGCCCCCTCGAAGAGGCTGAATTCTAAGGCGTGGATCTCTCTTTTCTATCTTTTTGTGAGCTGGTTTCATAACATTTGGTATCAGAGCTTTGGATTCTAGGGTTTCGCTGCTCCAAACAGGTCATCGTGGCATTTTCGCTATAACTTTTTTTCTGTGGCGTTTCAGAAGTCACAAAAAAAACCCATTTGAGAAGAATTGGTGCTGAACCTTGGGTCTGAATTTCAGAACTTTTATCGCGATATTTTCGGAGATATGATCTGAGGAATTTGGTCTTTTTTCAGACTCCTGAATTACATTCAAAACAGGTGACCTAGGGAAATTCGTCATAACTCTCTGTCTGAGGATCGGATTGAAATTTCGTAAAAAGGTACATAAATTGGACGGATGGTAGTTTCTTGTGGGTGAGTTTCAGATTCAAAGGTTGAAACAGTGACTCGTGGCACGTCCTACAAGTTCGCTCTATTGAACCAGTCTAAAAGCAAGTCACTGTGGGAGATTTCACATAACTCTTCCTTGGAGAATCCAATTTGGCTCAGACTTGTGGCATTGGAAAGAGGACGCAGAAGGCTACTACAAATAGCAATTTCAGAACTGGATGATCCGAAATCACAGAGATACATCAGATTCAATATCAGGCCTCTATAAAGTGAAAAAAGGTGTGTAGTTTTTTTTAAATTTTTGTGTAAGCTTGGTTTAACGGAATTCAAAGGGCATAGTAAAGCATTATTATCGGTAACTGATGCCCTGAGGAAAGAAAATGCAAACACCTAGTAAGGAACCTGAAAGCTCTAGCATGACTCATGAAGAAGAGGAAGAAATGCTACATGATATATCAAAATTACAAGAACAAGTGCAACAAATGTCACGCTCACAAAAGCTAACAGAAGCTAAGATAAGTGGCGTGGAATCTAAGGTAAATGGCGTGGAATCTAAGATAAAGGGCATGGAAGCTAAGATGGATGGCATGGAAGCTAAGATGGATGGCATGGAAGCTAAGATTGACGCTAAATTTGATGGCATGGATGATAAGATGGATGAATTGAAGAAGTTGCTACAAGAAAGGGTCACTAATGGTGAAAAGGTAGTAAAGGAAACTCATGATGAGAATAAAAGAAATGTTAATCATGATTCCATAGACTCTAATGTTGGATCGAAGACTCACCATGTTCCAAAAATCGATGTGAGGAAGTTTGATGGCAAGGATCCCGCCACATGGATATTACAGATGGAGCAATTCTTCGATCTCAATAATGTGCAAAACACACAAAAGGTACGTATGGCAACTTTATATTTGGAACCAAATCAGTTTGTTTGGTATCAATGGCTTTGTTCTCGTAAACAATTTATCACTTGGGCAATTTTTACGGAAGAATTGATAGCACATTATGAGGATACAAAAAGCAACACTTTTTTTAGCCAATTGATGAATCTCAAACAAAAGGGTTCAATAATGGAGCACATTGAGGAGTTCCAAAAATTGAACATAAGGATAAAAGATATTCCAGAGGAGCATAGGATTGATGTGTTCATAGGGTCTTTAAAGGATAATATCCAACATGATGTGCGCCTTTGGGAACCTGATTCATTAGAGAAGGCATTCAGGTTAGCAAGAAAAATGGAAAGCAAAATTATTGCAACTAGGAAGCATACCATTCACAACTATAAAAATGGAAGTGTTGTTGCCCATAGTCTTCCACAACCTACAAGGTTGACACCGCAACAATTGGAAGAAAAAAGAGCAAAAGGGCTTTGTTACAATTGTGATAGCAAATACACAAAAGGTCATAAGTGTGCTGAGAAGAAATTATTCTACATAGATTGTGAAGAGGAAGAAGAAAAGGAGCAAGAAAGGTCAAAAGAAGAGGATATATTCCAGGAACAAAGCCTATATGAAGAACAAATAAATCCGACCATATCTTGTAATGCATTGGCAGGAATTACCACTCCTCAAACCATCAAGATAGAAGGACAAATCAAGAAGAAAAAGGTGATAGTGTTGATTGATTCAGGAAGCACCCACAATTTTATTCATTGTAGGGTAGCAAAAGAATTGAATTGCTTCCTATATCCAGCACCAGAGTGTCAAGTGATGATTGCAAATGGAGGAACAATAAATTGCTCTGGAAAGTGCCATAATATCAAGCTATCCATGGGAGAATATGTATTGACTAGCCCAATGCTTTCCATTCCAATGGGAGGTGCTGATGTCGTACTAGGAGTCCAATGGCTACAATCCTTGGGTACAATAGCTTTTAATTTTCAAGAACTTTTCATGAAATTTTCTGTGGAAGGAAAGGAAGTTGAATTAAGGGGTATTGCAGGGAAAGCAGGAAAGATAATCAGCTCTAATGGTATGACAAAGCTTCTAAAAAAGGAGCAAAGGGGTGTAATTGCACAATTATGTTCGCTAGATGTTTCCACATTAGAATCATCTATTTCTCCAGATCTCCAAAAAGTCCTGGACAATCATTCCAAGGTATTTGAGACTCCAAAGGTCTACCACCTATGCGTGATCATGATCATGCTATTCATCTGATTCCAGGAAGTGTTCCTCCAAACATCAGGCCGTACAGATATCCCTATGTCCAAAAAAGTGAAATTGAACGTATGGTTGCAGAAATGCTAGAGGCTGGTATAATTCAACCGAGTCAAAGTTCTTTCTCTGCTCCAGTAGTATTGGTGCACAAGAAGGATGGATCATGGCGCATGTGTCTGGATTATAGGGAGCTCAACAAGCTCACTATTAAATATAAGTTCCCCATTCCTGTCATTGATGAATTACTGGATGAATTGCATGGATCAATTTACTTCACCAAGTTGGATCTTCGTTCAGGATATCATCAAATCAGAATGAAGATTGAAGACATTCCGAAAACGGCATTTAGAACTCATGAGGGTCATTATGAATTTTTGGTCATGCCTTTTGGCCTTACCAATGCACCTTCAACATTTCAAGGTTTGATGAATTCAATTTTCAAACCATTCCTTAGAAAATTTGTGTTAGTATTTTTTGATGATATACTTATTTACAGCAAGTCTTGGAAGGATCATGTTGAACATGTCGACAGGGTGCTACAACTATTGGAAGAGAAACAATTATATGCCAAAAGATCCAAATGTTTCTTTGGAGTCCAGGAGGTGGAATATTTGGGTCATATTGTATCTCATGAAGGAGTTAAGGTAGACCCTACCAAAATTAAAGCCATTAAGGAATGGAAAATCCCCACATCCATAAAGCATTTGTGCGGATTTCTTGGGTTGACAGGGTATTATCGCAAGTTTGTTAAGAATTATGGGAGAATAGCAGCACCTCTAATGACATTATTGAAGAAAGATGCATTTTCATGGACTCCGGAAGCAACAAAGGCCTTTGAACATCTTAAAGAGGCAATGTGCCAAGCACCGGTCTTAGCTACACCTGACTTCACAAAAACCTTTACTGTGGAATGTGATGCTTCAGGAAATGGAATTGGTGTTGTTCTAATGCAAGATGAAAGACCCATTGCCTTTGAAAGTCGTCCAATCAAGGGAAAGTTTCTAAGAAAAGCTATTTATGAGAAGGAAATGTTGGCAATACTCCATGCACTTAAGAAATGGCGACCCTACCTAATGGGAAGACACTTCAAGGTAAAATAGATCATGATAGCCTTAAATACTTTTTAGAACAAAGATTATCCTCTGGAGAGCAACAAAAATGGGTCACAAAGATGTTTGGTTATGACTTTGAAATCATCTACAAAAAGGGGAAGCAAATGTGGTGGCAAATGCACTCTCAAGGAAGGATGAGGATGTGGAAGCATTGTTGTGCGCTATTTCTATCATCCAACCAGATTGGATAAATGAAGCAAGGGAGGAATGGAAGAATGACGAAGAATATGGGCACTTATTCGAAAGCTACAACAAGATTCCAGTACGTCTGATACATTTAGCTGGAAAAATGATTCGTTATGGTACAAAGATTGCTTATACCTCTGTAAGAATTCCCAGCTAAAACAAAAGATTCTTATGGAATTGCACACTTCTCCCTTAGGAGGGCACTCAGGATTTTTAAAAACTTACCACAGGTTGAAGAAGGAATTTTTTTGGGATGGCCTTAAATCAGATATTCATAAGTTTGTGGCAGAATGTTTGGTTTGCCAGCAAAATAAAGTTGAAACAATTAAGACACCGGGTCTATTACAACCTTTACCCATTCCAAGCCAATGTTGGGAGGAGGTATCAATGGATTTTATCACAGGTTTACCCAAGTCTGAGGGAAAGAGTGTCATCATGGTGGTAGTTGACAGACTTACCAAGTATGCACACTTTTGTGCATTATCACATCCATTTAAAGCCAGTACAGTTTCTACTGCATTTATGGAAACAATTCAAAGCTACATGGAAACCCAAAGATTATTGTAAGTGACAGAGATCCCATTTTCAATGGAAATTTTTGGACAGAATTATTTTCTTGTCTTGGTACTCAATTAGCTCATAGTTCATCTTATCATCCTCAATCTGATGGGCAAACTGAGATAGTAAACAAATGTTTGGAAGGATACCTTCGTTGCTTTGTATCTGATAAACAGACACAATGGGTCAAATGGTTGCCTCTGGCTGAATGGTGTATCACTTCCTTCATACAGCAACAAAAATGACCCCATTTATGGCACTTTATGGGTATCAACCACCATCCATCACATCATATTTAAGAGAAAATTCTAAGGTTCAGGCAGTGGAACATCACATCGAACATCAACAACAAGTCCTCCAACTCTTAAAGGATAACCTTGTGTTGGCACAGAATAGAATGAAACAACAGGCAGATCAACATCGCAGTGAAAGAAGTTTTGATGTAGGTGATTGGGTATTCCTACGGCTACAACCATATAAGCAAATGTCCCTCAAGCAAGCTAAGAAGGATAATAAATTATCACCAAAGTATTATGGTTCATACAAGGTGTTGCAAAAGATTGGTACTATGGCATACAAATTGGAGCTTCCTGCAGCTTCTCGATTGCACCCAGTTTTCCATGTTTCATGCTTAAAGAAGGTTATAGGCGACAAGCTCCCGGTTCAAACAATATTGCCAGAACTTGACGAAGAAGGAAAAATTATATTGGAACCGGAAGCAGTTATAGAAACAAGAACTCGACAGCTACGAAATCGATCAATTTCAGAGTACCTTATCAAGTGGAAGAACTTATCCGCTGAAGATTCCACATGGGAGGACGAGAATTTTATGCAGAAGTATCCTGAACTACTCAAGCGTTGAGGACAACACTTTTTTGAAGGAGAGGGGCATGTTGGGTCCCTATAATACTAGTGATTACCCCATTACTATTGTAGTTATACCCCTTATTTATATTGATGTACCCATGTAGTGCCCATATTGTTACTATTGTGCCACATAGAAGCCCACTATTGTTATTGTTGTGCCTACAATATTATTGTTATGTAGGCTTTGATTGTATTGGGACCACTTAGACTCCTATATATAGAAAGGAGGTATTTTCATTTGTATCATCCAAGAATTGTTCATTTATGTAATGTAAAGGAGGTTGCCCCCTCGAAGAGGCTGAATTCTAAGGCGTGGATCTCTCTTTTCTATTTTTGTGAGCTGGTTTCATAACAGTTTCTGCATCTACATGTACAGCTGCTACTTTATTGGGCATTGGATCTGAATGAACTTGCTGCTTATGGGAGTTTATTTTCACTGTTCTGAACAAAAACAGGTTCAGAATGATGACTCCTTTGTTTTAATTCTTCTTGCTGAAGCTGAGATTCAAGCTCCAAAAATTCTACCTTTTCTTGTGTATACTGCAGATAGCTTTTGATATCACAGAGAGTGTTCTTGTGATTTTCACTGTATCATGATCAGTAGAATGCATCAAAGTTTTCAAGAATTCTAACACATCAGTAATATTTTAGCCATATTCTCCATTGTCAAAATTACACCTTTTAAAAACTGATCATAACTATGAACAAATGAATAAGCAGCACACCCACTCACAATACTATGTCAAGAATCTTTTCCTTATCGCTGGAAATTTAGAACTGTTATGATTGAAATGAGACAGGAGTTATCAACACATCTTAAACACACATATCATGCACGAATACAGCGACCAAGAGTGATAGAGAGAGTCCAAATACAACAGTCTTTGCGCAAACCATCAATCCAATGTTTGTAAACTCCAGTTGGTTTATTGAAGATGAAATGTGAATGGCACACGCGCAACGATACCACACTGCAATATCAGCTTCCTTGTCCGGAATAAATTGGGAAGTGTCACCGACAGCTATTATACTCCGTCGTTCTTTAGAAAACTTGCCAGGATAAAAAGACAACTTGAAATTGGATTTGAAGCCCATTCTCGATTCCATCCAATTGCGAATATAAGTTTCCTGCTCCCCTGGGGAATCGAAAGTCAATTTGTTGGGGTAAACCAGTTCTTGATCTTCTTTGCAGAGCCAAGGTACAAGCAATGTAACATTCTGCTTCGCACTTTGGCCAAATATGCCGCACGAAAAAGAGGATTAATAGCTGTTCCAGTCATCCAAGGTAAACTTGCAGTTGTAACTATTGCAACATTGCACCTTCCTTCTTCCAAATTGTGTGTGTTCCACTCTCATTCCATGGTCCTGCCTGATAGCGATAACCTGTGCTTTGCAACACACTGGCTATCCTAAGATCAAGTTCGTCAGTGCTCTTCTCACTCTCTTTAGTGGTTATTATGGCATCCGTTGATAAGGCACCATTCAAGTCAAGTTGATCCCTCCGTTTATGGTTGCATAAAACATCCAAGACTTTGTCACACACATCTTTTCTTACACCAAGTTGATCAAGTAATGGGCCAGATTGCTTAACAAGACTTGCCAAAAGCTCTGGAACATCCAATGGTGCCACATCCTTCATATCTTGGGAATCTGTTGGAGTCGCCTTCAGACTCCTCTTCAAATTTTCCACGAACTCCGCCGGCTTGATATTGTCGAAAAACTCGGAAGCGACTTTTATATTGTTAAATCGGAAGCTGAGCTTGGACGCTACCGGAAATTATATCACCAACTCCCTTGAGTTCCTGTAAATCATCCAACACGGATGGGTAAGCATCCTTCAGGTCAATAACAGCTACACCCTCTGGGGTTTTGCGGATCAGCACAAGTAGCTCATGTTTGTCCTTTAGATCATGCTTGGACTTATATGAAAACCGATGACCATCATAATTTACTTTGACATTCTTCTTCAAACTCTCAAAAACACCCTTGTTGGCATTGATATCAACATAGCATGCCTCATTTATCTCTGCTGGTGTAAGAGCTTGCCTGGTCTCGAAAGGAAGGTCTATAACGCGTTTGATCTGGGCACAAACGGCTGATTTCCTGATACTGTTGATATGTTGAAGCCTCTCTGTGTCATTTGAGAATTTAAGTGGCTGCAGTTTGAATAAACTGTAAATGGATAGCATTGACAGCGCTGGACAAGACAGCGCTTCTTCAAGAACATTCATGGGCAGTCCAGAGCGCAGGTACAGAGAGGGCAGGTATGAAACGTTTATGAGCAGTTACAAGGAGTGTTTCGTATGCAGAGAGCAGCGTATTAAATGCAGGTGGAGCAGCTACAGGAGCAGCATAATTATCATGAAACGCTTGGCAGTCAGTAAATCGCAGATGGATCAGCGCTTTAAATGGGGCATTTATGGACAGAGCGCAGTGGTGACAGAGGCGTTATAAGGCAGCGCTTGAAAAGAATATGGCAGAGGGCCAGGACTGCTCACGACAGAGGAATGGCAGCGCTGAAATAGGTGGCTCACAGAAACAGGTGGCTCACAATGGAGCAGGGCAGGAGATCGCCCGCTCTGATACCATGTTAAACACACATGGACAGCAAAGACTAGGAAAGATAAATCATTCAGTACATTTTTTATTAACAATAGATATACATTTATAGTACAAATATGTGACTCTTGGGTTTCAGATCCCAAAGTCTCTTGGACACCTTTTGTCCATTCGACTTCCACACTAACCCACTTAGGATTAGGTGTCCAACAGAGATTGAAGACCCCGAATCTAGTTTCATCCATCTGGGCTGCGATATATATTCAGGAAAAATAAAGACCTTAAATGTACATCATTGCTGCACAGATAATCATCCAATCAAAGGGATGATGGCTCTATCAGAATCATCAGTCTACACTCAGAAGATTGTCTGTCCTATGTACATGAAAATGAATTTATAAAGCTGAGCATGGGAATGCCCGCCTCATCTAGATCATGAGAATATATGAAGATAATGTATTGTATTGTATCTTATTACAGGTCTCCTCCCAGCTTGAAAGAACTTCGGATCCTCATAATAAAGCATTTCACCCGACATCAAAAGATTAACGACCTCATTGCTTTAGGGGGCAAATGTTATAGACATTTTTGGGCACTACAACCCCAAGCATGAAATTTCCATAAACCAAGGGCTCCTAAGTCCCTAAAAGTGTTGTTCTATAACCCTAAAGGAACAAGGTCACTGATTATAGCTTCTCCCAGAAGTTCTCCATGAAAAACTGCTCAGAATTGGTCAAACAAGATCATTTCAGCTGCTCCATAGGCCAAGTGCGTTGCATCTCACCTAAGTACACTGTGTGGGTGCGTTTCATTTCAAAAATCCCTTCTATGGGGTGCGATGGGCGAGAAATGACAAATGGCAGTGTCATTCCGCGAGGTGGAGAGGTAATGGAAGCTTCCAGAAACTTCTCCTGTGACACTTGCCTCTCTGAATTCGACCAAGGATGGTAAGAGATCATCAATCTCCAAGTGGAAGCAAGAACTATCAGAGGGAAGACATTAATCAAATCATAAGCTGACTCATCTCCCTTACAGATATCTATATATGGATCCCTCATCCCAGAGATCCAGGGCTGGAATTTTGCATATTGTAAGGAATTATTGTTGGTTTCTTGAGACAAACATCAGATTGTTGGGTGATCTAAGCTTTGTATGAGGTGAAGAGGGGATTCCTTGCTGAGAGGTTGCTGCTGGGTCAGAACAACTGGTTGTAACTCCTCTTGGCTTTTTCTTGTTTTCAATAAAAGCTATTCAAGTTTTTCGCCATACTCTTGTGTCATTTATGTTTGTGCATTTGTATGGTCAATTTAAATCTGATCCTAGATTGTTTATGATTATAGATCCATGTCTTTGTATAGTGCTATGTACTGTGAATCTTACAGGTACTCTGTGAAGCTGGGCGTGCAAGGGAACAAGTAGTGAAAGACTATCAGGAAGAGAGGAATCAAACCAGGAGAGTTTAGCGCAAGACAGAGGTTGGTCTTCTTTGTTCCTCTCTATCTATACTTTATAAGGAAAAAATGAAAGTAGCTTTACTTTGTTTGTTTCTAAGGTAGCTATCACACCTTAGTGGGATAAGCAGTTCTGAGTAGACACTTTTCCATGTAACAAGGGCCAATGACTTCATTGCACAATTTTATGGGCTAGTAGTCACTACCTCTTAGAATTGTGCAATGCAAGACTCGAGGATAATCACTAGAAATAAATGCACATTTTTTGGGAGGAAGGAAGAGCCTCCCTCTCAGGATTATGCAATGTTGTCTTGGTGAGGCAGAAGTCGAGCAAAGGCTTCCAGACCTAATAACAGGAAAATCAAATCAAATGTG